>CM077252.1:26177576-27458826 GCA_039654775.1 Spinibarbus caldwelli | reverse complement strand
CATCCATCACTAGAGCCTCTGGGAAGCAAAACAACAGGAAAGTCAATCTTAAAAGAACATGAAGGTTAATGCACACTTCTGGTCTTATTACACGATTCATCTGTCAGATTTTCATAAGAAAAAATGTTTTAATAATATTTCAGGAAATGAACGATCTGCTTCCAGTTTTGACTGACATCACCCAGATTCTTAAAAATAAAGGTTCTATTTTTTTCTAGAATTTTTCAAGAAATATCTCTAAAGATCTATTTCCAGTAAATGCTGGTTAATGCTTAATATGGGTAAAGCTCACAATAGCAAATAACAACACATTTTTAAAACAAGTGTTATCATTGAGATACATTACTTTAAATATGTTTTAATTTTCTTGTAATTAAAGAATAAGTATAGCTTTATAGTATTTGCCCTTTTTGAACTATAAAATTAAAATTATGATCGGTTTATCATCAATGTTGGTGCATATCTAAATATGTAATATTATGGAAGTAAAATATTATATTTATTTGTCTATTTTATCAGCATCCAGCATTAAATGTGTGTGCTTGTTGAGTGATGTTTCCCCTCCCCCTCTGTAAATCTTACAAATACATACCCAGACATACAAATACCCAGACTAACTATAAAACGTGCCTCTGGCGACATTTCTGCAGAATGATAGCACGTGAAATTAAATGTTAAATGTCCAGACAAATGTTTAGTGAGAGGAGCTAAGGTTAATTCTTTATCACAGTTTGAAAATAATACACCACCTACACTAAACTCTGCTCTAAACCTAGCCAATAGCGTTAACAAAAATACATTCTGAAGCAACCATGCCATTTTAGCTTGCTTCTGCAAGTCCATGAGCTCTTTTATTGAGTATCATGACTCATGTTTCACAGGACTCATATCCAAGTGCTCCGCATCACAAGTGCAGTGCTGTACCGGTTGTGCTACCAAGCAAGTTTACCATGTCAGAAAATTCACACATATGCAGATGGTAAAGTGATGCAAATATGAAAAAGTTAGTTTAGTTTTTTGAGGTCATAAAACAGAACTGCAAATGTCTCTATTAATCGATAATCTGCTCCTATATTCATAATTCTTGTGAAAAAGAATGAAAGTTGTTGGTGTTTTATTGCCATTAGCGTTCATTCCAGTTGTAAACTGCAGTGAATTGGATTTAAAAGTACATTTTGGGAGTTTTGCAGAGATGTATAGCAGATAAATTCCCAATTTGTTTTTGTGTGTCTTATTCTGTGGCATTAAATTATACAGTTTTTATTATAATGTACATTGGTTATTCAGGTATCTGCTATTTAAAACACATACTGATCAACCACAAGCCTAGATATCTCGAAAAACCAAATGCCCCAAAATACTCTGGTACAATGAAACACCATTCAAAAAGACCTTCTGTAAGACACATCAGATGGCGACTGAGAAGGTGGATTGCTAAATCGCTGACCTTAACTTGGACCCTGAACACACACACACACTGATACAGATGGAGTCTTGGCGTAGACAGGAAAGTGTGGCCATCTCCCTGCTCTCACACACCCAATGGCAGGATGTACCAGCGCTCCTGAGCCCTGAGCAGTGCTTCAGGGGTCACGCAGGGGATGACTAGAGAGTGCACTCCACCTCCAGAGAGCATAACGACCAGCCTTTCCCACAGCAAACCACACCCTGGAGTCTCCCTGTCTTTCTGATCTGGAGCCAGTGTTGCGCTCTCTCCAACGATGGTTACGGTTTGGATCAGGATTTGAGAAGCTGCTCCTTGATTAGAGCAGGAAAGGGCAGCTGCTACTCAAAAATCATGTTATTAATACCACCATACTGCAGTATGCACTGCAAAGCCTAAAATGGTGGGCTAAAGACAACACTATTCCAGAAATTGATGGGTTAATTTTCAGTAAATGTTGATGGAGATAGTACGCATGAAGGATAAACATGCAAACAGGATGATGCTGGTTACATAACATCTTTATCTTCAGGACCACATAATCCAATAACTGTAGACACAAGCCAGTGTGTCTGTGGCCAAATCAAACATCAGCAAAGCCTGGCCGAAAGTTTACAGCAGGACCCTGAAACAACACTAGTAAACAATAGCATCGCTATTTATGTGTGTGAAAACCTGCACAAAACGGATACTGGTACAATTTGCATGATGCAGAAAGTGCAGAAACAAAGAGGAAGTACAGTAGAAGATAAGATCTTGAACTAATCTGTCAGTGGCTTTATACACTAGAGTTCATGCTGAATCAGAGAAACAAATGTAGCAAAAAGTTTGATGGAACATACACCAATATAGCAGCACACAATATGAATGTCAGAGAAGCAGGTCAGTGTTTTTGGAAATCCAGCTTGCCATATTCCCACTTAATTCACACTTTACTGCACCATCAAAACGGTTATTATCCATTCTCATCTGCACCTTAACTCTTTCCCCACCAAGGATTTTTTATTTATTTATTTATTTTTTCTAAGTTGCCAGCCACCACCAGCATTTTTGATCATTTTCACAAAAGCTTAATGGCACCCAAATAATTTTGTTTTATGAATATCTAAGCATGAAATATGTGAAGAAAACAATAGAAAAAAAAAAAAACCTCTATTCTAGCTAGCTTCATGCAATCTTTTTTTTTATCAACACTTGAATGTGTGTGTTTCATGGGGGAAAAAAGTAACATTTTGAACAAAAGCTGAGAAAATTCCATTCTTGTGAAAGATCAGATTCAGAACGATGATCAAAACAGATCACTTCCATCAACACATCCAAAACTTGCACAGTCCTAAACCACTTCATGGGTCATCATTTCATTGAGTAACACTACGCAGTTTTGATTAATTTAATGATCAATGTTTGATGATTGTGTTATTTTACATATGCATACATACATGATCGCTTGTTTCTGCTTCTTCTTTGTCGTGTTTTGATCCGGACGTTCAATACTCTTTCAGAAGATGCATAATAGCACCTTCTACCATACACCAGTGAAAACACGGAAAGCCAGAAAATTCAGTCAATGGCGGGGAAAGGGTTAAAGGGATTGTTTTCCCAAAAACAAAAAGCCTGTAATCTAGGGGTGTGAGATATTTATCATCTATGATAATATCGTAATTGTTGTTTTAACAATGTGTGAGCAAACCTTATCGAGTATGTCACTCACTTTGAAAAAACAAAAGCATTCACTGCATGATTAAGCTGATTAAATGCACCTATAATTCAAATTATGAGGGCAAAAAATATCCCTTTACGGGTCTTTGTTCTAATTATATCATATTAGATATAATATAGTTAAGTGATTTGATACAAGCAAGAGTGCCATTTTCCTGAACATTAGTGCAAATGGGATACTAATACAACTATTTAAAAAACAAGAAGTTATTTTCAAGTGAGTTTTAGGCACATTGTTGTCTGTTTTATTTATTTATTTTTTCTTCTGTTTCACCAATAAAAATAGTTCCAAACAAAGCCAGAGCAAAATATTTCCACATACATGAATCCTGAATCTGTTTCTGAACAAATCATTTGGATCAATGATTCAATAATCCATTCATAAAGACAGCCACTTGCTTCGTTTCTAAACGAATCAGCCATTTTTAACAAATGACTGATTCAATGAATCACTCAATAAAACAGGGACTTGTCGCCACCTACTGGCGGTTTTAGTGTCATATTTATCCATCACAGGCCTAAACCAGCCAAATACCAGCATAAAAAAAACGCTTAGTGAAACAGTTTAATCACCATTATTGAAAAAATCACAAAAAATATCGAGATATCATTTTATGTCAATGTCGCACACAGCCCTGCTGTCATCATTTACTCACCCTCATGCCGTTCCAAACCTCTATGTATTTCTTTTTTCTGTGGAACATGAAAGAAGGTATTTTGAAAAATGTTTCAGCATTTTATTGTTCATACAATGAAAGTCAAAGAGGTTCAATACAATGTTTTGTAACTTTCACTGTATGGGCAAAAATAGTGGAAACATGCTTCGAAATAATTTATTTTGGGTTCCACAGAAGAAATAAAGTCAAATGAGTTTGAAACTACATGACTGTGCGTATATGATGACAGTATTTCTTATTTTTGAGTGAACTATCCCATCCTATTTAATGAGAAAATGTAACTATTTTACATTTTGGTGAAAGGGCAGTGATTTCATATTAATTTGTATGATTTCAGTTCTTCAAAACTGTACAAGTTTTAGAAAAAAGGCCCACCCCTAAACCTAATCCTTAGTGGGACATAAGCAGATTATGAAGTCATATGAATTCATACAAATTTGCCACCAATTTGGCAAAATGTAAAAAATTATTTCTATGAGAGTATGTTGGAACAACATTCTACAAAACTGCATTGGTTTCAAATTATTTGCTAAATTTGTATACTTTACTGAAACTGCTGAAACATTCACTAAAATAACAAGGGTGCATGCTCTACACTCATTATGTTGAGGGGTAAGACTGAAGCAGTCTCTTCTCTTTACAGGAACTGTGGTGATCATTCATCATTTTTTATGGTGAACATATAACATTAGTACACCGACCTGGAACACAGTGTACGGCATATGTCAGTCTGCAAATAAATTATCTTGCTGATCTAGATAACGTAGTTGTGGAAATGGCTCTCGCTCTGCTAGCAGTAATTGATTTACAGCATATTGGACGGGCTAATTAGAGCAGCACCATCATGACCTCTGAGCACTCCTCCCAAATGACTGAAACTGTGCGTGTTTATGAGTGAATTCACATCCGCTCTGGCTACATTAAGTTTCAGTTATTAGTGGTGATTGCTAAGGATGGGTGATGGGTTCTTCAAAACCCCTTATCCTGCGTATTGAGCTTCAGCGAGTCCCACACTGTTTCATACGGACATGAGCGATATCTGAAACTGTATGGGCTGTTGAGGAGAGGAGTGCTGTTAGACGTACAGTTTTTGAATGGGAGATATACTCCACAAAAAAATTGAAAATAAAAATAGACCACAACGTATTGTAATAATTTGAAACAATTATCCACTTTTTTTTTTTTTTTTTTTTTTTATAAGTGTTTCACTTTCACAGACTTTTTCATTAACTGTTCCCATCTGGTGGAATGACCTGCCCAACTCAATCCCAGCAGCTGAATCCTTAGCCATCTAAAGACAACAAACAGCTAAAGACAACACTTCCATTGTCATTTGACCCTCTAACTCTAGCACTCTCTATTCTAATTCTATTTATTGTTTTTTTTATTTATTAATTATTTAAAAAATTAACAAAAAAAAAAAAAACACTTGACCCTCTAACACTTGCACTCTGTTCTCTCTCTTTTCTAGCTACTTGTTTATTATTAAACAAATGACCCTCTAACACTAGCATTCTCTATTATTTTTCTATTCTTTTGGCTTCTTTTATTTTTATTTATAAAAAAAGATCATCTAACACTAGCATTCCCTATTCTTTTTTTCCTATTCTGTGTACTTGTTTCCTTTTTATTTACTATATATATATATATATATATATATATATATATAAAGATGTGTGTACTGCATTAGACTAATCTAGACTTGTCACCGCACTAACATATCATTGCTCTTTTGTTGGTTTTGATTGCTTCTATTGTCCTCATGTGTAAGTTGCTTCGGATAAAAGCGTCTGCTAAATGACTAAATCTAAATGTTTTACCTGTATTTTGAATTTTACACTGCACTGTTTTGTTTTATTTTTACAGTATAAGCAAAAAACCCTGAACTGATACATTTCTTTTGTGTATCCCAAAGTATTCATATTTACCATTTTCATGTATGTTTGTTTTGTTAAATTAAATTCAATATTTCCACACATAGTAGGCCTACATTACCTATAGGTTATCTAACAAATTTTGCATTGACATGACTCACGATTTTATAACAGCCCCTCTAATGTTACGGTTTATCTCAAAACTATAATCAACAAACACTCATGAAATGATATCTATATTTTTAAAAAGTAACCATAAAAGTAAGATTTCGCGGGAAAATGGCATCTACCTGTTACAGTGCAACTATACCCTCGCGCGACCCCCCCACAGCTCTAGTTGCCATGGTAACGCACGCCCGTCCGTAAAGCGTCGTGCAACTCAAGATGCTCTCGTAGCCACTCCCTGTAAACAAACGAGCGAAACCTCGAACAAAGAGTCAATGAATAAAAACCAGTCGGTCTTGTGTCGGAAACAGCTCTACAGAAAGGAATCTGTTCTATGGGTTCGGTCGGTGTAAGTGTCACTCAAGAACAGCGTTACAATAAATAGTTTGTTTGCGACAGAGAGCAGCGCTAACGACTCATTTTGAGAACATCTTGACTCTTTATTTTCCTTAAAGAGGTTCTTGGTGATTAATGAAACGACTGTGGGAAACCCGAATACAATTAAAACAGTTGTTAAAATAAATAAAGCTGCGTTGTACGCGAGTATAAGATGATTTATCGTGAGTTTCGTTGCATCAGTCCTTGCGCAATCGAAGAGTAAACATTAAAAACAGACGCGCGATAACCACTGATGCGATCTATCTCCAAATGTGCAGAATTCATCCTATTCCGTGCCAAGAATCAATTTAAAGCAGCTTCGCTCCGTTCGCCCCATGTTCTGCCAGTGAGACGGCTTGCAGATGTGTTGGATGTGATGAAAAGCATCAGTGCGACTCACGTTATTTCGTAAATCTTGCAGCGCTACACTCATCGTGCAGCATCGGCGCTCCGCACGCGACTAAGCCATCCCTGCGCCTGAAACAAACATGATCAACGAGTGTTAAAGCCAGCCTTCATCCATTCGCAGCCGCAGTTTTCCATCCGCAAACACTGAAACAGACTGACAGACGGGATGCGTTTTAGCCTACCGCTGAGCGTTTTCAGAAGACGGCGCGCATGATGGGTTGCTGTGCCACCGCCAACGACCAGCACGTCCTCTGCTCTGTGTTACAACATAGAAAGATGTCTGAGGGAGATAGATAGAGATCAGCCTGTGCTCTCTCTCTCTCTCTCATTCCTCCGCCCCTTCGCTCCGTGTCCGTG
Organism: Spinibarbus caldwelli; assembly: GCA_039654775.1. Taxonomy (NCBI): domain Eukaryota; kingdom Metazoa; phylum Chordata; class Actinopteri; order Cypriniformes; family Cyprinidae; genus Spinibarbus; species Spinibarbus caldwelli. Next base: position 27,451,804 of record CM077252.1, on the reverse strand, counting down.
ATTGAAGGCGCGCTCCCGCACCGCATCTGTATTGGGTTGCTGACTCTAGGCATCAAGTGGGATGAGCGCTAATACCCTCTTCATGTACTCTTTAAAATCTCAATTTTCCCCGTATATAGTTCTTGAGCTGCCATATGGTTCTTTAGAGATTAAAACGTCTGGACGTTACACTATTCTTCAGATCAGTGTATTGGTTTGTGGAGCATCACTACAGTTTTCCAAAGAAAAGTAACTGGAAAACCATTAAGGTTCTAATTTAAATGTAATTAAGAATTAATATTATTTAAAAGTGTATCTCCACTATTTGTAAAATATGTAGGCTATAAAATACAACATAAATATATGTGTCTAAAATATATTAATAATATGTGACTCTGGACCACAAAATCAGTCATAAGGGTCAATTTTTATTTTTTTCTTTATTTATTTATTAATTGAGATTCATATATCATCTGAAAGCTGAATAAATAAGCTTTCCATTGATGTACTAGGTGATGTTTGTTAGTATAGGACAATATTTGGCTGAGATACAACTATTTGAAAATCTGGAATCTGAGGGTGAAAAAAAAAATAAATAATAAATAAATCAAAACACTGAGAAAATTGACTTTAAAGTTGTCCAAATGAAGTCCTTAGCAATGCATATTACTAATCAGATTAGTAGATTGCAATCAAAACGCGCACATTCAACAGACCAAAAGCTCAATGTGGGTGCTCAACCATAAAAACTATTTCAAACAAGAAAAGCAAAGTTGGCACACCACAACTCCAAAAGCAGAAAATACGATTGTCTGATGAAGAGCTTTTAGGCTTGAAACATCATCTGTGGTGAGAACATAAATAGATATTTTCTACTTTTGGAGCTGTTGTGTGCCAACTTTGCTTTTCTTGTTTGAAATATTTACAGTAGGAAATTCTTCATGGAATATGATCTTTACTATCTTTACTTTTGGCATACAAGAAAAATTCATAATTTTGACCCATACAATGTATTGTTAGCTATTGCTTCAAATATACCTGTGCTACTTTTGACTGGTTTTGTGCTCCAGGGTCACATATATGGGTTGTTTTTCTGGAAAAATATTCATATGCACATGGTGTGAAATACTGTTTGATTTGTTTTGACTGATTTATTTAGCAATTTGATTGTAAATGATGCCTCCACCATTATCCCAATCACTGTCACTATGTCAGTCAGCTAAATAATGTAACATTGCTGATATTGTGGATATTGTTCAAGTATAATCAATGCGAATATAATCATTTATGTATCAAGTTATTCTACTAATATAATCATGTCTCTGCCTGTGTGTAGAGACCTGCATGAGAATGTCAAGTCAAGTCAAGTCACCTTTATTTATATAGCGCTTTTAACAATACAGATTGTGTCTAAGCACTTAACAGTAATCAAATTGGAGGATAGAGTGTCAGTAATGTATAATAATAAGATTAAACACTCAATTTTCAGTTAAAGGCATTTCATTATTGAATTCAGAGATGTCATTGTCTAGCTCAGTTTAGTTTAAATAGTATCTATGAAATCAAATTGACGATAATCGTTAGAAATTAAGTGAGATCTTGCAGCGAATGGATTGTGCAGACATTACAAAACTGCAGTATATGGTGAAGCTGCACACTCTATTTGGACATTAAACAAAATATATGATCAAGCCTCCTCATGTCCCTTAACATAAGTTGAGGCCCCCTGTCTACTTCCTAAAAACAGACTGGAGGCACAGCCAAAAAAGGTAAAAGAGTTGATAAACAATAATGGCAATGTATGAAATGTATTGAACATGAACACGCCTTGAGGAAAAACTGCATAAAAAGAAGTGTACAGGCACAAACTCTTTAGATTTCTCTGTAGAGTTTTCTCGGCTTCATTGTCTCCGACAATAAAGTCTATCTTCTGGCATCAAAACCCCAAGACTGAGAGTGATTCCTCACAGGAATGGCAGAAGCCACCACAAATTGGCGTCACGGACAGGATTCGAAAGGAGCAGAGGGTGAAAGACCACTTTGGGCTGGCTTGGCAAGCGGCACAGATTCTGTGGCCACTAAAGGCAAGCAGTTTTTGCTTATATAAGAAGTTTGCATTGTTTGCCAGTTAGCCCTTGGTGGTAAGGACTCTTAAAAATTGCTCTTCCAAATTTAAAGAACAAAAAGAAAAAAGGGTTTTGGTTCCAGAAGAAATAATTGCATGCACAGATCTGTTTTACTGTTAAGAGGGCCTTTGATGGATAGCAGTAAATGAGGGCAGATTGTGCATGCAAAAATCTGTGTTTACAGTAGCTCAGTGTTCCTGTGGCTCAGTGGTAGAGCATTGCGTTAGCAGCGCAAAAGGTTGTGGGTTCAATTCCCAGGGAACACACATACTAATAAAAAAAATGTATAGCCTGAATGCACTGTAAGTTGCTTTGGATAAAAGCATCTGCTAAATGCATAAATGTAAATGTACTGTCAAGAGGACCTTGATGGATGACGTAAACGTTAAGCAGATATACATTGCATGCAATGGTCTGTGTTTATTGTTAAGTGGGCCTTGAAGGACAGCAATAAACGTTAAACAGAAATTATAGGGAAGCGCGCAAAGTCCTGTGGCTACCGCTCTGTTGGCGTAAGGAAGTTTACAGAGGTCTGCACGGGTAGGCATACCTGCAGCGTGCTGTTTTTTCATTGTGTTGAGGAAGTGTATCAGTGGAAGAGCGAGTAGTACTGACAAGTCACTCAGAAAGAGTGTAGTGTAGTCTGTGTAAATGTATGTGTCAGTGTCTGTGTCTGTCTGTGTGAGTGTATTTGTGACTATGATTGTGGTTGTATGAGAAAATCTATATCTTACCTATATTTTAAAATCTATATCTCCATATCTGGTGGGACAGACGGTGCGCACCCTTCATGGACTGTCACTTGAGTGTGGTCAGGCAGCGGAGATGGGTGCGGCTGGTGTTACACTGGAGAAGAGTGAATGAGTTTATGAGCCCTATCTAAAAAAGGGACAAAGGATGAGTGTATGAGCCCTAAAAAAAATAAAGGGACTTCCAAGATATGGACTTTGCATATTATTGAAATAATAATAGATTATTTAAAATAAGATGTACATTTATTATTTAATTAATTATCTTAATAGATGAATAAAAATATTGCACATGCTTAAAAATTTTTATCTTATTTCTGAAGATGTCTGAAAATTTGTATCTTGTTAACCCTAGGAGACAGTATGACAGTGAATATATTACAGTGTTTCAGAGATTTGGGTTTGAGTTAACTAAAAGATAACTTGTGTAGTGCAATGTTGAATGAGAGCAAGATTGGGTGACCAAGTTCATAGAAATTTTAATTCAAAAGCTATAGGACATTTTACAGTAATAATGGAACTTGTTGATTAAATAATAAAATAAAATTAAATAAAAAGAATTATTTTATGTTGGTTGGGAAAATTCATTCACCATTACTTGATTATTCTGAACCATGTATGCAAACATATGAAAAAATTATGATTGAAGTCTTTTGTTTACCATACGCGTGTCATGCTGTTGTAGAAAGGATTATTTTGTTGTATTGTAGTATACTTAGATAATAAAGGTAGCTGCTTTCTGCATTTTGCAAAGAAAAACTGCTTGCTGTTTTTTCTGCAATGAAGAACTTGCTTTCCTAAAATAGAATAAGAGAACTGCTGTTTTTAACCAGATTACCTTATTTATTTATTTTATTTAGTTATTTTTATTTAACCTTTTTTGAAAATTAATGATAATTAGATAAAGAGCTGATTGCTCAGACACAATTTGGTCGGAGTTTACAAAGGTTCAATTTGATTAATGCAGTCTCTGAGTGTTAAAATTTCAGATGGCTTCTGGAACAGTGCCTTGACAAAGGGAAGCAGTGAACTGGAGTCTTTTAAGCAAAGTGGCGAAGAAGCAAAGACACAAATGCAGAGAGAAAGAAGAGGGAGGGGCTGATGGACTGCAACTACCCTCCTTAAAGAGGAGTGCACACTTCTGCATGGAGAAAGACTGACTTAAAGCTGGAAAAGGTGAATCTTTCACTTGAGACTTTTTCTGAGGGTGAAGAGAACATCCTGAAATGCAAAACTCTGGCAGGATCAATCAAAGCCAGACTGAGGAGAGGCAGAGAATCAACGGAGATCATACACCACAACAACAGGCCTTTGAGTGCCATCACAGACTGATGACCCAGTGAAACAACCAAACAGCTTCAGCAGACTGATGATCTAACCAGAAAGACTTCCATCCCTTCCCTTTGCGTGCACAGGTGCTGCATATTTAATACTCACTCACTATAGAGGCTGCTTCAAATTTTGTTAATTTTATTAACTTATTAATCTTGATTATTCACTGGTCTCACAGCAGTTCTTTGAATTCTGTGTTTTAACTAACATTCTCGATCTGCTTATCAATAGGTACTAGTCCAGCCTTATGTCTTAAATAATAAGAAATTTTGACAGACATAAGTGGGTGCTTGACTCACCAATCAGATCAAAATGGAGTTGGATTTGGCATAGTGAGGGCTATCTCATTAACTAACTAGGGGAGAAATGTACAACTGAATTACTGACAGCAATGCTGAACTCTTTGGGAAAAAAAAAAAAAAGGGTAGACAAGATGTCTGATAGAAAAAAAATATGGCTGATAAAATAAAAATATTGGTCACTCCATTTTGTTTAATGGTAATTTACAAGGACTAGATTGAATAAAATAATAACAGTAAATAAATTTAACTGCTACGGTCCAAAATCATGAAATCATAAATGCTGTCATCACTGGGGATAACAAGATAGAAATGTTGATGGCCATGGATCCTAGATTATGCAGAGATCTCCAATCTTCTTCTCAAAGTAGCTCATGAGCAATAACAAAAAGAATATGACTAAACTTTAAATTACACAAACAAGTGACATCTGAGAAATTACAATTGGCTCTCTCAATTGCACAATGCCTAAGACAATTATTCTAAATCAATTAATCTATTAGATTTTGTTGGAGGAAAAAAGAGGTTTATACTGCGGTGTTAAAATTTATAGTGACTGATGTTGTCAAGTTGCATATGACATTTAGACACTATGTGGAATGCTATCAGGTCTACGCTCAGTAAAGTCTAACGAAAAAAGTTCATGTTATCCTATTCAGAATCTGTGGCATTCCACAGCTTAAACCATTCAGTTCACAATCAGCTGAAATCTCAAGACAAAATATGTTTTTGGCCAAAAAGGGGGGTGTGAAAGAATATGAAAAAGTATGAATGATGGTGTTGTATGGAGTGAAAGAAGGTGTCTGACGAGACACTAAGGCAAATCAATTATTTTGCCAAAACTGCTGTATGCAAAATTTAATATGTGGGCCCACAGAGTAAATTATGCCCAGTAGAATAATGACCATGGATGAATTTGGTTAAGTTTCCTGGTCAGTACCTAGGTCATTGTTGTGGCAGAAAGAAAAACAGTGCCACACTTGCGCAGCACATTACATGGGAAGGCAGAGCAAGTCCACCCCACATCTAACTTTCTTTTCAGCATATCATGATGGAGCTGATTCAGTGTCAAAAGGATAAAATATTGTCTTTCTGACTGATAATATGAATAAAGTGGGTTGAGTGTTTTCCAGGTCAAAAGGCCTATGCTACTGAGCAAGATAGGCCTAGGAATTATCCAGTGATAGTGGGACTCAGTTTATAAAACAAAGAGATAACTGAATTAGCAAATTGTTGAGAATAAATTTGAAATTAATTGAAAAGTAGTAAGGATGCAGATAACTGAGTAAAACCAAATTATTTATTATATTATAGAAAATGGGTATTAGCCCTATACTCATTGTATTGACAGCAATGGATTTTTGAGAGCTCAAAAAGGGGCCAGGACAGCCCTCAACCCACACGAAATTTCCACAGGTCACACCAAGAAGAATAACTGGCCAGATGAGCATGCTTAATATCACTAACAAAAACTCTGAAAGTTTCCATTTACAGGTGACAGCAGTTCTATCAAGGCCAGGGAATGGTTTGCTCCACCATTAAGAACCAGTGAGTGTGCAGTTATGATCTCGAGGAAGAATCTTACATTGATGACACCAAAGTGACACCTGGGTCAACATCTCTCACCTTAAAATACGCCAACCAGCTTCAACAACCCCACACAGCATGAAGTGAAGGATGAAGGGCATGCTAGTAACAACCCTCCCTTGCCAACGAGGGAAAGACCATTGCAACGACTCGCAAACAGTCACCCTGGTGAAGATGGAATGATTGATGGGACAGCTAACAGATGATCAAAATACTTGGGAGCCAACAAATGGAAAAGAGGAAGAGGAAAGAGAAGGAAACAGACAAGCAGACAACTCAGGAGAAAGAGACGAGGAGAGACCAATGACGCAAGATGAAGTGCAAACTGATGTCAACTCAGAAAGAGATAAGCAAGGAGCTCACATTCTTTTGTCAGAGAAGCAGAAAAATGAAAAGATATCTGATGATCATCACATGCCAAATGCATCTAATTCTACAAGCACAAGCCGTAGACAACAGCACCCAGATTTCCCTAGAATTGACTTTTCAACCCTCATCTGAATCTGGCAGTGGCTTTTACTTAATCCAAAATGAATAAGAATTGGATGAGAAGCAAAAACAATATCTAGACAAAATAGACATTATAGATAATAATCATAATATCATTTATAAGAAAATTAACAATTACAATGTTTTATGGGAAAAGGTAGAAGAAAATAAATGGTATAAATGGGTAAATTACACAGCAGGAAAGAAAAAAAATGGGAAAACTTCATAATTTGCTTTGAAGCAAGACCAATTTTATATATTGTACCAATACCTATACACAGTTCTAGTTGTAGAATATTTCATGATGAATGGTTTAAGAAATGTCCAGGACTATATAATGCAATGGGGTTAGATGTAGTGAAATTGGGAGGTAAATGCTTTATAGAAAGAGGCAGAGAGATAAATGTTATGAGAAGAAGGGAAATATTGATGTAGGAAGATCTGAAGGGAAATGCAGCAAAATATGAAAAATACCACTATGTAAAGATGACTATTTAGTGATAAAGGAAGGCCCAACAACTATATTTGATGAAATCATAGGCAGACATATGGTGGATGTGTGGATTAGAATATGGTCTCTTGACAGCATTACCAGAAAAATGGTCAGGATTATGTACTAGGGTTATGCTGAAACATAAAATGAGTCACATTTCTCTAGAAGAGAAAGCAACAAATTAAGAAAAACCCAGATCTAAAAGAGCCTATGCAATAGACCCTGCAGTTTATAGAAGCTCAATTGGTCAACCTAAAGGCATACCTAACGAATTTAATGCAAGAGATTAAATTAAATCAGGGTTTGAATCAATATTAATTTGAATTACGAAAAAATAAAAATACAGAATGGATCAATTATATATTTTATAATCGGCAAAGATTTATTAATACATTGATGAGGCCTTATCACTTCTAGGAGAGCAATTGGATGCAACAAGCAGAATGACATGAAAAAATAGAATAGCTTCATATTATTTGTTAACTGAAAAAGAAAAAGTATGTGTTATATTTGGGGAACAATGCTGTACTTATATACCAAATAATACTGCTCCAGAAGGAGCATTTAGTGAAGTAATGATTAAAAAAAAATAATAATAAATAAAAAATAAAATATCTAAGAATGGAAGATAAAGCAAATGCTAGAAAGGATAATCAAATGTGAGATTGGTTTGATCTAAAATTAGGAGCATGGTTAGCTAAATTAGGAATGTTTTTAGGAGTTGCAGTATTGATAGGAGGATTACTGTTTTACTGTGCACTTCCTATACTGAGGTCACTAGTTATCAAAGCCACAGCTAAGCAAATGGAAATTCTAAGATGGCAAGATGATGGGAAATTGATTTTTAAGGGTAACCAAAATGGCCCTCTACAATACGCAAAGTATGATTTTACATTTTTTATGCTTTGATGTTTACTTCTGTTGTATTCTACATAACTGTAACAACCACAGGCAAGCACTGAACCAATTTCACGCTCATGCTAATTACATTGTTTTATTAAATAAAGGATTAGGGAGACAGGATCTTTTTACTTCTTTAGGTGTGGAGGAAGACTTTTTGGTCCTGATACTCCGCCAAAGTGCTGTTGCATAATCTGGTCATTGGTGATAAAACTGTGTGACTTAATTTAGTCACTAAGTAGTGATAACTGATGAGACTGAATTATGAAGCTGCACTCTGGGTAAGGTGAGACTTAGTAAGTCTCAAAGAGGGGAATATGTGGAAGATTTTTATTAGTCAAAATATGAATTGTTCAAGTATAATCAATGTGAATATAACCATTTATGTATCAAGTTATTCTACTAATATAATCATGTCTCTGCCTGTGTGTAGAGGCCTGCATGAGAATGGAATGTGCAGACATTACAAAAACAAAATATATGATCAAGCCTCCTCATGTCCCTTAACATAAGTTGAGGCCCCCTGTCTACTTCCTAAAAACAGACTGGAGGCACAGCCAAAAAAGATAAAAGAGTTGATAAACAATAATGGCAATGTATGAAATGTATTGAACATGAACACGCCTTGAGGAAAAACCGTATAAAAAGAAGTGTACAGGCACAAACTCTTTAGAGTTCTCTGTAGAGTTTTCTCGGCTTCATTGTCTCCGACAATAAAGTCTATCTTCTGGCATCAAAACCCCAAGACTGAGAATGATTTCTCACAGCAATGGCAGAAGCCACCACAATATTTTTACATCGGCAGAGTTTGCAGGACAATGTTCAAAACATCACAGTAAATCAAATGTTTGCAAGACATACAAATACAATCAATGAATGCAACATTGTTGGAACAGAAGAATCTTTACCCTATAAAGCCTGCTCCATCATATTTGCTGGGTAGTAACTGATTATGTAATAAGATTAAAAAAATGTAGTACTTGTAATTAGAATATATTACGTTTTAAAATGCTCATAGATTATAGTTACTTTTTTATGGATTACATGATTACAAATGATTCGCACAATGGCATTAAATTGTTCATTATTTATTCTCGTACAGTATAATATATTTAAAACCTGGAAGACTTTGTCCATGTCATTGCATATTCATGTTTATTAGTGTTTGTACATGTGATGCAGGGATTCCCAAACTTTTTTGTCAATCAAACTGACCTAAAATATGTACTTGAAGCCCCCCTGAGATCTAAAGTTCATTTTTCAAATAATTAACAACATTTGCATGTTTTCTGATGTTGGTTAATGGTCATAGATTTTATTTCTTTTTGTTTGTTTGTTTGTTTGTTTGTTTGTTTGTTTGTTTGTTTGTTTGTTTGTTTGTTTGTTGGTTGGTTGGTTGTGCATAATAATCCCATTTAAATCAATAAACAAGTTAGGTCAAAAGTAATCCAAAAGTAATCTGAATACATTACCTAAAACGAGTAATCTATCATTTACATCAATTACATTAACAACTACAATTTTTATCACGTAATTAGTAATCAGCAACAGACTACAATTTGTAAATAATCTACACAGCTCTGTTGATACTCAAACTTTTAAGGTCTCTAAATTTTAAACATGATCAAATATTTGCTGAAAAGCATGTTGTACACAATCTACTACATGCCTTCTGTTGTCTGATTAAAAGTATTTTAACAAATAAAAGTCTGTTTATCATCATTCTAAATATGCCCACCTTCAGCTTGTGGTTCACGTGTCTTACTCTTTGACCATGAAAATGCACGCATCTGCACCAAATTGCATATTTTTGCTCAGTTTGGGCCTCTGAATAAAATGTTTTTTCATCCTCGAGGACGAGCATCATGTTCTCTTATATCATACTGTATGAGCCATAAAAGCCTGAAGTATCAAATATGACACTCAACAAAAAACACATCATAATATTTTGTCGGATCAATAAACTGTTCCATTTAAAAAAAAAAGAGATTTTTCTGACTTGTATTCATGATGTCAGGCTAAGCAGGGTTAACACTGGTCCTGGGGTTATATGAGAACCTGATCAATGGGTTCCCTCCCTATGGGTTTGCATAGCTCAGCGCTGGATCTCACACCTGATTGAAAACATATGTTTTACATGACTTAAGCCTGGGTAGGGTTATGTAACAGATTTGAGCCGCTCTCTCTGCTTCTCTCACTCGTCTAGGAATGAATGCAAATATCTCTGCATCTTGGAGGCCACCCAACCCCTGCATCGTTTAAATGAAATGGGAACTGCAGTAAAGTGCTGGCCCGATATCAGAAAGTAGATTAAACTGATTAGCTAATACACAAGACAAAGATACAGAGACTGGACTGAAGATTTCTCAAGTGTATCCACCAAATGTGTTTTAAGACGTCATCATTGTCTGGATCCATCCTAGCATACTGCTTACTACATAATATAAAGTTTACTATTGACTACTTTTGTGGAAATAACATATGAAACAATATATGCACTATGCAATACGTACCTACTTTGGTGTTATGTGACCTCAACACATTGCATATTTAATTGCTTAGTGAGTCAGGTATTGATTTATGGACTTTTCTTAGAGTGGTATATATTCCAAGCCTTCTAAAGTAAAGCTTGCATAATTAATGGAAAATAGGCCGTTTTTAAAATTTGGTTTTCCAAGCAAAGAAATGAAAGAAAGTAGTAAGTTAAATGACATGAGAGGGAGTAAATGATGACACAATGCTATTTTTTTGGTGAAGTGTTCCTTGAAATTGTTTGTTTTTATTAAATTGTAAGTCACATTGATCAAAATCATCTGCTGAATGAATAATTTATGTAACTTTTTTTTTTATTATTATTATTATTCAACATTAACAGGAGCAGAAAACTTTCAAAAGGAGAGCATAGAAAAAAAAAGAGAGATGCAGCAACAATGAAGACTTTATCTTGGTTTAAATGCTAATCAATAGCTGAAGGCTGTAACTCTTTGGAGGTTTTCATAAAGCACCCCATGCATAATATAACTCAGCACTCAACTTCTGGCTTCGTTTGCTTGCTTTGGCCAGATGGGAAAATCAAGGTCGCTGGGCAGATATGTCTGCTGATAGCCCCGTCTGCTGCCATCCTCATCTCTCACCTTGAACAGCATCAAGGCCTGCCAGAAACCCAATGATCTGATGCAAGCACATGCACTTACACTCTCTCTTTCTATCTCATTTCTGTTTTGCGTGATTGTCTATTTATTTCAGTTTCCAAATGACATACTGCAGAAGAGTTTCTCTGGAGAAAGCTCGAGGCGCTGTGAAGTGAGAGTTAGACACATTTCTTGCTCCTCTTCCAAGTTAGTGCTAGTTTAGTCTTCATTTCTGTTGCCCTTCACAATATTGGCTGCTTATTTATGTCTGTTTCTCTCGGTCCCCTGCTCAATGCTGTTTTTGTGTCTGCCTCCGACAGAATTCTGTTCACCTCCTCCCTCCTTACTGCTAGAAGGTCAGATCTTGCTCTTGGGTGAAATGAACAAACTCAGCATGTGGCCTTGTCCCATTTTTAGAGGAATATTCTAGGGTGCTAAATACATTAGAGGAATAGTTCAAAGAGAAAATTTAATTCTGTCATTATTTTACTGCCTGAATGATGTGAACGATATGACTGATTCATTTCAAAGATTGTACTAAAACTGGAAAAGTTTAGTAAATTATGTGAACACGTAATATGCATGCGCATGGCCTAAAACGTATTGCCAGATTCTGGAAGATCAATTCTTCAAACGGTGGTACAAAAGGATGCGGTGCTGGTCCTTCAAAAGTCACTCAAAACTTGTCTATAAAGCCTATGAAAAACAAGTCTTAATGTATTTCACAACACTTCATGTTATTCTTATTAAGTGAGGGTCATTATTTAGGATTTTTAACCCAAGCAAAGTCTCTGAGAACCTGACACATTGCACTTGTGGAGACTCCAGGAAGGTTGCAGTTCTGGAAAATGATGGCGCTGGAGACTAAATGGTTTCTGATGGTTTCGCACCTAATTCTTCACCTTAATTCTTAAATCTTTTGCAGTTAACAAGTGTCTTTTCTTCTCCACTTGTTTTTTCCTGACTCTGCTGACCCAGTGAGCATTTCGCTGCCCAGTGGTCATGCCCTAACTTTGTAAATTCTATTATTGCATTAGTATTGCATCCTTCTTATGGGCATTTAATAATTTTTGACTTTTAGTCTGAGTTAAATCTTTCTTTTTTTGGCTCATTTTATCTGTAAAAGAAAACCTGCCTAATAATTCAGCACACCTGAATAAAAGGAGTTTTTGACTTCCAGCCTTCATGGACAATTATACATCACTTATAAATGATTAAATACAAAGTCAATAGTAGTTATTCAGATTGATGTGGTTTGGAATTGGTAAAAATGTCAACATATCAACTTGCCTAATAATTCGGCACATGGTGTATATATACACAGTGTATATCCTGAAGAAATCTAGCATTTTATGCTGGTCCAGGATGGTTTATGTTTTTTAGTGCTGGTGTCGTGCAAACTCATCTGCTTGGTTCACATAGCCATAATTATCACCAACAAAAACTGATGCTCAACTGGTTAACCTGGTTGAGCAAGTAAAGGTGCAAATTTTCTTGAATGAAATGTGCTCATTCCACTGTGGTGAATATGCATAAAATGTGAAATCTGCATGGGGAACTTTATGCCCTCACACAAATTATCAAAGCTTGTTTCTGCCACGGAATAAAATAAAAGTACTGTACATTTACAAAAAAAATAAATAAATAAGTTGCTTGCAAATGTGAGTTTATATCTCTGGCATTACTTCTTAGAATTGCAAGTTTATATCTCACATGTGTGACTTATTTTTTTTTATTTATTTTTTTTAGAATTGTGAGTTCTATACTCAATTGTGAGTTTATACCTCACAATTCTGAGAAAAAAAAAGTCACAAGTGTGAGATATAAACATGGAATTGCAAGAAAAAAGCCAGAATTAATAACTCGTAGTTCTGAGAAACTGAGAAATGCCTTTTTATTTTTTATTCCATGGGGGACACAAAAAACAGAATTGTGAGATATAAACTCAAAATTCAGAGAAAGAAAAACAACAGCAACAACAAAAGCTCAACTGTCAAGCTTTTTTGATAAACCTGGTCAAGCAAGTAAAAATGCAGTCACATTTTCTGTTGTTTGATGAATTTTCACAGACAAAATCCAGTCATGCCACCCCACAAATTCATGTAACCAACTTAAAACTAAACAAAATCTGCATGGGGAACTTTATCACTATCGTGCAAAACTATGGAATAAAAAAGGTCATTGCTCCTTTTTAAAAGTATATTGTGCAATTGTGAATTAGAAATTCACAGTTGTGAGTTAATTTTGCAATTCTGATATTTTTGTTTTGATTTTGTTTCTCTAGTCAGAATTGCGAAATAAAAAGTCATAATTACCTTTCCATTGCAAGGGGGGAAAAAGGGGGGGGGAATTGTGAGATTTAAATTGTTAGATGATGTCACTCAGATTATGGTATTAATAAGATGCATGATGCCACAGAGATGCTTTTAATAATAATCACAGAGAACAGCAAGGAAAATAACCAATACCACATTAAAGACACGATGAGAACTAACAAAGGAATGAACAAAACAGGGAGTACTTAGTAAACTGTAGAAAGAAAACTGAACTGAAAGGAAACACAGGAACATGAAGAAAAAATAATCCTGACAGATGTAAACTCAGAATTGCAAGAAAAAAAAGTTATAATTATGATTTTATAAAGTCACAATTACCCTTTTTTATTTGGTGGCAGAAACAAGCTTATATAAAACACCTCATCATGCAGATTCCTGTTGAAATGATTGGATTTCACCAGCATAATTTCACCAAGCAGCAGCACATATGACCACACCTTAAGTCTTCCATATTAAGAAGAATCCCAGGATCCAAAACACAACATATGCTTGTCAGGATCATGAACCTGTCTGTGTGTGTTTTTGCTTCCATTGACCTAGTTTCTGCCATGTGTCATGCCCTTGTTTGGTCCTTCCTGTTCCTGTCCTCGTTGTCTCATTATTAGATTCTCCTCACCTGTGTATCCCTCATTTAGTTCAGCATTTAAGCCCTATGTCTTGCCTTGATTCCCTGTCCGATATTGTACTTCAAGTTGCTCTTTGTGTGTGTTCCTGCCCTGTGTTACTCCTGCGGATCATTAAAGACTGTTTATGGTTATTCTCCTGCGTTCCCTTCGTTCCTTCTCTCAACACAGTAGAGAAGTGTGACAGAATACTGGACAGACAAACAGTTAACTCCGTGTGTCTACCCTCCGTTTTTGTTTCTGTTTTTACTCAGTGTTTTTTGTTTCCGTTGTGTTCCCTCATGGATCCCCTCGTCCGGCCCGAATTCCTCCTCCTCCTCCTGCTGGAGCAGGAGGACAGATCTCTCGAGGACCATACAAGACTGTTCCTGTTGTTAGCTAACGCCACCAGCTACCCGGATGACGTGTCCGAAGATGGTCCTCGAGAGGATTTTGCCGCCTTCATGGAGTGGACTCTGGCAAGAAACAGATAGTACTTCACCATCTGCCCCATGGATGATCTCGCCGGATTCGCTCCCGACCCAGAGCCCAGCCCACCAACTCCCCATGGTGCGGAGCATCAGCCCGAGCCCACCGATGACGGAGAGCTATTTCCCACTGCGATTGACGAGCTAGTGCAAAGCCGTGTGACTGAGTGGAGGATCGCCCTGGAAGTTGAGCTCAACCCGTCAGACCAGGTGTGAGAGCCAGCGACAGTGCCCACCGTGAGGGAGCAAGCCATGGACAATGAGAGAGTGGAGTGGAGTGGAGCCCACTACACCGTGGCTGAGGGTGAGCTGATTATATATCTGGGGCTGCTGGATTTGGAAGGGGACCTGATAGACTGGGAAACTGATCTGGAGATCGACCTGCCCCCTCTCCTCTCTCCGTCGTCCCCACTGGTCTCTTTCGTCTCTGGTACAGAGGAGAGGAGTCCAGAGGTGTCCTGCCCAGAGGGGGCTACCGAACCTTCAGTGCCCGTTCCTCAAAAGCGCCCTCCAGTGCCCGCTACTCAAAAACGCACTCCAGTGCCCGCTCCTCAAGAGCGCCCTCCAGAGCCCGATATTCCAGAGCGTCATCCTGTTCCTTTGTTCAGCCCAGAGGAGGCTCTCAAATGCCCGCCCTCCCACCTGCTCCTGCCTCCTCCACTGCTGTTGTCTGGCATCCCCTCCGCTCGCCCTTAGCCCCGTATCTGTACAGTGCGAGCCCCGTAGGACTGCCATCCTCCAGCGTCGCCGTGGCTGGAGAATCCCTCACCTCCGCCTCCAGCCTCCGAGGCCCAGACTCCGCCTCGGACCGTAGACCCAGCGGCTCCACCTCGGCTCCTAGCTCCCTCACCTCCACCATCACTTGTCGATCTACCAGCTCCACCGGGCTCCCTCGTCCCTCCGGCTCCGCCTTGGTAGGGCGTCCACCCGCCATCACCTCTGGACTCCTCTCCTCTGGCTGTGCCTCATCCCTCCATCCCACCGGCTCTGTTGGGCTCCTTCCTTTCGCCAGCTCCACCTTGGTCCTCAGTCGCTCCGGCTCCGCCACGGATCTCCGGATCTCCACCTCCGCCTCGGTCGCCAGAGACCTCGGCTCCACCCTGGCCTCCTGGATCCTCGGCATCCCCCTGGCTAGTTGGCTCTCCGTCTCAGGCTCCTCCACCACCTGCTCTGCCACTGTTGGTCGGCCCCCTGGAGTCGGCGGCCATTCCTCCTCCATGGTTCCTCCATCTATCGGCTCCACCGTGCGTCGACATTATGGCTGTGGCTTGGGTCCAGCTGGGCTCCTCCTGCTCTGGGTCCCTCCTGTCTCCTCCCTCCTTCATCTCCCCCATGGATTCTGTCTGCCGGCCCCCTCCCGGGTGTCCGTGCTCCTCCTGAGCCGCCTCCTAAGTTCCCACCTGCCTCTCCCCGTGTAGTTTCTATGGCGCGAGGATGCGCCTTCCGGGAGGGGGCGTAATGTCAGGATCATGAACCTGTCCGTGTGTGTTTTTGCTCCAATTAATCTAGTTTCTTCCATTTGTCATGCCCTTATTTGGTCCTTCCTGTTTCTCTCCTCGTTGTCTCATTATTAGTTGATTCCCCTCACCTGTGTATCCCTCGTTTAGTTCAGCATTTAAGCCCCGTGTCTTGCTTTGATTCCCTGTCCGGTATTGTACGTCAAGTTGCTCTTTGTGTGTGTTCCTGCCCTGTGTTACTCCTGTGGATCATTAAAGACTGTTTATGGTTATTCTCCTTCGTTCCTTCGCTCAACACGGTAGAAAAGTGTGACAATGCTGGTCTTTTCAGCGACGTATTAAACTGCCACCGCCTGAACACACTGCAAGTTGGTATTCCCTCACTGTACTGATTTTGCCCCTGATTCTCCCACCAGAATGAAAGTGCAGCCATGCAGGACGCAATCTTGTTTCAGATTGTGGCATATAATGTAACAGAAATAACACGCTGTTCAACCACAATAGAGCTGTGTGTCAGGCCAGGGCAGAGCATGCATATACCAGCAGCCTCTCTTTACATCCCCACTGCGGCTTGTTATCAGGCGTGGAAAAAAAAAAAAAAAAAAAAAAAAAAAAATTATACTT
The DNA here is from genome assembly GCA_039654775.1 of Spinibarbus caldwelli. NCBI lineage: Eukaryota > Metazoa > Chordata > Actinopteri > Cypriniformes > Cyprinidae > Spinibarbus > Spinibarbus caldwelli. The sequence goes on along the minus strand of CM077252.1, from coordinate 27,435,212 downwards.
AAGTAAAATTATACTTAAAGTATGGATACTGAGTGAAAATTTCATTCAATTTATAGTCCAAGTATTTAGCCAAAAACATACTTGAGTCAAAGTAAAAAGAACAACTTTGAAGTCAATACTTTTAAAGTATTAAAAAGTTCATGTACATAAAACAAAAAAAAAGAGACAATTCTCTGGTAGAAAGTTAATAAATATTATGCATTTACAAAGTATTTAACATTGTATAATGTTATTTTACAACACTGTTTGTTTTACAGAGTTATAACAATTAATAATAATCATCAAAATACAAATATTTATACCAATATTGCTGAACAAAGCACATTTATTTTATTCTCATTTGCATTGTAGTGGACCATTGCCATGGACCAGTTGATTTCGATGTTAAACACCGAAGCATATACTATATCTTAACCTCAGAGCTCACAAAAGCTCTGTCTTGAAAGATTTATGTAACCTATTAAAATATATATATATATATATATTCATGGATTCATGTAAGTACTCTTACAGAAACAAATTGTTGCACTATTGCTCGGCTAAATAACACAAAAAACCTGTTTGGATAAGAACAACCTGACCATCAAACCTCAAAACACCACTGCAAACATGTAACTAGTACTTTTCAAGTCAAAATAAAATAGTAAGGAGTAAAAAGTACTGGTTCTTTTTTGGAAATGCAATTAAGTGAAAGTACAAGTATTCAGTACAAAACCCTCAAAATAACACTAATAAAGTAGTGGCTAGTAAAGTATTGTAATCAAGTACAATTTATTCGCAAAATCGAAAAGTAAAAGTTCGCCAAATCGAAAAGTAAACTCGTGCTATTGATATGCACATTCATGAGATCGGGTTTTACTGTAGTTCTAGACTAAATGCAAACATGCATTTACTCATCTCACCTGCACAAAAAGATTCAGTATTCCACAAAATGCATAAAAACTGTAAAAAAAACAAACAAACTCAGAATATGATGCAAACCTGCAATAATTACGTTAAATTACACAAATAGGCTTTATGTATTTAATCCTATTGTATTAACCAATGCCTTTGCTGCTGACCTTCGATGATCCAATTCAACCATACCAATAAGCAAAAATGACTTTAGATAAACATAAGATTTGTGTTTCATTTTGTTATTGCTAAGATTAATGAACGTTCTTCTCCTGCATCCTATTCTTCATGCAATCCAGAATGGCAGCACAGCTGAAAGGTTTGTTTGAGTGAATTTACATTTCCTTCAGCCTGGGGGAATGAAAGGTCTTTTACATTTGCCATAAACAGAACCTTTTATATTAAAAACAAACAAGCAAGCCCAATGCCAGATGAGAAAACACAAAAGTAATGTAACATTACTTTCCATAAAAAGTAACTAAGTAACACAATTAATTACTTTTTTAGGGAGTAGTGCAATAATGTAATGCATTATTTTTAAAAGTAACTTTCCCCAACACTGGTTCTAGCCGTGCGTCTCTACCAAGGATTTTCTGTCCTAACATTCAAACCAAAAAAAAGATGACATTTTGTCAGCTACCTGGTTTCTTTTTTTTTTTTTTTTTTGCATCATTCTGTAATTTCATTGGTCCAAAAAGTACATATTAAACAGTGTTCAGATTGCCTGTTATTGTGTTGTGATGCACAGGATTTTTTGCTGAGGATGAGGAAAGAAAAATGACAGTAACACTTTAGATTTGGATAAAACTATTCACTATTAACTAGTTGCTTATTAGGCATATTACTAACATATTGGCTGTTTATTAGTATTTATAAAGCACATAATTCATTACCGTATTCTAGATCCCTTAACCCTACCCAATACCTAAACATAACCACTACAACTACCTTGCTATCAATAAACAGCAAATTAGGAGTTTATTGTGGGAACTCTTAGTTAATAGAGTAAATGTGTTCCCTAATCTAAAGTGGAAACCTTTCATACTTGTTTACAGCACATTACATACACGTTACAAAGCTTTTTACTCCAGCTTGTTATCTTTATGAGGTGGCTGCGGCATCACAAACAATCAGCACTTAGATGGACTAGATGCTTAAATGCTGTCGGAATAATAGACACATCCCTGAGAAGACAATACAAAAGCAGGCGTACAAACACACAGTGATGTGTATCTTAGAGAGCTGTTTCTTTAATTGTGAAATGCATTATATAAAGCTGTCACATGCATGGCGCACACAGCCCACAGATACTATTCTGCTATAAGAGTCTCATGTTCTGCTGTGGTCATAGCATCACTAATGAGATGGACTAAGGCGTTGTCATAGTATTGCCATGACAACCGTTTCCAGCCAGTTGGAGACCAGCAATCTTTTTTTCCTGTGGCGAGGATGAGTGTGGTGTGGGAGGATGGTGGGCTGAGAGCCGCGTCTAGGGAAAAACACATTCAACTCAACTTACAGACTTATTTTTATCATTTCATTGAGTTGTGCTGAACTGCTCTATTAGCCGTTTCGTGATGTCTGGAGTTCAACATCAAATGCGGCAATTTGATGTTGTAAACAGCCCATTTTTAGAGCACTTAGTTATGTATGCGATCCTTGAAGTGAAATAAACAGAATACCCTCATGCTTATTGTGCTTTTGGACATGATCCGTGATCAGCATTCCTATCAACCAGACCGATTTTACAGATAGGGAAAGGGTTTGGCTCCTTTTAGCACTGCTAATGTGGATTTCCTCTGTAGGACTGGAAACTGATTAGGAAGAAGGATGGGGTTTAGGATTAGGTTTGGAGCTTTTGAAGGGTTTGTTGCTTAAAGGGGTCATGAACTGCCTTTGTTTTTTATTTTGTACTGTTCTTGGAGGTCCACTTATAATGTTATCAATATTTTTACATCAAAAAAACATCATAATTTAGAAGTAACAGGCTATTTTCTGCCCCCCCCCCTCATCGAATCACTCTGTTTGAATAGGCGTGGAGGATCGTAGACTCAGAAGTAAACGGCCACTGCTATGATTGGCTAATAGTTGTGTATTTTTGACAGCCTACATCCCTCACAGATGGACGCTGCTGTGATATAGGTTAAAACGTTAGTCAAAGTCACTCCCACTTACTCACACTTGTGTGTTACGACATTACTGTCGGATCCAATATAGTCGGCACAGCATCGTCTTTTAGTTTCAATCTTTTTGAAAATCCTGCATTGAATTGTGCCTTGTTTGTAAACAAATCCGCAGTTAAATGAAGTGAACAAAGGACTGAGTTCTTACTGACGCGGTCTGGATCTTCATTACAATTAAAGTTCATCCACTCTTTCCTAATGCTGGGATCAGAAGGAAGGCAAACACTATCCACGCGGACATGCTGTTTAAGTCATTTACGCTTTGATCTGAACAAAAACAACGTATCCACATGGCACAGCTGACACAGAACAGCATACGCTGTTTATGTTCAGTGGATATTCTCCAAAATGGTGCCATGTGGTGACGCGGAGGAGACGAATTGTTGAATAAAGTCATAATTGTTTTCTTTGTGTAAAAAAAATAAATAAAAAAAGCATTCTCATAGCTTTGTAAAATTACGGTTGAACCCCCAATGTCACATGGATTATTTTACCGATCTCTTTGCTATGTTTCTGGATGTTGATCGTGTTAATTACATTGCTGTCTATGAGAGCTCTCAGAATGCATCAAAAATATCTTAATTTGTGTTCCGAAGATGAAAGAAGGTCTTACGGGTTTGGAACGACATGAGGGTGAGTAATTAATGACAGAATTTTCATTTTTGGGTGAACAATCCCTTTAAGGCTGTGAAAAGGTTAAAAAGTTCAATGAGAGTACTAACTAGAGTTTGGGATTAAAGGGTTTCTATTATGCCATTTTACAAGTCTTGACTTGTTTTTTTTTTTGGGTGTACTAGGTTTTCATGCTTTGTTGTTCTAAAACCCCATTATTTTTCACATATTTTACATTATTGCTAACAAACTAAGAAAATAAATATTGTATTTTAATAACTGGCTTTGAAATATGAAAAATGTTTGTGAAACAGCATGTTGACTTTATGATTTCATTTGTAATAAAAAATACGCATTTAGTTAGTGAGAGACAAATATTCCCACCAAACACACACACACACTTTGAAAACCTTTGATCTTGCTTCTCAAATTTGTCCTGAAGGCCCCATCACAACACATTTTAGATGAGTTTAAGAAACACTGAACTAGGTGATTATAGTACATTTACAGTATGAACTGCATGTGAATTTCAACATTTTATTCAATTTATTATAATCCAATTTATTGCATTTCTCAGATCATCTGATTCTAATAACTGACTCATGTTATCATTCTTTGCAAAGTCTTGACTGAAGTTAAAGTGAAAAAGGAACAAATTAGTGATAACAGAACAATAAGTGAACAGAACATAAGTACCTATAAAAATTCTTAAGACAGCCGCTCATAAGGATTTAGGCCTCTTTAATATAACATGGTTCACCACAGGACATTTGAGGCACCTTTAGTTTTTACAGCATTAGCATTGCAGAGCTGCCCTAGATCACACCTGGATAATGATTTTGTACACCTATGAATAACCTAGAGGTGAAACACGTCTTTGCATTGGCCTGGCACCAAAAACATGCGGCAAGCAAATCTCTGTCCTGTCAATTATTCAGCTGCTCTGGTATTAAAAGATCTATTATTCAAGAGGAAGCAAAAGCTAGCTGAAAGAGTTGTAAATTAGTCTTGCAAATCAAATACGGGTGCCTTTCATCATAAAGACTAAGACAGAACACCTGTTTATTCATTAATGCTGAAATCACCTGTCACTGAATAGAGCACCTTTAACGCTTTGATCTAAACGCATTGAGTTGCAATAAAGGTTTCTTGATACCCTGTATTTGGTTTTAGCCACATCACGCAAACTGCAGAAAGCTCAATATAATGATTTTGACATGGTGTTACGAATCAATCTTCAAAGCCTCAGTTTCTATTAAATAATAATGGACAATTGCATAACCATCCGAGAGTCCTGCTCATATATCTGCTAATACATCACCACCTTGTGGTAACCAGAGGAGTCACATTACCATCCTCCCACAGTGAGCTGAAAATATGTGATTGTGCAAATGCTATGATCTCACCCCTACTGCTGTTCAGTGAATGGATATGTTTAATAATGGCGTGAAATGTCTTTGCTAACGCCGAATTTGATTGTTAATTTGTAGGCTAGAGCTGTTTGTGAAACAAATCTGCTGTAAAAGGAAGCAATGTGGATGAGATAAAATTAAAATAACCCCCAAATCAATGCAGAAAATCATGGTTTAACTACAAAAAAAACAAAAAAAAAAACATGGTTATTGTACTGTGGTAACCACAAATTAACCACAATTTTGCTACACTAACCATAGTTTAACCACGGTACTTGTAATGTTATACAAATGGTAATCGATCTGGCAAAAAAAAAAAAAAAAAACTATGGTTACTACACATCTATGATAAAACCATTCATTTTGGTAAGGGCTAATAGCTGATACTATGATTTGAACAAACTTTTCATTTGTAGCATAATTTGTCGTATGTGAATGATATCTCAAATCGTGGATCTTTTAGAGGTGTATTACTGTTCTAAGTATTGCACTTCTTTACCTTGAGCATAATAAATTTTATGGAGCTGCAGCAGGCTAAAAGTCCCATATACGTGCACTGAAGGAAGAACTCGGGCCATAGAGAGATCCGAATATGATTTGATGGCCTCCTTTAACTTTGACTAGTAAATAACCACTTAAACTACGGAGAAACTACTAGAAACCACCAAAATACCCAAGTAGAGGATTTTATTCACTCAAGTACCACTTTTCCTCAGAAAGATTTTATTTCTTGCAGTATGTTCCTTCCTAGTTATGAAAAACATGCCCAAGGCCACTGCGGGAGAACATTAACACTCGTCCTTGATTAAATGATGTGAACGCTTCCATAAATAATACTCATTAAGGGAGATTTTAATGCTTTAATCCAATGTTAGTTACAAGATATCACCCAGCACAAATGTGCATTTCCCAGGAATAAGCTCCATTGCTTCCTGCAGTCCCACTGAACAAAGGCGGTCATTCTGCACACCAACTATTACATAAGATAGAAGTTACTAATTAAGTGCGGAAGAATCACACAGTTACAGTGGGGAGGTCTTGCATGTTTTACAGGCATTTACAGAAATTGTATGTAACGTGATCCACAGAAAAGAGGACCGCAACAACATCAGCACCGAAGACACCATGGGGTTTGTTCTTGAACTGTAATTGATCGTGTTGTTGGGGGCCTTAAAGCAGCGAGCTCTTTAGCTCTCAGTAAGTAATTGTGGCAGGGAGGGGGGCTGTGTGGTGGTACTACACTCATGCCAGCACACATCAAACAGACACTTTGCCCTGCAGCTCAGCTTGATACCAGAAGATAAATCTTATCCTTCTGTCTGCACATAGAAAGTGATCGGTCCAGAAAGACTCCTCACCGCTGTGGGTAGTTGTGAAGGGCAGCCTCATAAACGGCCTTCCCTCAACCCCATAATCCAACCCCTGATTTGAGTTTGTTTTCTAACACAATATATAAAGAATTTCCCCTCAGGGATCAATAATGCCTTTCTGTTTGTTTATTTTTCTATCAACGTGAATGATGTTTCATTCTTTTTTATTCCGCCTGTATGAGAGAAGAATGAACAAACAAATATTGATTTGAGTTGTAGTGCCTGAAACAATATTGGCATGTCGGTGAAATTAAATCCTGTCATAACTTAATATTTTATTAAGCTATTCTCTAAAGCAATACTTTCTTGGACGCACTTTTAGGCTGCCATTCAAACCGTATCAGATTCTTCCAGCCGAGGGAGCCATCTCAATCTGTGAGTAGACAGTCAAGATATTTTTATTATTTAATAACTTTAATAACTGTGCAGCAGTGATTTTAGTGGAAGTTCTCCTCAGTTTCACACAGGTGTAGTTCATTACATTGACTATGATCCACTAATGTTTGACAACCAGAAAGTGTCCCATACTGCAGTGGTTCCCAACCACGATCCTGGAGGCCCCCCAACACTGCATGTTTTCTATGTCACCTTAATCAAACACACCTGATTCAGATCATCAGCTCATTAGTAGAGACTCCAAGACCTGAACTGAGTGTGTCAGACAAAGGAGAGATGCAAAATGTGCAGTGTTGGGGGGCCTCCAGGAACGTGGTTGGGAACCACTGCCATACTGTATGTTTTGTACTTTTTTGCCATTTATTTAATGGGAAAGTGAAGAACCAATGGGAAAAGAGATGGGGAAGTAGACTGTGATGTGACCCAAGCTGGACATAAACACAAATCCACACGAGCACAACATACATTCATATACAGTATACTGAGAGCAGTGCACTATACAGGCCACAACACATTATACACTTCATATCCATAGTTTTGTAATTGATTTTCATATTTAATTTGTATTATTTTATGATGGATGGACGTTTACTTTGCTAATAGCTATAGTGTTCTAAATAAGTTATATATATATATATAAAAACATAGTAAGACTTCAGAATTTGGTTCAGGAATGTGCTATACCAGGATGGTGAGTCCATTAAAATAAAATCTATTTAGGTTCTTGGCCATGATTTTTATTTGTCAGATAACAGCGTGTGAGTCAAGCCAGGGTTGTATGAGATTCGAACCATAGAGTTTTATTGTATCTATGATAAAAACAATAAAGTACAAACAAGACCTAAAATACCATCAACACCACAGATATTCCAACAATAAGTTACAAATCATATAATCAAAAAAATATAAGCAGTTTAACAATTAAAATACTAAAGACAGTAATACATCAGAATGATAAATCACCTGTAACATTTTAAATATAAACCCAAACAAACATGACCTCAAAAATAACACAAATTCAAAGAAATGAACTTACAAAGTCAGGCAAACACCAAATCTCTCATGTTGCAGAAAAGGAAAGTGAACATCTGCTTCCACTGTATCTTTCTCACACACTCTCACACACACACACAAAACAGAAGCACCTAATCAATCACTGACTGCACCTCTGGAGACGTAGCTCCTCCCATCATGTCACGTGATCCATGAGAATTCTCAGCACTAACCCTGCGTCCCAATGTGCATACTATCCACCCCATCTGCCCTAAATAGTATTGAAAATTACTACTATCACATAGAATTTAGGATGGATAGTATGCACATTGGGACGCAACTATTCTATTTGTTAAACGGAATAATAAAATGACCTCATAGTTCTAACATGTTACATATTTAACTCTTATAATTTTTATTATTTTTGCTATATAGATCAAATAACAAACTGTTCTAATATTTATATACTTATATCAAAACTAACTTACACATTTCTAAAAGTAATTCCTTATAGCTATGACCACCAAATTCAGCTCAGGCCTTCAGACTCTTGTGACTTTGGGCTGCTATATCTTTTCTAACTGCTCAGATTAAATCATGCTTAGCACGGTGCTAAATCATTCTAGCAGCATGTTAAAACATGCTTGCAATGTACTGAACATACTAGCAATGTACAAAACGTGTTAGTAAGATTTTATAGACTTCAGATGACTACTCTGAGTAACGCCTTCAACTTTAAGCTTTTCAAAGTTATTTCAAACTTTAAGACCTGGCTTTGTCAAGCCAACATCAAAGTTTGTCATCAAACTTTTACTTATCCAGCTATAACTAGTTGTAGCCAATACTATAAGTTAGATAAAACATTTATCTAACTCTTCATTAAGAATAGTTCAGATGACTTAATGGTTCCTTTACCAGTCATTGTAACAGTTTTTTCTTTGTTCAGATTTTTATTTTATTTTTTCCTGGTTTGTAAAGATGCACACTCTTCTATCTGTTCACACTGGCTCCGTTGTGCTGTCTGCTTTTCTTAACTGGCTTAAACTTTCTGATTCATTATAAATGTTGAATTACATCATACAGTTCTCCATCTGTGCTGAGCAGGACCAGATTTCCCACAGCAGTCTCCAGATCACCTTCAGTGGAAAAGCCGCTTATCAACACACTCTCCAGCCGCCTGGTCATTCCACTTCTGCTCTCGACCCCTGATTTCTGCTCTCGACCCCGAGTGTTAATGCTTGTGTTATCAAGAGCAGACGACAGGCCTGACAGCAAATGAAGCATCACAAGGAATTCAGAAAGAAACTCTCTGAATGTTACAAGAGGTTTTCTTTGAGCATCAACACACAGCAGCAGTCACATGTTTGTCACAGCACTACTAATGAAACTCGTCTCTTATAGACCTTATTTGACTTGTTTATGTCTGTGTTTTTTTTTATTATTTTTCTAGTTATATTCATTAAATATTTCATGCATTTTGTGAGTGAGCTAAATGTTGTACAGATCTTGTGGTCTTTGTCTTTCGACCACATGGCTTTGGTGTTATGGTCTCCTTTCAAACTGAGCCTACAAGGGCTAGATAGATAGTCTTGGTGTGGTCTTAACTCGAATTTAAATCTATTTGGAGAAAAACAGGCTCTCTCTGGATCATGTAAGGCGTGTTACAGACACTAGAGGGCGGCATTAGAGCAGCTCTCTCTTCACAGGCGCGTCCAATCTATATGCATCTACTGTACAAGGTCATGCACAATAACGTACTGTATGATGAAAACCAGAAAATAATCCATCAAGTCAGATGATGTCTCTCTCTATGTTTGGGCGTGTGTGTGGGGTGGGGGTGTTTCTTTTACTTTTAAGAATAAATACAAGGCTAATCTTCCTGCTTTTCTAATTGGTGCAGGATTATTTTAAAATATTTGCCATCTCAGGCTGTAATTTTACGTTTCAAATTATGTGCTGATATCAATACTATTCAAAGTTGTGGGTTAGTATTTTTTTTTTCAAAGAAATTAATATTTTTAAAGAATTTGACTATTACTTTTTACAAAAATGATGATGTATAGACAAAGAAACAAAAATTATAATTATATATATATATATATATATATATATATATGCTTATTTCTAAGTCATGCACATACATACATACGTAAATAAATTAAATAAAAAAATTAAATGCATCAGAAATATATATATATATATATAAAAATAATTTCAGTTTCCACAAATTGAGCAGCAAAAAGTTTTCAACATTAATAATCAGAAATGTTTCTTGAGCAGCAAATCAGCATATTAGAATGATTTCTGAAGGATCATGTGACACTGAAGACTGCAGTAATGATGCTGAAAATTCAGCTTTGATCACAGGAATAAATTATATTTCATAATGTACTGACATAGAAAACAGCAAAATTAAAGTGTAATATTACTTACCAAATATTCATGTTCTTACTGTATTTTTGCCCAAACAAATGCAGTCATGGTGAGCAGAAGAGACTTCTCACTGTTGCCAGCCTTTTGTGAATACATACATATTCACAACCCAATACATATTTGAAAGAATGATTATTTCAAGATGAGTTGAGAAATGAAGTGCCGCTATTGAAGTTGAATAGCTTTCACATGTTCTTCAGTAGATCCGAGAAGAAAACACACCGCACACACTCCAACCAAATCTTTGTTTAAAATCACTTTTATTTCAAGATTTTTAAACTCATACAGATCGTAAGGCATCTGCACAAAGAACAGTTTCTGCAGAGGTTTAAAAAAATCCTTTCCCTCGGATGGTGGACGGGTTTCAAATCAGATTTGATATATATAGACGTTTTTTGGTGTTTTCCCCTCCCCACCTCCTTATTTATTCATTTCTCAATAATCTTAAATTACATCTATTATATAATTTCATACTCTTGATTTCTTACAGCAGTCAGACGACGTGAGAGCAATGACAGAGAAAAAGAGTGTTTAAAATCCATTAAATATGTACACAGAGGCTTCACATCACACACACATGGCAGGCTAAACAGTACTATGAGGGGAGCAGACCACATCCACATGATGTGTTGATGCATCTATTTACAGGTCCCTAAACTTACTACACGATGACTCTAGCTTCTCTGGTATGAGGCGGCGTCTTTTTTCTTACCTTTGAATTTGACTTCCATTGGTTTGTTTTATGATAAATGGGCGAATCAGTGAATTAAGTCCTAAAACCTTCATTAACCTCCACACACATGCACTTTTCCATCCCTGGCCCGTCTGTAACGCAGGGCCAGTGAAGGTCTGTGTGCATCCAACTACAGTTGAATCCAGGACGAGTTTTGAACTTCACCCTGGACGAGCATTCGTAAAGCCCTGATCGAACTTTTGGGACGCCACAGAGAGGACGAGGTGTGTGTGATATGGACGTGGTGAACGTGAGAAGGGTTTGCGTGAGAGGAACTGACATCGTGCGTCTCCGGTGAACGATCTAGGCTACTTGGACACATTGACGCGGAAGACGACGCGGCCCAGGAACTTGTCGCGGTCGTCGCTGTTGAGCAGGTCCGAACCCTCCACCTTGCACTCGATGGTGAGCTCGGAGTTATAGTCGTCATCCATCAGCAGCAGCTTCACGGCTACCACCGGCTGGACGTAGTTTGCCTAATGGAGAGAAGAAACCAGAAAAGAAAGCCAAAATGGCAAAAATGAGAGAAATATGACAAGAAACTCTGCAATAATTAAGTATGGACACAGCAATATAAAAATGGTCTCATGCAGATGTGATACTGATTGTAAGTAAAAAATAAATAAATAAATAAATAAATAAATAAATAAATAAATAAATAAAGTTTGATGCTTAAAAACAAGCCCTGATTTTATCTTCTCCTATTAAAGGCACAATCAGACCAATACAAATCAATTAGAAAAAAATATTTTATTCTGTTTTCAATATTCTCTGTGCAAAGAATTTAAATATATTTTACACTTTAAGCATTTTATATAATGGATTATATATTTTCTATACATTAAAAGTACATATTCGTTTTAAAATATAAATATTAAAATATCGTGTATTGCATATTTTGTTCAAAAATCATATACATTTTCAATACATAAAATATACATACAATATTTACTTTTTTTAAAGAATACTAATAATGTAAGTATTCATGCTTAATACTTAATAAGAAGCCTGGTTTTACTTTCTAGCATTAATGGCACAATTAGACCAGTACAAATCATTTATAAAAATTGTTTGAATTATTTTATATTCCATATTTTCTATGCATAGAATATACATATTACACATTAAAAAATATTTTAAAATAAGCATTTTATATAATAGATTTTAATTATATTTTTATATACATTAAAATACACATTCAACTTAAAATATAAATATTAAAATAAAATGTATTGCGCATTTTAAAAAATATCTTTTCAATACATAAAATATACATAGTTTAGTTTTAAATAAATACTAATACAAATATTTGTGCTTAACACTTAAAAATGAGCCCTGATTTTCTTCTATCATTAACAGCACAACTGAGACCAATACAATCATTAAAAAAAAAATAAAAAAAAATATTACTACTCATATTTTCCATTCACACACATATACATATATACACATATACATATATACACACACACACACACATACATACATTATATATATATATATATATATTTATATATATATATATATATGTATATATATATATATATATATATGTGTATATATATATATATATATATATATATGTGTATATATATATATATATATATGTATATGTATATATATATATATATATATATATATATATATATATATATATATGTGTATATATATATATATATATATATATATATATATGTGTATATATATATATATATATATATATATATGTGTATATATATATATATATATATATATATATATATGTGTATATATATATATATGTGTATATATATATATATATATATATATATATGTGTATATATATATATATATATATATATGTATATATATATATATATATATATATATATATATATATATATATATACACACACACATACATATACATATATACACACACATACATATACATATATATATATATACACACACATACATATACATATACATACATATACACACATACATATACATATACATACATATACACACATACATATACATATACATACATATACATATATATATATATATATATATATATATATATATATATATATACACACACACACACACATTTATATACACACTTTAAAATTGATATATTTATTTTATTGATTTATTAGTACAAATATACAACGTATATTAAAATAGAAATTACATTTTCACATACACATATATTTTTTTTTTTTCTACACGCAAAATATACATATATTTTCAAGTGAATAAACACCACACAATTTTACTTTATTCATTCTGACAATATTCACTAATATATTGTGCATCCATACAATTAAGAATTTTTTGCTGTATTGTACTTACATGCAATGTCTTGCCATAATAGGGGAAGTAACTCTTGTCGAGTTTGCCCTCAGTGGGGAAATACTGCATCTGCAGGGGAGTTTCTCTCTGTGTCAGGAGAGAAACAGGACAAAGAATGAGATCACACTGCTGCACTTTACGGACAACACGTGTCATGTGACTCCTGTGCAGTTGCCAGTAGCAACAGACTGCCTTCACATCACTCAAACTGATGACACAAAGAAAAATAAGCACCCTCTTCAAATGCACAGACAGCAGATCTCTGAATAAAGCAGGTTAAACACAAATCCACACTGAAAAGGGGGAAAACTGGTTCTTACAAATGAAATTTCTTTTGCATCTTGTACTGTATATGAGCGCATGAATCCATAACTCTATGCTCACACATCACAGTCATACCGTATATCCAGCAGTAGCAGGAAGCAACAAGCTGTTTCCACAGTTCAGGAACAGTTCCAAGATCCTCATGTGCATTCAATAAGTGGTTCATCTTTCTTTAAGTGAACCGAATGAGATGATTTGCCATAAGCTTCTGAAATGGTTGAGTATCTAATAATAGCTCATAGTCATGCATGCTTGCAGACAGTGTAGTCCAATGAAAAAGATGATAATAAAAACACTAAAAGAAGCTATTTTAAACAGTCATTTTAAAGCATCAGAAGTCTGAGACCATGATACATGATTTAATAATCAAATTCAAAGAATGTAATTATTAAGAATCAGCACAGAAGCTCAGAAAATGTGCAGTGTTTCATTAGTGGCTTTCACACAAACAGCTTTTGCTGTAAATGCTGTTACAGCATGAATTCAGCAGCGTTCTCCATTCTGTAATCATGCGCAAAATAGACACGGATCAGCTTCTGCCATTTTTGGTCTTGCTGGAAATGTTGGGTATTGATGCAAATGCTGGGTAGATTATGTACAAATTGTAGTCCGTTACGGTTTCCAAATTACATGACGAAAATTGTAGTTAGTAACGTAATCCATTACATTGCACATTTTAGGTAATATAATCAGACTACTTCTTGATTACTTTGATTAGTTTTGACCCAACTCATCACATTGATTTAAATAGGATAATCTTTTTCCATATTGAAATAAAAATACAAAGAGAAAGAAAAAAAAATATTCTATTTGGTGTTATTAACAAGTGCATTAATATGGAAGGCTGTTTCCACCACTGAATAAAAAATTAAAAAAGGTAATTGCAACTTTTTATCTCTGACTTTTTTTCTCAGAATTGTGAGATATAAACTCTGAGAACATGATAAATTCTGAGAACATATCAGTCCCCCCCCTCCAAAAAAAAAACAAACAAAAAAAACAAAACAAAAAAAACAAAAAAACGGACTTTAACTCGACTTTGACTTTAACTTTGTATCTCACAATTCTGAGGAAAAAAGTCAGAATTGCAAGTTTTTATCTCGCAATTGTGACTTTATAAATCGTAATTCTAACTTTATAACTTGCAGTCGCGATTTTATCTCTCACAATTCTGTGAAAAAAAGTCAGAATTGTGAGAAAAAAAGTCACAATAACCTCTTTTTTTTTTTTTTTATTCAGTGGCGGAAACGGGCTTCCATACATTAAACATCAACGTCAAAGTTTCTTAAACTAGGGTGCTTGAAGGAACTGCATGGGGTTCACGAGTTTAATGAAAAGCTAATAATTAAATCACAAAATTGTGAAATGAAAATTATAAAATAACAGCAATGAAAATAAAACACACTAATAAAAGATGAAATATTTTGTTTACCTCCAAGTTATGTGACCATTAACCAACATTGGAGAACCGTAAAATGTAATCTAATTACAAGTACATAATTTTTGGAATAGGAATACATAATCCAGATTACATGTAATCAGTTACTACCCAGCACTGCATGTATACATAGCATTACTGGTTTTAACATGTATACGGTTATGCTTCTCCAAGAATACTACTACTACTAATATAGGTTTTGTATAAGTAAAATTACAAATGTTCTGAAGAAGCTGACGCCATTACAAATTGTCACTTACATAATTTAGTTGACATACACGTCGATGCAGACTTTGGGCCTCATTCATGAAACACAAGCACAACTAATTTGAGTAAAATGTTTAATAACCATTCTTACATAAATTGTTGCATTCAGTTTAACATGAATTTGTTTTACAGACAAATTTACTAAATTACATTTTACTTGTGTTCAATGTCGTGTGTTTTATGAATATTTTACTCAAAAATGGTTTAACGAACAATTGTCAAAAAATGACAATGATTTATGTTAGAATGGTCTGTTTACGACTTGAATGAGGCCTATTGTACATTCACAATACTTTTAATGATAGCTGGCGAAACTATGTTTAGCAAACAACATGTTTTAATTGACGTTTTGACGATGCTGTAGAAGTGTTATCAAAATGCATAAAACACCAAGCATTGCTGCTTATGTGAACAACAGATACTATCAGCTGTAATATCACTGGAACAGTCAATACGGAAATGTAATCTCTGCATTTGTGTGAAAGTCCCAATGAAACATTGCAGGGTCTCTATTATTGGAAGTTTGTTTAGTAAGAAATGGCAAGATTGAAAGAGCAGGAACCATCGGCATAATTTAAGAGCAAAAGCATTAAAGTTCAGAGGACACAGAGATCCTAAGGAGCAGAGGGCACTTCCTTGTGTCCGCTGTATACCTTCAAGGGTCAGATGGGTGAGAGGTCTCAGAGAAGTCATGAGGTACAAAAATGACAAAATGATAAGGGCGGTAAAGAAGTTCTCATGGGACAAGTGAAAATCAGGGCAGGTCTGATAGGAACGTCTCACATCTGCAGCATAGAACCACTCGAAGGAAGCAAACAAGTGTTTGAAATGGGTCCAACATTGCATAACTTGTCCCTGATATCGGTTAGATGCTTGTGGACATGTTCGTAAGAGGTTACTAAGGTCAAAAGACAATGTTTTGCAAGAAAAAAATTGCTGTGTCAATAAAATCAATTGGAATACCTGAAAAACCATGAATTTGACTTGACCATAGTATACTTATGTGTGGAAGATTCCCAATAGCAATGGGCCCTGTTTACACCTGATATGGTGATCCAAACTCAAGTGCTAAATAAGCATTTGTAGAGTAAACATCACTGTGGCCTCGACAACCCTGAAGGTTACGATTACATGGTACTGAATTGCTACGGTATGTTTTGATTAACTAAATCACACAAATTTGCCTCTTCATGGTATCAAATCTTGAGATATTTCGAGTCTCTTCTTGTACAAGTGGGCTGTTCTTGAGCAGAAAAAGTTGTAAAGTGGACCAGACCTTATGCTGATAGTCCAAAGCAGGGGTGTCCAATTCTGCTCTGCACTCGTAAAAATAGACGTTCTTTATTGGCATCAATGGTTTTATGAAGAACCTTTAACATTGTAGTTATAGAAACTCACTTATAGGAACTAGCCACCAAGTTGGTCCCCTGAGAACTAAACTTTCCCCTAGGACCATTTTCCTGGTTGCATTCACACCATCAGTAGGAACTAGGGCTGGGTATTGACACAAATTTCATGATTCGATTCGATATTAATTATTTTGTATATTTGTGTGTGTGTGTGTGTGTGTATATATATAAAATATACACAAATCTCTCTCTCGACTAATGCTGTAAAATATACATGATAGTCAGTTGGTACTACGTTATTATAAAATTAAACGTTAAAAATAACTGAAGCATAGCAAAAAAACAACAAAAAAAATTATATATATATAAAATAATAATAATAATAATAATAATAATAAATAAATAAATAAATAAATATATAAAATATGAATGTTATATGGTGCATATATTTAGCGAAATGCTCCTCTCGAGTTAATTTTTCTAGCTGACTAATGAGTTTGTCACAGAATTATAATTTTTTTTTTTCTGAGGTAAATGTGATGTTACGTGTCATACTGTATTGTTTACAAGACATATTGATGTCTTTTGCATGGTTGAAACAATAATAGAGCAATTACATGAGACGGGGTAAGTTGCACTCCTTTTTACATACCTTTGGACATTCATTCATGTTTATTTCACGCTGTAACTGGTATTGATGCGGAGGACATGATCAGTTCTAGGGCTGTGCAATTAATCGCATGCAATTGTCATTCGCACCTCGTCAGTAAAACTGGTTCTGTGATTAGTAGTAAATCTCCTTCACGCGCTTTCAGATGGAGCGGCATTTAATACACAGATCCGTAGTTCACTGACAAGCTACGCAACATCGCGTTCATCGCAATATCATGTTCAAGCACGTGAAGGAGATTTACTACTAATCACAGAACCGGTTTTACAGCACAGAACAGAGTTTCTGTTGCTGGTAGTTCCTATTGTGCTGGGTTAGACCCTACTGTGATGTAACAGCTAATTTAAGAGGCTTTTGCACCAGGTAGTTATAGGAACTAGCCTCAACGCGCATTCAAGATAATACCTTGTCGCATGCATGTGGTGCTGGCGTTTTGACATGGAAAATGTTTGCAATCAAAGGAATGCACAATGTATGTGTCGTGGTACTGTTATGAACGTGTGTTGAAGACTGACACGGAAGAGAAGAAATGGTTGAATAAAGTCCTTATTTTTGTTTTCTTTGTGCGCATAAAGCTTCATAAAATTACAGTTGAACCACTGATGTCACATGGACTATTTTATTGATGTCCTTACTACGTTTTTGGGTCTTGAACGTGGTAGTGGTGTTGCTATCTATGCAGGGTCAAAAAGCTCTCGGATTTCATCAAAAATATCTTAATATGTGTTCCAAAGATGAACTAAAGTCTTTCTGGTTTGGAACAACATGAACGCGAGTACTTAATGACAGAATTTAAATTTTTTGGTGAACTATCCCTTTAAGAGTACAGAGGGCCATCTTCCAGCAAGTTGAGCTCTAGCCCTAATAAAACACACCTGAACCTGCTAATCAAGGTCTTCAAGATAACTAGAAACGTCCACGCAGGTGTGTTGGAGCTAAACTCCGCAGGAAAGCGGCCCTCCAGTAGCAGGATTGGACACCCCTGGTCAGTATTAAAAGAAAACATTTGACAAGACTGGAAATTTCTTCACTATTCTCGATAATGAACATGCAGTGATGAACATCCATAGTTTAGAGCATTCCACAATTTGCATGTGAATGCCAGAGGTAAACGGAAATCTTTTGACTGAATCAACCGAAACACATTAATATCAGGAGTAAACGGGGCCTTAGGGGTTCCAATGGTGTGTAAGGACTCACAGCTACATTTACTTTACCTAGACACTATGCATTACATTCTCGATGACTGGGGATCTGAAGGTATACATCATTTCTAGAATGAGGGCGGTTAAAAGCACCAGAGACAAAGCAGTACAGGAGAGAGGCAGCAAAGAGATGGAAAAGGCCCGGGGCAAGGACCCTGGGGAAACAATGGGGGGGCTGGGGCCCGAAATCTTACCCACCATTAATACTGCTGGCCCTATAGGCAGCGTGGAGAGAGACCAGATACAGATGTGTGAAAACGCAAGATGGAAACACTTACGCACAATAATTCAGGCTCCATCATGTCACACTCATCCTGACATCGAACACTCTGAAGCAAGTAACACAAAGTGTGATTTAGGAATTACCTTGGCTATGCAGTTGATATGCGGGTCTCCTCGTGGCCTAAGCCCAATCACCTGCAAAGGAGTATATACAATGAACAAACATCCTTCTAAATCTAAAAACAGGTCTGATCACATGCTTAAATTTCTAGAATGCAACTGGAACACATTCATGCTGGATTGGAAGTTTTTTGCGAATTTGCATGAGCACCGTGGCTCAATTTGTCTGGAGAACATACACTACTGTGCAAAAGTCTTAGGCCGCTAGTATTTTCACCAACAAAAAATGGTTTTAAGTCAGTTATTTCTATCTTTTGCTGTAGTGTGTCAGTAGGAAATATCAGTTTACATTTCCAAACATTATTTTTGCCATTAATTGTAATAATCCAGTAAGATTTTTGTATGTACAAGGAGTCTGACAACAGCCAGTGCTCCACACAGAGATCTGATCTCATCATCATCCAGTCCGTCTGGAATGACATGAAGAAACAGATCAAACTGAGACAGACTAAATCCAGAAGAACTGTGGAGAACGTCTCCAAGACGCTTGAAGAAAAAACCTTCCTGCAAAGCTACCTGAAAAACTATGCGCAAGTGTACCTCAGACAAAAGCTGTTTTAAACGCAAAGTGTGGTCATACCAAATGTTGATTTGATTTAGTTAATAGAAGTTCATTGATAAATAAAATCTATTTATGGCATTATTTCTGAAAGCATCCTCATTTTACAGCATTTTTACACAAACCTTTTTGCCTAAAACTTTTAACAATACTGTAGCTTTGCAAGTAGGTTTCTTGAAGCATCTTGCAGACGTTGCCACAGTTCTTCTGGATTTAGTCATACAAAAATCTCACTGGATTATTACAAAAAAATGGCAAAAATAATGTTTGGAAATGTAAACTGATATTTCCAACTGACATGCTACAGCAAAAGATAGAAATAACGGATTTAAAACCATTTTTTTGTTGGTGTAAATACTAGTGGCCTAAGACTTTTGCACAGTACTGTATGCTAACACAGGGGTTCTCAACTCTGGCCCTTGAGGTCCACTTTCCTGCAGAGTTTAGCTCCAAGGTCTTCAGGATTGCTAGAAAGTTACAGGCAGCTGAGGTTGATCAAGGTTGGAGCTAAATTCTGCAGGAAAGTGGATCAGGAGGGCAAGAGTTGAAAACCTCTGTGCTAACAGCTAGCTTTGACCTGGGAGAGCATAAAAACAGTGACTCACTCGATTCATCTTGACTAGGATGCAGGGCTGACCCTCGGAATAACCAAAATTGCTATCAGCCAGTCCAGAGCACTGTCGTAGCACACTTCTCTTGAACTGGCAAACCTTCTTCTCCTCAACATCGTCTTGCTCAAAGTACATATCATCGGGACAGGCCTCGTTCGCCTCCTGCAGAGAGTCATTGTACGCTGAAGAAACAGATGTGAGAGGGTAGATAGTGAGATAAAGGTGCCAAGCTGGAAATCTTCAGCAGCAATTTGTGACAATTGTATGGTTGGGAGATGTCTATCTTGTCTACAAGTGTGACCATTTTGGAAGTCTTTGAAAGCTCCAAATAAGAAAGAGCTTAAAGACCCCAATATATGACTTGAGAAGCACAACATTCCTGTGTTGGAGCATTTCATTCTGTTGTCGAGGCAGGGCACATCAAAAGTTTGTACTGGTCTTTAAATAAATAATAGTTTTAGTTTAAAATCTACGTTCCGTTTGAAGTCAGAATTGGGACATTGTATCTTGAGGAAGGAGGACGACAAAGAACTGTCAACAAAGTAGCAGATTGCAGAGGACGCCATGTTGGCTTTGTCATGTGACCTTTCACTGCCATTCACAACTCCTCTCTCTTGACCTCATGGGATAGATAAGTGTCCATCAGATGTGCACTTCATAATCTTCAGTAGCAGGTCATCTGGGTGCTATGTGTCTACTGTTTCATGAATACTACGAATACAGACATACTACTCATTTTACATACTGTTTTTCATCTACTATATAATAGGATATGTATATTTAGGCATCGGACATGTAATAGAGGAATTTTGACTTGTGTTTATCACTAGCTGCATACTTGGGTGCTGAGATGTGGGATTTCCGCAAAAGTATGCAAGTGGGAATTTTGACTTTGAGGCGTTCTTATCTTCCAAGAAGGAAGTAGGCAAGCATCAGATACACCACTAAACCACAATTTGCTATGGCTTATCAGTGGCTGGTGGTATTAGGAAGGAGCAAGTGTTTTATCGGACAGGAATGTGTATAAGTCTCAGAGCAGCACATGATGTCATCTATATTTCTGCTCAATTTGTCCAGAAAAGAAAGACTTTAAATATGTTGGTTTTAGCAGATCCATGTGATCTCAAAACTAATAGACATGGACTAAAAACCAAAAGACTCTAATTATGATTGCATGGGGTGCTTAAATGAGTCACTTGTGACTGCTGTAGCTGATCTGTAGCTGATCCATTCAAGAAAGACTTCACTTTCTGATCTTTCAGGTGGGGTAGTGATCGCATACAGCTGATAACAATTTGTGCAGTTAACAGGCAAACTCAGGTATGTTTAACCATCAACAGTGGGAGATAAAATCCAACCAGAGGCTACATAAGCAGGACATTATGAGAAGTTTTTGTACTGAGAGATTAAAATAAAATGTTTTTTGACTATGCCGCTACCTAATGTATAATTTTCATAATATAGGTGATTTTAAGTTAAGTCTTGATTTCTTTCACAATCACTGACTGCAGCACCTCGTCCTCCTCCTAAATTCTTAAGTGTAGCTTTTGCTTGCCCCTTCATGAACAACAGGGCTATAAAAACAGGTTGGTAAAAATGTGTCTATTTTATCTAAAATCTGGTCATATTAAGAATATCCTCCAAATAGGATTTGCTGCAAACATTTTTATCCACCCACACAAAGATAATGTCTGCTGGTTCTTAGCAGAGTTGAATTCTTGATCTTGTGCACTTGAGAGCTCTCAAAACCACATAAATGTGGCTTAAACTGGATCTCAAAGCTCAGACTTATGGATGTGGGTCTTGTCTTACGGTCTCTAAAGGTGTCTATTTTTACCAAAGGTGACACTACCTCAACCTAACAAGACTTCAGGCTTTGACGAGCTTATTGGTTCTCTATTTCAAATCATTAAAATGGACTGCCTGGTTCTTGGACCATCAGCTCATGGTCTGGATCTGGTTCTTGAAAGGTCTAGTCTTGCTCTGGGTCTCGGTCAGGAGTTCACTCCAACCCTAATCAAACACACCTGAACAAGCTACTCAACGTCTTCAAGATTACTAGAAAGTTACAGGCAGGTGAGTTTGATCAAAGTCAAAGCTAAACTTTGCAGGAAACTGGACCTTGAGGACAAGAACTGAGAAGCCCTGGGGTGTATTTACGAAAGCATGGTTAACTTACCGTCAGCTAAACCCTGAACTCTCGTTTGATTAACCCAAAACCTGCTTACTGGAGGTATGTTGGCTCCAAATACGCGTCCGGGAGTAAGTTCATTCAACACAGAGTATGTTCCTGGTTAAAACTCAAGACATTCTCAACAGAGCGACGAATCGACGAGTCACTATGGAAACAGATGCTAAGAATAAGCGCGCCATACTGCTTCTTTCTTCTTCTTCTGTTCAATGGTCATTTACATCATAGAGATATATATATATATGTATTTTTTAATTAATTAATTTATTTATATATTATATACACATATACATACATATACACACAGATAGATAGATAGATGTGTACATACATACATATCTATGATTTACATGCTTAGTACATATTGCCACCTAATTTATGGTCGTGCAATCATTTTTCTTTTTTTCCTGTTTAATCTTTAATCCTTGAGAATAAGAATTATATTGTTTGTTTGATGCAAATTATATATTGAGTCACATCAGATAGACTATGTATTTTTATTATAGAAATACATTATAGAAAATGACGATCCATGTGTGAGATAATAAATTAAACATTACCTTGTCATAATAGTGTTTTATAATTTATACAGATAACTGTTATATATGCCTATAAAATAAATAACCCTATTAGAATAATATATTACCTTATTATTTTAATAATTAACACATCATACAACTATTATATATATATATATATATATATATATATATATATTACATTTACATTACATTACATTTTACATTTAGCAGACACTTTTATCCAAAGCGACTTACAACGCATTCAGGCTATACATTTTTTATCAGTGTGTGTGTTCCCTGAGAATTGAACCCACGACCTTTTGTGCTGCGAATGCAATGCTCTACCACTGAGCCACAGGAACACAGGAACATACATATATATATATATATATATATATATATAAAAAAAAAAAAAAAAAAAAAAAAAAAAAAATATATATATATAGTGCCCTCCAAAAGTATTGGAACAGTTTAGACAAAATTGCTCTTTTGGCTGTGGAGTCAAGACATTTGCAAATATGATTAAAAGATGAATATGAGACAAAAGTACAGAATGTCACATTTTATTATTAGCCGTTTCAACACATACATGTTTTACCAAATAAAAAGAACAGCACTTTTAGAGTTCATCCCACTCATTGATGTGAGCATAAGTATTGGGACAGTTGAACATAAGGCAGATATAAAAGATTAAAAGCTATTATTTAATTGTAGATCACTTGCGCACAATCAGAGCAGTGAGTCTGTGACCCATAGACATCACCAGACTCTTGGTCTCATCCTTTGAAATACTTTTCCCAGCCTTTAATGCAGCCAATTCCAATTGTTGCTTGTTTTGGGGAGTTTCTGCCTTTACTCTCCTCTTCAGCTGGTGAAATTCATGTTCAGTCGGATTTAAATCTGGAGATTGACTTCGGCAATCTAAGACTTTCCATTTCTTTGCCCTTATAAATTCCTTGACTGAACTGGCAGGGTGTTTTGGGTCATTGTCCTGATGCAATATGAAGCACTTCCAAATGAATCTGGTGGCATTTTCTTGAATTTTGGTAGGCAAGATGGTTTTGTACCCTTCCAAATTCATTCTGCTACTGTCATCATACATTAAGTCATGAGTAAAGTTGAGAGGGCCTGTTCCAGAGACAGCCATACATGCCCATGACACCACCTCCACCATGCTTTACAGATGAGGCTGTATGCTTGGGATCTTTTGCAGTTCCCTTTTTCTCTCCACATTTTTGCTTTCCCATCACTTAGATAAAGGTTCATCTTTGTCTCATCGGTCCATAAACACAGTTCCAAAACACTTCTGGCTCACCTTTGTGCTTTTTATGCAAACTCTAATCTTGCCTTTCTATTTTTGGTGCTGGTCAGAGGTTTGCATCTTGCTGTGTAGCATCTGGAATCTTTGTCAAAGTCTCCTGAGGACAGTAGATTGTCAGAGCATCACCCCAGCTTTCTGGAAGTTGTTGGTGATTTTACAGACACGTCTTTTAGGGTTCATTTTTACAGCTTTTATGGTTTGTCTGTCATCAACTACTGTTGGTTTCTCAGCCGATCAGGTCGTTGTTGGTTGCTGGTGTCGCTGGTGGTTTCCAAACTCTTGATTTCTCCATGCCCTTTGTTTTTGCTATAGCTCTAATTGACTTCCTATTTTCTTTTAGCATCCAAATTGCTTGCTTTTCTCACAAAGTCAGCTCCCTCATCTTCATCCTGGTTTGTGTGTGTCATCATCGAAATCAAGATTCAGAATGCAGAAGTAATGGATATAACTGACACGACACGTTCCCTGCTTTTAATATCTGAAGAATGAATGCAACAGGGCACAGCTGATCACTTAGAAAGACCTGTGAGGCAACTGTTCCAATACTTATGCTCACATCAGATAAGGGGATGAAACTCTAAAAGTGCTGAACTTCTTAGCTGGTAAAACATCTATGTGTTGAATCACCCAATAATAAAATGTGACAATCTGTAGTTGTGTCTCATATTCATCTTTTAATCATATTTTTAAATGTCTTGACTCCACAGCCAACAGAGCAATTTTGCCTTTACTGTTCCAATACTTTTGGAGGGCACTGTATATATAATATATATATATATATATATATATATATATATATATATATATATTTTAGTAGGCTATATTACACAACTATATTGTAATAATATGTAATGTTGTGCGCTATCTGTCACGCACACTGAAGGCTCGTCGGTAGATCACGTATGCGCTGATGTGAACTAACCCTGAAACAGAACCTACTCCGGAGCAGGTTATCTTCAGAGCAAGTTACTATGGTTACTTACATACCCTGAAAGTTACCTCCGATTTTGGAACCGAAAGCCGAGTTTATCCGCTCGCTTATCCTGAAACATACCCAGGTATGTCACATAACCTGCTTTCTGGAATACCCACCTGGTGTAGGTAATAGGGGGGCTGGTATTAGGGGATCTAGGTTTGATTGGGTTTTGGGGAGGCCTGACATTGGTCTCAGTCTTGGAAGGCCTGGCACTGTTCTGGGTTTTAGGCAGTCTTGCATTAGTCTGAGACTTGGAGGTTCTTAACTCCAGCTCTGGTTCTGAATGGGGGGTTAAAGTATCCTCTGATTTATCGGATTAGGTTCAGGTGGTGCTGTGTTCATGATCACTTTATACTGTGACAAGGCAAAGATGTAGAGAGGAAAAGTGATGAGACTCACGCTGCAGGAACGACTCCAGGTGCTGCACGTACTTGTTGTATTGCTGGGGAATCGATCGGTTAAATTTAATTTCCAAGGACCTCGGCCTGATCATCAGCCCTGTGGACAAAATATGCCATTCAGATGTACATAATACAAATTAATGGAGATTATAGAATATTCGTGTTAACAGACACTGATTTAATGTGCATATTGTGTCATTTTTAGAATGTTTTCTTGTTTCTTATTTACAATACTTCAAACTTATGAAACCTTTTGGTATTAATTAAAAAAAAAAAAAAAAAAAAAAATTCTTACATTTCCAGATTTTCCATGTGGGAATTTCAGACATTTATCAGGTCACACTATATTTTAAGGTTTCACTATTAGCTAACTATTAACTACAATTTCAATAAACTCCTAATTTGCTGCTTAGTAATAGTAAGGTAGTTGTTAAGTTTAGGTATGGGGTAGGATTAATGGATCTAAAAAATGGTCATGCAGAATAAGGCATTAATATGTGCTTTATAAGTACTAATAAACAGCCAATACACAAGCTAATTAATAGTGAGAATTGGTCCTTAAAATAAAGTGTTACAATTTATTATTTATATATGTAGAATTAAATGTTTTCAAAATGAAGGCACCTAACACTTGTACTAATGCTCACTGTGTGCGTTTTATTATTGTATCAGAACACTTTTTGGTTATAATCATTGATGCGTGCTCATTAACGCCTCAAAATCATGCTTGGAACAGTCGATGCACTGATAATTGGACACTAAACCGCAACATGTCTGAAATGATGTCCAACTGCGTCTGTACTGAGAACATTCTGTTACTAAAAGATGTTGAGGAGGAGGAGGGGGGCTGAGGGAGGAAAGAAAAAAGATCAGTGGGAGGAATAAATTGACACTTGGGGAAGGATGAATGATAGCGAGAGAGAGAGACCTGTGAGCTGCGCCTCACTTCGCCGGGTTTAACGGCGCTCATAATCAAGCGAGAGGATGGAACTGGAGCGCTCTCATCGCAACCACTGTACACAAGTGTGTGGGCTGCAGTGTGTACCGCTGCGTGTGTGTGTGAGAGAGTGTGGGGGAGGCTAATGGATGATGTGTAACACTGCTGAGACCGCTGTTGTGTGTTCTGATTGCAATGGAGGTAACGGTAAAAATAGCGCAGAATAAATCACCTCAGCTAAACGTCACCTCTACTGCACATTCTGTCTGTCCTGTTACTCTCCGTGTTATTAACACAAATCAAAAATTTATAAATCCCAAAAATCATTTAAGAACCATAACCTTCAGTGGAGAAAAAAATGATTTGATCCCCTGCTGATTTTGTACATTTGCCCACTGACAAATAAATGATCAGTCTATAATTTTAATGGTAGGTTTATTTGAACAGTAAGACAGAACAACAACAAAAAAAATCCAGAAAAACGCATTTCAAAAAAGTTATAAATTGATTTGCATTTTAATGAGTGAAATAAGTATTTGACCCCTTCACAAAATATGACTTAGTACTTGGTGGCAAAACCCTTGTTGGCAATCACAGAGGTCAGACGTTTCTTGTAGTTGGTCACCAGGTTTGCACACATCTCAGGAGGGATTTTGTCCCACTCCTCTTTGCAGATCCTCTCCAAGTCATTAAGGTTTCGAGGCTGACGTTTGGCAACTCGAACCTTCAGCTCCCTCCACAGATTTCTATGGGATTAAGGTCTGTAGACTGGCTAGGCCACTCCAGGACCTTCATGTGCTTCTTCTTGAGCCACTCCTTTGTTGCCTTGGCCGTGTGTTTTGGGTCATTGTCATGCTGGAATACCCATCCACGACCCATTTTCAATGCCCTGGCTGGCTTCAATGCCCTGACGGTACATGGCCCCGTCCATCATCCCTTTGATGCGGTGCAGTTGTTCTGTCCCCTTAGCAGAAAAACACCCCCAAAGCATAATGTTTCCACCTCCATGTTCGACGGTGGAGATGGTGTTCTTGGTGTCATAGGCAGCATTCCTCCTCCTCCAAACACGGCGAGTTGAGTTGATGCCAAAGAGCTGGATTTTGGTCTCATCTGACCACAACACTTTCACCCAGTTCTCCTCTGAATCATTGGCAAACTTCAGACGGGCTGTATATGTGCTCTCTTGAGCAGGGGGACCTTGAGGGAGCTGCAGGATTTCAGTCCTTCACAGCGTAGTGTGTTACCAATTTTTTTCTTGGAGACTATGGTCCCAGCTGCCTTGAGATCATTGATAAGATCCTCCCGTGTAGTTCTGGGCTGATTCCTCACTGTTCTCATGATCATTGAAAGTCCACGAGGTGAGATCTTGCGTGGAGCCCCAGTCCGAGGGAGATTGACAGTTATTTTGTGTTTCTTCCATTTGCGAATAATCGCACCAACTGTTGCCACCTTCTCACCAAGCTGCTTGGCGATGGTCTTATAGCCCATTCCAGCCTTGTGTAGGTCTACAATCTTGTCCCTGACATCCTTGGACAGCTCTTTGGTCTTGGCCATGGTGGAGAGGAATTTGATTGATTGATTGCTTCTGTGGACAGGTCTCTTTTATACAGGTAACAAACTGAGATTAGGAGCACCCCCTTTAAGAGAGTGCTCCTAATCTCAGCTCCTTACCTGTATAAAAGATACCTGGGAGCCAGAAATCTTGCTGATTGATAGGGGATCAAATACTTATTTGACTCATAATTCAAATCTATTTATAACTTTTTTGAAATGCGTTTTTTTTTTTTTTGTTATTCTGTCTCTCACTGTTCAAATAAACCTACCATTAAAATTATAGACTGATCATTTCTTTGTCAGTGGGCAAACGTACAAAATCAGCAGGGGATCAAATAATTTTTTTTCCCACAGTACGTGAGCAGATCAATAAATCCTTAAGGCAGGTATTGATCTGATTCTTGCTGTGCACCATGTGGTCACTGGCATATTTTACATAATTTAAATATTATTTAAATTCTTCATTTGAAATAGTTTAAAATCATGCTTGAGTTGAAGACATAGTGCCATTTAGAAACACACAATCCATTTAGAAGCATTTCAAGTATGATCGTATCTATCTTGTATAAATAGGCTACACTATAAATAACACACACACACACATTTATATATACACATACACACAGAGATATGTATATTTATAACAGTAAATCTTAGTACAGTAAACCACCTACAATATTCTCATAATGTTTCTGAGTCTGCCTTCACTAAAAAGCATCCATGTACAAGTAGAAAAAGAAACCATAAAGGCAAAGAAACCAAAAGGAGTGTTGAATGCATCAGTCAGTGAGGAATTTTTAACACATAATGGTTTCACAGAGATATGCATTGCAAAATTAGCAAATATGGCGTGATTGAGTGTTTCACATGTGAGGCTTGCTGTGATAATAGAGTTTTGCTTTAAAAAGCACAGGTGTATGTACAAGTAGATAAAACTTGTGCATTATCACTTACTTTTTTATCTAGAACAGATTTAAAGGCCCTCTACATTCCCCAATAAACCTACATGTACAAATAACCTGTTATGTAAGTTGCACTGCACACCATTATTTAAAATAAATAAATAAATAATAATAATAATAATAATAATAATAATAATAATAATAATAGACCTCTGCACAAAGTGTTTTTTTTTTTTTTTTTTTGTGTATAGCAATGTTCATAATAGCACACTATTCCGCCACAGGTTAAATAAAATAAAAATAAAAAAAAGGAAATTGTGACTTTTAAATCTAACAATTATGAGTTTTTATTTCACAATTAATTTTTTTCCATTTTCCTTTTTTCCCCTCAGAATTGAGTTTCTCGCAAAGTCGCAATTCTGACTTTTTTTTTCCTCAGAACACTGAGTTTACATCTCACTCTTTCACAATTCTGTATTCTTCCACCTAATAGAAAATAAAGGTAATTTTCTTTTTTCTCACACTTGCCAGTTTACATCTTGCAGTTCTGTTCATATCTCACAATTTAGAGTTTATATATCTCACAATTCTGAGTTTATATCTAGAAAATCTGTTTATCTCTCGCAATTCCCAATTAACATGGCAATTCTGTTTTTATATCTCACAATTGTGGGGAAAAACATAATTGTGAGATATACAATTGTAACTGTAGTCAGAAGTATGAGATATATGCTTGCAATTGTGAAAGAAAAGTCAAAATTGTGAGATTTGGCAGAAACAAGCTTCCATAGCGTACTATCATACTTCTTCTACTTCTCCAGTATACAATATATATGCAGTATGTAGGTTTTCTGTACATATGAAATATCTAGATGACTCGACTTAATTCAGTGGAGTGCGAATATTGGTTAAAAATGCTAAAAAATTTAAAAGATAACTATGCAACTGGCTTAAAATGATATTTCCCATTTAATTTTATTTGTTTAGTGCTTTTCATAGTACATATTGTTCCAAAGGGTTTTAACAAAGAATACGGTCTTCATGCTGTGGGCTTGTTACCTGGATTGGCCACTCGGTCCCTGTATCTGGGAGTGTGCTCATCCAGTGTCTGTAGCATCACCCACATGGTGAGACTGAACATTCCCGCCAGGAAGCCATAGAAGACCAGATAAAAGAGGAATATAAGAGCTGCAGAGAGAAGACAGACACATTAAACATGGCAGAGAGATTACATGTACCTTCTGCTGCAGTGACATTAAATATAACAAGCAATGGTTAGCACACAGAGTCCACATTAAAGAGTGTGTCATCTTGAAAGCATCACGTTTTATTTATGAACACTTGATAAACATCGCAAAAGGGTGGATTCACAAACATTCAGAATCATAAACCGTGCAAAACCTCAGCAGGAAAGAGTCGGCGTGTGGGTTCAGAGGTTCGTCGCTGCATGGCTCGGGGGTCTAAAACTAGTAGTGCAACAGTGAAGATTAAACTAGTTCCGGCGGTTTGCTCTTCCACACAAGGACGTGTCACAACAGAGGGGAGGATGGGAACGAGGTGGAATTGTAAAAGGAGGAATGTAACAGCTGAATGCTCTGGAGAAAAGCCAAACATATCTGCTCACTCCCAACAGGTGGAAAAGTAAAACATAATGAAGGACGTTTAGCAATCTGGGAGAATGAACGGCAGCAAGAAATGGTCGGCTCGTATTTCACCTTATAATCACAGGGAACTACATTTGCATTAAGAAAATGATGCATATTTTGGATGATTATTCTGATGGATCCTGCCAATGTGACTTTTTTCATAAACAATAGATGTTGGTTCAACCAGGGTGAGACTGTTTGCTAAATATGGATATATTATAAATTATGAACAATTTTTATATTTGCATTTTAAAAAGCTCACCAAAACTATTTCATTGCATTTGAATACACGTGAATTGTTACACACCTACTAACTACTGTAATGTGAAAAAGTGTGTATAATTATTTTAACGAGACATAATAAAAATCATGATGTGCAGAAACATGCAGAAGCAGCAGTACTACACAAAGATCATTTTATTTTGCACAAAACGAGAGCGATTTTGAATCTCTTTTGATTCTGGGGTGACATTGAATTGTCATGAAATTTGCCTAGATATTGAAGCAGATCTGGCTGAATGAACGCTTGAATTATTGAAGAAGTAATATTTTGGCCAGCACTTGTGACAAATTAAGCACAACAATTGAATGATAACTCATCCCTCCCACCCACTGACACGTCCAGAGAAAAACACAGTAATGACTACAGACTGCAGAACTGAGAAGTCAAGGCCCAGTGAAACAAGAAATCACTGTTTACCCATGTTAACTCTAAAGAAAAAGAATGACAAAAAATAACTCGTTCACTCATTCACTACAGATATAGCTAATGCTACAGTTTATTATACGTTGAAAGAAAAAGCAAAAGTATTGTCCATTGTATTTGATGCTATATTGTATATAAAGGCCAAGACAGAATCTCATGACTTGTATTTTCTTGATTCTTATAGAAAAGCTGCATAAACCTGCTAAATAAATTTAAATGTTAAACCTTGTTGGCTGCTGAAAGAATGATCAAATGAGCCAAATTCTATAATAAAAAGCATGAAAGAGACAGAGGATCTGTAGAACTTTATGAATGAGGGATGTTTGAATCGTATGGACTTTTCGCTAAACTCTGTGGCTTCAGATTGCATGTGGACACGCATAGACATTTCAGAATTACAAAGAAAGAGTTAAAAATGGAAAAGACAGAGATAAGTCCCTTAAAGAAACATATGAATGTTTAAAAAGAATGAAGGGAAAAATAAAAAAATAAAAAAATACAAAAATCTACAGACCAGGGTTATTTTAGTTTAATTGACATACTATTAGTTAGTTTTTATACTGTCCATGTTTTTTTTTTTTTTTTTGTTTTGTTTTTTTTTTAGTTGAACTTTAAGTATTGTTTGGCCATTTTTGTCAATTGTATTATTTTTTTCCCCCTTTACATGTGTCTATATAGTTTTTCTTCATTTTTTTAAATTATTATTTAGCTAAACTAAATAAAAATAAGAAAGGTTTCCTTGACAGCTAGCTGAAATAAATGTATGTTTTTTGTTTGTTTTATTTTGTCAATTAATGTTTTTTTTTTATTTTTTTATTTTTTTCAAATAATGAAAATGTGTTATTTTATGGTTTTAGTTAACTGCAATAACGTTTCTACCGATACAGCACAGTGATCTATGGTAATTCAGTACACCACTGTACTGTTTAAATACCATATTTACATACTGTGGTATTTCAATGGTACTTCAAAATACTGGAAGGAATGCCATGCTGTTACTGTAAAAAATTCCCAAAATTCCATAGTGGGCCAAACAACAGCACAGAGACACTCTTTTCTTGTTTGTTGGTGTTATGTAGCGGCTCTTGGACAGAGAAGAACACACCGGGTCTGAGGTAAGAGAAAATAAATACCATCTGAATAATAATTAAAGCAATATAAATAGCAAGAGAAAACACTAAAAGAGGGGAAGTAAAGGACAGTGTGTGTAAGAGTGTGTGTGAGAGAGAGAGAGGCTCAGTTTAATTATAGATGCATTTCTTCTTTGCCGATGTCTCTGAGGTAGACTCTTACTATAAATAGCATCTAGGAGAGGACAGTTTAGTGATGGCACAGCACTGGCCTAGGGAGTCAAACACACACACACACTTTCTGCTTCTGCTGCCTGTCATAATATTCCCCCGGTGAATCAGTCTTAAAGTGTGTACTGCACACCAGACATGCAAATGAACAGCCATCATTAGATCTCTCCAAAGAATTTAGATGCAAATTGAAAATTCTGTATAAGGGCTGATGACATGACATTCATTTACGCATCTGGATCTATTCATTTATTTATAAAATTCCATAAAAATGCATTTCATACAAATGACTTAATTACACCTCTATTATGAGGAACATGTTTTCAATTTCTGATTTATAATTTATTAGATTTTTTTTTCATAGTGGCTGATGGCATCGCATTGAAGGAAAAAGACTCAATAAATGAACACATTATTATTACTAAGAAATAAAAAGGCTTCACTGCTTGTTCATATTTGAACTTTTGTTTGCCAAATCTAACAACGATGCAGAAACATGTCTCTAAATGTATTAATTAATTGATAATTAATTATATTAACAAAAAAAAAATATATTACCCTGATGATATACTAGGCTACTTAAAAACATTTTTCATTAAATGTAAACTTTAAAAAAAAAAAAAAAAAAAAAAAAAAAAAAAATCACAAGAAAGCAAGAATACAAAAAGTACTTTAAGAACTTAAAACTAATTTTAACTAGCCTAAATTTTAATTACTGAAAATGTCTCCCAAGTTAACGTTAGTCATCATTTACTTATTTCTTTCCTCAGGTGGAGCATGAGATTTAGGAGTTATTTTGCAGAATATCCTTGTTGCTCTTTCCGTGTTGTGGAAGAATGAAATCAGATGACAGTGAGTTAAAGACAGATTTTCACTTTAACTTTAACCAACTGACTATAAATGTGCATGAATACAAACAGAATGCAGAATCTCAAACAGGCGGTTTATTCTGGAAAAGGTGCTAACCAACAATAATTTGTTCTTTAATGTTTTTTAACAACTTGTACAGTATTTCTCCCCTAAAAAAACACATTTTCCCTGTGATAAAACTCTTGTAGCCTATGATGTGACGTTGGCTAGTTTCATGGATGGGGGTAATAGAGTTATTAATCAGACGTGGCTCTCGTTAGATTGCTCTTTAGCAGGCGTCTGGATGCACTGTGCTTCTGTCTGCTTTGGAACTCATGAACTTTGACCCAAACAGGGCTTTCCTGCACTGAAAATAGTTTGTGGGCCACCAAAATGAATCTGTGTCCTGCTAAAGCGTTGTTTGATCATTTAATGTGATGCCTTTGTATGAAATGCCATTCCAATGATCTTACACGGATTTGCTTTTAAAAAACGAGTCTCACAACATCATAATGTTCTGGCGACAGGTGCATAATGGCTAAATAGCATCAAAACATGACAACTTATGAGATTAATTCCATGTTTTTACTCCAAAGTTCAACTACAGAACATCAGTCAAGTGCTTAAAATAACCTCTGTTAGCTGATGTGACTGATTATCATAGAATGAGACAATAGTATTTTGTAGAATTCTATACAGTGATAAAATGCTACGTCGATCAGCACTGCATTATAAATATATTTTATTCTTAAGAAAATACAAAAGATGGCTTGAACACAGATAAATCATGGAATCACGTGTTGTTCTCATGTTAATTGTGTGTATTGTATTCGTTTCATCAGTCGAAATGTGTGTTTTATCAGTCATTCCGGTCGGCTGCCATCTTTGAAACACCTCTCGTTCAGTTTTTTCAGTCATGCAAGCGCTCCTGTGTCTTTGAATGGGTAACATCAAATTCTGTTTAGCAAGGTTACGATTAAACTACATCTTTGAAATGACCAATGAAATCTGACAACTGTCTCATAAATGTTTAAGGCTCAAGTAGCAGTAAGAATATTTTTAGGCTAGCCCAGTCAATGCGCATTCACGGTCCTAAGCGTGCGTCTGATTAGCGATTGGCTCTTTTATTCAGAAGGCGGGAATATTCCACCATATTGCGTGTTTTTTCTCTAACTGAGCACATTTGTGGACTAAAAGCCCTGAGGAATGTTGTTCAGTAAAGCAAGCATACAGGAACATTTTTTGAGTGCCTGCACAAGATGCTCATATTTCATCTTAAATTCATCAGCCACCACTAAAGACCATTTCTGAGCAAGAAAGCCCACAGAAGCCGATGTGGTAACGGTGTGAAAGCTGAGGAGACAAAGACACTCAGATGGACAGAGGAGCAGTATCTGCTCTTCGCTGTCAGGAGGACTCTCAGCTCCTCATCTCATCAGCTCACATCTCCATTCAATCTAACGCACCGCATCTCGCTAATGCCTCTTACATTAGATCTGATCTCACAGAGTCAATAACACTGCCTTCAACATTCCCCTATTATCCCCTCACTAGTGTGTGTGTGATTCTGTGGGCCGGTTGTAAAAGATTTTCAAAGAAACACTTTGAAAACAATATTAGAATTTTGACTGAATGGTGTGTAAAAATATCATAATTTCATCAATTTAATTTAAATGCACATATATATGCTACTAAAACTCAATATTATACAGACAGTATTAAATGTTATTTATATTATATTATTATTATTATTAATAATAATAATAATTATATATATATATATATATATATATATATATATATATATATATATATTTATTTATTTATTTATTTATTTTTCCCCCCATTAAAAAAAAAAAAAAACAAAAAAAAAAAAAAAAAATATTGAACAGTTTTCCAGTGGAAGAATTTTTGGATACAATGAAACTGTCTGATTTCAGATTTTTACACGAAGCACAAAATTCTAGATTGAAGTTTTAGCATAAATGTTTAAGAAAATACAGGTGAACGTAGTAAAGATTTAAACTATATGCAAATATACTGCAATTGCATAATTTGGACATCATTTCTTGATGCAGCATCAATTTAGACATATGACAATTGCAATTTAACATTTTTTTTTTTTTTTTTTGCAATCTTTGTTTTCATTTTGTTAATATAAACTCATTTTGTAAAACGTCATTCCAAAGAAAGTTAAGAAAATGCACAGACTTTGGGGTGTATTTGGACTACAGATAATTTAATCTGATTCCCAAAACTTTGGGAAATTGGGAAAGAAAATTCCTGAATCTAAAAATATTATAGTGAAAAATTATTATAGTTCACCTAAATATGTTAATGATATACTTTAGTTTTGTTACATCCATGATAAACACTCTAAAAGTTTAGAGTTTGTAATTTTTCCCCAAAGTTAATGTATGTATGTATGTATGTATGTATGCATGCATGCATGCAACATCTGGCTCTAACAACTGTGTGAACTGGAGGTGAAACTGAATGGAATACGGCTCTTAAAAATGTATTTTTATTAAATAGACTTTTCAAACTGATTTACATCTCTTAAACACTCATTCATTAATTCTACATGATAAGCTTACAAATTTAGTGACTTCACTAATGAACTGCGTGTAGTTTGGGGCAGGACTGAAACAGGTCGTCACAGGAAATAAATGAAGGAGACGGAGGTATGGAGAGAAGAGAAGCACAGAATGAATGAATTAATGAATGAATGAATGAATGGGTCACAGTGAAAGACAGGAGACAATCAAAGCACACAGGAGCAGTCTTTATCAGCGGATCCTCTCAGCTGTCGAGAAACCCAAGCCCTGAAGAACCAGATACTGTCCTCCTCCTCCTGTGCCCAGGCATGCAGCGATAAAAATACCCCGGCTGGCGGGAGGGGGGGTATAATGTAGGGTCCCGTACTGAGACTGTGAGCAGCACCCATAAGCGTGTGTTTTTCTGTAAGTGGATACGCTTGACTCTGGCACGGGACGGCCATCACATCAACAGCCGCATGTTACTGTAAGAGAAGACACGCTGTACCCGCATTTAAAGACAGAAGAGCCTACATAACCTTGATGATCTGCAGGATTGTCCCATCAATTATATCTGATATGATAGTGTGTCTAAAAGAAAGGCAATAAAAAGATTCTTTAAATACCAATAATAGCAAGGACAGAAGATTTTTAAAATCACAAACAAGCCTGAGATAAATCATGCTTCACTACTTCCAGCTGCTCATTCAAAAAGATGAGACATAAAATATGCACTCTTACAACCATCTACAGCATACTACTGTATAAAAACCGTACTGTAAACATTGTCAATTCATCAAAGGCGCATCATAAGCAATCGTTAGCCATAAATGTGGGATATTCACTGACTGCAAACTGCTCTAACTTTAAATAATCAGAGCTCACATTTATTTAATTGAATCACAGACTTTTTAAGTTTAATAACTTGAGGATTGGAATTTGTCCCCAAATTTAAGACCTTTTAAAATAATAAGACTTTTTTTATACTATATTAAACTTTTTATGGCCTGAAATTTGATTAAACAAAATTTAAGACTTTCAAAGGAACTGCAAAAACCCTGCTTATATTTTTAAACCCTGTTTAAAAAAATAAATAAATAAATTAATTAAATAATAATAAAAACACATAAGGTCATACTGAGTCTAAAACCTGATTGGATGTGCAACAAAACTGTTAATAAAATAAAGATTATTGGAGTATAATTTACAAACACATTCCACTTGCCATTTGTTTGCAATTATTTGTGAAATTTACAAGAATTTCTCATAAACCCATTCTTAAAGTGTCTTGCTGAATTGAAAACTAGTTTTGTAAAGAATGATTTTTTTTCAAATGCTTCACACAGAAATCTGTTCTGTAAGCCTATTTGACACATTACAAAATCTATTATGTTGGAGATCGTCTGTATGCAAGTGTACTCCTAAAAGCCAAAAAAAAAAAAAAAAAAAAAAAAATCTTTTAACAGATATTTGCTTTTAAACTTACTCTTCATCTACCAGGAAACATGACTAAAAACACTGATGACTCGTCCTGCACTTTTGGGCTTTCTAACCAATCAAATGCTTGCAGAATAATTATCCCCCTCCCCCAATAACATTTCTCTAGTGCTACTCAAGCACTGATCAGAGCTGAGGCATAAATTTAAAGGTGCTGTATGTAATTTTTTTGACTTTACTAAAGTATTCAAATGTGTTTTCAGATATTTAGGAAACATGCTAAGTTCGATCACCCCCCCCCCCCCCAAAAAACAATGCTACAGCCAGTTATTCTGCTTTGAAATGTGTGTTCCATGTCAGAATGTCTGTTTTTGTTTTCCTTTGTGTGACTCCGCCCACTGCCATCACCTTCCATTTTCAATGGTCCCTGTCGCATGCCCTCAATCTGGCAACCCGCATGAGCGTTGGGTCTGAGGAGGGCGGGAGAAACAATCTCTCTAAGTATTTTGAATTTGGACTACAGTAATGGGTACTGTAGTCCAAATTCAAAATACTGAAGAGACTGTTTCTCCCAACCCAACCGCTAGCTGTCAATATTACAGTACAAACTGCACCTTTAAGGCCACTGGCGGTTTCCCATCTCAATAGGAAACAGATCAACACAAGAAAGCATTTCTCCAAAGTTTCTTGCTCTACACACCATCAACTGTATTTCATCGTAAAGCACATTTTAGTCCAGTGTGTGATCGACAGGGGTAATGGCACTGGCGTGGACAGCTCGGCTCTGGAGGCTGAGGAACAGAAGAGCGGCGAGACACCCAGTGAACAGCTGAGACTCCCAGTATGACGCTCCTCGCTGCCAGAATCTCTCCTCCAGCGCCGCTCCCTCGGGCTTGTGCTAATTCATTCACACCACTGCGGCGGCGCCCTCAGCTACACGTTCTCTCTTCTCATGAGTAGTGCTAGAATTACTAGCATAAAATACTCTGGGCATGAAAGAGGGCATTGAAGTAAACTGTAGTGTTTGTGATGGTAGCAAAGACTATAGATATACAAATACAGTTCACTCCTACTACTTATGAATGGGAGAAACTGCAACAAGCAACATGGCAGAGTAGACCTGCCCAGGGTTGCCAGGTTTTCAAAACAAAACCCGCCCAATTGCAACTCAAAACTAGGCCAATGGTGTTTCGATAGGGGTCCCCCGGTAAAAAAAAAAAAATAAATAAATAAATAAATAAATAAATAATAAATAAATAAATTAAAAAAAAATCACATTCCAGGGGGTAAAATTCAAGTTTTTTGGCAAGTTTCCCCTGGTAAAATTCGCATTGCAGGGGATAAATATAACGTATTTGGGGTCGCTTCAACCCGCGGACATGAAAAATAACCCACAGCAACAGAGTTAAAGTAGCCCAATTCCACGGGAAAAGCACAGACTTGGCAACACTGGTCCCGCCTTCTAAATGAAAAAGCCAATCGCTGATTAGAAGTAATTTAATTGTGAGTCCAGCAAGCAGATTTTGAGATTTCAGGATTCTCTCATTCATTTATTCATTCATTGCAACTTTATCTCACAATTCTGACTTTTCTTGCAATTGACCCTTCACAGGGACTGACAAGTGATCTGACCAATCATGACACCAAATCTGCCATCCTGTCCGACAAACAAACCAGACAGGAGAGTCAATTAACGTTGGTTATAAATGTCCGAATTGTGAAATACAAACTCACAATTCTGAGAAAGTCAGACTTTATTTACTCAGAATTGGATTTTATAACTCACAATTGTTTCTCTCACAAATCTAAGAAAAAAAAAGTCAGAACTATAAGATAAAATGTTGCAATTACCTTTTTAATTTTTTTTTTTTATTTAGTGGCAGAAACAGGCTTCCATACACCCAAACCTGTGCTTGATACTTTGTAACCAAACAGTTGCAGAACAGATCTTCTGAAATGAAACAGTGTAGTAAATGATAAAAGAGAAAATGTAAAAATACACCCTAGAGATTCTTCTAATGGGTCCAGCGAGGAAAGATGCCAACTCCCACCCGCTGTTTGCCATGAAGGAAAACTGAGCCAAGCCAGTTACTGAGGAAGGATTTGATCACCAAGAGTTAAACACACAGTTCACCTGAATATGGACCAAATCTGTCATTAATTACAGTTATAAGCTGATATTTTTATTTTGCAGCACTAAAACCACGTCTATAAACTTCCACAAAACAAAGCATAATGAAAGTGCTCCATATGAATCATACATATTATTCCAATTCTTCTGAATACAGTTTTGTGTGAAGAACAGAATTGGATTTAATTTAACCAGGAATAATTTACCCCAAAACAATCTACAATTGTTTATTCTGCCTCATTCAAAACTGTAAAACATTTTTTCAGTGGAACACAACAGATATTTTGAGGAAATGTCTCAATGTCAATCTAAGTCAACTGAACCCCAATGTTTGTCAAAATAGCTTGTGTTCAACAGAAGAAACAAACGCATAGCTTT
Source organism: Spinibarbus caldwelli (assembly GCA_039654775.1). NCBI lineage: Eukaryota > Metazoa > Chordata > Actinopteri > Cypriniformes > Cyprinidae > Spinibarbus > Spinibarbus caldwelli. Next base: position 27,395,230 of record CM077252.1, on the reverse strand, counting down.
GGAATGACATGAGAGTGAGTAAATGATGGCAGATTTGTTATTTTTGGGTGAACTATGCCTTTAAGTAGTTGTTCAATTCTTCCCCTCATATGAAGCTTTGAAACATTCAGTTTCAAAATGGTGCATCAATGCAACACGGGGAATTTGATGTCACTGATGTTTCATAAGCAAACACTGTTTGTTTGCATAAAACTGCTTCAAAAATGGCGTTCCATGGACAAAATAAAAGCATATGCATTTGGAATGACAAGTGCATTTCATGTTTAAGTGAACTATTCCTTTAAATTGAAAAGGCTGATGGCCATTTTTTCATTTAAAATCAAAAAAGTGAATGAAAAGCCACTCTTGTGCAGTTCCTCAATTACGACATTGTGAAGCTCAAGCCAAACATGCTTGAACACAGAAGATCAAATCAAATCAGGGCCGTGTTAATGGGGCAAACAGGAGCAGGAAGTGTCACTGATGAAATGCAGAAATAGGTCATTGTTGCATATGAAAGCGTCGCTGCCACATGAGAACAACGTTTCTTTCATCCGTTTAAACTGCCCGTGGTAAACACATCCTGAGATCCCAGCGGCTCATCGTAGCGCATCGCCACAAATCCCAGTCTCTGAGGACAGATTAGCGTGATTCCTAAATCAACAGCAGATTGGGAAGCGTTAATCTGAGCTGATCCAAACGAACGTGCAGACGTCTCGTGGAGCCGGACCTGTCCATTAACTCCAGCCTGATCCTTTTATCTCTTCACTAGCCATCCTTCCCTCCATCACTCCACCTCCTTCACTTCCCCTTGGGAAAAGTAAAAGCAGACCGAGCTCCAAAACGCTTTCTCTTATGTGTACATTTTTTTTTCAATTACTGTCGCTCTGGGACCCAAACACAGCAGACACACTGCAAGCGATGGAGAGGTTTTAAAAATGGTACAGGCATCTTTTTATTTGGCCTTGGATACAATTTTTATGGGCGGGCCGCATCGCTCACAAACCCAACTGATAGACTATTCTAGAGAGGACCATAGAGACTCACCCCATTTGGCTACTTAAAAAGAATTAAAATAAAATAAAATAACAAAATAAAATAAAAATGAAAAGGTTTTCATTTATTTTAAATGAATTTTAACTAATGTAAAATAAAATAAAATAAAATTCTGCTTCCATTTATTTACTGCCAAAATTTACTGGTCCCATCATCATCATCATCATAATAATAATAATAAAATAATAAAGCATGTGAAATGTATAATTTGTATTATGATATTTGCACTATTTAAAACTCTAGCCTAAAATAACTCTAGCCTAAAATAACTTTACACATTTTATTTTATATCATTTTTATAATTCATTTATATTTACATTTATTAATTATTTTAAATTATTATTGTTGTTATGCTAACATTCAATATTTTTGAATAATAAAATTAATTATACAGTCACACACTTTTTCCTTTTTTAAACCAAATGATATGTTTTAATTGCAAACCATGAAATTATACAGTAATTCCAATGACACAGGAACTCAAACTCGTAAACACTACTTTTGGAAAATGATGGCATGCATATAAAAAAAAAAATACTGATCGGTTTGTAGATTTCACTCCATTCTCAATGATGCTACCAAGATTATCACAAGTCATTTTTGCAATTTCAACAAAACTATGTTAGCCAGTTAAAATGATCCTATAAGACAAATATAAAAGACTGACAAACAGAATTCGCAACCAAGCTAAGATATCATGCTGATATAGCAAATGGCACTTCTGTCAACCTCAGACCATCTTTAACCCATCGAGCACTCTAGATAGCTCTTTCAGCACCAGTACAGCCAATTCTACTGCAAACATGAACACAGGCCCAGAAGAAAAAGCCCAGATCAGCAGAATGACTAGGCCTCGTCGTGTAAAGCAATCCTAAACTCCACTATGAATGAATAAAGACCTGTATATACTTCATTTTCCTCAAGGCTGGAGGTTCGATTTCATTTTAATTCAATCGATTTCCTTCGTGAGGCCTATTGCTACAGGAGCTGGAAGAGAACCGGTTTGACCTTGAGAGAGGAAAGGGAGGAGGACGGGGAGGAGGGGCGAGCGCATGCATCACGCCGAGGAACACCCATCCCGCTGAAGAAGAGGTACTGCAGAGTTTAGCATCAAGAACACCACCGGGCTGCTCGCTTGACCGACGAGCACAACTACAAGGAAATAGTTTCATGCAAAGCAGGTTACCAAGCAACTGGGTGTTTAAGAAATTGCTCCTCACCCCCACCGATAATTATGGACACTTTGCAGTTTTGAGGTGAATCTACACGCAAAACAAGGCCAGACAGTCTTTCTGAAGAGAACAAGAGATGCTATCAAATGAGAACACAAAGCATCTTCTCCTCAGTGCAGCAACTGTGTCAAGGGATGTGGAAATTTCCTCATCCTCTCAAGCAGGGCTGTGAACCTCAGCAACGCTCATTTGCATATCGAATGAATGCGGAGGCTACGTCAGAACGGCCGCGAGTGATTGACAGCCCGAACATTCCATACTTCGAATGTAGCTGCGACTAAGTAACATTCCGAATCGAATGTTGCTTTTTTCAAATGTTTTGATTGTTCTCCATTCCACGCGGTGTTTGAATGAGTAAAATATCAAGCTATAGAAGCTAATATGAACAAACCGAGGCAGGTGCGAGTTCGCAGCCGCCATTCATCGAGTTACGAATAACCGACGCGTATTATATTCAGCGCAACAAATGATTATCTCAACGCATCATTTGCCATCTAATGTGACAGGCCTGCTGTAGAGAGCGCAGTGATGACATTCAGGAGAGCTATTCATAGACCTCGAGCTTCGTGTGAAACTGCAGGATACAAACGCGAAGGAATATCTGCCAAAACCGATTAATCACGGAAATCCGCGACGTTTGACGATCGCTTAAACGGATTCATTTGGAATGTTTTGATTAACACGCTGCAGCAAGCGGAGGAAATCAACTAGTTTAGACTTGGATTCAAAATCATTTTACTAAACGCCCTTTCTATAAAGCTTTTAACCAGGCTCCATTTTAGCTGACTTGAGGTTTCTTGAAAGAGGGATTCCTCGTGGAATAAACGATCGATTGCCAGTGCTTTTATACAGGCATCTCGGTTTACAGCTTATGGATTTGGTCTCAATTAATTGTTTTAATAGGAGACATTGCTTTACACGGTTTGGTGCATCTCAAGGAATCCTGCAGATCTAATGAATGGTGAATCGCACACGCTGCCACAATGTAACTGATTGTAGTTTGTTGGTGCCTGTGAGAAATCCTTTCAATGCAACAGAGCTATGGGGCAATTCAGTCAAGCACTGCAGATGCGTAGCGACTTATCTGCACATTTTGCGTGCCACAAAATATCATAGGTAGTTTCGTTTTTTTTTTTTTTTTTTTTTTTAGATCTGAACAGCAGTTTTATGGCGTGCAATTGACACTTGTCAAAAAATAAATAAATCAATAAAAAAATAACACGATTACTCACCCCAACTGCTCGCGGTGCGCCCGATGAATTCCCCTGTCCGCGGGTTGTAGATAAAATCTTTCCAACTGGACTGTTTCTCGTCAGCTTTCTCCTCTTTGTTGGCCATGGCGTGAATAGGGTGAATAAACCAGTTTGAGGACGATGGAGGAGGACAATTCAAAAAAAGCACTGAATCGGTCTCGCCACCTTCGCGTTATGAAATAAATGAGGTGTGCAGTCTTTCCACGCTGCTCCAGACTGCAGCAGTCCACTAGCGGCGTTTGAAGCGCTCCGGCGCATGCGCAGTACAGCCGCGCCGCGCCGCGATTCACAGAGCCGCATCCCAACTACACTGCTATACTATTTACCGTAACGCCACGTAGTTTGCAAACAGGCATGCACTCAAAAAGTTGTACAGAAACCTTTATAGGGCTATTTCTTACGCTTTTACCCTCAGCGACTATTTCTCAGGGTGGGGTTGAGTCAGTTTTTGTATGGGCATCTTGACTTGGCAAAACAAGCTATTGCGCATTCCCGCCGGGGTAAGTTGTCACAAGAACCTGCGTTTTATTTACTGACAGTGATTTTAGAAATGGCCTCTTCTTGAAATATGAAAATCGAACTGAAGTTGAGCTTCCAAGTTATTTATTGAATTTTCTGCTAAATAAAATTTAAAAAAAAAGTGGATGAAACATGGATTAGCAATACTAAAAAGAGCTTTTATTCAAGTCGTCTTTTGACTCAAAACTCTATTGATATGATAATCGAGATGGGGAGCGTTTATAAATAATAAAACAATGTAGTGAGAGATGCACACAAAACTTGCCTTTTTGTTTGCTGTAGCTGTATTCTGCTTCACTGTGGCATCTGATCAGAATATTTGCCTTCATGGTATTGTTCCATATTTGTCATTATATTGCTTTTGAAATAAAATAAAAGTAACCACAAAAACAAAGACTGATATAGCAACTTTGCACCACAACAGAAAATGCTAGCTCTCTTAAAATGTATTAACTTATCTACGGTTTGTTTATTTTGCGGTTTTTCTACGGTTGAAATTTTTATAGAATTTTATTTTTATTTTTTCTTGGCGTATTGGAACGCATACAAACGCATGCATTAATGATTATAATCTCCTTAAATTATTTATAACATCTCTTAACTCTCTTTTCCTCTTGCCCAAAAACATAACAGCTAATTTGATTCTAAACAGCATAAAAATCAACAACAAATTGATTTCATATTTAGTTTAAAGATCTGGCCTGATGTCAAGTGTATTTAAAATCTGTTAAATTCACATTAAGTATTGGTCTCATGAACACAACCCATTACTTACAAGGTTAAAATTTGCAATGCTGCTGAAATGATTTTTTTTTTTTTTTTAAATAACGTTTAATAACCGGTAATAGTAATAATACCATATTGCAGCTTTAAAGCATTGTTTTTAAAGCTTCATTTTTTTCTAGACCACACCACACCACAGGTATCCAAAATTATATGTTTATATATGTATACATGTACATACAGTTACATTGCAAACCAAAATTCATTAGTTCTGTTGGGTTGAGTTGGTTTAAAACGCCGACCTGAGTGGATCAGGACAGTTTCCTTTACATCTGCCACACTCAATGCAAACAAAAACTCACAACAACACTACATCTCCCAACATGCAACATTCAAATGGCCTGAGGAAGACAGGCTGGCAGCTATTTGACCCCGGAACATCAGATACAACCATCCATATTTTATTTTCCTTCAACTGTTGCGATGAATGACAATGAATAAACCATACAATACAACAAAATGACACTGAATCAACCTATAAAAAAAAAAAAGAACATTTTTCCATTTTTTTTTTTTTTTTTTTAAATGCAAGGATGTAAATTCATTTCAATCGGTGAACAGTAAGATCAGCACATTGCTTTCCGATCCCCACGGAGAAAACAAAAGTGGCACTAGCCCACTGGACTACACAGATATCGTCATATTCAAATATGACCGAAATAAATACATTTTTGGAAAGAATTTGAACGTCCTTCAGGGTTGGAAGCAGAGAAGAGTAGTACACGGACATGACATGAGGCAGTTGAACTGAAGATGTGTTAACCTTCACTTATTCGCTCTCCTCTTTGGCCCGACCCGCGGCTCGCTAGCCAAAAAGCACCACAGAAATACAGTAAACCATCTCCCTTGGAGCCAAAGACTCCTGGTGTTTGTGCCGAACTGGGAAAGAGGAGGAAAGAGATGGCGAGGGAGTTAAAAAATGCTAATATAGAGAAGTGTGGCAGCTTATTTCCTGTGTAGCGTTCAGGATTCCCGTCCCAGCGCTGAGCTCAGGATCACTCTGGGGAAGAGGGATTGTCATCATCTTCGTCCTCGTCGTCCTCTTCCTCGTTGAAGGAGCTGGGCGTCTGGCCGCGAGACTCTGAGGCGTGTGACGGGGCCGTGCTGCTGTGACTGTGAACACAGAGAAGGGATGTGAGATAAAGGAGGACCTGAATGAAAGCAGCGGTCAGGATATTTGGCGATGTTATGCTAACAGACATACCTTGTGTGGCTGAGAGGTGTTCTGTTGGAGTTTGTGGCCATGTCTGTAGGGACAGAATCACATGTTTTGTTTAGAAACCCGTATTAAAGGAGATCTATTATGCCCCTTTTTACAAGACGTAATATAAGTCTCAGGTGTCCCAAGAATGTGTCTGTGAAGTTTCAGCTCAAAATACCCCACAGATCATTTATTATATCATTTTGAAAATGCCTATTTTGAGTGGAAGCAGAAACACACTGTTTTAGTGCATGTCTCTTTAAATGCAAATGAGCTGCTGCTCCCTGCCCCCTTTTCCAGAATAGAGCTGTGCCTTTACAGCTGGTACCTGCTAAAAACATCTGTTTTGGTTATCATGTCTATCGCGCCAAAATCATGCATTTTAAAGCCATATCAGTTTAAACTTCTGAAATACGGTTTTCTGAGCACACATCCGAAGCACGTGCACAGAAAGCGGCTGTCACATGGCATGTGAGCACTAAACTAAGTTCTCTTTCATAAGCGGCACTTATTGCGCTTAAACTGTCAAATACACACGTTTGTTAAAACAAACACGTTACAAGAACAGTCAGTTATGTCTGTGAAGGTAAACAGCTGGGAAAGAAATCGCATGTTTATATTAGATCGGTGTATTAAGTGACAACAGTGTAATATACAGTACTGTCTACGCTGTTAATATGAGCCAAATGATTAAAAAACAAAACAAAAAAAAAACAGAAATTCACTCACTGCTCTGGACTGAATAATTTCTGTAGTTCTAATAAGAAGACATTTCTTACTTGAATGCTGCTTTTAAATGCTCTAGGGTGAAGATAAACATGGCGGATAGTGTGCGGCTCGCTCAGGGCGGGGTTTTTACTAATACGGCAGTGTCACTCAACGGTTGTGGGTGGGGCTTGTAAAATGTGACGTCACATTTTATGGATTCTGCGAATGGCTTGTTCTGAGACACTGCTTATGATTTATGGGGATTAAAAGAATAGAGTCATTGTAGAGTGGCTGTGTTCACACACTGCCAACACACAATTATGTTCAAACAACAAGTAAAAGTGAATTTTGCATAATAGGTGCCCTGTGAAGATAGCAACTCCACAGACTTGCAACATTGTTTTATCTGCAAAAGACGGAAGTCTGTGTAAAGCGGAGACTGATGTAGGAGGTGCAAAATAGATTTGCAAAAGCAGGTTTACAAAAAAAAAAAAAAAAAAAACTGCACAGACTGTATGTTTATTATTTAAATCCACTATTTTCTATTTATTATCAGAAAATTCTATTTTTTAATCGATCAGTTTATTAAACCTTTAGAAAAACTATATACAAAAAAATATGGCAATGTTTTATACCTCAGGCTTTTATGGCTCCTATAATAAGATACAGTGAGAATATGAAGCTCATACTCGAGGAAAAAGAAACACCAAGTTTTATTACGATCAAAAATATGCAATTTGGTGCAGATGCTTATATTTATATGATAATATTCTGACATTTTGTGCTGTAAATCAATGTCTTTATAACAGTATAGCAGATACTTACATAAAACTATATAAATATCAGTTGTCATTCTGTATCTCCAATAATATGTCTTAGTAAAGGTGATATTTAAATGCTCAGTTTTACGATCAAAGCTGTAGTTTTTATTGTGGGGGCAAAACATATGATGCAATGCAATACAACGATGATTAAGAGACAGATGCATCCTAATGCATCATATTTGATATTCACATTTTAACATGATTTTCTAAAAACTGCTGTATGGTTAGTCAAGTAAACCTAAGTTGCTTCAGTCCAGTAAACAAACTAAATATTAATAACAATATACAAGTTATTCTAATATTTACTTTACAAAAATCAGTAAAGATTTCACAGTAAAAAGAAACATGAAGCATGAGCTGAAGGATATTTCTGTAATGATAAAAGGTCTTTTACTTGCTAAAAAAATATGAATTATCAATAAGACGGCAGAAGCATGTAGTAGATTGTGTTTAACAGGTTTTTCAGCATGTTGATAATTTACAGGCTTTAAAAATATGTGTAACAAATATGATAGAGCAGGCTGTACAGGGTTAAACAAGTATCAGCTGCCTAAAAAAAGTTAATTAATGCTAAATTGAGATGTAGTGAGTGTTAATTGTGGACTGTGCTGATATGTGACTTGCAGGTTTTGTAGCTCACGCTCTGCACTCACAAGTTACTGTCCACTTGTGAGATGAGGGGTGAAACCACAGTTGAGTACACAGTACATTTTCTTTTAAACTTAAACTTAGACTTAAACTTCAGAGCTAAAGACAGTTGAGAGTAGAATAATCCTTTATATAGAAATGCTTGTTAAGTACTGTGTCTTTTTCATGGAGACAAATACAGCGGGTAAAATAAGTATTGAAGACGTCACCATTTTTCTCAGTAAGTATATTTCTAAAGGTGCTGTTGACTTGAAATTTTCACCAGATGTCAATAACAACCCAAGTAATCCATACATACATACAAACAAAACAAATAAGTTCAGAAATTAAGTTGTGTAATAAAATGGAATGACACAGGGAAAAAGTATTGAACTACTGAAATGCATTTAATACTTTGTACAAAAGCCTTTGTTGGTAATGACAGCTTCAAGACGCCTCCTGTAGGAGAAACTAGTCACATGCATAGCTCAGGTGTGATTTTGACCCATTCTTCCACACAGTCTTCAAATCTTGAAGGTTCTGTGGGCCTCTTCTATGAACTCTGATCTTTAGTTCTTATTTTCTATTGGATTCAAGTCAGGTGATTGGCTGGCCATTCTAGCAGCTTTATTTTTTTTCTCTGAAATCAACTGAGAGCTTCCTTGGCTGTGTTGGGGATCATTGTCTTGCTGAAATGTCCACTCTTGTTTCATCTTCATCATCCTAGTACTGCAGGTGTTGGGACTGAAGCAGCTAATATTAATTTCCACTGACGAGGGGCAGGATTGCTTTCTAATTACTGATAGATTTCGGCTTTCCATGCCTTTTTGCACCTCCCTTTCTTCATGTGTTCAATACTTTTTCCCTGTGTCATTCCATTTTATTACACATAACTTAATTTCTGAACTTATTTGCTTTGTTTTCTTTGTATGTATGGATAACTTGGGTTGTTACCGACATCTGTTGAAAATTTCAAGTCAACAGCACCTTTAGAAATATATTTACTTAGGGTGACCATACATGCCATTTTTCCCGGACGCATCCTGGCCAGGATTTCTATATTGCCTAAAATATCTAGGATTTGGCTTTGTTTGCATGTGCAGACCGATCGGTGTATGACATCGGTTCCTTATGTTTTCAAAACGCTCTTGAGGTACTTTGAATCAAAGCAATATAGAAATCCTGGCCAGGACGCGTCCGGGAAAAATGGCACGTGTGGTCACCCTATATTTACTGAGAAAAATGGTGACGTGTTCAATATTTATTTTACCCACTGTAAGTCATTTACAATTCGCTGCAGTGCAGATGATCAGGCATTTCCAGCAACAGTGGAATCAAAGCAAGAAGAGTTCTTTTAAGGTCCATGATAATTATTTATTTGAACTATAAGCTATCATATATAAGAACTGATGATGATGAGTGTTTCGGGGAGATTTTGTCAACCACAAGCAACACTGAGAGACAGAAGGTCAGAAAATGAGATACTCACTGGTGACATATGCTTCCAGAGACTTGGGCACCAGAGATCTGGCCACGCTGAGGTTCTCTGGAGAGCATGTGCCGTTCTCCAGCCCCAGAGACATGCCCATCCGCTTCAGGATCTCAACGTCATCATGGATCTCGAATGTGTTGTCAAAGTTAAAGAGGTATTCACACCTGTTTGGAGGAACGAGTTCGTGTTGAGTCAAAGATACTATCATTACAGTCGGTGCATAAAAATGGTGTAAAAGTGTAAGATGTTGGTAAAGTAAAGGTCCAATAACAATACACTACAATTCAACAGTTTAGGGTCAGTAGGATTTTGTTTTTTTGAAAGAAATGAATTCTGACATTCAGCAAGGATAAATTAAATTGATCAAAAGTGACAGTAAAGACATTTATGTTATAAAAGATTTATTTTTCAAATAAATGCTGTTCTTTTGAATTTTCTATTCATCAAAGAATCCTGAAAAATCAAATGATCATGGTTTCCACAAAAATATAAAGCACCGCAACTGTTTTCAACATTGATAATAATCAGAAATCAGCATATCGAAATGATTTCTGAAGGATCATGTGACACTGAAGACTAGAGTAATGATGCTGAAAATTCAGCTTTGATCACAGCAATAAATTACATTTTACAATATCTTAAAACAGAAAGTTATTTCAAATTGTAATAATATTTCACAATATTACTGTTTAACTGTTTTGATTTTTGATCATAAATGCAGCTTTGGTGAGCAGAACCTTATTTTTTTATTTGTTTTTAAATAGATGTATGAATGATATGACTCATTTTATTGACCCGGTTTATTTATCAATTTTATGAAAGATCATATGACACTAAAGGCTGTAATGATCCTGAAAATTCATCACAGGAATAAATTCAAATATAAGTTACTTTACACTGCAATAATATTTAACAATATATTATTATTTATTTATTTATTTTATTTTATTTATTTTTTTTTTTTATCAAATAAATCCAGCCTTGCTCGACACAAAACTGAAATTTGAAATTTTCTTTTGAAATGAGCATTTTTCTCAGGCTCCTATGTGTAGGTTCAGTAATTTCACTTTAATGGCAATGAATAAGTTTTTCATTGCCATCAAAGTGAAATAACTGAACATAATTATAGGAAAATGCTAGAAAAATGCTAATTTTAGACGGCACTTAGAGGATTTTGCATCTGAACTCTTCATATATACACACATACATTTAAGTCAAAGAACCCTGTTTATTTATCCATTTTACTAGGTTTATGAAATCAATGGAGGATATTTCTACAGAAGAGAGAAAGGGAGAGAGCCATAAGAAAAATGGAGGAAAGAAGCCAAACGGGTGGAGAAAGATCTCGTACTTATCGCTAGAGATGGAGCAGTCGATGACGGTGCGGACGTCAGTGTTGAGAATGATAAAGGGAAGCTGAATGACAGATCCTGGAGGGGGAGTGGACTGGGATGAGGCTTCGCTGGCCTGGTTCCTCTGCACCAGATTCTTAAAGGCGATCTGCTGCTCACGGAAAGAGATGCACAAATCAGCACACGTACACACAGAGTGCTTCAGTCCTTAAGGGTCCACTCATTAACCTTAAATCAGTCAGCATGTTGATTAATAAAAGCTTTGTGTGGTCAGATGCTAACTCGGGCCAGTCTCGGGATGTGTGGGGGTTGCTCAACGACTAGGACCAAGCCAATGCATTTAATTTAGCGCTCCAGAAGCCCTCCCAGCTCCTGATCAATATCCTAGCAGCACCAAGACCTCCCTCCACACATCTACGGCTTCATCGCTGTGATCTGTTGCATTACATGCCGTATCATTAACGGTCATCTATAGTAACGTCACACATCAACACAAACAGACAGTAGTGATTTCCTGAGCTTCTGTGTGTGGCCTTTCATTTGACTGCAGGAGATGGATGGCATTCTCATCTCACTTCAGACAGAAAAAAAAGAATCAATATTAGTGGTTTACTGCTTTTCCACAGATTCCAAAGTTAATGTGTCCCTCCCCCTCTCATCTGCTGTTTTTACTCATCCTTTCGTTATGGAGTGAGGCTGGTTAGCACTGCTGACGAAAAGAACTTGAGTTATAAATAAAAGAAAATAAAAAATGATTCTCTGATGCATTGATATTTCTTTTTCAACAATTCTGAAAACTTCAGAAATGATTCTGAGCTTTTTTGCCCCATGTGTGCAATGACACTTTTGCTTATTGCCAATTCCACACAAACGCACACAATATATATATATATATATATATATATATATATATATATATATATATATATATATATATATATATATATATATATATATATATATATATATATACACATACACTGAAAGTATATGAACTTTCATTTCAAAAGTTCCATGATTGAAGTAAAATATAAGGCCAATCGCAGGCTACATTGCACAGGATCTGTGTGGTTTCACTCGCCAGTATTTCAGTGTTTTACCTTCCAAAAGATCTATGAAGGCAAAATTTATAACGTTTGGAGTGCAGTATAAATTTGATACACAAACACTCATTGGCAAATGCTCAAATGTTCATATCCTCACATGCACTTTGTGCGTCTCAAGGTATGACATAACTAAACGGTTAAATCCATTGGCATCTCCAAATGCTTTTATGATGCAAAATTATTGTAATTACCCTCCATTACCCTTCAAATTGCGTGAATTGAAAATACACCCAATGGAAACACGTCAATTTCGCAGACTCCCATATATCGCAAAAAAAGTTTTTACACTCGCACAAGGTGGTTTTTCAGGTAATTCGAAAAAGGAATATTTTGAAAAACTGCAATGGAAACCATTTTTTCACATTTACGTGTCACCTGGCATATACAAAAGTCACATGATCATTCTTTAATGTATTATAACCTCCAAGAAACACCTCGTATGTGGCTGCTCACAAGTATAAAGGGCTTTCCTTGCCATTAATTCATGGATAAGCACTTATTTACACTGCACACGTCTGCGGCGCATTATGACTCCGACACGCTGATCGTGCCATCAGCATTTATGAAATATCGCAAAAGTTTTGCGCAAATCTGTAATGGAAATGCAGCTACTGTCAGTTATGTTTTAAGGACAGGAAAAAAACATCTGATAGGTTGAAACAGATCTGCGCATTAGTGTGAATGCAGCCAATTAGAGCTGCCGCTGTCTCTGATGTCACCAGTAATAATAAAAACAGCAGTAATGCTGAGAAACAGAGAAAAATCCTTTACAGCGCCTGTCTGAAAACTTTAAAATACTTTAAGCACTCTCAGATACTGAAAGCACTTGCTTGCAATGTTTCTTTGTCCCTGTTTAAGCTACATTTTGTTAGTTTATCATTTTTAACATGCAGTTGTTTAGATTTATTACTGATTTGTAATTATTTTAAAAAGTACTCATGATTATGTAAGTATTTTAATAAGATTCAGTATAAATTTGATATTCAAAGTTGATAAACTCATTAATTAATATTAAGAACAAAATGTAGTTTTACAATCGAACTGTTATTCACAGAATTTGAATCAGATTGTGAGAGACATAAAGGTTCCCACTGCTGCTGTTTAGGGTCAGGAATCAAAAACGAGTTCTTAAGAAACTTTTTTTATTTGTTTGCTTTAAAACCTGGAACTGATTGTTGTGCATCTGCACTCTATCATTTTGGATGTGATATTGCACTTCAATACGACAGCTGTTTACACACCACTTTTCAGCTCTAGGTTTTAGCCACCACTGATTTTGTAGCGCATGGGCCTTATGAGTCAGTTCTTTGTTATGAATAAGTCAAAAAAGACTCAAAAATCTGATCTCAATTGTGTAACGACACAAATGCTTTTTGACGTAGTCACTGAACAGAAAGCCATTACTTTCTACATTCCCAACTAGAAATTAAACTGTGCTATACAATATGTACTTATTTTGGTTGGTGTTTCCTCAAAAAACCAAAATGAATGGATAAACGAAAAGTTAAATCTTCAAGAACCAGAATCGCTAAGTGGACTTAGAATCATGTAATTCTTTTTCTACAGATGATTCCCATGTGTAGTGCTGTTTGGAAGTCTTGCTGCAGGTCTGTCGTGAGAGAAAAGAGACACAAACACAAACAGGTGTGCTACAAACCTGTAATATTAGCTCCTCTAGCTGGGCTCTTTTCTGTCGGATTCTTTCCAAACGCTTCTGTTTTTCCAGCTGAAAGATGACCAGACACACAAATTAATTGCATTGGATGGTTTGGAGATGTATGAGCTTTTCCCCTGCCCTTCCTCTCCATCATCATCCTCCATTCACCCTCTGTTTGTGTCTGTCAAGCCGTCACAGATGTGACACTAACAGATGGTGTCAGAGGCTCTTCAAACACACACACATTGCGCCCTCAATAACACTACGCCTTCTGAAAGCAAGACTGACTACTATTAAAGCATTTACTTGTGTCTCTAGTACATACAACCACACATATTATATGCCTCACAAAAACAAAAATCACTGGTCTATTATTTTTTAAGTAAATCTTACTTGATTTCCGTCAGTGAATATGTTCGCATACATTACAAAACACTGAAAACTCAAATTAAATACATTTTACAGGTTTACATGCAAATCAATAAACTGACAATGGACATTAGCATTTAAATGAGATTTTGAAATGATCAGGTTTTTCCTCCTGTTACAGTCAGACCTGCAATAAAGACATTTACATGCAAAGCAAAAATCTACTGTAGGTGTCTCGATTAGATTTTGAGTAAGAGATTTTATTGCCCTGATAATGTTTTCACTGGCCCCACAACAAAAATAGTATTTTTACTTTTAATATTTTGTTTTATATATTTTATTATTGTATATTATATACTTATTTTATGATTTTATTTTTAGCCATATTGTCACGCCCCTGGACTGTTTTTGTTGTGTTTTGCTCCCCATGTGCTCTGTGAACCAGTTCCGTTCGTGTGTCATTCTTCGCTCCTGTTGTGGATTTACCCCTGTGATTGTTCATTAAAAGACTGTTTAACGCTTCTCCGCGTCTCCTGCTTTCCTTCCGGCAGCAAACCGTGACACATATACTGTCCCATAAAAATATTTATAGTGATAAATATTTGTTAATTATAATATTTGTACTATAATTTCTATGATTTCTAAAAAAAAAAAGACACTAATTCACTTAATTGTAATAAAAATTAAAGAGCTATAAATTCATTAAAAACACTTTTTATAGAAAACAATGGTATATGATGCATTTTTCACAGACAAAGTAGCTTTCAATCCATTCTAACTAATGGCAGTAAGATTACTAGAAGTTTTTTCTTTTTTCCTAACTCCCCAGTTATAGTTAGCCAGACAGATAATTTTATTTTGGTGATGCAATTTGCCACTACACATATTTAATTAATTTATTAGTTTATGACAAACAAACAAAAGTTTAGGTTTGCAAGACCTAAAACCCCATGCACAAGCTTAATAAATCATAGATTTAGTGAACACGGCACTCACCTGATGGTTTTGTCAACTTCTCTCACAATTAATATGCACAGTTGTGGTCATAAATTTACATACACCTTATTATTAGTGTAGTATTAAAATTGAATTTTGGATACTTTTGAGATCCATCTTTTCATCTTAGAACAAATGAGGACATTAATTTGTTAATTTGTGTAAATTCAGTAAATGTTTTGTCTTGTGGACTATACATAAACATTGGTTATGTGAAATGGCTTATTCAAGGCAGTAGTTAATAGAAAACAGTTTTCATAATGCCTCATATTTTCTTAAATTGTTAACATTTTGCAGATTCTGCAAGGTGTACAGTATGTAAACTTTTGAGCTCAAGTGTATATGTGAATATTCCAGTTGTTTTTCTGAATAAACACACAACCGTAAGATGTTGCACATGTAAATATCCCTGGGATAAAAGGGAAGGTCATCTGTGTCAGCGAATTTGTCTTTCACCTCTAAGTTGCGGCACTCTTGGGCTGAGTTTGTGGGCAGGCCGATCCAGCGGATCTCCTTCTTCTCTTTAGAGATGATGTTCATGGCCATCAACACGTTGAGCGCGTCGTACACACGCCGGCGGATGTTCTTCTGGTCGTACACCTGCTGCAAGTGCAGACACACAGCCGCTGTTAATGAGCGATCATCCGCCCCAAACCCCTGCGTCTGCGTTAAAGTCGCTTTTAATTACACCTTTTAGCATTCCACCAGGGGCGAGAGATTAAACTCCAGTCCAGGAAACATCAGGTGGACTGTCAGAACTAATAGCGGAAAATATGCACAACAAGCTGCGCTCATTCCAGGTTGAAGCAGTCCTTATGCAAGGATCTAAGTCCAGCGTCCAAACCCAAAGTCTCATTATAAAAGAGATATTATCTGAGATCAGCATTAAGTGTCTGTTCCTGCTTAGGGTTTTGGGACACAGCCAGACGAGAGCTGGACATTGTGCAGCACTACAGGAAGTGCTTGACGTTCTTCATAAAACACAGACAGATAAATCACAGCTCATATTAACATAAGACATTGCAGGAGAGACCTTGAGAACTTTAACATCTTTTACCGGCCCAGATCGATTTTATTCTGCTGTGTAAACAGACGCAGAGTAAGTGATGGTCATCTAGGTGAGGCATAATGGTGACTATATGCATATTTCATATCTGAAAGACCAGTCTAATGAAAGTCTTGAAAATCCAATGAAATCAATGAAAATCCATTATGACTCTTAAAAGCTCAGTGACTGGAGGCCGAGTTAAATGCGGGAGTCATTTTAGGGCTGGGTATTCAGTAGGGGTGGGAATCATTCGTTACCTCACGATTCAATTCATATCGACTCTTGGGGTCACGATTCGATTAAAAATTGATTCACGATTTTCCAATTTTTAATCACAATAATTTTGTGCACACTGGACGTCAAACGCACCAGTATTTTGATACAAAAAACACACCAGTCTGTAGTATGGGTTGTCCTGACTCTAGAAATCAATAACTATTAATTTCCTAATAAAGCAAAACTATTTTACACTTCCCATTAGGGATGTGCCCAAATCCGAATATCTTGTTCGGAAAGGAAATGACATGTACTACGGAACCCCTAAAGGGAATAAATACGAGGTGGTGAAAAAAATAAAAATATTTCAATGCTTGCTCTCACAATTATATCGCTGTAGTAATTAAACTGTATATAAATTGTGGCCATCAGGGAGCTGTTATTAATATGCAGTGCATTGAAATTGCTTTTGAATGCACGCTCGCTTTTTACTTTCACTTTCAATTTCTTTAAATAATTTGATTCGATACCCATTTATTTGGATATATAGGCAATCAGATACAATACATGTAAATACATGTAAATATATATATATATATATATATATATATATATATATATATATATATATATATATATATATATTTTTTTTTTTTTTTTTTTTTTTTTTTTTAATTAAAGAAACTCTCTCTCAACTAATGCTGTAAACTCTACAATAACCCTGTGCTGGCAAAATGAGTAGTAATGTGCCCGGGCTAATTTTGAGCAAAAAAAGTGAAAAATGTTGATTTTGGTCGAATTTGAGATTCACAAAAATGAGTTCATTAAGCCCTCGTCTAGCGATCCCAGTGCTCCAAATAGTAATTAAACATCTAAAATGATCTTCATTTGTATGTTTTCTGAGAGAAGTACCTTTTCTCGGCTCGCTTTTCGCGCTGACTGACATCCGAAGTGCCTGCATAAAGACGACAGACACCGACAGCACGCGATCCTGATACACATATACACAGATTTACAGTAGGCTAAATATATTTAAGTATTCACGCAAGCATAATCTGTTATATCTTAAAAAAAAAAATAACACTAGCTTTTGTAACCTTTTTTTGTATTCTATCTATTTGTTTTCTTTTTATTTATTAGACAATTAACAAAAGCAAAAAAGGCCTCTAACACTGGCTTGCTCTATTCTTTTTCTATTCTATCTGTTTTCTTTTTATTTATTATATAATACATAAAAAACTTGCTACGTGTACTGCGTTAAGCTAACTGAGACTTGTTATAGCACTTGCATATCATTGCTCTTTTGTTGATTTTGATTGCTTCTATTGTCCTCATTTGTAAGTCGCTTTGGATAAAAGCGTCTGCTAAATGACTAAATGTAAATGTAAATTTTAAGTGAACATTTAGGGAATTTTGGGAAAAAACATCGGATGTGTAACATTATATTAGATCCGTGCATTACACTGTCTTAATATAGGCCGTCTGTCTCATTAATGTTAATCAAACAATAAAAGAAAAGAGGGAATCACTTGCTGCTTGACTGAACTGCTTTTGTAGTTTTAATAATCAATTTATATTTAATGAACACACTTAAGTGATTTTTACATTTTACTATTTGTTTTTCTTACTTGAATGCTTATTTTTAAATGTAAAATTAAAAAAGTAGGTAATACACTTGTTTCTTATATTTGTTTATTTTTTGCATCGGTTCGTATTTATAACAACAAAGATAAAATAAAAAATAGCTATATTGTGATTATTAATCAAGAAATGATTATTAAGAAAAGAAGTGGGGGGAAAGATGTAATGTTGCTGGGTGATTTTACTTTGGAACCTTTAACTTAAAATCAGTTTTTCTCTAAATTCACTTTGCTGACTCCATTGACTTCAAACAGGTGTAGCTCAGTCATTTTGCATCCGATTCCAACAAATTATACACCATTCTGAAGGTCTTTTATTAGAGAATAAAAACAATTTTTGAAACTTTGCTCATTGTGACTCATTTTGCCAGCACAGGTCACATATTATATTAAAATGAACATCATTTGAAAGCTGATACTTTGTTTCATTTATTGGATGGCAGGCATTAAGTTTTGTTCATGCATCAACTGAAAACAGCATAGACTGATTCTTGGGATTTAAGAATCAACACCGCTTCATCAAAATGAGAACCAATTAAAACCAAGAAATCCATATTTTCAACCTTGCCCTATTAGGTTTAATACTATCTCAAAGTATGAGCAACAATAAAAACTGCAAGGGAATGACCTTAAATTCACATCACAGTTGTGTTATTCTGTGGCACTCACCGAGTCGGTGGGCATCAGGCTGCTGGCGTGAGTGAATTCAGACACCAGCTCATCGGCCACCTCGTTGTAGGACGTAGTGCCTTTCTTTTGTACCTTCTCACACACCTTCATGGAGAAATGCCTCAGGCCTTTACCGTTCTTATCTGCCCTCTTCATTCTCTTACTGGAGAGACAGAGAAAGACAAAGAGTGAGAGTTTGCACGTTTAATTTCTGGACAATACATGTAAAGGATAGCTTTTTCTTAATTGAAAAAAATAAATAAATAATAAAATTCTAAAATAAAACTTAGCAAAAAGAAAATGAAGAGTACATTAGTAGCATTAAGATTTGTTGCATTATGTGCATTGTTTTAATAACAATTAAACCCCTTCCAATTCTCACTACCGTAATGCAAATACTCTCCAAAACGCGTTACTGTAATGTGAAAAAACAATTAAACTGTCAAAATGCATATATTAATATAGCCTTGGTTATTTTTTATTTAATTTATGCTTATCTGATTTTTAATTAAAAATGAATGTGTTGAAGCAAAAAATACTATATTACAGCAACGAGAATCACCACTGAGAATGAGAATAATGTTACAATGCAAAAAAATCATAATAATAAAACAGGCTTAATTTTTAATGTAAAATTTAGTTGTTTTTTTTTTTTGTTTTTTGTTTTTTTCAGATTTGGGGGTGAAAAGTGAAAGAATGTCTTGCAGTTTTAAAATATGCTCCCAAGAATTCCCAGCAGGCTAAATGTGTATTCCAAACGCATGTCTGGGAAAAAGATTAATGGCCATCATAAACACATACTCCATTCACATTCGGGTTTTCATGTATATACACGCATACACTCTTATGACGATCTGTTGTTAAAGTGGTTTTGAGAAGCAGCAAACCGAGCTCTGTTCTCTGTAACTGTAGATGACACGTTTGAGAGTAGCGTGCATTGAGTATGAGTGGGCACACACTCCTTGTCCTCTACAAACAGCATGCATTGCACTTTTTCACTTTTCATCCTATGTTTCAAGTTTGCACCCATCATTTCCATTTGTCAATTCTAGTGTGTGATCCTATATATACACACACACTATCCAAAACACACACACACTCACTCACTCACTATCTGGGAAAGATACACAGTATGTCTGGGGTTGTGAGGGTAGTCTGTGTATTTGTGCTCCCAGCATGCATGGGTGTTTTGTGTTTGACTGGGTCTGTGGCCCAGGGTCGTGTCACTGTAGCTTCACTGCAGGATGCGTCAAGTTCAGGCGACAGAGGTGGGAAAACAAGTACACACATGATGAATGTGAGAGAGAAAGTGAATGACTCAACGTGACGTCAACGCCGCCGCCGCATGGATACAACCACACTCATTCACTCAATCCATTCATCTGTCTCCAATTGGAATAAAGTACAGAGAGATGGATGGTGCACATGTTACAAATAAAACAGAACACATGAGAAAGCACTAGACAACACAATAAACCCAGACAATTCTAAAACTAGACTGTTAAAGGTGTTCTGGGTGGTTTGCAAGATGATTGCTATAATGTTGTGGCCGTTTCTAGGGTGTTGTTAGGGTTGTTGTCAGTTGAGTGTGCCTCAGATTCCTGAGTGTAAAGCCTGATTAAACAAAAATGTGTACGATGATTTGTTACCTTGCAAACCCTAAATTAACAAAAACCCTAAATTTGTAATTTAATAATCTACAGCTTTGGTTGTATACTATTATATAACGATTTGCAAATAAATGGAAGTACCAATAGATTTTTTTTTTCTTCCATGTTTTGTTCCCCCCATATGTTATGGTGGGGACTTGGTTCAATTCAACAGTTGTTGTTTGGATTTTAAGATGAGGCGGTTGCACTTAAAAATTAATGCAAGCTTGATTGTGGAGGGGCAGCGTTTAAGTGGGCCAAATGATTGGAGAAGTCTGACATACGTTTATTCACATTAATATCAATAAAATGCATGTACAAACAGAGCAAATGTTTATTTCATGTCAACTTTAGAAGAAAGACATTGATGGTCGTAATATCAAAGTAAAGTTACTGACATAAAGCCATTTTGTAGGGTTTCTAACAGGCACTGATACCCATTAAAATTTCTTTCAGCCAATGAAATAACTCTGATGTCCTAGACGGCCTCAACAGGTGAACCAAACTGTTTAAGATGGCAGCAGGTGAAAAAAAAAAAAAAAAAAACTAAGGGGCCATTCACACAGAATGCATTTTTGTGTCTAAAAACACAAGAAGCAGCACTCAGGAATGTTAAAAAAAAAAAAAAATAAATAAATAAAAAGCACAGCCAGAATGCCTCCTCTGCTCTGTTGCTGTCAAATACAACAGCTGGGGTCTTCTGATTGGTCCACTGTTGCGCTGTGTGTAAAAGTTGAATTTCTTGACACGGTGTCTTAAAAACATGGCACTCATGTGCGAGACGCTGCAAAAGATGTGAATCACGAGTGCAACGGTCATACGCGGCCATCTAGCACGTTCCCATAGAAAAACTATGGAAAAGTAGCAAATTTGAATGAAAAAAAAAAAATAATAATATTCACGTTCTGTCTGAACGGCCCCTAAACATAATGATGGGTCATTCACAAATGATTTGTTGGTCATGTCTCGCATCAAAAATGAACGCAATGAAAATGAAAGCAATAATTTATGTTCCTCATAAATTACTTTTGGCTGCATTATAACTATGTCCTAATTCAGAATATGATCAAGATTGCATAGGCTGACGTGTTAGAGGTATATTTAAAAATAAAACATTTAATGGCACTTGAATGAAATAACATGAATAAAGATTAATTCATTGTGATGAACAATATCGATTAAGAGAGCCAGTAAAATTATCCGATCTTTCCATCACTAAGAGAACTGGAGCATTAGCAGTTCTCTAATGCAGAGTTCACACTGCTCGATTTTAGCCCCGATTTTCACTCGCCGACAGGTTTTGCGAAATCACAGACAAATACCTGAAATCGCAGGTAAATCGGCGCCCGTTCACGCAAGTGACAGTCACGCAGTGTGAATTATCAAAGACGCGATCTGACAGAAACGCCAACTTGTCACTGGCGCCCGTGAAATATTTGGCATGCTAAATATCTGGACCTGTCAGCGAACTCGGAGAACTCTGATCTCACGTGTGATCTTGTGTTATTTCCTTATCACTTCTCGCGTGCGTTTGGTTGTGAAACGTAGTTTTACAGAGTTGTCTGCGATTCTTCCTATTGTAAAGTCATGCAGTGTGTAACCGCTTGCTGATCCATCGTGCAATGTGAACACAGCAGCAACTGAATGCTACCCCAGAGAGTCGTGCAGTGTGAAAACAACGGTGATCCCATGACTTCATGCAGTGTGAACTCGGCATAAAAGCACAAAATATTCTAGAGTTTTTACGTGTATGCTAAAGTACGCGAACAGTGTGCATAACGTAAATTTCATCATCCGCATTGTACATGCATCGTCAGATTTTTCTAACCACACATACACTTTATTTGATCAAAAATACAGAAAAAACAGCAATATTGTTAAGTATTATTGCAATTTCTAAATATTGGTTTCCTATTTTAATATACTTTAAAATATAATTTATTTCTGTGACGTAGCACTGAATTTCATCAGCCACTACTCCAGTCTTTAGTGTCACATGATCCTTCAGAAATCATTCTTATATGCTGATTTATTATCAGTATTGAAACTGTTCAATTTTTTGGAACCTGTGATACTTTTTTCTTTGAACAGCATTTATTCAAAATAGAAATCTTTTCTAACAATACAAGTCTTTGCTATCATTTTTATCCATTTAACACACCCTTGCTGAAATTAAGCATTAATGTCTTAAAAAAATGTACTGACCCCAAACTTGTGTACATTGTAACAATATCTTGAATAAACACTGTTCCATTTAACTTTTCATTTATCTAAGAATCCTGAAAAAAGTATCACAGTTCCCAAAAAAATATATAGCACCACAAATGTTTCCAACATTGATTATAAATCAGCATATTAGAATGATTTCTGAAGGATCATGTGTCACTGAAGACTGGAGTAATGATGCTGAAAATTCAGCTTTGCTTCACAGGAATAAATTATATTTTAAAGAATATTAAAATAGAAAACTGTTATTTTAAGTTGCAATAATATCTCACAAAATTACAGTTTTTTCTGTATTTTTGATCAAGTAGATACAGCCTTGATGAGCATGAAAAATTTATATAAAAAACATTTAAAAAATCTTACTGATCACAAACTGTGTTTTTCACATTCGAAAAACAGACTAATTAGACTACTGGAGACGTTTCAGAGTTTATGTGAGGGGCTAAGAGATAGAACTTTAATTTAAATGAGCACAAAGTCATTTTTATGACTCATAACCTCTGAAGAGAAATACTGCAGATGCTGAACAAGGATGAAACTTCCTAATGTGCAAGTGTCGAAAGGCGCTGTGTGCATACGTAAGAGTTTGCATCAAAACCGAAGTATACTCTGGGCTTCACAGACACCAGCGGGTTACATAATCCATCTGTGACCGCAAGTTAGGGAACATCAACCTCCCCGTGCCGCACTTACTGGAATTACTCTGTTTTTTTTTTGTTTTTTTGCTTTTTTATTGTCAAGTACGGTGACCCATACTCGAAATTGGTGCTCTGCATTTAACCCATCCAAGTGCACACACACAGCAGTGAATAGTGAACAAACGCACACACACACCGTGAACACACACCCGGAGCAGTGGGCAGCCATTGCTCCAGCGCCCGGGGAGCAATTAGGGGTTCGATGCCTTGCTCAAGGGCACCTCAGTCATAGTATCGAAGGCAGAGAGAGTGCTGTTCATTCACAATCCCCACCTTCAATTCCTGCCGGTGTGAGAATCGAACCGGCAACCTTCAGGTTACAAGCCCAACTCTCTAACCATTAGGCCACGACTTCCCCTTCTGTTGTTACACATGCGGCGATGCTCCACCTGATGTCATACGCACGCGTGCCGCGGAGGCTGTGGTGCGTGTAAACGCTTGTGAGAGATAAAACAAAGACATGGCTCAGGGTTCGATGGTGTGCCAAGCACACAAACGCGACTGGTCCAGAGGAGAATTCATTCATTCTCTTTCTCTCACACGCAGTATAAATAACGCAACTGCACTGTGGGGTGAATTATGTAACCGGCACTCAAAGAAGGAGAGAGGTGCAGGGAAACAGGAGGAACATGAGGAGAGAGGGGAGGGTGCAGCGGCGGCTGATTGGGGTTTCAGTCGTCAGGACAAATTAGTTCCAGACCCCCAGCTCAACAAAATTCACCCCTAATTGACTGAAAGTACTGCAGTGGCGTAAGAGGGATGCTCACGCAGCTCTGTGACATGAAGAGCGCATGCATTCACACACGCAAGGGGCTCTCGCAGGTCCTCGTGTGTAACATACATGCACATACACACCGATTTCTGCTTAGCAACAGTGCAGAGATGTGATCCCCCCTGTGAAGAGTGTTTCAGCATCACAGAATTGCAGTCTCAGGACAGAAAAGAGAGAGGGAGGGCTGAAAAAGAGGAAGGAGGAGAGAGGGAGAGGGAGATTCATCTGACCTTTCGCAGGAAAAGACACATCTGCCAGAATGCAGCAAAAATGAGAAGAGGCTCAGGAGAGTCACAGAAGGGTAACGATGTGTGTCTGTGCTTGATTGCAAAGTAAAGCTATTTATAATTTGTGTGGGCCTAAACAGGAAATAAATATATTAAATCAGAATACAAAATTGCATGTATTTAGTAATTAAGGATGAAGTGTGTTTTCCACAGCATTAAGCACCACTGTAAAATGAATGACTGTTTTCAAACAGGTTTCCTGAACACTCCCCTTCATCTGCTACTGGTCACATAAACAGATAGCCCCGCTCCAAACTCACGCCACTAGTCGAGGCAATATTTTGGGCTGGTCAGAATGTTCTGACCGCATCACAGAGCTCGCACTGCTTTGGAAACGAAATCAAAATTATTTTGGGGTAGAAGATAAAATTTTAAAAATGTGTAATTTTTGCTCATTTTTAGTAACCATTTCAAAAATATGAGTAAAATAAGGGAAACTGTGAAAAGAGGGTTTAATCCGTAAAAAAAGAAGGAAAAAAAAAGCATAAAAACATATTATTGAAAATGTGATTTACACTTACAAACCAATATATTGAGTGAGTGTGTTTGAGAAACTATTAATAAATACATAAATAAATAAATAAACTGCTATATACATATGCACGCTGGCGTATTTACACTTGTCCAAATGTTTTCTTTGATCAGATAGCTATCAGATCGCGAAAAGACCAGGCGCAAATGCCCTCTGAAACAGATTTGAGATGGATTGTAATCTGGTCACATAAACCACTTCAGGAGGTTTTTTGAGATGCATTCCTGATGCAACTGGACATGTGTAAAGTGTGTGAGAGTGTGTAATACCGGCTCCCGGACAGCACAGCACTACCACAACACGCATCTCTACAGATAATGAAAATTAAAAATGAAATTAAAAACACTGTTCAGTGTCGCATCTTCAGCCTGGGGAATATTTGCATGCTCAATCCATATTTATCTTAATTAAAAGTGGTGAACATCGGTGCGGTCTTTGATCTTGAAATCAGCTGACAATAATAAAATGCAGGCGATATGTTGCATTCAGTGACATGAATTTAAAAAATTTGCGTATAGTGCGGGAACTGAAAAATTATATTTTAAAGAATGTTAGTAACTAGCACTGGACCAGAATATTCGATTATTCGAATATTCGTTCGGTGGGTTGGCATTCGATTTTCAATTTTGAGATTCGAATATTCTTTTTTTTGTTTTTTTGTTTTTTCCAAACACCTGGCATCCCCCGCAAAACGGTTCTCATTCACGCTTGAATATGAATCGCCCACGAGTGAACATCATGATTCAGTTCATCTGGAAGCGAAGACAAAAATGCCGAAGACTTCAGCTGTGTGGGAGCACTTTAAATTGAGTGAAGACAAGACAAAGGCAGTGTGCCAAACATGTGATTTGAAACTGGCCTACCACAACAGCACAACAAGTTTGAAAAATCTGAGCTCTGTAAGTAGTACATGTTAATCAGTAATTTTACACATGATAAAAACATGCACTTAATTTGCTTGGAAAATAGTTGCGAATACGACAGTCATAAAAATTTTATTTTATTTAAACTGTTAGTTAATTAAAATGTGTGATGCTGTTATTGAAAGTATGCTACCGTGTTCTTTATTTATTACAGTTCGTTGAACTTCGTTTATTTATTTTTCATTCTTCTTTTATTTAAATACCCTACCCTTTACGGTGTCAGTAATTACTATGCTGCTAATTTCTGACTTGGGAGTGATTTGTTTGTTAGAAAAATGTTAGGCTACCTTATTAAAAGTATTGCTCTTAACAGACCTGTGTGTTTTGTATCACTAGTGCAGTGTCCGTTCTCGGAGCATATAAGCCCTGCCCGCGTGAGGCGCGCCGCTTCCAGCTCGCGCTGTTCTGTAGTTTATTAAAAGTTTATTAATTCTGAACGTGTCGCGTGTCCATAAAGCACCAAAATGTGACACTGCACTCCCTTGGGTCCGCAGCAACACACCCGCCACGCGTGGAGTCGATTGGATGAACGGTTCTCGACATAATAAACATGCAAACAGACAGAGATTCCTGCCTTTATTAGAGAGAAGAATATGTTCAGCCACCTCCCTCCAAAGCTTCGAATATTTGGTGCTGATTACTACCGAAGCTTCGAAGCACAAAAAATGGTATTCAGACCAGCCCTATTGGTAACCAAACTGTTGACGGTGGCCATTGACTTCCATAGTGTTTTTTTGTTTTTTTTTCATACTATGGAAGTCAATGGCTAGAGTCAACTGTTTGGTTGCCAACATTCTTCAAATATCATCTTTTGTGTTCAACAGTTGAAATAAAGCCATACAGGTTTGGAACAACTCGAGGGTGAATAAATGATGACAGGATTTTCATTTCATTTCATGGCTAAAATGGCTACAGCAGTCCAAATTCAAAATATTAGAGAGAGTTGTTTCTCCCGCTTACACGGGTTGCCAGATTGGGGACACGCAACAGGTACGAGCGCAATTGAACACAGCGTCTTTAATATGTCTCTGGTCACAGAGCTTTTAAGATGGATACTGAGGCTTTTTAGGTTGGGCAGAATCCGTGATCTCTGAACAGGTTCATTTGCTGGCTTCCATGGTTGCAATGCACTGTGTTTTCCACCAACTGGCAACCCAGGGAGTCGAAATCCTATTGGGTAAACTGCCAGTGGGCGGAGTCACACAGACCAAAACAAAAACAGACATTCCATCACAGAACATATATTTCTAAGTAGAATAACTGGCTGTAGCTTGTTTGTTGGAGAAACATGTACGTGAACTTAGCTTGTTTCCTAAATATCTGTAAACATATTATGGTATTATTATGCATCAGAACAGTCAAAAAAAATGACATGCAGCACCCTTAAGGACTCAGTGTTCAACAAACTGAACAGAGAAGCACTACAGTAACACATCGTGTGATGGAGAGGAACTAACACAGCACTGCACATGAACACTTGCAGATAGCACAGTGTTCTCTGTGAAATGTAGCACTGATGACTGACGTCAGAGTTTGTCAAAGAACCACTGCTGCTCCATTTCATCCTCAGCTCTAGTGGCCGAGTTGAGCGCAGATGTGAACACGACATTAATCATGCTCAATTAAGACAGAAAAGCAGCTGAAGGAGAGAGTGTGAGTGTAACACAGAAACTCATTAGGGACACAGGAGCTCTGAAACACAACTGGGTTTGCAGCTGTGATCCTCCACCGTCCTGCAGAACATCTGAGCCTCATAAATCCTAGTGAGACTACAGCGCTCTCTTTCTCTCTCACACACACACACCCATTTAAAGACGTGTGGCTATTGATCCCAGCGTCCCCCAACTCAACTCATTTACCTGGACGAAGAATCACTCGAACAGAGTCCATCCCTGCAAAACACACATTTTAATATTTCCACACATTCTGCTGAAATGTCACAACTCTTTTTTCTAACCCTCTATAATAAGTTTTTTTTTTTTAATACAAAATCATTTTCATTTTTTAAAAACATTATAAACATGATTTTAAAAATGTAAAATGCAGCTTAAAATAGATTTCAGTTTGAAAAGAGATGCCCACCTGTCTGAGTAATAGGAATCAATGTAGTCATGTGTCCTTTTTTTGTTTCTACGAAGAAAAGGCCACAATTAGTCAACAAATACACAAGGTTTGAGTTTGCTAAAAATATCAGAATTTTATTCTGCATAAAATATATATGGCTTTTATAAGGTTTAAATAAGGTTAAACATCAACAAGTCAATGTTCTTCCAAAACTCAAGCAGAAACATCTTTCATTTACAGTATAATGTGGAATGTCATAGAATTAAAATCTAAAGTAGGGCTGTACATCACAATTTGATAAATACAGACTACTGTCGGTGAATGTTAAACCGTGAAAAGACTGCTCTTTAAATATGAAGTCTGTTTGTTCTTTCTCTGTGTGAACGAGTGCTGCAGGTTTAGCTGCTACACATACTCCAGCACAAGTGACGCTCGTAGTATTTTCAGCATTATTAAGGGACTAAACCTTATTTTTTTAAGGAATATCACAATTTTACTTCCAAGTTTTAATTTTAACAGTAACCCTCTGTTGTGCAGCATTTTGTTTTCCAAAAAAGCACTGTTAAAAATTTATTTGATTATATTTTAAAACAGTACATTTTTAATATGTTATGCCAATTGATTACCAAAATTTGTTGTCATAAAACCAGAAAAAAAATTTAAATAGACAACACAGAATAAATATCTAAATATTAAATAATAATAATAAATTGCATTGATTAGACATACTTTTTAGCATGAAAATGTAATTAAAACTATTAAAAAAGCAAAAACAACAAAAACAAGAAAAAAACAAAAAAACAAACAAATGGGGAACACAGATTTTGAGAAAAAAATAAAACGGAAATTTGGGGAAAAAAATAAAATGAGCCCTACAGCCCTAAAAAAATATAAATTTTAATTAAACAATTTAACAAAAAATAAATAAAAATAAAATAAAAGTGAAAGTGCAATTATCTAAATTAATTATACACGCTTTCTTGCTAAAATGAAATCCAGAAAAATGAAAATGAAAAAAAAAAAAAAAAGACTACAGAATACAACTACAGAATACAGAAGAATTCAAGCAGGGGAAAAAAATAATAATTTGGAAAAAAATTTAATGGATTTTACAAGGCCCTAAAAATATATAATTTATTAAACTTTTAAGAAATTGATGTTAAACTGTAATGATTTCAATTAATTAGACGTGTTTTGCTTTTTACTAAAATTTGCGAAAATGGAACACAGAAAAAAAAGGAATAAATAAGAATTAATGTGAAAAAAAAATATATATATTTTTTTTTTAATCACATGAGAACAGTAGAGTGGCATCATGTAGGAGGCGCTTTTAAAGGTTGACATTAAAATCTCTGCGTGAGAAGCGGGTGTGTGTTCTCTCACCCCGGGGTCCACTCGTCGCCCTCGGGAGGGTGCGCTTGAGTAACCATGGCCACCGGTGTTGTGTGCGGCGTAAACGGGCTGCCGATGAGGATACCTCCAGGATGAGACACTCTCTGCGGTGTGCTTAAAATCTGCAGAGAGAACAAACAGTGCAAGGTTATGCAAATTATAACTGAAGATTGTCTGAAGACAAGTTCAGACCAGTGGAGAGCATCACTGTGCTTTCTTGGGCTTGACTGGCTGTTTTGGCAGTCACCCCCTGCTGGCAGATGCCGTAACTGCACCGTTATGGGGGAAATAAACCTGTTTCTCCCCGATAATTCAAAGATGGCAGCATGCAGGTTGTGCGCTTCCAGTGAGCACCTGCCATTGAGATGAATGTGAACGCTAACAGATCGCTGTGCTTCAGGCGTCCTCCATTCCAGCGCTGCTGACAGACACCTGTTCTGGAGCACATGTAGATGAGCTGTGCTGCTGTACCAGGGCCTTCCTGAGTGCATTTCTATCCAGCAGCCTCTCTGCTAACCTGAATCTGTGTGCTGCAGCCCCTGGGGAGAGCAAAAACGCCACCTGCAGCACAACCGCAGCAAGGGCATCCTCATCCATCAGCGCTGCCTCACAGATGATTTATCCTCCTGCTGCTCCTCAGGATTCATTGGGAATGGCACTCTCCATCATTTCTGCAGCGTGCAGTGCACAGCAGGCAATTTTTGTGGTTGAATGGAATGCATTGGATCATCTGCTATTTTTGTCAAAATTTGCAGTATACAGCATATTGCACTGAATACTCTATCCCACAATGCAATGAATAGTGAATAAGCATTACAGCCACAATTTGTAACATTTGTTATTAATTCAACTTATTATTAGGAAAGAAAAGAAAAAAAAAATCTAATTAAAAAATTCAAACATTTACATATGAATTGCTTTAAAATAAAGAACTGTTTCTTTTATAATATAGGTAGGTAGGTATGTAGCTTTATAATCCAGTAATTTTACATTAATTAAAATTAAAATGTAATTAATTTAATTAAATAAAGCATGCAGTTTAATGTGTTCATGTCCTTGTTATTTTGTATAATTAATGAAATTTTCACTTATTTTCAGTTTTCGGTTTTATTTTAGCTTAGGTTGTTGTAACATTCTTAAGTGCTTTTGTCATTTTTATTATTATATTAATGATTTCTGTATAGCTTTATGTACAAAGTGACAAAACACATTTCCACTGTGATGAATGAATGAGCAATTACAAGTACAGCCCCAAATTTGTAACATCATTTGATATATCAACTTTATTTAAATTAATGAAATTAATTGTTATTGTTATTATTATTATTATTATTATTATCATCATTATTATTATTTAAATTAAACAATTTTTTTAATTCAAATGAAAATATGCATTTATGCATGAATTGCATTTAAATAGTTTCATTTATAATATGCTAACTGACAAATTAAAACACGCAACATAATACTGACACATCAGTGTTATTTTAGTATTTTATATATAGTATAAGTCTCATATTTTATTAGTTTTTTTTTTAAATATAGCAGTAGTTTTGTGTTATATATAATATATTTATATATTATTATAGTATTTATTTTATTTTATTTTTCATTTTAATTTTAGCAATTTTATGGCTGTTTATAATTTTTATTACTTTTTTTACATATATTTTAATATTAGTTTAATTAATTTTATTTAATTTCATTATTTTATTTCATTAAATGTTTTAATTTATTTTATTTTAGTTTTAGTCATTTTAGTACTTTAACTTAAACTTATTTTAGTTAGCTGCCAAGGCAACATTTCTAATTCTCGTCACTGGATCATATTGCATGCTACTCTTTTAAGCGTGTATCACTGCATACGGTTTGACCTACTACAGTAGGCAGTATACAGTAAGCAATCGTAGTCTTCGCGTCTCGTTCTCTCGCATGTTAATGGATATGCAGGTGACACTGAGAGAAGAGGATGTGATCGTGGGAAAGCAATCTGCATTTGTGCATCTAAACAACGAGCGAGTGAGGGTCTTTACAAGGGTCTCTCATGCCATCCGCTCGTTAATAAGCTCATTAGTAGAGGTGCGTCTGTTCTCCTCTCCTTTCACTGCGCCTCCGCTCCGCCATCAACATCCGTCCATCACCCGACTTGCTGTTTAGCCAAGTGTGTCTGCACTGAAAAGAAATAATGGCTGCTTCCAAACAGGTTTCCCAAACAGTCCTCCTGCCATTTCTGAGACAAACAGACTATGATTCTGAGTCTAAACTCACAGCATCACGGGAGAGAGCAGCTGACACGTCGTGACAGATTGACAGTGTGCACATTCTTGTAGTTTTCTGTTAAGCTAGAATAGGATGAAATAGTTTAGCACTGAAAAAAAAACCCACATTTCACCTTTAAATGTATGCATTTACAAAGATACTTCCTGACAGATGTTCTAGGTCTCCTCAAACTTCCTCCTCTTACAGCAAGGTTTCACTTTTCTACATTCCTCTCTTTTGTTCAGCTCGGTGCAGATATACTGACCCATAAACCCCCTGCTCTCTCCATCCCCCTCTCATAACTATTGTCTATGTACAGCAGACAAGCTCATACAGTAAAGCCTCAGTCTATGAGTGCCAGGATTTCACTGCCCACTACTGGATACAGCATGAACTGCAGCACAACTGTCCCATCTACAAACATATCTCGTGCTCTTACTTTCCCTTAATATCTTCCTGTCTTCGTTTTTATAGTTTTGAATGATGGCTGAAAACTTGTGCAATGGACACTTCTCGTGATTATTGCCATCTTATGATGACTCGCTTGTTGTTTTCCTCAACTGTAAGTCGCTTTGGATAAAAGCGTCTGCTGAATGAATAAATGCAAAATGCAAATAACTCACACAAGGAGCTAGAATTTGTGAACAAGACGGGCAAAGTTAAGATTGTTAGTTATTTACTGGTAACACTTAACAAAAAGATCTCATTAGTTGACTTTAATGCATTAACTAACATTAACTTACAATGACCAATACATTTTGTTACAGAATTAATAAATACTGTAACAAATGTATTGCTCATTGTAAGCTAATGTTAGTTAATGCAACTTTGCTAAAGTTAATAAAAATACCAAAAAAAAAAAAAAAAAACTACTCATTGCTAATTCACAATAGTTCAGGTTCATTAAATAAATTAACAGATACAACTTTTAATTTTAATAATGTATTAGCAAATCTTGAATTTAATATTAAGATTAATAAGTATTTTCATTGTTAGTTCTAGTTAACTAATGTTAACAAATGGAGCATTATAAAGTGTTATCCTTTTTTATTTCTTTGTGCATGATGTTGTTGTTATTTTGTATTGCGATTATATCATATAAATATAGATTATATGATTTGTTTTTGTGGCCATTAAGCTTCCTAAAAACTATGCTGTTGGTCCAGTTTCACATCTGCTCCTTGGGTTGTGAGTACAGTTTTATGACAACGATATTTTCATACAGTTTCTGATTCAAAGCTAAATAGCAAAATATGACAACAGAATTGAGACGTTTGATTGATTTCTGGTGAATTGCTTCTCTCAAATGGTGCATTTCAATGAATCAGTTCACTGATAAACATGTTTACTGAAGTATTTTAGATACATTTATGCTTTATACATAGATAAATATTGATGTTTATGACATTTTTTATATATATAGCATTTAAAAATAAACAGTCATTGTGTTTTGCAGATTTAAAATGTAGATTTACGGTATTTTACTTCTTGCGTACTAGTGGATTCTCAGTTATGGTTCCTCTAAATCATTTTAAATCTTTACAAAACAAACATAAATGCTCATGAAATAAAATGTGATGAAACTGCACACAACGTTTTCCCAACTGTTGCCAATGGTGAATATATCAAAAACAGTCACAAGAGTGACAAATTAAGTAAATGAGGATCCCAGCAGCCTTAGTTTAATCTGTGTGTTTGGGACACTATGAAGTGCATGTTTGTTGACGTGTATTTAAGTGCACTGGTGTGTTTGAGAGACACTCACCATCTGGGCTCCCACATTGGCGTTGACTGCTCCTAGTGTGATCTTGGTGGCTGGGCTGTAGCTGGACGGTGTTACCAGGGAAATGTTGCCTGCAAACACAAACACAGTCAAGCTGATGTTCACAAATAAGAGCCGAGAGCTTCTGAGAGGAAAAACACATTTCACAGACCAGCAGAGGCTTGCATGGATTACAGAATTGACAGAATGGAAATGGTGACTGCTCACAAATTAGTTCTCTCAAGCAGATTAAGTTTTACAGCCTGTTTGCAAAGCATAAATGCCACTTGGATGTAGTGATGTAATGTTGTACTTTTTCAGCGGATCGTTGAAAAAAAAAAAATTAATAAAAAATCTGCCGATTCAGAAGCATCAGTCCTGAAAAATGACTACTTACTGGTGAATCATGCTGGTCAATCATTTAAAAGGCTAAAAACTGAATAAATCACATTCTGTTGAAGTTGCGTAAAGTTGCATGTTCTGCTTCTCAAACTCTCAGGACTGCAAACTTTTATGACGAGACTCATGTTTTCAAACTCTATGGGGCAAGTTGTCACAAGTAATACCTGTCATCAATCAGTCCATTACAGGTTTTGCAGTAAAAAGTAAAACAATTATGAAATGCAAAAGAAATCAAACTGCTGAACTGAAGCACTGTTCAATGTATCAAACTGAACTGGTCTGAACTCACAAAAAAATGATTTTAAAACTGAACAGATTTGCTGTCAACTCATATTGTACTTCAAGTCCATTTCCTCTGCAGTACATGTGGGAGTGACTGATTTCCCACTTTTCAGTCAGATTCAAAGAGAAATGGGTGGCCTTCAAAACATATCTGGACACTTAAGCCATTTTAAATAATAAATAATGTTGATTTAGATAATAAAGCGGTCAAACTAAGTGGCATTTCATTTTAAAATAAATAGCATAAGGATACATTTCAAGCAAAACATTTCACAAAATGGTTTGTCACACTTTAGTGGAACATGTTCATAGTCAACCCTGCAAAGCCTGACATATGTAATACATTTTTTATTATTATTTATTTATTTATTTATTTATTTTTAAATGGAAGAGCTTACTGAAACTAAGTTTTCAAATGTGTTTTTGTTGAGTATCATTTGAAACATCAGGCTTTTATAGCTCATATATCATGATGGAGATCAAACTCAGGTTCATTCAGAGGCCCAGACTGAACAAATATATCAAATTTGGTGCAGCTACTTCTATTTATATGGCCAAAAAGTAAGATGAAATTCTGATAGCTTGTAATGAAAATAAATGAGATCTTTTATAACAGTATAACAGACCACTTACATGAATATATCTCCCAATAATATCTTAGTTTTAGTAAAATGTCTTAGTAAGATGATATTTTAGTGCTCAGTTTTATGATTGAAGCTCTGTAGTTTTTACTGTGTGGAGCAAAATAATGCAATGCAATACAATGATGATTGAAGGATACGTTCTTCAAAAGTCATATTTGATACTCGCATGATTTTTCTTAAAAAAAAAATGTCTGGATAATCAAGTAAACCCTTCAGTACAGTAAATGTTCATCTTGAAATATTACTAACAATATCAGTTATTCTTACATTTACTTTATAAAAATCAGTAAAGACTTCACAGCGAAAAGACACATGAAGTATGACCTGAAGACGTTTTCACTATTGAACTAAAAGGCCTTTTACTTGCTTAAATGTAAAAACTATCAGATGACTGAAAGTATGTAGCAGATTGAGTTCAACAGGTTTCTCAACAAAGTTTTGATCATGTTGATAATTTACAGTTAGAAATGTGCATATCTAATATGATACAGCATGTGTTCTGGTTTAAAGTGATTTTCTACACCTGCGGTTCCTCTAAGACTCCTGTGTGAACACATCCACTAAAATCACTGCAGCGTCCGCTGGTTAAATATCACTGCAAAGTCTCTAAAAAGTGAGTTTTCAGTGAGTTTTGAAAAAAAAAAACTATGGTATAATTTGTTTGCAGATGTCACTTAATTTTATCCCTTGCAACAACCTCAAGAAATGTTTAAGTGTATCTGTAGTGTCAGTACTGTATAACAGTGATTATCAGCCATGAATGTCTCCTTTAGGCCCCACTAAGTGTCTGTTGTGTGTGTGTGGGATATGTGAGAGAAGCTAACAGTATGGTGATGGAGGCCAAGACACTAGAAACGCTTTCTTTGAATTCTGTGATGTTTTCTGAATGGGAATGCAAATCATGTAAAGGTTGTGGCATATCAGATGCAAAACCATGCAAATGGGCCTCGCAATCACGCACAAACACGCAACGGAGTGAACACACCCAGTACTGTCTGAATGAGACGACGCATGCCAACGACTCCCACTCTACACATGCCTGCGTCCCACACACACTCCAAACGACGCCGTCCTGAACACGGTCAGATCACAGTGTGTCTTTGTCTGTCTACAGCTGCAGTCGAGATGTCGTACTGTGTTTACAATGTTCTTTTGACTTTTTTTACATCAACTACCAATACAGAGTAGCTCTCACGCTTTTCATAAAGTACAACAGCAGATGTGGTCACGATTCATTGAAATAAATTAAATGCGCTAAAGAGTGCGCTACTGAAAGTGACCAATCATAGCACAGCATACCACACATTATTAGATACTTCATGCTAGATGCTATTAGACACTTGAGTGCATGACACCCAGATACATCTTTCTATCTATTTCACTGATTATCCAACAATGTTTTTTTTCCCTTTCAAACTCTCAAATTTCATTCAAGAGAGAAGAATCAAAGCTGTTTGGCATCAGTGCCGTTAAACCTGGTGCAATACATGCACCTTCCGCCACATGTGCCAATACACACACACACACACACACACATTACATTTAAAGTCAGTATGATAAAATAAATTATGATCGTCTTTTCACGGGACTTGATTTTGTTTATCAGGAATTGACTGGATCATTGTCGTTTCCTACTTGTGATTGTTTCGTGTGGGTGTCAGACTCCTGCAGGGAAATGAGGGAAAGCCTTATTGTTCTGCCCTCACGTTAATGAACAAGTCATCAGAAAAGCACTGTCGTTGTGGTTTCTGATTAAAGATTAGGAGGGAACTCTTTTTAAATGATGCACACAGGTAAATCATTTACAAGAAGCACAGAAATATTCCATAAAAACAATAAGAATTGTCCAGTTTGATTTGACTTATAAATAGAGATTGGCGATAATCGGTTCAGCTGATATTTTCCCTGATATTTAAGCATTTTTCCATGAACGGATATCTGTTTTGTAGTATTGGACACAACAATTTTCCCATCTTTGGGCGTTTTGAGAACTCCAAGACTGCCATTACGGCTGTTCACAGGTAAAGAAACTTGCCTTAATTAGTCAACTTTATTTAAAATAACAGCCATTAATGCACAAATGAGATGTGTCAAATTATTAAATAAGTTAAACGTTGAATGAAATAAAACAGCCTTGCATGTTAGAAACAAAACAGCTTACTTTAATTCTCTCTCTGTTGTCTATGCTTATTTACATTTACATTTATGCATTTAGCATTTATGCTTACATTTATGCTTTTATCCAAAGCGACTTACATTGCATTCAAGTTACAGTTTTTTTTTTTTTTTACATTTTATCAGCTCTTGCTTTCCCTGGGAATCGAACCCATGATCTTGGCGTTGCTAGCGCCATGCTCTACTATTTGAGCTACAGGAAAGTACAGGAAAGCTTATAAATATATTCTCGGATGATGCCCCAGCGTGGCCACCATATGTAGCTTTTAAGAAGATCCACTCATTTAAAACAAAATTATTTTAACTTTAACTATATAACTTTCGTTAAAAATTATTATCTCGCAGAAAAATAGCTTGTTCAGTTCAATGCTAACAACTGTGACTAAAACAAAGTAAAATAATAAATAAATATGGGTTCTGCATATTGGTCATCAATATATCGGTGCAAATAATCTCTATCAGTTATAAAAAAAAACAATATCATTCAATCTCTATTTAAAAGCTGCAGGCCTGTCGCGATAATTAAATAACCGTCTAATCGCAATTATTTGATCTAACTGCGGTTGTTTCAGAAAACCGCGATTATTGTGCTTTTTATACAGCACAAGTGGGAGTCATACACCAAAAGAAACAGAAGAGCACCAGTTTGGTTTTGATGTGAGGGACAGAATTATATTTACATTGTTAAATTTAAGTTTACAGAAACTCATCTTCCTTCTGCTGCAGCTGTCAGACAGTATGTCACGTTCAGTTATGACAGTCAGCACAGTAAAACTCTTTCTCCAAGATGATATATTCCCATTATAGCACTTGATGTGTAGATAAAGGTCTGGGGATTCACATAAAATGACTATATCTTGCTAGAGTTCATTGCTCTCTCATTTCTCTTCTCTTTGTTTGTACCGTGTGGAGTGCAGCGCTGTGACTTATGTTGTTTCAAGCACATCATTCTGCACCCTAGATGTGCATAAGAGATTTGTCCACTGTTTGAAGAGTTTCACATGATCAAAGTTTTGCACACAGAAAAACTATTAGAACCCTTTCTTTTTTTCTCATGATTTCTATCTTATTTTCATGAATGTATTTTGTTAGAATACAAATAGTTAACAGAATAAACTTGTTTAAATTGTATTATGTGCACCAAAGATTTTTATTTTTTATTTTCAAGATATAGTTTTTGCTGCTAAATTATACAGTCAGCTAGTTTAATTTCATAGTTTATATATTTTTATTCAAATGTAGTTTCTCTCTGTAATGAGGAAGTGAGTATTTAGTGGATTGTGTTTAACAAAGCGTTTAAAAAAGAGTGCCTATTAGTTCCACAAACACAGTACTGATATTCTGTGGTGTAGAAAAAAAAAAATAGCGCTGGTGTTGGATCGGTATTGGTCGATTCTTAGAATATGGAATACTCTATGTAATCTTACACTGCAAAATAATAACTAAAGAAAGATTAAAATATAACATCATAATTATTTACTGAACCCTTAAATTAAATCACAATTATATAATGAAAGCCATAAAAAACAGACAATTAATCGTGATAATCGTCATGATCGACAAAGCCCTAAAACACACAATTAATCGCAATAACCGTGATTATTTTTAGACAATTAATCGTCAGCCAAATTTCATAATCGTGACAGCCCTAATAAGCTTTACTGGAGCCGACAACATAGGCTATTTCATTCTGTTCCTCAAACATATTGTATTCATATAACTTATTTTATGGGTATTTTTTCATCCTTTTTAAGGCTTGACAGCTTTCATTTATGGAAAAAGTGGTTCAGCGGAAGTCTGTGGAAGTCAGTCATACAGCTTTCAAAGAACGTAAATGATTGTGAGAATTGTCAGAAAGTAATTTTTAGGACAACTTTTCTGTAAAATTTCAAACCCAGTTCAAGTATTTCATATTGAAAGGTAAGCAAGTGTCAGAGTAGCTTGAATGAATCCTCACAATCTGCTCCAGATGGTGAGCGTACAGCAGCAGGACTGGCTGCAGTCTGAAGGGGTTTTGTGCGAGGCCTCAGCGCAGGAATGCCTCAGTGCCACACGCTCTTTACAGCAACAATGAGCAAAGACACATTAGAAGACAGCTGAGCAGCAGCCCGGGACACACACACACACAAATACTGAGCCCAATGTGTGCGCTATATCATAAACCACATACACACAGGGTGCTTGATACACACAGATAAATGCAAGTGCATAACGGAAGACATCAAAAAAGAAAACACCGTTATACATGGGCCAAGACAACAGGAGGAAAACACAGTTACTTCCTGGGGCAACCCAAACAGACTCCAGCGCTTGCTCAATATGACTCAAAACCACATCAGTGCCTGAGAAACATCAGAGAGACTCTCACCAACAACCAAACACAACAACACAGCTCTGCAGCGACAAAAACACTCGCTTAAACGCATATCTGGAACCACATTACACTCTTAAAAACTGAGGTTTGGGCTACATTTCAGCAAACAGTTCTTAAAAGGAAGCTTTTTTTTTTCTTATTGTGAAGAATATTTTAATAAAGAAACTTTTTGCACACTTTAGAATGTTTAGTGCATTTGAAAGGTTCCACTGATGTTAAAGCTTCTTTATGGAACCATCCATGCCAAAAAAAGACCCTTTATTTTTAAGAGTGTGGAAAGCAATAACAAGCTTTTTTTTAAAAAAAAAAAAAAAAAAAATTATAAAATAAAGAAAACAAAGAAAAATAAAGAAAATACCTCTTTATAAAGCAATTTGAAAAGCTGTAAAATTATACAAAGTTTGTACCTTCCTCTTTACCTGTTTGTTTATGAAGCGGCACGACAAGCACCTCCATACTTCACCTTTAACTATTCCCTTCCTAATAAAAAGTTCAAGTTCTAGTCCCGCACACAGACTGGGACGTCCGCTTCACCCCTCCCCCTGATCACAGAGCCGTGGAGGAACTTCCACAGTGACCCAGAGAGAGCGAGAGAGAGAGAGAGAGAGAGAGAGAGTGTTCCTCTAGACATGCCGTCGCGACACACGTGCAGCCTTCCCAGCTGCTCCAACACAATCCCTGAATGCCCGCAACAAAGAGAGCGGCAGGACGGAAAAAAACAGGGGTGCAGGATTTACCTGAAGAGGAGTGGAGAGCATGTTTCGAAGGCAGGCTGGGACCTGGTGTTCCTCTCTCTCTCTGTGTCCCTTTTGTTACCATTCAGTGGAAACTTGAGAGGCTGGCCAGGCATTGCCGAGCGAGCACAGAGGGAGTCCACCCGGCTCGGACTTTCACCCGTGCCGAGTGGGAAATGCGCTCAATGAGAGCGTGTGCGCTCCTGCTGCAGGACCTCCTCTCTCCATCTGTGCACAGACGCCGGCTTTCTCACAGCTCCTGCGGGCCGCTCAGACAGCAGGCGGGCGATTGCTCTGGCCTGGACTGATCTGAGAGCAGTGGAAAGCCCCAGAGAGCAGGAGAACTGAATAGATGTGTGGCTGCACAATGGAGCGGCCTGAACACATGTTGTCACTCTGAGCTCGCGCCATAAGACCGGCGTGACCAGCAGAACAGGAGGAAAGCACAACGGGACGTGTGCATGAGTTTGGCACCCGAGTGACATTGGAAACTCACAACTGGACGAGTGCCAGTGACAATTAAAAAGTGTTCAATCACACACTGACTTCAAAAGACTGGAGCGATGTTAAACTACTGTAACTGTTGTCTTCATCCACTCCTACAAAAACGTTTCTTACATCGGTTTTATTAATGGGCAGCTTAAGCGTACCATATTTTCCGGCAATTAAGTCACACCTGAATATAAAAGTCACACAGGGGCAAAATTGCATTTTTTGAGAGAGGAAAAAAAGGGATAAGTCGCATATGTTGCATTCATTATTACATTCAGAAATAATATCAGTAAATGAAATGTTTACAAACATTATAAACACTATAAACATAAAGATAAGAAAAAACCTATTCTGGAAAATTTAGTACATTGCTGTACATTCATCTCATAGAAAGGACTACTGTAGGTGTATAACTGTCAATGACTTTGTTTACATGCACCGTCACTGAAAAAACATATTATTGGTGCACATGCACACGCAGTCACTGTTTTCATGTTTGTTATAATAGTATCACAGATGCATCAATGAAACTTAGCAGATGCATTTAATTTCTGAACATTTCTTTAAATCCACAGTTAAACAACACAAAGTATCCGCACT
Source organism: Spinibarbus caldwelli (assembly GCA_039654775.1). NCBI lineage: Eukaryota > Metazoa > Chordata > Actinopteri > Cypriniformes > Cyprinidae > Spinibarbus > Spinibarbus caldwelli. The sequence continues at coordinate 27,354,236 of CM077252.1, read as the reverse complement.
GATTTTGCGGTTCGATTCTCATGATTCAGTCTGATTCCAATTTAAAGTTGCATTTAGTGGTGATTTAAAAGGTTTTACCTTAAACGCTTACTTCAACCAAAAATGAAAATCCCCATGTCCTTCCAAACTCCTAAGACTTCATCTTCAAAACACAAACGAAGATATTTTCAATTAAACCTGAAATGTTTCCGTCCCTTTACTGAAAGCCCAGGTAAAAATAAACGATCCAAAAAGGACGTAAAGGCTTCGTAAAAATTAATCAAGTAATTTAATCCAAGTCTTGTGAAAAGATACAATCCCTTTTTATGATGAGCAAATTTATATTAGGCTTTTATTTACATAATGCTCCACACACATATTGTAAGCAGAAGTTGTTTTGCATGCATCATGTGCTAGAACAAACCTCATTGGTTCTTGTGCATATGCTGTGAGCTTCTGTGTTTACAATGTGTGTTTTTGTGTGTGCGTGTGTGTGTGTGTGACCTTGTTTTTATATCCAGGTGGGGACTTAGGGAGGGTGCGTTCACACTTGTAGTTCAGTTCTCTTGGTTCGGACCAAAAAAGGAAACGATACATTTTGTCCTGGTCGGCTTAGCATTCACACTGGCATTTTTGACAGTGAATCTAAAGATACTGAACCTAAAGGCATAGTCATGCGCTCACAACCTGATTGGTCGGGTTGAATGACGTATATTTCGTGACAGAACTTACTGAACACCCCAAACAATAGGTGTGTTTGACTTAAAGCAGACCGATCGGTGTATGACATGAAAGCACCCACTGACTGATCGGTCCGCCGCTTTAAGTCGAATACACCTAATGCAGTCTGCTGGACTAAGTTGCATGTATGTATGATTTTATTTTTACCACCTGCAAACTCACGAAGAGCTCATAAAAGGCACTTTAGCTCCTCGTGGCTCCACGTTTGCCCTCTGCTCATTGTGTTTTGGATACACCGCTCTTTCCGCATCAAATCATGTCGCATGCCGCATCTTGTCATTACATCCTGTTTTTGGTTTGTTTAGAAGCATTTGGTCTGTGTTGCGTCATATTTCATTCAAACCGCACCAGAGATCGTTTGGAAATCTTGTTTGGTGCACACCAGGGATCGGATGGCAGCGTTCACACTTACTCAAATGAACCGCACTAACAGAGCAATCGCACCAGTTTGTTTTAATCGAACCAAACATGACAAGTGTGAACACACCCTTTAACCTGAACACACACTGACTCATGGGGACTCGTGTCTCAATTTAGGTCCCCAAGGGGAAACAAGCTTATAAATCATACAGAATGATTTTTTGGAGAATGTAAAATGCATAGTTTCCTGTAATGGGTAGGTTTATTGTGTAGGGTTGGTGTAGGGCGATAGAATATGTGCTTTGTACAGTATAAAAACCATTACGCCTATGGAGAGTCCCCACAAGGATAGCAAACCAGATGCGTGTGTGTGTTAATTACCAAGATGTAAATAAAACCCTAAATTAAAAAGGTGTCACCCATCTTAAATGCAGGCAAGGCAGGACAGAATTTATGGAGCAATTTCATTGTTCTATAAAGACAGATATAATTATATGATGCATGCAAAAGAAACCAACGGCATTCACAGAGGGTTTGATTCATACGTTGATAGTTCTTGTTGATTGTATGATGCAATGAGCAGTTGAGCACTGATGAAATTCATATTGAAGACAATACATTTTTTATGCATTCATTGAAAGGCAAGATGAATCTTGGGACTTTAGGAATCAATATTGGATTGTTTAAATGAAGATTATAGTTAATTGGAAAAAGAAAAATCTATATTTCACAGGATTCATACTGTTAGTACTTGAGGGAAAGTCTCAAAAGTTAATTAAACAAGCTTTATTATGGTATGGAGCTATCAAACATATTTTAGCAATCACTGTTAATTTTCTGTCATGTTATAATGAAACCTACGACACCAGAAAGGGTTCGAGTCTCAATCAGTCACTTAATGTCTGTGTGTGTGGTGCAATTAGACGAGTAATTATTCCTTGAATGTTTATTGTTCAGTGCCCAGACCCCTTCTTTTCACTTTGAACGCAGCCATTTCAAGACAGCGGTAGGTAGTAAATTAAAGTTTACTGCCTGCCAGTAATTGCCTGTACTTTCTTTTACTGCCAAACTGAAAAATGAAAGCATATGGAAATGGTTTATTGCACTCTGAATGAACCTGCACTTGAAGAACCGGCCCTTGTACTAAGATAATTCATTAACTTAGGCCTATTCATTTCTCAACTTATGCTTCACACAAATTTGTCTGCAAATAAATACATATTACAGAGTAACAAAGAGTTATTTTTACCTTTGGAGAGGTTTTGGTTCAGAAAGGCCTTCAGGTCTCCACACAGAGCCGCTGCGCCAATCTGAGTGGAGAAGAAAGTAGAAAAGAGCTCAAATGAATGTCATTATATTAGACAGCAAAATGTCAAACCTAGCAAATTATCCTAAAGAAAGATAGCACATTTTAAGCAAAACAAAAACAAGAGATACTGTATTAGTATTTTTCCAAATCATAAACCAGGCATTTGCCAATATTTTGCTCATGGTACTGAATTGATACTTTACATCCTTGTATATTATTTATCATTTCTTATTACTACTTACAATGCATGCATATCATTTACCAAATTCAATTAATGAAGAACAATCTGTCTAAATAAGCTCAACTCATGAGACACTGAAACGGATTTCAATGACGGTGTCTCTCACATCCAATTATGATTGTGATGCACTGAATCATGACATGTATTTTATTGTTAGGGGTTGGCACTTGTTTAGAGATAATATGTTCAAAATTCTGAATAAAAGCATCTGAAACCTTAAATTACACAATAATGCATGTCATGTGATTACATCCCATTCATGCATTTGCGCTGCGCCACAGCCTGCAGCATATTCACACACAGACAAAACTTACTAGAGAAGCGTGAAGTGTGACATAATATACCTCTGTAAATAAATGCAATTTAAATTCACATCTCGCACACTTTAATGCCCTTTGAATGGAACATATACGCTCATTTCAAACTGGAATCATGGCAGAATATCCTGTGATGCTCACTTCGCAGGGCACTTACGGTCGAATAGAACAAACATCGTACGTGATAACAGATATATACGAAATATGCAGAGCGGGGGGGACACGAGGACTGGGATTGGGAAACGCTGAGATAAACCATCTGGCATCTGCAAACAAATAATGTTTGAATGGTTTTCAACTAATTTCACTTTTCTAACAACTTATTTGACTGGATGAAGTCAGTTCCCGCAGGTGTCTAGCAGAGTAACCTTGTGTAGTTGATGGACACAGTAATAATAATAATATCACAATAATAATAATAAACATGACCGATGTTTGACAACCATAATGTGTCAGTACTTTTGTTTTCATTTTGAACAGCACATTATATCTTTTCTTTTATATTTTAAATAATCTTTTTTAATGTTTTGCTTGACAATATGACAAACTGATGTGGTTAGATAAAGTTTTTCAAATTACAAACTTTCATCCAAACAAATATCTAAAGAATCCAAAATTTTTCACATCATTTGTTTTCATTCCTTTTATAATTTCCACATTTTTTCTGAAGTGTCGGAACTGAACTGTGAGTCCTACAAGTCTCATTTTAGTAAAAAGGAAAACATAGGACAGCGCTCTGTTTCTGAACTGATAGTGTGATATCTCACAGCAGCAGCTGCTTCTGCGGTAGGTCACAACATTAGAGAAAAGAAAAACAAAAAGAAAAAAAAAAAAAACAACTCCAAGCTCTACCATATACTGTAGGATGACTTTAACTCTGAGCTGGCTAAAAGCAAAAATTTGAACCGATTTCCTCACCATGTATGTGGTTGTTAAATCACCACTGAAACACTCGGTCAGAGGGCTACATCAAATCAGCAGGGTTAGCCAGTGAAAGACTGCCAAAATCTATAGAATGAAAGGCTTTAAACGGACGAGCAAACAGATGTCGGTGGAGTTTACAGAGACATCTATTCACAGGGGTCGGAGGTCGTGGAGCGTGTCACCATGATTTAATCAACAGGACATCACAGAGGCATTTAAACTAAATGAGAAATGTTAGGCAGAGGCTCCCAGTAAGCAGTAGATAAAAGGGTGTAACGGTTCCATCTAAAAATTCAATGAGTTTTGGGAATAATTTGTGAAGAAAAGCTTAAATCTAAAGGTCTTTGCACACAATTCTCGTCCGAAATTTTCACACGTTAAAAAAAAAATACGACCTTGTGTCAATCATGTTTACACACTGCCTCTGAAACATTCATCCATCATTTATAAAAAACTCAAAAAAAAACCTAAAAAAAAAAAACGACCAAGTACGATTTTCTGCGTTTTCGCATCCATAGCAAGTATTTTGACAGGAAAGCATGACAAATATGAAAAAAAAACGCAAACAAAAATTTCAGACTCAGTGTGCAAGGACCTTAAGATCTGATAAACTTTTACAGCACCTCACATCTTCATGTCATTACATTTAGTTTAACAGGAGCAGTTTCTCTTAAAGGGGTCATATGATGCGATTTCAAGTTTTCCTTTCTCTTTGGAGTGTTACAAGCTGTTTGTGCATAGATAAGATCCCTGAAGTTGCAAAGACTAAAGTCTCAAAACCAAAGAGATATTCTTTATAAAAGTTAAGACTCTGCCACGCCCCCCTAAAACAGGTCATTCAAACACGCCCCCACATGTCTGCGTCACGGTGTGGGGGGATTTGCAAAACACCGCCCAAACGTATATGCAATGAAAGAAGGCGGGACTTTTATTCTCGCTGTAGTATTGTTGCTGCCGCTGGCGCCATGTCCTGGAGACGCTGTGTGTTTCGTTGTGAAAGCGAAACTACTTTGTCTGGGCTTCCAAAAGAGGACACAACCAGAAATCAGTGGTTAAGTTGTATTTACAACACTGTTCCAGAACAGTTCAACCCAAATATTCGAGTGTGTGCAGCACATTTTATGGAGGACTATTTCCTGAACCTGCGAGTAGCCTGTCAGCTGTGCTCAAAGACTGTTTCTATAAAGTGGGGCAATTCCATCTTTGCAAGGACAGTCTGGCGCTTCTGACTCACAGCCTGTAAGTATGTTTTCATATTTAAAGAATTTGCCACTGACTATTCAAACGCGAGTTTTGAGCTGTGTAGAGTAGTGCTTGTTGTTTGTCGTTTCTCCGATCACAAATGCAGACATGGTAATGTTTACGCAGCGCGATGCAACGCGACGCGTAAAAAGACAGTTTAAGTCATTATAATCAGTAATTATGTCCCCACTGGATGCAACAAATGCCTCGTTTGTAATGGGTTTTATTGTTTTTGTGTCGTCGCACCGGGTCACGGCATCACAATACGGTGAGGGGCGTAACATTTCAGTCTCACGCTTGAGGTATTCGGCCAATCACAACGCACTGAATAGCTGGCCAATCAGAGCATGTCTCGCTTCTCAGAACGATGAGCTTTGTAAAAATCGACGCGTTTCAGAAAGGCGGGGCATAGAGGAGCAAAAATAATGTACAGTATGTGGAAAATAATGTGTTTTTTGAACCTTAAACCGCATAAACACATTGCATTACACCAAATAAACAAAATAATGTTATTTTTAGCAACGTCATATGACCTCTTTAATAGCAGGACTCTAGATTGTTATCGGTGCGACTAAACTGTGTTAGCGGTTGTGGAGGTGACACCTATTTGACTAAACGATAACACTTCCATTTCGGTTGTGCATGAGAAACATTATGGCAAACGGGCCAAAAGTGGAACGAAAGAGCACTACTGCTTTGAAATGCACCACATGGACATACATCAGCTCGGCCCAAGAGACAGTGCGGTGCGATCTTAGAGGAAATGCTTTTACTTGAATCTCGATCGAGTGACCATAATTAAACAGCGCTGTGAGATCCAGTAAGAAGCGTTTGAGTACACTGCAGAGTTTTCTGACAAAAACCACCAAGTGATTTAAACTATTTTAAAGCCAGATGAACCAGCACTGTCAATCTCAACAAACTGACATGGAAAACAAGAAAACAAAAACTGTGCCACAACAGTCCAGTAAGAATGATTTTCAATTCAGAAATCACCAACGTTTACAATGTACAGTATTTACTCTAGTAACCCTAAACTGTAACCATGGTATTGTGGCAGAATTGTGGCATATTCATATGAAATGTTATCAGTAATTGAATTTAATTACAGTATCCTTCGCTATTAAGCTATAGCGGGTTTTGTGCATTATTGTTTATACTAAGTGTAGAGCTGACTATGTAATCCATATGAAAGATGCATTTCTCTCTAAAATATGTGTCATCGAGTCAGCATCCTCAAATTCATCTTTACAGCCAACACAGAATCAGAAATACTAGTTTATTAATAAAGAATTAAAATACCTCCTTGCTATTTTTCTGATATATTCAAGGTCATTACTTTTGCTGATCCTTTGTGGCAATCTTGATGCATGAGCACACTTGTGCGGAACAGGCTGTATATTAAAGATTCAGTGTATATTTAAGTATTTAAATTAATTTAAGTAATATAAACGTGTGACTAATGGCTTAAAAGAATGACTGCTAGTCAACCAGAAAAATTCTTAGCCCTAACTAAATGTGTTTAGGCTAAACCACACAGTTATAGAACTATAGAAAACATAAAGTGACTTTTTTTTTACCTGTGGGTATCATGATCATTTTCATGTTAATACGAGTCCTAACTCCTGAGTCAATTCGAATATTCACATTTTACCCTATAAAAGATGTGATTTTTTTTTAAAACAGATATTACTGTTTTTAATAAAAATAAATGTACATTTGCATCCCACCTCAAGCTTCTGTCAAATGTGCAATTCAAAGAGACAAAACATTATCAATATTTCATTATTATTAATCATTATTAAATCATTTGGTGTCATCAAATAAGGTGTATGTGTGGAGTTTGGCAGCACCAGTGCCACTGCTATCAAATGTTTGTCTGGAGCCCTGTAATAGCATTATTATGTTCACAAAATATGTTTTACATCAGTAATAGAGCAGAATTCATCACTGCAAACACTCTTAAAAATAAAGGTTTTTTATTGGCATCAATGGTTCCACAAAGAACCTTTACCATCCATGGAACCATTTCATTCCACAAAAGGTTCTTTAGATTATTCAAATGTCCTTCATACTAAGAAAAAAATGGTTCTTTTAAGAACTGTTCACCGAAAGGTTCTTTGGGGAACCAAAACTGGTTCTTCTATGGGATTGCTGTGAAAACCCTTCTGGAACCTTTATTTTTAAGAGTGAAGGCCCACTTTCAAAAGAGCTCTTTCATTTTTGTTTTGTCAACAGTGGAAACAGTGGTTTTAACATGTTGACACTTGAATCATAACAGACTTGACAAAGACCTGAAAGTCCCTTTAATTACATAAGTTGGTGTTGACACATGTTACCAAAAACACTCACCGTGTTGGCCATCATACTGAAGATGAAGGGCTCTTTCTGGTCAGATCCCCTCACGCTCAGCGCTGCACGGCCCCTGTAGACACACACACACACACACACACACACACACACACACACGAACAATCAGGTATGTGTGCACTGAGGCAAAAACACACATTTAGCCTGTTCTTGTGACAATGATGAGGACTGCTGGAGGAGAGGAAAGCTCTGGATGAGGATGATGGAGATACACTGATGAGCAGAGATGACAAAGACAGCGAGAGGAGGAGACAGAGAGGATTCACACAGCAGGTAACCTCCAAACTTTCTCCCCCAGCAGAGAGTCCTGAAAATAAAACTCCTACAATAAAAAACGGAAGAAAAATTGTGATATTCCTTAAATAAATTTTAATAACTGTATTATTATTATTATTTATTTATTTTTTATTTGTTTATTTATTAGTTTATTTCTGCTGTACAATAGTAATATATTTCGGCAATAATTTCTTCAAGATCAAACAAATGTTTCTTTTGGCAGGTTATCGTGAAGACCTTTGAGTTTCTGTGTGTATCTGCAATACTTTTATCAAATGAAATAGTGAAATGCCAGTGAAGTGGCTCTCAGAGCAGCTCTGGAGATGAAGTTCATGAGGACTGTCCCCACACAGTGAGAGGGCAGACGCTGAAAACATGAATAAGTGTAAAATATGCAGTCGCCGCTCATTCACACAGAGACACACCTCAGTCCTCAAGGAGGTTCATCAAATGGATGCAGTATTACTCAATCAGCTGGTTATTAGCGTGCTGGTAATTTAACTTCAGGAAGATTCAAACTACTTCTCTCTATCAATACAGATGCAGCATCTTTTGTATCCATCATATTTTCTCACTAACACGACCCCTTAAAAACTCTGTGCTTAAAGAAAGTTCACAGTTTCCCACTCGTAATTACAACATTGTGGTAGCAATAATGTGCATTCAGCTACTAGAATGCACTAATACTTGCTTGTAGTCTTATTGCAAAATACTGCAATGTTATACCAACACACTGGAAGCATGACACTCAAGTTTTTATACAAGGAAAGCAGTGCAGTTTCCAAAGCAAACCTCTTCAACACTAGCCACATATTTCGACACAGCATAATATATGACTTGCACAACTGCGACAAATGTTTACGTAAACACATTGGCGAAAGTAAACCAATGTATGCGAGTGAGCAAAGGTCATGCCACAGATTGTAGGTCAACCGCTGAGAAGGCACTTTGATGTTGTTGTTATCATGCTACATGCACTCAGTGGTCAGCTTTATGCAAAGCATGCGTGGTTTCCGTGCACAACAATAAATATATCTCATGCGTGTCTCCATGAAGTTCCTTTAAGTCTCGAGTCCAATAAGTATGCTAATGCCGGCGCCCATATGATCTGCGTGTGTCTTTGTGGCCGGTTTGGGAGAGGCGTAGAGCAGACAGCTGGTAAGCCTGGCTGTGGTGGAGGGGGTGAGGCAGCATGGACCGTGCAGATCAATAGACGGGGGGATCTAGCCCTGCCGCCCACCGCCCCACAATACCCCCCTACAGCCCCCTGCCTGAGCCACACATAAAGGCCTTTTGTCCCACGGGGAGCAGCCTGACACAGGAACCAGAGAGGAGCTTCAAAGTGGCTGGAGGTCTCTCCTTTTCTGTGTCACTTGCCCTCCCCCAGTCCCTATTTCTCTTCTCCTGAGTGAGGCAGAGGCCACCCAGTAAATGTAAGGGAACTTGGGTCTCCGTGGCTCGACACATTGCTCTAGTGACATGACACTAAAGAGACGACTTGTTGCTGAGTTAAGAGTGGACCGTCCCAGCACAGCGAGCGCATAATGACAAAAGATTTCACTTAGACACTGTAAATCAAGCCTGTTGTCGTGCTTTGTTACCCGTTTGCGGGACAGTCCTTTAAAAAGCCTCTTGAGATCATCTTGGATCTTCCTCAATGGGCTTTATTGACCTTCATTTGTTGAAACTCGTGCTTGTTCTTAATCACAACAAAAGGTTTGTTCGTCTAATTAGTGGTGCTTGCTAAGAACAGCATCACTAAATACTCACACTTGAGTTCAAACTGTTCAAATTCTTAACCCCAAGTATTAAACTTGAGACAAGAATGATGCCACAAATCAAGAGGCTTGTTGAGAAGAGGTGTGGTGTTGCTTTTCTAAGCAATCCAATTTATGCCTGGTTAAGTAAAAACATCCTATAGATAGTAAAGGAGCGACCAGAGTCGAATCTAAAGACACACAAATCCCTATAAAGCCTGCTGTATCATATTTGATATGCAAATTCCTAAGGCCTGTAAATGATCGAAATGATCGAAACTTTGCTTAAGGAAAAGTGCAAATTTTCTTTTTTGTTTTTCCAAAGGGTCAATTAACTTTTCCATTAAAAAACAAAAACAAATCTGACCTTAATTCCATTTCAAGCTTTGCAGGGTTAAGGGTTAAGTCAACCTGTTAACTGTCGGTGCTCTTTTTCTTACTTTTTTTCCCACTATCACATATACATATTTTAGAAATCATCATTAATTAGAAATCTTTTGAAAGCTTAAACACTCAAAATTCAAAATCAGACATTGCATTACAATGGATATGGTACTTTACAATAAAATAAAACCTTACAATAGGCTCCTCCCACTAGTGGGCTGTGTCACCTGTCATATTACAGAATTTACTACAGCATTTTATAATCAAAACTTTATAATCTTGACAAAACACATATCGTTGTAAAGGTCTCAAGGTTCCATATTTTGAACTGCACAGCCTTGGCAACCACCAGTACCACACACATTTTCTTGAAAATGTAAGTGTCAGGTTCTCAGTGCACCACAATTCCCTCAAACCCACAATCAGATGTATGAGAACTTACACGTTTGAAAATGGCATTATAATTGCTTGATGTTGATCTTTTACAAGCTTTGATTGCTAGATGGATTAGGTTTAACCCAAACTATCAGTTAAATGACTCAGTGCCTAAGCAATGGAACCTTCAGCATTGTTGTGCTGTTTTCAGCGCAGTCATGTTGTGGTTTCCAGATGCTTGAACGCACAGCAGCAAAACGGTTATGTGCAGGGCAGCGTGATGCACTGAAAGCAGAACAACACTGAACAGATGAGGTGGCATTTAAATGTAAACATGCATATGCATCGCTCGTCTGCGGTGTCGAGCTGCTCACTGGGTGAATGCAAAATCCACAACGATCATGCACACAAAACACAAAGATCTATTGCATTCTGAGTGGAAAATTCTTACTGTCACTGCCTTTTACTTACTAATAAACCATTTGAGACCACATAGCGACACCTATAACACCCATAATCACCACGGCTGCAAGTTTGGCATATAGGCAATATATAAATCAACAGCATTATCGGCCACCTCATTTCTCTATTTCTAGATTTCAGCAAACCTCTAGCAGAAACCTGCAGTTCTTCCCATTACACGTGAGCTCTCATCCACACATGTGGTCTTAAGGTGACCCCTCTCTCTATTGTCATTCTCTTCCGTCCTTCAGTTGGCCTGCCATAAATCCCCAAGCTCTTCGTCTGTCAGCCTGACCTCTGTTTCTCCCGTCTTCCATCCTCCTTTCTCTCTCTGCTCGTCACTGTCCTCTCTTCCTTCTCTCAATCTCGATCATCGATAGACTGAGAAGCACTGACCTGGAAGAGGTGATCCAGTCTGAGGCTGACACAGTAGTGGGGGGCCTAAAGAAACAGGCCAGCTTTGATCGTTTTAGGGTAGTTTAGGGGGATGGGGGTCATCGATTCAGAATCTGAGGTTTATGAAGTAGAACAAACCACAGTTCTGCTGTACTTTAGGTTTCATCCATGTTCTTAATCATCTGCTACCCAAACAGAGCCCAACGGTGCAAGATAAACTTGGGTGTGAATTTGTAAAATAATATTTGAATGTTTAAATGTTTAAAGCTGCATGCTATTTTAATAGCCAATTAAAATAGCATGCATATTTTAATATACTCACCAATTAATTTGATCAAAAATACAGTAATAAACCATAATATTGTGAAATATTATCACAGTTTGAAATATTTTCCATTTGAATATATTTTAAAATATAATATACAGTATTTATGAAACGCAAAGCTGAATTTTACTTTTACCTTTAATTATTACTCCAGTCTTCGGTGTCACATTATCCTTCAGAAATCATTCTAATATTCTGATAAAATAAAGTAATAAATTAATTAAATTTAATTTAATTTAAAGGTTTTAATGCTTGAAGAGGAAATAACAAAAGTCTTCAAATCTTCCAATTAAAATAAATGATCATTATAAAAAAATGTATGTTTTATTATGAACATAAGCATGTGTGATCTGGTCAGAAGGAAAATTAAAACGGGCTTGGTCTTAAAATGCAAACCTGCCTGTCAGGTCAGGCCAAAGGGTATCTTTTACAGGGCGGGTTTGAGCTTCATTCATCAAACGCCCGTCCAGACCTGCAGTTCTGCTCAAGGCTGGACTTCAGACTGCAGCAGCCCTTGCTCTTCCAGACTGGGAAAGTGCAAGTCACAATATGTTGTGCTGATGGTATTAAATTAGTTTAATTAGTGGTTTATTGTTCACGTGAGGTCAGTTCTGAGATCTGCTGGCTGGAAGAAGCTAGCTGTAATCCACAGCACGAGCCGCACCATTCAAGAGTCCCAGGACTTTCCAAAGCTGTGGTGGTTTCCATCCTCGAGGACAAACCACTCCCTCGTCTTTCTGTAACCCCATCCATCTGTCACTCGTGCAGCTCCGTACGTCTCCATGGCAACAGCGAGGTCATCCTCCATTTATTGTGGGATGGAGAGGTGCACAGCAGCTAAGCAAGATGATATTAACGTCCCAAGCGCAAAATAAGTTTGACACTGCAGATCTGAGGCTTTAAAAGCCTTTGGCGCAGCATCCCCCATCAGTCCTTCTGTCAAAGCTGTAAGGAGCTGCGCTCTCCAGGAGGCCTCCGCTACTATAGCCCGACTGATTAGCGTGGGCTACGCAGAGGACAAGAGGAGGAGGGTGACATTTGGTCTTCTGAGGGAGCGTATGCGTGTCTGAAATACAAACAGCCCGGCTCATGCAGTCATGTAAGGTCACTGACAAGAGGAAGCACACACAAATGCACTGTGTGACGCCAGATTCACAGCACAGGTTAGCCTCCACGACTCCGGCTCAGACGCCTTCTGTATTCTTGAAAATAGAGAAGAACTACAGGAGAACAACTCCACCTCCGAAGAGCGAGATCTCACACACTGCTGTTTATGAATTTTGTTCATAGTTCAATTTTGTGCATAAAAATCAATGCAATTGCTGAAGTTCTCCCTTTGGTGTACCACAGAAAAAAAATAAAAATAAAAAGTCACATGGGTTTGTAACAGCATGGGTGTGGGTACACAGACTTTTCATCAGATTTTGAGAAATTTAGCATTACATCACTTGTTCAGCAATGGATGCTCTGCAGTGAATGGGTGCCGTCAGAATAAGAGGAATAAAAGCATCACAATAATCCACAAGTAATCCACACCACTCCAGTCCATCAATTAATGTCTTGAGAAGCCAAAAGCTGTGTTTTTGTAAGAAACAAATCCACCATTAAGACATTTTTAAACTCAAACCGTTGCTTCTAAAATACACTATCCATAATATTGCATTCTCCAGTGAAAAAAGTTGTCTTGCCTGAATCAGGAGAGAAATACACACAGATCAAGAACCGTTTACAAGCAAAAACAGTCCAAACCAGTTGTGGGGATTTGGATGTGAGAGGACAAAAGAGGATGGACTTTTTTTCCCTAGAAGCAGAATTATGGACTCATATTTTATCCAGAAACAACGTTTTGTAGTTAAAAATGTCTTGATGGATTTGTTTCTTAGAAACACACAGTTTTTGGCTTTTCAAGATGTTAACTGATGGACTGGAGTGGTGTGGATTACTTGTGGATTATTGTGATGCTTTTATTTCTCTCATTCTGACGGCACCCATTCACTGCAGGGCATCCATTGGTGAGCAAGAGATGTAATGCTAAATTTCTTCAAATATGATGAAGAAACAAACTCCTCTACATCTTAGACGTCCATAGGGTGAGTGAATTTTCAGCTAATTTTCATTTCTGTGTGAACTATTCCTTCATATAATTAGTTTTTATTAATAAAAGGTCTGAAAACAAACAGGTTTTTCATAACTACCACAGAAATAACCAAAATATCTTATATCAACAGGTGCCTTTAAATCAAAAGGACTGAGAACTCTTACTCTGAGCAACTATAGTGAAGCTACACATGAAGTTCTTTAAAGAATAAATTCTGACATGAAAAATAACTAATCCAAAAGTGAATAAATACATACTCTAAGCAATCCGGAAACCCTACACTGGATCTCCTGCTTCCTTGAATGGAAACTGCTGTGTTGCAACATGAATGGAGAAGGTTTGGTTTAGTCGCAGGTCAACAGATCAATACATCTGAACTTTACATTCAATACTGCTTAACTAGCTGACGCTGAGTTTTTCTCCAAAACGCAACCACAGACAGAAAAATAAACAGACAAAGCCTCCAGCACTTCACACACACACACACACACACACACACACACACACACACACACGGGAAAAGTTGCTTGAGGTGCTGAATAGCAGGGGGACACCTGTCACAAAAGCTGCGAGCTCTGGGATGGGGGTCTCATTTCCCTCCTCCTCCTCCTCTCCACTGGAAGGATTAAATATCCAGACCGTCTGTGTGGGACCAACAGATGTCTGCTTCAAATCTGACACAGCCTGGCCTGCAATCTCAGTACACTAAGCCAACAAAAACCCCATGACCTCACACTCCACAGCTTTCTTGTCCAATTACCACACCAAACACACTCTCAAATGAGTCTCTGTTTGAGCCTCTTCTTGTATATTTTCTTCAACGTTTACTTCACGACCTAGTGAACAAGCCTAAATAACAAGGCTCAGGTGTTTCTCCACAAAACGGTGCAAAACAGCACAAAAATAGACAGTCTCAAAGGAGAAAGAAACCACAATCAAAACATTTCAAGAGACAAACTCGTCTGAACATACTGGTAAATATTCTCAGAAATTTTATTTAAAAAGTGGCAATATTTTTGGATCTGTACCATGGAAATACCATGTTTTTTGAACATGGTACCATTAATAATAATAATAATATGATTTTTAGTATGTTGTACAATATAGTATTGTCCATTGTACAATATAAATGTGACCCTGGACCACAAAACCAATCATAACGGTCAATTTATTCTATTTTTTTCTCAATAAATAAGCTTTTCGTTGATTTATGGTTTGTTAGGATAGGACAAGATTTAATCGAGAATCTGAGGGTGCAAAAAAAGATTTAAAAAATTGAGAAAATCGCCTTTAAAGTTGTCCAAATGAAGTTCTTAGCCATGCATTGATATATTTACAGTAGGAAATTTACAAAATATCTTCATGGAACATGATCTTTACTTAATATCCTAATGAATTTTGGCATACAAGAAAAATTGATCAATGTATTGTTGGCTATTGCTACAAATACACCTGTGCTCCAAGGTCACATATAACACGATTATGGTAATAATCACTCAGCACTACAGAAACCTTACAATAGATATCAAAGCCCACAGTATCCTCACCTGACACCATCACTTTACCATGTATTCGAGCTGGTGAGAGGATATTTATAAGATTCTCACGACACAGTTGTACTGTATGATGATCGTTTAATACATAAACACGCGTTAAAACATGAAACTGACAGGAATATAACGTTACAGTAACACCAGCGCTAGCTGAGGTAAAAACGCTCAGACGTTTATTCTGACATTATCGCCTCAAGACCAAAGTTTTATGCGTTTACCCGACACTAA
Organism: Spinibarbus caldwelli; assembly: GCA_039654775.1. Classification (NCBI taxonomy): domain Eukaryota; kingdom Metazoa; phylum Chordata; class Actinopteri; order Cypriniformes; family Cyprinidae; genus Spinibarbus; species Spinibarbus caldwelli. The sequence goes on along the minus strand of CM077252.1, from coordinate 27,338,899 downwards.
ACCACCTGGCTATTCCTAAAACCTCCATTTGAACGATGTTAGAGGGAAATATGAAGCACTTCTCACCGAAACGCGGCGATAATCCCGTCAGCAGCGGAAATGTGCAAAAGCTGCGGAACAAACCGACGCTTCAGTTATCAACATACTACTATCTGCACTTTATAACGCCATAATTACATTTTAACTAAACTACATTTTAAAGCAGGGCCGTGAGACGTCTTTGAATCCGGACTGAACTCTTTATTTGTTGATATTGCACTTGTTGCCATAAACATTTCCAGCTAAACTACACCGCTGTAATCGAAACCCAAAGCTAATCACTCAAACCTTATTATGAAAGTGAATAATAAACGAGTTAAATCGCCTACTTTGTTGAACACAAACACTGCTGTCAAATGTCACTTAGCCTATATAACACACTTAATGATATTCACCAAGTCACATATTCACAGTTTATCCTAAATACGGCAAGACGCACCTTACCTTAAAGTGGAAAACAAACAGCTAACGTTGGAGACTGAATGAGAGTGAAGCGCTCACTTCCTGAGCTCCGCACACAAGCTTGGCGGTGGCAGCCAGCCGCGGCCTCTGATTGGTCACACCTGCCCGTGACGTTAGATGCCAGGTGCAAGGTGATTGGCTGTCCGGAGCGATATGTAAAGCAGGCGTGCCGCTCCGCAGAAAGGCTGCGTGGTGCGTGCTATGCGGGGTAAGTAATTTAAAGGCTTTATTTTGATTTTAATTAGTGTACGAAGACAAAAGGGAACAATGGGAGGCTGTGCGGCGCTGCGTTATTTTGGCGTGGTGCGACTTCGGTTCGCCATCTGGTAGTAATCACATGTTGATGCCGTACATTTTGACATTTAAATTTTAAATGTGTGTTTGGTCAAAAACAATGAAGAAGACACTAGACAGGAAAAATCTCTCTGAGACCGTTTCCCAGCAAAACTGACTGCAACATCTATTTAAAAGTTACTCAATTATTGAAACAAGTGATGGGCGACTTCCTGTGGAAAGTTTGGTTCCTGAAGCGAAAACATCAAAAGCTAATTACCACATTGCACATCATTACACATAATAAAGTGACTGGAAGGAAGGCGTTGTAGCAACAGTTTTACATCCCTAAAATGTGGCTAAAAGAGATTAGTTGCTTAACAGCCATATCCCTAGATCAAATTAAAGCGATTCATATGCCTATATGGATATATAGGCCTTTAAGTGGGACCAGGGCTAGCTGAAACACTTTTGCAATGAATATTTCTCAAGGTAGGTACAGTATACATGCATATATACAGTGGGTACGGAAAGTATTCAGACCCCCTTAAATTTCTCACTCTTTGTTATATTGCAGCCATTTGCTAAAATCATTTAAGTTCATTTTTTTTCCTCGTTAATGTAAACAGCACCCCATGTTGACAGAAAAACACAATTGTTGACATTTTTGCAGATTTATTAAAAAAGAAAAACTGAAATATCACATGGTCCTAAGTATTCAGACCCTTTGCTCAGTATTTAGTAGAAGCACCCTTTTTTTGATCTAATACAGCCATGAGTCTTTTTGGGAAAGATGCAACAAGGTTTTCACACCTGGATTTGGGGATCCTCTGCCATTCCTCCTTGCAGATCCTCTCCAGTTCTGTCAGGTTGGATGGTAAACGTTGGTGGACAGCCATTTTTAGGTCTCTCCAGAGATGCTCAATTGGGTTTAAGTCAGGGCTCTGGCTGGGCCATTCAAGAACAGTCACGGAGTTGTTGTGAAGCCACTCCTTCGTTGTTTTAGCTGTGTGCTTAGGGTCATTGTCTTGTTGGAAGGTAAACCTTCGGCCCAGTCTGAGGTCCTGACCACTCTGGAGAAGGTTTTCGTCCAGGATATCCCTGTACTTGGCCGCATTCATCTTTCCCTCGATTGCAACCAGTCGTCCTGTCCCTGCAGCTGAAAAACACCCCCACAGCATGATGCTGCCACCACCATGCTTCACTGTTGGGACTGTATTGGACAGGTGATGAGCAGTGCCTGGTTTTTGCCACACATACCGCTTAGAATTAAGGCCAAAAAGTTCTATCTTGGTCTCATCAGACCAGAGAATCTTATTTCTCACCATCTTGGAGTCCTTCATGCGGGCTTTCATGTGTCTTGCACTGAGGAGAGGCTTCCGTCGAGCCACTCTGCCATAAAGCCCCGACTGGTGGAGGGCTGCAGTGATGGTTGACTTTCTACAACTTTCTCCCATCTCCCGACTGCATCTCTGGAGCTCAGCCACAGTGATCTTTGGGTTCTTCTTTACCTCTCTCGCCAAGGCTCTTCTCCCCCGATAGCTCAGTTTGGCCGGACGGCCAGCTCTAGGAAGGGTTCTGGTCATCCCAAACGTCTTCCATTTAAGGATTATGGAGGCCACTGTGCTCTTAGGAACCTTAAGTGCAGCAGAAATTTTTTTGTAACCTTGGCCAGATCTGTGCCTTGCCACAATTCTGTCTCTGAGCTCTTCAGGCAGTTCCTTTGACCTCATGATTCTCATTTGTTCTGACATGCACTGTGAGCTGTAAGGTCTTATATAGACAGGTGTGTGGCTTTCCTAATCAAGTCCAATCAGTATAATCAAACACAGCCGGACTCAAATGAAGGTGTAGAACCATCTCAAGGATGATCAGAAGAAATGGACAGCAACTGAGTTAAATATATAAGGGTCTGAATACTTAGGACCATGTGATATTTCAGTTTTTCTTTTTTAATAAATCTGCAAAAATGTCAACAATTCTGTGTTTTTCTGTCAATATGGGGTGCTGCGTTTACATTAACGAGGAAAAAAAATGAACTTAAATGATTTTAGCAAATGGCTGCAATATAACAAAGAGTGAAAAATTTAAGGGGGTCTGAATACTTTCCGTACCCACTGTGTGTATATATATATATATATATACATACATACATACATACATACATACATATATATATATATATATATATATATATATATATATATATATATATATATATATATATATATATATATACATATACACACACACACACACACACACACACACACACATATATATATATATATATATATATATATATATACATATTTATATATATATGTGTGTGTGTTCTGTAAGTTGTCACATGTAAATATATGCATATAGGCCTATACATAAAACATAATTTACGTAGAACTAAAACCTATACAAGCCCAAATTAAAAACTGAAGTCTAAGTGGCAGTTGCTCATTTGAGTAAGCAAGAACTACAAAAGAGTGTGCAGATTGGAATTTGATAAGAGAAGAGCCGCAGCACCCAGGGGCCACACCTGCTGTTTGCACATGTGCACAAGCTGTTAAAACAGCCACCATAAATGCATGTCATGACTGCGAAAAAAAAAAATACTGTCAGCACTGTCAATTTGTACATTTAGCATCTTGCAGGAAATATTATTCTATTATGCTAATTCACAGATTTTTCACAGTTGATTTTAAGATACATTTAACACTTTCTGCATTCAGCTGAATTGCAAGAGCCCTCTGTGAGGTTTGTTTGTGACTGAAAAAGCAAGACTTGAATAAGGCAAAACCTCATGGGACGAGCTAACAGCAGTACATCATCTCACACGGGACTGGCCCATAATTCATTGTGGAGAGGATTTCCTGTGAAGACGGTCGTGACGCCAAACTCTGATCTTCACAGGGCGTGGAGTCTTGATGTGTGCTGAGTTTGCTGACAAGTAGCACCACTTGAACCTACAGCAGCAAATCATGGTCATGTTGAACATTCACAGCACAAGCTGCAGACCAGTTTCCCAGAACAACACTTATAGCAGATGTGAATAAAGGACTTGTGGTTCAAACATACACTGTTTGCTCTTTTTGACCTGAAACCAAAGAAGGAACCTCCACTGCAAAAAGTTACACTGGTCACACTAAATATAATAATCCTAATAGAGCAGCAAGAGGACATCATCAGGGTCCAAGTAGATTCAATGGAGAAAATTACCACATTTGCCAAATTCAACATAATGTATGAATACTATGGCTAGAGCTGTTTTAGTGGACAGTTTTGAAAATGGTTTTAGTTATAGCGCCCCCTAACACTGAAAATTGAAACTGAAAATGGCAGGTATGTGTAAAGTTTTATCCTGTGTGTGTGCGTGTGTTTATACTCTTATAATAATGACCAATGTTTTTTTTTTTTCCCCCTCCTTTTATTCAATTATGTTATAGCAATGCTTCATTAAATAATTTAAGTACCCAGATTTTATTTTTTTTTAAGGATTTTAATAGATTTTTATATAGATTGTTAATATCCTTTAATAGATTCAATTAAGTGGCCGATTGCTGTTCTGCATTTAAAATTGAGTAATTTTAACTTGGTCTGCATTGTGATGCAGATCTATGATGGCTTTTGTGTAAGTGAGAATGACAGTAATGACAATGAAACACCTTAATCCTTAGACTTTGATATGATGCCAAAGTGGCGTTCTGTTAAACGTTTAATAATATTTTACGTTACATGATATTAGCAAACACAAGATAGAGAGACTGTTTTTTTTTTTCGGCACATGCTCTTTGTGGGATATCTGCTTTGTTTTTTAGCCTTCTGACATGACTTGAATTGGACTTGATACTCTTGCCCAGCAAGTTTTAACCACCCAAAACAACACACATCAGCAGAGAGAGTGAGATAAAAGAATAGTTCACTCCAAAATGACAGTTTTGTCATCATTTACACACCCTCATTTCATTCCAGATCCCCATGAATTTGTCGTTTGTGGGACATAAAAGAAGAACTTTTGAAGACACACTTACAATTGGGAGAAGCATAAATCCTTAAAAGGACACAAAACATCAAAAAACAAAAAGTAGTCTAAAAATGCCCTAAAAACCACCTAGGTTAAATGTGGATTTGATGGTATATTTATACACATATATTTTGAATATTCTGAAATGTGAGATAAGTAACATCTGAACCTCATTAAACAAACAAACTCAGACGATGTTACTGTGCAGGTGCAATAACTGTAAAGTTCATGCTACTGTTACCCAGCATTCTGCACCAGAGCAGTGATAAATGGAGGAAGTGAGAGGAGACGAGAGACGCTCCAACACATCTGTGCAAAAGTGCAGAAAAAAGGGGTTGTGGATTACTAGTCCTAATCAAGTGCAACATACTGCCATATATGCAAATCTAAAAAAACAAGCCCACCTGTGAATGACTGTCCCAATTATTCTGATCTGCATCAGATAGTCTGCATTAATACATCTGAATGTCAGATACAGCTTCTGTCCAACATCTGCAGTGCAATGATGAATTTACATTACATTTGATGAATAAAATCTGTTTCTGACATTATTTTTTGAAAACCTCCTTTTTTAATGCATGAAGTGTTCAAAGGTTTTCACATGCAGTTTAGTTCTCCTATGGATTTAGCCTGTCTCCGTTGCTTCTGTCTCTTCATGTAATCCCAGACTGGTTGATGATCTGTTGCAGGACACCTTGTTTAAGATTTAAAAAACCTAATATGCCTTAGACTTTTACATAGTACTGTACACCAGAATTATTTCAATATATTACTGTGAGTAAGAACAAAGTTTACACACTTCCAAAAGGTTTACTTTTGGGCCACTGCACTCAAAAAGTTGCAGAGAGTGAGATTACTGTACTTGAGGTGGATAATGCTCCAGTGTCAGCAGGACATATTTGTCAAGACTTACAACTTCTGAGGCAGAAATTTGATGATGGTAAAGTAATGGTTAGACTACAATTGCACATTTTCATTAACATTTCTTGTGGATAGTAAAAAAAAAAAAAAAAAAATCCATAAAATGACATTTTTGAGCAATTTCCCATTGAGAGTGGGTAACAAATTTCTATCTGAATACTTTAGATCAATCATGGGCCCTGTGTCTCACCTGGTTGCCTGTTGACAGCAACAGTGCCTAAAGTTGACCGGCAACATTGTTTAAAAAGTTGCCCTATGTATCATCAGCCTTTTAAGTCTTTAATTGACTGAAGATGACAACCTTTACTTGAGTCAACATCAGCATCTCTCTTGTCTGTCTAGAACCTGTCAGCATCTCTCAGCTGCTCCAGAGTCCTCCAGCCTTCTAGAGCCCCTCGCCAACCACAATGTCTTCTAGAAACAATTGCCAGCCCCAATTTCTTCTAGAGACCATCACCAGCCACAATGTCCTCTAGAGACAATCGCCAGCCCCAATTTCTTTTAGAGACCATCACCAGCTTCAACGTTGTCCTAACAGATATCTTCAACACCTCGCTGAGCCAGGCAGTCGTCCCCACGTGTCTCAAATCCACCTCCATAATTCCAGTACCAAAGAAGTCACATGTGTCCTGTCTGAATGACTATCGTCCCATAGCACTGACCCCAATCATGAAGAAGTGCTTTGAGAGGTTAGTCATGCATCACATCAAGTCCAGTCTCCCAAACACACTGGACCAATTCCAGTTTGCATACCGTCCAAACCATTTCACGGACGATGCAATATCCACCACTCTCCACCTAGCTCTTACTCACCTGGAACAGAAAAACTCCTATGTAAGAATGCTGTTCATCGACTTCAGCTCAGCATTCAACACAATAATCCCACAACAGCTCATCCACAAACTAAACCTGCTGGGCCTTAACACCTCCCTCTGTAATCGGATCCTGGACTTTTTTAACTGGAAGACCTCAGTCAGTGTCGGCCGCAACACCTCCAGCACTACCACACTGAGCACAGGTGCCCCACAAGGCTGTGTGCTCAGCCCGCTGCTCTTCACACTGCTGACCCACGACTGCACTGCCAAGTTCAGCTCCAACCACATCATCAAGTTTGCTGATGACACAACTGTGGTAGGCCTCATCAGCAACAACGATGAAACGCACTACAGAGAGGAAGTGGCACAGCTGGCTGAATGGTGTGGTGCTAACAACCTGTCCCTCAATGTGGGTAAGACAAAAGAGGTTGTGATGGACTTCAGGAGAAACTCTGTTGACCACCCTCCACTGACCATCAACAGCTCAACCGTGGAGAGAGTCGGCAGCACTAAATTCCTGGGAGTGCACATCACAGAGGATCTCACCTGGACCACCAACATCACGTCACTCAACAAGAAGGGACAACAGCACCTCCACTTTCTCCACCGGCTGAAAAGGGCAAGTCTCCCTCCACCCATCCTCATCACTTTCTACAGGGGCACTATTGAGAGCGTGCTGACCACCTGCATCACTGTCTGGTATGGGAACTGCAGTGTTGCTGACCTCAAGACCCTAAAACAGACAGTGAACACTGCTGCAAAGATCATCGGTGCCGCTCTCCCCTCCATCCCAGACATTTTCCTTGCATGATGCTCCAGTAAAGCTACCAGCATCATGAAGGACCCTACCCATCCCTCCAACAATCTCTTCCAGCTCCTGCCATCAGGTAGAAGGTACCGGAGTATCAAAGCTCGCTCTGTCAGATTGCTCAACAGCTTTTTCCCCCAGGCTGTGAGAGCCCTTAACTCCAATCTCCCTGTCCCCCTCTGAAACCATGAACACCTCAGCCCTCCCACCCCCCAACTCATTAAAAACTGTTGACAATTTTCCTAAGAGCAATTCTGAGTGTGGTACACACAGAGTGGGCTATATACAAACCACCTGTAGTAACACACTCTTTCCTCTATATGTACACTACATTTTAGATAAACACTCGCTGCTACAAAGATTCAATAGGATAATATGTGTTTACTTGTGCATTGCACTACAAATCATTTTGCACTATGCGCTGCTCCCCCCAAAATCTCTCTTCTGCACAATTTCATGTACAGTATTTACAAACAGTTTTTGTACAGTCTCAGTTTGTGCATGTATAGTCAACTATTTATAGTATTTATAGTATATGCACTGTAAAAACAAAAAAACAAAAAAAAACAACAAAAAAAATCAAAGTTGAGAACTTAAAAGTTTAAGGCAAATAGCTTCAGCAGATTTTTGAGTTTTCTCAACTTTTTGTTGTATAAACTAAATACAAGTTGAGAAAACTCAAAAATCTGCTGAAGCTGGTTGCCTTAAACTTTTAAGTTTTCTCAGCTTTTTTTTTTTTAACAGTGTACTCAGATGGTTAACTGTAGTATAGTCTATAATTGTTTCTCTTAAACTTCTATTGTTGTATGTTTATATTTGTTTAACTAGTATGTAGCACTGTGGTCCTGCGAGACAACATTTCGTTCCACTATATGTCCACACATGTAGCAGAATGACTTGCTCGACTTGACTTGACTAGAGACCCTCACCAGCCACACTGTGATGACCAGGACCAGCCCCAGCGTCCTCCGGTGGTCCTTACCAGCTCCAGTGTTTTCAGGTGGCTATCACCAGCCCAACTGTTTTCCCTGGTGACCCTCACCAATCTTGGTATTTTGTAGTGACCCTTTACCGGCTCCACTGTCCTCTGGTGACCCTCACCATCTGCAGTGTCTTCCAGTGACTCTCACCAGCCTCATGTCTTTCAGTGCCCCACAGCAAAGCCCTGATGCATTTCTGTGCTGACCTTACCACTCTGGACAACACTTTCTGATCCTGGGCCGTTGTGCCTCCAAACCAGGAAATAATGCTCCCTGTGAGTAGGTTCTCCACAGTTCCAGTACAGAAAATTTTTGGGAAACATTAAATATGGCCAGCCGCCATAAATGGTAGATGCACTGATTTGCCCTTGTTTCCAGGTGATGTTTATGCATTTTCCAGGAAAGATATAATCTAAGATATTTAAAACTACTCACCCTTTCAACTGCGGCCCCATCGATCATTAAAGGGCTGTAATTCCTAACTTAAATCCTCTCATAGTCAACGATCATCTCCTTAGTCTTAGCAACATTCAAAGAGAAATTATTAATGTGACACCATGTGGAAAGAACATCCATTTCCTCAAGGTAGGCCTTCTCACATCATTTTTACTATTGAGGCCTACTACCACTGTGTCATCATTAAACTTCACCAGTTTGTTAGAACTGTGCTTAGCTTAGGGAGTAAAGAAAGGGACTGAGGACACAGCCCTGAGGGGCTCCGGTGTTGAGGGCGTGTAGTGGAAATGTAATTTCCCTTTCTAACCACTTGGGGACGTCCTGACAAAAAATCCAAGATCCAGTGACAAATAGAAGAATTCAATGCAAAATATGGTTAATAGCGTCATCTATAGACCATTAGGCCTAGATGCATCCAGACCACTTTCATCACTATGGAAGTGAATGTCACATTCAGAGAGGCAGGACAAGGGGTTTTAGGGACTGGTAAAATAATTGAAGATTGTATGAAGCCACTTTATTCACTCATGTTACCGGACTGCATTTAGAGCCTTCCTTATGGATCGATCTACCCATGGCTTCTGATTAGGAAAAATCTTTACAGAGCAAGTGGGAATAGGACCTCCTATAAGAAACTCTATATAACCAACCAAGCTGTATACATGCTGATATCTTTAAAACTTCACTGAAACGTCTCCCCAGTGCGTCTTTTCAAACGGCTTGTGATTGGTCGGTCTAATGTCTTTTATTTTTGATAAACTCACTGGATACCTGTACCTGTATGCTATTTTAAAGAATTCAGCTAAAGCAGGTAATTTCACTGCACAAATCAGCTGGCTTAGCAACAAGATGAATTCTGAAATAATATTATATCATATTCATACCCAACAACAGATCTATAACTAACCCTAACTTTCTATAAAGAGTAATTGATTTGCAGAGTAAACAAATCAATCTCCCCTGCTATTTCCATCTTTTTTTTTTTTTTTTTTTTTTTTTTTTGATATGAACATAATAGTAACATCACATGTTGGAGAGGAAACTATGAATTTTTAAGGCAATACCAAGTTATTTATTACAAAATCTTGTTGAAGGCAAATAAACCAGATTTTACACCTGCATTTAGAAAACTATCTTCTTCACTTCTACAGGGTTTACTATTATACAATATACTATTATTTAACTTTTATTATTCACTGCCACTGGACAAGTGCGGTAAGGAAATGTTTACATGTTCACGATTTCTGTAAACAAAAAATCCCTTTTATCCACAAGGGGTCATTGTGTACCATCAAGCGTATAAGACCTTTCTCATACAGAATCTGATGTTCAATGTGGTGCCATTATACTATAGATATATTAATAAATACACTTAAAATAAAAGCTGTGTTGAGTCGCATCAATTTGGAATCGAATCTGAAATGGTTCACAGAATGTTTTCATTATTATTATTGTTACACAAAATGTGTTGTTTGAAAACTTGTTATATATATATATATATATATATATATATATATATATATATATATATAAAATATTAAGTACATGACTTAATACTAATATGAGGAGGGCTGAAGTTTTAAAATGCTTCACTGTATCAATCCACGTGTCTGTGTTCGCTTTATAGAATTCTTTTGGAATGTTTTCAAGCGAAACAGATACTCCATTGTTAAAAAATGCTGTTGGGCCGATTATATCAAGTAAACCTATAGCAGAGCTACATTTAAATGGTGAAACCCCTGTCGTCAAATAGCTTTGTCATGCTTCCACAAGAAATGATTATTTGCTTTATTACGCAACTCGTTTGCTTTATTACGTTTGAACCCTCGGGAGGGACGGCCAATTGTCAGAGGAGCTAACAATGTAACTCAATAACAATACTCCACCCTCATGAGAATACTTCGTTCTCTGAAAATCTGATAGGTTTACTTGATAACAGAGCCACGAACGAGCCGCGTGCGCGCGCAGACCAGCAGAACCGGTTCCCCGTCAATCAGTGTTACTGTACTTCACAAACAAAACGAGCAGACAAACATGCTGCAGATATGTTTTAATACAAAAAAAAAAAAAAAAAAACAGAAGAAAATCTTTAACAACAATGCACACAAAATCTACTTTGGTGGTTTACAATGGTTTTAAAATATATCTTATCAGTTCTTATTACGAAATTAAGGCAGGTTCACACCATCACATACAGACAACACATCTGTATTAAGAAAATGAAAGTGTTCCCTCTTCATAGTTACATATCAAACTTGAACAGGACATGACAACAATGATCATCCTTTGCATGACTATCAAAGGAAAGCTCTTATTTCACAGTGATACAAAATCAAGTTTTAAGTCATCCAAAGTCTTTGAGATTTGAATGCAGATGCTTTTTTAGAGCCCCACTTTATTTATTTATTTATTTTTTATTATTACCATATATAGTTATATAAATTTTCTCTTTGGGAAGGTGATTCCTGTTACAGAAAAGCTCTTAAGGCAACTCTGGAAAAAAACATTAGTTGGCAAGTTTCAGATTCAGAAAACTGAAACCTTACATTATAAAAAAAAGAAAAAGAAAGAAAAAAAAATAACAGGAATATAATCATTTAAAAAATAAATTATTTATTCACCCTAATGTTCCAAACCTGTATTATTTTCTTTAAAAAACCAAAAGGAGATATTAGGAAGAATGTTCAAGCCTCCAGCTTCCATACAATAAACATGGATGGCGATTTAATTAACTAAAATCTACAAAAGAACAAAAATGCATCATAAATTTATTATAATAGTCAATATGAATTATGTGCTATATTTCAAGTCTTCCGAAACCATAATTCGATTTTTATCTCTTCGGCCTCAGCTTTAAAATCCCATTTGCAGTCACATATTTTGAAATGTCCCATATGTTGTTGGTCACAAAACATAAAATTAACCACGTTCATTGTCAAAGATGTCAATCCTGGTGCAAGGCATCTAATGGCACCCATTTTATAATTTAATATAAGCATGAATGAAATTTGTCAACTCTGAAAGAGATGTACTGTCTATATTTATTTATTTATTTATTTATTTATTTTTGTGGAGACTAACAGTATATAATAGAGAAAATATGTGACTGGAATGACATTAGGGTGAGTAAATGTCAAAACGATTGTTTCTGAGTGAATTATTCCGGTAAGGTACTGATTTTAAAGCAGTGGTGCCAGTGAACACTAACATTCCTGCTCATTCACGCGGCCTAAGAACAGAGCTAGTCGATGCTAACTGAATCTGAAAAGCTTGAGGGAAGGGAGGTGCTGGTGTTTATTGGCAGGCCTTTACTCGGCTTTGTGAGGCACCCGTGAAGTCAAGAAGAGTGCCGAGGCATGTTCACCTGATATTTCCTCCGCTGATGAGTCTAAAGTGCTGCTAATCGAATTCCTGCAAGAAATCTAACACAGGCTGTGCTGAAACAACACCTCCACACTGATCATTGGCGGCGCATTGTGGCACGCCGTGTGGTTTGAGGCCCATCTGGCCGACAGCTGATGGAGCGAATGACTGTCATGCCAAAGAGGATTCCTCTACCACACGCCATGCTCACATGCAATGAGCTAACAGCACTGCGGAGGCCGCATACTGAGCTTTCCCTTTGCCTAAACTAAGTTCAGATGGGATATTCATTCATAATCAAAACCATCTCCCAGGAAGGGGTTGTTCAGATTGAAGCCTCCACCATCAGCAGTCTGAAAGGCAACTATATATGAAATTCCCATTAAACCAGTCAGATCATATTTCTGTGGAGTCCCGCACATGATATGTGGACAAAATTATATTCATTGTGGCCACAAATGAAGCAAATTACTAAAACGAGGCAACAAATTAGTACGTAGCCACAATTTACGAAAACGAGAGAATGAATTAGTATGACGTGGCCATGATTTACTAAAAAGAGGGAACAAATTAGTACAACAGGCCACAAATTACTAAAACAAGGCAACAAATTAGCACAACGTGGCCACAATTTACGAAAACTAGGGAACTAATTAATACGACATGGCCACAATTCACCAAAAAGAGAGAACAAATTAGCACAAGGTGGTCGCAATTTACTAAAAAGAGGTACAACGTCGCTAAAATTGACTAAAACAAGGGAATGAATTAGTAAAACGTGGCCACAATTTACTAAAAAGAGGGAACAAATTAGTACGACGTGGCCACAAATTACTAAAACGAGGCAACAAATTAGAACGACATGGCCACAATTTACTAAAAAGCGAGAACAAATTAGTACAAGGTGGTCGCAATTTACTAAAAAGAGGGAACTAATAGTACTAAAATTTTATAAAACAAGGGAATGAATTAGTATGACGTGGCCACACTTTAATAAAAAGAGAGAACTAATTAGTGCTAAAATTTAGTACTAAAATTTACTAAAACAAGGGAACAAATTACTACAAAATGACTACAATTTACTAAAAAGAGGTAACGATTTACTACAACATGTTCAAAATGTAAAACAAGGTAATGAATTAGTATGTGGCCACAAATTACTAAAATGAGGGAACAAATTAGTACAACAAATACAATTTTTTCCTCGCATATCATGTGTGGGGCAACGTATTGTTCACACCAAAAAAAGAGAAAAATTTTGGATAAAGAAACTGAAGTTCATTTGTTGGATCATTCAGGTTTTTCTGCATTAAAACTTTCTTGACAGTCGTTTTCCTCACGATTTTGATTGGGACACAGGTTTCGTGAGATTCATCGAGTGTAAGTTGGTCAAGGCTGTAATGAGGATCAGTTTGATCAAACGTGACTCTTTTCCACACCTTTGTCCTTCTCGCACATAATTGTCAGCAATTTAGACTATTTGCATTCGCTCATGTGAGAAGAATCAACAGACTTAAGATCTGACAAGACTTGTGTGACAAGTCTCATTCCTGTTTCTTCCTGTACATTATTATATGTACAGTATTTGGGTTTTAAAAAGAAAGGATCATTAAAAAAAAATGTGTAGAAATTAAACAGGTGTGTGAGAAGCACTAGGGCAGTGCATTGTGAGGCACTTATGCGCTTTCAGAAGATGCTGTCTGTGTGTGATCATATGATCCTTTCATTGTGGGAAACGGCAGAAACAGGAATTTATGTTGCATTGATTTGTGTCAACAAACATGTGACATAATCCCATGATCAAAAATAAAGCTTCCTCTTTAAAACATCCAGAAGGCACACTTTGAAGTTCCTTGAAAAATGAAATCTGAATTCAGTACAGTTATTGCTCAGAGATCTGCACATCTTATTCGCTGTCGTTTAAAGTGCCGGAAGAAAATTGTGCGAGAATTAAAGGCCACCTGACAGTTTTCTACAGTATCTGTTGCTGGAGGGAAGGACTGTGAGATAGCAGAGAGTTGTGGAAAATGGATCCTGTTGTTCAGGATCTGAACACGTGCACTGCCCGCACCACGTACTGCCGGCACATCGGACATTCATTCATGCGCTTGCCACACTTTGTGCATGTGACCATGTGTCCGCACTCCAAAAGAACACAGTCAATGGGTGAGTCCATACAGATCTTACACAGGTTCTCCTCCACGGCCATCCCAGGTGCGGCGTCTATAAAGAAAACAAGAAGTCAACACAAACTTAAAAGAATAGCAATCATGAAAAGTGTGCACGTGTGAATATCATGACATTTTGGTCAGGACATTAAACAAGCAATTTATAACATTCGCTTAAAAGCATCTTAATTTTTTAAATGAGTTTTGATATTTTTTTGGATGGGTTAAGTCAGAATGTCAATGTGGAACAACTGTCCTCATCTCATAATGAAGAAAAAAAAAAAAACGTAGCAAGGCATAATTTTTTATATAATTATTTCTTAACCCTTGTGCGGTCTTCGGTCATTTCTGACCGGAGAATTTTACATTTTGAATTTTCAAAAATCGTAGCTTAACCAGAATGGTACGAAACTCGGTGACTTTTATGGAACTTGGTATGTGAACACACAAAAAAAATTGAGGGCATGATTCGAAAAAGCTAAGTGGTCGTAAAAAAAAAGTCTCACTCATGGTCTTCAGTCAAAAATGACCGACCATAGGAAATGAATGGGAAATGGGGAAAAAATAAAAAACACAAAAAAAAATGTGTGTGTGCAATCTACAAATCCCCAACAATGCAGAAAAAAATTGCACAGCAATGAAGGGGTGAAACTCTAAAATATCTAGAGTGCAAAATCAACACGTCCACTCACACACGCGCGCACACACACACACACACACTTGTACACACACACCCCTATGAACTGGTGTGCCTGTAACACAGCAACTATGTAAAATAAAATCAATAATTCAACTACAATGCAGTAAAAAAAGTGTACAGCGAGGAATGGGTTATACTCTAAAACATCAAGAGTGTAAAACAGATACATCCACTCACACACACTCACAGACACACACACACACACACACAATTATACACACTCAAATGAATTGGTATGGCTATAACCATATAGCCAAAATGAGTTAGAAGACTGATATAAGAGGTTGAAATCAGATCAGACCCAGAAAGATTAGGCTCTGATAAAGCATTCCTGTTCATTTTTGTTATATTTTTATAGTTTTTTAATGTTTTGTGTAATAAAATGCTTTCTGTGTTCAGGGTTGACTGTAGTAATAATAATAATAATAATGCAAAAACCTATACAATAACATATATAATAATGGTGCAAAAAAATATAAACCTTGACAAAAAGTAGTCTTTGAGAATGCCTAAATATACATTTATATCCACAACCTAATAAAAGTAAACAATTATGTCTAAAAACAACTAGGGAATTCACAAGCCTCTCTATAGAGTCCTATACAGGCAACTAGTGGTTACACCATGAAATTACATGTTTTTTCTTTCTTTGCTCACACCAGGAGGTGCTAATCTGCATTCAAAAATTACATTTTAAAGGCCTAGTGTCTATTTTCATCTGAAATACTGCATAAATGGAAAAATAATTTTTAAAGATTTGAATAAAAAAAAAATTATGTACTATTTTCAATGGGAAAAATTGATCATAATTATTGCATAAATATTAATTAGTACCATAAAAGTCTCTCAAAATACAAAATAAAAAAGAAAAAATATTATTGAACAAAAATATATTAAGATTGATTTTAGGAAGAAAAAAAAAAAATTACATTTCAGGTGTCCGGTCACTTTTGACCGTGAAGACCATGAGTGTGACTCCCAAACGAGGAATGCACAAAGGTTAAAAAATAAATAAAATAAAAAAAATAATTCAGCCAAGTTTAGGGTTAGCTTTTAAAGTCATGTGGTCAACCAACTTGCAAAAATGCACTGGAGAAAGAAAGAAAGAAAGAAAGAAAGAAAGAAAGAAAGGAGAACCTTAAGTCATATCATTTATTGACCTTGACACAAAGTGTCAGATAATTTGTCCTGATAGGGCAAGTTGTAAAATGTCACATGGTAAAACTCCCAAATTATTATTTGGGGACAAAATATATAATATATAAACCTTTTGAAAATGATTGAGATTGTACACTCACGTGTATTTAAGGTGTAGGAAAAAATGTTATTAATTTTTATGGTCACACCACATGAACATTTTAGGTCAAAAGTGGTTGAAATTGTTGAAAATGGTATTAAAGTTTTTCAAAACATTATTGAACCAACATGAAAACCAATTATATTTCTATTAATTTCTATGAATTGGACACATACATATTCATGAATTCCACCTACAGGCTCAATTATGTGATATCAATTACATGCATTGTTGACTGATTAAATTATTCATAGCTTCACAGTAAAACATAAAACTTGGCAAATTAAATGAACACTTAAAATATTAAATGAGGTCATAAGAAATAAACCCACCTGTGCCTTCTGTGGCGTTAGACACTGTAAAAATGAAATACAGTCCATGTTAATGTAATCAACAGAAATAATACATTCAACTTTTATATTTAAGCCTACTTTAGAAAATGTGGTCATGTTTGCCCAGAGCACTAACTGCAATACCACATTACCCTTTAAAAATATGCCAAACCTACAGGTTACACTGGAAAAACAGCACAAACCAAACTATAAAATATAACATCACTGTCACAGTGCTGAGCTGAACACTCAACACTGTACACACTGAGCCCTCATCCTCATGCTGATCCATCTAATCACACCAAACTCTTTACCCATGTTCTGCAGGTCCTTCTGGTCGTGGTACAGACGCGTGACTCTCTCCATCAGCTCCCATTTCTCACAGCAGCCCTTATAGTCGACGAAGTTCCTGGCGAGGATCTCCTTCAACTGCCGGACACTCAGATCCTCGATGTCCTCTGCTGATCGGAGGTCAGAGAGAGACGCCCGTCGCCCCGGAGCCAGCACTTCCTCAGAGTCTGAGGACTGACACAGAGAAAGACAGCATGCAAAAATCTGTTTATCTAGGCCTGAGAGGTAAATAATCTCTTGGCATCCCAAATACATGCAAACATCACTCCACTGAGAGTCAAAGCCGACTTCAGAGAACAAGAAACCACCAAATCAAGGACAAATTCTAGAAAATGAAAGTGTCATTTTACTTTCACTTTGCTGATTTAGAAACCGGTTTAACCCCAACCACAACGCAATCCAGAGATGAGCAAAAAGCCGTGGTCTACACAAACTGACACTATGAACAGAAAGAAGTGACATGCCAAGATAAATGCAGAAGGAGATTAGAAAACACACATACAGGTGCATCTCAATAAATTAGAATGTCGTGGAAAAGTTCATTTATTTCAGTAATTCAACTCAAATTGTGAAACTCGTGTATTCAATAAATTCAGTGCACACAGACTGAAGTAGTTTAAGTCTTTGGTTCTTTTAATTGTGATGATTTTGGCTCACATTTAACAAAAACCCACCAATTCAACAATCTCAACAAATTAGAATATGGTGACATGCCAATCAGCTAATCAACTCAAAACACCTGCAAAGGTTTCCTGAGCCTTCAAAATGGTCTCTCAGTTTGGTTCACTAGGCTACACAATCATGGGGAAGACTGCTGAACTGACAGTTGTCCAGAAGACAATCATTGACACCCTTCACAAGGAGGGTAAGCCACAAACATTCATTGCCAAAGAAGCTGGCTGTTTATAGAGTGCCGTATCCAAGCATGTTAACAGAAATTTGAGCTGAAGGAACAAGTGTGGAAGAAAAAGATGCACAACCAACCGAGAGAACTGCAGCCTTATGAGGATTGTCAAGCAAAATCGATTCAAGAATTTGGGTGAACTTCACAAGGAATGGACTGAGGCTGGGGTCAAGGCATCAAGAGCCACCACACACAGACGTGTCAAGGAATTTGGCTACAGTTGTTGTATTCCTCTTGTTAAGCCACTCCTGAACCACAGACAACGTCAGAGGCGTCTTACCTGGGCTAAGGAGAAGAAGAACTGGACTGTTGCCCAGTGGTCCAAAGTCCTCTTTTCAGATGAGAGCAAGTTTTGTATTTCATTTGGAAACCAAGGTCCTAGAGTCTGGAGGAAGGATGGAGAAGGTCATAGCCCAAGTTGCTTGAAGTCCAGTGTTAAGTTTCCACAGTCTGTGATGATTTGGGGTGCAATGTCATCTGCTGGTGTTGGTCCATTGTGTTTTTTGAAAACCAAAGTCACTGCACCCGTTTACCAAGAAATTTTGGAGCACTTCATGTTTTCTTCTGCTGACCAGCTTTTTAAAGATGCTGATTTCATTTTCCAGCAGGATTTGGCACCTGCCCACACTGCCAAAAGCAGCAAAAGTTGGTTAAATGACCATGGTGTTGGTGTGCTTGACTGACCAGCAAACTCACCAGACCTGAACCCCATAGAGAATCTATGGGGTATTGTCAAGAGGAAAATGAGAAACAAGAGACCAAAAAATGCAGATGAGCTGAAGGCCACTGTCAAAGAAACCTGGGCTTCCATACCACCTCAGCAGTGCCACAAACTGATCACCTCCATGCCACGCCGAATTGAGGCAGTAATTAAAGCAAAAGGAGCCCCTACCAAGTATTGAGTACATATACAGTAAATGAACATACTTTCCAGAAGGCCAACAATTCACTAAAAATGTTTTTTTTTTATTTTTTTATTGGTCTTATGAAGTATTCTAATTTGTTGAGATAGTGAATTGGTGGGTTTTTGTTAAATGTGTGCCATAATCATCAATTAAAAGAACCAAAGACTTAAACTACTTCAGTCTGTGTGCATTGAATTTATTTAATACACGAGTTTCACAGTTTGAGTTGAATTACTGAAATAAATGAACTTTTCCACGACATTCTAATTTATTGAGATGCACCTGTAGATTAATCAATTAATGCAAGGCAGTGTAAGGACAGTGTGTAACTCCACATCCTGGTATTATGTCAACATTATATGTTAATGCTAGGGTACAGATAACATGCTGAGTGTTGATTAACATCATGGTTTAAAGGTCTTGTTTAGATTACCTCTAAACTTCAGCCTTTTTATGATGATAAGAAGAGGTATTATGTGTCATAACACTGGCCTTCCACCACATGGTAAATGTTGCGCTTATCTTTCTTAATGTAGCATTGAAAGACAGAGCATCTGTATTTGACCAACAGAGAGACTGTACATCAAATTCATGAAAGAAAGAACAAGGGGAGCCACATTAGGGTTGTGCCGATGGACGATAGTATCGTGTATCAACGATAGTCAGAGATATCGCATGTGGCTGATGCCTTTGACGATATCAAGACTATTATTATTTGTATTATTGTCAAATTAATATTAAGGCTTATTTGTCCCATCATATTTCTTTTTACGCTTTTTTTACAGTGTTGCACGTTATAACCAACCACACACAATTCTGTTGAGCTTCTGAACGCAATGACCTATCAGAGGCATTCAGAATGAGTCATCGCTGAAACAGTGGAGTTTTGTTGTTTACTGCATGCACTCTCTGATTGAATTCTGCTCACTCGCGAATTCTCTCATCATAAACAACGAAGCGCAGATGTACGTGCAATGCAAGTATAGGAGATAGCTTCACTGATTATAACGGGAGTGTTTTTTAAAGTGCATAAACTCGCACTAGACTGAAGTCAGTGATGATGTTATTTGATAATGTAAATGTTCTTTGCTCGTTTTCTTTTTCGTTTTCTTAGCTGCTGTTTGAATAACAGGAATTGTAAGCATTATAATTAGTAACTTTTTATTAAATCGTGATCTTGTTAAATACAAATACAGGCATATTAAATATATTTTATGACATGACATCCATATGCTACTTGAATAAAAAGATATGTGTAGTTAATAGATTACAATAACAATAGGCTGCTTTTCCTGGAGTTGGTTCACTCTCCGGCTATGAAACCAAGTAAGTAAATAATTAAATAAATTAGCATTCATGTATCGGCGATCTCACACGTTGATGATAGGATAATATGACTATAGAGCATATCGGCCAACACTAAGCCACAGGCACATCAATTAAAACACACGGTCAAAAGAGCCCATCCACCAGCCAAAGAAATGAAAATCCACCCTATTTATTTAGTGAACGCATGTTATCTTTTTTTTGGACTTTTTTGGACTGTTGAAGGCAGCAGGATGTGAAAATTTTGAACATCAATCCACTAATCTGACTTGTGATGCAGTCTAGATAAATCACACCATATTCATTCATCGTGGCCAGAGGAGAACCGGTCCTCCGACTGAGGCTGGTTTTTCTTAAGGGTATTTTTTTGTAACCCCCACCCCCAGATACGTCACTGTTCTGTCCTCTGCCCCATTTAATGCCCCAGACAGCGCAGCAGCAAGAAGAAGAGGAGAAGTGAGGAGTTTCAGGTGGTACCTGCAACTCCTGCTCCACTTGCA
Source organism: Spinibarbus caldwelli (assembly GCA_039654775.1). Taxonomy (NCBI): domain Eukaryota; kingdom Metazoa; phylum Chordata; class Actinopteri; order Cypriniformes; family Cyprinidae; genus Spinibarbus; species Spinibarbus caldwelli. The sequence goes on along the minus strand of CM077252.1, from coordinate 27,318,281 downwards.
GCTCAGCGTCCATCTCGCTTTCAGCTGTCGCCTCAGCCAAGCTCTAAGGGTCAAAGGTCACAGCCAACACAGTTTAACACAGCTGTGCGCCCTATCTAACTCACTTTAAGTTACAACAGATATTTTGCACACTCCTTAGTGTTCTTAAGAGACAGTCTGTGTCAAAAGTGAATCACACAAGTCATTTTAAAGCTGTGCTTTACCGTGCTGTGTGAACCAAACCGAGAAATGAAGCACATGCAAGCGGCTGTGTGCATAGATGAATTTTAAAGTTTAATTCAAAAACAGATGAATGGTTTCCAAAAAAATATTGAGCAGCAAAAACTGTAATAAAAAAAATGTTTCTTGATCAAATTAGCATATTAGAATGATTTCTGAAGGATCATGTGACACTGAAGACTGGAGTAATAATGCTGAGAATTCAGCTTTGACCACAGCAATAAATTACATTTTAAAATATAATCACATTAGTGCTGTCAAAATTAGCATGCTAACACAGACGATTAATTTGTCCAGTTTAACGGTGTTAAAAACATTTAACGCAGTTAACGCAGGGGTGGAGCTAGGGCTGGCCACCCCACTCACAACTGCTGCTTCTGTCTCTTTTTTTCTTCACAAGGATTGTGTTTATTTAGACACAGAACGTCTTTATGAGCACATCAAACAGAAGACTTTTCAGACGCACGCTCCACTCCACCGCAACACCAGGCGCTTGTCAGACGAGCGTGGAAACAGTACAGGTGATGAAGAGCTTCATTAGAACAACAGTGAACTGCAGTCAGATGAGATGCTGTCAGGACATTATGTCAGTAAAAATTTATTTTCCTGTCCTGTCAGCTGTTATACTGTGCTCATAGCACGAGCTCTTCAATTGCACGCACAAATATGGCAGTGCACGCTGTAACCTGTAACATTTCATACATTTCATAAATCATTAAAGTGCGAATGAAACTACGAGCATGCGTGCCAGATCACGTTCAGCAGCGGCAGCTCTTAAAGTAATAGCAGCCAAATAACCTATTAACCCAGCTGCTGTGATATCTGTTCATCAAAGAACAAAAGAAAAAAGAGGAAATCAATAAATTTTGTGGCTTTAAGGATTCATCTATATTTAATTTTGAATTTAATGTTGGATAACTTTATTCAATTTCTGTACATTTCCTACTCGCTGAAGTACACAGGTAAATATGACATTTATAATAATGGGTTTATGTGAAGATTGTTTTAAGTTCACTTAAATTGGAAGCTGTCATTTTTAAAAGTCTAATAAATGTTAAAATTCATAGCTTTCAATTATACTGTAATGTTGAATGGCTATAGTCAATGGTTAAATATTAGGAAAAAAAGAATTTCCTAAAGACATTTTTATGACTCGCCTTCAGTCATAAAAAAAGATGCCATTAAATACTAAACATATACTGTCTTCATGTTGTTTCTACATTCATTTGAAGACTGAAATAGTGGTTAATTTCAGAAAAAAAATTAATTAGTTTTTTTTTTTAATCGATTGACAGCACTAATTCACAGGGAGATAGTTATTTTCAATTCTAATAATATTATTTCACAATATTACTATTTTTACAGTATTTTTCATTAAAAAAGTGCAGCTTCGTTCAAAAAATAAATAAATAAATAAAATATTATATATATAAGTTTTCCTAACCTCTGACCAGTAGTGTAATTTTTATTTTTTTTTTATTATTATTTGTTTACCTGTCCATCTTCTGTTGCTTGAGACTGAGGCCCCAGTTCTGTTGTGCCGTTGTTCATTGATGGGCTCACAGTTATGACTGGAGTGTTAGGTTCCTGTGTGATCAGTGGGGGTGGAGGAATGTGCATGTCAGATGTAGGCGTCTGCTGGCCGAGAACCAGCTCGACCAGCTCCTCCTTCTCGCGGCACATCTGCGTAGGGATCTCGTGCAGGTGGAGGTAGTCTCTCAGATCCTTTACCTTGAGCTTCATCAGCTCGGCTCGCTCGAACAGGATGCCCCGGAAACGCTGGCAGGTATGGCACAGCCATGGCTGGAGGTCCTGCTGAGTGGAGCAGCGGCTACAGTAGCTTTTCTTGCAGTCCATGCACATGTGCTGCAATTAAAAATGGGAGGGTTTAAAGCCATGTTAAGACTGGAACACAATGTCTAATCTTACTTAAGGAGTGTGTAACACCATTAAGAACATTGCATTTTGCAATTGACAAGGACATTTGCTGGGTCAAAACCTACACTCTATTGCATCATTCTAAGCACATCCTCTGTTTATGACATCTGATAAACAATGAGCTGCACTGGATAATGCCAAAGGAGTCTGGGAAGTCTCTTCAGGAAATATTGATACAACAGAACTCAAGTGTAGTGTTCTGGAAGTCACAATGCCATTCAGTCAGAGCTGTGGAGCAATTGACTGCACACGATCTCATTTCCTTCCACTCACTACTACTTTAAAATCCACTTCCATGTAAAATAAATGTCCCCCAAAATCATTCATTCTCATTCAATATTCAGATTCACTCTGAAAAAGTATAGTCGCGACTAGGTGCAGTAAGTGAATTATGAGAAACACTGTTTATATTTGAAATCACCAAAACAAACACACCCCTACACAAAATGATCACTCCTATATTGATAGCCCCCCAGCAATATTACGGACGTGTTAAATAGGTATCATTATAGTAATATGTCTATATTCTGTAAAAATCACATTTTACAGCAACAGTGTAAAAACTAACCTGGAAAGAGATGTGAGGATTTGCAGAGAAAAATGAAAGATTCTTAGTGCATTCCAGGGAATTATTCATGGTTTAATGTCAATTAAATCGGAAGAGCAGACCACAAATGCACTGTATATGTTGTCATTTTTCATTTACTTAAAGCAGAATAAAAAGGAAACAGGAAAATAATCAGGAGGAAAATAATGCAGTGGGCTAAAAAGAGCTATCTATAGGCTAGATGTTGTTATATCACGTCACATTAATATGCCAAACGTAATTTTATTCTAACTTCTGAAAATAGAAAATGAATGAAAATTTACAGCCCATTCAGTCAAAATGATGGATAAGGATTATTTGTAGCACAATCTTATGATTTGAAATGATTTGTTGAAGTCATTTTGAGTGGAACTTCCCCAACAAAATGCCTCACACAATTTAAAAGGCAGTAGGAAAAAGGTGGATACAACAAGCACCTCCCCCAGTCACACTGGTTACAAGTGTGTTTTGGTGCTCGGTTCGATCCACTTTGAACAGCGTTTCTGTTCTCAAATTGTTTACTGCACCTTTAAGGCCATGACACAAGTTGGCCAAACTTTTGCTGTGCCACCAGTTCTTTCATGTTGGTTTGGTGTGTCACAGCCTTTACGTAGGTGAAATATTTTCTGAGGTCTAAGCCTGATAGAAGTTTCTGTAGAAGTAACACATAAATGCAATTCCAGCTTCGTTTATAGGAAACTCTTTTCGTTACCAAATTACTGGTGAAGCATTACACCACCAACAATTTTAAAGTGAAGTACTCAGAGAGAAACAGTTCTGAAAGTTTAAAAAAAAGCCATTCATTTTCTCAACAATAGGGGAATTGATTTTTAATGATCACCTATAGTATAAACTTTTAAAGACCAACTTACTGTGAGTTTCAAGGTTGTTAATCAATGGTATATGCTTTTGTTGAAGCCATGAGGCTACATTATTTCATTATTTCAGAAGCCATGAGGCCACATTATTTAATACTGCCAGTGAAAACTACATTGCCCATGATTCTGCATATGAAATGAAATCTCCAACAATCAAGCAAATCACAACAACACTTTAGCCTCCAACCAATCCCATGAAGCACTGCAAATAACAGAGTCAGTCTTGCTACGTTCTCAAGTCTCAAACTACTTAAATGTTTGTGTATATATGCATATTTTAGAACAAACTTAAACTATTTTTTTTTCTAAATGCATAATTAACATTATTAAATTATATTATATTTATCCATTGGTTTTTATTGCAATGCTTCATGGGACTGTAGTTCTTTCCCACATTAAAGCCATTAAGAACAGTGTTGAACCTTCATCATTTTGTCATCTTTTTTTTAAGCTTTAAATCAAAGTTTGTAATGTTGTGATTCACCTATAGCTGCTTGGTTTGGTCAATGGGTTATAATGTGTCATGGGATGAGTAGTTATCAAATCAGTTGTTGTAATACTGATTAATAATGGAACTAGCTGGTTTGGTTCAAGGCTTGAAAACCTTTTCCCCCCTTTTTTATTGCGTATTATTGACGTAAGAAAAAGCTTCTGCTGAAAAACAACTGGGTGATCACTACTGAGCTCTGTTCAGATAACAATACTGGATGTGCTTTGTAGATGTCCTACCCACTAGTAAGTCTACAAACAGCTTGCGTTCAAACATCAAAACCTTCCAATCCCATATCTTCAAACAAATCTTTTCAGGAAACCAGATCCCAATGTTACTCTACTCTTACGTAAGGTGTGTGTGCAGGAATGCCATGAATGTGGCGTGACAGTGCACTACACTAAAGAAGTGGTACAATGGCTGTGACATCGATATGCATCATCGTACTGTCATTCGAGCCAAAGTTTACACAGTGCATTCTGGAAAATTCAGGCTGGATGAGGGCGCTCACACAATGACTCCAGTCACTCACTCAAATGTGAAACAGACGATGTATGGCAGCTGTAAAGTGCAGCTTGATAACGTTAATAATGGTGGCTATAAACTGTAGCTCAAGCCCTTTCCTTCATCTGTCATTGACATGAGGATGATGGGTAACACTTTTTTATGTAAGTTTATCCAAAATATCAAAAGAAAGTAATGGACTTTTAGAGTTCTCTCTGGTTGTCTTCGGTTTGGAACTCTATTCAGGTCAGAAAGGCTCCTTTAGTGCTTAAAAAAGCTGCCTTAGTAAGCAGCTCACAAGGTGTAGTATATTTTGTGTGTCTAGCAAAGTCTAATTCACCTGCATACGGTTCTCAGTAGCTTAAGACAGTTTGTGGTTTGTGTTAACATTAAACACAGGGGAATCTCCAGTGAAATGACCTGATTATGATCTTAAGCAGCACGGCTAGTTAGAACTGGAATAAACTCAACTAGACATTTTGTCCTGAGTAACTGTGAACCTTCACTTGTGAACATCTAGAATAGTCTTAAGATCTGTTTACAGGAATGTTAAGGCTTGCTTCGGTGTTGAAACTGGGTTCAGCTTCAAATTTTATTACAAATAGACTTTCACACATAATATAATCAGTGCAATTTATATGTGCTAACAGGATAAAAGTTCATCCAAAAATGAACATTATGTCATTGTTTACCTTCTTGTTGTTCTGTGGAACCTAAAATAATATACTTTAAAGAATGGTTTAAATCTTCTTGGACAAATACAATACTACAATTTCACTGACACTTAAACTGAAATTTTGTAACTGACTAAGACAATTAAAAACATTGTGTGTTTATGCGATCCATTTGAAATACTTAAACTATGACTCAAACAGTCAAATAATTCCCGATAGCTTATCTGAACTGTTCTTATTTTCCATCAATGAGTTACTAGATTTGTCTTTAACGAGCCAAAAAGAGCGCATGTCACACCTCTGTTCTTCAGTTTGCTCTGGCTACCAATAGCTGCAACAAAAAAAAAAAAAAATCAAGGCATTGATGTTTGCCTACAAAACCACCTCTGGCTCTGCACCCTTTTACCTAAATTCAATACTTCAGACTTATGTGCCTCTAGAAGCTTGTGTTCTGCAAGTGAACATCACTTTATTGTTCATCCCGAAGAGGCACAAAATCACTTCCACAGACTTTTTCATTAACTGTTCCCTCCTGGTGGAATGACCTGCCCAACTCAATCCCAGCAGCTGAGTCCTTAGCCATCTTCAAAAATCGGCTAAAAACACATCTCTTCCATCTTTATTTGACCCTCTAACTCTAACACACTCTATTCTATTTCTATTCTACTTGTTTTCTTTTTATTTATTAATTTGTTTTTTGACCCTTTAACCCTTGAATTTTTCATTTTCTATTCTGTTTATTCTAACTATTTGTTTTCTTTTTATTTATAAGAAATGGACCCTCTAACACTAGTGTTCTCTATTCTTTTCTATTCTAACTACTTGTTTTCTTTTTTCTTTATAAAAAAATAAGTCCCTTTGGATAAAAGCGTCAGATAAATGACTAAATGTAAATGGTAGGTGGCACTTTTGGACAAGCAGAAATACAGCAGTTACCGTGTTTACTCCTGTAAACACATGAAAAAATGTCAACAAAACCTTTCTGAAGAAAGTCTGTTCCCTTTAGTTCATAATGTTCCCCCTGGTAAATACACTCCCACACTTTACTCATCTTCAACTGTAGTCATTTCTCTGAGACCGCAGCAAGTGTCATGAAGAAAACGCATGCATGCAAGGTCTGAGGTGAATTTAAATGATTTTGTTTTCGCTCCAGATATCCAGTTTTCAAAATAATATATTATTTTTTTTAAAAAATAACATCAAAAAGACTACATTTTGACTAGTTTACTAGTATTTACAATGTCAACTACCCTGATTTATATAGTATTTTACTTCAAACATTTTAACCAATCATAAATAAGAACAGGAATTGGTTTTATAAACTCTTTTTGGGGTCAACTATCCGTCAAAGACTTTTTAATCAAATGAATTTCCACGGCCTTAACAGTCATGTGTGATTGAATAAGGATCATTAAAAAATAAAAACAAAAAAATCATTCACATACAAACCGATTCTCTTTCATTATATAAATATCCATGACTTTTCCAGGTCAACAATTTTAAAATTCTCTGTTATTTCCAGTGTTTCCATGACCATGTGAGACATGTACTACAACACTAAACTTTGAGAAACTGCCATTCACAAGCACTTGATATCATCATTTTGTACTAACGTCAGTATAAAATTGATTACCTTTCTGGCTAGGCTGTCGAAGCGACCTCCACAGGCCTTGCATGTCTGTTCTGGAGCGGGGGGAGATGGGTAACTGCTGAAGCCCGAGTTGGTGAAGGCCTGATGACGTGTGCTACTTCTGGTGTCCTCCACGGTGGAATCATCCAGACAGAGCCAGCCGCAGCAGCTGGCCCACATGCTCCACACCTACTGCCAGAGTTCGAGAAAGAGACTCTTAGATTACAGCTAATCGCACCGCAAATTCAATCAACTCAGTCTTCAAATACAATCAAACCACCTTAGTCTGAGAAGACAAAGGATGTACTTTCTTAAAAAGTAGATTGGTCTGCTCTAATCAATACCCTCGGAAGTGAATTAGCAGCACGAAAAAGTTCTTCCAGCATCAGTCAGGACAGCCGGCAAGCTCTCAGCTGGAGTCATTTGGCTGAAGAAGTAGGACTTCCATCATTTATTCAAAGGCTGAGTGCGTCTAAACCACAGGAGCTGTGCAATACTCCTACTAGGATGACACTTTATCCTTCTCTCTCACTCACACACACACTCCCTATCTCACTCACAGCCAAATAAAGGTTGGTTGATCCAGTAGCACTACCATGGTTACACCTTTCATGGTTTGGACACAGTGTTTGAATGGGCTGATAAGATGAATCATCCAGAATGGTAAAAACAGCAGATGTGGGTAACTCCCTACATACACCACTGTCCAAAGGATATTACCATGATACCATGATAGCAATATTACTTCAGTGAGATGTGCTGGTATAAAACGGCCTTAACTGAAAATCACATGCAAAAAAAAAGTATTGAAATTAAAAACCTGTATGACTAGCATTCACACGATACAATGTAGTTATTGTCAACATTGAAGCAAAAGTGACACCTTATGTTTTTTGTCTTATTGTGCAATGTTTAATTAAAGGAAAAACATCCTAAAAAACATTTGTTTTTCAAAATTTTCATCAAAGCTGCTCGACCTCGAAAATGATTTTTGGTAATCTGATGGTGCTCTAAACATGCATCATATTGAAGTCTAGTCATTAAAACATTCAAAAATGCTGTTTTTTTGGTAATACAATATACTATGGTAACGAACATGGACGGTGTTGTTATCATAGGCACCTTAAAAAAAGGTGAATAAATCAAGATATATTTTCTAATTTTTGCACATCAGGATTTTTTATTTATTTATTATTTTTTTTCTCCATCAACTGGTTAAAAAGCTGGTTGTGGTGGTGCACAATTTTCTGTTTCTGACACAGGCCTACCATGGAGAAGAAAGGAAACAGTATTTTCATGTTCTTTATTCTCAATGGTGCTTATTAAACAACACCTAGTACTTAATTTTAATCTGGACTAAATCATTTGAGTCCAAAAAAAAAAAAAAAAAAAAAGATATCTAGATACTGGTTTAAAATGTTCTGGTTCTTTGTTATTGTTCTTCATAGTTGCATTATTTTGCACTTTAATCTGTAAACATTTCTTTTATTTAACTTTTGTATTGTGTTTTATCGTATACTTAAATATTCAGTTCTTTTTGTTATTTGAAAAAAAAAGTTATTATACTTGTTTTTAGAGGACACCACACTTTTCAACCTGTTTTTGTAATGCAAAAATTACAATGATAATAATACAGTATACACATTTCAGCAATTATTGTTTCAAAGAACATCAAGACTGGGGATGACTCTATACCATAATTTTGACTTTGGTACGATACCAGAATGTAATACCTCGGTATCAATACTAAATCAATACCATAGGTGACAAATAACCAGCCTCAAAAGATAAGGGGATTGAAACAATTTTATAAAAAAATATATATATATATATAATAATAATAAAAACAAATTCATATCTTAATACCTTTGCATCAAAGTAAAAAAAAAAAAAAAACTACAGGGAACATATGTTACATTTTGATGTTAGAGAAAAAGAAATATATAACTGAAGTAATACAATGAAAATATATTCAAATCTTATTTTTTCAGTGCAAACACAATGTCTCAAAATAAAAAAAAACAAACAAAAAAAAAAACACCTTGCTACGTGTACTGTGTTAGGCTAACCGAGACTTGTCATATCGCTTGCATGTTGTTGCTCTTTTGTTGGTTCTGATTGCTTCTATTGTCTTCATTTGTAAGTCGCTTTGGATAAAAGTGTCTGCTAAATGACCAAATGTAATGTAAATGTAAAATGTAACAAAAAATCTACCGGGAACATAGGTTACATTTTGATTGAGTTTGAAAACAACAACAACAACAAAAAAAAAAACAACTGAAGTAACGCAATTAATGCAACAATTGTTGCTTTATTGTAAAGTGTTATTCTAACAGTCAAAGTCGTATTCAAAATCACGTTATTATTTCTCTCTCTCTCAGATTGTTTTCAGATTTCAGACTCAGATAACCAAAGAAAAAGCATTAAATATAAATCTCACTCTCTCGCTCTCTCGGCTGCTTCATATTAGCAGTCGGCAACGCGGCAGAAACATTCTCTTCATATTATTGATACTTAAATTAATATAGCAAAACTCTTGCTTAATTCAAATTCAATTAATATTCGATTGTATGAAATGCAAGTGCATATATTACGTGACCAAAACTTCACTGGTTCTAGCGTGTTACACAAGCACATTTGAGCTTATTGTATCACATCTGAATGTTTCGTTGATCAGTTGTAAATAAGTTCAAATTAAATCTGAATTTATGAATGATGCACTCACCTGTCGATCTCTTATCAGGATGAGCAAGCGACAAATGCTTAAAAAGGTTCGAAACTGCCTCCTGTGGCAACACATGATTTATAGCAACACTTGCATACAGGTGCAGTAAGGCCAGTTCATTCACCTTTATCATCTGTTCTGTATGCAAAGTAATGCCATATTTCACTTCTACTGTTCTCTTTATTTATTAATTTCAGGTGCGTTGATAGAGTTTCATCTGTTTGATCCATCGCGTTGTTCTATTGTCACATTTACCAGTTACGCAGCAATTTGGGAAGCACTGCCACCTACAGGTGCATTTCGCAACAGCAGCGTATGAAATAACGAATTGAGCAAAATTATGATATCGTACCGTTTGAAATATAATATATACACCGGTATTTTTCCAGTACCGGTATACCGTGCATCCCTAATCAAGACCTTCAGTTCCATTCATTTGCAATCTAAATCTAATCATCTTCAGAGTGTTGACCGCAAACGGCAGACTGAAAGTCAAGCGTGAACAGTGTTGATGCAAATTGGTGTCTGATGAACAACAAACAAAAACAAATGAGTTAAATCACGTGATTGTGTTTTCATGATTAATCATTGCCAGGTACTCATGTCCTTCTCTAGTTTTGCCAACAGTGGCCAATAAAGAGAGAATATTAAAGAATATTACTTTTGGGACATGCTGCAATGCTCTTTAGTGATTGTACAGACAATGTCATGCTGCAAAACTTAAAAACATCAAGAATCATGAACAGACTACAAAGCAAAGCCAACTGAGATGTCAAATAACAAGGAAGTCAAGACACCCAGCAGGACTGGCTGAACTCCCCTGTGGTGCTCTATTCACGGCCTATAGCGCTAACCGGTGCTATTACACACAGTTACTGTCATGGTGACCCCGCCAGATTCTCCTGGCACTGAAAGAACAAGCAATCAGGTCGATTTCTGCGTCAAAAAGCAACAAAGCCCAAAGAAAGAGACTAGCTAACAGTAGGATCCTGTTCTGACAAAACTTGGGAAAAATAAATAAATTAAAAAAAAAAAATCTCCCTTAGAGCTACATCCAAAACCGTTCTGATCAGCCTGAAGATGCTAAAAGAACCTCCACAATGACAAGAAAACTGAGGTCAAGTGGTGCAACCACCAAGTAAAAAGATTTGTCATTTTGCTTGAACCTCATGCAAGCTTACACATCTTGAGAGACTTACTGGGTTTGACATGCATGAGAGTCTAAGATAGCAGGATATGAGAGTTTTACTTGTCACAACAACAAACTGGCTTCCTGCATGTTGGTTGCACCACAATGACTTATTGATTTTAACACAAAGATTGTTGTAAATAATATTGTTATTTTAATTATTAGCTCAGGATGGTTATACCACCATAACATATTTGACAAATAAATAAATAGATTTACTCATTTACATTTTCCAAATGTCTTGCCCTATGCAGGGTTGGAGGGATGCTGGAGCCTATCCTAGGGTAAGTAAATAAATGTCTACAATTAATTTTAATTTTAAAACATGTTAAATCACAAAAGAGTTGCACTGAAGTCACTGTGTGTGTGTGTGTGTGTGTGTGTGTGTGTGTGTGTGTGTGTGTGTGTGTGTGTGTGTGTGTGTATGTATGTATGTATGTATGTATGTATATATATATATATATATATATATATATATATATATATATATATATATATATATATACAGGGCTCAACATTAACGCTGTGAATGTTTTGGACGGGCAAGTGAAAGAGAAATTTACTTGCCCAATCGGACAAGTAACTTGAAAAAGTCAATACCAAAAACAGTAATGACTGCCTTTATTTATGATATAGCCTTTGTTATAGGGGTGTGCAATATATATCGTTTGCGATAATTTCGTAATTGTTGTTTTAACGAGTATATTGCAAGAATCAAACAAAACACACCTACAGAGTGCACGTAAACATTGCATAAAGAAGTCTAGATTAGACTAGCTCACGTGCGAGTTCGTTCTTTCACTGCATTATTCAGTATTACAATGCATGAAGAATGATCAGAAAATATCACACGAAGATCGAACGCCATTTTTTTTTTTTTTGCTTCAAAAATCATCATGACTACAAATATGATAACAGTTCAATAAGCAAGAAGTTAACATTAAGAGACTTACTTTTTAGACATCATATTTCCTGTTTTTGCTCCATTTCACCAACAAAAATAACTCCAAAAACAGCCACAGCACTGTTTTGAGTCTGAGCAACATGACAGTGTTTCGTTCCTGAAAGAATCAATCAACCGTTTAAATGATTCAGTTCAGTCGTAATGACTCGCTTATTAACAGTGACTTGATGCCACCTACTGGTGGTTTTAATTTCACATTTACAGTACTTTTTTTTTTTTTAATAATTTTTAATATCAGTATTCAATGTTTTATGAACGAAAACATTATTCATTTGTCACTGCAGGTTAAAGCATTCCATGTCCCTCAGTGCTGCATTAACAGTGGGTATATGTAAATACAGTATATCTATTCCACTTCAGATGCAGCTTGTGTTTCCTCTGCATTGCAAAGATGAATTTTTTTATACTGACTCAATTGTTTGGTAACAGCCCAAATGTCTTATTATACTAATTGACTGATTAAATTGAACTCTAATTTAAAAATTTAAAATTAAAGTTTGAAAATGATGAAAATTCATATATATATAAAAAAGAAGTAAATATTAGCATTTTATTTTTAAGTTTACTATAAAATAATTGTTTTTGTATTTAATACTCCCTTTTTATTTTAAAATATAATAGTATTATCACACTTTATTATTTTGTCCATTATTTCATTTAAAAAGAAAAATCTAACTAAATAAACAATGTGTTTTGTATAACTACAATAAATAATTATATTTATAACTCAATTTTTAAATTGATTTTTTTTTTCTCTCCGGGCAAGTAACTTTTATACTCGGACAAGTAAATGACAAATTTACCACAACCACATGAGAATGCTTAATGTCAAGCCCTGATATATATATATATATATATATATATATATATATATATATATATATATATATATATATATACACACACACACACACACACACACATATATATATATATATATATATATATATATTCCTGTTAGTTGGCATATTACTAGAATATTAAAGGTTAAAATAAACTCAAATTTATATTTATAAATATAACAAGTTAACAAATTGAGTTGTATACAAAAATTGAAATTGCACATAAAGCAGATTTTATATTAACTTGTTGATATAATGTGATATTAAAGATTATATTCATGTGATTTTGATATATTCGTGTGATTATGTGATGTTAATGATATTGATTAATGATATTCCAAGTCACTGTTGAAATATAAACGGTGGCTGTCATAACTTGTTTTCATGACAGATTTATTCAATAAATGAGATCATTGACATAAAATGTAATATAGTATATTTTTATTAAAATGTGCCTCTCTAAACATATTTCAGCAACACTTTAGATTAAGGAACTATTAACTAGTTGCTTATCAGCATGCATAGTAGTAGCATATTGGCTGTTTATTAGTGCTTATAAAGCACATATTAATGCATGACCATATTCTAGATCCCCTAACCCTACAATACCTAAGCATAACTACAACAATTACCCTACTTACTATCAATAAGCAGCAAAATAGGAGTTTATTGAGGGAAAACTCTCAGTTAATAGTGTGTTCCCTAATCTAAAGTGTTACCCATATGAGTAATAAGCTGTTTCATTTTTAAATAAAATTGACAGAGCTCAGACTTTATTTCAAGAGTTACAAATCACAAAGTTTATTGTGCTTACTGGACATGATTATTGGATGGCAGATCCACTAAAAACAATGTTTATTGTAGTTGTTAACGCATCAACTTAAAACAGCACAGACTACAAGAATGATTCTTGGGATTTAAGAATCGATATTGGTTCATCAGAATAAAGAGTGATTAAAATCTATAGCGTCAACCCAGCCCTCATATACTAAATATTCCACATTTTTTAAATCTGTCAATGGCTCTAACCACCAAAGGGATTTCTTCCATTTTAAACATGAAACCAAAACTTGCATTCATGTTGAAAAAATAAAAAAATAAATAAAAATCCCCACAACAAAAACCATCCAATTCAGATTACTTGGCGTCAGCAAACATGGCAGCACATGCAAAGTTCAAAACAACAAATGCTCTCACAGCCTTCACTGACCAGCTGACTGGACATTGTTACCGCTGGGCTGTCACAAAATACCCCAGCCCCCCTTTAACCCCGGCCCGCAGTGTCAGTACACCCTAACACTCCCTAGAAACAGACCAACAATAGCTGCACTGTGACTAGACAACACAACACACACTGAGACCGATCCATCAACAGCAGGAGGATACTCGTAATGGTGACAGGTCTTGTGCTTGAGCACAGACTGTAAATATAAACGACACATTAGGTTCGACGGAATTTAAAATGTGGAAAGGATTTGAAGGTAAAATGACTGCAGGTCTATGCAAACTGGTGTACATGTCACACACACTTACTGCAATGACTCCATTAGGAATTGTGTTAATGCATTATTTTTGTTTGCTTTTAAATAGAATGTTTAAATATAGTTTACTAGAATGTTGAATCTGTGTTTAGCTCTTTATTTGCACAAGAGTTTAACAGCCATTACAAGTTCAGCACCCGAGAGAGCCGCCCTATAAGTAACCAACCGGTAAATAACCCAAGGCTTGCCAGCAGCGCTGGAAACACAGCTACAGAGAGTAGAACAAACTCCATTTGCATTTTCTGAGGGAAATACCAACGCTCGCAGAGCAGAAACATGGGGGTCACGGGGAAAGAGATCTAGCTGACATCAGCAGCAAGACATAATGGCATCATCATTATCCTCATGACATCACACTTCCCAAATTTTGAATGGCACAAAAATAAACAACATAGAAAAATATTTTAAAATTCTAGTTTAAAACACAAGTTCTTAGAATGTAATCTTTTTTATGCTGGGTCTAATTGGTTTTGAAAACCTCTATGGACAGTTTCGATTTAATGATTTTAAAAATGTAATGTAGTGTAACCATCACATAAAAACAGTGTAATAAATATATATTTTTTAAATTGTACGCCTTGAATACATGTACACTTTTTAAGTATCATCTTTACAAATATCAGGAATTATTAATTTATAAATATCCTAGTTTTTTAAGGAGTCAAATTATTTTATATGACATTTTACAACTTCAACTAATCTCACCATGTTATAAAAGGTCAAATTATCTGATATTTTAAAGTTTAATCCTGTATGGCATAATTTCCTTTCTTTTTTTTTTTCGTCTGCATGTTAGTTGCACCATATGACTTGATTTGGCAGACAACAACAAAAATCTAAAATATTATGAAGCTGTGAGCAGCATGTTTTTTGCTTTGTTTAAGAAACCATAAACATTATGCCAAACTAAGTTTTCGTTTCAAAAATTTTGTTAATGAGACTTTTTTTCTTCATTATGATATCAGGACAATGAACCCACCCTGACGTGTTTATACTCTTGGAAAAATGCCTAAATGAACTTTGATTCAGTCTTTAAAAACATGTTCATCATGTTTTAAATGAATAGGTGTATTCAGGTAATTGAATGTATGAATAGCATTGTAATTTTATTTTTAGGATAAAATAGTGTCAGTTTAATTAGTGTTCTCACCTTGAAAATGAGTCAGTGACTTGTAAAGTGTGAGGTTCAGGTACAGACAGCCTGGGACATCAGATTCATGCCATTGACATCTATAAAGAGAAACCAAACAAAGCAACACATTTACAGCTTCTGCTGTTAACAGCACACTCTCTTTGGACGCAAGAAACAAAGGTAGTGTGCAGGACCTGAGGATCTAGACATTACTCTGATCATATCTTCCTCAAAGCTCACACAATGATGACCTGGAAACCTCAAACATCCGTGTGTCAGATCACTCTTCTAAAACTTCCTCTTTAAAACAGCAAAACTTTTGTTCATCAAGACCAGTCGAGTAGCAGAAAAGTAAAACGAGCATATAAAGGTGTCACAATTACTACTGAATTGAAATTATACAGTATATATAAGCATTGTATCAGGATACTATACAGTTAAGTTACACATGCATAGCCCTTTAAAGCGTTTTATCAGGATTATAATAAACAGTTCACAGTATAGTCAACATAATAAAGTATTAGCATGTTACAGAGTATTAGCATAGTATCACATTTTGAACTTTCATAAAGTATCATGCGACCAAGAGTTTAATAGCGAAAACTACAGCGATGAGGCTGACATTAAAGCGTTTAAAACACTGAAGAGATATATCAATGTGAGTGAAAGTAAAACAGGGCAGAGTTTGTGTAATTTCTAACGTTACTCTCTTTATTCAGTCGCGAGGACGATATTAAACTTACCTCGATGAGAAGCGCTCGCAAACCGCAGCCGCATGTGTCCAAAACTGTAATAAATCAAGACTTTCACCAAATCATCCGCTTTTCATTTTATGGTTGAACTTGGACAAGCTCACACACTTCTGATGTTTCGGTTTGTGAGCCGCTGGAGTCGTTAAGAGGAGCGCGAGCACGTCGAGTAGTTAGTTCAAAACACGAGAACGCGCACGTCGAATGTCAACGCGTTTGACGCACAACCACCAATACAAAAATTTAATATAAATTAAATATAATAGTATAGTATAATATGTAATAGTAAGTATAATATGGTTGTTATTTATTTTTTTAATTTTTATGTCAAAAAAAGGTTAAAAATACAAGTATTAAACTCTAGGAAGCATTTGGCGGCTCAGAAACAGAATGGAGTTTATTTATTTATTTATTCTTTGTCTTATTGAAGATACTGGAACATTAAAACGTATAATGGATTAAATATACCAGCAGGAAACATTACCTACCTCTTAAATCCCTGTTAATCTCAAACGACTGTGATTGGTCCGTTCTGACCAGCGTTGAGAAAAATAACAGCTCTCATATGATCACATCTAAATAATGATATTTAATTATATTTTATTTACTCTTAAACATTGTAGCTTAGCAACTGGCTAATACTGATTGCATTAATATGAGATACATAATAAAAAATATTAAACGAACTCAAAAAAGGAAATCATACTAGTTTTATTTTCTCACATTACTTTTTATTTTTCATAATTTATATTTTTTTTTTCTCATATCCCAAATAACACTTTCCATCTTGATTAACCTTATTATATCCCTATCACTTCTTTAACTACAAGAACTTATTTTTTGGCGGTAAGACAAAAGTGTTATCTAGCTATCTTTATTTTCATCTTTGTGTGTGTGTGTGTGTAAATAATCAGCTTATAATTTGAAGTGTTTGAGAACAACCAGAGCAAATTTATGGAAGTGTTTTACAGTAGTCAGCATCTGAAGTGGATCAAAAATGTTCATCAAAGTTGTCCTAATACAAGAACTGGTAGTGTTTTGGTTTTAGGACAACTTTGATTAAAGGTTTTGATCCACTTCAAATGCTGACTAGTGTATATCCTTTCATAGAAATCTCTTAAATTACAAATAATTCGTTTACAGTATAGTACAAAAATAGCCCATAATAGAAATGACCCAGAGGCAACTCCATTCTGTTAATATAGAATTTTAAGGCTGAAGACAGCGTCCTCTGCTGGAATAAAATCTAATGTGCACTGTAGCTTGACCGCAGAACCTACCTTGATCTGTTACCTTTGCTTGAGTGATACAGTATCATTCATCATTTACTCAGGTTCATTATCGTAGTAGAGTTGAGTATGTAAAGTAGTGAAACATTTGACTGTATCGGTTAGGGTCCATATTTCAATTCCTCGTTTTCGTTTACTTTAAATCTTATTGATTATTATATTGATAAACTGAAGCTTCTGGAAGACTCAAAGTCACAGAAAATATAAATAATTGCATTCTTTCACTCCTAATTTTTAAACGTGGACTTAGAATTCAAAATAATTTTTATTTTTTTATTAAGAAAAAAAAACAAAATTATTTCAAAAATATTTACACATTTAAGCAGTCTTTGTTATATAGAATTGATGTAAAAAAAAAAAATAATAAAAAAAAACAAAACTTTTTTCTTCACAGTACTAGACCGTAGTCATGGTAGACAGCATATTAATTTTTATGAAGCTCAATAGACTTACACAAAGAAAGTCTTGGGATCATGTAATGTTCAAAACTCATCTTTCAATCAATTTTGTGGGGTTTTTGTCTAGTGAAATTTGTCAGCTGAACTCTTGGCATGTTGTTAAAGTACAGTATACATCAAACAGTCTCGTTTTCATTCGTCAAACCTTAGCTTTAATACTGACTAAGGTCTATAAGAACCGGTGTCCTTCTCAAAACATTCTCAATTAAATATGTTATTTGAATTTCTTTCAGATTTTTTTTTTTTTTTTAGGGTGAAACATAAGATATTAAAAGGACAGTTCCCCTCAAAAATGAAAACCGTCATCATTTAAGTTGTTTGAAACATGCTTGGAGTCTCTTTCTTCTGTTAAGCACAAAATACAGGTACATTCTGAAGAGTGTTGGTAACCAAATAATAGCCATTGCCATAAAATAGATTAAAAAAAATACTATGGAAGTCAACAGTCACCTGTTTAGTTATCAACATTCTTCAAAACATCTCCTTGTGTGTTCAACAGAAGGAAGAGACTCACACAAGTTTGGACAATGAGTAAATGATCTTTTTTTTTTCTTTTTTTTTTTAATCACCCCCCAAACTGCCTTGTATTTAGATCATTTGACACCCCAAAGCCAGGGTCTCCTCTTCAAATCTTTTATTCTTTACATATGCAAAACAATCACTCATCACGCGTCTCCTATGTTGAGAATAAAGTCTTCATGTGTTTGACTCAGTGTATAGACCATTGTTAACCCAACACAGTCTTGTGTCTTGCATTGACAAGTTCTGTTACCTTGTTCTCGAAGCTTACGACACAACTCCTGCGATAAACCAAATGCCAGGTTGAATTTAGGTAAAATAACTTTTTTTTGTCCTTCAAATGACTCCAACACCATTTAGCTTCACAGGACAGAGAATAAATTCATCCTGTTATCCTGTCAAAACATTCATTTCAAACACTGTAAGATGTTACAATTTATTGCCATAAACCGTGTAGGAAAATGAAAAGAAAAACAAAAGGATAAAAACAGCTGACCTCTATTAAACAGTAAGAAAAAAAAAAATGTTGAACTTCCTCATTTATATCCAGTAAAATGCAAAGAGAAGGGATGCGACATGGATTTCCCATGAGGACTCTACACTCGAGCCACTAGGAGATGAAACTACAGCGCCTGGCGTGTCTGGAAATGTGTGAGCAGTTCATTTTTGTTCAATTAGCTTCATATGGAAAGGCAGTACTGATGGTGTTATGGTTCATAGCTTCTACTATATTTTCGTCTGGAAAGAAATACATTGCCGTCAAGCTGTGGACGTCGCTGTAGACCCTTGTGTCACCAACCAAACCTATCATGCATACTCTTCTAAATGAATGAAACATGTGGCACATTGTTCCCGAAAGCTCTGGATGAGCCAGGATTTGGTCAGGTCGGGAAAATCTTTCGTAAAGACGAGGCAACAAGAACTCAAAAAGCTCTTCACTTTGAAATGGTTTAATTAAGAATCAAGCTCAACGTTTTAAACCTCAAATACAGTAAAGAAATTTAAAGAGCAAAATATAAAAGAACACGGCGGCAATTACGTCCGCGCGTCTGCAAATTCAAAAACACAAAGATGCTTTGGGAAGGGAAAGAGATGTCGAAGTCCTTAAACGCAATCAACCTGGAGATGCCGTCCTCCAAGTTTTGGTTCTTTGAGGCGTGTGGGAGGAGCCAGCGAGGACAGGCAGAGGCGGAGTAAAGATTATGCCCCACCCCCTTTCTAGAGCCCCCACATCCATCTTTTTAAGCCAATCGGATGAGGGCTTGTTTGGATTCGAAAGGAGACCAGCACCTCGAGCCCCTGCCTGCGTGTCACTGAAGTCTTTGAAAGATTTTATGGTGATCAAAGCCAGTAGAATCCAGTATAGCCTTCCGGAATAATGCAGCCACACTGACACAGATACTAATTCTTTAGAAAACGGAAACAAAACAAGAACAAAATGGTTACACAGGGTCCATTGGAGGAGATGGTGAAATTTGCACATGAACATTTTAACAAAGCAATATTAGAATCAATTCAACACAAACGGGAAGATTGCGCTGTGTAGATCTACTAAGACGCGCGGCTCTGAAACCGAACGCTGACTGTACAGCTGGACTATCGTTGTGCTTTAACGCCAATTTACACACACTGTCGTGAGGACTAGGGAGAGAACAAGCACCACAAGTACAATCCAGTGTGCGTTCGAAGGTTTGCGTACGTGAATGGGCTGAAATCGTGAGGGAGCTGGTGCCGCTGTCGGAAATCATGCCAAAGACAAAAATCTTCATAGGTGCAGTCCGTCAAAAATCCCAAGAACAAAATACAAAACAACGGTCGTTCAATCCCATGAACCTAATACTGCTTTTCACGAACGCTGTTATATGAATGTCAACTGTGGAAACATTAGCTAGCTGCCCCACAAGAAAATCACGCAAACCAAATCAGTGTCATCATTTTTCGCACGATAAAAGAGCTTGACGCGTGTAGTTTAGTCTACAGCTATAAAACAAGCCAGAAAACAAACAAAAACATTTAAAATCAGTTTCCATTCCATTTAAGAGAGCAGCTAAAAAAATTAAAAATAAAAAACCTTTCGGATCTCACGAAGGATGTGAAAGAACTTTCCCCCGACGAAAACTACAGTACAGAGCAGGCACTAATTACAGGGAAGCAAAGGTGGACATAAAACCATTGTTAAACAGTTTTGCCATGCATTCACGAGCTGCTCGTTGGTGTGTGCAGGTGTCATGACGATCGATCGATGTGGGCGTGGTCTGTGTGTTTTTTTTCCCTGTTGAATGAATATATATTAATATTTTTGTAATCGTGTGATCTGAATTCGTAGGGACTCTGTTCATCTCTAACAGGTAGGAACGATGACAGAGGCTTTATCGCATTTCCGTTGGCATGATACGTTTTTTTCGTCGTCACTTGTCGTCCCCGGACCTCGCCCTTCCCTCCCCGTATATCCCTCCCTTTCTTTCTCTCCTCGTCCCTCCCTTCCTTCCTTTTGGAGCGCCGAGGGAGGCTGCAGTCTCTTAGTGTTTGTCTTTGGGAATTACCTCCTCCCTGGGTTTGGCACCCCCAAAGATGGCCGAGTTGGGGTTGGCCACTTGGTTAAGGGGAGCTGCCACTGTACGCGGCTTCAGCTGTAACTTTGGCCTCTGCGCTCTTTCCTCTGCAGAAAAAGAGAAATCGAGATATTAGGTGTGATTCTATAAGTTATGCAAGTGTCAAAAATATCATTTAAAGTCAATGTGAAATGGTATTGCAACCAATTTTACTTCTGAAATTTCAGTCAATCAAAATATCAAAAAGTAAAGTTGGGCCATCAATTGGGAACTGACTGGAAAAAAAATTAAACAATAAAAAAAGGCCCTTCAATAACAATGATGACAAATCTAAGTGAGAGTCAATTTTCGAAAGGATGAAAATTTTGTCCCAGGAATCAGGCCATATTTATTTGAGCCTCTGACTGAATCCATTTCTTTGCATTGATTATTTGGCATTAAATTATTATATATTCATTTAAATGATAGATTTCAGTTGCATTATACCCTAAAACAATACTCAAATAGTCATTTTGCTATGGATGCAGCAATATTACACTAACATAGATAATTGATATGGTAAAGGTCTAGTTAACATTAACTCTAAATTGCTGATATTAACAAATAGGTTTACCTTGGTGTACAGCTGAAAGTCAGAGCATTTTGCTAAAACATGGCAAAGATCCCCCCCACCACCACCACCACCACCACACCACACAGCCACAAAACCAACCATCTATACACACACCTTGGCAACAGAATCGCCATTGGCTAATTAATGTGTTGTATGTATGGAAGCTTTTTACATTCACATGTGATATGATTTGAAAGCACAACTACAAAAAAAACACACAAAAAAAAAACAACAACATTATGTTAGAACTTACAGGCTGGTAGTGTTTCAATCAGTTAATTCAGTAAAAAAAACAGCAACAATACTACTAATGAAATACTACTACTAATACTATATAACTATACTATATAAAACAATCTAAGGTCTGATAAGCTGCTCATAAATATTAAATGCATTATCCCTGTTTGCTCTAATTGATTTGCAGAAATTAAAATGGTGAGCATTAGCCAATGAGATCGATGTTTGTGCATTAGCCCCGCCCACTACTGAAAGAACCAGCCAGCAATGGCTTTTGCTTGCTTTTTAAGACTAAATTCGTCATTTTGAAAGCTATGTAAGACTCTAATGACAAAGTGAAACTTTTAAGTGCCCAGTCAGAGTGTTCAAGTGCAGGTGAATGGAAAAACTTACTCTTAGCCTCTAAAGCCCATAGTATACTTTGTTTTTTTGTACGTGTACATAAGCGTATGCTTTCGGACAAACACATAGCACAGGCGGTCGACACATGTGCTCTAGAAAGCTTCATCTTTGTCCAGCTCTACTTTTCTTTAGAAGTTAAAAAAAAAAAAAATAAAATCTTTGTACTCTTTCAAACTAAAGTTGCAGCTCTCTCATAACCCTCTCACAAGTACTCGTCAGCACGGCTGTCTGTAGTTGTTCCATCTCTTTAGTTTGGTTTTCTACTGTGAAACAGCAGCCCGGGCCAGTGCTGCCACCTTGTGGAACAACTGATTCGTGCAAAACACATTCAATGCACAACGCGATCTACAAGTACAAAGTACGTGCGGTTACAAAAATCAGGTGGTGCTTACTACTCTGGTGTTGAAATTTGCATCACACGTACTGTACATGGTACACCTTGCGGACGCATAAAAAATTAAGCACACTTTGGGCTTAACTCAGACACTGGCAAGTGAAATCTACCACTTTAGTAGCCAAAGGCTAACATTAGACATTGTCACCTAAAATTGAAACATTTTTGCTTATGTAAATGATTTGCTTGCACTGTAGAGGTTTGAGCAGGAACATTTTGATTTCATGTTGACTTTAAGGGTGCTTTCACACTTGGTTCGCTTGCCTGGTTCGAACCAGAGTTCGATTGCTTCCCCCTCCCCCTGCTGGTCTGTGTTCATATTTTATTTGGGTCCGAACCGTGGTTAGTTTGCATCATCAAGCTAGCAGATGTTTACCCCGATGCTTAGTAACAGCGGCGCAGAAGCATAACATTGCTCTCTGCACTTTTATACATTTACGTTTTTGAACCGTTTGTTTTGTTTACAAAGCTTCAATACATAATGGCACTTATGTCTGTCTTACGAATGCACTGCAAATGCTCTAAAGAACACTGAAGCCGAACAGAAATGAGACATACAGCTCACTGCTTGCAGCGCGTCAGTCACATTTGTCAGGAAAGTGAGTGAAACACACACACAAACACATTTTTAATCAAATAATACATTATCAATAGCGGTTCACTTCCGTGATTTGGTACGATTGCGTTCATATCAGCAGCAAACCATACCGGAGTTCACTTGAACCGTACCCAGACCACCCTTATTAAGCGGACTCGGGTACGGTTCGCGGGTGCGCACCCGAGTTCGGAAGACAGCGTTCACATCGAAACGAACCGAACTCTGACGTCAATCGAACCCGGGTGTGCACCAAAAGTGCTAGTGTGAAAGCACCCTAAAGCACATATATAGAGGTATCTTTTTTCAGAATGAATAAATGTGACACCGTCAGAGGGTTCTCTGAAGTCTGTCTGGCCTCCGCGAGGAGGTCCATCTCTGAAGCGTCCCATGCCTCCGCCCCCCCTTCTGTCGCCAGGGCGACCGCCTCCTCGACTCCTCCCACCCATGAAGTCATCATCTCTAAATCCTGTGAAGAGAGGAAGAGTGTGAGTAACCGGTCCGTCATTCTCCCACTCCACTGCAAAGTTACACCAAAATACTGATCCAGAATTGGCTCTGGGCAAAATATCACAGTGCTTAAGAAAAATGAAGTCTGATCCCAGATCAGTATCTATAGGCAACTTCAATCTGGGAGGAAATCTGACTGCAGACCAGCAGGGAAACTCCACTGACAACATGACTGATGGCAATGAGATGGAGTCCCTGAGAGATCAATGTTCAAAAATTAACTAAAAATATATGAAAAAGCCAAAACATAAATATGCAATACCAAGATCCCTGCTGACAAAGTCATGTGACTCAGTTTAATGGAATATTCTGGGTTGTTTTCAACAAGGTTTCAAACACTACTTCCTCAGTTTGTAAAAGTGGGTGAGAAAAACGTTTACTGTAATAGGGTGAATGTCACAAAAACAGCCAAGTAGCATCAATTATTTTACTCCAAAATCAAATAAAAATAAGCAACTTAATTTGCATATAGAAAAATAAGCCTATTACAGTCCATTATGATTTTTTTCACTGATATTTTATGACAAATAATTAAGCTTTTTACAGTTATATGAAAAATATTCTATTTAATATTTTATGTACACATCATGGGATTGTGTTGTCTTGAATGTATGCTGATTTTTGTATCATCATATCATTATAATAAATTAATATTGTGATGACAATGATTTCCATTACTGCATTATAACTTAGTGCATAATTGCAATGAAAATATCACAATAATAATAATAATAATAATAATAATAATGTTATTTAAAAAATAAATTTAATGATTTTAAATTAAAAATGAATAATCTGTTATTATTAACAACACTAATAATAATTATAAAAATATATATTTTTTGTATTACCCCCCCCCCCCACCAAAAAAACAACAACAACAACAACAACAACAACATCCAATGAAGTAATGAAAATCTTGTCCTAAAAACTTTAATTTTCTTCATGTCCTATTGCTTACTAGGCGTTCATCCAGTAAATTTATTGTAAACATGTTTTCTGATCATTTTTACAAAATGAGGAACACATCTGAATTGTCTGTGGTCATATCATACCACAGATGTGTGCTATATCAGATTCTTGCTAAAATCTAGAGCCGATTATCTAGTGCTAACTCCACAAGGGTTCGAGTTCTTGCCCAGTTCACACGTCGCACCTCCTCCAGACTGGTCGAAGTCGTCTCTGGAGTCACGTCCCCCTCCTCTGGCCCCACGTGAGCCACCACGGCCTGAAAGGGACAGGGGGCTGTTTAATAGGGGCAACAATTCAAAGCTGAGATCAGGGTGAAAGAGAGGCCCACCCACAAAACGGCTCAACTGAACCAATCAGATCATCTGCCAACAGCGCTAACAGGAAGACACCAGCTGGACAGGCAAGTTTAGCCTATAGGAAAGCACTTCATATGTTAGAGGGGAAGGAAGAGCAGCTAGAAAGGGTTTGCTACTGAGGGATGAAAAAAACAGAAAAGCACAAAAATATCTGAAGATGAAACATGTACATGAACAATGACTGTGAGAAGCCTGGCTTAAAGGGACAGTTCACCCAAAAAAAGACATTTGCGTCATTTACTCACCCTCGAGTTGTTCCAAACCTGTATGAGTTTCTTTCTTCTGCTAAACATAAAATATTTTGAAGAACGTAATGGGGACCAGAAATCGTTTGATAACTCACATAGTTGGAACAACTTGTGTGAGTAAATTACAAAATTTAAATTTTTGGGTGAACTATCCCTTTAAAAAAAAATGCTGTTTTTGTGTAGTATGAGCAGTGAATTAAATATTTGTAGCTATATGCAATTGCAATATAACCAAGCGGAGACAGTTGAGAATAAGAGACAGAAGACACAAAGTGAGCACAAGCTAATATTGAGCATTGCTTAGGGGTTGGCAGTACAACCGAAATCCTGGTTATGGCACATCACAAAGACTTTATTACAACATCATATTTTCTCTAAAATAAAAGATAATAATGTCTAACAGCAGTCAACTGTGGCCGGGCAGGTTGAAGACTAAATTATTAGCATCAGAGAAAAGTCTGTCTTTTTCACCTGAAGATCAAATTTGCCTTTTTATTGAATTTATATATAAAAAAAGTTGTGTAACTGAGCCTGTAACAGAATAAATTCTTAATTTACCATCTGACTCTATAAAATGCAAGTAAATACTTCCAGTAATATCATGTTAAAAAACCTCATGTCAAAAACTTCAGTAAACTATAAATGCTAATATACATGACAATATATTTTATTTTTATTTTTTAATAAAAAAAAAACTAGAATATTTCTCTAGAAAACCTGATACACACAGTGTAACAGAATCTCTACTTGGTTGATAATTATAAATGTAAATACAATGGGAGCGCTCATCCCTAGCATTGCTCATTTCTGAGAATATAAAGACCACAATATTTGAAAGGAAACACACAAGCAATATATCGACAGTAAGAAAGAGACAACAGCACTAATGAAAGCACAAGATAAAAGATTGCGCTAATGTAATATTTTGATATATTGGCGAACACACAGTACCTCTGTCGTCTTTCCGGAAGCCGAAGCCTCCGGCGCCACGTTCTTGCTTTCGGCCCTCTGCGATATCCACCCTCAGAGATCGGTCTCCTAGCAGCTGTGGAAGAACTTCATACTTAACACATATCAAACAGTACACTAGCGTTCAAAAGTTTGTGGTTGGGAAGATGTTTTAAAACTGTTTTGAATGAAGCCCCTTATGCACACTGAGGCTACATTTATTTGATTAACTATTCAGTAAAAACACTAGTGGGAAATATAATTTAAAATAGCTTTTCTATTGAAATGTTTAAAAACGTAAATTTATCCCATATTCAGAATCACATGATCCTTCAGAAAACATCTAATATTCTGATTTGGTTCTCAAGAAACATTCATCACTAATGCTGAAAGCAGTTGTGCTGCTGCTTATTTTTGTGGACCTTTTGTTTTGATTCTTTAAAGAAAAATCTTTGGTAACAATTTAAAAATCTTTACTGTCACTTCTAATCAATTTAATGCATCCTTGCAGAATAAAAGTATTAATTTTCTAAAAAAAAAAAAAAAAAAAAAAAAAAAAACCCCGCTGTCAAGCTTATCTATTGTACATGCTTTATGAATTTTTCACTTTTATCAGCTATAAAAACAAAAAAGTGGGTGTATTTCTATTCAAAATGACAGCACATAATCCCATCCATTACCTCTGCCTTAAACAAAACAAAAATAATACTAGAATAAAGTGTAATTAGGTGACTTACAGCGCCATCATACGTCAAAGCCTCTTTTAGAGATTCCAAGTCTTCAAACTCTACATAACAGAAACCTGGAGAACGAAAACAAATAAAAAACAAACAGTTTGCTCATTTAGTAGCTGTTTTGATTCACACTGATTTTCAGTACATTAATTCGAGTTACATCTACCAGCATGTGGTTTCCCTGAGGATCAAACCCAGGACCTTGGTGTTGCTCGAGACACATTCTACCCGTCAAGCAACAGAAAGATAAACTAGCCACACATTTTGAGGTTTGATTCATGTCCGCAGCACAAAGTTTAGTACTTGGGCGAAAACCCAGTATGAATAATAAGCAAACAATATCCCTCAGTAATCATGCGAAGGTCAGCCCACCTTTGAACTTGTCTGTCTCTTTGTCTCGCACTAGTCGAATGCTCCGGATGCTGAGGTCTTTGAAGATGGCATCTATGTCTCCTTGCACCGTGTTGAAGGGCAGGTTGCCGACGTACGCCGTGTAGGGCGGCTCTGCGGGGAGTTCCTTCTGCTTTCGGGGTCCGCCTGGGCCGCCGCCGCCTCGGGGTCTGCATCCGAAAACAAAGAACCTGATCAGCTCTACACCTTCTAGAAATAACACCACGCAGGTAAACTATTGATCTCGACGTTGTGTGATTCCAGCAGGACTCAAATACTGCAAATAAAAGACGCACACTGACTGATAAAGCCCACCACGACCACTCGGAGCATCTCTCTGTCCTTCAAAAATCTACAATGTGTCGCTTTAATCAATCACACACTTCTGATGGTTTTGTGTCTCATAACATCCCAAACACATAAACCTAGCTTCTGATAGACATTTGTTTTCCATGCCATTTTTGTCAGCAAATAGAATTTTTAATAAATTGCGGTTGACCAGTAAGTGTTTTTCAATGGCACATATTTTCAATGTCATTTATATCAGTAACAAATTAATTTTTAGTTAATGTTCAATTTATTTCATGTATGCATCATGATTTAAGTGAAATTGTTACATTTAATCAAATTTATTTAAAGTACTAAGACACTATAGGCTGCTCTAATCAAATCAGTATCAATGTCCATTTACAGAGGCGGTGCAAAAACTGCATTTGAAGTGTTTTTAGGTGCATTATTGCTGAGATGAAAAAAAATGCTTTTACAGTGCAATTACAACTAAATAATGCTGAGATTAATGTTTCAAAAAATATTTAATGAAACGCTTTAAACATGAAACTGAAACCGCCAGAATATTTCTTAATGAGTCAGTCACTGAATCATTCACTCAACCAGTTCATTCAAAAACACAGATTCAATCAGCAGAACGGTTCAACTGCTTTTGTTTGGAGCGGTTTTCACTGGTAAAAGAGCAAAAACTATACTATAAGATACTGTAACTCTGTTTTAACTATTTATAGAAAAGTTGTATAACGTCACATTTAAATGTCAATATAAAATGTCACATTTGCAATTGTGCTGATATTGTGAATGAACAGCACACTCTCTCTCATGTATAAATATACAAAAACTCTAATTTTACTGGCACTTAGCCCCTTAGCCCTATTCATTTCTTACCCTGATATAATTAGTTTTTTTCTCAATTATAATAATGACAATTAATTTATGAAGTCAAGCCAACACTTAAGACAAGTATGCCATAATCAGTGCTAACAAGTGTAAAGGGGATTTACAGAGATATCATGTAAAATATTGTGTGGAAACAGCCATACATTTGATCTAAGAACATTTCTCAAGTGATTCAGAGAAACTAACAAAGAAAAATAGTGCTGTCAAATGATTAATCATATCCAAAATAAAAGTTTTTGTTTACATAACATATGTCAGTGTACTGTTTATATTTAATATGTATAAAAACACACACACGCATGTATATATTTAAGCAGAATGATAAATATATTATATATAATTTACATGAATTTAAATATACACATGGAAATATTTTCAAAATATACACTGTATATGTGCATTTAAATACACAGTATTTTTTTAAATATACACATTATGTGAACAAAAACTTATTTTGGATACAATTAATCGTTTAACAGCACTAAGAAAAAAATGCAAATGCCTCTTTTCCGCATATGAAATCTATAAATCACAAATGATTTCGAAATGATTTTTGTGCACAGCTGAATGGTTTCAGATCTCCGCTTGTAAAAGCCCCCAATTAAAGTGTTTAGCATATAACAGAGCACCAGTTAACATCCAAATCCTTCACTTGAGAATAGTAAGCAGCAAGAATCGCTTCCACTATCTGCCATAAGAGACAGTGCGTCCATCTGCTTAGACCCTGATGAAGCACTAAACACTTTTCCACGTCAACGACCGCTTTATAAATCTGAACGTTGACATGGATTTTAGCGTATGCATACACTAAAATCAAATCTGTGTGCGTATGCATACACTAAAATCAAATCTGTGTGCATACGTTTTATAAACGAGGCCTCTGAAGCTAAAAATGAGCATTGAGAAGGCTGGCTGTTTATTGTGAAACTGGAATGTGGGTGTGTGGTCACTTCTGTTTGACTTCACACTGGACAGTTATGAGCTGATACCAGTAATCTTAAAAATCATCATATTTCATATTGGCTTGGCCCACACATTGGTCTATCACTGGTAGCAATGTGTGATAACTGAAAGTGCTACTGGACAGACACAAAGTGCTTCAGACAGAAATACTGCAGATTAATTTATTTTCTGTCTGTAATAGTAGATTAAATCCCATGCAAAGCGAATCTGTGAGCTTCCGCTGGGATCCAGTATACTACAGACATTCCTCTGGTGTCGGAGGAGGCCTGAGACGAGTGTATAGCATGACATCTCCGCTCCGTCTGCTGTCTTCAGACCTGTGCTGTCCACAGCAAATGACACATGACTGCTACTGAGTACTCAGAGTTTCATCAACCACCGCAAAAACCCACGCAAACTTAAAATACTGCAGCGGTAGGGACCAGATGGAAATACCATGGTACCCTCATACACAGATGATGTTAGTCATACCATTAATCAACTAAGATTCGGCCGTTTTAAGCTTGTACAGATCATCTAATCATTGAACAACTGCCCAATACCTGTGCCAAAACTTGATAGCCTTGTCAAATAATGCACAATACACTTTTTAATGATTTTTACGATTAATAGAAATCTTGCATAGCATTATAAATGTCTTTAATATCACTTTTGATCAATTGAATGCATCCTTGCTGAATAAAAGTACTTTCAGACCTCAATCTTTTGAATAGTTGCTCATCACTGTTTTCACTAAAATATTAAGCAGCAAATAAGCTTTTGTAATATTATACACTACAAGCATTCAAAAGTTCATGTTCAGTTAGGTTTTTTTTTGGAAAGTAAAGAAATTAATACTTTTGAGCGAGGATGCATTAAATTGATCAAAAGTAACAGCAAATACATGTATAACACTACAAAAGCTTTCTATTTCAGCTAAATGCTGTTCCTCTGAACAAAGAAACCTAAAAAAAAAAAAAATCAACATTGATGATCAGAAATGTTTCTTGAGCAGCAAACCAGAATGATTTCTGAAGGATCATGGGACAGCTAACCATGCTGCAAATTAAGCTTTGATCACAGGAACAAATGAAAATTTAAAATATAATCAAAATAGAAAACTGCAATAACATTCCACAATATTACAGTTTTCACTATTTTTGTTAAAATGAATGCAACAGTTCTTTAAAAAAAACAACAAAAACACATTTCAAACTTTAGTACAGTAGTTTGTGGGGGTTTTCTCCTCATTGGTAATAATGCAGGATGGTCAGGGAAGCCTAAAGTACAAAACAGAACAAATCTGACTAGGTTTCCATACATTAAATAAGCACGTACTTTCTGTTTCTATATTCAATAACTGATAAATGCCACGCACGTCTGTGCCGGTATGCAAATTAAGCCATGTGACACGTGCATGCCATCAGGTCGATCTAAAGGACGGAAAACACAATAAATCTTAGTTATCTTATGCACTTGTGCTGTTGATCCGAGAACAGCGTGAGCAGAGGCTAAAAATGCATTTGCACGGACGTGATTATTTCCATGTGCACTGCATTTCAACGATAGCCCGAGGTACTTAACGTTACTACCGTACACGTCCAGAAAGATGGAAGTACCACGGTATTTTTGTGTAAATGAGAACAATTCCACTCGTAAGCAGCAACGCGGTGGGACTGAAAACAGCAGAGTAATATAACGTTAGATGTGAGTCAAAGCCCTGATCGAGGCCCAGCGCAGACCGCGCTAAAACACGCTGTCGCACTGATCCTTCACCCCGATTATGACACCAATAACCACATTCAATAGCGACAAACGAGCAGCAGTGCTTTACATAGCGTCTGCGTGCACTGAAACGCTGAGTCTGCCGAGAGACATGAAGCCCATGTGGGCTGAGTTTCGTGGCCGGCCTTCATTGATCATAGCGGGAGCTGCTGCGTGGCCTAACGTTACCCCCGCGCGATGTCCCGCAAACCCGCGCTCGCACGCGCCCCGCCGCCGCACCGCGCCTCTCACGCGGGCTCTCTTACCCTCTCCCCCCGCCGAAGCTCCCGTAAGCCCGGTCCCGGTCATCGTAGTTATCGAAATCCGCCATTGACGAAGATGCTGTCCAGAGAAAGCAGCAGTCTGACGCTGAAGGACCCCAAAATATACGGCTGCGAGGTTGAGCTGCCCTCTGCGTGCCTGAGACGTTGCCAGTTTGAAGTTTATAAAATACATTTGAGTAGCAATACAGTAAATAGGTTTAAAATGTCAAAGTATGATGTATGTATATTAATTTTGGAGTCTTTATGCAAAAGCATATTTTTAATGTGAGTAATGGATGGTTTTTCAATCGGGCAACGGCGAGGAGACTGGAGATGCGATTTAACGAGTCTTTTTGGAGGAACGCATCGGTGAGGATTTAGTGTTTCGAATGTTTTAAACGAAAAGATTCATTCAGTGACTCAGAACGCACGCGATAGGCGTATGAATCTTTGAGTGCGAATCGATTCGATTCACGATTCAATGGTGTTCGATTCGATCCAGGAACGATACTGATATAATTACTTATATTTTTATAAATCTTAGTTGCGCATTTTGAGGATGTTACCACTGGATTGATTGATTTATTATTTATTTAAAGCCACCTTGTTACCTTAACAACATGTAGTTCTATTCTAAACATTTTCTGAAATAATTTCAACTGTTGATTCTAATAAAATGTTTTGAAGAGTTTAAATATATTAAGCATTAATGTATTGATCATGGTGGATCATCACATGAGGCTATGACGCTATTTTCTCTTAATATGTGTCTCATTAAGGGATATGCAAACTCTTTTTTGTTTTTTTCCAAGGCATGATTATTACATGAAATCTAATCATTTCAGATATTTCAGAAATTATTTCAGAAAAGGTTTAGATTAGAAATCTTGGTGTAATCTTCGATGACCAGCTGACTTTCAAAGACCACATTGCATGCTCGATCTTGCAGGTTTGCATTGCACAACAAAAAGATCAGGTCTTTTCTAACAGAGCATGCCGCTCATCTTCTTGTCCAGGCCCTTGTCATTTCTAGGCTGGACTACTGCAATGCTCTTCTGGCTGGACTTCCATCAAACACAATCAAACCTCTACAAATGATTCAGAATGCAGCGGCACGATTGGTCTTCAACGAGCCCAAAAGAGCCCATGTTACACCTCTCTTTATCTCCTTGCACTGGCTACCAGTTGCAGCTCGGATCAAGTTCAAGACACTGATGCTTGCATATAGAACAACCACAGGCTCAGCACCCGCCTACTTCCACTCAATATTACGAATCTACACCCCCTCCAGAAGTCTGAGATCTGCTAGTGAGCGACGCCTCGTGGTACTGTCACAGAGAGGCTCAAAATCACTTTCCAGAACATTTTCTCTCACCGTTCCTGGCTGGTGGAACGATCTTCCCCTCCCTATCCGGAACACTGAATCCCTGACAATTTTCTAGCAACGCATGAAAACTCATCTCTTCCGTCATCACTTGACTTCATCTTTAAAAAAAAAACACACATTTGCTTTCTTTCCTTAACCTCTCCCTGTCTAGCTAGTACCCAGCGGGCACCAACTGGGCAAAGTTACGTCCAGTGGACGTCTTTTTATGTCTTTGCAGACGTTGAAAAGACGTCCACTGAGGAGCCAGAATGCAAGTTTTTATGACGTCTTTTTTTGACGTGTTCTGCACGTCTGATATAGATGTTCATAAAACCTCCGCACAAGGTTAAAAACTAGTTAAAATGTGGTCAGTGGACATATTTTCAACATCATTTAAGGTTCATTTAGACAATTTATACTCTTTCTGGACCAAATAAACACTCTCAGGATGCATTAGATTTAAACTCGTGTTATTTTAATGTAATTTCCATTTGTAATTGCAAATCAACTCACAGACACTGCCCAAAATCATGAAAATAAAAGAATCTTCGCTGAAACAGTGCTGAAGTTTATGAGATAATTAAATGATCAAATAACTGATGATTGAACATTTGGTAATATCAACTGCAAATCAAAGATATTCAATCTCTGAAGATCTCAGCAGAGGATGATTAAACAACTCCACAAACAGCATCACCAGCTTCACTCATTAGATTGACTTTATTTCTGTCAGACATAGCTTTGATTGATAATTAACAGAGGTTTAGATGTTGATATTTGTTTCATTTGAATTCACCATTGTGGTGGACAGTGTTTGCTTTAGTGGGGATCTTGGTCCTCGTACTTCTTGTGTTAGCTTTCCTTTGACTACTGTAACTGTGTCTTTGTGAAGCGCAATTGTTGTGGTAAAAGAAGCCATAATAAAGCAAGGTCAGGTGCTATCAGCTCCTTGTTGATGATGAAATCACCACAAAATGAGCGTCTGATGTTGTGATTTTAGTTTTCTTTTATATTTGGCATTTGTAGCTTCCAACCATGTGAAGTTGTATAAGAGCAAAATGATCACTTACTCTGAAGATTGATAAAATGCATGTGAATGAGATATATCGAGTGAGCACATCATATAGTCACACACAGACATCAAGATTTTACACATGAATCACAACAACGGTGACAATCAAAACAAACAAAAAAGCTTCATGCTGCAATGCATGATGGGTGGCTTCATAGTACAAACTCATCCTTAATTCCCAAACTTTTTTGATTTGATTGTCACCGTTGTTGTGATTCATGTGCAAAATCTTGATGTCTGTATGTGACCATTTACTCATCTCTCATGCACATGCATTTTGTCCATCTTCAGAATAAGTGATTATTTTGCTCTTGTACAACTTCACGTGGTTGGAGGCTATAAACGCCAAATATAAAAAAAAATCACAAAAAGAGCATCTGACAACATCAGATGCTCATTTTGTGATGATTTGATCACCATCAATAAGGAGCTGATAGTACCTGACCTCACTTTGTCTTCCTTTACCACAACACTTGTGTTTCACAAAGACACAGTTGCAGCAGCCAAAGAAAAGCTAATACAAGAAGTGCGAGGACCAAGACAAGCAAACACTGTCCACCACAATGGTGACTTCAAATGAAACAAATATCAACATCTAAACCTCTGTTAATTATCAATAAAAGCTATAGATGTCTGACAGAAATAAAGTCAATCTAATGAGTGAAGTTGGTGATGCTGTTTGTGGAGTTGTTTAATCATCCTCTACTGAGATCTTGAGAGACTGAATATCTTTGATTTGCAGTTGATATTTACAAAAAGCTCAATCATCTGTTATTTGATCATTTAATTATCTCATAAACTTCAACACTGTTTCAGCAAAGATTCTTTTATTTTCATGATTTTGGGCAGTGTCTGTGAGTTGATTTGCAATTACAAATGGAAATTACATTAAAATAACACGAGTTTAAATCTAATGCATCCTGAGAGTGTTTATTTGGTCCAGAAAGAGTATAAATTGTCTAAATGAACCTTAAATGATGAAAATATGTCCACTGACCACATTTGAACTAGGTTTTAACCTTGTACGGAGGTTGTATGAACGTCTATATCGGACGTGCAGAACACGTCAAAAAAAGACGTCATAAAAACTTGCATTCTGGCTCCTCAGTGGACATCTTTTCAACGTCTGCAAAGACATAAAAAGACGTCCACTGGACGTAACTTTGCCCAGTTGGTGCCCGCTGGGTATTTACTCTGAACAATGCCTGAAACTTTGTATAGCAAGCACTTTCTGTGTCTATTTGCCTCTTTATAATGAATCGCTTATTGTATTCCTCAGTTGTAAGTTGCTTTGGATAAAAGCATCTGCTAAATGAATAAATGTAAATGTAAACACAGCTTTACATTTCTTGTTATCTGTTGTGTCTGAGTCAATTTGTTCCAAAGCTGTATGACTTTGTTTCTTTTGTTGAGCACAAAAGAAGATATTTTAAAAAAAAAAATATGGGTTGCTTTCATTGTTTCTTTCTAAATGTCCCAAATACAACGTATTAATAAATATACACATTTATTGTATAGACAAAAAGAGTGAGAGAGACTAGAAAAAAAAAAATCTAAAAGGCATAGTTCTGCCCAACTCAATCCGAAAAATCACATCTCTTCCATCTTTAGTTGACCCTCTAACTCTAGCACTCTCTTTTCTAATTCTATTCTATATTCTATTTCTTTATATTTATTATACAATTAACAAAAGCAAAAAAGGCCTGTAACACTAGCTTGCTCTATTCTTTTTCTATTCTATCTGTTTTCTTTTTATTTATTGTATAATTTTAAAAAGAAAACCTTGCTACGTGTGTTAAGCTAACTGAGACTTGTTATAGCACTTGCATATCATTGCTCTTTTGCAGATTTTGATTGCTTCCATTGCTTCATTTGTAAGTCGCTTTGGATAAAAGTGTCTGCTAAATGACTAAATGTAAATGTAAAAATAAAAATTCCTGAGGAAGAAACTCAGCATTGGAACAACTTGAGGGCGAGAAAATAAAGAGAATTTTTATTTTTGAGTGAACTATCCCTTTAAGTCTTATGTTGGCCCTTCACGAAGGTCTGCTGAGTAAATACTGCTATGACCTACTGCCCTTTTATATTTAAACTGAACAAAACACCAATATTTATAAACATCATCCAAGAAAGGCCACTTACAAAACAAGTAGTGAGGAAAGACAAGAAAAGAATGAAGCTGGAAAGAACCAGCCTATACATTAAACAGGCAGTTTCTGAGATTTAGTCTGGTGGGAGGATGCACATTCATTTTCATAATGTACGCAATGTCTTGCACCATCATGTGGCTGTGAGAAAAAAACACAACCACCAGCTTCCCACAGCCACTTCTGATGAATGAAACAATCATCTAATGGTGAGAAAAAAGCTTTATTGAGCAAGAAATAAATAAACAAATATATCCAAATAAATTAAAAATAAATAAATGTTGGTTTCAAATACTTAAACATAAAATTATGATTTTTATAAGTTCTATCCTTCAAACTAAAATTCTACAATATTATGTTTTGTAATGGCATTTGAGTAAATACATACTGAAAAACATTCAGAAAAGAATAAACTTTTGTGTATTACATTTGTCACAAAAAGTATACGGACAGTTCAGCCACTCTGAAAATGTATGTCACTGCATTATAGATAAATGATCATCAAACCAAGATTTACAGTTTTTTACAATAACTTTTGCACTAATATCGGAACCTTCTTGTCATTTTTCAAAAGTCTAGACAAATAATTCACAACCGATGACAAAAATGCACATTTTTTCAGAACACAAAAAGCGGAGGGAGGAGGTGTGAACGGGGTCGACCATCCTCGTCCTGACGAGACGCCTGTGGCTGTGGTTGAGGGAGAGAGAGGGCCAGAGAAAACAAAGAAGAAGAAGCAGAAAAACAGGAGGTTTCAGATGTGGTTTGCCTCTTTATTCACTTGTTTCTAACGCCCCAAGTTCACCAAGGCTCAGGGTGAGCAGGTCACTGATGAGGCCTCATCCAGGAGGGGCACTGATGGTAAACGACGATCAAAATGTCTCTTAATCACTTCTATAAAATATGAAATAAACCCATCCCACTATCTCACCGATTAATTATTTTTTCCACAACATGATAAATGTTTAATATAGAAAAACATAAAGAGGTTTGATATTTCTAGTTCCCTGCATAATATGATTATGCAATATTTTATTGATATTATTTGATTAAAACAAGGTTAACCCTTCAAAACAACTGACTTCAGCCACAGATTAAATCAACTGAAATAAAGACAACATTAAATCTCTCAAGATCTGATTAAACAACTCCTAAATCAACATTACCAGCTTCACACATTACTAACCAGACTGACGCTATTTCAGTCAGACGTCTACAGAAGTGCTTATTGAGAATTAAGAGAGATTTAGGTATTGTTGATATTCTTGTAGTTTTTGGGCACTACCATGATGGAGATCAGTGTTAGCTTTATAACATTAACTTTTCTTTGCCTGCTGTAAACATGTTTAAAAACACATTTGTTATGGCAAAAATGAGCCGAGGCAAAATCTGTAATATTGTTAATTATGTTTTGCTAATGACACAGCCATCATTAAACACCATATTCACTGATTTTTATTTATTTTTTCTTCTCCAGTGTGTCTTCTCTTACCGAAGTGATGTAATGATACACTAGAGCAAAAGAATGAGCTGGCTGTTATGCAAGGTTGTTAAACACATCACTGACAATTTAATGAAAAAAGTGTTAAAGTGCTATGAAACACACACATCTAGAATCAGCGTATGAATCTCAACAATGGTGACAATCAACTAAAATGAATAAACAGATCAACTCTGAACACCACAAAACCTGTTACTAAAACTCAACACAAAAACAAAAGCAAAAATAAAAGCACATAGAAAGAATTAGAGAAAATAAGTGGACAATTCAGTGGCATAATTTATTCATGTCACAATGCATGCTGGGAGTCATGGGTGAGGTCTGTACTGTGCTGGTACCCAGCATGTATTGCAGCGTTAAGCTTTTGACTCACCATTGTTGAGATTCATATGCTGATTCTTGATGTCTGTAAACAATGCCATATTCTTAAACGTTCTATGCATAAGATGTCTTTTAGTACTTCAAAGTAGTTTGCTATTTTACAATTTCATATAACATCATAAAAAATATAAAACTAACAAAAAAAACCTCACCACATCATTAAAAATTCCTTTTGTTTTTTTTTGTGTGTTATAAGAAGCGTGCTTTATAAACAGTTACAGCAGCCAGAACAAAAGCTAGCATTAAAAAGTCAGAGTCAAGAGCCCAACTAAAGCAAACGCTGATCGCCATAATGGTGAGGTCTAACGAAACGTGTTCAATAAAGCATCTAAACCTCTGATAATTCTCAAAGAAATGTTGTAGATATACACTCTAAAAAAAAACAAAAAAGGTTCTTCAGTGGTTCTTCAGCGGTTCTTTGGGGTGGTTAAGGTGCTATAGAGCACCACTGCTGTACATAAAGAAGCCATTAAGTTTTTTAACTGTGTTTTCACTTGGATGGGATTAATACAGAACACAAATTCCAAGTATGGGTTACAATACTTGCCCATACCTCACTTCATTATACTCCAAATTTTGTAATTACAGTAAATTAAACTTAATTTACTAATTGTACATCAGATTTTAATTTATTATTATATATATATATATATATATATATATATATATATATATATATATATACACACACACACACACACACACACACACACACACACAGACACACACAATATTTTTTTATTTAATGAACACACACAAAATAAAATGTCTCTGTAACTCATTTAGACATACCATATAAAAGTAAAATCAGTAAAGAGTTAAAGCTCTGGTGTTGAATTATCCACAACCAGTTCTCCAGTACAGTAGGTCGTGATAATGCTCTTAAGGAGTTATTCGCCATCAAACAAGAAGGTGTTACAACCGGGACATTTACGTACTTTGCGTGCTTAAACGGGCTGAAACTTTTCTCACAGTCGCCATTTTCTTTGACCCGCAAATCGCAACGCAGAGCACACGAGGACAGAAAATAGAGAGATTAAGTGTTTTATGTTATTCACACAGTATTAATTTTATAACATCACATTGTTTTAGAATGATATTTCTGTGCTGTGTGTGCGGCTCACAGTGCGGAGCTGACGAGGAGGTTGCTTTTTAACAGGAAACACTGAAAATAAGTGTTTTATCTAATTTACAATATGTATTTTATAACATATTGATTTATAGTGATATTTATATGCTGTGCACGTTTAAACGGTCGAAACTTTTCTCTCAGACACATTTCCTTTGTTTCGCGGTGCAGACAGGTTTTAACAGAGACAACACTGAAGGTAAGTGATTTAACTTACCCCATTCACAATATGTATTTATAACATCATATTGTTTTACAAAGACATTTATGTGATGTGTGCTCCTAAACTTTTCTCAGAGATATTTGCTTTGATTCATAACGTGGAGCAGGCAAAGAGGTTACAATTATCAACAAGAGACCTAAAGTAAGTGTTTTACCTCATTTACAATGCTTTTTGTAACATCATATTGACAAATCAAACCATTGTAAACTTGCACGTCTCGTGACCAAATGTCATCACAAATATCATATCACGAAGCTTGCACATTGAGTTATTTTGATGTCGATTTACTGGATGAGTGAGAGCTATTTTCTAATATTCATTTGAAATAACTCTTTACAGTATACTCAAACTTTCTATATTGGGTGAGTTCCCAGCAGGCACAAAACAGGCACACAACGTCATAAGACGTTGATATTTGGTTAAATTTCGGTTGCGACGTCGGGTGACCAAATTTCAACGTAAATTCAACGTCTAATGTCAATGTTAAATTGATGTCCAATACCGACGTCAGCTGACGTTGAGATTTTGTTGTTTTTAGGTTGTGCAACCAAAATCCAACGTTAAGTCAATGTCAAATTGACGTCAAATATTGACGTCAACCCGATTTTCATTTTCAACCAAAATGCAACGTCTGTCCGACGTCATGTCCAACGTCAACCTGACATTACATAGACATCTGGTGCCTGCTGGGTTATAAATATAAATATAAATATTTATATAAATATAAATAAAAAGTGATTTTGTCACTTCATAAGATATGACACGACTTACATAAGCCACTTTTAACTTTGAAGTTTTTGTGGGGACTTTTTTTAAGAATGTGTTTTGTATTCATCAAAAGTGAGTTATATGGGTTTGGAATTACATTTTGAGTAAATTATTCCTCTAATGTTACAGATGGTTCATGCTGGAATAACTGAAAAATCAAAAGAAAATTTGTTTGAGTATAAAATCATCAGTACACTGTCGAGTTGGATGAAAAGAGCTCTTGTTAACATTTTTAGGACACATAACAGAAATGGGTAAGCCACATTTCCATATTTAAGATTATTGATTGTCATGCATAACTTTTTGATCATTACTATTTGTTATTTTCCTAATAATAATTAGAAGTCTGTACTCTTTCTAGTAGGGCTGCCCTCGACTAAAGATTTTCTAAAGACTGTTTTTTTTTTTTTTTACATTTTATTGACAGCCCCCATTTTTA
Source organism: Spinibarbus caldwelli (assembly GCA_039654775.1). Taxonomy (NCBI): domain Eukaryota; kingdom Metazoa; phylum Chordata; class Actinopteri; order Cypriniformes; family Cyprinidae; genus Spinibarbus; species Spinibarbus caldwelli. The sequence goes on along the minus strand of CM077252.1, from coordinate 27,277,820 downwards.
ACAATTTAACTACCCCAATCGGTTGAGGCTGGAAAAAATTAACAAAGCATCAGGGAACATCTGCGTGTAATGAAGGAGGAAACAGAGAAGCTTAGACCAAATGTAGAGCTCCTCAAAGGATGGTGCTGATAAAATGCTATCGGACAAATTTTGTGTCCAAATATAGCACAGAGGAGAGTTCCTGTGTTTCAGACAGGCCAGAATGCTCAGTGCAGTAGTGTGTTAAATGCCTCTTTATTTAATTATATGAGTTATGACTATATTTTAATACATGTCTTTCCTCCTTTGCCTTCCTCTTGATGTAAGCTCCTTTCGGATCTGTGAGACCACGCCAATGTTGATGTGGACCGACAAATTCTCACACAGCTCTCTGTAATGACACCCCGAGTCCTTCAAGTCCCCTGAAGAAGTTCAGGTGCATGATCTTTTTTCCTGTATTTATCTGTCTTACACACAGTAATGGATGTAAAACAAAACAAAACAAAACAAAACAAACAAAAAAAAATGTGTAAAAGCATCCACCATGTTATGATAATCTAATGAGGTTATTCTGTTTAAAGGCTTACAGTTGGAAGCAGCTATTCTGCTCTTGCCTGCTTTGTTCAAGGAGGACGCGGGGTTGCTGTTTGAAGTTGAGGTGAGCCATGAACAGTTGACTACAGTGTGTGAAACACAGTCTAATCAAAGCACTACACTTATTGCACATTTTGTTATTCAGATGCAAACATTAGTTTTTTGTTTGTTGGTCTACATAAACTATGCTATCAAACTGAAGAGAAATTTTGTTAATTTTAGGGCTGCAACTAACGATTATTTTGATAATCGGTTAGTTGGCCGATTATTTTTTTCGATTAATCGGATAAAAAAAGCAGAATTTTCTTCTTTTTTTTATTTTATTGACAATAACACTTCCACATTCAGTCCAATGTTCTTCAAACAAATGTGCCAAATGAATGCTATGAAAACATACAGTGCTTAACAGTTTATTAGACCACCTGTCATAATAAAGAGAAAACATAAATATTTTAGGAATCTGTCAAAGAATTGTTTAAACCTAAAAATGTTATTGTCATTTATTGGGCAAATAACACACTGAAACAACTAAATATTTATTCACATAATAAAAAAATAGCCTCCTGCCTTTCATAACAGCATGCATTCTTGCTGGCATTGTTTAGGTACTTTTTGACTAATTGGGTATCTGAAAAAATCTTTCATAGATCTTTCATTCTTTCATAGATAACAGAAATAATTATATTATAGCATTAGAAATAGGCTACTGTTACTGAAGACCTTCTGCATATTGGAGGACTAACCAATACAGATAGGTAAAAAATGATTTTAGTAAACACCAATACTGTTAGTTTAGAGCAGCAGTGGCACAAAGCTTACATTATTTGTTATAAACCTTAAATACATTTGTTTTAATAAATTTGTTAAGCACTGTATATAGGCCTATAGTTTAAATCTCTTCATCAAAAATTAAGATAATAACAAATATAATAAAGACGAATAAAACACAAACTCGGTGTTAACCAACTTTTTGATCACAGTCACGTTTACTGTAATTTCTTTATCCTGTAAAAAGCGGCTATGAAGCATCTGATATTAATATTCAGACAACTATACGCGGTTATCCCTTTACAGTTTCTACTCTCATAAAATCCGTGCTCTACATGTTGACTTTTAAACCTTAATTTAACGCTCAACAACAGATATTTCAACACAATTAATGTTTTTGCGCTGAATATTAATCCCTCTCTGACGTGCGTTCACGCGCCCGCCGAGCCGGTGTTGTGCCCATTTTCGACCCATGCCAAATTATTACCCCCTCTCGTTCAAATTGCTACCTGATTGCATAATCCTAACCCCACCCCTAATCCTAACTCCTCCCCCACATCTAACCCTTAACCTACCAATACTAGGGGGGTAGTAATCTGGCGGGGGTCAGAATTTGGCACAACACCGGCGCTCATTCAGTAAAGATTTAAACTTAACGCAGACTGTCAGGACGGAACTTTATGCAAAAATGGAAATGCTCACGTGAATTTGTGACATTTACAGATAAGGATATGACAGTAAACTGAACGTTTTTGCGCTGAGGATGCACACACATCTGTCAAAGCGCCTGACAGGGCAAGCCATCACGCTAATGCATTAATTTAAAGCTTAAAATAAAGAATTCTCATGTTTTGTGCAGCTTGGATCACGTACTTCTCCCGCAGCATCTCCTCCTCTATAGTTTCCTCCACTATTTTTAGATGCATTTTGGCCATAGAAATGCATTATTCAGTGCTGTAACGTTAATTTGATGCGACTGGCTGAAGTTAGACGTGCACTGTGGGCAGACCCGACTAAGCGATAATGAGAATAGTTGTCGATGATTTTCATAATCGATAATAATCAATTTTATCGATTAGTTGTTGCAGCCCTAGTTAATTTTCAGTTCATGGCCAAAAGTATTTGAGCAGTTGTATGACAGTAGTTAAGTAATTTAACTCACAAGGTTTGCCTTGAAAATAAATGCTATTATCCCCTCTCCCCCAGGGGCATTCTCAGACCAGCCCATCCCAACACCAAAGATGAAGCTTAAAGGCTGTAGGGAGGGTCATCTCATGCAGTATGACCACATTGTGCTCACGTTGGATGGACAGGTAATCACAGAGGAGAGCGAGGACATCTCGACGGCACTGGGACTCCTCCTGTAGCAGCAGTTCTCAATTCCAGTCCTGGCAACCTGCCTCCACATGTTGTCTCACTTATTTAACACACCTGATTCAGATCATGAGCTCATTAGAAAAGAGCTCCATGAATGAACTGTGCTCTGACTGACATGGTCCCTACACAGTGACCCTACACGGAACATTCCTTCGCAGATTTACACTACTTCCTTTCACTGTAAGTCAATATTCTATATTTCTGGGCCTCTTCCAGGTCTAGTTGCGGTTTCTATTGTTTTTTAAATCCTGAAGGACTTAGAGAAATGTTAGTACACTGTTGACAGTGAAAGAGTGAAAGATACTGTAGTACTTCAGAGTGTACAACTTATTTTGCACATGATTGTTTATTATTAATTTTCAGCAATTTCACTCATTCACTATTAAAGGGATACTTCACCCCAAAATGAAAATTTTGTCATGCAATGAGAGGAGATGACGAATGTCATCTCCTCTCATTGCAATTAATAACATCTTAGATTAATATAAATGACCGAGTCCAAGTGTTTCAATAGAAACAGTCAGACAGAGAAACCACTTCCATCTAACCATCATAAAAACGTTTTTTCTTCTAGCCTGACCATCCCAGACCAGTACCTCCTGAGGTAACTCTGACAGTCATGAACAATTAAGGACCCAGCTGTCCCCACATCATAAAGGTGCTGGACTGGCAGGACTATCCCGTCCAGTACATCATGGTCCTAGAGCGGCCCTCACCCTGCGTGGACATGCATGATATTTGGGAGCATCACAGATTATAAATGGATAGGATTATTTTACGACAGATTTGCATCCGCTTAAAAAAGTGAAAGTCACCATCTCTGCCATTCTCAGCCAAGTGAGAGCAGGACATTTTGTGTGTGTGTTTTCGAAAAAAGAAAGGTAATAAGCCTTTAGAATAACAAGGTGAGTTACCCCTATAGTTCACACAGTTCTAATAAGTTGCGATGGGTTAAATAAACACAGTAAACTAAACAGCAGACAAACAAAACTACAGTCAAGCGCAGACCAGTACTGAAGTGTACAGCAAAAATGCAGTCATAACTTTGCTTTTGCCGAGTTTATTTAATTAATATTGAGTAGGCCTACTTGATGTTCACTTGGATTTTTTCCTTAGCAGGGGAAATAACACTGTCATTCATGGTCGTATGGTAAAAAAGTAGTTTTTTATTTGTGTACATTCAAAATGACAACAAAATATAATGAAATGAACAGCAAAATGTGCTGCTTTAGTGCGTCTCGGTCTAATTGAGCATCTTTCTGGCGCACGCCACAAACATGAACCAATACACAGCAAGAGCCTACTTGATGCACCTACTAGAAGTCTGCATTTAGATTATTTGATGTTAAAAGCATCATATAAGTCACTTTGGAATAAATCACAGCATGTAGCCTATCAAAAACGTGACTTTACAGTCTGGAAAATACAGTAGGCTATAGCATCTTTTTTCCGCGGACCCTCTGGCACTTTGAAAACCGCTGGTCTACACCAGACTGTATGTCTACACAGAAGAAAGCACTGTCTAATCTCTGCCCCGGTACGAGTTGTGTCGAGCTATTCATTAATCTGGTTGTTTGATGAGAAAAAGATGAAATGCAGTTGCAATAAACGCATCAAAAATCCATACACCTGCAGCAGGGAGGACTATTATTCTGTCTCGCGAAACTGCGGAAGAACTGATGACGACACGGTTTGATCTTTGGCTGACCAATCAGCAGAAAGAGGCGTTTAATTTCCGCCCACGTGTAGAAATCAAATATTCAAGCTGTTTATACATTTTTCTACTCTGAACGAAAAATGAAAAATGATGCTGAATTCTTGTTTTTCGTTTCTTGGAGAAAAAAAATGAAAAAACGAAAAGGAGCTGTTTTCTCATTTTTCTACTTTTAATATTAAATGAAAAAACGAGTGAACGCTGGATTCCTGATTTTGGTTTTCTAATTTCAAAAGGAAAATCCGTTGGCCGCCAAGTGCACGGTCCCATTTGCTTGTTTGTTTATTTTTTTGGCTTTGGCTTGAGGCGGTAGTTTTAGCATCTTGCAGAACTACTTGTCTAGGGATGTTATTTAAGTATTGCACCATCCAATCATATTTTTAATAATGGAGTCACCCTGAGCTCCCTGTCAAGCTCCTCTCACTGCCGCTCCAGAGGTTCCAGCCACTGGCGTCTGAGTCCCAGAGAGCCGTGTCATGGATGCATGAGAGCTCTCAGTCATGGCCACAGAGCTCCCTTTCTCAGCTGCCTTGGGTTCAGAGATCTTGTCAGCACCACACCAGAGACGCCTGTTAAGGCTGCCATAAAGGTTCCTGTCACTGCTCAAGAACCTGCTGAGGCTCCAGAAAGGGTCATGACTTGAAAGTCCCAGGATGCCCATTTCACAGCTTTGCTGGTCCCAGAGGTCCCTCAAACTGCTGCTCCAAAGTTTCCTGCCACAGGGTGGCTCCAGAAATCACTGTGAAAGCCACCCTAAAGATTCCTGATGCTGCTGCTCCAGAACCTACTGAGATAAGAGAGGTCAAAGTGACAGGCACCAAAGAGGTCACTTGACAGGGTGCCTTTTCAGAGCAATCCTGGTCCCAGAGCTTCCTGTTCCAGTTCTTGCTGCTGCAACCCTAGAACATGGAGCTCCAGCTGCATGACCGACTGGGTCACACTGATGCCCACCACAAAGGTTCCTCTCATGACAGTGCAGAGATTCATGCTGCCAAAGAAACTCCAGCCAAGGCTGCCCCAGTTTTTCCTTTCATAGCCTCAGGAAGATCTGGTGTTCAAGCTGCTCTAGGCCCTGAGCATCTCTCTCAACCTCCCTGGTCCCAGAGGTTCCTGCTAAAGCTGCTCTGGTCCAAGAGGATTCTGTTACCGCAACATCAGAGGATCCTCTCATGGCCCCACCTGTGTGCCACATTAAAAAGACTTTGCAATTATGAAAATACACAATATATGTTGTTTTAATAGGAAAAATTTGATCATCTCAAAATATTAACCATTGCTGTTATGTTTCAGTTCTTGTGTTGACTCAATAACCACAACTGTTCTTAGCAATAACACTCTTTACTGCTCCATCACATTCTACCACAGCAGCTCAGTATACAGGACTGAACTGAACTCAAAAAAACCCATAACCCATAAATGGTGCTCTTCGCACATGCACAGAAGATAAAACATAACTTAACAATCTCCCCTCGTTTTTTTCTTTTAAGATGAATACTGTTCAAGTTTAGAACGAAAAACTTATTTATTTATTTTTTTTTAAGTATAACAGGTTAACCTTAGACTTTTAGTTTGAATGACTAAACATTGACAAAACATAAGTAAATCATTGTTAAATCCTTTCAGTCTTTAAGCTTTCAGAAGGCAGAAGTGCAGATGCCCCCTTTTTTGTCAAGCAGTTTGCTAGCTGCTCTTTGGTGGATGACCACAAGATCTGTTGAATAGTTCCAGAGTGTATAAGCTCCTTCAAACTTCTTATTTCTAGGCGCAGTCTCTTTTCAGTGACAGATTTTGTAGATTTGAGAGCATCGAGAAGGGAATGATTGTCTGTTATACACACAATGGGCAAGCGGTTGCATGAGCAGCCACCAGTGGTAATCTCAGAGTAGAGTTGTAGCGAGGAAAACTGCACTGTCAATCCCATCTGCAAGTGCCAAAGTCTCTCCTGCTAACGGTACTCCGTACAGCTCTCCTGATGCATTTTGACTGCCAGCATATAGATGAGAATTTTCCATTTTCTCCCATGAGCATGATGAAATGTCCACCCTGTGTGCCACCATCCGGAAGGTTTCCTATTGAGGAATCACTGTACACCACTAATTTAACAGAACTGTCTTTCCCTAGGTACTGGAACCTCAAGGTGACCTCTTCTGATTTTAATTTTCTGATTAATTTATTTGCACAATGCAGGGTCTGAATAGTTGCATGTTTTGTATTAGATGCCAAGATGGATATGTCACACATTAATGTCAGGTCTGCTTTGCCTGGCAACCCACAATATTTGTCCAATCTTTGATTTTAGCATGCTTATCTCAACGTCTGTCAATGAAGCTTCACGGTGTGTTGCTCTGGTGGAGTCCACTGGAATGGGTTGCAGATTTTTTATGTACGTTCCTTGTTGTACGTGTATTTCATCCTCCAGAGAATGTACTTCTATTCCAATATAGCTGAAACTGTCATGCTCTTCAAGGCAGCTTTCAGTTGAGGAATGATAGTTGTGGAGAATGCATCTGTACCACCCCAAATAAAGTCATCCACATGAGATGCAAGAATCCCCATCACCTTGCAGGAATCATCCAGCCAGTAAAATACTGCTGGATCTACCTTTGACACTGTAGCTCCCAGTTGTTGCATGGTGTCTTTCACCCTATACCAGAATAAAGAAGCATCTGTTAGGCCATAAACACATTTTTTAACTTCCATATAGTTTCTTTGCTCTGGACTTCTTGTGGTGGGTGAATGTAAATGTCTCTGGTTAACGCTTTACTTTGTAAAAAGGCTGCTTTAATGTCCATGGAGTTTAGCTGCCATTTATTCTGACATATGACTGCCATGCTAATTTTTATAGACTCTGAACTATATGTAGGTGAGTCATTAGGAAGGTCTTGAGTGTTTGTTTCTTCAAAGCCTCTTGCAACAAGTCTAGCCTTGGGTACAACTCCAGCAGTTGCTTCTTTAAACGTGCACACCCATCTCGTTGAGATGCACTTCAGCCCTTCATCTTTCACTTCTTCAAAGACGTTATTTCTCTTCCAAGTGCTGAGTTCTGTATTTTTTGCAGACATAAAGATATCATCATGTACAATCAGTGTATCATCCTCATTGTAGTCAGTGCTCAACTTAGCATGTTCGGATGGAATCGCCTGAACACTGTCCATTGGCTCACTGTACTGCAAATTGTACCAGTTCTTGTGTTTTCCAGAAGCCTTTCCTGCTCGGCTGAGGATTTTCCCAGTGTGGGTTTGTCCACTTTGATTGTCTGTATATTTAACCGTTTGGCAAATTTTCAGCCTTAGGCCTTCAGTGGGTTTGTGTCGTCTGGGATTGATCAAGATTATCCCCTCCTGGCAGCACTGATGCAGGAGGTTCACTGTCATCATCTTTAGCATTAAGATGTTCATCGTTTGCTGGTGTCACTTCCTCATTTTCACTTTCAGTGTCACTGAGATCTGCTGCTGGTGTTACTGTGGGATTTTCATCTGTTTTCATTTGTTCCCTTTCTGTCTCCTCCAGTTTTGTTTGTGGGTCATCCACCTTTCTTAGTCTAGAGCAGTGGTCGGCAACAGGCGGCCCGCAGGCCAAAACTGGCCTGCCAGCAATAATATCTGGCTCGCGCCCGCAGCCAGATTATTCTGATAGCGGCTGGTTCTGAAATAGATCTGTCATGACAGCAACAGTTACTCACAATCAAGAGTACGTGAGCGGAGCGGTGTGATTTTGACTGCAGTGAGGAGCGGATTTCTTAAAAGTCGGAGCGTCGTGGTTTTCATTCGCTCCAAGAGCGCTCCACCACCGCTCCATCACGAGTACAATTCATGCCAACAGCACATACACTCTAAAAAACGCTGGGTTGTTTTTTTAACCCAATTGCTGGGTTATGCCTGTTGGGTCATTATGTTGGGTTGTTTTTCCAGTGTTGGGTAGTTTTTGTGTAACCCAGCTGTTGGGTTAGTGGCTGGGTCAATATCACTGACCATTTAAACTATGCACCCCTCCCCCTCCCTCCAACGAAATAACCCAGCACGCGCACTTTAACCCAGCTGTTGGGTTACAGTCAAAGCGCGGGCTTTTCATTCTCCTCAAGAGAGAGCGAGTCCTCAGCGCCGCCGATTTAGTGGACTTCTTCCGTGAAATTAAGGTTTGTATACATTTTATTCTGTCTATAAAGTCTTAATTGTGTTGTAAATGGTTTTATTTCACGCAACGCAACATACATACGAGATGTCAGTCAGCTAACGTTAAATGCGTCAGCAACGGTCGTTTCACGTGATGGAAATGTCTTGCCTTACATAAAATAAACTGATTTTATTCGTTATAATACTGCTTCTAATTAATTCGGATGTTAAAACATGTTCTCAAAACTCTGTACTGTTTGTTTATCGGCAGGTTATGAAGTCAGTCATGGCATCGTTCAGCTACGAGTGAAACACGAGGTAGCGGTCTGAAGTTCGCAGTTTCCCCGGGGAATAGCAGCCCATCGACGGCTCAGATTTCAGCGACACACCGGCACAAGAATCGGCACTATTTCGGTTAAAACGGATAACAGAGAACCGTTTAATACACTTGAATTAAAATATTACTTTTAAATGTTATATTTTTATTTCTAAAATACGTGTTAAACGAGTTTAAATATATGCAAAGTTGAAATCTATGCTGCCTAATTCAATTTGTCTTATATTTTTGTTTATGGGTGTTTTCACTTATTAATAAATGTTCACGTTTTGATTATTACTGTTGCCTCTAGTAATTCTGTGTCTGCTTTTTAATTTCCAACCTATTTTTGATTCATTTTAAGCCAACAGTAGTAATTTTCAATTAATATTTGAGTTAATTAAAACAACCCAACATGTTGGGTCAAAAATTTAACCCAACTGGCTGGGTTAAAATAACCCAACGCTGGGTTTGTCCATATTTGACCCAGCGTTGGGTTACCAAAATAACCCAAATTGGGTTGTTTTAACCCAGCGTTTTTTTAGAGTGTACTATAGCTGTATATTTAGCAAGAATTCATTTTAAACATATTTAGCTAGCTTGATAGAGAAGGATCACTCAAACCAGAAAGAATGTGAAGGCTATGATGACAGCAATGGACATGAGCGGGAAGTTATAGCTCTCAAGGAATTTGTTTGTTCCTTCTAGAAACTCAATATTTTCAGCTGAAAGCATGATTTAAACAAGTAGCTACTACAACACTTGTTCACAAGCAGAGGTGTAAAGTCCAGGGGACAAAGAGTAAAAGTCCTGCCATATGTTTATTCCACCCATGAACTCAGCAGCTGATTTCACCAGAGGAGGAACCAAGTCATTCCTTTCAAGTCACAAGCAAGTCTCAAGTCAAATCCCAAGCCCTCAAAGAGTTAAAGTTAATGAGATAATTAAGTGACTAATTAAATGATGATTGTGCATTAGTGATGAACACCTGCTGTTATTGAGAATTACAGAGGATCAGATGTTGATGTTTTATTGGTTAAAACGATGCCACCATCATGGAGATCAGTGTGATCTGTGATCAATGCAATGACATTTTCATTCAGTGGTAGCAAATAAAAACATTCCTGAATGATTTATCACTTAGGCATTTTACATACATTTATGTATTTTATCACCAAAATTCAGTTAAACATAAAGTGTGCCTCATCAAATTACAAAGTTGTATATAGGTAGATGTTAAGACAGACACGAACTGATTTGCCCACTTCAGTTGACTAGGCAGCCAGTGATCATCTATGGAAAATATCAGTCAGAATGTAATCAAAGTGATAAATGTACTGGCCGCAGAGTTAAGAATAATCTATGTAGGCTACAGAATTAGGTTGAACGTATTGCACATGGTATAGGCTTATTGGACTGCGTATAGTAGTAAGTAATAAACACTGCACAATGGGAATAATTATAATAATATTTTAATAAATTAAATAAATGTAATATTTTAAAGTAAATAATATTTTGAATAATAATAACATCTTAAACTAATAAATAATATTTTTTACATAATATTTTAATCTAAGCTAAGCTTAAAGCTGCTCGTTAGTGACAAGGTAACTGCCAAGGCTGACATGTCTCCAAATTTCAACCTCATTTATCCAACTTTCGTACGCCGTCTTCTCGTCAAACGGTGGGGGATTTTTGTAATTTCCAGCAGCAGCCATTCTCTGCTACCAGTGTTGACTCAATAACCACAACTGTTCTTGGCAATAACACTCTTTACTGCTCCATCACGTTCAACCACAGCAGCTCCGTATACAGGACTGAACTGAACTCAAAAAAAAAAAAAAAAAACGTGCTAACCCATAAATGGGGACATTCTAAAAAGCTTAACGTATGTAAACAACGTAAACAACATAAACCCAAATTTCTGTCAATCCTTACTTGTAATAAACACTAACTACTGTCAAAATAACGAGCCCTTATTCCACAGATAAAGTGAATAATATCACATTAAGCATTTTCTCCCCCATAGAAGTCCATTATAAGGAAACAGCTTAACGTGATTTAACGTACCTTAACAATGGACCGGGGAAAAACAAACTTCTGTCAAATTTTACCTATAATAAACACTTCCTGCTGTCAAAAGAACAAGCTCTTATTCAGCGTATGAAGTGAATAATATCACGTTAAAGGGCCTATTGCGGGTTAGAGGCCCCAGTGAGTCGATGTATATATAGAAAAATAATGTAGGAACTAGATTTTCTTTAAAATATACTTTAAAATACGCTATTAAGGCTTCTGGAGTCATTTTTGTGAGAGAATTTTACTTCCGCATCTGAAAACCGCCAAAACTGGAAATGACGTAACGAGAGGGAGAGCTGTCCATTTTAACCATAGAAAAACAATGGATCGCAAAGACAGTTCGGACGCTGAAGAAATTTTAAATTTTTATTTACACTCGTATGACAGACCACAGATACAATTATGAGCCTGCTATGTGACCAAGAGAGCAGGGACAGGCCAGGATTAGACAGAACAACAGTCAGAGGAGACAAATTGAGTTGATGTGTGAGGAGAATAGAGCAGGTGTCTTGGTGAGAGACCAGTAATGTAATCAGGCCATAGCAAAGCTATTATTGGTCATCTATGACTATGAGTATTGATACTTACCAGTAACAGAAACGAATAAGTGTTGATCAGGCGTGTCACACTCGTTAATATCCGACACTAATGTTACGTGATATAGCGGTTTCTCATCACCGCAGGAGAAGGAGAGATAAACACTTTTTTGTTTCATTAAGTGTTTGTGTGGTAAATGCGAGGCCATGGTCACAGCTGAGGAAAGTCAGTGCTGCAGGGATGCATACCGGGTCTTAGTGGAGAATGTGACCCCCACACTTGATGTGCAGTGTCTGACTCTGCACCCAGACTTTGAGGCTTGCTGTTTGAACCCATATGTGCTACAGATATATGCACTTCAGACAGGAGCATAGACCTCTCCAGGCCAGCAGACACATGTATGTTTAGGGCAGAGATAAATTATTACTCTGAGCTAAATACTTGTATGTATAAATACTTAGTAAATTAAAGATTTGAATATTAAAACAATCTGAATAATTTTGTTTCTCAATTACAAGTTGGCTATATTTAGGTCATGACTACCTAAGTAACACTTTTTGATATAAAAACTTGTTAATGAAGTTTACATCAGATATATATCAAGCAGATCTGCATGTATGGTTAATTCAATTCAGTTTTATTTATGCAGCACTAAATCATAACAAATATTATTTCATAGCACTGTTAATACCTAACTCAAAACACAACATTTCAACTGTTAATATATATACAGTGGGTACGGAAAGTATTCAGACTCCCTTAAATTTTTCACTCTTTGTTATATTGCAGCCATTTGCTAAAATCATTTAAGTTCATTTGTTTTTCCTCATTAATGGACACACAGCACCCCATATTGACAGAAAAACACAGAATTGTTGACATTTTTGCAGATTTATTAAAAAAGAAAAACTGAAATATCACATGGTCCTAAGTATTCAGACCCTTTGCTCAGTATTTAGTAGAAGCACCCTTTTGATCTAATACAGCCATGAGTCTTTTTGGGAAAGATGCAACAAGTTTTTCACACCTAGATTTGGGGATCCTGCCATTCCTCCTTGCAGATCCTCTCCAGTTCTGTCAGGTTGGATGGTAAACGTTGGTGGACAGCCATTTTTAGGTCTCTCCAGAGATGCTCAATTGGGTTTAAGTCAGGGCTCTGGCTGGGCCATTCAAGAACAGTCACGGAGTTGTTGTGAAGCCACTCCTTTTAACTGTGTGCTTAGGGTCATTGTCTTGTTGGAAGGTAAACCTTCGGCCCAGTCTGAGGTCCTGAGCACTCTGGAGAAGGTTTTCGTCCAGGATATCCCTGTACTTGGCCGCATTCATCTTTCCCTCGATTGCAACCAGTCGTCCTGTCCCTGCAGCTGAAAAACACCCCCACAGCATGATGCTGCCACCACCATGCTTCACTGTTGGGACTGTATTGGACAGGTGATGAGCAGTGCCTGGTTTTCGCCACACATACCGCTTAGAATTAAGGCCAAAAAGTTCTATCTTGGTCTCATCAGACCAGAGAATCTTATTTCTCACCATCTCGGAGTCCTTCATGCGGGCTTTCATGTGTCTTGCACTGAGGAGAGGCTTCCGTCGGGCCACTCTGCCATAAAGCCCCGACTGGTGGAGGGCTGCAGTGATGTTTGACTTTCTACAACTTTCTCCCATCTCCCGACTGCATCTCTGGAGCTCAGCCACAGTGATCTTTGGGTTCTTCTTTACCTCTCTCACCAAGGCTCTTCTCCCCCGATAGCTCAGTTTGGCCGGACGGCCAGCTCTAGGAAGGGTTCTGGTCGTCCCAAACGTCTTCCATTTAAGGATTATGGAGGCCACTGTGCTCTTAGGAACCTTAAGTGCAGCAGAAATTTTTTTGTAACCTTGGCCAGATCTGTCCCTTGCCACAATTCTGTCTCTGAGCTCTTCAGGCAGTTCCTTTGACCTCATGATTCTCATTTGCTCTGACATGCACTGTGAGCTGTAAGGTCTTATATAGACAGGTGTGTGGCTTTCCTAATCAAGTCCAATCAGTATAATCAAACACAGCTGGACTCAAATGAAGGTGTAGAACCATCTCAAGGATGATCAGAAGAAATGGACAGCACCTGAGTTAAATATATGAGTGTCACAGCAAAGGGTCTGAATACTTAGGACCATGTGATATTTCAGTTTTTCTTTTTTAATAAATCTGCAAAAATGTCAACAATTCTATGTGTGTGTGTGTGTGTGTGTGTGTGTGTGTGTGTGTATATGTAGATGTACCAAACATATACTACCAAAAGAAATACCATCTGTCCCATTTAAGTAAGCAATTTAAGTAAGCAAGAAAGAAACATTTGTATGCAAGTGACAGATAAAACATGCGTGAGTAATACAAACATATTGTTTTTTATTTTTCTTATTCTTATTTTTCCTTATTTTTCTTATATTTTTCTTATTCTTAATTTTGTCTTTTTTTGTCTTTTTTAAGGTTTAACAGACCTTCAGATGTCTGCAAGTTTACATAAACTTTTGTCACAAAAAAATACCACCTTTTGTTTAAACTTAAAGATAATGCTTCTTTTGTCATTTAGAAATTTAAGTCATTTGTCATTTATTTCATTATGTTACTTCTATAGATTTTAGCGACGTTGAAAGAATAGCAAATTCCATATTAACTGGATTGGCGAGAACATATAAGGCATTTATTATAATCAGTGCAAGCAATAACTAACCGAACAGCTGATTTTGTGCACTTAAGGTGGAACTAACGCCTGCAAATAACACATAAGATATATTCATCCCTTTACTGTGGGTCGCCCTTACATGTAGTTGTGGAGCAGAGTGTCCAGTGCTCGGTATGTTTACATATCATCTGTTGCCGCTGCAGGATAGTGGTGTAATCTGCTGTGTTTATAGATACTTTTTGAATGATTGTCTCATATGTCTGTACTTTTTTATTATAACTTAGCATTTTTTTCCTGCAAAAGGCCTGACCTTTTGCTTTTTGGTGCCTCATCTTTCTGAATAAGGGAATGAATCCACAGTCTCACCTTTAAGCTGTTGACTGGACCTAATGGAGAGTGGCTAATGATTGCACATGCATTCACAACAACAAACACACCATAGTCATATCCATTATCTTGCTGTGGAGCATTGACAACATCAGTAACTCTCCAACCAGAAGCCTGAAGGTTTTCTCCTGCTGAGACTCAGTTTTCTCCATACATGATATGACCTTCATTAGTGTTGGGCAGCAAGTTTTAGAGTTTCAAGACTATGATTAGAATTAAATACAGAGATCTCTTGCTCTCTAAAATTTACAATGGCTAGAAGCCAGTGATAACCACAGCCTGAAATATCTGTGTTAAAAGGAATTATGAGTGCATCATAATTTAGAGTCCTGTTTGCTGCACAAAACTGCAAAACTGGAACAAAGTCCCCAAGTGCAGCTAATTGGTAAAGGTATGGGGGCACACATAAAATTGAGTCTGACATCTTTTCTTGCCGAATGAAAGCTGCAATAGCCTGCTCAATTGTTTCTCCTTCAAGCCACGTCTTTGGAGACAGACGCTGCCTTTTGGGTGAGACTTTGGACCAGTCATGGATGATAGTTTGGGAGCAAATGGAGTCTCTGTTTTCTTTGCCGTGGATCCTTGAGAAAGTTGTGGTGATATTTCAGACAGGCTACCTATATTTGAAAACTGGTGAGTGTAGTCCTCTTTTCTAGCACCAAGCTTAGACAGATCAATTACATCATCGCTGTCATTGTGTTCTGTGTCCTCTTCCTTTTCAGGATCCACAGAAAGTGATAGAGTGTTACAAACAGAATAGTTAAAGTTATTTGAACTCCCAAACAGGTGAGTGTCAGTCTGTGGTGGCACCTTAGACAGATCCATTACATCATAGCTGTCACTGTTCTCTTCATCTCCCCTCTTTTCAGGATCCATAGAATGTGATGGAATGTCGTCCACCAACGAGTCAGGCATAGAGGAGAGAAAGGAATCTGGTGCCGGATTGACCAAATAATCATAATCTTTGGTTCGTGTTTTTTTTCCGTCCAGATTTCCTCTCATTGCCTCTCCCTCTCTTTCTCATCACTGAGAGGCTGTATGTTTGCTTAGTAGCTAAATGAAGCCCAGTAGCCATTTCTATTGCAAGTATGTGGTAGCATTTTCCAGTGCTGGGAAAAGAGCATAATGCACCATTTATGATATTCCTAACAACATGAACTGTTTCAACTGAGGGACTTCTTACAACAAAAACTCTCAATGATGTATTTAGACTTACAAGACCCATTTCAGTGACTGTTTTTGCCTAGGTTGTCTGAGATGTCAGGAGTTTAGCTCCTTCAACTTTACATGGCTCATTTTCTATGGTGGATTTGACTCTCCTGATAATATCTTCCAAAGGAAGAAAAGAGGGA
The DNA here is from genome assembly GCA_039654775.1 of Spinibarbus caldwelli. NCBI lineage: Eukaryota > Metazoa > Chordata > Actinopteri > Cypriniformes > Cyprinidae > Spinibarbus > Spinibarbus caldwelli. The sequence continues at coordinate 27,261,948 of CM077252.1, read as the reverse complement.
ATTTTTAAATCTTTCACTGCTGAACATAGATTTTGCTTGGCTGCATAATTGCCCAAGCCACATTTTGTTCTTTGAAATTCAAAGAGGAAGTACGACTGCATGTAATAGTGAGAGAACCATGGCGTCAACTGGAAGTCCCCGCCATTCATTTTGGTTTTTAATAATTTTTTTCATGCTCTCACTTACGTTGTTTGTTGGGATTTTGTCTTTGAATGCAATAAACTTTTATTTTTTTTTATTTTTTTTTGTGTAAAATGCAGCTGTGTTTTCCAAAATATCTGCTTTCAGATGCTGGTCAAAGTAGCACAGGAATTCCTCTGACCATCCTTGGGCAAATGCATGGTAACGGGCCTCAAATTCACCTGGAGTGGTGGAATCAATCAACTGTTCAACATGATCTTTCAGTACCTTTACATCATCCCTTTTCCACCCATGTCCCTTTACCCAGTGTTCAACATCTCGCAAGATGTGGTTGTGGCAAAACACTATGCCTAGTGTGGTAAAGTTTTTTTTTTTCAAAGCAGCCACAATTCCTTTTTTTTTTTTTTTTTTTTTTTTAAATTTTGTGAGTCCATTCCAAGCTTTCCTAAAATATCAATCAAAAACTTCTCATGATTTTGCATAAATTTCCGTTCATGTAGCATGAAGCCAACTGGATACACTGGGTCGTTGACCAGTACAGTGTTTCTCATAGCCAGAACAGACACATAAAAATCCCCCATCTCAAATGTTGTGTCATAGCTGATGATTTGAGGGTATCCAAATTTCACTGATTCCTCCAAATTGGCACATTCTCAACAATGTCTGGCATGCCTGCCTAAACAAGAAGGTCCGGGAAAGTTGTAATATGCCAAATAAAACCTGGCAGCTGGTATGCCAATTCATGGAGACTAAATATTTCATTGTGTGAAATTCTTTCTTTACATCTCTGGGCATACACAGTGTTCTGGACTTGCTTCGGGTTCCGTGGGCAGTTTACTGGCATTTGCTCCTGATCATTGGTGCTTGCTTTAGCCAGGACAGCCTTATAAATGTTAGAAGGAGCTTGCTCTTGGTCATGGAGGAGTATGTCAGAGAACACCTGTTTTTGGGTGGGAATAAATGTTCTATTTGTTTTGGCATTTCCATGCTTATGTGGAACATATGCAGTTTTATCCTCCATGTAGTGTATTAAATAGAAATCTGCAGCCAATTGTTTGTCATCCCTTACTAGAGAGTAAATGCTCTTTCTGAAAACTGGGGACCCTTTATCACACTGGGGAGTTCTGATGTGATAGTATCATTTCAGATACTTTCCTCCATATTTTTTTATATTGTGATAATTAGAACCCTTTTGTTTCCACGTCATTTGGTCATACCAAAAGTCCATTACAATCATCAGACTTTACACTTTTAAAAAGAAAGACATCGCCACCTTTTGGATGCAGTAGTGGTTCTGTAGACATAAAATCTTTGTAGCATTCAACATTACCAAGAATTGCTTCTGCTTCCTTCAGTGTAAACTGTGTTTGTTTTAGCATTAAAGCGATTTTGCTGACATTCACCAGTATCAATGCAATGTTTGTTTGTGTGTACACTATGCAGCTCTGGTATATTTGATTGTTAAAGCAAAAAAAAAAAAAAAAAAAAAAAATCTGGAGTATATAATATAATGTAGTGTGTATATTTGGAGTACCCTAATTTAGTTTTAAGGATTTTTCCCATGGAAAATTGTACATGTAAAGGATGTTTAACAAGTACTGCACACACTGGCACAATTTAACATAGGCAAGGAACTACTGTCAAAGGCAAGCAACAGAATAAAGGATGCTTGAAAAGCTGTCTGGTAGTATGTTAATTTATAGTGATGTTCAAAACAATCAGTTAACGGATTTCAGATGATTACATCCTTTCGTAATTTAGCAATTTAGGTTCTTCAGCGGTTCTTCACCAGTTCTTTGGCACCACTACCATATGCAGAACCTGTTAAGCTCCTGTATGGTTCTTCAGCGGTTCTTTGGGGTGATTAAGGTGCTATATAGTACCACTGCCGTACAAAGAACCAGTTAAGCTCCTTTAAAGGTTCTTAACGAGCCAAAGAACCACTGTTGGTGCTGTTTAGCACCATTTTTGTTGAAGAAATACAGTGCTATATGGCACCTCTTATGGTTCTACATAGCACCATTTGACAAAGGTGCTGTATAGCACCTTTGAAGATATGGTGCTATATAGCACCAAAAGCGGTTCCCCTATGATTATGAGCCAAGAACCACTTTTAGTGCTATATAGCACCATTTTTTTTTAGAGTGTTGTGTCATTTTTGGAAACAGTTCCTCTGCAACTGATGAACATCACATGTCTGGCATGTGTCCTGTCTTTCACCATGCACTGCTTTAAAGCACACAGAACTGGTAATGCAGCCACATTCCTAAGAAAAATTAAATGATTGTTAGCATCTATTGTGCAGAGTATACCAGTAGCACACATGCATAACCCATAAGCAAATAATAAAAATACTATATATAGGCTACTTAAAATAAATACTCACCACAACCACCATACAACAATGGTATTAGTAAAACTGTGCTCAGTCTGCCCCAAAATCATGGTCACTGCACGTTTACTATAGTACAACCATGCTAAATTTTCCTAAGGAAAGAAAGAAACAAAATACTCACTTGTTAGAATCGATGTGCTCCGCTGGATGCAGACGCTTTTCACAATGTTCATTTTCAGGATCACGACCTTTATTTCAAAGTGAAAGTTTGTTTTTCTCTGTATAGGACCGTCTGCTGATCGACCGCACGTGTGCAACGACATATCGATAAACTAGACGATGAACTCTTTGCTGTCCCATTGTTTGGGGGCGTTGACCCTGTTCGTGTGGCTCGCGTAGACCATTACCATATGAATAGCACTCTGCGAGAGGCTTGATCATTGGAGATAATGAGCTGAGACAGGAGAAAATGTACCTGTCTTTACTTTCATGCTTATTACAAAATGAAACTGAACAAAATTACAATGTTCTCAGTTCGTCGATGCATTCATATTAAGCTGTTTCCTTATAACGGACTTCTATGGGGAGAAAAAGCTTAACGTGATATTATTCACTTTATACGCTGAATAAGAGCTCGTTCTTTTGACAGAAGAAAGTGTTTATTACAAGTAAGGTTTGACAGAAATTTGGGTTTCCCTGGTCTATGTTTAGGTACGTTAAGCCACGTTAAGCGTTTTAGAATGTCCCCATAAATGGTGCTCTTCGCACATGCGCAGAAGATGAAACATAACTTAAGACTAGAGGGGTTAAGCCTCTTATTTTATCAGTTTATATTTATCACTTTGAATGTTAATTTGAATAATAAACTCAACAGGTAAGTAATACCAATTAAGTAACATTCAAAGAGGAGTTACACTATGTGGCCCTCCATCCTGAGGAGAGATCAAACATGAGGTGCTTGGAAAGCTGCTCAGAAAGAGTGTCAGACAGAACGGACAGTTTGCATTTTGCATTTATTTGCATTTAAGTAATACACATTGTTAATTGATTACTCATTGAATAACACTGCTGAAAAATCCAACATTGCTGGTCACCAACATAAGGTATGTTTTGCATTCTGGGACCATGCTGGTGTGCTGGTGGAAAGCATTTGTTGTCTTTTGGGTGCTGGTATGATCCCAGCAAGACCAAAACAAAACTTGTGTATGTGTTACATTTCATGTTTATTTTGAAATTGGTTTATGTTTGTAGTTAAAGACCAAGTAATATTAATAAATTATTTAATAAATATTATTAAAAGATTATTAAAAATTATTTAAAAAATATTTACACAGTAAAATCCCCAGTGTTTAACAAACACTGCTCCGTTCTCAAATGGTCCTGATCTATAGAGAGTAAAAGTAACACTGAAGCAGTGTTGTAGTTAGTGATATAAAGCAGATCCACTCTACAAGTGATGACTGAGCATTTGTGATGACACCTACGGTTAACAAGCAGAATCACTGAGAATAAGAGGAACAGCAAGAGTAGAAAAAAGTAAAGAATTGAGCAGAAACACATTAACTACTTAACGCAACACAGCCTTAGATGAAATCAATATCTCACCAGAGGACGATTAAACAACTGCAAAAATAGAATTACTATATTCACTTATTGCAAACCAGTTTGGCTTTATTTTTTTCATATGTTACATGTACAAAGGTTCCTGAAGTATGTTACCATTATGGTGATTAGTGTTCCTTTTTGGGAACTTGGCCATTGACTTTGGTTGAATTAACTCTGTTTCAGCAATTGTTGAAAGTGCAGGCTATTACTATTTTCAATAATATTTCATGGTCCTCACTGCACTGACATACCTTTTACTATGTGCACTTTTTGAAATCAGTGACTGACAGCTGGATTTGGACATATGTGACTTCCCAGATTAGTATGAATGTCTTTAAAAACAACAACTTTCAGTTTTGAACTTTCATTATGAAGTTGTTATTAACTGTCCCATTAAAAGAGCTCTTCTCATTACCCATGTTATTGAATAAACTGCTTATGATTATGAACCAGCATCACCAGCTCCATTTTGCTTGGGAACAACATGGATATGCTACACCAGCACTAACCAGCATAAACCAGCACTAACCAGCATTAACCAGCCTGGACCAGCTTGGAATCCATGCTGGTTTATGCTGGATATTTCAGCAGGGAATGTCTGAAGTAAAATATGCTGACATTTTGAATTAGTTCATGAGAATGTAAGCGCGTAATTGCATCTACTTTGCGTGCCAAAGAAACACAGGTTGTCTATTTTAAAAGAAGTATGTCTTTTGGCCTCCCCCAAAACTGCAGTTGTCCCAAGAGGAATGACAAGAGTCCAACTCCAAAATAATGGTTGTATTATAAATGTAGTACAGTCTATCTATGAATAACTTTTAGAAATGATATTTGGCAATGAATAAAACTAACAGATTCATAAATGGACTTTTTAAAAGGAATCTAAAAATATTTAATTTAATAACAGACCATTTAATAATAAAAAGTAACCACAGCCTTTAAATGACCAGACTTTCCGGTAACAGTGATGCATGTTACTAACTGGTTTGATTCACATTGTATGCATAAATTTGATGTGTATCTTTAATGCAATTTAAGTTTCTTAAAAGCATCTGCCAAATTAATAAATGTAAATGTATTTATTCACACACACTCATACACTCTCTCTCTCACACTCACACACACACTCACACTCACACTCACAATCACACTCACACACACACACACACACACACACACACACACACACACACACACACACACACACACACACACACGGGTGTGCAGGAACTCCAAACACAAGTATTGTAAGTTTTTGGTATGATTTCATATATAATGTAAAACTCATTTGTACAGACAGTCGGATGTTTTGAAGCACAATATGAACTTTGGATCATTCTGAAATAATGCTGCTGTCATTGGGACGAACTATATACTAAGACATCCTCAAATCCATGCATATGAGTTACATGAAACCTCCACTGGATGGAGACAGAGTCTGATCTTCCAAACCCTAGGCACATGATGCTAAACCATACAGACTTGTGCTTTAGTTAACGTGATGGGTGGAGCAAAACTGCTTTCCCTCCCACATCATGACCTCCACCCGTAACCTCCATTTACATTGACAGTCAGAGAGTTACAGCATAATTCTGCTCCACAGAGCGGGAAGGAGAATCACCCGACTTTGTATTTAAAGGGCACACTTATATGTGGAGATGTGGAGGATGTGATTGTTGTTTTCTTCCATGCTAGCTGCCACAGATGAGTCTCTCCCAGAGTTCAGTAAAGTGTTGCGTCCTCCACAGTGAGAACTGATAGCAGAACGGCCCGAACACTCTCGTGAGCTCACAGCATTTCATTACTATGCACTAGAGATGTATGATTGATTTATGTGGAAACAGGGCACTTTATGGCGCTAAAAAGCATCTCACAGTGTTTGAATTTTGGAGATTGATGAGGGGACAAGCTCACAGCAGCGAGCAGAGAATGCTGAAGAGAGTCAGAATTCAGCATGAATTCTGAATGCTGCACAACTCTGATATATCACACAAAGTGGACACAGAGAACTGAATTTCTGTGATCTTAAAAACACTTTTCTCTGAATGCCTGTGCTTAATTAAAAATGGAACTGGATGAGCTTGACTGGATAGGAAAAGCATGCAGCGAACAAGGGTCCAGGATACATGTTAATTCTGTGAATATTGTGAAAGCATCCCAGGATGCACCTCTTTAGAAATCCTTGAATGTGCAGAGTTTTAATCTACATAACATATTTGTACCCTATTTTAATCAAGGTATGTTTTCATAGAAGTGCTTGCAAGTGCTGTTTACCATTAACATTGCAGCAGTCTGTAACAATCAAGGTTACAATCATCAATTCTTTTAATTAAGAACCATTAGTACTATTACTTATTGCTTCAGTCTCCACCTCATAAAAAGACACATTTCAAAATGTCAAAAAGTGTCAAAGAAGGTTATTCTGGATGATAGGACTGCACTTCTGTCCTTGAAGTTGGACAATTATTCCTTTTTTGGGCTTGAATCGATTCAGTCCGTGTAGAAAGGATGTACTTGATGTATATGTGCTTCTGTTCTGTGATGTCTGTCCTGTAAGAGGCCTTCTGAATGTCAGGACACCAAAATGATAATCACAGCTAGATTTGAATACTTTCTGAGGAAAATGGAGGCATTGTATTGGAGGTTGTCCTGGTGTAGCTATGCAGTTGTTTAGGTCAAGTTTGGTTTTAAGACTTTTAATATGTTATATTTTTATATAGTCTTATAAAATCTTTTAAAAATAAGGGGTTTGTCAACCGTGCCCACCCCAAATTTTCTACAATATTCTGGTCTCTAGATATGACTTGGGAACCCTGTTCAATTTACAGTAAGTTTGAGATTTAAGTTTGCTATTTTATTGTACACCGGGTGAAAATTGCAAGTTTGGTCTCTTAAAAAATTAATAATGCAAATTTTGTCAGTAATCTGGTACATCAAAGGTTGACATGTTATTATTCTGAAATTAATAATTTGGTCACTCCAACGATTATCAGAGGTGTTGGATTCTGAAAGATTAATTGACAGAAGATACTGAACAGGTGGAGCGATAATGGAGGTCACTTTGCACATTTATCGAGCACAGTACAAATGATGTAGTAATTAATCTCTATGGGGATTGAGCAGGTCTTTGGAATAGATTAGCAGCCGATTAAACTACTCTGTCTTTAGTAGTGGTACATGAGGGACGGTCGTGTATGACGATGTGTGGATTTCATTAAACTTTAACTTGAAGGTTAACACTTCGTTCTGTATATCAGCATATGGCCAGGAATGTAAGGCTCCCGAGGGCCAACACATTTATTTCTCATTACAGAAGGTTCAACATTTTACCTGACAACTGAAAGCTGGAGATAATGTTGAATTTCACAAAAACAAAAACAAAAACAAAACAAAAAACAAACAAACAAACAAACAAACAAAAAAAACATGTACAGGTCAAGTTTGAATTTAGGACTTTTAAAATGTTATTTAATATTTATTTATTTTTTACTGCAGTCCAAAGAGACTTTACATTGTTTGTCACGTACCACTTATAATGCCTCCTATGAATTTGTCTGACCATCAATGTTCCCTCTAATTTTTTTTTTCTTGCTCAGCAAAACTTTTCTTTATTGGACGGACATTTCAGGCACCTGAGCAAAAACATACTTTACAGCGTGCACACAAAAAAGTGTGTAACTTTTAACTTTAATGTGCTATTTATATTTGATTTGACCCTTGATGTAACTAAATGATGTACATTTTAGGTTACCTGAGAATTTTTTTTTATTTTTTTTTATTGTATAATACACTGCTGTTCAAAAGTTTGGATCAGTAAAGTTTTTTAAAGAAATTCCTTATGCTTATCAAGGCTGTATCTATCTGATAAAAAATACTAAATATTATTTCACAAAATATTATTGTGAAATATTATTGCAATTTAAAATAAAAGTTTTCTATTTTAATATTCTTTAAAATAAAATTTATTCCTGTGAAGCAAAGCTGAATTTTCAGCATCATTACTCCAGTCTTCAGTGTCACATGATCCTTCAGAAATCATTCTAATATACTGATTTATAATCAATGTTGGAAACAGTTGTACAGCTTAATATTTTTGGGACCTATGATATTTTTTGATAAATAAAAAGTTAAAAAGAACCGTTTTTTTTTTTTTTTTTTTTGAAGAAACTTTAAAAAAGTTTAAATAAAGTTAAAGAAACTTTATTCAGCAAGGATGTGTTAAATGGATAAAACTGATAGTAAAGACTTAAACTGTTAGAAAAGATTTATATTTAATAATAAAATAAATGCTGTACTTTTGAACTTTTTATTTCTTTTTAATCAAAGAAAAAAGTAACACAGGTTCCAAAAAATATTGAGCAGCACAACAGTTTCACTGTTGTAAATCAGCATGTTAGATCAGCAACACTGATAATAAATCAACATATTAGAATGATTTCTGAAGGATCATGTGACACTGAAGACTGCAGTGATGATGCTGAAAATTCAGCTTTGCTTCACAGGAATAAATTATATTTTAAACTATAGTTATTAAAATAGGAAACCGATATTAGAAATTGCAATAATATTTCACAATATCACAGGTTTTTTTTTCTGTAGTTTTTAAATAAATACAGCCTTGATGAGCAAGAGACTCCATTAAAAAACAAGGTCAAATTTTTATTAGGTTTATAATATAGGCATAACATAATATAATATCAAAATAAACTAAAGCATTCAAACTGATAGAATAGAATAAAAAACAAACTGAAGCAAAACTAAAACTGAGATCTGTAAGTTAAATATTTAAAACAAGATGTGAACGTGAATTCTTATATAGTTATCTAAACATTGCTATGAAGTAAAGTTTGCACAATACACCTGTGTGTGACTGTATATGTCTCTGAGTTTTGATACCGTTCTGTGCCCATACTCCACTATTTCCAGCACTTAATCAAGCCACTCTTCTTTAAAACACAAGGACGTTTTATTTCACATGTCACTGCGTTGGTTCTCGTGTTGAGCTCTTTCGTCCGCAACCATTGAAGTACTCGGTTTCTATAGTTACTCATTTGGCGCACGTCATTCTCTTTCTATGAAACCTATAAACTGCATTCACTGGTTCTAAATCTATAGCAGCACCAGCTCTATAGCGGTTTGCCCAAGCATTGCGATTCTTTCGCATTTACTAGAATTCAATCAAATGGCTTTCCCAAATCATTTTTTTTTGCGTGTACAAGGCACATTATTTCTTCTGCACGGCTTCTGTAAGAAGTGCGTGGTCGCGCGTGCTTAGAGGGAACATTGCTGACCATGTCTGTTTTTTTTTTTTTTTCCAAATTTCAGATCTAAAGAAGAACAAGTGTGACAGGCTATGTTTATGGCTACATTAACATCAACAGCTCAAATTCAATTTTTACCCAGCAGATTTCTCACTGGAATGCAATAAATCTCAGTTTGAGTGCTGCAGCTATGGATCATCTTCATATTCAGGTCAGGGTGAAGGTCTCTGAGGGTAATGCTCTTGCTCGTATCTTGACATCCAATTATTTAATTGGACAGACCTCTGTAATTTTATTTGACACTCTTGTGTTCTTTTTCAAACCCCATCCTAAAGAGTCAATGTACTGCAGGCAACACATCCTGCAGAGACCTACTGAACGGTGTCATATGGAAAACACTCCCAGATGTTCTGATAATTCAGAATCTTAATTACTTTTGCTCTGTATTGCAGTTTCCATTGTGACACTTACTCAACAATCAGTCTAATCCTTTTGGAAACCAGTCCATAAATGATGTCAATGATGTCAGCTGTCAACAAAGAGCCAAGAATGATACTGAATGGCTGAATAAAACCGCTCAGTGCTGTTATGGTCTACATTTTGAGGATTTGATTTATAACAAGTGGGTTGGAATAAGGGTTGGACAAACTTCAGAATTGGTAAATTGGCTTCCTTGCTACTTAATCTGAATTTAAATAGATTTGGACGACACAGCAGGTTGAAAAAAAAAAAAAAAATGGCCCAGTGTACAATTTTAATATGAAGGAATTTTCTTTATTAATTTTTCACAGATGTTTTACCAGTAGTTTTAATTACATGTTGCATTGTGTTTTAGAGTTGAAGGAAATATGAAGAAGGGAGAACATTTACTGAACAGCAACTCCAACACAGTCATATAAGAAATGCATTTCTTTAGACCAACTCAAGTTTCCAAAAGACACATGCTTCTTCAATCCCTCATATGTAAAATACAATTTTCTCAACACATATTTAATACCATTTTCTATTAAACTGAATTTAATACTATCAGAATAATTAACACAGGGAGACAGACTTTAATTTGGCCATACAGCATGACACCACATTATTTTCAGATATCTTTATAAAAAAAAAAAAAAAAAAGGTTGATATCAACATTTTTAATTACAGATAATATAAAATATTGAGCTATAAACATACAAGCGTACTAATAATAGCCTAGCTATCATCTTTTATGTGGTAAGTTTCCATCAAATAGCCTATTATTCAAAAATAGAAACACAAAATAATTCATGAAACAGCACAAATATAAAATATAGCATAATATAATTTTGATATATTATGTTATATTTTATATAACCAGATATAATTTTTGATATTTTTTTTACTAGTGGGTGCAGGACAGTTAATTTATGCAAGTGAGTATAGCAAAATAAATAAACTGTGACATATTATATCAAAAAATTATTCATACAGTGGACTAAAAAAATTATTAAAAAAAAAAAAAAAAAAAAATTGGGACCAAAAATTATTCAGACACTTTGACCTGACCATGTTTCACTTAAGTGTTTTTTTTTTTTTTCTTTAATTGCTAATGCGACCTTTTTACACCACAAACTGAACAAAATTAAGCATTGCTTGGTAATTGGTCAACAAAGTATTGATAGTTGTGTAAATATTGTCAAACTAACAGTTGTCTGAATTTTTGGTTGATTGTAATCCATTACATACCTTTCTATCAAAGTTATCTGACATTATCAAGATGAATTTGTTCTGACACAGTTTAACTCTGAGTTCTTGTCATATTTTATTCCCATTTTCTAAACTATCGCGATAAAACTGTGATAATGTGAGAAATGTTGAAGGTGTCTGAATACATTTTGGTTTGACTGTATATTTAATTTTTACTGTGAAGACTATGCAGTGCTACCATTTAATTATTCGGTTTCTGTACCTGGACACCTACAAACTTGAAAAAACTTAAACATTGTGTAAACAGCACAAATAACTAAATAGAACGAACATAAAAATTAAACAATTTCAAACAGGGCCCACTGGTACAACCTGCACCGGGGCCCCGCAAACCCCAGCTACAGCCCTGATTGTGTGAATGATTTCACGGCATGTTTATGATCATAAAATACTGAGAAAAATGTAGTTATCGTTAAAAATTGCATTTACAGAAATCATTTCATTCCGTAAATTTTAATTCAAATTATAATCTGCATTCTGTTTGCAGTAACTGAGTTAGAATTTAAAAGGCATTCTCAAGTCAGTTATGAATGGCGCACATGCAGCCCAGTTCAATCACACGCTGCTTGTGTTTTTGTGTGGTTAATCATGTGGTTAGAGGGCGTTTCCGTTTGAGCACAACAACGGTTGGAAGTCTGTTTATCTAAGCACATTCACTATTAAAAACATTCAGCGTTACATAGAGTACAACTACGTTCAGTATTGTGCTCAAAGGTTTCAGTAAACACAAATGTTAGTAAAGCGCGTGCAGCAAACAAATAGACACTCTCACATTCACCTGAGCAACCTTTCAGTATCATTGCAATCAGCTGCAGACTGGTACTGCCAGTGTTTTAAATCACTTCATTCTAGATTTGCATTGCCAATATATCATAAAAAGTCTTATTTAAAATGATTCCACATAGTCGATATTTAGTGGCACCAATTGCGCGACCCACGAACAGATTGCGCACCCGAAAGATTCGTTTTAAAGCAATAGGCTAGTTTAATTCATTCATCTCGTAAACAATTCCCATCACTGTAACCGTTGAGAGATGGTTAACTCTTTATTTTCATTCCTAATGATACAAAGTTGTCGCATGCCATTCCCTTACGCGTAAAGTTATGATAAATGCGGGTAAATAAGCGCTCAAATAAAAGAGGGAACATTTGTTGACGGAACGTACTCTTTTTATTTATTTATTTATTTATTTGTATCCCCCACACATTTGAATAAGCACGTATAGTCATCTAAACACACTGTATGTCTGAATGAGGCTGCTGGAGCTTTTGGGTGATCAAAAGCGATACGTCATTGCGAGCTGCAGCGATTGGCTGGATTCCGCTCCTTTTTCTCCACAATTTTCAACCACGACCGGTCTTCGCCTCTGGAGCAGCGACATCCCACAGTAGGGGCAGGTAAACTCCCGGTTTTAATCTAGATCTTCGCATGCTCATTTGATTGATGAAGCTAGTTATCTCTTTTTTTCCCCCTGTTCTACTTTACGGTTTTCCGCAGACAGTCATTGACGAGCAGCCCTGCTGCTGGCTGATCTGAAGGAATGCCGCAGCTGAGAAACGAACGCAGAAGCAAATTAATGCTTTTTGTAATTGTGACAGACTAGCTTGGGGAAAAGGCGCACGGGCTGAGGGAATAGCTAAAACGCGGCATTGTTTGCGCACAAACGCCGCAAAGTTCGCGACCGGCGAGCGCGCCCTTCATAGGCTCGAAGCAGATCGCTTTTGTTCTTAAACAGATTGTGTGTGTGTGTGTGCGTCAAAAGGTGCGGGTTTGAAAGTGTTTTAAAGGACAGTTTCTAATGCGACTAGAAATGCAATTGATCTTTCTGCGCACATGCTCTTTTCTAATGCTGGATTCCTCATTGGATCTATTTTAGGTGGACTTATTTCCCTCAAGAGAAATGAATGCAATATAGCGCGTGCATTCGCTGGGCTGGACATTTCTGTTCGCTTTCAGTCTCCTCGATTCTTCCCTGCAATACAGACACTGCTTGAACCGGACTAAATGAGTGCCAGGACCTCGGAGAGACTGGCGCTTTCCATTCCCCGTTGTGCCTTAAACGGAACCGCTCTGGCCGGCAATGGCACCTGCTTTGACCGGGTGGATCAGCTGTTCCAGGCGTTCTCCTCCACCGTCGTGCTTTTTGTGCTCATCGCGATGATCGTTGGGATAATATTCGTGTCCGTCACGACCTTCTACTTTCACAAAAGCAAGATGAAAAAGCGCAAGATTCAGAAAGCCCAGGAGGAATACGAGCGCGACAACTGCAGTCCCAAAACGGCCAAAGGCAAGCTGGTGGTCCGGCAGTGCATCATGGTGAGACCCCCCGCGGCTGTGCGCAAAAGTGATCCAAACACGGAAGATCCTGGCGTGACAGAGGACAAGAGACACTCGGGACGGACCAAGGATGAGGACTTGTTGGAATCGGTCGCTGTGTCTTGATAACGCAGTGCCAGCCTTTGGAGGACCCTGTAAATAACCTCTGTATTCCTATGATATTACCTACACGGAATATATCGGTTCTTTGTATAAGCATTAGAGTTGATAAGTTTTCATCGTGGAAGAAATCTAAGAACGGTTTTCAGTGGTTTTTGAGAAGGGCTGAGGGAGACTAAGGACTGCTGATGGAATTTCTATCGTAATTGTGAGCCAATCCTAACGGGATCGAACTAAGAGAGCATTGAGTGAGATCCTACTGGATAAAATGAAATGAGAAGGAATTGATCTAACAGGATTTTACTGAATGTTAATAGAATAAGTATGAATCAATGCCAATGAGATTGGCCAGAAACCCTCCAAGAATCAAATAAGCTTGTAATTTCTTGGCGAACTGCATCAGATTTTATTAAATACTAATTGATGGGATCAAATGAGAATCTCATAAAAATAAAATAATAATAATAATAAAGAAAATAATCGGGGGAAAAAATCTAATAATTAATCTAAAAGGATCTTACTGAATATTAATGGAATTTCTATCATAACTCCAAGCCAGTCCTATAATAGGATCAAACAAGAGAGTATGGCATGTATGATCCTATTGGTAAAGGCAATCATGAGTTAATCTAACAGGTTTTTATTGAATATTTATGGAATTTCTGCCATAATTAGGAGTCAATGCATATGAGATCCAACAGAAACCCTTGATGATTCAAATAAACTCCTGAATTCTGGGAAAATGACATTAATCAGTTATAAAAAAGATTTTTATAAAAAAAATAAAATTAAAAAAATAATACTAAAAATTTAAATTCTTGGGATGAAAATCAATTAATAAAGCTATAAGGATCTTTCTGAATATTAATGGAATTTCTATCATAATTCAGATCCAATCCAGTCCAAATGGGACTAAACAGGAATCCTCTATCAATCAAATAAGATCACACATAGAATTAAAATTCTGGGTGAAAAAAGACATGGATTAGTTAATCCATTTATATTATAATTTAGAGCATAATGTGAAAAAAAAAAACAAAACAAAACAAAAAAAACAACAAAAAAAAAAAAAACACCGGCCTCTAAGAAACAAATTCAGTAGGATTTTACTGAATCATAATTTGGAGCCAGCCCAAACTGGATCAAACATGAATCATCTAAGAATCAAAGAACATCTTACTGGATGAACTGAGATGTCTGTTCTTTTTTCAAGACTCTTTTAGACAATGTTTTTTTTTTTTTTCTCAGAATTTCAGTTAATCCAGTAGGATTTTGTTTTATCCCATTAGGATTGTCTACAAATTATGATAGTCGTGCCGTTAGCGTTCCTTTAGGACACAGGCCCAGCATCTGTACATGCGGATTGTCTCGTCCACTCTTCTTCATATCGTTGTGCCACCAAGAGGAATAATTGTAAACAGGGCCTTCGCCATGGACAAATTATGGACCTGCTGTCAGTATTTCAGAGTTTATGCTGAAGGAATAGTGAAGTTCCTCAAAGTTAAAGAACAGTTCTCTTGTATAAAGTCTGTATAGACGCTGTCCAGTGCTGAAATCAGGACAGAGACGACGGTCTTCTTCATGTAGAGCCTCAACACAACTCGCAACAGTTTTCCTTTGTTTTGGGTTTCAGAAACTCTTAGGTGTTACTCTTTTAGGCAACATTGTTGTTTCTTTTGACAAATATTGGGATTTTCCTTTATCTCGTGGCTTTCTCAAGATAAAAGCGCAATTCGTGCCATACTGGCTTGGCATGAATAGGTTTAGTGTTTTAACCCCTTTATCCCCGAGACTGTTAATGTGCAACTGCAGCTGCTAGTGGTAGTATAGCCTATACTTGTTTTGTTCATGGCACTGTATAATCATAGTAAAACTTATGTAACCTGAGGCATTTCGGTTTTGTGTTACAGCTCTGTGTTAACGCTCTTTTTTGCATTTTTGCTCTAGATTAATATAACACTAATGATTGAGTATTATATTTTTTATCATTCTAAACTACTGTAACAATCAATAAGAAATAAGAGAACATTTTAAAAGTCATTTTATGTATTTCCTTGACGTTGTGTTGAACCGGAAATGGAAGTTATAGACCGAAGTCACGTATTGTAACAGATTGCAGTTTGAATTTTTGTTTTTATTTTGCTCAATGCATACAATTTTGAATTACTAATAAAGTATTGTGCAAATTGGTGAGTCATTATTGGTGAGTGAATTCAAACACACTCTTGGTTGAAAACATCACCTTTATGTTTAGGAAATGCTGAAAAACTATTGATCTGGGCCGCTTTCTCAAAAGCATTGTAAGTTTAAGTAGTTTGCAGAAACATTCGTACGAATCATCTTTGAATATGGGCCGTTCCCCAAAAGCATCTTAACTTAAGAAGTACTTTTAATAATTATCAGAGTTTTTTTTAGTAATCATTGAGAATGCTGTGCAGCCACCTGCAGGACGACTACAAAATTACATTTTTAATGTAATCAATTTAAAGCTATAATATTACAATATATTTATTAATTTACTGTCTTTTAAATCAATAGTTAGATTTATCTATTAAAAGAAATGAAATTAATGCATGAAATACAGTCATGGCCAAAAATATCGGCACCCTTGGTAAATGTGATCAAAGAAGACTGTGAAAATTAATCTGCATTGTTAATCCTTTTGATCTTTTAGTTAAAAAAATCACAAAAATCTAACCTTTCATTGGATAATAAGAATTTAAAATGGGGGGAAATATCATTATGAAATAAGTGTTTTTCTCGAATACACGTTGGACAAAATTATTGGTACCCCTAGAAATTCTTATGAGTAAAATATCTCTGAAGTATATTCCCATTCATATTCACAATTTTGAGCACTCCAGGGTGATTATGAACATGAAATTATCCAGCCATGGCTTCCTGTTTCACAGAAATATAAATAGGAGGGAAAACAAAGCCCAAATACAATGAGAAAAGCCAAAGAATATATTTCTGATGTGCAGCAAAAGATAATTGAGCTTCACAAATTAGTGAAGTGGCTTTAAGAAAAGAGCTAGAGCAGTGAAAATTCCCATTTCCACCATCAGGGCAATAATTAAGAATTTCCAATCAACATAAAATGTTACGAAACTGCCTGGAAGAGGACGTGTGTCTATATCGTCCTAATGCACAGTGAGAAGGAGAGTTTGAGTGGCTAAAGACTCTCCAAGGATCACAGCTGGAGAATTGCAGAAAATAGTTGAGCCTTAGAGTCAGAAACTAAAAAATGAGCTTTTTAGCAGCAAACACTCAAGATGGGTTTGGTGAACACAGGGATAAAAAGTACCCCATGTGTACAATGAAATATACTGCTGTATTTTTGATGTTGTGGACCTATATTTCTGCTGGAGGTCCTGGACATCTTGTTTAGACACATGGCATCATGGATTATCAAATACCAACAGATAAAAAATCAATAAGTGACTGACTCTGTTAGAAATCTTATAATGGCCATGTTTGGATCTTCCAACCGTACAATAATCCAAACACAAACCTCAAAAACAACACAAAAATGGGTCACTGAGCACAAAACCAAGCTTCTGCTATGGCCACTCCAGTCCTCTGACCTGAACCCTATTGAAAATGAGTGGGGTGAACTGAAGAGAAGAAGCACCAACATGGAGCTGGGAATCTAAAGGGTCTGGAGTGATTCTGGATGAAGGAATGGTCTCTGATCTCTTTTCAGGTGTTCTCTGACCTCATCAGGCATTATAGGAGAACATTTAGAGCTGTTAAACTGGCAAATGGAGGTTTCAAAAAGTATTGAATAAAAGGGTGCCGTTAATTGTGGCCAATGTGTATTAGAGAAAAACATTTATTTCATAATGATAGTTCCTCCCATTTTAAATTCTTATTCTCCAATGAATTTTTTAAATAAAAGATCAAAAGGATTAACAATGCAGATTAATTTTCAAAGCTTTCTTCGATCATATTTGCCAAGGGTGCTGATATTTTTTGCCATGACTGTAGATAAAATCTATCTATCTATCTATCTATCTATCTATCTATCTATCTATCTATCTATCTATCTATCTATCTATCTATCTATCTAACAGTTTTTTGAGTTTCTTTAACATTTTAAAAATCATTTTAGTTCTACTTCCTTAAATTAAAATCAGTTCTGCATCCTGTTTGCAGCCTCAGTTGAAATTCAGGAATTGATTTAGAATATAAAAGTCAGTTCAGTTCAGTCCTGAATTAGAAACACAATGCTGCTGTTGGTGTGTTCCTGACGGAGGTGTAGGATGTGAGACACTTGAGTAAAGCACAGCTGTCATCTTTGGAGCCGAATCCAATCACCCTTCACAAATCAAATAATTATCATCCCTCCATCTATGTTAAAAGGCTAATTGCTTGACTGCTGCAGCATCTACTTTGTGTGGGACATGAACAATAGTGACAGAGGAGCACCGCTGGCTAGAGAACAACACCTCCTCTCATCTCTGCTCATTGTTTTGCTTTTTTCTTGAACTGAATGTTAGAGCGTGTGATACCACTAACAAAAGGAGAGAGAACAAACAGGAGATGTGGGAGATCTCAGCCAATCAGAGCGCGTCTGAGTAAATACACCTGTGTGTTCCTCACTGTGCCAAACTTGTGCCCACTACACAGCCCACTCTCCTCTCTATGTCTCAGTGTGTGTGGGCTGCCGCAGCCATCGGCAGCGCTCTGTACACGTAACGGCTCTCTCGGCCCACGGTGCATTAGTGAGTGAATTTATTATTCACTGTGATAAAAGTAGCAGATTACAGCTGGATGACTGTAATTAATCTGAAAGTTTATAAAATGTTTTCTTTTATCAAATCCATGTGTCTTCTGTGCGTTAGCTATTTCATCTCACATAATGGAAGAGTTTGGTGATTTATCACAGTGATCTTCAAACCCCATATCATAACACAACATTATTCCAGACGCACATCTGCATCAAAATGTCAAGGTCAGTAAAGGTTTTCCTGAATGAATCTATCACCTTGCATGCAGTATCAGCGTGAAAAATGTAAGGGATGCTAATATAACTGAAGCTCTCAACAGTAAGGGCTTTTTTTTGGCTGGCTTGTCCGGGACAGTAATTTAGATTTTTACTGGCCCAATGAACTAACTAACAAACTAATGAAGTAATAAACTAAATATTTGTTTAGCTACATATTTTATGTGTATCAGAAAATGCGCTTGTGTGTGTGTGTGTGTGTGTATATATATTTATAGTGCTGTCAAATGATTAATTGCGATTAATCGCATCCAAAATAAAAGTTTTTGTTTACATAATATATGTATGTGTGCTGTGTATATTTATTATGTATATATAAATTCACACACGTGCATTTATATATTTCAGAAAGATATGTTGTTTATATATTAAATATATTTATTTATAATATAAATTATATGAATATAATTATAAACATGAAAATAAATGTAAATATTTTCAAAATAAATACTGTATGTGTGTATATTTATATATACATAATAAATATACACAGTACACACACATATATTATGCAAACAAAACATTTATTTTTGCTTATTCTAGCACTATCTATTCTAATTGTATTTTATCTGTCTTCTTTTTATTAAAACAAAAAACAAAAAACACACACACTTGACCCTCTATCAATTGCATATTTATTTTCTAACTGCTAGCTTTTCTTGTAAAACTAACACTAGCTTTTTTTTTTCTATTCTATCTACTTGTTTCTTAAAAAAAAAAAAAAAAACATAAAACACCAGGTTTAATTTTTCTATATGCTATCTACTTGTTTTCTAAAAAAAATCAAAAAACAAAACCTTGCTATGTGTACTGCGTTAGGCTAACCGAGACTTGTCATAGTGCTGACCTTCTTTGTGTGTATATATATATATATATATATATATATATATATATATATATATATATATACAGGTGCATCTCAATAAATTAGAATGTCCTGGAAAAGTTCATTTATATATATATATATATATATATATATATATATATATATATATATATATATATATAAGGAAGGACAATAGTTTAGATTAACATACTAACTAATAAATAATAATTAAACTAAGCAAACAAGTAAGCAAGCAAGTAAATGAATAAATACATAAATGTATAATTTTTAGCTAAATATTTTATGTTTAATTTGTATTTTTCAATTTAAAAAAATCTACTCATACGTAGATTATTTAATATATCACATTTATACCGTCCTCAATGTGAGCTATGAACTACTACTAAAAATACACAAACATGCATTTGCATGCACGAAATTGGCAAGACAGAAACAGGTGTAGATTATCACTGTTTCAGCTTAAAGGTACTTAATAACAAAAGTAAATAAAAATGATCATTTAACTAAAAGTGTTTAATAGTTATTCAAACATAAGGAATCAAAATGTAAACTTGCAAGGAAACTTGATATAGCTACATTTAACTGTTATCTATACCTGTATGTCCATTATGTCCAAATGAGCTTAGTAAATGAACGTCCACTGATGAAATATTAACATACAGCATTTCAGCTGTGTGAAAATAAATGACATTATCCGTATCTGAAACCTGCCTTGCTACTCAGTCAGACAATGACTTAACAAAAAGTATTTTTGTATGAAAGTACTTCCAATTAAACTGGTTTCAGACTGATTTCCAGAGCATCATAATATCATGTTTAATAACCTTGAACAAATTCAAGTGAGCTTTAGAGATAAGCAAGTAAATATTTCATAACTGCAATCTTACTGTAGAAATGGAATCATAACCGAAAAACAAAAAAAAAAGACAAACATTTACAAATCAATTTACTTCTCTCAACAGCTCCATCAGACAACATTTTTAATCTTTTCACCAATGGAAAATGGCATAAACAGGATATTATTATTATTATTATTTTTTTATGTGTAGCAAAATAAATTTATACTGCCTTCAAAAACCAGCTAGATGAAAACAAGATGTTACACAAATATCGAGTTACCATTTTTCCTGTTTTAGACATAGTAACACAAGCAAAAACCTGTTCACAATACCACACATAGATGCCAAATAATAACATTCATTTACATGTCAGGGACTATATTTTTAATGTTTTTGAAAGAAGTCTCATCTGCTCACCAAGGCTGCATTTATTCAATCAAAAATACAGTAAAAATAGTGATATTCTGAAATATTATTACCAGTATTGGGGAAAGTTACTTTAAAATAATATAGCATAACTTTGTAAGAAGTAACTAATTCTGTTTGCTTGCTTATTTATTTTTCATAACAAAAAAACCCAAAATTATATTTTTGGCACCTGTAAAGACTCTTTCACACCAAAAGTGAAATGAATAAGCATCAGGCTGAAGAAAATGCCTCTGCACCTCACTGCCAATTTCTCTCAAGACAGACACAGAGGAGTTGTCAGTGAATAAATGGAAAAACAAAGTAATTTGTATTGCTTATTTGAAAAAGTAAAAAAAAGAAAAAAAAGAAAAGCTAACTGAAAAAAGTAATCTGATTACGTAACTTGTGTTTTGCTGCTTAATAATTTTGTGAAAACAATACCATTTATTTTTCAGGGGCCTAAAAATGATTAGAAAATTCAAAATAACAGCATTTATTTGGAATTTTTTACTTTTCTACTTTTTACTATTTTCTGTTTTTTGCTTCTTTTTTTATTTACTTTTCTTACTTTTGATCAGTTCAATGCATTCTTGCTGAATAAAAGTAAATTGCCTTAAAATAAGTAAATAAATAAATGAATTAATAAATACAATTCTATAAATAAACATTTTATAAATTCTATAAAAACAAAATTTTAAATAAAATAAACATTTTTATTTTCAAATGCTGTAAATTGTGATTTATTGCATTAAAGCATATCTTTTAAGTTGATTAGAACAGTTCTGCTTCATATACTTGACCCAATCATTGCACATGGAAGTGAAGTGGAGAAAACTTCCAGCCTGACAAAAGACAGAAAATGATGCCTCAAGTTTATCCAAATATTTGAAATTATTGACAAATGAGAGACACCATATATGACCACAGGATGAACGATTAACATGAAAAATGTTGAAATCAATGATCCCTGAAGCAATGATATAACCACAGCTAGCGTGATATGATGAAACCATCCCTTAGCGCTGACAGTCGTGACTGATGTTACTTGATATGCTTCTCTACCAAACACATTTGATCTTGCTAGAGGGAAACTAAATGAGAGAAGGCATAATTACCCAGCAAGACAAGGCAGCATGTCTCCTGACTACTGTGGCAATCTGTCAGTGTCAACAGTATTGGTGTTTTCCTCTCTCTGTTGCTCTGGGAATAGTTTGTGAAGAGAGCTCAGTTCAGAGAGGCCTGTGTATGGCTGGCTGTGCATTAGAGCTAATTAGACAACCCATGCATTTACTTTTAGCATTTAATAACCCAAACGCTAAATAGCTGCAGCTCACCATCTACTACTGTAACCTTGCCTTTTCTCTTCATCACTGATATGAAACAAAGGCGGTTAGTGCTGAGATGCTGAGTGTCCGTCCGCTGAGATGAGGGCTGGATCTGCTTCCTCAGGCGCCCCACATTGATCCTGCTGGGGCTAAATTTAGATCTCTTTGACTTATGCTACAGCGGGTTATTGCTTTTTCGCTGTATACAGATTTAAAGCTTTCACATCAGCTTCCTATCACTGGTTTTACATGTAGGGAGGACTTGGACTGGCTGTCAAGGGGAAGTTGACACAAAACAAAGAAGGCATAATGACGTGTTTTCTCTAGCAGTGGCTCTGTATGTTGCTTAAATTAGGAAATTTCTATGGATTGTGCAAACATAAAGTCCAATATCATATTTTTGTAATAGTTAAACATGATAAAATCACTTGGATACATTAAGTCAAGAGTCAACTATATAATGATGAGGCTGATCTGTGATTTCAGGTCAAGTCATCATGTATTTTATTAATCATAATTTCTGACTGCCAAAGAATAGTTTGGATTAGGAAAGTGCCAGTGCTCAAATTCTGGCTGATATGGATAAATGGCTTTTGTTAAAATTCTATAATAATTTGTCTAAACTTATTAAAAATAAACCACTTAAATATAAAATTTTCAAGAGCTAAAAGCAAATTAAACCCTTTTTAAAAATAAAAACAAGAGAGGAAAATTTATTTATTTATTATTATTATTTATTTATTTATTCATTCATTCATTCATTCATTCATTCATTCATTCATTCATTCATTCATACATACATACATACATACATACATACATACATACTATGAAGGGCCAAAAAGATAAAATTGTATTGATGGCAAAGGTAAATGTTGCATTCAATTATGTTATAATGTTATATTAAATTTTCATTTTTAATATAAAATTCTAATGAAATGCACTTACATTCCTTACCTTTCAAAGCAATAATAATAATAATAATAATAATAAAAATGTTAAAACAAAAAGATTACAAATAAAGATATTCTTTAATGGCATGTTTTCCCCCTGCAGAAAGATTATTAGGGGCCAAGCACTGAACACTGAAAAAAAAAATGATTGGCCCCAATTAAATTAAGCATAATTCAATTTAGCTAGTTTAACCTTTAAATTTAGTTTTTGATTTTAATTAATACATATTAATTGGTATTATGCAAATTACATGTGTTTTAAATCCAAGCCATGTGAATTAATTAAATTCAGTTAAACATATTAAATTGGTTCTATGCACATGCGCGCAAATGCACATTTTGCCTGGCGCCAAAAGGAGTTTCCAGTCAGGTTTACGGTGGGAAGTGAAGACATTTTCGTTTCAGCCCCGGAGTTTTCATCATTCGGTCTGTTTGCACAGTAAGTAATATTTCATGTAATACAGCACCATTTATTATAGTAAATAGTTTGCTCGCTGTATAAAGAGTATAATATGCTCTAGTTCCAAACAAGATTTTGGGATAAATTTCACAGTGACCAACGGTCACATCCTACTCCGTGCGCGCGCACACACAAATAACGTAAATATTACCTTTTTATGTGACGAAATGTACTTTTAAGATATTTTTGGATGTAAATGTAGTTTTATAAGCTTAAAATACACCGTTTATTTATAAAGATAGCATCTATTAAAAAAAAAAAAAAATCTGCTTAAGTGCTTTCAGAGATGGGAGCTCCAGGCCGGCATCATCTGTTCCCACCTAAAGTTAGCTTTACCACAGCCAGGCTTCTAATGTGGTTAAACATGAGATATTAATCTTTTTGGACAGGTATTTTTAATTATTAATTCTTTAATTCTTAATTATTTGTTGTAGAGCAGTTTGTTTTGGCGGTGGTTAAAGTAAGGTTAGTGCTAGCACTGGCGGCTCTCAGGGGAGGCACAGCTTCTCCAAAAGTTTGAGGTGAAAATGGAAGAAGGATTTACGTTAATGTTAATACAATTCACAATTCATTTCAGTTTCGGTTCATGTCTCAGAACATAATTGTTGTAATTTCACAGCTGTAATACCATAACATGTTACTGAAGTTGGAAAGCACTGCTTTTTATCGCGAATGTGCCGAATATGCTGATGTAATTACAACAGCTAACGTTAAGTGTATAGAGAAGCGGAGGGAGAGTTGAGTGTCTCTCTCTACAAAAAATACTTAAAAAAACAGCAATTTTATCACCTCGTTGCTGGGGAATATAATGTAGCGATCTCGTATCTATCTTTTATTTTACTAATAAAAATCGCGGGGAAGCGTTGGAAGTTTGTGTGTGTGCAGCACAATCTGCGATCTCTCTCTCTCTATCCGTGTGTGTGTGTGTGTGTGAGTGATGCGTGTTGGTTAGTGTGCATCAATTAAAGCAGCACATTAATATAAAACGGTGATTAAACTGACTTGGAACTACCTGTGCATTAAACGGTTATTCTGCATACCTGCCAGCCAATCAGAATCCAGTATTCAGACAGACCATGGAATATAAATATATATTATATATTATATATATATATATATATATATATATATATATATATATATATATATATATATATGGGGGAAGGGGATGCCATAGTTTTCGTCCTAATTACCCTTGATTGTATAGACTTGGTAAAGACTAGTTATGAATCAAAACAATGTCTAATAACAGTTTCTTTTTATTTAAATATAGGACAGTCAAAGAGATGACTTCTTGAAAGACCTGGAAAACATCACCATAGGCATATGTGTCATTAAAAAGGAAGGAGGTGTTCTTGGAGACTACGACGATATTGGAATCGTTGTTGATGGAGTAATGATTCTTGAGCAGATCAAATCTGTGGCACAAGCCTGTGCATTGATGCTGGGTACAATCTATGTGCTTAATTTGGCATACCCAAAAGAACTAAAATACTACTATGAATTTGTTCAGAAATTCCTTATGCAGATGGATTCTGAAAGGCCCTCCCCCAAAATTCAAGGACTGAAAAACGGTTTAATGCTGTAATTTTGCAGCAGGCATGTATGTGCAGGCTCAGCATGAAATGTAAGTCCAGATGTCACAGCCTACATTGCACTATTTTCCGTTTAAGACCTGTATATCAGTAGTTCAAACATTTTTAAATTCCCTTACAAATTGCAATTTGTTGCATGACGTGAACACTTTGTTGTGCAGTTTTAGCACTATTGTTTTATTCACTATTGTTATGATTCACAACTGTACTGTTGCCTGTTTCCACATGATATTTTTATTAATTGTGCAATGTTAAGTCAGCACTCCTGTTTTTTTAAATTTGATTCAAGATTCAAAGATTCGAGTGGGGAGCGAGCAAACACGTCTGCCTCGGGGGGCGCCATACTTTGTGCAATTTTAGCACTGTTTTAATGATTCACAAACAACGTGGCCTCTTTCCACCTGTGAATTTTTGTTTTTTATTTTGTGAATGTGCAATGTTAAGTAAGCACTTGTTTTAAACACTTGTACCCACAAAAAAACAAAAAAAAACAAACAAACAAATAAAAACTTATTGAACATGCATTACATTTGACAACATTAAAGATAAGCTTAAAACATTAAACTTACTGCTGTGTGTATTTGCAAAGCCATTTAAGGAGCTCTCCTTCAGATAAAAAAAAAAAAAAAAAAAAAAAAAATAATAATATATATATATATATATATATATATATATATATATATATTTTTTTTTTTTTTTTAAGTTAAGTGGTTGCAAATAATTTATTCAAAAATGTTGAAAGTTAGTCAAGGTAATGTGTTTATTTAAATGTAGCTAAATTTACATTTACATTTACATTTAGTCATTTTGCAGATGCTTTTATCCAAAGCGACTTACAACTGGGAATACATAAAGCGATTCATCTTGAAGAGGCAATCAGACAGAGGAAGTGCTTGTAACAATTATTAATTTTTTCCTCTGAAGTTTTTTTGCTATTTTTAATAGTTCGAAAAACCTACTTTTTCGAACTCGTCCTTGACGGTTTGGCCTATTGGCCTATTGTAATAAAAGTGATCTCAATAAATTCTTTGCGTCATGCCGAGAACTTCGATACCAATTATGCCAAAATTGGCCAAACTTCCAATGTGAAAATTGGCAACTTCCTCTTCCACCGTCAAATGTGATAAGCCATTAAATTATATTACTAGTAGTGTATATGATTTTTCTGTCATTTTGACTAAAAACATCTTAAAATGGCTTCAATTACTTCAATTATTGCAGCTGGTCTGATGCTTGCTTCTATGGTGCTTGGTCCCTTAATTACTGCTTGCAGCTATATTTGATATTGTTATTCTTTCTACTAGCAAATACTTAGTAGAAAAATTTAAATAGTACAAGTATGAAAAATGTGTTTTAAGAGAATTTACTTTCACATGGCAGTGTCCACAGTTGAAGAAACACTCAGACACTAGATTAAACATATATCTCATAATGTCTGACTGTGAAAGCTGTTAAGAGTGAACAAAGTGGAGGAAGGGGGCGTTTGAAGGTTGAGGAAGCACTTGAAAAGCCAGCATTTATCTTTAGGCCTTAACACCCTGCTGCCTCTTGACTGCAGAAAGACATAAGGGAGATTATTGCTTCTCATAAAATCAGAAAATTCCCAGGAAGCAATTATTAAAAAGTGGTATATCCAGCTCCTCTGGAATTCATATGATAAAACCCACATGAGGACATGAACTCCCTTCAAAGTCATAAAAAGGATTGTACAGGATTGCTAATGGAAATTTCTTCTTTTGAGTGTCAATTAAGATCCTATTGGATAAACAGAAATTCTGACAAATAGGAACTGATTCTTGTGGGATTCTCAGTTGATTCCATTAGAATCCTTTAGGGCTGGTTCCAAATTATGATAGAAACTCCATTAGAATACCATTAACATTCTGTATTAGTGAAGAAATTACTATTTTCTTTCGTGCACCTGTTCTCTTCTTGAATAAACTGTTTGTACTCTGAAAAAAAAAAAAGTTTATACATTTCAGTTTTTGTTAAGATTGAATTTATCTATAGGAAATCATTTTGATGAGTTTAATTAAATGATTGTAATTAAAAATATCACCCTCAGGATTTTTCTGTTTAATAATATATATCGCCTTTCAAAATGCCGTTCCTATTAAATCAGCCCCTAATGAAGAATTATGAGGGGTTTACAAGCAATGTGGTGTCATCTTGCTGTGATTATTAATCTTCATCAATAGCCCAAAAGATGAATTTCTATTATACACAGATGCCTATTCAGCTTTCATCTGTGACCGGGTATCTCAGAAAACAGCAGAATTCAGTTTCAATGATAATTACAATGATAACACCAAAAGAAGGGAATGTCTCTTCTCTGTTCTTCTGCAGAGAGCTGCTTATTTTAGCTGTCTGGGGACAGAGATTGGAAGAAATAAGCCAAGCACTTTCAGATATAATTTAAAGCGAATCCTGGAGCACTGCTCTAAATTGCAGAATTCCAATAAAAGCCCTTGGAGGATTTTAGTGAGCTTGAGGGGGATCCTTGTCAAGCAGCGACTCGAACAGATATATCACACGATGGCCAGTCTGGTGCAGACAGACTTTTGACCATGCAGTGGCATGATGTCAGGTCCACATTGCAGCTTAATCTGGCCAAAAAACGCCTACATAGAGAGGAAGTGACCATCTCACTGACACATAAAGCAACAACCACAGTTTATTTGACTTAGATTTTAGGTGTGGGTGTATCTGAAATAGTTTGTACCACAAAAAAGATCCAAAAGTAATAATAGAGGGCTGCAGTGATGGCGTATTTTTGTAGGTCATCCCGTATGTTGGCAGCAGCCTGGTTCCTTCGACAAAATAACTTTTCCAGTTGCCTTTGGATTAGTGCTGAAAATAAGCCTTGTGGCCAACAAAAGTTTATGAATCTTACAAGTGTCATTTATCATGATGAACACAACTTTTATACATTTTGAAGCCTAAATGTAATTAGCAATAGTAAAAAACTAAACAGGCTATAAACCAACTAAACTACAGTCGCATGTCTTCAGCTTCACACCATTAAACCCTTTCAGTCTTAAAAAAACATTTTCACTAAAAGTTTACGTTTGAATACTTTGCAAAATTTTGCAAAAAAATACTTTGATTTTAAACACAGTGAGGCTGTGAAAGCGACTAGTTTACCTGTTGGGCATGAAGATGTTTAATATTCCCCACAACCTCTGTAGTCCCATTTAGATGCTTTTTAGTGACTGCCTTTTTCAAGACAAGTAAAAGCTTTAAAAAAATCACTGATGTATTTTATGTCACAGAATAATACATGAAAATATGAGCTTTCATTAGACCTTATTTTAGGGATTTAACCAAAAACCCATTGACATCAGGATGTGTCAGGGTTCTGTCACTTCGGTCTAGTGTTATTCATGGTTTTGTGACAGAGCACTGACACTCCCGTCATGTCCTGTTTTTATGTGAGCACGCGGCTTCGAGTGTGCTCTTTCGTCTGCGTGCCTTGTTTCGTGTTGGAGCGTGTGGAGTTCGGATCCCGGCACTCATGTCTTGAGTTTCGGTTTCGTGTTGGGGTTTGGACACTCGCGCTCCATGTTCAGTCTTGTTGTGTGAGCGTGCGGACTCGGGTTCGCTCGGCCGTGCACTCTTCTGTCCAAGCGTGTTGTGTTTTGTGTAGCATGCGGTTCGTGTTCGGCCGTGTGCTTTTCTTGTCATCTTGTGTTGTTGCATGCAGTTCGTGTTTTTATCGGCTGCGTGCATTCATGTTGTCATGTCTTGTGTGAACACGTGGCTTATGATTAGCTGCGTGTTCGTGTCCTGTTTTGCACATGATTTGTTTTGCTGGCCATGTGCTTGTGTTTTTGTTTTGTGTGAGCACATGGCTTTTGTCTTTGTTTCCTGTGTGCCATGTGCTCTCGTGTCAATTGTCTTGACCTCACCCATCTTGTTTCCTGATTATTGGTTTATTTGCCCCACCTGTCCTACCTCGTTACACTCCTCATTTGCTCCCTATTTATTCTCCTTGTGTTTACAGTCCAATGCCAGTTCGTCGTTGTACCTTCCCCGGTTGTATCCTGTTCCTGTCTTGTCTTGTCTTACCATGCCTTGCCCTGTCCTGCCTGCTAGACTGTTTTCCCCCTCGGGGTAGTTTTGGTTGGTTGTTTTGTTTTATTTTATTTTTTGATTAATTATAGCCCATCACTCTGCACAACTGAGTCCTCGCCTCATCCCCTCTACCCAAACCCTGACAGGATGATAGAGTCGGAAATGCTAAAACGCTAACTTGTTTCTCATTGGTCAAAAATATGTCATCACTCCCAATGATAAGAAGAAATTCTATAAAACAAATCTTTAGGTAGTTTAACATAGTCTCTATTATTACTTAAAAAGTTTTTTTTTTTTTTTTTCAAAAGCTTCGATCACTGCTTAAGTTTTTTTTTTTTTTTTCGGATCAGGAAAGCACCACGACGGATCAGGAGAACATCACGACGGATCAGGAACCCACAGCAGAGATAGGAGTCTAGGAAAAACGGAAACACAAGAGACAGGGAGAGCATATACAGTCTCAAGGACTGAGGCAGGGAACACAAAAAGTCCATAAATATTTTCCCTAGTGACAACTGCGCAGGCAGACAGTTCAAAATTTGGCTCATTGACTGGAATTAGATGGGTAGACAGTTCAAAACCTGACTCATTGACAGTGACTGGACAGACAAACAGTTCAAAATTCAACTCGTTGACTGGAACTTGACGGGAAGACAGTTCAAAGCCTGACTCATTCGTAGAAACAGGACAGACAGATAATTCAAAATCCAGAGCATTAGTGACAACTGAACAGGCAAACTCAGATTCATAGGTTGAAATTGGACAGACAGATACCTCAGGATCAAACTCATTGACTGGAAGGGGACAGACAGAATGTTCATTAACGATCTCTTTGGCAGTGACAGGGTTAACAGGATAAACATGGGGTGCAATTATAGGTTTAGAGTTTAAAACAGACAGTTCAGGTTTAGATTCCTTGCCAGAGACAAGCAAGACAGACAGTTCGAAATCAGACACACTGGTAGAGATGACACGGACAGACAGTTCACAATCAGCCATCATGGCTGTTTCAGAACGGGGCGAGAGTTCAGGGACAGCCTCCTCGGCCGGTTCAGAGCAGGACAAATGTTCAAAAGCAGCCCCCGTGGCCGTGACGGAGCCAGACAAGGAATCACAGACGGCCTCCATAGCCGTGACAGGGAAAGACGAGGAATCACAGATGGCCTCCATGGCCGTGACGGCAAGATGAGTGTTGGTGAGTGGATACCACTGATACCTCTGAAGGTTCTGCAGCAGTCGCCGCCACCTCTGGAAGTTCTACAGCGGTAACAGTCTCCTCGACCACAACTCGACAGGCTGAGAGAATATTGCTGGGTGCCACCACCATACAAGGAGCTGAAGCGAGCCCCGCTGCTTCGGAAGGTTCTGCAGCATGTGCCGCCACCTCTGGAGAAGCTGCAGCAGGTGCCCTTGCCTCGGAGAACACAGCAATGAGCGTCACTACCCCAAGAGGTTCTGCAGCATCAGCCGCCACCTCTGGAGACATCTCAGTGGACGCCGCCACCTCGGGCAGTTCTGTGGTGGTGTACGCAGCCCAAAGGCAACATAAAGCGATTCTCATCATGGGAAGCACTTCGGACAGGGGAATTAGTTCAGGGACAGAAGGGTTGGAGTGAGTGGATCTGGGGATACCAGCTGCACGTGCAGACACTAGCGGTACATCCCTCACACTGGATACCAGACTAGGATACCGAAGGACTGACCTTGAATATCTGGGTGTAGCAGACAGGATGTGACAAGACTCTGGCAGATCAACTGCAACGTGACGTGGTTCTGGATGGTCAGCGGTGACGTGAAGAGACTCTGGAAGATCCGCTGAGACGTGATGAGACTCTGGATGGTTAGCGGTGACGTGAAGAGACTCTGGAAGATCAGCGGAGACGTGACGTGACTCTGGCAGATCAGCTGAGACGTGACGAGACTCTGGAAGATCAGCTGAGACGTGACGAGACTGGCAGATCAGCTGTGACGTGAAGAGACTGGCAGATCAGCTGTGTCGTGAAGAGACTCTGGAAGATCAGCTGTGATGTGACGAGACTCTGGATGATCAGCTGTGACGTGAAGATACTCTGGAAGATCAGCTGTGATGTGACGAGACTCTGGATGATCAGCTGTGACATGAAGATACTCTGGAAGATCAGCTGTGACGTGACGAGACTCATGAATGGCAGTTGTGACTTGACGGAGCGTTGTTGTGGCTGCCATCTTGCGAACGGACTCCGCTGTAGCCGCCATTATGTGAGCGTGCTCCGGTGCGGCCGCCATTTCTGTCACGGATGGGGTATCGCGTTCTTCCTCCGCGAAACCCACCGTGCACAAAGAGCCAACAGTCAACAAAGCATAATCCATCAAGTGAGGGAGTGATGAACGCAGACCCTCGCGTCTAAGTTTAGACCGTAACGGTTGATTTATGCCATCACAGAAAATTTCTATCAAAATCATGTCCGGTAAATCTGAATAGTTTGCGATGGCTAAAAACTCTCTTATATGATTCTCCAGTGATCGTGGACCTTGTTTAAGGGCAAACATAATTCTTGTTGTCTCCATAACTGACAAATGTCCGTTTAAAAGCTGCTGGGTCCTTGTGTGGCCGAGTATTCTGTAACGAGGCTGATGAGACGTGAGACGTGCAGATCCAAGTGCAAGCTTTATTAAGAAACAAGGTCAAAAATACAGGCAGGGTCGAACAACTGGCAAACAGGTATATAGAGGGCTAGACAAGAGAGGTAATCCGAAACGTGAGCAATAATCCAGGCAAGGCGCGAACAATATCCAAAGGGCAAGGCAGAGAGATAGTCCAGGTACACAGAAATAATCCAGGCAGGGCATAAACAGAGTCCAAACGGTGAGACAGGGGTAAACACAGGGAACACAGACTACAAAACAAGAAACAGGTTCCGTATTGCAGCTAACACTAGGGGAGTGAAAAACGCAGGACAATACTAGAACTGAACAGAAACACGGAATGGCACGGTAAGGCAGCTAGCGCTTGAAGAGTGCTAAATGCAGATCAATACTCGGCAGTGACTCTGAGGAAGTCCATGGCTTAAGTAGTGTGTGTGATAATGTAATGAGTCTCAGGTGTGAGCGTGTGATTAGGGAGATGGCAGTTGATGTGAGTTGTCAGTGCAATGGATGATGGGAATTGTAGTCCTGGGGGTGACGTGTAACAGTAGTGTAGTGCAAGAGTCAATGTGGTGAGCGAGTGACCTCTGGTGGTGGGTAAACGGAAGTTCATAGGCCGGATTCATGACATAAGGTTTGAGCTCCAGGAAATGATAATTAATCCACTAAATACCATAAATTACCATATCACTGTGCTACCATTAAATTTAACCTTTTCATGGAAATTGTATAAAATGTTCTAAAAAAACAAAGAGTACATTTCTAAGAAATATGGGTTTTAAACCTGAATTTTTACTATTGTTTATAGTGAATACTATAATTTGTCATTGATCCAGGTGCATGAAAATATAATTTACTTCCCAAATGTGTAAGGCTGGTCTCCATATTGTTGAAAGAGAGTCTGTGCATTTAAAGATAAAGTCAAATAGACTAAATAAAGTAGTATTACTGAGGCGTCGAAACTCAAAAGAGCATTTGTTGCCTTGATTACTTGTCAACAGTTCCTTTTTTACCGTATGAAAAGGAACTGATGTACATTGTATTTAAAGATTTGTCAATGCCTTTTGACCTTTTACTTTTTGATTGTGCTTAAGGATTGGGAAGAGTATTCCTTAAAGTATTGAAGTACAGTAAACAAGCTTAAGATCTCTTTGTTTTTCTCACACTTAACAAGCATTGTACTGTCTTTACACTTTGGTGAACAATTCTGAACTCTCTGGCCTCAAAACTAGACATCTTTATTGTACCAACCTACTCTTGCTCTTGAGACGGCGCTGCTCATTTCCATAGAAACAGACCAAATTAGCACTCAGCCTTGTGTATCAGAGTTTTTTCTTGCTATCTCAAATAAATAAATGCATCTAAGAAGAAGAAAATACAGATGGAAAATGTCAAAATCTTCTTCATTTATGCATGGTGATTAATTTCCCACTTTTAGCACAAGCATTAGAAATGCATTCCTGCCTGCATTACTGTAGTGAGGAGAACGCAGACGTAGATGCTGATTAGCGTTTTCACTCACATGTTGGGATGTTGTTGTCTGTGAGGATTTACATTACAAGAGGATGAAATTTTAATCAATGGAAATGGTGTCTACAGCAGTTTTTCTGAGAGCCATTAATGAGGACTGATAGCAGGAGAAACACTCTACCCAAACATCTTGCGAGACATAAAAGCAGCATCAGCAAAATGTGCTGGATGAGGAAGAACCAGACAGATGAAGAGGGAGAGAGAGAGAGAGACGGTAAATGAGACGCAGTAGTCATGGATATGAGGCAGAGGAGGGGTGATGAAGAATGAGAGAGATGTGTGTGTGTTATATGTGAATTAGACACCAAGGACTTCACTATGTCGCTGAGTCAAACCAATCCAGGTCATTAAAACACAACAAAGACTCAAACAATGTGCTGAGCTGAAGGGGTACATGGCCTGAATTTCACATTTTATTATAACCATATTCCACATTAAAATCAAAAGAAAATAATAAACTTTTTATTTTTTAATATTTAAAATATCATAAAAAAAATTGGCTTAATGCAAGACGCTACAGGCAAAAACATTACTATTTCATGCATTGGCAAGTTGCGAGATTTGGGCTATGGCTTTTCATAGCATGTTATTTCATACTAGTGGAAAGAGGAATCCAAAAAAGAAGTTAAAATCAAAATAAGTTAAAAAAAGTTTGCAATTCTTAATTATCAACTGGGAAGTTATATTGATATCTATTTGTTTCTTTTTTATTATTTACTTTTTTTTAAAAAAACACTTCTGTTCCTGCAAAAGTTTATTGATATTTAAACACATCTCCAGTCTGTGTTTTGTTAAAATGATTAAATATGCAAGTGAAGATTTGACTGTCATGTAATATTTCCACACTCTGTGTTATTTTCCACCCAGTGAG
The DNA here is from genome assembly GCA_039654775.1 of Spinibarbus caldwelli. Taxonomy (NCBI): domain Eukaryota; kingdom Metazoa; phylum Chordata; class Actinopteri; order Cypriniformes; family Cyprinidae; genus Spinibarbus; species Spinibarbus caldwelli. The sequence continues at coordinate 27,227,903 of CM077252.1, read as the reverse complement.
TTAGACGTCTGCATGTGTAATTTCCGAACGAGTGCTTGATTCATTTTTGTGGAGAGGCTTTTGCCTGTAAATGGCTTTAATTACAAGCAAGTTAATTTTATGAACACATAATCAGCATTTCTTCTTTTATATAGTTTTCAGCAATGCATAATTAATGCATAATTGCCCGCTTGGAAACACAAACTGCTCTAAGTTCACTTTATTACCACAAACGATCCACAGGATTCAAGATGTTATGGACAAAATAAGGTGTTGTAATTTACATATAATTTTCATTTGCATATTACAAATTCGAATTTTTGTTCTATGAAAACAAACCAGCACATTTAGACAGACCCTGTTAATTGATGTCAGATCAAAATGCTTTATTGGAAGGGTTATTGCATTTTTGCCTGATGAACAATAAAATGGGCAAAAAGTCCTATAAACTTACACTGAATAAGGAAAGCAAGACATACAGTTAGTGATCAGAATATCATTGGGAGTTGATGGTGAGTTTTTTGACTTGGACAAGTAAAAGTGGAATACAATACATTACTTTTTAAATCAAATAAAAAATGTAATCTTGCCAACTTTGTAAATTTTACCTCATTAGGGTTGGCAGATTTTGCTATAAAAAACAGCAAATGAGAACAAGCTAAACTTAAATCCAAATGTGTTATCTTGGAAACAAGCCAAATACCGAAATATTGCGATCTGCACCTGCCTATTTTATTAACTCCATAAACTGGATCACTTTAAACTGGATTTATATGCTTAATAAGCACCACTACAAGACTCTTCAAGGGCATGCTCTGCAAAGCAACCTTACAAACAAAAACAAAACACGATGGTTCTGGCAATGGTGGTTTAGTTAAAATCGCCAAACATATCAATTCTTTGGTCGCTGTTATAGTACTTTGGTCAAAAATAGTGGATAGCCAGAACATTGCTATAGTTACCACGATATGAGTCTCAGTGTTGCCAATTTAACAACTTCCCAGACAGCTTTAGTGACTTTTCTTCTTTTTTTTATTTTTTAATTTTTTTGATTTTTTCGGAAAAGTTACTATTGACTTTTCAAGTAACTTTTTGGACAGAGATTAGCTACTTTCTGAGAATCGCTTTGATCAAAAGGTTTTGCTTTCCGTTGTCTGACAACAGACAAAATATCTAAATGAGAACAGCTTGATTGAGAATTCAGCTGTTATTGTATGTAAGCACAGAGAAAAGGAGAGAAGCAAATGGATGAAAAGCAGAGGTGTAAAGAGGACCTGAAAACCATACTTGAGTAAAAGTACAGATTACTCCACTGCAAATTACAAGTAACCAATTCCAAAACAGCCTGTGTAAAATTTTTAGAGTACCTGATTTTAACAGTACTCAAGTATTTTACTTATAATAAATATAGGTTCAAATATGCACTAGTCAAAGAGACATGCCAGTCAAAAACTGTAACGTTGTGGAGAAGCTGGGGAAAACAGGTAGAGGCAAGGACCTATGTGCAGGTTTTTAAGTAAAAATTAGAGCAAACAATAAACCAAAAATCAAAGGGAGTAAAGAACATAATGCCGGTCAAATAGACAACCATTATATTCAGCAACTCACAAAGAGCTAAAGAAATACTAGGGCTGTATATACAGTATACAGCAGGCTAACAAGCTGAACAAGATAACAAGACACACCAGGGGAGACTAATCAAGGGGAACCAATCAACAAACGGACTACAAACTGACTACAAATACCACAGGAGACAGGAGACAGACAAAAGTCCAGTCTTAAGAAATCATCCAGAACTCACCATAAACCATATTTTTAGCATACTAACAAAGTACAAAGCAACATGCTAACACCTTTAGCAACCTTGTAGCAACAACCTACAACTACAACCTTATGTCAACTACTTACAACAGCCTAGCATTGTGGCGATGAGTTTTGCACAGGCGAGCGCTGCTGACATTTTGTTCATAACATACAAAACTCTTACTTTTACCACTGTAACTTTAATGAACTGCTCTGAATAAATAAATAAATAAATAAATAAAATAAAAAAAATGTCTAGTAATTTTATTCCATATATGCTTACAAATCATTCAGACTGGTGGGATAAGAGTTTATTTATTCAAATGCCACAGACGCTCGTTACACTGAATATTGTGGTCTTACATCATGAATGGTTCAGCTTCAGGGTGATGTGTTTGGGTGTTAAATTGCTTGACAGTAGAATAACATAAAATGCACAGATCTGACTCATGATGAATGAATGAATGATTCATTATCAGAGCCTTATAATAGTTCATGATGTATAACAGCAATTTCTGTCAAAGTGTCCCTGGTGTGGGTGGTCACGACTGAGGTAAAGGTAAGCAGGTAGGTTTCATATTTTAATAAACAAATCACATTTTGTGGGTGTGCATGAATATTTCTTATTATTTGTGCAAAATGTTTTATGGTAAATAACATGGTACTGCACATAATTCTCCAGAGGACTCAATCAACTATAAAAAAAAATTCCATAAAGGTTACTGTGAGTGATTAGTAAAATGTCTGTATGCACACGTTCACACAAAAAGGTTATGGTAAAAAAGAATGAACTGTACAGCAAAGCTGTTGTCTTTATGCTGTTTCCCACATGAAGATCTCACTTAAATAACTATATAACTTTTTAGTCTATAAATGTCTAAAATAAATATGAGCATCTCAAACCTGAATTTGCTGTAACACTTTAGATTAGGGAACACATACACACTATTAACTAAGTGTTTTCCCTCAATAAACTCCTAATTTGCTGTTTAGTAAGGTTGCAGTTATGTTTAGGTACTGGGTATCGTTAAGGGATCTAGAATATTGTCAGACATCAATTTGTGATTTATAAGTACTAATATACAGCCAATAACAGAGGGAGATGAATTTGAGGATGCAGTTGCTTGTAGAAAGGTAGGGTTTAAATGAACTAAAATGACCAGAGAAAAGTGTACCATTTTCACTGGATGGCTGACATATGACATTTTGATTTAAAATTACAAGGTAAAAAAATGTTTAAAATTAAAAATATGCATGAGTAAATTGTTAAAAATAAGATCAATAAAATGTATTTAAAAAAAAAAATCCAAATGTACAATTTTTATTTTTCTGTAAATAAACTATTCAACTTCTGTAAAGAAATTATTCAGACACTGGATAAAGATGAAACAAGAAGTTTGGAAGATTCATGGATGTTTGCCAGGGTTATATGCTATAGTGAAAAAGTTGTCAATTTACATTGCATTATATAGTTTAAGTGGTGTTTTAATTGTTAATGTACAGACATGAGAAAATACAGTATATATGAAAAGAAAAAAAAAAACCTTGTACACATGCTGTAAGAAAATTGTAACATTTCTATCTTTATAAATCCTGATTTGTTTTTCACTTAAAAAAGGGCTGAATGTGATCATACATGCATTTAAAACAGGAAAAAAATGTGTATTAGCCAAGTGTTAATTTCCTTCGTCAGTGTAATGGCAGTGAGGATAAAGACAGCTCGAAACAAGCAGACACATGTGGTGTCATTTCACACCCAGAGCAGTGGAGGATGACCCATCAAGATGTTCCCACCATATGACCGCTAATGTGTTACTGCATGATCCTAATCTGATGCAAAACACAGCCAATTAAGTACAAAGACTTTACACATTTATATTTCTCCATCTAACACTTGCTAATGGCAGGAAATTTTTACTGTCGTCTTACAGCGAGGAAATGAGAAAGTCCTTTTTATTGGGCTTTTACTTTTTTTTTTTTTTTTTTTTTTTAGAATGAGCTTTGAGTTCATAATAGGGATTCAGGCAGATTTGATAAAAGTATCAGAAAAAGAGTGTGAATCAATGTTTGCAGACTAAAACTGTCATATGGAGTAGATGTAAAAGAGATATTTTATAGTAGGTTTTATAACTGTAATAGAGGTAATAATTAGTAATATGGGCCAGCAGACAGGCTATGCGTCCCAAGCACTGGTGGATGCGGACCTTGGTCCACCACTGAACTTACCAGCCATGGCCATTGTTGTCCCAAGTCCAGTGGTCCTGGAGGTCTTTTCCACCGTTGGCTGCTCTTCCTGTAATGGTGTGTTTGGGCTGCACACACTTCCCCATCCCCTTCCTCCTCCTGTCCATTACAGCTTTTCCTGAGGCTATGGCATCTGCTCTGTGAATACTCCCTGACATGACCATGGAGACCTTCCGTTAACTTTCTGTGCTCATATATATATATATATATATATATATACACACAGTATCACATGAGTAGCTGTGTGATAATGCTCTATATCAGCATGGATTTGATTCGGCTGTAGGTAATCACAGTCATGCTGATATAGAGCGATATCACATGGCTACAAGAGTGATATTGTGTTTAAACAACAGTTCGACAACACAAGTGTGTAAATAAATAAGAAACAACCTCAGAGTATCTTCAAAAAAAAAAAAAAAAACATTTTGTATGCAGAACTAGTTTTTTCAACCACAGACTCAAATCTCAAGTTGACAGTTTAAAAGCTTCCGTTACTAATTCAGTAGTCCCAGCCTCAGACGTCAAGCCCACAGCTAAACGTCTGATGCATATGGCACACTTATCTGGAAACACTTCAGGAGTTTCGAAGTCGCCATCGGATTGGTTGAATTATACAGCATTTCCGGGAGATGTGTGTGTCGCGTTCTTTAACGTTCCGCCTGGAAATAAAAATGGCGTGGCGCCAAACCCCCTCACGAAAGAAGAAAGCCTTCGTGTTTACAACGGTGACGACGAGCGCTTACCAGGATCAACTAAACGCTGGAGTTTCAAAAGTATGTGAAAAATTTAAAGTTTGCGCCATAGAATCTTTAAAATACGTTTGAAAGATTTACACACCTGTCTGTTGTGGCGACATTTCCACGCCCCTAAACATGATGCGGCACAAAGTGAAACGTGATTGGTTGCTTTACCTGTTAGTCATATGGCCATTCAAAGCAACCAAAGTTCCCAGACCTTCAGCCGTCAGTCTGAAGGTCTGGCTACGCGAGACTACTAATTCGAAAATGTCACTTTAGACCTAGTAATGAAGGAATTTAGATTTTTTCATTAAAAGTGTATTGTATTACTGTTTTAAGAACTTACTGTATTATGTAGAGTATTATGAGAGAGAGATGGACTGAGTGAGTGTGAATACCTGCATCTGATACAGCATTCATTCTTCAACTCAATCTCATATTCACAATAAAACATTAGTTCGAATGTCTGCTGAGGATTCGATAACTTTTTCGTACTGTCCTTTCATCTATTAAGGGTGATTTCCATTGACAGCGCTGCTCAGTGCATTTGTTTGCAAAGTTACTTATAGTCAGTAGAATGTCTGTTGGGAGACCATTACAATAAAGGGTTAGCACACGGGTTAAAGGGACAGTTCACCCAAAAATGAAAATTCTCTCATTAATTACACACCCTCATGTCGTTCCAAACCTGTAAGACTTTCGTTCATCTTCAGAACACAAATTAAGATATTTTTGATGCATTCCAAGAGCTCTCTGACCCTCCCATAGACAGCAAGGATCCTTACATGATCAAGGCTCAAAAACGTAGCAAGGAGATCATTAAAACAATCCATGTGACATCAGTGGTTCAACAGTATCCGCTTACATACGTTGCATACGTTGTTTACTTATGTGATACTCTCCAAAATGGCACCATAGGGTGACGCGGAGGAGACGAATTGTTGAATAAAGTCGTTATTTTTGTTTTCTTTGCGTACAAAAAGTATTCTCGTAGCTCCATAAAATTACTGTTGAACCACTGATGTCACATGGATTATTTTAATGATTTCCTTGCTACGTTTCTGAACCTTGATCGAATAAGGATCCTTGCTGTCTATGGAGGGTCAGAGAGCTCTCGGATTTTTATCAAAAATATCTTAATTTGTGTTCCAAAGATGAACGAAAGTCTTACAGGTTTGGAACGACATGAGGGTGTGTAATTAATGACAGAATTTTAATTTTTGGGTGAACTATCCCTTTAAGCATAAACATCAACATAATGTTCAAACCATCAAAATAAAGTGTTACCCTTTTTTTGGATCAAGACTTATTGATATATTTTATTATCGCTGAAGAAAATTAATGGGAAAATACTGAAAAGTGTGTCGTCGCTGTTGCGCTCTATTGCATATGAGAGACAAAACTGATCCCACAGTCCCAAATGCTGTTTCTCAACTTGCTGTATACTGCACACTTAATATTTCAGTTTTGACTGTGAAGTGGCTGACACATCCTTCCCTAATTCTGCTCCCACTATGAGTCAGTGACTCCCCATTTCCTTTGTTTTCCTTTGTCCCTGAAAATGCTTTTCAGGACCTGCATGTTGCCAGTGATTTTGGGGAATTGCATTACTGCTGAGCATCGATGCCCACCGCTGGAGAGAAATTGGATTGCCTGAACACAGGATTAGATCACAAGGCTTGAGGGAGAAAGACAGTTATAGTAATTTACTGGTACTGGGCAGCGAGAAAAAAATGAGAAGCGTGCACATACACAAAAGCACAGGATGAGAGGATAGACTCAATTCACAATGCCACCTGTTTGCCTAAACATAGCATAAATGATGCTTAAATGACAAGAAAAACTAGCTTGTTGAGTGCTAGGTCCAGTTATATGGCTTTAATAATAGCTTCCACCGTACTACTAGCTGTAAATTGCTACTTTGAAGTCCTTGGCACAATGTCAACCTCAGAGCCTATTTGCACAGAGCTAGAAGGAAGGTAGATGTCTCAGTAGATCAGTTTGAGTTATTAAAGTCGATGCTCATGATCATGGAATGATTACCAGAGGAAGCGCAAGATGATACCCTCAAAATCGCAACACAACAGACTAGGCTTTTATATATTTGAGGAAAATGTGAGTGGTGCTTGCCTATGCTGTATTTACCACCACAATACAGGGGTGTTGTTTGAGGTTGCCAGAGGGTTGCAATACAGCTGTTAAAGTAAAACTTCATCCAAAAATGTTACCTCAATGCCATCCCAGATGGACTGTACATGACTTTCTTTCTTCTACAGAACACAAATGAAGATTTATACAATCAGTCCACAAAATGCAATGAATGGTGATCAAAACTCTGAATCTCCAAAAAATGCATAAAGGCAGCATGAAAGTAATCTGTTTAACTTCAGTGTCTTCTAAAGCAAACTATTCAGCTGTAAGTGAAAAGAGATCAAAATGTCCCTTATGAAAAAGAAATGCACTTAATTTGATTGAATATGCACCTGATATTATATCTTAATAAAAGTGAATTTTTTAAAATAAAAAAAACTACTCATATATAATGTTAATGCAAAAAAGGCAATTTAAGTGCACTTAACTGTGTTTCGTAACTGTAAAAAGTGACCTTTGTAAGGTACAATTAAAAATATTAACAGTACAATTAACAAAAGTCCTCTTAAGTGTAAAGAGAGAACACTTTATGACTGTGTCTTAACACACTTTAAGTGCACTTTTGTAATAGTTTAAATGTTAATTTGTTATTAATCTGTATTTGTAATAAATGATTTGTAACACTTCTACAAGACGTGCTCTTATCTCGATGTATTGACTAATTTACTAAAGAACATGTAAAGTACTCGATTATAATTTTAATGTATAGCTGTCACATTGATATTACATTTAGCCTAAAGTTAGTAGAAGTACTGTATGTTTATAAAATTACACATAAATATGTACTTAAGTGCTACTTAAGTGGGATAAAAAGCACTAAATTGCATTTCATATAAATGCAAACTATAATACATTTTCATTTAATTGTATGTAACATGCCATTGTGTATGAAAACATTACATCTATATTTCTATAATAAGTACTCTTTTTAAGAGTTTGCCAAAGTGTACTTCTTTTTCACAATGTTCTCTATGGTTGCTAACCTCCCTAAGCCAAAAAAGCTCATCCCCAGGTCATTGTAATATTATTTTCTCTAGATATGGCTTGGGTCCCTCCTCCAGTGCCTGTCTGTGTGCCGTTTGAGTACAGCTATACAAAATAATGGCTTTGTATTTTTGTGTTTGTTATTCCGTTCCTCTCCTTTCTGCAGACCTCCACAGGAGCTCAAACAGTGGCTGCTCACGGCTTCTTCCCCTGAAGTGAATGCACGGCCAGCAGGGAGGGCCAGCGGAGAGGCTCCCCAGAGGGTTTCCAAAGCCTCGCTGGCTGGGTGAGTAATTGGGTTAGCCAGGTTACAGCTGTTTGGATCCTTGGTAGTGCCACAGACAGGCCATTATCACTGGCAGGAGGTTTGACTCATGATGGATGCGGCAGGACTGCTACACTGCATGAAAATACTAATTTCCGGGATAAATCGGACAATGGAAATTTCAGTGAAACTTAAGGTGTATGACCCGTGCACGAAAATTTCCCAGGCTGAGTGTGCCGAGTCCCGTACACGTCCATACACTTGAGATGCACTGAGATTATCAGATACAGGATATTTCTGATTGCACACACAAGACGTGTTCAGAGATTTCCAGTATATCAGCCCTTATGAAAATAACCCATGGTTTTATTATAGTAAAAGTGTATTTACCTTTTTTGGCAGATTGATTGCTATATTTGTATAACCACAGTTTTACTACAAATACACGTTTTTAACTACGTACAATAACCATGTATTATTATTTTTTTTTTTTGTCGTTTTATGTACCATGGTTAATTGTCATAAGGGGCAAGCACTGTTGTGTTTTTTTGGGTGTTTATCGGTTAAAAATGAATCAACCAGTCATTTTTAAATCTGTAGGCAAGATCAAATGAATCCGAATTGAATGAATTTAAATGAGTCTTTTGATTAACAGAATCGCAAAATTTGAGTGAGATTAATAAAAATCCACACATTCGCGGGTAGTGTTGCACTAGTGTAGCCAGAAATGTTTAAGTGGGTGGGCCTACATAAAACTGGGTGGGCCAGGTGTGTAGCATATGAAAACTGCATGTCAAATTGCCAACAAAAAATACAGCACCAAGGTTCATTACACAGTACTTCTAAAGCATGCATTAACATTAGTAATTTGTTATGTTAATGTTCATGTCAAAATTTACTAATAGGACATTATTAAAATTAAATTTAAAAAGTTAACATTGTTAACATTTGCCTGAGCTGGTTAACAAAGATGAATACACACGGTAACAAATGCATTGCTAATGTTAGTTAATGCATTAACTAAGTTAACTAAAGGAAGTTTATTAAAAAGCATTACCTCAGTGTGAAACAACGGGACTTCGCTGATGATTTGATAATCAAGGACTAGAAATGTGCGCAGCTGCAAATTATGCAGTTTGTTGTGGTGACCAGGATCTAGCACAATGTTTATGTGTTTCTTTCCACAAAGGACGCATCTGTTTAGCGGATCAAACACTGTACCTATGCTAATATGATGTTTCAAACACAGAAGTTTCCGATCGATAAATCCAGCACCCTCAGGTGGTCTGTTTCATTTGTAGACGGTTCGGAGTTATTGCTAAGACTTTTACTTTTTAAAGAATTGATCTGATTTATGTTTGCTTCACTATAACAGAAACGGACGAATCGTTTAATAAATTACATCCATTTGGAAAATTACAAACTTCTCACTGGGTGGGCCACAGATGAAAGTGAGGCCCACCTGTAGCTACAGGACTGTAGTGTTGTATCTCGGGGTTTGTTATAGTTTGGTAATGAACAGTAATATCACGCACGGACATTTGGAGCTGAATCACCCGAGACTCGCAATTCTTGAAGCCCGTGAATCAAATTTTTTTTGGAATCGACTCCTCCGAGCATCACTGGTCTTACCCCTCCCCCGCTACCTCACTGCAGTTTTCGCGCGCGCGCGCTGACAGCGTTGGGAATTTTATCAGAGAAGGTAAATGTGAATATATAAAACAATTTTAAATAACTTGTTTACAAGAACATAACAGTAAAAGTTGTTCGATGTTGTAATATTTTTCAATTGTATTTCTAGCATGTTTCGAGCTGTTTGTTCCCACTTCAGCGGCTCCGTTGCTGCACGCGCTGATTTTCTGAGAGATTTACCTCAGACGAAGGTCAGTATGCACACATAAAACCCTTTAAATAACATGTTTATCAGACATAACATGTTATATAATTTCTTTCGAACTGTATGTCTAGCCCGGTGCTGTTTCGAGCCGTTTGTTCTCGCTTCAGTGGCCTGTGTGGTGTTTTCAGAGAGATTTATGTCAGAAGAAAGTAAGGTAGAATTTACAGAATTTACCTTTTAAATAGTCTATTTACAAAAAAACATGATCTTAAGTGTTTTAATGTATAACGTTATATTTGAGTGGGTTTATGTTCTAAAATTAGTCTAGCTATCATGGTAAGCTGGTAAGTTAACTGGCAACTTACTGGTACGTAAATTTAAAAAAAGTTAGCTATTAGTAAAGTGTACATATGTATTAATTAATGTTAGTTTAGCTAGCGTGCTTTAGTTGTTAACATATTCCCCATTGACAAGTCTGCAGACATTCTCCTGAACTGTTTTCAGAGGCTCCAAACACTGCAGCTGACTTCACTGGATTCACCTGAGACAGACTCTGAGGAGAAACGGTGCAAAGTGCAGCCTTAATTTAACTCCTTTTGTTCATGCCAATGTTATAGTTTAAGTGTAGAAATCTAGAATGTATTTTGTTTTATGATGATGTGATTTAATGCATAATATATGTTATGTTTTAGGTCAGCCAGTGCTGCCATTCTTCTGGAAAACTGCTTTTCAAAGAACAGTCATCAATCTGGTAATTTGCACACAGAAATATTTTTTGAATACCATTTAATTACCCAGGTTATCTTATATTTTATTCAGTTACTAAATCTGCAAGATAGCACTTTGACTAGCTTAGATTTTTTCCTATTCTTAATGAAGCAGGCCTAGCGACTGTATTGCACATGATGTAGACAGCATTCGAAAGCAGTTTATCATGAATAAATGTTACATAAAGCACATAAAATAAAATAGGCCTACAAGAAAACATTTTTATCCATCCCAGTCTTGTAAGTCCATGAACTGATCATCTTTTTTCCATAAAATTTGTATATTATTATTAGTTATATTTTTATATTCATTATGTCTATGATTTTTTCCCTTTCATTTCGATCTCTTTACTTAACGTTTGAAAAGTTTTGTAAATAACAGCCTACTGTAAATGCTCGAAATGCCAATAAAGCTTTGACTATACTATATGACTTACGGGAATTTTTACTGGAAGTGCAGTTTAAAGATTGAATTTAACGTATTTCAGCTAATTAATAGACTATAATTGTTGATGAATGAATCATTTGCGTAGTTTCATTGTAAATGAAAACACAGCACACTAATTTATCGTCACGTACAGGTGTAAATATAATCATAAAGTCAAAACTTTATTGGCATAATTGTCAGGTGTTTACAGTTTTTGCACTGCTAGCGTAATTATACAGAACGTTAATTAGGTAAAGTGATACACGAATTGAGAGGGGAAATAAGCATATATAACAATAAATGTAAAAATATAGCCCTAACCAGTTAATATAATAATATCATTATATTACAGTTTAATAATGAAATACATTTAATACTACTAATAATATACAATTAAATAATAAGACACAATCAGTTAATGGATTTACAAGACTGTGGGATGGATAAAAATGTTTTATCCATCTCTGATAATCCCAGGTTTCTATGGTCAGGCAGGTTTGTTTACATATATGAGAAATCGATGTTGTTCCCTCAACATTAGTCTCGCGTAGCCAGACCTTCAGACTGATGGCTGAAGGTCTGGAATCTATGGTGGCTTTCATTGGCCAATGCCCACCCATGATGCCGTTTGACCGACATATCAAACAACCAATCACAGTTCGTTTCATTCAGCGTCATGTTTCGGGGCGTGGAAATGTCGCCACAATAACAGACCGGTGTGTGAAACTCTCGGATGTATTTTAAAGATTCTGTGACGCATATAGCGGATATTTGATATTTGATACTGATAAGCGTTTGTCATCACAGTTGTAAACACGACGGCTTTCTTCTTTCGTGAGGGGGTTTGGCGCCACGGCATTTTTATTTCCAGGCGGAACGTTAAAGAACGCGACACAGACGTCTCCCGGAAATCCTGTATAATTCAACCAATCCGACGACAACTTCGACACTCCTGAAGTGTTTCCAGATAAGTGTGCCATATGCATCAGACGTTTAGCCAACGGTCCGTGGACGTGATGTCTGAGGCTGAGACTACCTCAACATAGGATCTCGAGGCCACGACTTCATATTGCGTGAAAACTAAAACCTAGAATACACTACGCAAACTACACTATTTTTTTTTTTTGCCCCGATTTCCCCCCGATTTTACAGTCTGAACAAGCTGACGCTAGTTGAGGAAAGTCAGAGCCAGTCTGCAGATTACAGCTGACAGATTCCACAGAAAATCTCGTAGTGTATGATGGTCACAGACTCCGATTTTTTTTTTAGCTTCAGACTTTGATTCTATCCAGTCGGAGGATATCAAACATGTTTGATATTTTCAGACGATTTTAGAACACCATATGTTTTCATTTGTCATGTGTCTCCTAGCAACAAGGCGCACGTATCTATGTGTTCGTTGTGATCGGAACAACTTTAAAGTCTGGTAGTGTATGATCTTCAGTCGCATAGTGTATGATGCCCAGTTTTCCTTTGTCACTATTTACAAAGTCGGTAAGTGTATGATGCCTAGTGTTTTAAAAATCAGTTCAAATTTTAATGTATTCCAGCTTTAAGTGAACCGAACATGTCCCCTCTCGGTCACTGTACATATGAGAATTCGTGAATTGCTGTAAAACTCAGCTAACAAAATAGCTGGCTGTTATCATTACATTTGTATTATTATGTTATGTTTCATTATTCTAGCTTGTGCTTAAGCAATGAAAACTGTACAATGTATTTAGAGAAAATATGTTTTATTATATTTTATTTTTTTCACAGGATCATCTGTTCTCAGACCCAACCATTCATCTGAAGGACTGTGAACATGTGACAGAACCACCAGTGACAGTTTCCACAAAATAAATAGAAAGGACATGGCAGAGGATGATAGGGGTATTGATATTTCACTGAAATTAGCCTGTTGTACTCACTGTTTCACACATACATACGGTTGTGGTCAAAAGTTTACATCACATTGCAGAATATGCATTATGTTATTAAACAAAATAATACGTTATTTATTTATTATTATTTAGGACTGGCCTGATGAAGCTATTTCATTTAACAAATGTTTACGTTTGGTCTGCAAGTTAGAATTATAGCTGATTTAAAAAAAAAAAAGGAATAGTGGTTCATGTTTGTTTTATGATAGTGTTTCATGAGTCCTTTGTTTGTCCTGAGCAGTTCAACTGCCCGCTTTTCTTCAGAAAAAAACTTCAAGGTCCTGCACATTCTCAGGTTTTCCAGCATCTTTTGCAGATTTGAACCCTTTCCAGCAGTGACCATATGATTTCAGATCGATCTTTTCACACTGAGGACAACTGAGGGACTCGTACATAACTATTACAAAAGGTAAACACATTTACTGATGCTCAAGAAAGCAACACAATGCATTAAGAGACGCAAGTCTAAAGCAGTGATTTTCAATCCTGTTCCGCGGGACCCACTGCTCTGCACATTTTGCATGTCTCCCTTATCTGACACACTCATTTGAGTTCATGGAGCCCTTTCCTAATGAGCTGATGATCTGAATCAGGTGTGTAAATTAGGGAGACATGCAAAATGTGCAGAGCTGTGGGTCCCCAGGAACAAGTTTGAAAACCACTGGTCTAAAGTGTAAGCTATTTGAATAGGGTGATCAGGGTAAACTACTTATTTTGTCTGAAAAGTATAAAAAAATAAGTATTTTATGTAGCTTCTGAAGGGCAGTACTAAAAGAGCAAATATGATTTACTTATCATTATCATCCTGTTCAAAATTTTACACCCCCAGCTCCTAATGTATTGTTTCCTTCTGGAGCATCACTGAATGTTTTCACCTTTTATAATAGTTGTGCACGAGCCCTTCAGTTTTCCTCAGAGTGAAAAGATGGATCTCAAAATCATAAGTCATTTGCTGGACAGGGGCCAAATAGGCAGAAGATGCTGGAAAACCAAAGAATTTGCAGGACTTGGAGGATTTTTCTGAAGAATAGCAGGCAGTTGAACTGCTCTGGGCTGCATTTCCCAAAACACTTTAAGCGTAAGTAGATTGTAGAACCTGCAGCGTAGGACAATCAAGGGACTCATGAAAAACTATCACAAAACATAAAAACAGCTGTGGGTCATCCAGGTAATGACACAGTATTAAGAATCAAGTGTATGTAAACTTTTGAACATTTTTTTAAATGATACATTTTCATTTTTATAAATTCAGTATATGTAAATATCTAAAATTGCTTATTCAGGACGGTACTAAATAAAAATAGCATGGAGTGTTTATGATCCCTCTCATGTTGTTATTTTATTCTTGTTTTGATGGTGTCATTAGTGTTGTAGAATATGTGTGTGTGTCTGTCTGAGATTGGAGCAGTAATCACTGTCCTGACTTTGCAGTGTCCATTGCAAGTGTATTCATTATTATGTTTGTTTACTGATTAGTATAATTTTTGTGTTTGTTTTTTATATTATTGTTTAATCAGTTTAATGATTCACTTGAAGTGTCTATGTTTGCAAAATCTTTTTCTCATTCTAAATGATTAGTTGAATGTTGCAGTCCTGTTGTGTTTGTTGAATAATATTTGCAGTCCTGTTAAATGTTTGCAGTCCTGCATTTGCTGAAAAATAAAATTGAGTTTTGTTCATACTTTGCTGTGTTTGTGGCTTTCTTTACTGTTTTTATGAGTGCATATGACGCATTTTTGTGTAGAAGGCCAGTAGAATTTTAAACTATATGAGGTGCACGGTAATTTACAGACGTTTACTGAGATATAAGCGCACTTACACTGAAACTGCGTGCCGTTTACGGGTTTGTGTGCTAACGTGCACAGTCCAGAAACGCGCATTTTCACGCAGTGCTAATGAAAACGATGACCCGTGACTGCAACACACTTCCAAGCTTTAACATCTCTGGTGTACAACTAGTGGACTCTCATACTCATACCATCACTTCTGGTCATACCGGATGTATATGAAAATAATGGTGCTACATAGTTCTTGTCAATAATTTGTTAAGAAGGCAAAATAGGTTAAAGAGTTTCAGATAAAGCATGATTTTGATCAAAATGTACAAATTTAAACGAAATACTTACCCAAAAATGAGAACTTGTGGAAAATTTACTCATCCTTATGCCTTATGAGTTGGAGAAATGTAGCATTACTTGTTCACCAATGGATCCTCAGCAGTGAATGGGTGCCGTCAGAGTGAGAGTTCAAACAGCTGATAAAAACATCACAATAGTGCACATGTAATTCATGCAACTCAGTCTATCAGTTAACCTCTTTTGAAGTAGCAGGATGTTTGTAAGAAACAAATCTATTATTATTATTTTTTTAACCTTTTTCTGACCATAATTAATAATGCTTCCTCTATAATAATGATTC
The DNA here is from genome assembly GCA_039654775.1 of Spinibarbus caldwelli. Lineage (NCBI taxonomy): Eukaryota > Metazoa > Chordata > Actinopteri > Cypriniformes > Cyprinidae > Spinibarbus > Spinibarbus caldwelli. The sequence continues at coordinate 27,212,363 of CM077252.1, read as the reverse complement.
TTCCAGACTTCCTACTCCTCACATCAAGATCTATTTGAAACATATTTGTTTATAACAGTTTTGGACTGTTTCGCTTGTAAATGGTGCTTGATCTGTACATATTTCTATACTAATTTAGACAAGGTGACATTTTAACTGGAGAAAGCAACATTATGGATAAACAACTCATATTTTAGCTGAAAGCAATGGTTTGAATTTAAAAAACGTCTTATTGATGGATTTGTTTCTTACAAACACGCAACTTTTCTCTTCAGAAGACATTAATTGATGGACTGGAGTGGTGTGGATTACTTGTGGATTATTGTGATGTTTTTATCAGCTGTTTGGACTCCCATTCTGACGGCACCCATTCACTACAGATGATCCACTGGTGAGCAAGTGATGCAATGCTACATTTCTCCAGATCTGTTTCAATGAACATACAAACTTATCTACATCTTGGATGGCAGAGGATGAGTACATTTTCAGCAAATTTACATTTTTGAGTGAACTATTCCTTTAAGAACAAAGACCCGGAGAGGCAAGAGAAATGACAATAACAAGAAGAAAACATGAGAGAGAGACAGAAAGAAAGATGGATTTCTATAATGGTCATCTGTCAGACTGTCACTCACTCAGTTCAGTGTCTAATAACAGGCCGCAGTCAGCAGATAAACCATCATTTCATCCATCATCACCTCTCCTGACCTATTCCTGATAACAATCAATGTGACTTCACTGTACTTAAGAATGCATCAAATTACAGTTGACACAAGATGTTGAAAATATGGAGAACAGGAGATGCACAGTGAGCAATGCCTTTGTTTCTGCCATGAACAGGACGCAGAGGCTGTGCTGCAAACAGAATAGGACATTTTGTGAAATAGCAGCCAGATTGTGAAATCATTGGAGCAATTCTTTATATGGGCTGAATTGAGGAGACAAATAACTAGACATTGAGTGTAGGTTTGTTTCCAAACAAACCCACCTACACAAACACACATAGGCACAGTATATACGATTGGAAAACAATATTTGTCAACCGAGCATCTTTTATAGTTCTTGTATATTACTGTTAACAATGTGTTTAGAAGAATATAACTGAGATAGTAAAACTTGAAAAGGCTAAACCACTCCTCTGGCATCTTTTTGAAAGTTCTTATAAAACAGGTAATACAATGTAAAATGTTTGCAGCAGGCTGGATATCATTTATTAAGGTTATTATTCATATTCAAGTTTTGGTTTTATATAAATACTGAGTTACTACTGTGGTCTTGGGAGTAAACATGTTTTGTTGATGACTTCCATTGCCTTCAAGTTATAAAAGGCCCATTGTCTCTAAGAAATATTATATACAGTATGTACGTATAATTACTGTCTGGAAATAGTACAGAATATCCCTGCACCTTGAAGAAGAAGAAGAAGAAGAAGAAGAAGAAAGCTGATTTGCAAAAAAGGCCTAATATTCCATAAATTGATGATGCTTAGTTTAGGAACATCAATAAAAATTATTTATTTTATTAAGTATTAAAATGTATAATTTTCCCAACAATCCTCTAAGGGGTGGAAAAATATGTTCAAATGTACTAAATACATTTAATATAGATTAATATATATAATACATTTTCATAAATATTCAACCCAAATTCCGGGTTGAATATTTGGGATGTTTTTTTTTTTTTTTTAATTTGAATAAAATGAAAACTAAAAGACTTTCAAATCACATGAGCCAACATTTTATTCACAATAGAACATAGAGAACATAACAAATGTTTAAACAGAATATTTTACAATTTTATGCACAAAATGAGCTCATTTAAATTTGATGCCTGCTACAGGTCTCAAAATAATTGGGACGGGGGCATGTTTACCATCATGTAGCATCTCCTCTTCTTTTCAAAACAGTTTGAAAACATCTGGGCATCGAGGTTGTGCGTTTCTCGAATTTGGTCCCATTCTTGCCTGATATAGGTTTCCAGCTGCTGAAGAGTTCATGGTCGTCTTTGATGTATTTTTTGTTTAATGATGCGCCAAATGTTCTCTATAGTGAAAGTGAAAGTCGTGACGTATTGTCAAGTATGGTGACCCATACTCGAAATTGGTGCTCTGCATTTAACCCATCCAAGTGCACACACACAGCAGTGAATAGTGAACAAACGCACACACACACCGTGAACACACACCCGGGGAGCAATTGGGGGTTCGATGCCTTGCTCAAGGGCACCTCAGTCATGGTATCGATGTGAGAATCGAACCGGCAACCTTCAGGTTACTAGCCCAACTCTCTAACCATTAGGCCACGACTTCCCCAGTTTCACTATAGGTGAAAGATCTGGACTGCAGGCAGGCCAATTCAGCACCTGGACTCTTCTACTACGAAGCCATGCTGTTGTAATAGCTGCAGTATGTGGTTTTGCGTTGTGAATGGATGTCGTCTGGAGGGGAGCATATGTTGCTCTAAAACCTTTATATACTTTTCAGCATTCATAATGCCTTCCAAAATATGCAAGCTGCCCATACTGTATGCACTTATGCACCCCCATACCATCAGAGATGCTGGCTTTTGAACTGAACACTGATAACACTCTGGAAGGTCTCCCTCCTCTTTAGCCCGGAGGACATGGCGTCCGAGATTTCCAACAAGAATGTCAAATTTGGACTCATCTGACCATAGAACACTTTTCCACTTTGAAACAGTCCATTTTAAATGAGCCTTGGCACACAGGGGACAATGGTGCTTCTGGAACATGTTCACATATGGCTTCCTTTTTGCATGATAGAGATTTAGTTGGCATCTGCCGATGGCACGGCGGATTGTGTTTACCGACAGTGGTTTCTGGAAGTATTCCTGGACCCATTTAATAATGTCAATGACAGAATCATGCCGATGAGTGATGCAGTGTCATCTGAGGGCCTGAAGACCACGGGCATCCAACAAAGGTCTTCGGCCTTGTCCCTTACGCACAGAGATTTCTCCAGTTTCTCTGAATCTTTTGATGATGTTATGCACCGTAGATGATGAGATTTGCAAAGCCCTTGCAATTTGACGTTGAGGAATGTTGTTTTTAAAGTATTCCACAATCTTTTTACACACTCTTTCACAGATTGGAGAGCCTCTGCCCATCTTTACTTCTGAGAGACTCTGCCTCTCTAACACATCCCTTTTATAGATAATCATGTTACAGATCTGATGTCAATTAATTTAATTAGTTGCTAGATGTTCTACCAGCTGAATCTTTTTACAAATTTCTTGCTTTTTCAGCCCTTTGTTGCCCCGTGCCAACTTTTTTGAGACCTGTAGCAGGCATCAAATTTGAAATGAGCTCATTTAGTGGATAAAAGTGTAAAATATCTCAGTTTAAACATTTATCTTTTCTATGTTCTATTGTGAATAAAATATTGGCTCACATGATTTGAAAGTCTTTTAGTTTTTATTTTATTCAAATTAAAAAAAAAAATATCCCAACATTTCCGGAATTTAGGTTGTATGTTTATAAATAATAATATTTTTACAAAAATACAAAAAGCAAATTTGTTTAACCAATTAAATCAGGATTAAGCATAAAACAATGTATTCGGACTCTGTACTTTCATACCTGTGAAAATCAACTACGAATTGAACAAATAGGCTCAGATAGGACTCGTGTCTTTGTGGCAGTTTTTCTGGTGATTTAGAAAGATTAGGAGACTTCTTCACCTTACAAATGGTTGTCAAAAACAAAAATTCTATAAAAAGGCACATAATATTTTTTGAGAAAGTGTGACATGCTAGACCAAAATTAATAAAAGGTAAATATTGGATTTCATTCAGAAAATATGCTGCAGGGTGGGGTTATCGATATAAAACAAAAACACATAAATAGGCAATAAAAAGCAAAGTACAAGACAAACAAACAAACAAAAAAGTTTTTCTAAAGGTGTGGTCACATTTGCATGCCTAATCCAGTTATTTCAATAGGAATCCGCAAGATTTAGAATTTTATGAGAGGGTAAAAGATAAATGCAGCAGAAAGTTCAACAGAAAGCTGCTTGGTTTGAAAGTGACTTCTGTGTGAATTGTGCTTCATATATTGCTATTAACAACAGACAACAGACTTTTCGCTAAAAGTTTGCAAATTTTACAGCATCATAAGTCATGACCCTTATTTTCAACCCAGGCTCATTGAAAATATGTCCGGGGAGTGTGGCTAAAAGTTTAATACTGTATTGTATTGGAAAATAACATGCCCCCTTCACCAAACCCAACCCTATACCTAACAGATAGTGTTAACGATTGCAAAAGTGATATAAAAATGCATTCGGTGATGCAACCATGTTATTGTAATTTCCTACTACACAGGGTTGAGCTGTTTTGTCTAACCATAGTTTCATGGGTTTCATACTAGAGTTCTTCACCTCAGAAGTGCAATGCTGTATCATGTGAGCTACCGATCACCTACTGCATCAGAAAACCCATATGAAGCTGTACCTGTGACGCAAACATTCAAAACTACCAGTTTTCAAATCTTGCAGCATCTTAAAACTGTTTTGAAGTCATAACATAACATTGTGAAAGGAACTGTGTGAAAATTAAGGTGCGTCGTAAATTGCGTACTTATGCACTATTCTATGACGTTTTGTAGTATAAATAGTGCGAGTAGTGTGTTTACACTGAAAATTCCAAAAATAAAAAGTGCACTTTAAATACCCGGATGGTGCACTTAAATAACCGAAAAAATGAAGTGTGTATACACTTTATATGTAATATTGGACACTTCATGCACTCAACTGTCGCAACTTTAATTATGTCGCGAAGGGGGAGGGGCTATCAGACTCCGATTATTAATGACAAATTAATCTTATAAAATTCATACACTACATGGTTGAGTACATAGTGTATAAGTACATAGTGTATAGTGTGTCATTTGGGACGCAGTTTTAGGCTTTATTAATCAAAACTCTGCCCCGAAAATCATACTTTGTGTGAAAGGGAACAAAGGTTGCCTATAGTGTTCATTTCAACTGGAAACTGCAGGGATTCGTACGTATAGGTATGTTTTTGAGTCTCGCAGAAACATAGGTAGAGGCATGTATTTCCATTGAGCCTGGGTAGCTTATTTTCATTGCAAACATGTCTCTTTTCTATAAAGTAGGCTGATTATAGAATGTACATCTGTACTGTTTTCCTGCCGCTCTGCCACTACTTCATTGTCTATCAAAAACAGGAAATCAGTTTGTTTAAAATAGATATTTTGTACTTTTTCTAGTGATCATGCAAGAATCAATTCACCAAAAAATAATCAAATAATAAGAAATATTGTTATGACCTCATAGATGTGCCATGCAGCTAAGAAGAATTTCAGCTTTTTAAACAGCCAATTCAGGAAGCAGGACCACATCGGTGGAGAGATGCTGTATAGTCCCACTAAAATATGCCTGTGCGTTTGGGCCATTACCTGGTTTGCGTAATTCTTTTAGTGAATTGAACTCTAAAACAACACAGACAGCGGGTGCAATTCATTCTTGGTGAATTGCCTGCACAGCGTTCTAGTCTGGTCTGGATATCATGGCACCAGCACGCACCATCGCTATTAGCCTGAGAGATACTTCAGCAGGTCTCGTGTAATTGGAGGAAATCGAGTAATTGAAAGGCAGAGCACAACACCGACTCTCTTCATTACTGCCCGGCTGGAGAAGTTGCTGGCATCCTCTAAAATGATTTTCAATCTCCCTGACTTGCATATTACTGATAACAAACAGGCAAGCAATGTGGATTCAGAACAGCTGCTTGTTGTGTGCGCATACCTCAGCACAATCTCTGTTTTTATCTGTTTTGACTGCCATTATGGTGTCTTAAAGGTGATATAAGACCGAAGAGTAATTGCTGGGAAGAGGATAATGAAGTAATCAATGTACTCTAGGATAACATCTGAGAATATCTAGTGAATGCGGTTCGCTCTATAGCACTCCAGAGATTTGATGACTAGCCCCGACACACCACCATGATGTTTACTGAACTCCCATGGAGAGGCTCTGCCTTGATGTGTCTGTTGTGTCAAAGCTTTCCGCTAATTAGTAGTCATATAAAGAAATAGAGATCTCTGGAGAGAACATTCAAGCCTTTCAGACATCACATACCTCCACTCAAAACACACATGCAATCACATTTCCTGATCTGCCAGTAATACAGTGTCTTATGGCAGCTGCATATACAATAAGTGTAGCTTCATCCATTGATTTATCCTTAATGCTGGATTGTGCCAGTAATGACTTAACAGTTTGATTCATTAGCCATATGTTTAGTTCCACAGGGTTAGGAGTTTGTTCTAAAGCCCTAAACCCTAGTATTAAATTTCAGCATGTTATTTATATGATGCGAGTTAAAGTCTTCCTGGAAAATTTGTATTTACGAGATGGAAAGTAGTTATTGGTGTGTTAAAATAACTTTGGCTGGAGCAAGATGGTGATGTACCTTTTTCGCAAAAGAAAAAGAAAAAAAAAAAAAGAAAAGAAATTGCAGCAAACTCTACTTCAACAATAAAGAATAAATAATGCACATCAGGTATGCTTTTAATGTTTTTATTAAATTTATGAAGGGGCTGTTATTGAATTGTTATACATTATATTCTGTATTATTTTCATAACTAAACTATACTATCGTATTTTGTACATGCAACTTAGCTATTTCATGCATTTCAACAAATTTACCATTAACTACGAATACTGCATCCTTTCTGCCTGCCATGTTTTCTGACTGGCATGCCTTGAAACTCAAAAATCCAGGGTTTTTCTTTGTAATTACAGCATTGTGGTGGTAAATATGATCTTTCTAATATGACTTTAATGTACACTGTTTGTGCTATAGAAATGAACAGGGGCGATTCTAGCCTTTCATCAGTACCGGGGCAAAGGCCCATTAGAAAAAAGTGTGCCCATATTGTTATGCTTTTTATTAAAAATAGTGTTTTGGATATAAATGGATAGAAATCACCTTGCAGTACAGAGCTGTTCACAAGCTTCACAAGCGAAAGAGCTGCATCATCATTGACAAATGATTGAAGACATTTGCAAGTTTAGTTTTCTACTGTAGATTGTAAGTAAATATCCACCTCATCCAGTGCTCTTTTTCTTTTGTCTTATGAAATATCCTGTTACTATTGTGATGTGAGATTTCCATTGAAAGAGGGACCTGAGCCAAATCTAGGGACCAGAATATTATTTAGACTGGGTTATGGACTCTTTTGACCTGGGCCTGTATTCAGTCATCCAGCATGCACTCAGGGGGCATTTACACAATACAATTTTTAACCAAAAATTGAAAACTTTTTATGTCTTTTGGCCATTCATTTACACAACAATGGCATGTTGGGGGCCTAAAAACGCATTATCAGATTATCAGAGGATTTAAGGGTGAATGCATAGAGTGGAATCAGCTATACTCAGCATTTTCCTTTTGTAGTCAAACTCCTTTTCCCATCACACTGGATGAGATGTTTGTTGGACAAGTCTGTAGAGCAGTCGTTTTCATCTGGTGAGTTACAACCTTGTCTGATAGTGTGGTGGAGAATGTGGGAAAAACTGTACAAGATGCTAACAATAAAATGCCATTATCATGCTTTGTTGTTGTTGAATGTTGTGTGTCCAGTAAGGTCCATGATAACCCTGCTTAAAAAAAAAAACAGCTAAAACCAGCCTAAGCTGGTTGGCTGGTCTTAGGTGGTTTAAGATGGAAGTAGCTGGTTTTAGCTGGTCTCCCAGCCTGGCCAGGCAGGTAAAGCTGGTTTTAGCTGGTTGTTCCAGCTGGTCTCCCAGCCTGACCAGCTAAAGAAGTGGCCAAAACCCCTCTAAAACCAGCCTGCTGACCAGCTATGACCAGCCTAGACCAGGCTGGATGACCAGCTAAACAGCTTAAGTTGGTTTTAGCTGTTTTTATTTATTTATTTATTTATTTATTTATTATTATTTTTTTTCCAGCAGGAAATTTAGTTGAAATCCATCCATCACTGGTAATATGGCCAATACTAGTAGAGTATTTGTCCCAGTTTCTTCCATATTTTAATTACTAGGCCATATTATTATATTTAAAAAATAGTTAGTCAGTTTAATCATTCTTCTACAGTGTAAACCCTGTTAGAAAAACAGTTGAGAAACACAGATGAACAAAGTTCTCCAAAATATACGGAAAAAATAAAATAAAAAATGAAGGTCTTAAATCTAAATATTGGGTCAGTGGAAATAGAAACGTTTTGGGATCAGTAGAGGAAGGCTTTAATCTGCATTTTTTGATGAACAATGAATTAAACATGCCTGTTATCCAGTCCAACAATCCATTATTAATTGGACCTTGTTAATCTGATAAAACATAACCCGAGCACAATGGTGAGACTAGACAGTGGAGGAAAATGTTCTGTGCTAATGGATGAAGCAGGGAGTGTTATGCACAGAGGGAAAGAGAGGGAAGGACAAAGAAAGTCAGCTGCAGAAAGGAGTAAACTGAAGAAGAAAGGTTGAGAGGAAAGACATAACCAGAGATGACAATTCTTAAAAAAAAAAAAAAAAAAAAATGTATGTCCTTTTCCGTTTTGGCTCATGTCCTTGCACTAATACTCTGTCATGGCTCCAGTGGGGTTGATTTTTTTTATTTATTTTTTTAGTGAATAGGCTATGATGTGACTATATATGAATTATATTCATGACCTTGCATTGTTTAGTGAATAAACCAAACCTTTACTTATTTGATAGAGAGCCAGAGGGCTTATTTTATTACAGTGTAACATAATTATACAATTAGAAAAATGTATGTAAACTCATTTATATAACTATAAATTTTAACAGCACAGTCTCTTCTTTTCTAGATTTTTAAGTTTTACAAACATAGAGTTATCTTCTGAAATCACAGTGGTTTTAATTACAAGCATAAATTAATGTCAGATAATGTAGTACCTTTGACAGTTTGTTTATATACTTGGAGTATCAGCTCAGCACATTTTCTGGTTTCCTCATTTGTCCAACAGTGTCAGTGTTCCTCTCAGAATAAGTGCTTTCTGACAGGAATTTAGACGGCCTGTGGACAGAAGCTCTGATCAGACATCCTTCTTTTTTTAGTGCATGAGTAAAAAGAGAGCTTTACCTGTCTGAATTAACATCAAATTGACAATGCTTGTGACATAAAGTTGACTACCCCCCAAAAAAACCTTTTTCCATTTATGGACTCAATGGACTCAGTGTTAAATTTAGGCCAGTACTGTTACAATAATGTTGCCACAAGATGTGACCAAAATGCATGTGGTAAAAAAAGCCAACTAACTTTCTCTGTGTAAAGTTATATTCAACTGCCACAACAACATACTAATTATTTTGTGTGGTAATCAACATTTTGCCACCAAAGCTGTCGATTGAGCTTAACTTTTATGGAACCAGGGATATTCCTTTAATGCGAGTCAACAGAGGTACATCTTTAAATATCAAGCGAATAGGATGTGGGATAAAACTGGGGGGCCGTGCCACTGCCTCCTCTGCCTGGCTCTTTTTTCTCATATTAGGATTTTCTGTGAAGGTGACAGATGTTGTGCTGTGGTGGTTTGGGGGGATTTTGAGAGCACTAATGAGTAAAATAAAAGCCAAGCGTTTAACCACAGCGCATGCCATGGACAGGGTCATTCAGCCGGACCTCTTCATGTCTGAGAGACTATTCTGCATGTTAAACCAAGCCTCATTAAAAGACCACTTATTAAATGATCTCTTATTAGAGATCAGCACACAGGTACAACCAGGTTAAAAAGTAAACTCTGTAAAATGACATTGTCTGTCAGGTGGATTTTTATGCTAACAAGCCTTCATTTTCTTTCAAAATCGCAATTATTTTTATAGCCCCAAGAGCCATTAGATGTTTAGCGTGTGTATGCACACACAGCCCAACACAGTTAATTAAATTGCTTACTATCTCAAGGGAAATGCTTCTTTCTGTTTGCACGGCAAACAGGCACATGTTCACAAACTACCCGCCAGTTGGTTGCAAAAGAAGAGCGATTGGGGCGAGAGGAGGGGAAGATAAGAAAATAAGATATTTCGAGAGACAGAACAGGCTAACCTGTGGGAAGACTGGAGAGGCATAAAAGAGGACCACAGTGACCCCTGTTCTATTGCACAAATCCACAGCTGAAATTTACATCACATTTCTACTGGCGAAAAATTCACAGAAACGCTCAGAGAAAGAGAAGGAGAGTCACTGTAATCTCTGAGAAACTGAGGTAGAAAGATAGTGCTGAATGGAAAAAAAAATTAGTTTTCAGACAGGTTTACTACAATCACAACCTGAACCAAATATCATTTTTGTCCACTGAAATGTTCTTTAGAAGGACGTGTCCACTGCCCATTAATAGTTAATAATACTTTTAACTCTGCTCAAGCTACAACAGTAAGCAAAGAACAGCTCATACACACGCTGGAGCAAATAATTTGGCAGAGTGCCATTTGGACACATTAACGCTCCCGATGATAGCCGTGGTCCTCAGAACCTACACCCTTGGCTCAAATAGATGTGGCATCAGTCCAAACACAAATGCAGGTTCCATTATCGACTCTGCTTCTGGCAGGTTTGCAGGTGTAGGTGCAGGTAATGTCAAAAACTTTAATGTAAAGTGTCTCCAATGCTTTTGTAAAAGCTGTTAAGTGTGGTTTTGCTGGGCTGAAATTAAAACTAAAGGCTATTGTAAAAAAGGACAAACTCTTTAATATGCCTTGTGTCAGTTTACTGTTTTAGTAGGATATACAGTAGCATAGAAAATAAAATTTTGGATGTCATACCATTTGATGGGGTCTTTAAGGTCTATACCTAAATAGTTAGAATTTTTTTTTTTTTTTTTTAGTATGAAAAACCTTTATGGTAACATTGCTAAATGAAACAATGGACCTCTATGAACTTATTTTCTCAGAATGACAATTTATCTTCTAGATTCACCGAGAAGACCGATCGGTATGCGCAACACAACAATAACCTGGACAATTTAGGCAATTTACAAATTCTGGCCAGGACATTTCTGGGAAAAAGTGGATGTATGGTCATCCTACCAATCCTGCTCCTGGAGGCCCACTGTCCTGTAGAGTTTAGCATGAATCCTAATTAAACACACCTGAACCAGCTGATCTGGGCCTTCAGGATTACTAGAAATTACCAGGCAAGTATGTTGGGGCAAGTTGAAGCTAAATCTCTAGGACATTAGCCTTCCAGGAGCAAGACTGGACACCCTTGGCCTAGTGGATATTTAAAATTCCAGTTAAATTTGCATGCACTCCAAAATATTGAGCTATGGTGCTGATGTGAAAAGTGCAAGTTACAGTCTGACGGTGTACATTCCTGATCTTCTCTCTTTTTCCTCCCCATTCCTCTACTACAAGGGTTTTCAAGCTTTTCTTGACGTCTTCCCAGCACTACACATTTTTGGATGTTTTCCTTATTTGACACTCAGCTCAGGTCATGAAGTACTCCACTAATCAGCTGATGAGATAAATGAGCTGTGTTAACTAAAGAGATGTCAAAATGTGCAGTGTTGGGGAGGCTACAGGAATGGTTTGCAAACCACTTGCTCCTGCAGGGCCAATGTCCTACCGAGTTTAGCTCTGAGTTGCACCAACATACTTGCCTGGATGTTTCTAGTTAACCTGCAGAGGACACTGATTATCTGGTTCAGGTGCGTTTAATCAGGATTGAAGCTACACTCTGCAGGATACTCTCCAGTAGCAGGACTGAACATCCCTGATCTCGATCAACAGAAAAAGGGTAATTTCCAAACAGTCAGGCAAAACAAGTGCTCCATCCGTCTAGCAACTGTTTCCTTTTCTTTAACAATGCCTCAAAATGACACTCAGCAAATCTCTTCAGCTCCCACTTGACAGAAGTGAGATGTTCTGAGAGATTTCAGCACGGTTTGGAGAGATTAACTGTTCTCTTGCAGGCTCCCCTGATGTTTTTAAGGTCACCAGACGCATGTTTTTGCTCGGCTCATTCACTTGATTTAAGGAAAGTGGGATGAGGCATGAAGCTCCTTCTGTGTTTATGCAATTGTGCTTTCACTGTCCCATTAAATGTAACTGAAATGCAGTAGCCTGATGAATGATTCAGAGTACTTCTCCCACCATATAAGCAGGCTAGTTTTGGTGCATATGTGAAAGGCAGCTCACACAGTGAGTTTACATAATACATTGATAAGCTATTTTTGCACTACATTCTTTATATCTGCACAGTTTTCGTTTTGTTAAGCTCTTTTTGCACTACACTCATATCTGCACAGTTTTGTTTTGTTTATTTAACCGATTTGCATTTCATCTGCCATGTGCCTTATGCCACTAAATCAAACTCTTTTCTACAATGTCCTTATTTGTATATTTGTATAGTTTGTTTTTATATTTTAAACTGTATTTATTTGCATTCTACGTCTACTGTTAGTGTTTTGTTAACTGTATGCACCATGGGTCTGAGAGTCACGCAATTTCAATTCTCTGTATGTATGTGCTGTACATGTGGCAGAATTGACAATAAAGCAGACTTTGACTTTGATAATAGAAAATCCTTTAAAACCTTATCAAGACCCACAGTCTCTGTCACTCTAATATCAGTAGCTTGTGTTCCAGTTAAATTTGCAATGTAATTTACATTGTGACAGATCTTTTTTCTCTATTGTGACATACATCTGAGTGACACAGATTATTGAAAAAGAAAAAAATGCGGGGCAGATTTGGTTCTTTCCATCACTTGTCACTTGGATTTAGATTTATAAGCTTGAAGTTGATCCCTTACAAAAATTGACTATGTTTTTATTTTATTAAAAGTGTAATGACCCCTTTTTGGCAGACTGATTACCACTTGTATAACCACAGTTTTATTACAAATACCAAGGTATGGTTAGTGTAGCTATACAATTAATTTGTGGTTACCATGGTTTAACTATATTAACCATGGTTTTTCGGTTTTATTAGTAGTAAAACCATGCTTAATTTTTGTAAGAGATTGTAAGAAATGAGTAGATTTATGCCGACTAAAAGACTGGAGAAGTCTGACAATACTATACATCACTAGAGAGAAGTCTCTTATTTCATCAGAAGATCAGATTATGATATTTTAATTAAAAATTACAAGGTCAAAAATGAAAAAAAAAAAAAAAATGAAACAAATAAATGGATGAATTGTTCACAATAAAATTACTAATATGCAATTAGAAATATATAAGATGAGTTTTCATTTCATGCCCTCTTGGATATATTATCTGGATTAAAGAATTCAGAGGGGACAAAGGTTGCCATTTTGCCAGTTTATAAGCTACACATGCTGACCATCCATCCAGGGCATTTCCCTATCTAAATAAGATATGTTGATTAAACATTTCCAGCCTGTGCAGTCAGTTTTTGTACTTGAAGTTGGTGGAGTGCCCATGGGAAGAATCTCTCAACGTGACAGGAAGTCCTTGTACGTATGAACTTCGTCTACCAGACATTGTGTACCAGAGGGGAGTACGGTGAAGAGATAATTCCCAGGATGTGGCGGGTCCAAGGTGATCTTGCAAGCTCCATTTAAAGTTCCCAGGGTGTAAAGCTCCTCAACTGATGCTAGGAGACAGCCAGTGATCTTCCCAGCAGAGAAAATTATCCGCTGCATCTTGGTAGCACGAGAGGGCCAAAAGAAAACCACACTGTGATGGATGAGGTCAAGATCCGACTGATCTGTAACAATAAGTTCATAAATTGCTGGGGAAAGTTTTTAAATTATTTAATTTTATGAGTTCGGGGTTTGAATTTCTTTACAATTGAAGAAATATTTATTTTTATGTACATGAGATGAGTAAAAGAGCACAGTTACAGCAATACATCTCTTTCCATTGTCTTTACATTTGTTCATCAATCAGTCAATCAATCAATCAATAATATTTTAATTATTTTAAGAATGGCATAAGCTAATATCTCACTGGTCAGTCAATTCTGTCAAAATTTCTAACCCTAACTCTAACCTGTCAAATTTATTTGTATAGATTTTTAATGTCCTTTTTAATGCTTTATAGTCACATTTAGTAGATTAGAGCTTGGTGATAATAGTTCATGTTTTGTAATCATACCAGCAATCAAGAAGTTGATATACTATAGTATGTATTGCTCCATACGAGCCTATAATGTATGTAAGTGGAATCAAGTTGGATATACTTAATATCCAAATTTATATAAACAGTTGAGCGATAATATAGTTACATTTAAAAAAAAAAAAAAAAAATCAGTTGAGATTTACTATATATATCCAACATTATAATATAGAGATCTGCGATAAGGCAGTTTACATTTTGGTACAATATAAACAATAACGCATCAGGGATTTGCTATAGTATATTTTGCTTTACATTAGTATATTGTATGTACACAGGTAAAACAGATATTTCCAATTTTTTTATATATATTGCAGGGCTAAAATATATTCTATTGTTAAATTTTCTACAATATAACAATAAAGTAGTAGAGATTTGCTTGACAGTACATACCACTTAACATGAGTGTAATGTACAATTGGATATACTTCCAGTAGTTGTATAATTTGTAATTAGTTATTAATTATTAATTTTGTAATCCAAGTTGCGCCATGATATTGAGAATTATGAAAGCTGTGTGGATTTGTTGTTCATAACAGTTTGGTGCAGAGACAAGCCTAATTACTATTTGGTCAGCCAAAGGAAAATAAATAGACTGCTCTATTTAGAAGCACAAATGACACATTTTCATTTGAGGTGTGAAAGCTTAACAGGAATCCTTAATAGCCACCACAAAAATCAGAGCGAAATGATTTGACAAACACAAAATGATGTCAAAATCCCTAACCACAGCTTTAAACCTAACCATAAAATTTGATTGGTTAATACAAGAGTTGTTTGAACACCAACATGGATTCAGGAAATCACAGTAAGCCATCAAGCGGTCTTAGCAAGCAACTTCCTCCCAACAGTTTGTTCTGAGACTCTGAGAAGGTACCCCTCAGAGATGAAAGGCCGTACTGCAGTTGACCTTCTCTTGTCTCTCCGTCTGATCAAGATTACGAGCGAAGGGAAGGCTTCAGCATCCAGAAGGTGGAGGGGAGCCTCACAGATTCATCTCCACCCACAGCTTACTCTGGTCCAGCTCACGCTGAGGCTGAGGAAGGCTTTAATCACCAGAGGGCACGAACTGCAGGGCCGGGCCAAAAGTGACAGCGGAGCACTAAACAACAGTTGTTAGGCGACAGGAAGTAGGAGATGCAGGGGCGATGAAAGCGAGAGGCCCAAATAAATTAATGGCAGAGTAGAGGGTTGTTATAATAAAGCTTGCGGGCTAGAGGGCTGAGGCTTGGCTGTAGATCTGCGAGGTAAGTGGATGCGCCTCAGATTTACAGGACGGCTGAGTTCATTGCACATGCAGCGCGTGTAGTGGTGCAGTGAAGGGGAGAGACGCATAAATCAGAGGCACGGCGTGGAGGCCGAGGATGGGGAAGAGTGCAGTCACCTATCTTACACAAACACCACACTAACCTCTCCGAACACAAAGAGAGAGGACAATATAACAACGTTCTCAATGGTTCGGTCCACAGGCCATTTTTTATGGTCCAAAATTCTTACGACCCCATACGCGTTACAGAATTAAAAGAATATTTTAAGTTTAATACTCAAAAGCCCAGTTCACAGCATTTGGGCCTAATGTTGATTACCACAAAAAAGTATTTGTACAAAAAAAATGTCACAAGATGTAAACAATATGCATGTTAAACATTAATTTAGTATGAAAAAAATGGCTAACAATATTTTAAGATGACATAGTTACACATGTAGTTATAACATAGTTATTGCTATAGTAATAACAGCAAATTTTGCATAACCTCAAGAAATAAACCCTAACCCTTTAATAAATACATAGAATTAATTAATATTACTCAGTGCTTATTTGTATCAAAAGTGTAATCACTCACAAACCTTTTCTGTGTTAAGTTATATCCATTTGAATTGCTTTGTCACTATGACAATGCAATGCCATAAACCTTACAATACCTGTACAAAACCTAATTTAAACAGCTCAAATAAAACACAGAACATAGTTATAACAGAATTATTAATGTACATGCTTTACATTTTTGCCTTTAAAGCCTCTAAACGTGGTGCCTTTCACTTCCATTGTAAGTGCATCGGGTTATGAATTTTTAAAGCAAATGTGGAAATGTGGAAGTCAACTTTTGTGTGGGAACCAACATTAACAAACTAACATTAACATTATTCCTTTAAGAAATATACTTTTGAGAAAGTACAGTATACAATACAATACAGTATACAATGCAATATACAATATACTTTGATGATGTACAGTATTTTACTAGTCAGTTTTATTAATGGTCTAACAAGTTTTGTAGCTCATCATTTGGCCTTCATTGGCATTCACTCGGTCTAATGAGAAGACTGGACTCATGTATTACATTGCAAATTGTCCAAGTCTGGCTTACACTCATTTATCATCTCTGCCATAATATCCAACTTAGACTGGCCTTGGTCTTGATTCAAAAAAAAAGAATGCTGAATCCTGCCTTGTAAAAGTAAGCACAGGCAAACTCATCTAAATTACTCCAGGCCTGCAGAGGAGGTCACACTGTAACCCACCATTTTGGTAATATTTTAAGCACAATAGATGCTGCATATTTTATATACAAAAAGTGTATATGCATAGCTTAGGTTATACAATTTTTTGAGATGTCCCATAAAGGTGTAATTAAAAAAGTAGCTCATACATATTCAAATTATTCTGAAGTCATAAACTTACATTTGTGTGCGATAAAGACCAAAATAAAAGTCATTATTAGCAGAAAGATCAACTTTCAAATCTCATTTACAGTGGCTATATTCAAATGTAAATGGTCAGCTTTAATTGACCCTTCACAGGGAGTTTGATTGACAGGTGATCTGACCAATCATAATGCGGAATCTGCATTTTTTTTTTTGTCTGACAAACAAACCAGACAGGAGAGTAGATTACCGTTGGTGGACTTGAACTTGAAAAATGACTTGAAATGAAATGTCTTTTCACGTTTGAAACAAGATACCTTCTGATGTTCATTCATGTTTATTTCATGCTATAACTAGTAAAGATGAAGAGATGATCGTTTCATGTGCCGCTTGAACTGAGGTGCTACAGCGATTTGTCACGACACATTAAAAAGCCGCAAAATGCTATTCATTGTTTGAATTTCTTTATTTCGGACCCAAATAAAATAATATGAACGCAGTCCAGCGGGGGCGGGGCGGGGCGGGGCAGGGCGGGGAGAGGGGGAGCAATCGAACTCGGGTTCGGACCAGGCAAGCGAACCAAGTGTGAAAGCACCCTAAAAGTAGTTCGAAAGTAGTAGGAAATAAAACTTAAAAGCTTCTTGATGTCCATGAATTTAATTATGTGAGTCGCACAGGATTCAATAATTGGTGACAAAACAGGATGTTTAAAATATACTGCACACAAACATATTTTTATTTTTATTTTCAGGCCAGCATGAACCCCGATTAGATAATAATATTTAAATAGTGTGCCTATTTATATCCACACTGATCAGTCTGATATGTTTCTATACATTAGCTCACTTTCACATTTTGTTTTTGGCATTTTGACATGTTTAGTGAGGAAAGAAAATGACATGAGCCTGATTCAAACTCATTAGCCTGCCTGCTCACCACATCTCAGCGTGTTTGAGCACATACAAATATGTTAACCGCAAGGCCACTGCTCTAGACTTGTGAACTGTTTCTGAAATGTCAGCCAGCACATCTTTATTCTACACAGAGGTTAATGGATTTCAGACCAGAAAGGCTTTTTTAAGACCTTGGAATAATCTTTTCCCAGCGAAGATCAGTGATGAGTGTCACCAAACACAAAAGCTGCTACTCAATATGAAAAATACCCCAATATCTCTATGTATCATTTGAACCATCTGCTAAGATGAACAGCACTTTGATTTAACACGTTTCCCATTTCTGGTAACTTATCGTGGTATAAAATGACCATAAATCTCTCCTGATAAGCAAGCATTAAAGAGAGAGACTGATAAATGAGAACAATGGCCTTGCCAAGAGTCTTTTTGATATTATCAGGTATTTAAAAACATATCTATCAAACAACTCAATGTTTATTCAAGGTCACGGCCAATATTAAAGGACTCTCCAAATACACCCTGAATTTGCCAAAGTGTGCAGAGTTTGAAACATGTAGTATACAGCAAACCTGATATGAATAAGCAGAACTCTAGTCTGCTTTGTTTTCTGAGTTAAATCAGTGAAAAAATGAGAATTTACGACTTTTTTATGCTGCCTGTCAAATCTTCTGGCTATGCAAAACCCTGCATGACTGTAAGAAAAAAGTCCCCTAGGAAACTCAAAGAAGTAGACGGGAACATGTTGTCATTTCTTTTTAAGAAAGTATGACTTGACAAATTTTC
The DNA here is from genome assembly GCA_039654775.1 of Spinibarbus caldwelli. Classification (NCBI taxonomy): domain Eukaryota; kingdom Metazoa; phylum Chordata; class Actinopteri; order Cypriniformes; family Cyprinidae; genus Spinibarbus; species Spinibarbus caldwelli. The sequence goes on along the minus strand of CM077252.1, from coordinate 27,193,935 downwards.
TCCAGACAGTCACTGATTAGAAGAGGTTTTAGTCAGTCTGCAGTCTGCAAAGTCAAACGTTAGCCTTGATGAACAATTGCAGAAGGTTGCCGTCATCAAGACTTCCAGTTTTAATTAGAAAACCCAGCTGTCTGTGGCAGCTGTTTCTCTGAGACGCTTCATACCAGTGATTCTTAAACTGTTACACAACTATTGTGTCATGACTGATCAAAAATAACAAAAAGAGGTCTTTTACCCTACTTTTTATGTTATTCAAATTGTTAAATTGTTTATTCCTAATGCCTTATTATAATGTTAATATGTATTAACACACTGTAAGTCTTAGATATTTATGTATCTAAGACTTACAGATGCACTAGTATTAAATTCTGTTTGATAACCAATAATTTTGCTACGAGCAATAACCGATAAATGGCTGATAGTAATAATCTCTAATATTTTGTGTAAATTAAAAAGAACACATTAAAAAGTAAATCAAGTGAATTTAAAGATCACAACATTATAATGTACAGTAAGAAAAATGGATAGTCATATATATATAAACAAGATCATTTTTTTTTATTATTGTCTTGTTACAGAAAACCATGGAATTCAATAGGGTGTCCTAACTTTTTGATTTAATTTAAAAAATGAAATTTATTTATATTTATTCTTAATTTATTTAAGAGTTTTCCTTCAATAAACTTGTAATTTTCCACTTAATGATAGTACAGCCTGGTCTCATTGTTAACCAACGACTGAAAGAAAAAGCACATGAGGCATGGCATACATCAGTTTTGGAAAATAATAAGTTAAATATATATATTCACAATGCAAGTCTTCTTTGATACAAGAGAGCTACATTGCATCTGTGTATAACATGCAACTGGTACGATTGTACATTGTTCCTTTTTAGATGTTCAAGTCATCATCTTTCTATAGAAACAGGCAGATGGAGAAATAAACCAATGGCAGAGAGAATCTGTAGTTATTGTAAGTTAACATCAAATATTTCTGTGATAGAAGATGAAAAGCATTTTTTGTATGATTGCTCCTTGTAAGAGGATTTGCGTAAGAAATACTTCGGTGATCTTGTTCTTGTTGGTGATGTTTGTATTGATGTATCAAGTGTTTGTGATTTGGGGTATGCATGGAAATTGGCATTGTATATATATCATGGAAAGAAGAAAATATTATCTGCTATGTCATTATGATTTTGTGGAACTATGGGCCGAGAGGCCATGTAATCCTGGAATAAATTTGAAACTAAAATTGAAACTATGAATATGTAACATTTACAAGCCTAAAACGTACATTTTTGGATGATTTTATTGATGCTAAAACATACAATTTAGATGTATTTCAATGTTTAAAATATACAAATCGCTACGTATGTTTAGCTAAAAAACGTAAAATATTTATGTATCTCTTATATCATTAAGATATTCGTATCAATGCATTTTTATCATTTTATCAATAAAGTAATTTAGATTTTTAGACCCCTTAACCTACCCCCAAATCTAAATCTACCCATTTTATAGCGAATATGCATTTTTATCTTTTTATCAATAAGCAATTTAGATTTTTAGACCCCTTAACCCACCTCTAAACCTTAACCTACTCATTTTATAGTGAATATAAAAGGATATAAAACACATTTGACCGAAATATGCAGGAAAACAATCATTTTAGTAACAATAGCATTAAAAATATTTTTATATTCGATAATCCCACTCCTACCTCTAAACACAACTATTTCTGTACAGTATAAGAAAAACATGACAGACAGATAAATGCAATTACAATCATTATTGCTACAATGTCAAAAGCAGTACCAAAAGTAATCCAAATGACGATGTGTTGCAGCCGCAGTCCTCTCTGGCAGAATACAGTAGGTTTGTGTGAGGTGCTGAGCAGAATTTAAGTTGTTAATCGCTGAAAATATTATCCAGATTATTACCCCGATCCACTCCGTGAACTCGTGAAGGCACGCGCATCATTCAAACACACCTCACCAGAAACACGTCATGTCGCAATCTGTGACGAATGCAGGCAAGAGCCAATGAGCATTCGACTATCCTGCCGTAAAACCTGTCGTTTGAAGTGGCAACATTTGAATTTGTAACGAGCGAGTCAGTCAGCAATCCAAGCCTTTATTCGGCGGTCTTCATCTCCATCTCGAGCAGTGAGTCCATTGCTGTTTACGATCAATGGACTCACTGCTCGAGATGGAGATGAAGATCGCCGAATAAAGGCTTGGATTTGAGTCTGTTCCTTGAAAGATTTGAATTACAGCGCACAAATAAAATTGTTTCATTTTGTAATTATGTTGCGTTTTTGGTGTATTTTATAGTTCTATTGTCAGTCACAGCATGTCGGAGAAAACGCCTTTTGTGGCCCATGGCAAACAAAGTAAACATTACATGACAAGTAAAGGTTAAATGATTGCAGAAATGTTATTTATTTTAAGGGCTTAAAGTGAATTCTTGTATAACATTATGTAGGCCTATTCTTGGAAACGAGCTGGCAGCGGAAATCACACAGAACAGAACGAAATGTTATCATTTCATATTAAGTAAAAGAGGAACAATTTAATCATGCAATTGAAAACAAGGTCATTGATATGACAACTACAAACAACAATAATAATAAAATTAATGGCGCAATTTCAATATTCAAGTATTTGTACGTTTAGATGCTGAAAATACATCATTGTATGTTTTAGTGCCTGTAAAAATGTTAGTAAATGTACGTTTTATAGAACCACATTTTACGTAAAATACATACGAATTATTATGAGATCACGTTGGATAATAAGCAATGCAATTGTTGTAGTAGCTGACTAGATGGTACTTAGATGTTTTGATTTCATTAAAAGTGGTACTTGGCCCAAAAGGTCATAGACAAAAGGGAACGTCTCGGTTACGTATGTAACCCTCGTTCCCTGAAGGAGGGAACGGAGACGTCACGTCGGATGACCGACGAAATTGGGATCTCGCCAGAGAGACCAATCCACTTCGAGTGTAACTAAACGAGCCAATGGACATTGGCATGCGATTATTGCATCCAGCTGCCGCTGATCACAGCGTGAGCATAAGAGGCAGCTGATGCACCGCATCAATTATGTTTTCGCTGAGGAGCCGAGCCGGCGACCCGGCAGCTCAGCGGTGGTACAGCGACTGTGGCGACGGGACGTGACGTCTCCGTTCCCTCCTTCAGGGAACGAGGGTTACATACGTAACCGAGACGTTCCCCTTTCAGTCGGTCACTCCGAGTCACGTCGGATGACCGACGAAATTGGGATCCCTACCAAAGCGCCACAGGAGCTGCCCCTTCCAGTGCCCTGTGTAGGGCTCCTGACCCTTCCTATAAGGCAGACGATAGGACCGGGCTCTACACAGAGAAGGTCAACTACTGGTGTTCCTTGAGCAACCCAAACAGTAGGACTAGGATAACACTGGGAAGCGTGCCCTTCCACTTGGAAGAGGCACACTGCGGAGTCACCTCCTCCCAAAGGGGGTTTAAGTGACATTCAAACATGTGAAGTAACCCAGAGGGCCCTTTTGCACATGGAAGTCTCTGAGATGGCTCAGGCTGCATCTTTAGAGATGGCAGAACGTGGTCCGCCAGGGGAAACACGGCTCTAATAAGAATACCGTGGAATACACATATGGGATCCCGACAGGGTCTCTCATATGGGCACTAGCCTCGCACCAGTTTTCAAGAATTCATTGGCTGAAGGCCTGGCGCCGGACGCTCCGCCGTGTCCGGACGCCGGAGTGCTGGAGGACTCAACAGGGTTTGCCTGGTTAAGGAACTCTCTGGAGAATTAGGCGTAAGGACGCCGCAAGCCGACTCTGAGCCGGCCCTCTCAGTGCCACTACCCGTTTGAGGTGAGAACACAGGAGGAAACCGGTTCGACACGTAGGCTATAAAACCTAGCGAACGTGTTGGGAGTCGCCCAACCCGCAGCTCTACAGATGTCTGCTAGCGAGGCACCACGAGCCAGCGCCCAGGACGATGCGACACCCCTAGTGGAGTGAGCACGCAACCTGAGCGGGCAGGGCACACCTTGTGCTTCGTAGGCCAAGGTGATGGCATCCACTATCCAGTGGGCCATCCTCTGCTTGGAGACAGCCTTCCCCTTCTGCTGTCCTCCGTAACAGACAAAGAGCTGTTCTGAGGTCCTGAAGCTCTGAGTTCTATCCACGTACTGACGCAGTGCGCGTACAGGACAGAGCAAAGCTAGGGCTGGGTCTGCCTCCTCCAGGGGCAGCGCTTGCAGGCTCACTACCTGGTCCCTGAAGGGCGTGGTAGGAACCTTGGGCACATAGCCGGGCCGGGGCCTCAGTGTTGCACTGGAGTCAGCCGGCCCAAACTCAAGGCACGATTCGTCGACCGAAAATGCCTGCAGGTCCCCCACCCTCTTGATTGAGGCCAATGCAGTCAGGAGTAGGGTTTTCATAGAAAGAAACTTCAACTCGACTGACTGCAATGGCTCAAAGGGGGCAGTTTGTAGGGCTCTTAGCACCAAAGCCAAATCCCAAGAGGGAAGGGAGGGAGGCCTCGGAGGATTTAACCTCCTGGCCCCCCTAAGAAACCTGACGACCAGATCGTGCTTCCCCACCGACCTCCCCTCTATGGGGTCGTGGTGGGCAGAAATAGCAGCAACATATACCTTAAGGGTGGAGGGGGACAGCCTACGCTCCAACCCTTGTTGCAAAAAGGAAAGCACGGCTCTGATCGAACATCTCCGGGGGTCCTCCTGGTAAGAGGAACACCATTCGACGAACAGGTTCCACTTCAGCGCATAGGCCCGTCTTGTGGACGGTGCTCGTGCTGAAGCGATAGTGAGCGCTACCTCCTGGGGCAGGTCACCTAGAACCTCCGCGTCCCGTCCAGGGACCACACATGAAGTTTCCACAAGTCTGGACGCGGGTGCCAGAGGGTGCCCCGTCTCTGAGAAAGCAGATCCTTCCTCAGAGGAATCGGCCAGGGAGGGGCTGTCGCGAGGAGCATGAGTTCCGGGAACCAGGTCCTGTTGGGCCAATATGGAGCCACTAACAGGACCTGCTCCTCGTCCTCCCTGATCTTGCACAATGTCTGTGCTAGCAGGCTCACTGGGGGAAACGCATACTTGCGCAAGCCCTGGGGCCAGCTGTGTGCCAGTGCATCCGTGCCGAGCGTTGCCTCGGACAGGGAGTAGAACCACTGGCAGTGGGTGGTTTCTGGAGATGCAAACAGGTCTACCTGAGCAACTCCGAACCGACTCCAAATCAGCTGGACCACCTGGGGATGGAGTCTCCACTCCCCAGGAAGTGCCGCTCGAGACAGCTCGTCGGCCGCCTGATTGAACACTCCTGGGATGTGGATGGCACGAAGGGACCTCAGATGCTTCTGACTCCAGAGGAGGAGGTGGCGGGCGAGTTGCGACATGCGACGGGAGCGCAAACCGCCTTGCCGGTTGATATAGGCAACGGTCGCAGTGTTGTCCGTACGGACCAGAACGTCCCTGCCCCAAAGGCGCCCTCTGAGGCGGCACAGGGCAAGGCGTACTGCCAGCAACTCGAGGCAATTGATATGCCAACGCAGAAGGGGGCCCGTCCAACCCCTGATACTGCGTGCCCGTTGTACGTGGCACCCCAGCCGGTGGCCGAGGCATCCGTGAATACCACAGCATGCCTGGATACCTGCTCCAGGGGCACTCCTGCCCGAAGGAACGAAGGATCTGACCACGGGCTGAAGGTCTTGCGGCAGGCCGGTGTAATCTGAACCCGGTGAGTACCGCGTTTCCACGCCCACCTCGGGATTCGATCATGGAGCCAGTGCTGAAGCGGTCTCATATGGAGCAGACCGAGCGGAACTATGGCCGCAGCTGCAGCCATATGCCCCAGGAGCCTCTGAAAGAGTTTCAGTGGGACCGCTGTCCTGCCTGATAAAGTCTTGAGGCAGTTCAGCACCGACTGAGCACGTTCCTGGGTGAGGCGTGCTGTCTGGTTGACCGAATCCAACTCCATGCCGAGAAAAGAGATCCTCTGCGTTGGCACGAGTTTGCTCTTTTCCCAATTGACCCGAAGGCCCAACTGGCTGAGGTGCCTGAGCACCAGGTCCCTGTGTGCGCACAACAGCTCTCGAGACTGTGCAAGTATGAGCCAGTCGTAGAGGTAGTTGAGAATGCGCACACCCCGTTGTCTCAGGGGAACAAGGGGCCGCCTCTGCGACTTTGGTGAAGACACGAGGCGAAAAGGGACAGCCGGAAGGGCAGGACCTTGTACTGATATGCCCGACCATCGAACGCGAATCGCAGGAATGGCCTGTCTCGCGGGAGAATCGAAACATGAAAGTACGCGTCCTTCAGGTCGATTGCTGCAAACCAATCTAGGGGACGGACGCATCCAAGAATGCGTTTCTGCGTCAACATCTTGAACGGCATCTTGTGAAGTGCACGGTTCAAAACTCGCAGATCCAAGATCGGTCGTAACCCACCGCTTTTCTTGGGCACAATGAAGTAAGGGCTGTAAAACCCCGACCTCATATCGGCTGGAGGGACCGGCTCTATTGCATCCTTCGCCAGTAGGACTGCAATCTCCGCGAGCAAGACAGGGGCATCGACGGCTTTGACTGAAGTGTACCGGATGCCCCTGAACTTGGGGGGGACGCCGGGCGAACTGAATCGCATAGCCGAGTCTGATGGTCCGCAGGAGCCACCGGGACGGGCTGGGGAGCGCTAACCAGGCTCCGAGAGACCGCACCAGCGGGGCCAACGGGCCCACCGACATGCCCGCGGTGGGGCAGCGAGGTGGAACACAGGGACCGGCCCCAGGGCCTGTGACGGCCTGGCCTGTGACGGCAGGGGGCGGGGTCTGGGTGTGTAGTGTAGCACTCACCTGATTTCTCCTCGCATGGGAGGAGACACAGGAACCCGGCTTGAGGCTTGTGACAGCCCGGCGTTTGACGACTTGAAGCGGGGACTGGAGTGCTACTGCCCTTACCTGGTTCCACGAATGGGCAGGAGGGGTGCTCTTGGGCAACCACCCGCTGCCTGCTGGCGAGAGAGGAGGAGGGAAGTGATCCTGTGATGCACGGATCACCACTCTCCTCCTCTTGAGACCCGGAGATTGAGGAGACCGCTCTTTACTGATGTTTTGGGTACCGCTGGCTGCTGGGCCAGCGGCGGAACAAAATGAACAAAAGATACTCCACCCGGCCCTCCTCCGGGGGAGGGAGTGGTGCAGTCACCATCTCCCGATGAGCAGTCTCCTCCATCTCTGGGTCGCCCGTCTCAGGGCCTCTTGCACTTGCGCTTGCCGCCAGGTTTGGCGGGGGCCTGGACGGGCTGGGCGTCCTGCCTGCGACCGGCTCCACGACGCTGCCTGGTGAAGGCTGCTGCGGCTGCGCGGGAGCGGGGACGGCCGCAGGGGGCGCCCACGGCGACGAGCAGGCTGAGTGGCTGCAGCCGGGGTGGAAGCAGCAGGTTTCCTCCGGCGCATGATGTGTTTGCCTCAGTCTGCTTCTGGGCTGCCGAGAACTGCTGGGCAAAGCTCTCGACAGCGTCGCCGAAAGGGCCGGTCTGTGACACGGGAGTACCTTCTCCTGCCCCGTCATGTCAGCGAGACACAGCCAGAGATGGCGCTCCTGGACATCGCACAACCCAGAGACTGTGCGGTCACCTTCGTCACTCGTAGCGCGAGGTCCGTCGCAGCACGCAGCTCATGTAGAACCGCCAGGTCGTGACCACCCTCGTGCAGGTCTTTCAGTGCTTTGGCCTGGTGGACCTGCAGCAACGCCATAGCGTGGAGGGCGGAAGCCGCCTCCCCACAGGCTCTACAAGCACTGCCAGTTAGACCTGACGAATACTTAGAGGCCCGTGAGGGGAGACACGGATCACCCCGCAGGGTGGAAGCGGCTGTTGGACACAGTTGCATGGCCACAGACCGTTCCACCGAGGGGATGCCCGCATACCCCAAAGCGGCTCCACCATCGAGGGTGGTGAGAGCGGAAGAACTACAAGATGTGTTTCGGGCAGTGAAAGGTGCCCTCCACAATCTTGTCAGCTCCTCATGCACTTCCGGAAAGAATGGCACCGGAGGGGGGCGCTGAGAACCAGCGCCACCCCCACCGAGGAACCACTCGCCCAGCCTCGAAGGATCGGGACACGGTGGCTTTTTAGGATTCCACACGAGCCCGACATTCTCGGCGGCCCGGGAAAGCATAGCCGTCATCTCTGGGTCTGGCACGGACAACGCTACCACACCCGAAGGGGGCAACGCAGCCGGGTCGTCATCCCCGGAGAGAGAGGGCCCGCCCTCCGATGCGGTGATCGACATCTGGTCGTCAGAGGGGGCACCGAAGGAAACGCGTGGCCAGCGCGCTCCTTCGGCAGCTCCACCGGCTGCGGAGTGCTTGAGGGGTGAGGAGCTCCACTTGGGGAAGCCCTCACCGTAATCCTCAAATCACCTCTAACTCCACCGGATCCAGTGTGCACGCCGGATCACGGCAGGCAGAGGGACTCTGCCATGTTTGACATAGCAGAGTCGCACTCCGAGATGGTCATGTCCCCGCAAGAAGAACATGAACCATCCACGAAAGCCACCTCAGCGTGCTGAATGCCCAGACACGTGAGGAAGCGATCGTGACCGTCCTGAGGCGCCAGGAAACGACCACACCCAGAAACGCACGGGTGAAAAGACATCTTTAAAAAGACGCGATCACCCGTGTTGCTCTTTTAGAGAAATTGCTCTTTCAGAGAAATGCTCTTTTAGTGCTGAAGCACGCAGGGGAGCTGGCCACCGCACACTCCTAGTGTGGCTGTCAGCAGGAAGACGATCTTTCTCTCCCGGACACCGTGACCACCGCTGCCGCGCCGTAACGCCCGCACTCGCTCGCAGAACACTCTCTTGGAAGGGAGAGCAGTAGCTTTAACCACTACCGCTCGGCTCCGAAGCGAAAGGATAATTGATGCGGTGCATCAGCTGCCTCTTATGCTCACGCTGTGATCAGCGGCAGCTGGATGCAATAATCGCATGCCAATGTCCATTGGCTCGTTTAGTTACACTCGAAGTGGATTGGTCTCTCTGGCGAGATCCCAATTTCGTCGGTCATCCGACGTGACTCGGAGTGACCGACTGAAAGGGGAACTGGTTCTGTGCACTGCAAAGCTACAAAATAGTTAATTTTTTTTTTTTTTTTTTGAGAAGTCACAATGGATGTTTCCTTTTGACTACAAGATGCTCCTGTTGTAAACAAGCATTGAGAATAAAACTGAACTTCAGTAATGAAATTCTGGACTGAAATGTACATAAGGCTGCAGTAAAGCTGAATCAATGTTTCAAGCAAACAGACAAAACCCTAAAACACAAATCTCTAGCTGCCAGCTTGATAGATTCCAGTCTGTTTTAAAGATAGCTACAAACCAGATAAAATCCTGAAAGACGATTTGTTAAATTGTAAATATGCTTCTCTCCTCATAAATTGACGAGATAAAATTAGATTTGTGCTAATGGATAGATTCTCTTTGGGTTTTAGTGCATATCTGGATTAATTATAGCCTCCAAAATCACTTACGACTCACACCTCTGGCGAGCCTCGGGGAATAACTAACCTAACAAAGACTTTGTTTCACTCTCTAAATTGCCTAAGCATAAATTGAGGAGAAAAAAATAGAGCTTCCTTTGTCTTGATTAGGTGAGTTTCATTCTCAAATTTAGGACGGGGTCATCGAGCTACAAAGATTGGCCTATTTCAGGTGATCTTGTGCGTAGTAAGACAAAATACCATTTTGCAGAGACTGTGAATTTTTTAACCTTCCTGACATACTAACTAGCAGTGTTATCAACATCTATTATTAGTGGTACATGCTAAACATCACTATCATTATCATTTGAGCCATAATATAATTTATCTAAAAATGGGATCATTTCAGAATTTTATGTTTAAGGAGGTTAGATTATATTCATTTTGAGAATTGCTGAAGAAGCAAGCAATAATGGTAAAAATCATTTAAATATAAAAATAGGGAAAATAAGCATTCACAATTAAATATCTAATACATCAAACTTGTAGTTGGACTGTAATTAAATGATATTTAGGAGCATGCTGAGAATATTTAAGAAAAGAGTGACAAACAAAAACTTTCTCCTTCAATTGCGTAAGCATGTTGTTTGAAATAAATATCCGCCATGCATTTGAATACCTTTATACTTGTTTTTTTTTATCTTCATATCTTTTAGAAAGATATGCACAGATTTTGGAGGTGCAGTCCAGTTTATCCAAGGACAGAACATTGTTGGTCGGTTTTACTCAACGTCTTACCCTCACAGCAGTATTGGTGATTGATGAACATCTCTGATTGACATGGAGAATCATGGTCGCGACTGGGATCGATTTCAAACTGTGGAGCTTCAAGGTATGAAACATCTAATACTTTTAAAGTGTGGTCACAGAAGCAAAATTTAAGCGAAAATTAACAGGCAAAAAGGGTCAATTTTCTATAAACAGTAATACAGAGCAAAGCACACAGAAGTCTGTTTCCAATCAAGCAGCTTTTTTGTTGGTCAGTGCGGTGAATTTGCATGATGAAACTGAACTTGAGAGAAATCTGCGAAGGAAACTTTTTTTACTCTCATGCTAAATTTCTGACCACACACATTCCCATTAAAATGACTGGAATGACAGGAAAATTTTGCAGAGCAAAGGTAAATGTGACTGCACCTTGATTGTGTGAACATCAAGGAAATTTGGATTTTCCATTTCATGACCCCTTTAGTATACAGTTAATTCTTTATTGCATTTGTATTTTTGTATTTTTTTTTTTTTTTTGTATTGCCATTGATATATTAATCTGGTTATAAAAAAGATCAGTAATTTCTGCTTAAAAAATTTAAAGAGGAATTCTTAAATATATATTAAATATATTTAAGTGGAACTTAAGTGGAATTAAAAGAAATACAATGACTTCAAACTTGTTACTTTTCGTAACACTTTAGGAACCAATTCTCACTGTTAACTATACTTATTGTCATGCCATTTATTAACATATTGGCTGGTTATTAATACTTATAAAGCACATATTCTGCATGACTATATTCTATATCCCTAATCCTACCCAATACCTAAACTTAACAACTACCTTACTAACTATTAATAAGCAGCAAATTAGTAGTTTAATGAGGCAAAAGTTGTAGTTAATTGTTTGTTAATAGCGAGAATTGGACCTTAAAATAAATTGTGACCTTGTTTTCATATGAATGGTACATTTTCTTGCTTGATAGTATTACACAGTAGTTCTAAACCCTTTACCCTAAGTATTTAAACTTTCAGAGTAACATTTCAATTTACTCCAATATATTTGTGCTGAATGAAACCCAAATCACAACTTGTTGACAAAAGTAGTGCTGTTACTTTTCTAAGACTTTAGACTTACGATAAAATGGAAAGAAACATTTGAAAGAGGTGTCTGAAGCATATTTTAAGTCCAGAATAGATACTGATGGTTTGGGTTATTTTAACTTATTTTAAGGTGTACTGTGGGCTGTTGCAATGCTTTACATTTTCTTTTCTTGTAAATATTGTAACTATTCCAAAATGTAAAGTTAGTGTTGAATAATGAAGAATAATCAGCCATACAGCATGCAAATCCCTTTCTCCCAATCTCTTTCTCTTGCACTCACACATTCAAACTCTAGACAAATCCTAATGTGTCACCATTCAGCAGTCATACAGCTGTGAGGAAACCACTGTGCTCAATCTAGATGGGTAATTACAGTCCAATATTGAGGGACCGCTGTCAGAGAATGAGCAGGGAGCCCGGGTGCCTCTGTTTACTCTGTCAGAACACTGGCATTTACTGTAATTACAGCCTTGCCTTAGAAAACACTATTACACTACTACACTAAAACATTACATCTCAAGCTCACAGTGTGCAGGAGGAAGACTGAGCTGAGTTCTGTGTATCTCACAATTAATTAACTAAAATAGGCCTACCTTGCATATCTGTGGATTATGCATATTTTTGGATCCATGATGTTACCAGGCAGGGAACAGAAGTAAAACGGTGTTACCTAGCACAAATGCCATAGCTTTAAGCCTCAAGAAAAGGCTCTCATTTTCACTCAAGGAACAAGAGAAGAATTTCATTTACATTCACATTTACAACATTTCTGCTCCTGAAGCCACTTGGCCAAAACAATATCTTAAAAAAGGGCTCATCTCGCTTCAGCTTCCTCAAAAGTGAGCCCTCCATCGATACTGAAATTCAAGAGAGTTGAGAGAGATGTTGTCTGCGACAGTTTGTTCCATGGCGCATTACAGTCGACTGACATCAGGGGGTTTTGCCACTGAGAAACAAGATTTTCTGAAGTGTGGCTGAAGCCCTTACGGAGGAAGCTGCTCAGAGTCTGACAAATTGACTTGACACTGAAATGCCAAACAACTAAGTAGGTCAAACTAAAAAAATAAAAATAAATAAAAAAATCACAGCATATCTAGACCAAGTAAAAATATGTAGAATTGACCTAGCAAGTATAAATTAATTATGTAAATAATAATAATAATAATAATAATAATAATAATAATTATTATTATTATTATTATTATTATTGTTATTTAATCCATTTAATTTACTCTTACCACTGTTTTAATTAACATCCTTATGCCCTCGTGTGCTGGTATTGATGTAAATTATTAAAATATATGATGAATGAAAGTTCATAAAAAAAAAATAAAGTAGCTGAAGCAGCTGAGTAGAATAAAAATAGAAATAGCAATGGAAATAACATGTAACTTTTATTGAAAGGTTCATCCGTGAATGTATGTATAATTAAGTAAAAATTGCATAACTTTGTCTTCCTGAGATGTCAGCTATGCAAGGCTGTGTTCCAGTTAAGGCAACTGTATCAGCAGCTCTGCTTCATTTATAGTATGCAGTGCTCACTTTTCACAATCCAGTTAACAGGCGACTGATAAAATCAAGTCATACACTATGATTCTTGTTCAGTAGCAGTTTCACTCGTGAAGAGGTCATAATATAATAGTAAAGTTGATCGCAAGTTTTCTCACATGAAGATCACAGGAGAAGTCTTGTGCTGCAGATATCAGAATCAGCGGTTTTTCGTTCCTGAATAAATTAAGAGTTTTGAGTGAACTGACAGAGAGAATGATTCAATGACTCATTCATAAAAGTCCTGTTCTAAATGGCCCCCCAAGCTTTTGGGGTCCACACTTTCATGATGTAGTGATTAGAGGAGGGAGAGGTAACGGAGCATTCAAGCAATCACATTGGTGGACCAAATTAAGTGGTTACCAGCTTGCATCAATTGCTTTTATAGTGTGCACATGTACTCTAAAAATCATGGTCATTTTATTTCAGCCTAAACATTTTTTTAGTGTTTGGGTAGTTTTTGTTTAACCCAGTTCCTGGGACAGGGCAGTTACAACAACCCAGCAGCAGTTGTAATGAGCACGGATATTTTGTATCTTCTTCAGGTGAGAGTAGTTCTCAGTACTGCCGACTTGCATTTCTTTGGTATAATATAGGTTTGTGTGTGTTTTATTTAATCTATAAAACTGTTTCTTTGCTGTAAATAATTTTATTTTATTTAAAGCAAACTAAAGATGCAATGTCAGTCACCTAAACGTGTTTTCGGCACGATTAAATGTTTAAATTTTACTTCTAAAATGCTTGGTAAATGAGTTTAAATGTAAGAAATATTGTATACATTTTTCAATGGTAAAATATGTTTTATTAAGAAATGCATTTCATGAAAATAAAGGCAATTAGGCAAAGAAAAAAAGAAAAAGAAAAAAAAGTAAAAAAAAAAAGTAAAAATAAATGAAAAACTAAAATGAAACAAAACTAACAACAGTTATTGAAAACCTAACTGAAATAAAATAATGATTATCAAAAATGAATCATTGTTTTCATAAGCTAATCAAGTTTTCTGTTATTTCTGCTAAACTTTAATTTCTAAAACTAAAACTGAAACTAAACTATATAAAAACAAAATAGAAATGTGTTCACAAAATAAAAACTAAACTAAAATGAACAAAAAGTATTAATTAAAATAATAAAAATGAAACTGAATTTTATCACAAAATTGAAAATGACAACTATAATCTATACTATAATAACCTTGGCACGAACGCCTTTCATTGGTGCGTGAGGACGGGGATCCACCAAATGAGGTGGCGGATCAGATTTCAGAGGTGCTGGACCTGGATCCGGTTTATTCCGGCACAAATTAAGCTGCCTCAGTGCAGGCTTGGTAGAAGTGAGGATTGAGGGCACATAATGGATGAGGATGTGCCCTTCTGAAACCTGTGATCACAATGGGATACTCTAAAGTCTGCAAGACTACAAGTGCTCATAGGACAAGGCCAAAAACAGTCACTTGTTTAGGTCCTGATTGACTCTGGGTTTTTGAATGAATTGGCTGAATGAATAATTCAATGACTCAATCAAAAGTAGTCATGTGCTGCCACCTGCTGGTATAATGAAGTAACCTGCTGACAACACAGACAATTGGAGTGATGCAAATAAACAATAAGTTAAAGAGGCCTTGACTTATTCACAATATATAATGCGTTGAGTATCTTATTGTTTTATAAAACGGACACCACACAATACAAATATTATAAACCAAAACAGTTTTGATGTAGGGTTCCAGTTTTGACACAGTTTTTAAGGCTGGTTGCTAAGTGTGTTGAACAGTGATACACAGAACCATTGGGTGCAACATTGTTATTGTGAATAAAACACAGCTGTTTTCAACCAATCAGAATCAAGGAGTGGAACTAACTGTTTTATAAACAATGATAAGTCTGCTGCCGGGGTCCTTTAGCAGCACTGTTGGAAAGCCTTTCATCAAGTTGGACTCAAGGACCAGAACTGTATAAAATATATTAACTTTATAGGGAAGACAAAATGAGCAGAAAGTTCTAAAACAGTTACAAACCTTTAATATATCATATCTCCATCCATCTAGCTGTCACAAATATTCAGGAGACACAAGGATGCGTGACAACAGGTTTATTAGATGGAGTCAGGAGAATTCAGATCAATAATCCAGAAGGGTAGGAGGTTGGGATGAGAGGTTTAACTGTTTGAAGTAACGTCCCTCACTCTCTTCCAGATGAGCCTTGGGAAACAACGGAGCGTAGGAGTGCTGGAACACGGAGAAGTGATTCTCGAGGAAGCTTGCAGGGAAGCAAAACATACAGTAAGTCAGCATTGAAGCTCTGAGACCAGACAGTGACCCAAAGGGTAAGTGCAGAGATAAAGGGAGCTTGATTGACAGATACAGGTGGCAGTGATTAGTAGGCAGGTGAGAGTGATCTGGTTAACGTGACAGGCGGTGTCCCTGAATCCCTGACACTAGCTCTCCAAATTCTAAGAAAAGCTTTTTGTACAACATACATTACTTTCTATTCTGTTGTGTTAGTAGTTCACATAAGCATTTCTGCTTGTACCACAGCTGGAAGTACTTCATCCTGTGCTGATGATATCAAAGCACTTTGAAAGCATCTATGCCTTGCACTTAACAAGAGACCTCTAAGCCTCTAATGTACCTGAGTATAGAGGCTACAGCATATACCAGGAAGAGAAAGCATATGTAAGAGGCCTCAGTTCCAGCAGCTTGGAAGAGTCGCTGTGTGCTGCCTCACTTAACCAGTGCACTGGTGGGATTTTCCCCATGGTGGTTCATAAATGGCATGGAGGGAAGTTTATTACACTACCATGAAGAATGCGGCTGGGTTTCTGCAGTTAGCCACAGGATCTTTCACGCAGAGCCCACAAACACGATAAGCGTCATTTACGGTGTGTCATGTCCCCATTATATTATTTTATTTTTATTTTTTTTGCCATGGCCGATTTTGTTCCCATCACTTTATAAAATAGCTCACAGCAGGGATTTATCTAATACAGAGGAAGCATCTCCTGTTATTGAGCAGGAGTCTTCATTTCGTTCATGTGTGTTATAATGATTGGCAATGCAGTGCTGTAATTTTTTATTTTTAATGTTTTTATCAGTCATGGAAAACAATCTCTCCAGCACTCAGCTTTCATGCAATACAGTTTATAGCTTTGTCAAACATTGTGACTTAAAATCTTTGTTTTGTGTAATTGCAATTTTTATCTCACAACATGCCTTTGTATCTCGTAATTGCAACTTTTTTTTTTATTTTTTTTCTCATAAATGCAACTCCTGTTCTCATAACTTGCACTTGCAAGTTTATTTCTCGGAGCTTGTGACTTCTTGTTATTGCGATGTCCCCTCTATCTGAATATTCTAAACACAGTACATTTAATGAGTAGTATGGCTGAACCCTGGTGAAAAATAAATATACAAAAATTTATTTGAAATACACTTATTTTATACTAAGTATACTACAAATAAATTTATGTACTTAATAAAAATACACTGCAATTGTACTTTTAGTATACTAAACTGGTATACTTAAAGTCTGCTAAATTGGAACTATCAAATAAGGCCACAGGAGAGGAGATACGAATGGCAGTAAAGCAAGGCAAATGACACCATAAGTTACATGACAACACGGCGGATGCAGTGTGTGGATTTCAATTATAATATGTGGAATGCATTTTTTTACACAAAGTAAAATGGTCGCAAAGTAAGTTCTCCAGCAAATGTTGTAGTAGACATTATGCAATTTTGGAAGCATCTTCTGTCCTAAAATTTTACCTAAAAAAGTGCCTTTGTTTCTCATAATTTGCAACTTAATATCTCACAATTGTGAGTTTATATCTACCAACAGAGTAGGGTAAATTACTTACAAATGGTAGTCCATTACTGATTACTAATATAATCTACGGTACTCATTTTAGGTAATGTATTCGGACTACTTTTTGGATTACTTTTAGATTACTTTTTTATGTAACTTTTTTTTAAACTTACCATTAAACGTACCATATTGATATGAAATATGAAGCAAAGCGAAAGAAAATATATTCCATTTTTTTTTTTTTTTAATATCAACATCATATAATGCATTAAAGATTACACCAGTGTTTCCCAAACTGTGTTTAATGTAAAAACTGCAGTGGGTTTGTGAGTTGATAAAAAGGTAATTAAGCAAATCATAGAAATGTAAAATTAAACTGTGAACATGTGAAATGTGTTGTTAAATTATTTAAATATTCACTTCCTTGTGGATATTTCAAGTAAATATTTCATGTCAAAAGGATTTGGCTGACGAAAACATTTGGGAATCCTTGCATTACATGAACAAACATTTAACACATGAAAACAGCAATGACATTACACGCCCAAAGTATTCCAGGTTTGAAATTGTTTTGTCAGTTACCGAAGGTTACTGGATATGATGATGACAGTGTTTCACAGATTTACATCACCAGTGTGTTATAACTTGCATAATTATTTGTTTTATGCATGGTCTAATTGCTTGAGAGGTGTTTTTTTTTTTTTCACCCAAATTTAGAAGCATAGATTGCAAATTTATTTACATTACATTTACATAACCATTCTATATTGTGAATATAGTTAAAGCTAAATGGTATGAGACAGCAGGATTTTTAGAACAGAAAATGTAAAAGAAGAAGGAGAATTAAGGAGAATCAATAAATTATGAATGATTTACTGTCATTGTGTGAATAATATGTAATCATGTAATCTATAAAAAGGAACTGTAATCTGATTATGACCATAATAAATTGTAATATACTCCAGTTGCGAATACTTGATTATTGTAATCTGATTTTGTAATCCAGATTACATGCAACCAGTTACTGCTCAGCTTTGTCTACCAATGTGACTTTTTATATCAATGTAACTTTATTTCTTATTTTGAACTTTATTACCATTTAATTTTTTTTTTTACTCTGAGATAGAAGCATGATGCAAGACAATCAGCAGAGTTTATTCTGAAAATAGTCTTTCATAATAGGCTTGTTGTGATTTCTTACAGCTCCACAGCTTTGCTGTCAAATTACATGGCTAGAAGTTTTGGGACTTCAGCCAACACATTATATAATTCTGAACTTGTGGTTTAAAGAGCAATTTACTGCTGTGTGGCACTTGAAATAAATTTTACCCTGATTTTATATTTATTATTTGCAATCACTTTTTTTTTTTTAAACCACTGACCTGTTTGGCATGTTTCTCTGCACCCTTACAAAATAAATATCACATAGCTGATCACATATTTCTTTACATTTAAATATTTTAGGCACAGTCACCTAATGCTTTGCTATTCATAGGACTATTACAGACCATTTCCCATTGCTAATCCGTTGTCATTTTATTTCTCGTCCGAACCCCAGTGCCAGGAAACTGCAATATATTTTTAAAGTGCCTTTACAAGACTACCAGACTAATCTTTCAAAAGCATGAAAATCAATGCCCTCCTCGGCCCCCCTCTGCAGGAATTATGCACAGTCTCACACTTTGCTTGGCGAGTGCAGTGGACTGATCTAATACTCCTTGACCTGCTAATGTAAGAGCAGCAAAAGTTCAAGGCTTTGCCAACTGGCATTAAATATGTGTTCAGGAGAAAAGTCATGCATTAACCTGTCAGAAAGGTAAGAAAACATGAGAGATGTTCACATGTTTTTACATTTTTGGATAGAACACATTTTACTAGTATAACCAACAACCAGCTGCACTTATCCTGCAATAAAAGACTTTCAAAGAGCTCAACAGAAAGCACTTTCATCCCATTAATGTGCTAATATTTGCATGGCACACACTAGATCAGCTCATGAATTTGTCTGGTACTGTACGGACAAGAAGTGTATGCATAATGGCTGTCTTTGTGAGAAACCTTGCAGTATAGTGTAGAACAGATAATGCAACTGCAGCTATAACCTACGTGGGCAACCATATATCATTTTTTATTTATCCAAATTCATCTAAACTCTCAGGTGACAGCTGGAACTCAAGAACATGCTCACAGCAATCACCGGTCCCCAGATAAAGCAGAGGAGGCTGCATTATGAAATGAAATGGAATGAAGTGCTTAGAATTCTCTCTTTCATTACGTATTTCATCAGTAAGACCAGCAAGAGACCAGCGATAAGTATGTTTTATGAACCTCTACTTTCAATGCGTATCACTTTGACTATGCTGTTCCCTTCATTGTTTAGGGGTTCCTTCATTGTTTGTAGTGGGGTGAGTGGCAACACAAATTCCCAGATCACAGGGTACAAAATTTTGCAGGTCCGACAGAAGTGTGGATGTGCACACTTTAACGGCTAATATTGGCCACAACCCAATGCGCTTTGGAAGAAGGTTCGGTTCGGAACTAAAAACACAGGTAAAAAGAACTACAAGCATAGCTGATGTTTGTGTATTGGTTAAGCAGAGACACCCTGATAGGAGTTAAGTTATTAATCATTATTCTAACTTGATAATTCATATTTATTTAATGTAATCTCTGTCATATTTCACAACATTGCGAACTTTTATAGACACGTGAACAACACAATAGCAAAACAGATACGTTTGGCATGAAAGACTAATGACTGGAAGAACAATGCTGTTTTCTCTCCAATATGATAAGAAGAGTTGTTTGAGTAGTGTAAATGTAATGAAATCAAATGCTGAGTGTGTATGAGGATGTTAACTATTTATGTTAACAAAGCTTGCCTACTCTTCTACTCAAATAATTTTTCTTCACCAAAAGTGAAGAAAAATACTTTTAGGGCATAGTATAAGTAGGCAAATTGGGACGCAGAATAACTCTATTACATTGTTTGCAGTGCATCATGGGAACGGGTGGGTGCTACACAGATCTTAATGGAAGTTTACTTTACTTTTGGAACCTAGCTGTTGCACTCTATGGCACTGGTAGTGAAAACTCTTGCTTTTTGTGGGATAAAAATCTGTATTAAGAATATTAAGAAGATCTGTATTAAGAAACATCTTTAAAAAAATATTAAAATGTTAGGGCCTCATATTGGACTGATAAAAAATGTTTCACAAATTCTTACTATTAACTAGTTGCTCATTAGCATGCATATTACTAGCATATTGGCTGTTTATTAGTGCTTACTGTATTGCCTTATTCTGTATGACCATATTTTAGATTCCTTGGTAACACTTTAGAATATTGTTCCATCATTAATGAAAAACTACACAAGAACACATGAGTAATGCAATATTAGCTCTCTAGTAACTACTAGTATCTAACAAGAAACTCTGATTAATGAATTAGTAAGTACTAGTGCTTAGTCGAATGTGGTCACTATTAGCTAATCAGTAGCTACTATTTTTCATACCTCCCTAAGAACTACTGTATACAGGTTCATAATTAATATAAATAATACATAATGTATAATTAATTATAAAGTGAAGGTCATGGTAACCCATTAGTAATGACTCAAATATTACCAAATTCTTCAGAAGGAATTACTAATTTTTTGGATCGGTATTCTAAAGTGAAGATCTAGTAATGACTGAAATCATTGTAAGCTTTTGAGAGTTTTGTAAAGTATTGGATAGTAATTATTCAGATGTTACTACATCCTTCTGAAGGAATTACTAATTTTTTTGGATCAGTATTCTAAAGTGAAGATCGTTATAACTCCCTAGTACAGCGGTTCCCAATCCCAGTCCTCACCCAGTCCTGGGATTGGGAAACGCTGCCCTAGTAATTCCTGAAGTCATTGTAAACTTTTGAGGTTTTTGCAAGGCCCTGGTTAGTAATTCATTTTGCTAGATTTGGTAACACTTATATCATTACTAGTGGGTTACCATGATCTTCACTTTATAATACTGATCCAAATAATTAGTATTTTCTTCAGAAGGATGTAGTAACACTTGAGTCATTAGTATCCAAAACATTACATATATCTCAAAAGCTTACAAGGACGTCAGTCAATATTAGGGAGATATGATGCTTTTCACTTTAGAACACTGATCCAAGTAATTAGCGGTTCCTTTAGAAGGATTTGGTAATACTTGAGTCATTAGTGGGTTACCATGATCTTCATTTTAGAATTAATTATTCATTATGTATAATTCACATTAATTATGAATCTGTATACAGTAGTTCTTAGGAGTTCTCCAGGACATATTAAAAAAATAGTAGTTATTGATTAGCTAATAGTGAACTACCAGTTTCAACTGAGCGCTATTACTTACTAAATCGTTAATCAGAGTTTGTTTTTAGGTAATAGTAATTACTACAATGTTAATAGTGCATTAGTCATTTGTTCCTGTGTAGTTATTCATTAACAACAGAACAGTATTCTAAAGTGTTACCGATTCCTTTAATCCAACCCCATCCCTAAACGTAACTACCTTACTAACTATTAATAAGCAGCAAATTATGTTTATTAAGGCAAAAGTCATAGTTATTAGTTAGTTAATAGTGAGAAGTGGTCCAAAAACTAAGTGGGACCTGTAATTTATTGTTATTATTATTTTAAACCATTAAACTGTACTTCCCTATCAACTGATAAATGACCTTTGTCATCTTTTAGTTATTATTATTATTATTATTATTATTATTATTTTGTTCTTATCATCACCTTGCCTTACCTAATGTTCTGTTTTTCCTGAGCTCTTGGTAAAATACTCCATACAAAAGTGCCCAAGTGTTTGTTGCACTGAATTCACTCCTTTGTAACGAGGCTAATCTATAAATAAAGAAGACTGCAAGGCATTGTGAGATTCTTCCACTCTGATCACTCTAACCTAAATACTTGTTTTTAGGACATAACAAATTTGGGCCAGTGGATTGCCTGCAGCATAGGTCTTTCTTGCTTTACTCCGTCAAATGCAGAACGTCCAGGACTTGTGCCCTTGAATGTCCTTTAGAAGATAAGCACATTACAGCAGTCCAAAGAAAAGCAGAAGGTTATCAGTCTCAAAGACAAAAGCTTTATTTTAGTACAAGTGCATGTTGGCGAATTAAGTAAGGTCATAAGGATCAGGGCTGTTCCCAATGGTTTCGTTCAAAATTTAATTAGCAAAAATTTGACGTTCTTTTAGCCTTTGGGTAAGATTAATTCTATTTCATGAATTTTTCTTTTGTCTGCATTCAGCCAGGAGATTAATGTGTATTAGCCCCTTACTGAATACCCGCTGTTTACCTCGGAGCTCCAGCATACCTTAATCATTTTCTTTTGAAAGGAAGAGAAAAGCCAGTAAGTAGGTTTCTAAAAAAGGCACATCACGGCAGTGCACCACAGCTAATGATAATGCAGGACTGTCCTCAAGCTCAAGATAAAGGCAAAGATTTGTGTATTTGTGTCGAGCTAAAACAGATTATTTCAAAAGCATGAGCTACTGCCAGCATATCTCAATATAATGAATAGTAAATGCACACATCTCCGCTTAGATCAGGGGGTCTCAAAAGTACAGCCCACAGCCCAAGTTTGCATGTGTCACTCACAAAATAATGACATGGACAAGTACAAGGGCAAATATTAGGTGTAAAAAGTGAATTTAAAATTTGTATCTAAGTCATAAGGTGACATTTTCCAGCGAAAATGAGTTTGAAAGCCCCGGTGTACCTTTTAGATAATAATACAAAACAGCTTCAATTCAATTAATCCAAGCTCATTCAAAAACATAATCTTGCCTTCAACAGATTATGAACAAGATAACCTTCATTCAGGTGGAGGATTAGAATAATGCTCTGATAGGTTTTGTTCTGTTCTTGTACAGACTGAACCCAGCTGATCTACTGATTGCCAAGCTCCAGAATAATGACGTTGCTGGTCAATGCATTTTTTTTTTTTTTTTTGCTGTTTATTTCACCAGCGGTCGTTGTGTAACAGTGATTATCAAACCAGGCCCTTACCCTTGAGAACATGAAAATGTCATTCTTCAACACGTTGGCACTTACATCATTATGTCAAATCACATGATCTTAAGAACCAGTGAGGTTTGATGTTATTGACACATTGCCATATCTGACTTGGGTTTTGTATATATAAGTTAAAAAGGATTTGATTTAAAAGTGAATAAAATAACTTAAATTTAAGTTAGGGTGCTTATTTTATCAGGTAAAGGGATAAACATTAGGATTATTATTTTTTTATTATTATTCCTTTGGCAGGATATGTAAAAACTTGATCAGACTGAAAATCAAAACTGGAAAGCTTTGTGCATGTGCAATGATGTAGTAATGACGTATGATGCACGGAACAAGCTAATGTTGTTGTTCAATATAATAAATGACTGTTGTGTTAATCTAAAATTCTATTATACATTCTATTAAAAATAAACCCTTTCTTTGGCATTCATGTTCAGATTCATCAATCTGAGTTTTTTCATTCCATTTGATGAATCTGAACATTCATGTCAAGGACTTATTTTAGCGTCACTTTTAAGAGTGCTTAAGAGCTAATTTTGTGATAAAACTGACATCATTTGAAAGTTGAGACTCATCGGACGCAACAAAGCACAAAGCTCTTTGCAATTATTGGAAGGCATGCTAAAAATCATCTTTTTAGTGAAGGGAGCACCGCAGACCTGGCAACCTGGGATCAAATCTCCACAATGGCAACATCAAATGAAACAATAAAACATCAACATCTAAACCTCTCTAAATTCTCAGTAACAAACCTGTGTTAAAGGCGCTATTTTTAAGTGAGATTACATTAATTCGACAGCTCTAAATTCTAAAAAAGACATTTCTTTTTTTTTCTCATGAATTGCAGTGTGACAAGTTTTTCTGCACCCTTTATTGGCAGGATATCGGCCCTGATCATCGGCTGTTTTTAAGCAGTTAGCCGATGGCCGATAATGTAGATAATTGCTTTTATTGGCCAATACGGATCCCTACTTGATACAATGCATCCCTACTCAAAAGTCAAAAATATTAACTACACCAAAGAAAGCATGAAAGCTCAGATCTAGTAGCAATAACTCCTTATGTTTCCAACAGAATATTTTCACTCTTTACAGTGTGAGAACCACAATAAATAAAAGCTAGTTGACATGTCATGATTTGGGTCTAGTGCCAATTCTGTCCTTCACCTGCTAAATCATAATGGGAATGTACAGGAAGAGGAAATGAGATTACCTTGCCTGGTTCTTCCCTCATGACTGCGCTAACCGCTTATTACTGCTGAATGTTTGATGCAAGCATTTCTCAGCACCCAGTCCCAGAAACAGATAATAGTACATGCAGAGCAAACAATAATGCTGTTCAGCAAATCTCTTTAATCTCTAAGCACCTTAACAAGTCCAGCATGAACTGTGGATATACTGACAATGGCCTGAATGTTTTATGGAAGCCGAGGCAAATCAGTTCAAGCAAGCAAAACCGTAAAACCTTTTGAAAGAGAAAAATTGACTCAGATGGAGAAGGTGATGAGATCCTGATGAAAAGACAGGCAATAAACAGAACAGGGAAAATAAGTTAGAAGGGGAAATGGAAGCCATCCAAAAAACAATAGAGAGAGCATAAAAAGGGTGGAAAGGGTTGATAATAATGGGTGATAAGAACAGGAGAACTAAAGAAGAGAGCTGGCTGAGATGAGATAGCAGGATGCATTCTGTCTGTCAGCTTTCAAATGGATGCGAGAGGAAACTCTCAATGGTGGGGTTCACAGCTGCTAGCGTTTATTGATCTGCAGAGAGCTGCAAGCTGCCAAATCCATCCGACATGTTTGACAACTCTGACACATCACCGTCGTGTCGAATGCTGTGTTCGAGGCAGGAGTCATTCTAGGATTTCAGTTTAGAGGTCTCACCCCCTTAACTGAGTTGGTGGCTCAGAGGAGTATTCATTGCCTTACGTGTGAGAGGTCAAGTTTTAATTTTGCTTGAATGAAAACATTTCAAAATAAGTTGTAAAAAATTATATTTTTTGCTGATGTTAAATTACTGACTTTTTGTTAAAATACATTTTTAAAAAGTCAGTAGGTGGCGATAAGTGACACGTCTTTATGAGTGAGTCATTGAATCATTCAATCAACCTTTTCATTCAAACTAATTTATTCCAGAATGGAAGAAGTCTTTATGAGTTCTGAATCATTCTTTCAATGGATTCATTCAAAAACACTAATTCATTCACTGCAGTGTTTCTCATAGATGCGTAAGGATTGAGTGGGATGTGGATTAACTTGGAACTACTTTCAGTTACACTTTACTTTTATGGTGTCCTTGTTACACTGTCATTATACATTTAAGTACTGAGTACTATTAATTAACTACATGTACTTACTATTTGTGACCCTGGACCACAAAACCAGTCATAAGTGTCGATTTTTGTTTTTTTAATTTTATACATCATGAAAAAATATCACGAATAAATAAGATTTCCATTGATGTATGGTTTGTTAGGATAGGACAATATTTGGCTGAGATACAACTATTTGAAAATCTGGAATCTGTGGGCGCAAATAAATCACAACATTGAGAAAATCACCTTTAAAGTTGTCCAAATGAAGCTCTTAGCAATGCATATTGCTAATCAAAAATTAGGTTTTGATATATTTACATTAGGAAATTTACTAAATATATTCATGGAACATGATCTTTACTTAATATCCTAATGATTTTTGGCATAAAAGAAAAATCAATCATTTTGACCCATATATTGTTGGCTATTGCTACAAATATACCCGTGCTAATTATGACTGGTTTTGTGGTCCAGAGTCACATATGGTTAGGGTTAAGATGAGGGTTTGGTTTAGGTCTCATTACATGTAATTATGCACACATTTATTGTTAGTACTATAGTAATTACAAGTAACATGTAACGAGGCAGAGTGAAAACAGCAGCTGGCAGTGCTTTATCTAAAAGTTAAATCCACTATTTTAAGCTTGTGTTAAGCTGCTGTACAAAAGCAATATCACATTCATAATTGTGCTGCTGTTCTGAATATAAACATGGCTGTGATTAATTGCAATGAGGGTGCAACCACATTAGTGAAATGGTGAAATTAAAATTTCATAGGCAGAAAAGGTTCATTGTCTGCAGTTAATAGTGTTGAGATGTACAGTATGAAGCACATAACAAAGCTGTTGTCAATACAACGAACTTCTGTAACCGATCTGAACTTGTTGCAAAATTTGTAATGGGATATCTTTCACCATCAAATGAAATTACAGATTGTGTAAATTCCTACTGAAATGACTGGAATTCTCCTGTGAAAATTTGCCTAACAATAGAAAATGTGACTGCCCCTTTGTGGTTTTACTGGTAGAAAGTTTGCAGAGTCATTTTGGAGAGTTTAGGCACATGCTGCTGAATGTCACTATAACTCAGTACGCCACTGACTAGAAGGGTGGATAATACTTAAAGTAACTAAAGTTTTTTAATGACTATTAAGAGAAGAATTCAGAATAAAAAATTCCTGCTGCCACTGCAAAGAGAGATTAAGTCACAGATTACTGCGAATACTGACAGTTCAGAGTTAATTGTAGATTTACATTTATGCATTTAGCAGACACTTTTATCCAAAGCGACTTACATTGCATTCAAGTTACAGTTTTTTACATTTTATCAGCTCTTGCTTTCCCTGGGAATCGAACCCATGATCTTGGCATTGCTAGTGCTATGCTCTACTATTTGAGCTACAGGAAAGCTTTACTCTTATTACCTTTGTTACTGATTTATGGACAGTTGATTTTAAACACAAGGTCATGCTAAATAAAAGGTAAAACAGCGAAGGTTGGAGAAAGGATGCAATGAGAAATGATTGTATAGCATGACGTCAGAGATGCTAAGAGGACCAGGGAGTCAACAAGGTCAAGTGGCTTCATTTCCTCAAGCCCCTGATGTGACTCTGTGTCAAGAGCTTGTGTCATCCGGTCAGGGTTGGCTGATGAACTGGCCTTGGAGGAACCTTCAAGAACCCATTTGTTCATGGCACACATCTTGTGACAGTCTTGGCACTATCTTCTTACCACATTGATCCACTAAGCGATATCTATTTTGGGAAGACTTGGCCAGTGTTGTCCCTGTTGAAAATAGAACAGCTGGTAACCAACATATGTTGTGTTTTGGATGCTAGTATGGACAAGTAGATGGGGATAAGACAGAAGGTGCAGGAGTGTCTGGAGACTGAATTTTTGAAATTCTAAATGCACAAAAACGGCATACTTCACTTTTAAATTTGTTAACTGCCAAGTCTTGAATTGAACAGCCTAACAACTTGCAATAATTTGTAGAAGATGACAGATGTGAACAACTAGCAAAAATATATATGTTTTTAAATCTATAATTATTAATAATAATAGAGGATAATCCAGGCTGGCATGTTTTAGTCCAGACTGCTGTTACATAAGTGCCACCTACTGTCAGAGAGTGAATTTGCATTATTTATTCAGCCCGACTGCTGCTTTTGTTCAGATCAATATGAAAATCAAGCCGAACTTTTATGCAGCAAACACACATTGTTATAAAATTTAACTTGTTGATGAAAAAGAAGCTAGTATGCATTCTAAAAATCCAAGATAATAAGGAATCTAGACTCATTCACATATTCTGAAGTGCCCACAATAACACCTTGTACCACACCAACACTGGCACAGCGTCTTCAAAGCGCTTGCGAATGCCAAATTAAACTGATTAAATCGACCATTTCAACAACACCTTTTAGAAAATCATCACTTACCATTATCTTGCTCAATTTATTTCCTATTTTTCCTCTTCTCTGTGCCAGATTGATAGACCCGCCTCTTCAATTTCAAATATTCATGCACATGACTGACACAAGCAAACCACATATTACGGTCTGAACGCCCCTGGTGGCTACAGGGCCTTATGCAACTGCTTATATCGCTTATTACTAATGTGGCTTGATTTAATAAAACAAGGGTACAAATTAATAAGTTGTGGGAACAAATTCTTAATTTGTGGCCATAGTTAAATTAAAACGAGGGAACAAAGACTTAATTTGCAGCCACAATAAACATATTTTTGTACAAGCAAGCAAGCACCAAACTCACACTATTCAGAAATCAGAAACTTTCAGGAGAGGTGCTTTACTGTAGCTCACTGTACGTATGTAGATAAACTATCTCCACTACATAAAACCACCAGTAAAGTAAGTCTAAACGCCATTCATTCAGCCTTTGAAAAATTCTCACTGAGAATATTTCAGCTGCTTTGAACTACAAGATGCTCGCTGAAACTATTCACCCGGAATGGACCTCTGAATAGTGAAGACTTGCTATGCACAAATACTTCCATGGCTGACTGACAATACCTCTTCAACCTGAAGGACAGACTAAAAGATGCTTGCATTTAATGGTGTTATTCCGTTGAGTCTTTTTGATTTGATTCTGTTCATTCAGTGTCAGTTGTCAATAACATAAATGAGTAGAAAAGACTCCATGAGTGCAAGTCAAGTGTGATTACAGACTCAGATAGAGGGATTTGATGAGCGTTATTAAATAACAGTTGCTCAGTTTCTCACAAGCTTAAGCAAAAGCCAGTTGAAATCTGTGTGTCCATTTGCTATGAGGAGAACAGGTTATATTAAACCTACAGTATGGCACAAGCCTTTCCCCCTCCCTTTCAAAAAACCTTGCTAAGAGTTCCCACAATACTCTGAGGACAACCTTAAGGAGAATTTCATGTTCTTGGCTCTGCACTTTTCAGCTCAAGTCAATAGCTCTCCTTGCCGTTCCCATCCAGCCTAATTAAAATATAATCTTCTCTGCAGTGGAGTGCTACAAGGAGAAGGCAAGGGACAGAGATGGCGGTTCCTATAAATAACAACGGAAATTAACGTTATTGTGGGAGATTGCTCTTTCAGAGGACAATCAAGAAGACCTGGCTGAGTGTAAGGCATGGGGGCCAGGGTGATAGAACTAAGCTAATTTACTTGTGAAATCACAATTGCGGCTAGGGGTGAAACAGTGTCTGTCAAGTCGCTGCTGCTTCGCTTTCTCAGGCAGAGCACAACTTTTGGAATATTAATAGAGGACCGAGCAAAGAAATGTAGGTGTCCAAGACAGACAGTTTTATGTAATGTACAGATGAAGAGAGCTGCTGGTGTTATACTTCAGCCAAAGTAGCAGAGTTTTAATACCTAAAAAATATATATAGACTTAACCTTTTTGCTATACTTACCTTCAACTAGTTTTCAATGTACTATTATGCTTTTAAACTCAAATCAATCAATAGTAATTGTCAATAATAACAATAAAACAAAACAGAAACCTCTCTGGCTTCAAAAACATAAAATTATGCATTAAGTATTAATTACTCAAAATGATAAAGTACAAATTTGAGTCTATGTGGAATACCCACAAATTTGTGCTTTTAAATTATTATGCATGCTTGGAACTTATGGGAGTATGTTCATTAACCAATACAGTCTTAGTTTTCCTTTCAATTTAAGTAATGATTAAAATAAATAACTAAATAAAACAAGAGCTCAGATGAATAATAGAGCTGAGTTAAATCTACTTGCAACTGGTTAACATTATTAAATGGTTAATTTTACTTGTTTTTTTTACACATTTTACACATTAGGTGAACTTGATGACCCAAGTATCTTTAGGAAATGTAATTCCAAGTCAACTTTACGCTTAATACAGAACTTTTTAAAGCAATTTCTTTGCATACTAAAGTAAGTCCAACCAGTAAAATTTTATAGTGTGGTTAAATTTATTATCCTCTTATAGCACTTTTATGGTGACTTCTCACTTTGACAACATGAGACTGGCTCGTCTAAAAGAGCTTCCAGCAGTGACAGAGTGCTGAGTCATGATCATGTCACAGGGACAGTGGCCTGTTTTATTACTGACTTCACCCTTGCATAACAGATTACAGATATGCACACAGAATAGCATTCAAATTCATGTAGAAATAATAATAATCAACTTGATTGACAAAAAAACCCTTAAATTTATCCAGTGTCATGCTATATGTTCCTTAATCCTTATGCACCTCACTCCCAATTTCTCATGGGGACAGGAGAGGAGTCAGTGAATAAATGAGAAAACAAAGCAACTTGTGTTACTTATTTGAAAAAGTCACTCAGATATTTAAAAAAAAAAAAAAGTAATTTGATTACATATCTCTCGTTCCTTGTAATGCATTACCCCTACACTGCTTATAAGTACTAATAAACAGCCAACATGCTAGTAATATGCACGCTAATAAGCAACTAGTTAATAGTGAATCCCTAAAAAAGGTTTACAGACATTTCTTTGACACCAAGCAACAAATAATAATAATATAAAAGCATAACACTTATAATAATAATTGCACAGCTATTTTATGCTACAGTGTTTGCTGCGAGCTCCTTAACAAATCAACAATGTTCTTCAGTATAAATTTGTATGTTTTGACAACCCTGTTAAGCCAGTTAAGACAACATTTGGGGAAATATTGTTGGTCTAATATATGGTTTTGTGTAAATTTAAAATAATTCATTATTCTTAGTATATTTGATTAAAAAGGTCCGATAAGAATATATATGGAAAATGTGGCCTAACTGCTTTTGCACAGTGAAACAGCATAAAATATTAAGACTAGTTTTCAAGTTTTTTCTTCTTACCCCACTGGCAAACATGCAGTTTATCTTGTTTTAAGCATAAATCTACCAAAGTTATTAACGAATAAAAAATAAATTGCTTCTCAAATAAATGCTTCTCATTTTAGGGATGTTTAGAAGAGAAGAGAAAAATACTGATTAAGAAAATGATTTTTGTATTGCAGTACTGCTTCATAAAATCTTGATTATATTATTAGCATCTAACTCTCACCAGCTGAGCTCCAATGATGTATCTGCCCTGAGTTATCATCACGGGCACATTGTGTTGATGAGAGTGATTGTGGTATATTGGTTTGCGTCATTACTTTAATATCATTTCATTATGCTCTGTGATAGGATTTTAAATCAGCAGAATCCAGCAAATTCTGTTCTTTTCTAATACGGTGTCTGTAAGTATTATTTTGCTGCGTCTTTCTATTACAAATGAATTAAAAGCAATGAGAATGTTCATGCTCACAGGCAGGTGTAAGATATTCGTTTTAAACTGAAACCCTCTATTTAATGGTGCTTTAATCGCTTGTTTCT
Source organism: Spinibarbus caldwelli (assembly GCA_039654775.1). NCBI lineage: Eukaryota > Metazoa > Chordata > Actinopteri > Cypriniformes > Cyprinidae > Spinibarbus > Spinibarbus caldwelli. The sequence continues at coordinate 27,162,980 of CM077252.1, read as the reverse complement.
ATAAAACACATCAAGGTCACAAATCTCACAATTCATCAGAAACCACGCTGTGCTCAATTTAGAAAATGCCATACTAAATATATGTACATTACATCTTGAGACATATTCTCAGAACCTTTGAGATATAAAATATATCTGAAGAAATGTGCTTAAAAACATTATTTTAGAAATGTAATTTTCTCTTACATGCATAAAATGGATAACAACAAAAATAGTGTGATAGCTCATAATGACACACTTTGATTTGCCAACTGGAAAATGCAATTTTATGCTCATTATATTTTATGCTCATGCAATTTTATGCTTTTCCCAAAAATCTCTCTGTAATCCTCCAGATGAAGCTGTTCTTTCAACATGTTCTTTTAAACCTTATTTTTCTCTAGGATATAATTGTGTATTTCAAACAGTTTTATTTATAAACAAATCATTTTTATTTGAAATGTAAATCCTATTTCCCCAAGTCTTTCCCAACTTTTACATGACATCTTGCAAGATGCATTACTTTTTTAAAACTAAGTTGATAGATCCTGACATATAATTATTATGCCCCCTATTGCTTCTCTTGCGCTACTTTAAATCTAAAATAGACAACGTCTTTGGAAGAATCGCACTGAGCCATGATTCTCATATTTATTGTTGGGTTGATGGATAACACTGTTAGATAAGACAAGCGTTAGTGTTATGCCTGTCTAACATAACACAGCTTCCATGGGCAAGATTATAAAAAATTTACAGTGAGAGACAGTAGGTTGGATACGACACATTGGCTGTGTTCCAAAACATGCAGTGAGCTGTCTAACTGTGCAGCATTTTAAGGCATCATCTCACTCACAACATGAAGGCTGATCCAGAAAACAGGCTCCCCTCTAAGAAAGCTTCTGGCCAAATAGGTGTGTGTGTTCTTTGTAACATTACGGTCATTAAAGTATCAATCTAGCTTAGCAACATGCTAACTTGCTAACAAACATTTTTGAAATCAATTAGAAGGCTCCGCAATGAAGATCACTATTTCTGATAGATAGAGTTGCTACAACCCAGTCTCAGAGTAAAACATAACTATTTTAAAAAGTGTATGAAAACGTACAAGTTTTAGAAGAAGAAAAAAAAAAGTAAGCAGGTCCACTCCAAACCTTATCTATAAATATATCTTTTGGGAAACTCAGAGTCTTTGAAAGATGTTAGTAACAACAGAACTTGCAACCATAGTTGGATAGCAATGCTAACGAAAAAGGTTGGGAGACCAGCTCAAACCAGTTAAGACCAGCAAACCAGCTTAGACACTCACTTTATCCAAAATACCATGTTTTCATTGAATGTACAGTGAATGCACATTGTTTGTACATGTGCCAATGTTTACCTGAATCATTATTCGAAGAATTCATGCATTGTTCGTGATAATGTGTTTTACAGAGAGCATACATAAAGAGATTTTAACAAACTGCATGTTTGTGAACCAAATACTTTTCATTAGATGCAGCAGGGATGCTTGCTAAAAATATAATTACTTTTGGACCTGAGGACATCACACTATACTCCCTTACTTTTATGAAGTCCAAATAACATACCTGAGGCTGTGAGGCAGTATGATGTCTTCCCACTCACAGCATACACACTCACCCACCCACCAAGCTAACCTTAAAACCACACAACATAAATTAATGAAACAAAGTCTTCTTTATTTTGTGTAGGTCCTTATGGTGACTGTCACACTTCAGCTATTTCAGGCTTGGCGATCTCTCAAAGTACTGAAGATTAAAGCAGAGTGATGCGGTGCAACAAAAAGTTTCACTCTTAGCTAAACGCTAATGAGTCTTTTTCAAACTTTACTTTAAGTCAGGTCTCAGCTGAGTGCCGTTCCTGTAATTCTATTATAAACATCTACAGGCCGGGCTGGCACAGACTGACCTCAGGCAAGTGCAAGATGATGAAACCACAAGATATCAGGCAACCTGTGTTGATGGGAAAATGAAACATTGTGTGTTTGTAATTACAGCCATAATGAGGGGACGTTGTCCTGCCGTTAAGATTCTGAAACTCATTAGAGACACTAACAAGATCAAAACTCAGTGTTATTCTTTGTAATGGAGATCACGGTAACACTTTCTATGAAGCCCATATTTATAATACATTATAAGGGTATTTTTAAGGCATTATAAATGCATAACGCATTATAAAACACCTTATAATATGTTATATCATCTTATGAATATTCATAAGAACAGTTTTAATGTATTATAATATTTACTTATTAGTGGTTATAGCTTTTAAGAGTATGATGATTTATAACACACAGTGAACATGTTGCATCCACTTAAGTTTCAATGGATTATATTTCTCATAGTTATAATGTATTATAAGTCTCATATATTGCCATCTTTCTTATGCTGCTTTACTTAAAGCAATCAATGACCACTTATAAGTATAGTAATAATAATAGTAATATTTTTTTTCTCTCAAACAGCCATAAGATCAGATATCAGATCAGATGAATGTGTAATATGACACAATTGCTTTGAACTATTTTTATTTTAATATCAGTTTGATTATTTTGATGGTACCCTTTAGACAGCTGTTGATAAGTAACTCTGCAACTACATGTCAACTAGCAGTCATTGGAGTATTAATAGTATATCTGCTAAATATATGCTAACACTTTATTTTGATGGTTCCCCAACAGACAAACTGACTATAAGTAACTTTGCAAGTACGTCAACATTCTACCTACACTAACCTTAACCTAAGCCTACTAATACTCTAATGAGAGTTAGTTGACATGTAGTTGCAATGTTGCTTATAGTCAATAGACTAAGGGGACCATCAAAATAAAACATAATCTTATATATAAACATTGCATTTTTTTTTTCAGCTGAAAGTATTAACTAGCTCCCATCAAAATTAATATTAGCCTCACAGGGAACACTCAAATAACACTCCACACCTAACCACTTACAAGATGTACTGTAGTAAGATACTCTGCAGATCTTAAATAATGTCAAGATATATAGTCCATTGTTAATGTAAAAGTAGATTTAATATGGTGTTCATTGTGTTATAAATGATCATAATCTTAAAAGTTATAACCACAAATCCGTAAGCATTATAACATATTATAATTGTTGTTATGATTATTTATAAGACAATATAACATATTATAAGGTTTTTTTTTTTTTTTTTTATAATGCATTATGCATTCATTATAATGCCTTAAGAATACCCTTATAATATATTATAAATATGGGCTTCATAGAAAGTGTTACCGAGATCACTGATGTATGGAGAGATTAACCACAAAAATTATTTTTCTAAACTCTTCTATGAACATGTGAGAGAGTTTAACAAAAGTGGATTGCATCTTGGAAATACCTACTGGAACTGTTTGAGAAACTGGGGCACTTGCCATGGTCAAGTATGAACAGTGCTCCTAAATTTAGGTGGATATATTCAGACACACTGTACTATGCTTTAGACCGTAGAGATCAGGAAAACCCACTTTCAGAGCAAACTTTTACATTTTCTGAAAGAAATGTGAGTGATGCTTTTCCTTAAACAGCTCAAGGCCAAGTTGCTGTGGGTGGTTGTAGGATGTTGCTGAGAAAAAAGAGCCCAGCCTTTAGTTGCAATGACATAAATATCCTTTTCAATGTAAGTTAGATAAGTAAAAATCACAGGTCTAATTTGAGAAACTCTCCACCTCCCCCAGCTCCACCTGTCTAGTTATGCTACCGTATTTATGCATGTCTACTCATGCAGCGATAGCATATGTTACATGCTCACAGCAGTGTGTCTGTGTATCTGTTGGCAGTAGCAAGTCCATACGTGAAACATATACAGTATATAGAAGAAATAACTTAAAACCATTTTTTTTTTGTCGCTGAAAATATTACTGGCGTAAGACTTGCACAGTTGCCTCCATTACTAATTCGAAAATGTCACTCTAGAACTAGTAACGAAGGAACGTTGAGTTGCTTCATTAAAAGCTTATTGTTTTACTGTATTAAAATCTCGCTGTATTATCTAAAGTATTATGAGAGAGAGATGGGCTGAGCGAGTGTGATTTTCCTGCATCTGATACGGCATTCATTTTTCAGCTCAATCTCATATTCACAATAAAACATTAGTTTGAATGTCCGCTGAGGATCTTTGTTGTACTGTCCTTGTATCTGTTAAGGGTGATTTCCGATGACAGTGCTGCTCAGTGCATTTGTTGGCTGTGACTTAAAAGGTGCTGTTGAAAGTAAAAATAACTTATTTGTTTACAACCCTGTTTCCATCTCTTTCAATATAAAAGTCTTTACTGCTGAGTCACTCATAAAGAGTCTCTTGTCACCATCAAATTGCGGAATAATGTAACTAAAAGCACATCACGAACACACACACACACCATTTACCAATACTAAATACTATTATTAAATACTACTATTTATATAAAATATTATTCATCAAATATTTAATAAACAACAGCAACCATCATAAAAGTTGCCAGGAAGTTCAGTCTAAAGTACAAAGGCAGCACTCTGATATACAGCATTAAAGTTATATAAAATATAACTTCATGAGACTTTTTCCTCAGTCAAAACTGTTTGCTTAATAATAGATTAATAAGACCAAAGATTGCCCATTACATTTACCCAAAATGAGTTAAACTGTATCTCATGTTTAACCACATACGGCTGCTGACGCCTTGGGCTCACATCTCTGAAAATGAAGCAAATTTTCAAATATCATCTTTAAATTTCATTATCTTTATTAACAAACCACAAATATGAAGTCTAAACAGCTGCATTCTTGCCAAAAAATCTCTTAAAACTACATTATATGACACAAAAACAGCATTAGTCATAAAATTTTAGTGGATTTAGGCATCCTACATGACACTCGCTGTGAGAAATACTGCAAGTGGATACAAACAGTGAAAGGGTTAGAATTCTGTTATCACTAGAATATCGCACACCTGGAAAAGACAGGTAATCAGATTCGAGAAACAGAAAGAGCTGTTTTATTATATATATATATATATATATATATATATATATATATATATATATATATATATGAATTGTTTATGTATTACATGACATGCAGCTGTTTCTAGCTTTATAGCTCAGTGTCTGTAAAACAAACTGGCAATGCAAATATCAGTTTTTGCAAGCTGTTTGTGAATGACCAAATGTCAGTGAAAACCATGCCAACCCAAACACCATTCTAGCCAAATGACCAAAGCACACCTGTTTCCTGACTGTGATTATGAATAATTCTATATTTTGGGAATTCAGAAAACATAGACAGATGTATTTGGCAATTTAATAACATGAGCAAACTGTCATACACAGAAGCAAACAGATTTTTAAGGCTTTTTTGAGACTGGATATAAGCAATTGGGACATTTACTGTACCTTAGAAATTAATTACATGATATTCTGTTTAATTAACAAAATAACATTTGCTGAGAAAAGTCCCCACATGCAGATAATTCAGAGATATTGCAATATTGTGGCAAACATTTAAAACACTGAATCAACATTACAGAAAACTATACTTATAATTTATGTTCACACAAATATAATGTGTGTGTCAATGGGAATGACTGATTGTGTTATTATTATTATGTTTATTATATTTTATTATAAATAATAATAATACAAATATATGTTTACACTGTTTATAATATGTATCTTTTTATAATTGTTTAGAATTATAATCTGCTGTTAGAAGTGACAACATTCAGATGAGAATCTGCAAGCAATCAGTAATATTTTCATATTTCTGTTCATATTTGGAACACTATTTATTATATGACATATATTATATATAATATTATATGATTATAAGACACTGTGCATTTAGATCAATTGTAAAAATAAATGTACAACTTCAGAAATGTTATGTTTAGAGAGCAAACCAACAGCAGCAGCAGAAAAACAGTTTCGAGGTAAAAGAGTCTTCCTGTCTTTTTTGTGCAAGCGAACTGTGTACCTGATAGAAACAAGGGCTTAGACAAAGGTGCATGAATTCCAGTGTAGCTTTTTTTAAAGAGACAAATTAACAAACAGCAGATGGCAAGATGGGTAAGTTTGGTTAAAAGTCATGAGGAACCATCCCATCTGTTTCTGTACTGTGTACTGGTGAGTGTTTGAGAATAATGTCTGACATTTAAAGTGAAGAAAGTGGGAATATATCCTGGAGGGTCATAGCTAGCAATTTTAACAAGTGGTCATTGAAAGTGCTTAACCTTTAGAAAATGTTGATCAGCCTCAGGAGGTCAATCTAAATATTAAATGAGCCATTTTATTTTCTATTCGTTTTATGAGATTTGCAGCTGTCTTTTGAGAATGGCAACCCTGTTAACAAAATGTTAAATCTAAATACAGTTTAGACCCATGATTTGTTGTGTGATTTTGATTTTATTTTAGCATTAAATAAAAATAAACAATAAATAGACCAAATGTATAATATTGAAAAGATTAATAAAAACAGGGTTGCAAATTACAGGGCTGCAAATTTAGCCTAAATTAAACTGTCAGTCAATATTTTTATAATAACTTGAGTAAAAGGGTAAAATGGTTGAACTTAATAAATTCAAGAGAGTTTTTGTGAAACCTTATATCTTATTTCTTAATTATTTTAATAACTTTTTTGTGGTGGTGGAAAATTAGCAATAGGGTTGCATTAGTTACTGCAACAATTACTAACAGCACTAACTAATTATGCCAAAATTGCTGTATGATTTTAATTTACATCAAAGACATGGAGGTTGAACTGGTCTGAACAAGTACCACCAGTGACATAACCAGTAAACTACAACGCAAAGCACTATTTGTCATCTACAATAGTGCAGTCCTGCTTCAAAACAATTTTGACATTTAAGCTCAAATAATAAGAGCTATAATAAAAAAAAGCTTCCCATTTCAAGTCTATCTTTTCCATTGCAAGAAAAGAAAATCAGGTTTGAAGGGTCATCATGTGCTCTTCACAGCTGAAGTACCAAACACTCAGTGGTCTTAAGCCCGGCTCACACTGTGCGATTTTGGCCACGATTTGGTCGTCTGGGACAAATTTTGAAAATCCTAGAAGATTCCAATAATACTAGGCTAAAATCTGTAGTCTTTGATCGCTGGTTTGACATGTTCACCGACAGCCGATTAATGGCTGTTGCGATCAAATTTCACCTCTGACAAAATTCTGGCAGTGTCAGAAGATTTGGCGCACAGTCCTGCAGTGTGACTACCCCTACGATGAATGTCAAACTGTCTCCGTTTTTCAAGATAAGCTATGAGCAGAATTAATGCTAGAGAATTATTCTATCAGCCATAAACTCCAGCGCTCCGTCCTCCGCTCACGGAATTCATCTAATATGTTGCCTTTTCTATATAAACACTGGTTGCACCGCTGTTTTCATGTGGGTGTGTAGAGCTGCATACACTATTCTTCTTAAATACGCCGGTATTGCCGCCGTTCATATACTTTTCATGATAGCCAACATTTCGGTCCCGCATGCAGTGCAGTTCTCAGTCACTGGACGTGTATGGGTTGATAATGTAAAACTCCAGACAAGTTTTCTTGCGCGCACCCATTTTTAACTCGTCTCGACTGTCGTACAGTCTGACATTAATGACAACTGAGATCCCATAGTGTGACATGATCATCATGTTCGTACAGTCTGACAAGTACAATCCTAAAGGACTTTTAAAAAAATCGCACAGTGTGAGCCCGGCTTACTCATCGTCATCCCAAACTAACCCGTGCAGAGTCAACCAGCTCTTGTCTGCCAGAGGCCAGAGGCGTACGCTTGCCCCCACCATGATTCTGATTATCTCTCATCTGAGCTCAGAGCAAATGTCAACACTCAGGAGCATACTAATGGCTTCTGGAACAATTCAGTGTGGAAATCTGCCTCGTCTTGAATAACAAGTAAATCTGTTACTTTTAAGCAGTTATCCACCCAAAAATTAAAAGTTCTGTCATAATTCACTCTCAGGCTAATAATCAGCATGGTTTTTATTTTTTCCGTGGACCACAAAGGCAGATGTTTAGCTGAATGACCAAGTTGCTATTTGTCATATACTTAAGGTTTTCTAAAGTCATGCAATCCATTTGAAAACACAGGTTCCAGTTAGAATCAAAAAGAGTTTAATTGCAGTAGCAGACTGTCAGGGTTGTCTTGTGTGTTTTGTGTTTCCCCTCGTCTTGTTTGCCCATATTTGGTTATTTCCTGTTCCTGTTCTCGTTTGTTTCATTATTAGTTAATTATGTTCCAGCTGTGTTCGTTTAATGATCTCATTACGTTATGTACTGATACAGGTGCATCTCAATGAATTAGAATGTCATGGAAAAGTTCATTTATTTCAGTAATTCAACTCAAATTGTGAAACTCTTGTATTAAATTCAGTGCACACAGACTGAAGTAGTTTAAGTCTTTGGTTCTTTTAATTGTGATGATTTTGGCTCACATTTAACAAAAACCCACCAATTCACTATCTCAACAAATTAGAATATGGTGACATGCCAATCAGCCAATCAACTCAAAACACCTGCAAAGGTTTCCTGAGCCTTCAAAATGGTCTCTCAGTTTGGTTCACTAGGCTACACAATCATGGGGAAGACTGCTGATCTGACAGTTGTCCAGAAAACAATCATTGACACCCTTCACAAGGAGGGTAAGCCACAAACATTCATTCCCAAAGAAGCTGGCTGTTCACAGAGTGCTGTATCCAAGCATGTTAACAGAAAGTTGAGTGGAAAGAAAAAAGTGTGGAAAAAAAGATGCACAACCAACCGAGAGAACTGCAGCCTTATGAGGATTGTCAAGCAAAATCGATTCAAGAATTTGGGGAGAAGCCGATTTGTCACCAGAAGAGACGGACGGCAGCGCGTAAGTGTTGTTGTAATACTTGTTGGTAGATCTGTTGTTTAAATTATTTACTTGCTGCTAGGAAGGAATACTTCGTTTCCTACCTATTTCTATTCTGCTTTTTCGTTGAGGTTGATATTTTTGATTGCACTTACTGGTAATTATAATAATTTGCGCCTCGGCTAAGAAGGAGCCTGTGTCATTTGCATTTGCTCCTTGCACTAAGTGTTAGTTTCGTCTTGAGCTATTAGCACTCCGTTGGGCTATTGGCTGGGCTAATCAGAAGCCGGCCACAGCTGTTTTCACTCTAGTCTGTTAAACTGTGTATTTATTTGATATCTGTGCGCTGACGCGGAAGCGTCTGCGGAAGCGTCGTGTTCAGCCTCCTCGTGTGAAGACCGACGAGTGTAAAGACGAACGACTTTTTCCTGCGCGACTTTAACCGAGCAACGAACTTAAGTATCATTTCTATCTTCCCTCACACACTCTCCTTTTCTGTCCTCTTCCTTTCCACCTCTATCATGTGTTTCCAAACCATTCCGGTTATCTCTCAACCACGCTCTAACATCACACGCAGACGGCAACGTAATCCTGCTAACCTGCGCCCTATCTCTACATCTTCTACCGCACCTCTTTCTTTCTCTGTGGGTCTCTGGAACTGTCAGTCAGCGGTCAACAAAGCTGACTTCATTTCTGCTTTTTCTTTACAATCCACGCTCAGCATCTTGGGCTTGACTGAGACCTGGATTCGTCCAGAAGACTCAGCAACCCCAGCTGCTCTCTCTAACAATTTCTCTTTCTCTCACACCCCACGTCAAGTTGGCCGGGGTGGGGGTACTGGACTGCTCATTTCAAAGAATTGGACATACTCAACCCACTCTCCCCTATGCAATTACAACTCATTTGAATGTCATGCGATTACTGTAACAGCTCCTATAAAACTCCAGATTGTGGTAATTTTACCGTCCCCCTGGCCAAATTCTAGCCACCTTCCTAGAGGAGCTGGACGGGCTGCTGTCCTCTTTCATGGAGGTTGGCACTCCACTCTTAGTCTTTGGCGATTTCAACATTCATCTAGACAAGCCTTATGCTACAGACTTCCATTCACTCCTAGCTTCATTTGATCTCAAACGCCTTACCACTTCTAGCACGCACAAATCAGGCAACCAACTTGATTTAATTTACACACACAATTGCACTGCAGATAACATTCTGGTGCAACCACTACATATCTCTGACCATTTCTTCATTTCTTTTACATTACTTTTTGATACCCATGTGCCATCAACCCCCTTACCGGTTACTTTTAGACGAAACCTACGCTCCCTTTCTCCCTCACATCTGTCCTCTGTAGTATCCTCCTCTTTTCCCTCACCTACCCATTTCTCATCTCTGGATGTGAATGCAGCTACTGACACTCTATGCCAGACCTTAACCTCTTGTCTTGACGACATTTGTCCTCTCTCCTCCAGCCCAGCACGGGTTGCCCCTTCTAACCCCTGGTTATCCGAGGTTCTTCGTGAACATCGGACCAAACTCAGAGCGGCAGAGAGAAAATGGCGCAAATCAAACGATCCGTCGGACCTGAGTAGGTATCAGTCCTTGCTCTCATCTTTCTCTGCTGAAGTCCACACTGCCAAATCCTCACATTTCCACGACAAGATAAACAGCGCTCCAGACATGCGTAACCTCTTCAGAACATTTAATTCTCTCCTCTGTCCCCCTCCACCACCTCCCACCACTTCTATAACAGCTGATGACTTTGCCACTTTTTTTACAGGCAAAACTAGAACAATCAGTAGTCAGTTCTCTCCTCCACACACACACGACCTCCAACCAACCACATCCACTGCTAAAACTCCCATCTTCTCCTTCTGTCCACTCACTGAGGCAGAGGTATCTAAACTTCTCCTCTCCAGCCATCCAACATGTCCTCTAGACCCAATCCCATCACACCTTCTCCAAGCAATCTCTCCCACACTCTTACCAGCACTCACACACATCATCAACACATCTCTCCTCACAGGCATTTTCCCCACTGCGTTCAAGCAGGCTCGGGTAACCCCACTGCTCAAGAAACCTACATTAAACACTTCTCTTACTGAAAACTACAGACCTGTCTCTCTCCTTCCATTCATAGCGAAAACACTCGAACGAGTTGTCTTCAACCAGGTCTCATAGTTTCTTTCACAGAACAACAAACTGGATGCTAAACAGTCAGGTTTCAGGAGTGGCCATTCAACTGAGACGGCGCTACTCTCAATCACTGAAGCCCTGCGAATTGCAAAAGCAGACTCCAAATCATCAGTCCTCATTCTGCTGGATCTATCTGCTGCGTTTGACACTGTTAATCATCAGATCCTTCTGTCTACCCTCTCATCTCTGGGCATCACTGGGATTCCACTTTGCTGGTTTGAATCCTATCTCACTGGCAGGTCTTTCAGGGTGGCCTGGGGAGGTGAGGTATCCAAAGCACATCAACTGGTCACTGGGGTTCCTCAGGGATCGGTTCTTGGACCCCTCCTCTTCTCCACATACACGACATCACTGGGTCCCATCATACAGGCACATGGCTTCTCCTACCATTGCTACGCTGATGACACACAGCTCTATCTCTCTTTTCAACCAGATGATCCAACAGTAGCGGCACGGATCTCAGGCTGCCTGGCGGACATCTCGGCATGGATGAAAGAACATCACCTACAGCTCAACCTGGCAAAGACTGAGCTTCTTGTCTTCCCTGCTACTCCAACCCTACAGCATGACTTCACGATTCAGTTAGGTTCATCAACAATTGCCCCATCAACTTCGGTCAGAAATCTCGGTGTAATCTTTGATGACCAATTGACCTTCAAAGAGCACATTGCAAAGACCGCTCGATCTTGCAGGTTTGCACTACACAACATCAGAAAGATCAGGCCCTTTCTGACAGAGCATGGTGCACAACTTCTTGTCCAGGCCCTTGTCATTTCTAGGCTGGACTACTGCAATGCTCTTCTGGCTGGACTTCCATCAAACACAATCAAACCTCTACAAATGATTCAGAATGCAGCGGCACGTCTGGTCTTCAATGAGCCCAAAAGAGCCCATGTTACACCTCTCTTTATCTCCTTGCACTGGCTACCAGTTGCAGCTCGGATCAAGTTCAAGACACTGATGCTTGCATATAGAACAACCACAGGCTCAGCACCCGCCTACTTCCACTCAATATTACGAATCTACACCCCCTCCAGAAGTCTGAGATCTGCTAGTGAGCGACGCCTCATGGTACCATCACAGAGAGGCTCAAAATCACTCTCCAGAACATTCTCATTCACCATTTCTGGCTGGTGGAATGATCTTCCCACCCCTATCCGGAATGCTGGATCCCTACCAATCTTTAAGCAACAACTGAAAACTCATCTCTTTCAGCACTACTTGACTTCATCCTAAAAAAAAAAAAATTCTTTCTCTTTATTTATTCCTTTCCTTTCTAGCTTGTACTTATTTGAACAATGCCTGAGACTTGTTGTTACAAGCACTTCCTCTGTCTGATTGCCTCTTCTAGACGAATCGCTTTATGTATTCCCCAATTGTAAGTCGCTTTGGATAAAAGCGTCTCCTAAATGACTAAATGTAAATGTAAACTTCACAAGGAATGGACTGAGGCTGGGGTCAAGGCACAGACGTGTCAAGGAATTTGGCTACAGTTGTCGTATTCCTCTTGTTAAGCCACTCCTGAACCACAGACAATGTCAGAGGAGTCTTACCTGGGCTAAGGAGAAGAAGAACTGGACTGTTGCCCAGTGGTCCAAAGTCCTCTTTTCAGATGAGAGCAAGTTTTGTATTTCATTTGGAAACCAAGGTCCTAGAGTCTGGACTTTCCACAGTCTGTGATGATTTGGGGTGCAGTGTCATCTGCTGGTGTTGGTCCATTGTGTTTTTTGAAAACCAAAGTCACTGCACCCATTTACCAATAAATTTTGGAGCACTTCATGCTTCCTTCTGCTGACCAGCTTTTTAAAGATGCTGATTTCATTTTCCAGCAGGATTTGGCACCTGCCCACACTGCCAAAAGCACCAAAAGTTGGTTAAATGACCATGGTGTTGGTGTGCTTGACTGGCCAGCAAACTCACCAGACCTGAAACCCATAGAGAATCTATGGGGTATTGTCAAGAAGAAAATGAGAAACAAGAGACCAAAAAATGCAGATGAGCTGAAGGCTACTGTCAAAGAAACCTGGGCTTCCATACCACCTCAGCAGTGCCACAAACTGATCACCTCCATGCCACGCCGAATTGAGACAGTAATTAAAGCAAAAGGAGCCCCTACCAAGTATTAAGTACATGTACAGTAAATGAACATACTTTCCAGAAGGCCAACAATTCACTAAAAATATTTATTTATTTTATTTTTTTATTGGTCTTATGAAGTATTCTAATTTGTTGAGATGTGAATTGTGAATTGGTGGGTTTTTGTTAAATATGAGCCAAAATCACCACAATTAAAAGAACCAAAGACTTAACTACTTCAGTCTGTGTGCACTGAATTTATTTAATACACGAGTTTCACAATTTGAGTTGAATTACTGAAATAAATGAACTTTTCTACGACATTCTAATTTATTGAGATGCACCTGAAGTGTGTCCTGCCCTGTGTTTCCTGTCCAGAAGTATACGTCATTCTTGTCTGTCGCGTCAGTGTTTCCAGCCTGTGTTGTGTACATACCTGTTTGGATGTCATTAAAGACTCTATTTTGGATTATTCCCTCATCTCCCCGAGTGATATCGTGACACAGATCATTTTTAAGTTTCACAAGGAACTTTTTTATTCTCTAGTTTGATGCTTTTATGCTTCAACTGATGCTTTTAAAATACCAGAAAACCACTCATCTAAAGAACTCATAAACATATCGATCAATAACTCAACGTTCAAAGCTTTGGTAACACTTTACAGTAAAGTTGCACAAGTTAACACAAATCAACAAAATGAAAGTACAACAAAATAAAACTTTTGATCTTATTTAATGCTCGATCATGAGAAAAGCATTCAAGGACAAGTGAGGAGTCCTTGATGTGGAATTGATGGATACGTGACCGACCTGGCATTTGCAGATGATAGTGACATATTGGCTGGGACGGATGAAGAAGATCACAGTGGTTGCATAAGTTCAATGTTGAATCGGCCAAGAAATAGCACCGCTTGCATCGCTTGCATCGCTTAAATGTTGATGCACCTTTTCCAGACCCTGATCATTCCAATTCTACTCTACAGATCAGAGATTGGACCCTTCTGAAAATGTAAATCAACAAAGTCGAGGTCTTTCAAATGTGATGCCTCAGGCACATCTTGGGCGTATCTCTGTTTGGCTGACTCCGGAACAAAACTATTCATCGAGAATGTGACAACCAGTCAATGATCGAAGAGATGATACAGAAGTCCATCGGCACCTACAGCAGTATATGAGCTACAAAGACATCTTCGGCATGACACCAGCTAAGGATCAGAGAACACAAACAAAGCATATTTCTAAAGCATTGATTCATCTTAGTTAATGTGAATTGCAACATTTACTAATAGTCTATATTATTAAAATCACAAGTTGCATCTGTTAATATTATTTAATGGACCACAGCTAATATGAACTATCAATGAAGTTATTTTGGTAACACTTTCTATGAAGCCTGTATTTATAATACATTATAAGGGTATTCTTAAGGCATTATAATGAATGCATAATGCATAATGCATTATAAATAACTTTATAATATGTTATATGTATGTTATCATCTCATGAATATTCATAAGAACAGTTTTAATGTGTTATAATATTTACTTATTTGTGGTTATAGCTTTTAAAAGTATGATAATTTATAACACACAATGAACACAATGCATCCACTTAAGTTACAAAGGATTATATTTCTCATAGCTATAATGCAATCACATATCTTGCCATTTTACTTATGTTACTTTACTTAAAGCGGACAAATACTACTTATAAGTAATAATATTAAACAATACTATTTTTTTTTCTCAAAAAAAGATCAGATATCAGATCAGATGAATGTGTAATATCACACATTTGATTTGATTTTTTTTTTTTTTTATAATATCAGTTTGATTATTTTGATGGTACCCTTTAGACAGCTGTTGATAAGTAACTCTGCAACTTCATGTTAACTAGCTGTCATTAGAGTATTAGTAGTGTGTCTGCTAAATATATGCTAACACTTTATTTTGATGGTTCCTCAACAGACATACTGAGTATAGGATACTTTGCAAGTATGTGAACATTCTACCTACCCTACCTAAGTCTACTAATACTCTTAGGTTTATATAATAAACATTGCATTTTTTTTCTTCAGTTGAACGTATTAGCTATCTCACATTAGCCTCAATATTAGCCTCAAAGGAAACACTCAAATAACACTCAGAACCTAACCACTCACAAGATGTTGTAAGGTACTGTGCAGATCTTAAATAAACAATGTCAAGATATGATATAGTCCATTATAAATGAAGTAGATTTAATATGGTGTACATTGTGTTATAAAAAATCGTACTCTTAAAAGTTATAATCACAAATACATAAATATTACAATGTATTATAATTGTTGTTATGATTATTCATGAGATGTTATAACACATTATAAGGTTTTATATAATGCATTATGCATTCATTAGAATGCCTTAAAAATACCCTTATAACGTATTAAAAAAAGGGGTTCATAAAAAGTGTTACTGTTATTTTTATTAATGTTACAGTAATAATACTGTAACAAATGTATCACTTATTGTTAGTTAATCCATTATCTAATGTTAACTAATGGGAACGTATTGTAAAATATTGCCAGAACTTTTGTTTGTTTGTTTCCCTTTTTAAGTCTACTGGGTTGCTACTCCTGGTCTCGGTCTTCAAGAAAGTATTCTGTTTATTCATAGGGATTTTTTTTTTTTTTTTTTTACAAAGTTTAATGGTGCAACACTCAAATAATTAGTTAATTGCAACATTTAAACCACAACTAGTTACTACTGACTCTCATAATATGGGCTATTTCCATGGTACTTGTTTGTTCTTTTAGGAGCAATACTTGATGACCCATCTTGTTGTACGGAATAGAAAAGTTTTGGCATTTTGTAAATATTATTTAAAGGAGGAAGCCATTCATATGAAGCCATTCATTGAAGGTAATCTTTGAATTCTGTTATCATCAGGCATCGCTTGGCTGTATTTACTGGATAAAAGCTGACTTACGCCATTTGAAGTTGTTGAAGCTCTTCTAGCTACTGAGAACTCTCAGACGAACATCAAACATCCACTTTTGCATGGAGCATATTCCAGTTATGTCATTTCATTAAAATTTTAAAGGACTGATCTAAAAAGTTAAACACCATTGGGAATTATTCCAGTACTAAGATTATCCAAAGCCAGGATTGCTTTAGATTCAAAACTAGTTCATACAGCTACAAAACAGTAGCTTTGCTTCATTTTGGAAAGTCTCAAAGCACTTAAAGACCTTGAGAAATTGCCTGACTAGTGTTGTTTTTTTTTTTTTTTTTTTTTTTTTTTTCTTCCTGTAATGATGCAGGGGGAGGAGAAGGGGGAGGAGGGGGAGGGGGAGGGGGAGGGGGGTTCACGACAAACTTAATAATGCATTTAGAATTCATTAGAATTCATTAATAATGCATTTTTGTCACATAGAAAAGCACTTGACAGTAAAGCATTGATTTTGAGCTAGACTGCTGGAAAGTTACTGTTAATAAATTCTGTCATTTCCTCACCCTCATGTCGTTCCAAATGAGTTTCTTCTGTTGAACACAAAATAAGTTTTTGTAGAATGTTACCAAACCATTTTGGTTACCCTTGATTTCTAGTGTATGGACAAAATTTTCTTGAATTTCTCAAATTATGGTCCACAGAAGAAAGAAATTTATACAGGTTTGGAATGACACAATGTTGAGTAAATGATGACATTTTTCATTTTTGGGTGAATCTCCCTTTAAGAACTTTATTATTTGTAAATAAGAAGCACCTAATTTATATAAGACACTGATATTTATCTTTAATCAGGCCCTTATTGAATTAACATTTTACTTCAATTAAAATTCATTAGAACTAAACATCTAAAAAGAAAGAAGTATCCAGAGTTTAACTGACTAGTATTAGTAGGATAGTGGTCACAAGAAGTAAAACCATGGTCCTCATTACCATGGTTATATGGACTTTAAAATAAATAAGTAATAATAAACTATAAAATTTAAATAAAAAATAGCATATTTTAATAGCTAAAATAGCATGAAATTAAAATAGCATATTCCCCAATATGTAATAACAGTAACATTTATAATAAATACAGTGTTAATAACTTCAAGTTAAATTACTATGGTGCTGAATTGACAAGCCTATTAGTGTTTTCCAATATACCTCATTGTCGTGGCTGTTTTCAGCCAGCATCACTATAGAACCTTTAATGTTCTCACATCACACGACACGACTGTATAACAATTCTGTGTCACATCTGAATGGATCAAGCGACTTGCGCTGTTTATCTCTTATGAATCATGGCAGAAGCGCGGCGCACGTTCTTCAGCGCTGTGCGGAAGACTGATCCCACTCTTTGACGCATGGCTGGCAGATGCATTGCCTCGTGCTTTTGGACTGGAGTATTTGCTGTATGCGGTTTCACATGCGCTGTAATTTAAAAACAGCGCATAATATCGGGGAGGTCTCCTTCGTTTCGGCGATCGGTCCACTATTTGAATAGAATGTCCCGGCGTTCCCGATGGCCAGTAAGCGATCGCGGGCACCCCAGACCTCTGGGCTCTATGGATTCTGTCACCCTTTTCCCCCCACTAGCGACGCCCCTGCCTGTTCTGTTCATTTTCGTCTGGTCTACTCGTTACTCCCCGGTGTTCCTGTGTGTCCCAGCCTTGCCTTGTCTTGCCCTGTCTTGTTTGGATTTATTAAAGACTATATTTTGAGTTTACCTTCGTCTCCTCGTTCATCCCTCGTGTGTGCACCGTAACAGAAGACCAGACCTAAAAGTAAGCGGCGCCCCTTCACCTCGTTTTGTTTTGTTCGTTTTTTGGAAAGTTTTTTAGTTATTGTCTGTCTGTCCGGCAGCTTGGAAGTCGCTGCTCATCATCCCGCCCTAGCCCGCTAATAAAGCGTAAGAGTTCTGTGGGATCGCCGCGAGTGCTGCGAGTCCGCCGTCCGCGGATCCCTCAAGCCCGCCGTTTGCGGGGATTTCATGCCGCCATCCGCGGGGATATCCTGCCGCCGTCTGCGGCTCCCTCAAGAACCAGCTCACCGCTCACCCGAGCACGCCGCCATCCGCGGCTCACCCAAGCGCGCCGTCCGCCACTGACTCATGCCCGCCGGCCGCTGCTGACTCAAGCCCGCCGACCGCAGCTGACACCAGTTCCCCAGTCATGGCCAGGAGTGCCGTTCCCAGTCTGACCGGAGTCTAGGCTTTTTAAAGTTGTGTCCACAGGAACATTTTAATCATCCAGTCATGTCTTGTCTTGTCTAGTCTACGGAGACACATCTGAGGCAAGTGGCTCCTCTGGTTATGGCCACGGAGGCCATTCCCAGACGCCTGCCTCCCTGTCGTTGATAAGGAGGCGGTTCCTGAGAGTCCCTGTGAGGGCCTCTGACTCCACGTTCAGCCCAGGAAGGGCTGTGGATCTCCCGTCATGCCCAGTAAGGTCTCAGATTCCAAGCCTAGCCCAAGTAGGGCTCCTGTTCCTGTGGATAGTCCTGTTCCCAGGTTTCACCCATGGAGGGCACCTGTTCCCTGAGTGTCGCCCACGGAGGGCTCCTGTTCTCGTGTTCAGCCCCATGGGGGCTCCAGTTCCTGAGTTCAGACCGTATGTTCCCCCAAAGAATTATTTTGGGGGGGTACAAAGGGGTTCCGGCTGTTGTGGCCGGGCCGAGGGGACCGAGGACCACCCACCATGGCCTCCAGAGCTCCCAGCTCCGCCATGGCCTCCAGAGCTCCCAGCTCCGCCATGGCCTCCAGAGCTCCCAGCTCCACCATGGTCTCCGGAGATCCCTGCACCACTATGGCCCCTGTGTTCCCTGCACCGCCATGGCCTCCTGAGATCCCTGATTCACCATGGCGCCTGTTTCCTGTCTGTCCGTCCTGGAGGCCCCGTCCTGTATTACTGTCTGCGTCTGTCCTGAGGGGCCTCCAGAGCGCCCACCCCCCTCGGGTTGCGCCTTCCGGGAGGGGGGAGTAATGTCACAGTCATGTCTGTCGTGTGTGTCATGTGTTTCCCTCCATGCCACTGTTTGATCCTTCCTGTTCCTGTCCTCGTCTAGTTTGATTTTATTTGATTTCTTTCAGGTGTGTTAGTTAATTATGATGTGTATTTAGTTCTTGCCTGTTTTGTTCATTTTCGTCTGGTCTACTCGTTACTCCCCGGTGTTCCTGTGTGTCCCAGCCTTGCCTTGTCTTGCCCTGTCTTGTTTGGATTCATTAAAGACTGTATTTTGAGTTTAACTTCGTCGTCTCGTTCATCCCTCGTGTGTGCACCGTGACAATAATCAATTCATATACATTAAGATTTATTAATAATGATGTTTAAAAAGTTAAATAACTTTATTAGTATCCTTTATTAGCAAATAGATTGTTAAAGTTAAAGCACATGTTGTCTTTAAAAGCAGACTGTTACTGAATATTTTCCAACATTTGCATTGGACCTGTGCAAATGAGTCCATACTCTCAGAGCTTCATGGGAAAGATATTTTGTCTAAGATTAAGTTAAAATGATTGTTTTTATCCTCATAAGGGGCAGTACAGATGTGAAATGCTGCTTAAACGATTGTGTACCATCATCCCAAACCCAGAATCTCACATCTCTGTCACACAGACAGACTTCAAAGCAGTGTAAACCCAGGGACTATAATCACATTGTGAAGCCTTTGTGTAATTATAATGGCTTAAAATAGAGGAAGAAAAGCACTGAATAAAAGCGCTGGTAGAAGGGACCTGAATAAGCCGCTGTGGTTGCATGAGGGAAATAATGAGGCTGCTCTGAGGGCCGGGGAGGTGACTAACAGAAAAGCTTTTTTACTTCCTTGTTTGTTGCAGTGTAGCAGTCAGAGGCTGGTGTTGAATGAAACAGCGCTGTAGATTCTAGCGCCAGATGAAGTGGTCAGTGTTTCGTGCTGATAAGTTTTGTCCTCCTGTTGCCTTCTTGCTTGCACAAGAACAAACACAATTCCTTCCAAATAGCACATGCAGTACCTAATCAAATCCCACACTCAAAAACCAAACCTGTATTTGCAACTATGCCAACTTTTATCCTCCTTTACCAAAAATATTGGCAAGTAATGAAAACTAAACTTTTTTTTTTTTCTTTACCCATCACTCATTATGTTTAAACTCTGGCTTTTTTCTTCTGTAGAACACAAAAGATAATGAGGTGAAATATATGATGACAGAATTTCCATATTTGGTATAACCATCTCTTTAAGACTCATACAACTATAATGCATAACAAAGAAAGAAATGAAGAAGCCACTTAGCTCTATATGAAACTCACCCCCACAGTTTTTTTTCACTTTGGTAATAACTCTCAAACTCCTCCACTATTCATATTATCTCAGACATGTTTTCCTTAATAGAAGGAGGAATCCAAGGATAGAGGCTGATGAGTTAAGCAAATTAGCATATATATTACACTATGAGTCAAAAAGTGACAGTGACAGCATTAAACGCTGGTCAGATGTATAATTTTATCCCGTACCAGTGAGTAGAAACCTGAACTGTGGTTTTTAAAATATATTTGTGTGAGTCCACCTTTGTTTCAGTGTAAATTCACTCCCTGGTGCCTTGACTGCCAGATGGTTCAGTTAGTAAAAGGTACCCAGTACTTTTAGTACTTCCTGCGTTGACAGTTGCTTCAGTTATTCATCTGCAATGCTTTTTTTTTTTTTTTCATTTTTTGTCATATCATCTTCTCGCTCTAATGAAATGTGTTTTCGGGCTGCTAAGGCAGGCGTCATGTTGACAGACTGTTCAGACTAGCAGGTGCAGCCCTACAGATGATTTATGGGGCATCAATCTACTGATTAACATGTGCTCTGAGTACTAAAGAAACAATTATCCAACCTGAATATGGCTAATTTTGCTGCAGAAGTGCAATTTTGCTCCTGTCAGTTTGACTAGGCGACATGGAAACACTTACGTCCATTAATAGCAGTGATGGAGGTCATAACACTGAATTGTTTCTGTATGTTTTGCAATTACAGCCCCAATTACACCATCGTTTTTATTTAGTATGTGATCCCAACTGCTGGATGGCAGGATTTTTTTATTTTTATTTATTTATTTAGTCTGAATTTAGAGAATGTGTACTTGTTTAACTATACCTGTGAGGGCCAAATGTCCTAATTTATTTAGTTAAATAATATGACAACCCAGACATTTACTGGTCCTGACTAAAAAGGCATATAAACTTGACAAAACATGCTTTTATTTAAATCTAATGTTTTGTACATGTTTCTGTGAGAGGTAGGTTTAGAGGATATAAAAAAGCATTAACCTGATAAAAATCACTTGAAGTCTATGCAATGTCCTCACTAATATAGTCAGACAAATATATATATGACTAAATATATAATGTTAGAATGAGAGTCTAAAATTCATAGAAAGGCATAGAAATCCTCCACATCTATGCCACAAGGCATAGAAATCAATATCATGATGACTATGGCAGGACAAGTCAATATAATATAGATAAGAAGAATTTGAACAGTCAAGAAAGACCTTGAAATGACTTACGACCTCCTTACACACAGGAGTAGAGGACGTGAAACACAGATGAACCAGACAAACAGGGATTTTTGATGTATTAATGTTGGTCTTGATGAGTTTTGTTGAATAGAAACACTTCTCCAGTGGTTAGCACAAGTGGTCAGCACTAAATACAGGTGGTAATGGGGTCTAAAGGGGCGTTTACACAACACCATTTTCAACTAAAAGCAGAAAACCTTTTACATGTTTTGGCCACTCATTTAGACGACATCAGTGTTTTAGGGGCCTGAAAATGGAAACTTTTGAAAACAGACTTTAAAGTGTAAGCGTATGTTTACTTGACAATGATGACTAAAAACAAATGTTTTTCCTTTGCGTTTTTGAAAATTTTCATGTACAGACGACACTATTGTCAAAATGATTCCCGTTCACACGGATCCAAGAAAAAAACAAAACAAAAAAACAACAACTAAACAGCACTGTATTATGCATGTCAGGCCAGTAGTTGGTGATGTAGTGTTTCTTTACCAGGTGAAATCGCCAACTATTGGCCTAGCATGCATTATACAGTGGTTTTAAACATCATTTTAGCAGACCCATCGTTTTGACAACATTGTTGTCTCTACAAAAAACTTTTCCATTTTAGTACACTCTTGTCATGTAAACGTATCCTAAACATGATCGGGTCACTGAAACCACAAACAGAGGTTGTGAAAAGAACCTGGCTGCAGTCTGCAAAATGGAGATGGTACAGCACGTGTCAACTACATGTGTTTCTCCTCCCCACTTTGGCTTGGTCATTATTCATAGCATTTCATCTGACTTTCATCTGACATTTCCTCTCCTGACTGCTCCTGTAAGGTCGGGTTGCAGTCAAAGTCAAAAAAGAAGTAACCAACTGTATTCCAATATTGTGACGTATTTCAAAGTGAAACAATACACTGAACAACAAAAACGCTAAAAGCATAGGGAGGGACATGAATGGAGCTGGTCTTATTGCAGTGCAGCCTCACATATGTCAGTGAAGAGGAGTCAGTCAAATCACAGAAAGAGCAAGTTATGACATTCTGATTCAAGATTATGAGGTGATATATATATATATATATATATATATATATATATATATATATATATATATATATATAGGTATAGTGGGGAAAAATGCCCCCCTTAAGGATTATGTCTTTTTTTTTTTTTTTTCTGTGAAACAAAAGTTAAATGTGTCCGAAAAAGTTATCATAGTTTTAGTGACAATGGAATAAATTATAAACCAAGTATGAAAAATGTCCGGAGTTTTCAAGTTATTAGATTTTTAACAAAAATTAAATTTGTACCAAAGGGGGAGTTTTACCCCACCTATGGGGCAAAATGCCCCCCAGTCTGACAAAGCAATTTGCTTTAAACATTTACAGCAAAATCAGAGTACAGGCAGTTTTAGCTTAAAATTTAAAAGAATACAATCAATAATCATGAATTACAAAATTATAATAGCCTATTTGAAATATTTTGTTAGCTGATGCCAACTGGCTAGCTACCTGATGCTAACTTGAGATAATTTTTAAATATAAAATCCAAATATTTTTATTCAACCAACTAGTTAGAATACATTTGATGGAAAAACAAAAGATTTGATGTTCAGAACAGAATAACTACAATAATATCCCACTGCCCCCTGGGGGCGTTTTACCCCACTGACTATGTTTGAGACAACATAGAAATTGTCATTCTGAGAATATGATTATATTTTTCTTAAATAACACATACTCCCTATCTACAGGCCCTACTGTT
Organism: Spinibarbus caldwelli; assembly: GCA_039654775.1. NCBI lineage: Eukaryota > Metazoa > Chordata > Actinopteri > Cypriniformes > Cyprinidae > Spinibarbus > Spinibarbus caldwelli. The sequence continues at coordinate 27,139,597 of CM077252.1, read as the reverse complement.
CTCATATCATATATAACTGTGATGTTTTACAAAACAATATGCTTTAAAACACTTTTTTACTGTTGAAAATTAGATCATTTACTGTGAAATCCGTTTTCTCACCAGTACATCACCAGTGTAAGCTTCATGGTGAAAACTTCTACATCACTCTTGCCAACGTAATCCATAGCTACAATAAAAATTTATCTTGATTTTATCTTGTGGTTATTTTGGGAAAAATAGTAGGGGGGCGTTTTGTCCCACTCTACCCTATATATATATATATATATATATATATATATATATATATATATATATATGTATGCATTAACTGATGATGCTCAAGAAGGCAACACAATGCAGTAGCTGGGGGGTGTAACATTCTTGAATTGGATGATCAGGGTAAATTGTACTTATTTTGTCTTCTGGGAAACATGTAAGTATTTATGTAGCTTCTTAAGTGCAGTACCAAATGAAAAAAAAACACATATATATATATATATATATATATATATATATATATATATATATATATATATATATATATATATATATAATATGATCTTTAAACAAAATAGGAAAAATTTACACATCATCATCCTGATCAAAAGTTTACACCCTCATAAGGGTCAAATTTTCTAAATTGACATTAATACATAATCCAAAAGCTGAGAAATAAATAAGCTTTCCATTGATGTATGGTTTGTTAGGATAGGACAATATTTGGCCGAGATACAACTATTTGAAAATCTGGAATCTGGGGGTGCAAAAAAAATCTAAATATTGAGAAATTCGCCTTTAAAGTTGTCGAAATGAAGTTCTTAGCAATGCATATTACTAAGCGAAAATTAAGTTTTAATATATTTACAGTTGGAAATTTACAAAATATCTTCATGGAACACGACCTTTACTTAATATCCTAATGATTTTTGGCATAAAATAAAAATCAATAATTTTGACCCATGTATTGTTGGCTATTGCTACAAATATGCCCGTGCTAATTATGACTGGTTTTGTGGTCCAGGGTCACATATGGTTAGGGTTAAGATGAAGGTTTGGTTTAGGGCTCGTTACATGTAATTGTGCATACATTTATTGTTAGTACTATAGTAATTACAAGTAACGTGTAACGAGGCAGAGTGAAAACAGCAGCTGGCAGTGCTTTATCTAAAAGGTAAATCCACTATTTTAAGCTTGTGTATTGAACTGCTGTACAAAAGCAATATCACATTCATAATTGTGCTGCTGTTCTGAATATAAACATGGCTGTGATTAATTGCAATGAGGGTGCAACCACATTAGTGAAATGGTGAAATTAAAATTTCATAGGCAGAAAAGGTTCATTGTCTACAGTTAATAGTGTTGAGATGTATGAATCACATGACAAATCTGCGTACTTGCGAACTTGCGTAACCGTCTTGAACCTGTTGCAAAATTTGCGCCACAGGAGCTGCCCCCTCCAGTGCCCTGTGTAGGCCTCCAGGTCCTTCCTATAAGGCAGACGATAGGACCAGGCACTACACAGAGAAGGTCAACTACTGCTGTTCCTCGAGCAACCCAAACAGTAGGACTTGGATAACACTGGGAAATCGTGCCCTTCCATTTGGAAGAGGCACACTGTGGAGTCACCTCCTCCCAGAGGAGGTTAAGTAACATTTATTCATGCAATGTAACCCCGTAGGGTCCTATCGCACACGGAAGTCTCTGAGATGGCTCAGGCTGCATCATTTAGAGATGGCAGAACGCGGTCTGCCAGGGGAAATACGGCACTAGTAGCTGCACTGTGGAAATACACATATGGAAACCCAACAGGGTCACTCATATGGGCACTAGCCTCAAACCAGATTTCAGGAATTCATTGGCTGAAAGGCCTTGCATCGGACGCTCCGCCACATCCGGCCGCCAGAGTGCTGGAAAATTCAACAGAGTTTGCCTGGTTAAGGAACTCTCTGGATAATTAGGCGTTAAGGACACCACAAGCCAACTCTGATCTGGGCCTCTCAGTGCTACTACCCGTTTGAGGTGAGAACACAGGAGGAAAGCAGTTCGACACGTAGGCTATAGAACCTAGTGAACATGTTAGGAGTCGCCCAGCCCGCAGCTCTATAAATGTCTGCTAGCGAGGCACCACGAGCCAGCGCCCAGGATGATGCGACACCCCTAGTGGAGTGAGCACGCAGCCTGAGTGGGCAGGGCACAACTTGTGCTTCATAGGCCAAGGTGATGGCATCCACTATCCAGTGGGCCATCCCCTGCTTGGAGACAGCCTTCCCCTTCTGCTGTCCTCCGTAACAGACAAAGAGCTGTTCTGAGGTCCTAAAGCTCTGAGTTCTGTCCACGTACTGTCGCAGTGCGCATACAGGACAGAGCAAAGCTAGGGCTGGGTCTGTCTCCTCCAGGGGCAGCGCTTGCAGGTTCACCACCTGGTCCCTGAAGGGAGCGGTAGGAACCTTGGGCATGTAGCCGGGCCGGGGTCTCAGTGTTGCACTGGAGTCAGCCGGCCCAAACTCCAGGCATGATTCGTCAACCAAAAATGCCTGCAGGTCCCCCACCCTCTTAATCGAGGCCAATGCAGTCAGGAGTAGGGTTTTCATAGAAAGAAACTTCAACTCGACTGACTGCAAAGGCTCGAAGGGGGCAGTCTGAAGAGCTCTTAGCACCAATGCCAAATCCCAAGAGAGTAGGGAGGGAGGCCTAAAGGATTTAACCTCCTGGGCCCCTAAGGAACCTGAAAACCAGATCATACTTCCCCACCGACCTCCCCTCTACGGGGTCGTGGTGGGCGGAAATAGCAGCAACGTAAATTAAGGGTGGAGGGGGACAGCCTACGCTCCAATCCTTGCTGCAGGAAGGAAAGCACGGCTCTGATCGAACATCTCTGTAGTACATCATTCGACGAACAGGTTCCACTTCAGAGCATAGGTCCATCTAGTGGACGGTGCTCGAGCTGAAGCGATAGTGAGCACTACCTCCTGGGGTAGGTCACTTAGAGCCTCTGCGCCCCATCCAGGGACCACACGTGGAGTTTCCATAGGTCCGGAAGCGGGTGCCAGAGGGTGCCCCGTGTCTAAGAAAGCAGATCCTTCCTCAGAGGAATCAGCCAGGGAGGGGCTGTCGTGAGAAGCATGAGTTCTGGGAACCAGGTCCTGTTGGGCTAATATGGAGCCACTAACAGGACCTGCTCCTCATCCTCCCTGATCTTGCACAGTGTCTGTGCTAGTAGGCTCACTGGGGGAAATGCACATTTGCGCAGGCCCCGGGGCCAGCTGTGTGCCAGTGCATCCGTGCCGAGCGTTGCATCGGCTAGGGAGTAGAACCACTGGCATTGGGTGGTCTCTGGAGATGCAAACAGGTCTACCTGAGCAACTCCTAACCACCTCCAAATCAGCTGAACTGCCTGGGTATGGAGTCTCCACTCCCCTGGAAGTGCTGCTCGAGACAGCTTGTCGGCTGCCCAATTGAACACTCCTGGGATGTGGATGGCATGAAGGGACCTCAGATGCTTCTGACTCCAGAGGTGGAGGTGGCGGGCGAGTTGCGAGATGCGATTGGAGCGTAAACCGCCTTGCCAGTTGATATACGCAACAGTCGCAGTGTTGTCCGTATGGACCAGAACGTCCCTGCCCCGAAGGCGCACTCTGAGGGCAAGGTGTACCAACGCAGTTGGGGACCCATCCATACCCCTGACACTGCGTGCCCGTTGTACGTGGCACCCCAGCCGGTGGCCGAGGCATCCGTAAATACCACAGCATGCCTGGATATCTGCTCCAGGGGCACTCCTGCCCGAAGGAAGGAGGGATCTGTCCACGGGCTGAAAGTTTTGTGGCAGGCCGGTGTAATCTGAAATCGGAGAGTACCGCGTCGCCACGCCCACCTCAGGACTCGGCCATGGAGCTAGTGCTGAAGCGATCTCATATGAAGCAGACCGAGCGGAACTATCGCCACAGCTGCAGCCATATGCCCCTGGAGCCTATGAAAGAGTTTCAGTGGGACCGCCGTCCTGCCTGATAAAGTCTTGAGGCAGTTCAGCACTGACTGGGCACATTCCTGGATGAGGCGTGCTGTCTGGTTGACCGAGTCCAACTCCATGCCGAGAAAAGAGATCCTCTGCGTTGGCACGAGTTTGCTCTTTTCCCAGTTGACCAGAAGACCCAACTGGCTGAGGTGCCTGAGCACCAGGTCCCTGTGTGCGCACAATTGATCGCGAGATTGTGCGAGTATGAGCCAGTCGTCGAGATAGTTGAGGATGCGCACACCCCACCGTTCTCTCAAGGGAACTAGGGCTGCCTCCGTGACTTTGGTGAAGACGAGGCGATAGGGACAGTCCGAAGGGCAGGACCTTGTACTGATATGCCCGACCCTCGAACGTGAACCACAGGAATGGCCTGTGCCACGGGAGTATCGAGACATGAAAGTATGCATCCTTCAGGTCGATCGCTGCAAACCATTCTTGGGGACGGACGCACCCGAAAATGCGTTTCTGCGTCAACATCTTGAACGGGAACTTGTGAAGCGCAGGGTTCAAAACTCGCAGATCCAAGATCGGTCATAACCCACCGCTTTTCTTGGGCACAATGAAGTAAGGGCTGTAAAACCCTGACCTCATATCAGCTTGGGTAACCCACTGCTGGGTATATGCAAATATGCATTTCCCCCAGTGAGGCTACTAGCACAGACACTGTGCAAGATCAGGGAGGATGAGGAGCAGCTCCTGTTAGTGGCTCCATATTAGCCCAACAGGACCTGGTTCCCAGAACTCATGCTTCTCACGACAGCCCCTCTTATACCCGCGCTGCGTGGTGTGGCAGCTGGATACGAAATCTGCATGCCAATGTCAATTGACTTGTTTAGTTACACTCGAAGTGGATTGGTCTCTCTGGAGAGATCCCATTCGTCGGTCACCGACGTTACTTGTAGTGACCGACTGAAGGGGAACTAACATTTTTTAATGACTGTTAAGAGAAGAATTCAGAATGAAAGATTCCTGCTGCCACTGCAAATGTGAAGAGAGATTAAATCACAGATTACTGTGAATACTGACAGTTCAGAGTTAATTGCAGATTTGCCTTTACTGTTTTTACCTTTGCTGATTCCAATGATCTGGACAAAATGAATACAGATAAATCATGTTACTGATTTATGGACAGTTGACTTTAAACACAAGGTCATGCTAAATAAAAGGTAAAACAGCCAAGGTTGGAGAAAGGATGCAATGAGAAATTCAAGTACTTTCAAGAACACAATTGTTCATGCCACACATCTTGTGACAGTCTTGGCACTCTCTTCTTACCACATTGATCCACTAAGCGGATATCTATTTTGGGAAGACTTGGCCAGTGTTGTCCATGTTGAAAAAAAAAAAAAAAAAAACAGCTGGTAGCCAACATATGTCGTGTTTTTGATGCTAGTATGGACAATAGTAGATGAGGATAAGACAGAAGGTGCAGGAGTGTTTGGAGACTGAATTTTTGAAATTCTAAATGCACAAAAACGGCATACTTCACTTTTAACTTTGCTAACTGTCAAGTCTTGAATTGAATAGCCTCAAAACAACTTGCAATAATTTGTACAAGATAACAGATGTGAACAACTTGATTGGAGCAAAAATATATATTTCTTAAATCTATAATTATTAATAATAATAGAGGATAATCCAGGCTGGCATGTTTTAATCCAGACTGCTGTTACATAAGTGCCACTTACTGTCAGAGAGTGAATTTGCATTTTTTATTCAGCCCGTCTGCTGCTTTTGTTCAGATCAATGTGAAAAACTTTTATGCAGCAAACACACATTGTTGTAAAATTTAACTGGTTGATGAAAAAAAGCTAATATGCATTCCCAAAAATCCAAGATAATAAGGAATCTAGACTCATTCACATATTCTGAAGTGCCCACAATAACACCTTGTACCACACCAACACTGACGTAGCATTGGCACAGCATCTTCAAAGCGCTTGGGAATGCCAAATTAAATTGATTAAATCGACCATTTCAACAACACCTTTTAGAAAATCATCACTTACCATTATCTTACTCAATTTCTTTCCTATTTTTCCTCTTCTCTGTGCCAGATTGATAGACCCGCCTCTTCAATTTCAAATATTAATGCACATGACTGACACAAGCAAACCGCATATTACGGTCTGAACGCCCCTGGTGGCTACAGGGCCTTATGCAACTGCTTATATCGCTTATTACTAATGTGGCTTGATTTAATAAAACAAGGGTACAAATTAATAAATTGTGGGAACAAATTCTTAATTTGTGGCCACAGTTAAATTAAAACGAGGGAACAAAGACTTAATTTGCAGCCACATAAAATGTATTTTTGGCTATTGCTATTAATATTTATATATATATATATATATATATATATATATATATATATATATATATATATATATATATATATATATATATCTTTGAAAGTATTTTCGAGTGAACATGGGCTATGTTTACTGGATTTTCCACTCAGCTAAAAGAACTGTATTAGCTTATATGAGAAGCACCAGGGTTTTAGGATCTTTCTTCTTTTTATTGTGATGTATTTTCTTTGTTCTCCACCTAGCCTTGATGGTTTCCTGGTGTGCCTTGTTAGAGTGTCTGGAGTAGAACAGATTGGGGAATGTTGTAACACTTTTTGCTTCAACACTTTTTTTTGTTGTTGTTGTTTTTTTTTTGTTTGTTTTTTTGTACTGTCCATCTCAAACTTTGATTTATGTTTTTCTGACATCTTCAGGAAATTATAGTCATTTGAAAATCTACAGATTATCCTTAAATTGATTAACTCTTTCCCCACCATTGACATAATTTTCCAGCTTTCTGTGTTTTCACTGTTAATATGGTTGGAGGTGCTTGCTATTACACATCATCTGAAAGAGTACTGAATCTTCAGATCAAAATACAGGTGAAGAAGAAGCAGAAATAAACAACCGCATATGTAAGCAGATATGTCAAACTAAAATAACACGATCATTACAAATTAAGCATATAAATCAAAACTACATAACATTAATGAATGAAATGTCGACTCATGAAGTGGATTAGGACTGTGCAAGCTTTGGATGTGATGATTCTGGGGATCACAGACATTTTGTGAAAATGAACACAAATGCTGGAGGCTGGCAACCTTTTTTTTTTACGTTGGCAGGGAAAGAGTTAATGTCAAGTGCAAAGCCTGCTGTCAATCTCACTCCTTGGGTGGTTTGTAAAATTGATAGAATCTCATACAATGATATAGTTTTATTTTTATTTATTTTTAAATGTTATTGATTTATTTTTTACCCCATAAACCCTGTCACCCAAATACAATCCAATTTAAGAATATGTAAGAATATGTAAAAAATGTTAAAATCTTGTTGATCTAATCATGGAGTCCATATACACTAATATCATGTGAGCCAGTGTTAATATTTATAGAGGAAATGCTATTTTTAGCTCTATATAGTTGATGCATTAATGACAGAAAATGTATCTTGGGGTGAACTATTAGTTTTTCCTCACAGTGTTTAGCTTTTCTTTCCTAGTTTGTTTTGTGTTTTCATCTAATGAGACTCAGTAGATACCTTGATTGAACGATGGAACACACAAGAATCCACGAAAGCACAAATTCCACTATTTTATCTACAGTGCACAGCATAAATGATTACACCCCTCTGAATAAATATAAAAGATGCATTTTCTTAATAATCACTAATATAATTCATGGAAAGATGGCAAAATTGAAATGTATTAAACATATACTTAATTAAAACAACAAAATATATGCCAACATTTTCTGTAAGATAAGTAAATTAGCCAATTTTGTTTAAATGAAGGATTGCAGAAATGAGTACACACTAGATTTAATTCAGCAAATGTATAATACTCTAGTACTTAGTATGTCCAGAACTTTAAGTATACTGCTCTGACCCTTCTTGGCACTGAGTGTGCAAGTTCATGACAAATTTTCACATCTGTCCTGTTTAACATTGATAAAGTACAACTCCCTCACACCTTCAGCACTCATTCATCCCTATATAAGAGCTTTACTACCACTGAACGTCACTGTGGGTACCAACACCTTCTCACTGTACTCCTCCTCAAGCAACACCAGAACATTTTGGATACGAAATGATTGACTTGGTCTCTTGAGACCAGAGTATGGATTCCCAGAAGTCTCTATTTTGTAAATATGGGCCTTGGAAGAGTTTAAATGAGTTTATTTTGCTTTGGCTACAGTGGGTAATTCTAGTGGTGACAACAACTGACAACAACCATGCATGTCACTTCTGCAGGCTGCGTAATACTCTGTGAGATAAAGTGTCACTCTTTTCATACCTTTTGGCGGCTCTGAGACACTTGCATGTTATTTCTCCTGCTCTTTTTCTAGCAAAAATTCACTCATCACTAAATGAAAACTTAAAGTGATGACCTGATTATTTAAGGAGCTTTGTCACAAATCCATTGTTTTTGAATGTCGGTGCTACTTCTGCTATATTTTCACACTTAAACCAATAATTTGGTATTCCTCTTGTACCATTGTCCTCTTTTATGCTAAGAAATAAGTCACCTGGCAGTTCTCTCCCAAGTGGTTCCACTGCTGCCAGCATTAAGTCTGAGTATGATTCAGTGGGCTATATAACAATTTTAATTGTCAGGAAATTACTTGTGTTTAAAAGTTTTGGTTCAATATACTTACCTGTTGATCAAAAATAGCCTTAAACCTATACACAGTTTTATTTAGTAACTTTCAGGAGGGTGTACTCATTTTTGCAACACAACATTTTATCACTTTGATAAGAAAATCTTATTTTGCTGAATAATTTTCACATTCTTCTTTGGTAATTGATCAAGCAGGCTTGTTGGAACAATATGTCTCCAAAGAACCCTAACATGTCATTTAAGTAAAGAGTAATTGCTGAATTTGTTAAGTTGTAGAGGGGGTGTACTCATTTATGCTGTGCACTGTATTAATTCTAATGTAAGGTCAGCCTGGTTAACTGAGAATTTTTGCACATCGTAGATGGCACATGTTATATGCTTCATTAAATCCTGCCCTGGCCAATGGCAGTTCCAGAAAATCTGATTTCCACTTTCTATAATCAATTCCTTTTACTTCTACATTCAATTACAATGTAATCTCATTAGTATTCATAAGCACTCCTACATAAGTGTGGTTCAGCACACAAACGTTCATACATTAATATAGAATGTACAATATAAATGAGCATCTAAAACAAACACTTTAATGTATAAACAACTGTATAGACGTACAAAAGTTTATGGATTAATGCAATATTGAACTACAGTAACTACAGTAATTTTATTGTATTTTTTAATAAATTCGATTAATTATGTTTAACATGTCATGTTCAGTACAAGTTAAACATGTGAAGCATTAATCATTTATTGAAATATTTAAAGAGTTATTCATCCATATAAAGAGTGCAAATGACTTCAGTTTTAATAGTCCCATTTGGATTTCACATATTAATAAATTATATTTATAATATTAAATAAATAAGTGTCCTGCTGTGGTATTTTGACTGAATATTAAACTCAGACATAAGAGGATTCATAAACACATATATTCAAGAATTTAGATTTTAGATGCTGTCAATATATTGATATTGTATGTTTTAATGTCAATCCTTAAAGGTCAAGAAAAAAAAAAAACTTCTTAGGAATAACTACGAATAACAACATCCTGAATTGTAGTTGGATATATATATATATATATTATGGCATCCAAAATAAAAGTTCCCCTTCAGTCGGTCACGTCGGTGACCGACGAATGGGATCTCGCCAGAGAGACCAATCCACTTCGAGTATAACTAAACAAGCCAATGGATATTGACATGCGGTATTTCACATCTGGCTGCCACACCCCGCAGCGCGGGTATAAGAGGCAGCAGGTGCACCGCATTAATTCATCTTTTCACTTCGGAGCCGAGCGGTGGTGCGTCACTACTGCTCTCCTGTTCCTCGAGTGATTGCTGAACGAGTGCGGGCGTTACGGCGCAGCAGCAGTGGTCGCGGTCTCATGGGAGGGAAAAAAAAGATCGTCTTCGTGCAGACAGCCACACCAGGAATGTGCGGTGGCCAGCTCCCCTGCGTGCTTCAGCACTAAAAGAGCAATTTCTCTAAAAGAGCAACACGGGTGATCGCGTCTTTTTAAAGATGTCTTATCACCCGTGCGTTTCTGGGAGTGGTCGTTTCCTGGTGCCTCAGGATGGTCACGATCGCTGCCTCACGTGGCTGGGCATTCAGCACGTAGAGGAAGCTTTTGTGGATGGTTCATGTTCTTCTTGTGGGGACATGACCATCTTAGAGTTGCATAAAAGACTCCGCTATGTCAAACATGGTGGAGTCCATGTGCCTCTGCCACGATCCAGCGTTCGTCCCGGCACCTGGGGCGGTGCTGCGTCCTGCGGGGTCAGAGGTGATTTGAGGATCACGGTGATGCTTTCCCAGGCCACCGAGAATGTCGGGCTCGTGTGGAATCCTCCACCGCATCCCGATCCTTCGAGGCTGGATGAATGGTGTCTCGGTGGGGCTTGCGCTGGTTCTCAGCACCCCTCTCCGGTGCCATTCTTCCCGGAGGTGCATGAGGAGCTCACTAGATCGTGGAGGGCACCTTTCACTGCCCGAAAACAAATCTTGTGGCTCCTCCGCCCTCACCACCCTCGATGGTGGGGCCGCTTCGGGGTATGCGGGCATCCCCTCAGTGGAGTGGTCTGTGGCCATGCAACTGTGTCCAACAGCCGCTACCACTCTGCGGGGTGACCCGTGTCTCCCCCCACGGGCCTGTAAGTATTCATTAGGCCTAACTGGCAGTGCTTACAGAGCTTGTGGGGAGGCGGCTTCTGCCCTCCATGCCATGGCGTTACTGCAGGTCCACCAGGCCAAAGCCCTGAAAGACCTGCACGAGGGTGGCCACGACCTGGTGGTTCTACATGAACTACCTCTGCGACAAACCTCGCACTTCGAGCGACGAAGGTGACTGCACAGTCTCTGGGTCGTGCGATGTCCACACTAGTGGTCCAGGAGCGCCATCTCTGGCTGTGTCTAGCTGACATGAAGGAGCAGGAGAAGGTACAGTTCCTGAATACTCCCATGTCGCAGACCGGTCTTTTCGGCGACCCTGTCGAGAGCTTTGCCCAGCAGTTCTCGGCAGCACAGAAGCAGACTGAGGCAATCAAACACATCATGCTCTGGAGGAAACCTGCTGCTTCCACCCCGGTTGCAGCCCCTCAGCCTGTTCGTCACCATGGGCGCCCCCCTGCGGCTGCTCCCACCCAGCCGATCCCACGCAGCCGCAGCAGCCTTCCACCAGGCAGCTTCGTGGAGCCAGTCGCATACAGGACGCCCAGCCCGTCCAGGCCCCCGCCAAATCTGGCGGCAAGCACAAGTGCAAGAGGCCCTGAGATGGGCGACCCAGAGATGGAGGGGACTGCTCATCGGGAGATGGTGACTGCACCACTCCCTCCCCCGGAGGAGGGCCAGGTAGAGAATCTTGTTTCGTTTTTTGTTCCGCCGCTGGCCTAGAAGCCAGCGGTACCCAAAACTTAATGAAAGAGTGGTTTTCCTCAGTCTCTGGGTCTCAAAAGGAGGAGAGTTGCGAGCTGTGCATCACGGGATCACTTCCCTCATCCTCTCTCGCCAGCGGGCCCAAGAGCACCCCTCCTGCCCATTCGTGGAACCAGGTAAGGACTGTAACACTCGAGTCCCCACTTCAAGTCGTCACAAGCCTCGAGTCAGGTTCGTGCATTTCCTCCCACACGAGGAGGCATCAGGTGAGTGTTACACTTCATACCCAGACGCCACCCCCTGCTGTCACAGGCCCCGGGCCGGGTCCCTGTGTTCCACCACGCTGCCCCTCCGCGGGTATGTCGGTGGCCCCATTGGTTCTGCTGGCGCGGTCTCTCGGAGCCTGGCTAGCGCTCCCCAGTCCGACCCGGTGGTTCCTAAGGAGCATCAGACTCGGCTACGCGATTCAGTTCGCCCGGCGTCCCCCCAAGTTCAGGGCATCCGGTTTACTTCAGTCAAGCCTGTCGATGCCCCTGTCTTGTGTGCGGAGATCGCAGTCCTGCTTGCGAAGGATGCAATTGAGCCGGTGCCTCCAGCCGATATGAGGTCGGGCTTTTACAGCCCTTACTTCATGGTGCCCAAGAAAAGTGGTGGGTTACGACCAGTCTTGGATCTGCGAGTTTTGAACCGTGCGCTTCACAAGCTGCCGTTCAAGATGTTGACGCAGAAACGCATTTTTGGGTGCATCCGTCCCCAGGACTGGTTTGCAGCGATTGACCTGAAGGGTGCATACTTTCATGTCTCGATCCTTCCGCGACACAGGCCATTCGCGTTCGAGGGTCAGGCATATCAGTACAAGATCCTGCCCTTTGGGTTGTCCCTGTAGCCTCGTGTCTTCACCAAAGTAGTAGAGGCAGCCCTTGTTCCTTTGGGCAGGAGTGCCCCTGCAGCAGGTATCCAGGCATGTTGTGGTATTCACGGATGCCTCGGCCAACTGCTGGGGTGCCACGTACAACAGGCACACAGTGTCAGGGGTATGGACGGGTCCCCAACTGCGTTGGCATATCAATTGCCTCGAGTTGCTGGCAGTACGCCCTGCCCTGAGCCGTCTCAGAGGGCGCCTTCGGGGCAGGGACGTTCTGGTCCGTATGGACAATACTGCGACCATTGCGTATATCAACCAGCAACCGTCGCATGTCGCAACTCGCCCGCCACCTCCTCCTCTGGAGTCAGAGCATCTGAGGTCCCTTCATGCCATCCACATCCCAGGAGTGTTCAATTGGGCAGCCGACGAACTGTCTCGAGCAGCACTTCCAGGGGAGTGGAGACTCCATGCCCAGGCAGTTCAGCTGATTTGGAGGCGGTTCGGAATTGCTCAGGTAGACCTGTTTACATCTCCAGAGACCACCCACTGCCAGTGATTCTACACCTTAGCCGAGGCAACGCTCGGCACGGATGCACTGGCACACAGCTGGCCCTGGGGCCTGCGCAAATATGCGTTTCCCCCAGTGAGCCTACTAGCACAGACAATGTGCAAGATCAGGGAGGACAAGGAGCAGGTCCTGTTAGTGGCTCCATATTAGCCCAACAGGACCTGATTCCCAGAACTCATGCTTCTCGCGACAGCCCCTCCCTGGCCGATTCCTCTGAGGAAGGATCTGCTTTCTCAGAGACGGGGCACCCTCTGGCACCCGCGTCCGGACCTGTGGAAACTCCATGTGTGGTCCCTGGATGTGACGCGGAGGTTCTAGGTGACCTACCCCAGGAGGTAGCGCTCACTATCGCTTCAGCTCGAGCACCGTCCACTAGACGGGCCTATGCTCTGAAGTGGAACCTGTTCGTCGAATGGTGTTCCTCTCACCCTGAGGACCCCCGAAGATGTTCGATCAGAGCCATGCTTTCCTTCCTGCAGCAAGGCTTGGAGTGTAGGCTGTCCACCTCCACCCTTAAGGTTTACGTTGCTGCTATTTCCGCTCACCACGACCCCGTAGAGGGGAGGTTGGTGGGGAAGCATGATCTGGTCATCAGGTTCCTTAGGGAGGCCAGGAGGTTAAATCCTCCTAGGCCTCCCTCCCTACCCTCTTTGGATTTGGCATTGGTGCTAAGAGCCCTTCAAACTGCCCCCCTTCGAGCATTTGCAGTCAGTCGAGTTGAAGTTTCTTTCTATGAAATCCCTACTCCTGACTGCATTGGCCTCGATTAACCCTCTGGGGTCTGAGGTGATTTTGGGGCCCTTGAGATGTTTTGACATGCCCTGATATTTGTGCTTATTTCAGATACTTATAACATTCTATTGACCAACATGTATTTTTTTTTTGTATTCAGCACAAACTGTGCTACAATAATATGTGACCCTGATGGATGTACATGCTTGCATTTTTTAGAAAAAAAATATTATGCGTGGTTAGTGAGTTTTGGGGAAAACAAAATGTAGCTGAAATAAGGCCATAAAACCCACACTAAATAGTTCTGAATAAGACTTTTGAGTAATCAGTCTTGTAGGCTAGAATATTTACTTCAGAATTATGTGAAAATCATTCTGCTTACTCATTCACAGAAAACAATATATTGATTTAATTTTTTAAAGACATGTTTTGTGATTGAAAGCCAATATGCAAGGGAGTGGCAATGGCCCTGAATATTAAGTGATGCTCACCTGAGAGACAAAGGGCCCGCCCCTAATGGCCCATCAGTGTGACTGTGACGTTGAGCCAGGTAAGAGAGAATGTGAGGAGATTGAAAAAAATGTTTTTTTTTTTTTAATTATTTGTATTTTATTTACAACACAATATAATCAAAACATGCATAATGAAGGTCAAAGACACATTGTGCACACTGATCTAACCACAGAGATGTGAACAGACTTTGAGTCATTCCTGCAACAGATTCTGTCCAACAAGTGAAACAAGTAAATCATACCTGATATTTACATGTTATTTAAGTTTTTCTGCTTCTTTCCATGGATTCAAGAAGAAAAAACATAATCAGTAGTCAAGGAGCTTGTTTTACCATAGAATATCAGTGTAGTTGAACATCTGATGTTGGTACAGCATCAGATGTTGCTGTACATCTGATGCCCCCCCCCCATTGTGTGTTTTTTTTTTTTTTTTTTTTTTTTTCTGTAAAGTTTTCATTCGATTGTTTTCTTTTCTGTAAACGTGGCTGAGTATTTTCGCCCGTTGTTGTAAATACTGTAAATACTACTTCACTTCTGCACGGAAGCTGTAGGGGTTGGGTGCCACTTTTTTCTGGTAATATTCGTTTTCTCATGTTTTTCGGTTGGTCAGGGAGTTAGTTCAGTCCCTGTATTTTTCTTTGAACTTTTTCTTTCTAGAGTATTAAGATTCTTTGGGTAAAAAGGTAGTTTCAATTTTTGTTTATTATTTTGGCCTTGGCCCAACACTGATGTTCACTCGCTTCCTCTTGTCTGTGTGGATCGTCATTGAGTTTAACTAATAAAAAATAAAGAAAGATCACAAGAGTCCAGTGTAAAGACCTTTATTTTTATGTTTCTCCAAGACCCTAGACCTGGGACGTAACATAAAATGGGGCTCGTTATTTTTTTTTTTTTAATCCACAAAAACAGATTATTCTTCATCCATGAACCCTTCTTGTGGCTGTACAGTTAGTAAGTCATTCCAGTTTATTCTTTGTTTGGCTGCTTTCTTTTTGGTGTGTGAGGGAGTAGTAGACAGTAGGTTTGTTATGGATTTTGATTTGATCACCTTTACACTCGCTCCAAGCACGGTTTAATCGCTGTTGTAAGGACGATCTGCTCAAAATTGCAGAATTTTTTTAAATTGTGGTGCTGCGTAATGCTTCTAAGAAGGAAGTTAAGAAACTATTGCACCATGAATTGGTTATGCAGCGGATATTGCCTGATGAGTCTGGGATGGGCGCCATGGATGCAAGAGCTTCTACGGCGACGGAGGTCGATGAGAAACCACCATCTGCGCCACACTGCCCCGCATCTTCCAGGTTTCCAATAGCTGCACCACCCAGTAGTACTTTAGTACCCCATTTGGACCCGCTATTAGTGTTAAGAACAAAATAAATAGAATTGGAAATTAAACGGAAGGAGAGCGAGGCAAAAATGTCTTAGGTTAAAGGAACTAGAGCTTGATATGGAAAGGGAGCGATTTTGGTGGGATCGCGGCCGGCTTTACCCGACTGAGAGCGCGCCGGAGAGTTCCCCTGCTTCTCCGTCATTTGCTCAGTTACCTACAGGTCCTAGGCCAGTCTCTTCTAGTCCCGTTCCTGCTCCGGCAGCTATTACTTCGCCTGACTTTGATGTCAGCAAACACATTAATTTAGGGCCTCCTTTTCGGGAAAATGAAGTCGACAGCTATTTTACTGCTTTTGAACGTGTTGCAGCTACATTGCAGTGGCCGAAAGCGATGTGGGCTCTTCTTCTGCAATGTAAGCTGATTGGCAAAGCACAAGAGGTTTGCTCTGCACTGTCAATAGAACAGTCTTGATTACGACGTGGTGAAGCAGACTGTTCTTTGTGCTTATGAGTTGCTGCCGGAGGCGTATAGGCAAAAAATTAGAGCCCATAAGAAATCAGACAAACAAACTTTTGTGGAATTCGCCAGAGGAAAGCAAGCTCTTTTTGACAAGTGGTGCGCTGTGTGTAAAACTAATACTTTTTTTTAAGCTTTAAAGGAGTTAGTTTTATTACAAGATTTTAAGAGCAATATGTCTGAAAATTTAGTTATGCATTTAAATGAACAGAAAGTCACGACCCTCTCAGCAGCCGTTGTGCTGGCTGACGAATTTGTATTGACACACCGAACAATTTTTTCTCCAGTAGTGAGGTATAATAAGTTTGCTGTCCATGGTGCTGAAGGACAGGTGAAGGGGTCAGCAGATGCTGTGTAGTCTGGTAGGGGAGGAGCTTTTGGAGTTCATAGAGGTGCTCAGTATCGTCCAGGGGGAGACAGGGTCTGTTTCTATTGCCTTGATGCTGGCTGTCTTATTGCTGATTGCATGGCCTGAAAGAAAAAGAATGCATCAATTAAGCCTAAAAGTGTAGGTTTTGTACAAACTTTGTCAAAACATGTTTCACCTGTTCAAAACACTGCTGGATATGAACCATTTATGCTGCAGGGGTGGGTAGCTTACAGCGCTGACGGCATTCCCAAGTCAGTGTCTGTGTTGCGAGACACAGGGGCAGCCCAGAGTCTGATGGAAACCTATACGGGTGCTGATGTAATTTTGCGGGGCATAGGAGCAGGTTGTGTCAAATTTTCCCTCCATAACGTCTATCTTCAAACGGATATAGTTACTGGTAATGTGTGTGTTGGAATCTGCCCTGAGCTCTCTGTTGAAGGTGTGGATATTATTTTGGGAAACGACCTAGCAGGTGGTACAGTTTTCCCTCCCCCAATTGTTGTTAACCATCCCATAACAGATGAGAAAAGTGACTTGTCTTCTCAGTTTCCAGCGGTGTTCTCTTCATGTGTGGTTACACGTGCCCAGGCATGTAAATTTGAAGTTGTGGTCGACATATCTGATTCTGATTCTAAACCTATGATCATGTGCTGCGATATTTTTTTTGGCCTGGTCTAAAGTATGATGTTGTTGCTCACTGCCTGTCGTGCCATGTTTGTCAGCTTGCCGGTAAGCCAAATCAAACCATTCCTCTCACTCCTCTACACCCGATCCCCGTAATAGGTGAGCCTTTTGAGAGCATCATCATTGATTGTGTGGGACCATCGCCAAAGTCTAAATCGGGTTATCAATACATACTCACTTTGATGTGTGCAGCCACGCATTTTCCGAAGGCCATCCCAATGTGCAGTATAAAGGCTAAAGCAGTGGTAAAAGAAATAATTAAATTCTGCTCTACATGTGGTCTACCAAAAATTATTAAAACCGACCAAAGTTCTAATTTTACCTCCACACTGTTCTCTCAGGTTCTCCGCGAACTGGCTGTTAAGCATCAACTTTTGAGCATCTATCATCCCGAGTCTCAGGGCGCTTGAACGTTTCCACCAAGTCCATGCTGCGCACATTCTGCTTGGAAACGGGAAAGGACTGGGACGAGGGTCTGCTGATGTTGATGTTTGATGTCCATGAGACAGTGCAGGAATCTTTGGGATTCAGTCCAGCCGAATTAGTTTTCGGGCATACCGTGCGCAGGATTCTGAAACTGTTAAAAGAACAGTTGTTATTGGAAAAAGAATTACCTGTGACAGTATGCGATTATGTGGCTCAAATGCGTCAGCACTTACATCAGGTGTGGGAAATAGCAAAATCAAATTTGGCTTCAAAACAAGTTCACATGAAACAACAGTTTGACAAGAACTGTGTAACGCGAAGTTTTCAGCCAGGAGATTTGGTGCTAGTCCTTCTTCCACTCCCAGGTTCTGCGTTGCAGGCTAGGTTTTCAGGATACTATGTGTTGGAAAAGAAATTGAGTGAGACAAATTATCTGATTTGTACTCCTGAGCGTAGAAAAAAAAAAATTGCGTTTGTCATGTTAATATGCTCAAGTCTTATGTTAGTAGAACAACACCCGTTAAGTCCCCTGTGGATGGGGCACTTGTAATGACAGTTACTTCTCTGCCCTCTGCTGTCAAGTCTGATGATGATGGACTGGTTGCCCATGAAATTGTGTCCACCACTAGACTGTCCAACTCTGAAATATTACAAAATATAGAAGAGCATTTGTCTTATCTTCCAGTTTCAACATAGAGATGTTGTTTCTCTTATTCAGAAGTTCTCTTCTCTCTTTTCAGACTGCCCCAGCCAGACCCATGTTCTGTTTCATGATATTGAAATTATAAACTCTTGACCAATAAAACAGGATCCTTATCGTGTTAATCCCCGGAAGAGAGAAGAGATGAGGAACGAGGTATATTACCTGCTTACGCATGGTCTAGCGGTTCCCAGTTCGAGTCCGTGGAGCTCACCATGCCTGCTAGTGCTGAAGCCGGATGGTTCCTTTAGGTTCTGTACAGATTACAGAAAGGTGAATAGTGTCACCAAGCCAGACTCTTTTCCGTTATTTCCGTTCATAACATTTTCAGTTGATTGGAACTTCTTAATTATTGCCCTGATGGTGGAAACGGGAATTTTCACTGCTCTAGCTCTTTTCTTAAAGCCACTTTCTAATTTGTGAAGCTCAATAATCTTTTGCTGCACATCAGAAATATATTCTTTGGTTTTTCTCATTGTGATGGGTGATTAATTTGGAATTTGGCCTTTGTTTTGTTTTCCCTCCTATTTATATTTCTGTGAAACAGGAAGCCATGGCTGGATAATTTCATTTTCATAATCACGCTGGTGTGCTCAAAATTGTGAATATGAATGGGAATGTATTTCAGATATATTTTACTCATAAGAATTTCTAGGGGTACTAGTAATTGTGTCCAACACGTATTTGAGAAAAAAAAAAAAAAAATTATTTCATAATATGAAATAAATGATATTTCATAATGATATTTCCCGACAATTTTAAATTCTCATTCTCCAATGAAAGCTGAGATTTTTGTGACTTTTTAAAATAAAAGATCAAAAGTATTAACAATGCACATTTATTTACACAACCTTCTTTGATCATATTTACCAAGGGTACCAACAATTCTGACCACGTGTAAATCTTTTCTATTTCTCACCTGTTTCATTTATGTAGGACTGCCAAATATGCATCACAATAAGTTTATTAGTTTATGGTAAAACTGTGTAATATAAATGGATGTAAATTACATGCAATTAAAATACTTTTTTTCTTTTTCTTTTTTTTTCCTTTTTTTTTTCCTTTTTTTGTTTGTTAATTTGTTCTTTTTCCCCATTTATTCATTATAATAATCTGCAGAGACTGATTTTGAAGCAAGTCGCTTTGGAAACTTTTTCAATAAATGGTGTTTTTGGACCGAGAAGTGAGTTTCGAGTTTTAAATATTACAGCATATTACACAATAAGACCTCTTTAATAAAGCCACATTCGTCCAAATTTGTGAGCATCCCACACATGCACTCATTTTAAAGCTCAGGGGAGGATTTTCTGCTGTGAAGGTCTTCGTTAAACTGTGGGTGTGTTAATGCACAGTTCCTACCATTTGTGTGCACAGCGCCAGTTATAGGTTATATTGACTGGAAAGCAATAATCTGAACAGATGGAACGGGCATGAGCATAAATCATTTCAACACCTACTGTACTGTTTACCAAATATGACATGCAATGTCAGTAGCTTTTGAATCTCAAGTCACATTACATGCAGTTTGATTATATCTGGCTTGTTGATGTTTATCGATACTATATAACTTAATGATTTTCTTGGATGGATTTTACAGAGTTAGATGCAACCTAATGTGGAAACGTTCCTTCTGATGTTTAAAGAACTGGAGTGTGTGTGTGGGGTGGTGAGGGAGGGGAGGGGAGGGGACTGACAGGCCAGCATTCCAAGAAATATAATTTACATTACATTTATGCATGTGGCCTACGGTTTTATCAAAAGTTTTTTTGCATTGCATTGAAAGTATTTTATCACTTCTTGCAAGAGGTGCTGATGTAATGGCTCCATCGATGGCTCTGGATTGGATTTGGTGGATTGGACAGTAGTCGAGCATCCATTCATTAACTCCCTGTAGATGCTTCATGAACCCTGAACCAATGGGCTTCTTATTCCAGGCACCTCAGGCTGGGAGCTAATTTAAAACCAGGCTGATGGTATCTTCTGCATTTTTAAAGATTTCTGTAGATCTATGATACCCACCTGCTGCTCAGCCCCCTTCCTCTACTGACAGTATTGGCTTGTTCTGTTGAAGCAGAATGTCCAAACATTCTTCAAGATATATGAAAATTAGAGCGCTGCAGGGATGACATATTTTTGTAGGCCAAAACTGGGAAAAGAATGAACATTTTAGCACTTCTGGCTCCATCCTCCTGAATTATGTCTGTGGTAAACACAAGCTTGAGATATTTTTGCATTTCATCATATGACAAAATACATCAGTAGTACCCTCTTGTGATTTTTTTTAAGGTTTGTCTAGTCTGAATAGGACTAAAAGTTGCTGGGGACATTAAATATGAACAGGGACATCACAATGAACAGGTAGTCCACTTTTACAGCCTGATTGTGTTTATAATAACACTCTTGAAAAATATTCTAACATTTTAAATAAAGTCTAAAAGAGTTGTTATAAGCTGAGAAGTTTGGTGACACTGAAGTCAGGTGATCGTGGTTTAACTTGTTTACAGCCTATATGTAGCTTTTTACTTGTGATTGTATTTAGACTAGGGCCATTACATTAATGTATTAATTGAATTAATTAGCTATGGGAAAATAAATAAATAAATAAATAAATAATGCATTAAAATTAATAACTCAGTTAATGGACTTGCCCTGCATGCCCCAAGTTCTACATAGGCCATATTAGGCCTGGGACACACTAGACGATTTTCAAAACTGGTGGAGACCACAGACTTAAGGACAGTTTCAAGCAACGTTTAACATTATAATCCTCCGAACGCACACACTACATGATTCGGCCAGAACGTGTGACCATCATTTTCACAGTGAGACGAGATCAAATGTGATTCACTCCTCGTGTGAGTTTTGTTTTTCAGGAGAAAAAACAAAAAAAACAAAAAACACAGAATACAGTCGGATTCGGACGGTAATTGTTTCTCAGGGGGACGTAAGTGATTTTCATCATTTACAGGGGGTAGTTGGTGATTTTAATGCCGTCCGAATCCAAGAAGTCTGTGTTTTTCTCTCACCACCCCCGTAAAAATCCCCGGCCAAATTACCTATTGTTTTTTGACAAACACCAAGGTCGTGTGGGAATTTAATTGCCGTCCGAATCCACATCTCTGAGCTCACGAGAAAAAATTGATTCAAAATTCAGTGTTTAAACTCTTTTTGAGCACTCCCGAACACCGTAAGGTAACGTTGTACTTCGGTGTAATTTGCATACATATTTATTTCTGAAGTGCTGGAAAGTATTTAAAAGAACAATACTTCGTAACTGCTCCACCACAGCGACTGGGAGCAGAAAGAGAAGGAAAGCACGTAAACATTCGAAATGGGTCTTTATTATGGCAGCAACAGGTATGCAATACAATTTTAAAATGTATATTATAAACGGATAAATACCGTGTCTATTTTCCTATTTTTAAACAGGAGATTTAAATAATCAAATAATAAAAATGATTATATATTATAAAATATGTTTGGAATAATAAGAATACATTTTACATAATAATAAGTATTTTTAAATACATTTTACAGAATAATAAGAATAAATTTGTAAATAAAATTCATTTTATTTACAGCAGACAATCATGTGACTGGCCACGTGAGCAGCGTGTTCCCGGGTACATAGGATCACAGAACTCGCTCCTCCATTGTGAATAAATCACCATCAGAATCCATGAGTTTTATCACTGAGGTGATATGTAAATACCGCTACCTACTGGGATCTTTAGTGCATACAGGCCCTTTATTAAAACAGCTATTAGACTAATAGTTACAGACATACAATCACAAACATTTTTTTACTTGAGATTAGGATTTTTTTAACCCCACATTCCAGGAGATTAACATTTTAGTGACCCTCATGTTGTGTGACTTTCTTTCTTCTGTGGAAGAAAAGAAGATATTTTGAAGAATGTTTCAAATGTTATCATGCATCCTGTGAAAGTTACTGGAGTCTAAAACAACACTGACTTTTAGTTGGATGGACCATTTACATGAACCATTTACATAATCACCCATTGTACTATACATTATAAAGCAACTCTATGACATTTTTATGGGGCGTCACATTCCCAGAGTTTAAATGCAAAACAAGTACTTGTTTTCTGTATGTAATATATATGAGAAACAATTACCGTCTGAATCGGGCTAAAGGGTGATCTTGTTTTCTGTATGTCCATATGAGAAACAATTACCGTCTGAATCGGGCTAAAGGGTGATCTTTTTGGTGGCTGCCAATTTTCAGCTATAGAAGCTTGCTCACTCTCATTGGCTATTGCGGGTATCATTTAAAATATTAAAGTGTGTGGCCAATCTTACATTTCATGTATTTGATTGGTGATGAACATGATGTAGGGTGACAACTCACTGCATAACGAAGTCTATATAAAGCAGTTATATTACAGTTATATTACATTTCAAGACTGGCATGCCAGTATTCCAAGTAATATATTTTACATTACATTTATGCATTTGGCTCATGGTTATATCTCAAAACAACTCACTGCACGATGTAGCCTATATGGGGCAAAAATGTCCCTATGAGCATTTTTTTCTCATATTCATCTCATCTCATCTCATCTCATCTCATCTCATCTCAAAGCAATATCAGACAAGCAACAGATGCAATATCACACGAGTACTGTTTTTTGTCCCGACTAGCACAAATGCAAATGCAATATTTGTTTTGTACTACAGGGCAATAAACAAGTTAATAAAGTTAATATTGTGTTAAATTTTTGACACAATACTATAAAATATTACCTATATATCCACAGCAGAACTATTGTGCATCTTCTAGCAGCACACAGTGGTTATTTGTTTCTGAATGAATGTATGTTTTGAAATAATTTAGTGAACCAATAATTCAATATCCCATTCATAATAAGAGCCATTTATTTAATACCTGAATGAATCAGCCGTTTGAACGAATCAAATGAATGAATGGCTTTCTCATTAATGAAAAAATAAATAAATAAATACCGCTACCTACTGGGATCTTTAGTGCATACAGGACTTGCCCTTAATTAAAACAGCTATTAGACTAATAGTTACAGACATACAATCACAAACATTTTTTACTTGAGATTAGGATTTTTTTAACCCCACATTCCAGGAGATTAACATTTTAGTGACCCTCATGTTGTGTGACTTTCTTTCTTCTGTGGAAGAAAAGAAGATATTTTGAAGAATGTTTCAAATGTTATCATGCATCCTGTGAAAGTCACTGGAGTCTAAAACTGACTTTTAATTGGATGGACCATTTACATGAACCATTTACATAATCACCCATTGTACTATACATTATAAAGCAACTCTATGACATTTTTAAATGCAAAACAAGTACGTGTTTTCTGTATGTAATATATAGTCACAGAATAATTCATGAAGTATTCTCATGCTGCCTTGGCTCTGGCTCACTGATTTTTATACACACTGTTAAACACACACCCTGAGTTTAGTTTTTCTCTGATGCAGTGCATCGTGGACAGCTAATATTACTGGCCTTTTAAGTGAAAATGTAATCCAACTTAACATTAGTCACCACTGCATATGCAAAAGAAAACTTCGATTCAATCCTGGCAGGGGATGCTGAGATGTTGCACCATAAGCAAATCAGTGATAAATAAGCATATAATTAATCTTTTTAGGTGACTTCCAGAGTTTCTGACCAAATGAATGTGTCTTATTGATATATGTGATCTAAACAAGGTGTAATGTGTCGATACCCATATGACGAAGTACACTTACTTTTAAATAAGAGTAATTATTGTGGGAATATTATACTTTAAATGAACTAACTTCAGTGTGAACTTAATGTAATGTCTTCAGACACTAAATTGTTAGTTAAATGAAAATGTATTTTAGTTTAAATTTATTTTAAATGCAATCTGCTGATGAACTTCAGACCCACGTACTGCACTGTGGGGCAGTCGTGTACCAAATGGCAGTCGTGTACCAAATGGTTAGAGAGTCGGACTCGTAACCCAAAGGTTGCGGGTTCAAGTCTCAGGTCCGGCAGGAATTGTAGGTGGGGGGGAGTGAATAACCAGTGCTCTCTCCACCCTCAATACCACGACTGAGGTGCCCTTGAGCAAGGCACCTAACCCCCAGCGGCTCCCCAGGCGCCGCAGCAAAAAAAAAAAAAGAAATGGCTGCCCACTGCTCCGGGTGTGTGTTCACTGCTGTGTGTGTGCAGTTTGGATGGGATAAATGCAGAGCACAAATTCCGAGTATGGGTCACATGTCACGTCACTTTCACTTAAGTAAGTCACTCATGTTGTCTTTGAAATATGGTTAAAGTGTACTGCTGAATCTGACAAGCATCTATGATAAACTGAAATATACTTTGTCATTTCTACTGAAATTTGTATGTCATGGATTTAAATTTATTTGTACACCTTTATAAGGATGGAGCTGGACTTTAGTAAAATATGTTCACTCTGAATGTAATACTGAAAAACAAACTACAGTTAAAATTCACTTTTTATGTGCTCTTATAAAGTGCACTTTATTTTGACAATCTTTTGTTGTGCTTTAATCATTTGAAATTTACTTTTAAGTATTTTAAAATGTAATTATATTTGTCACAAAGTGAACTTTTTAAAAGTGTACTTACTGTAAGTGTGTTAAGAAACATAGGGCCAATACTCAAACTTGAGGTCTCTGCACTTGACCACTTGTCCACTTAAATGAAGAAATGTAGCTGGTTCTAGTTGCAGCACTTTTCTGAAAACTCGAAAGGCAAAGATAATCCAGAAATGATAAGCAAGATGAGCAAACAAATCATGTAATAATGAAAACTGACCATGAACAACAGAAACAGAGGGCTATATATACTGTATAAACGAACAAACAAGGCAGGGCAGGTGAGCATAATCAATGAAACAATGAACAACCTAGGAAACAAACTAGTGGCGGGAAAAGAGAAACAAAGGAGACCTGGGGCCTGTTTCATAAAACAATTTTACCAAAAAAGCCAGGTTTATTTCAGTTAGTCTGACTTATTTTGAACAAAATCAACTGAAAATAAGTCAGACTAAGTGAAATACACCTGGCTTATTTGGTAAACTTGTTTTATGAAACAGGCTCCAGTGCAAACACAAGTACAAGGAGAGCTAGACCAAAACAGAACAGAACATACACATATATTTCCTGTAATTGGACCAAGTGTTCAAGTGGACATGATGACTGCAAGTGTGTCTAGAACTTTTGATTATCCAATGCAACATGCTTACAACATAGTGTTGTAAAAATGTAAGTAAAATTGCTAACATTTTACTTAAGCCCTATGTAGTATGCATAAAGGTAATTATGTATAATGTATGTTGTAGTGCTTATATCTTTTCATAAATAATTGTAACCAAAGTTAAAATGCATCATAATATTTGAAGGTCTGTTTGTCATGTGTTTTGATGCATTATGCTTTCTAAAGGTGTAACAATGAATAGATAAATATTATGATGCATTATAACCGTGCTTACAATTATTCATGAGCTCATGCAATGTATTACAAGTCACAATTAATACATTACAATTACTTTTACAATGAATTATATAAGCAAAATGTTACTGTAAAGTTTTTACAGAGCTTCATTTACACGTTTTGTACATTTACTACTTCTTATTTTAAAATAAACTTGATTTTTGTTCAGCAGTCCCTATGACTGATACAATTGCATTGTGGTGCTTCTAATTAAGTGATAAAAAGCAGTTGCAAACATTTTACAAAGTATACATATTCATCTCAGTATCAATGAAATGTGCAACACTTTACACTTTACAAACTTACACTGCAAAGTTTTCCTTGACATCTCACAATTTCATGGCATGTGAGTTACTGAACATGATGAACAATGCTTTTAAAAATATACTTTTAATTTTTTTTTCAAATGACACTACAAGTGCACACTGAATACAATTATTGATTTGTGCACATTCACTGATCTTATAGATCTCTTGCTGACCTCCTGGGGTTCTTGAAGAGTTCCTGAAACGAGCTGTTATCTGCTTTTGAGTTGAATTTGATAGGACGTCCCGGCCTGAAATCTCTTCCATTTGTAGATTACTTTCCACACAGTCGAATGGAGGATGTTAAATGGCTTGGAAAAACAATGTGAAAACACAAGAAATTTGCATTTCTATTTATTTATTTTGTTAGATTACAATGAATTTTTAACATTTGTGAAATACCAATCCAGTATCTGTACATCCTAATACATCATGTCCTAAAATATAAAATTTTTGATTAAAAAATAAATAAATAAATAAATTAAGCTAGAACAAATAGTCACCCCTTCAGATGTGATGTTTCTGGAATGCTCATTGTTATTTTAGAGGGCAACCTGTGTTAACTGAACTTTGGCTGCGCTTCACACAGTCTATGTTGCTGCATGATGCTGTCAAACACAGTGAAGATCTTCCATGAGATATTTTATCAGTCAGACAGTGGTTTTCATGTTTGCAAAAACTCACAAAGTTTAAAGTGCTTGTTTCTACAGAATGATTGCATGTTAGTTGAGTAAGCATTTCTTCGTCATTGTCCAGGACGTATCAGGATGCATTAGTGTTTACACTACAATTGCAAGGAAGTCACATGTGTCTCTACCATTTCCAAACACAATGCACAATATTCTTATTCTCAACACAGAAAGATCAAGTCAGCTCAACATCACAACAGAAAAACCTGTGCACAGGTAAAAAAGGGTCCTTCCTGAGGTGAGATGTGATTTTGCGAGGGGTTGACGTGTTTTTGTTGATTTGTGTTACTGAAGTGTTTGTGAGTAGGTGTTCTTGTGTGAGGTAAAGCGGGGGCTGCTGGTGACTAATGGGAAGTGGGTGCCAGAACTTCCTCTTATGTCAGTCCACTCATACGAGAGCCCCATCAGTGTGATGACTAAGACCGGATCCCTCTAGCTGAGGAGCTTCAAGCACCTCCTCAGAAAGCTCTCGTGCTGTGCTCTAATCAACAGCGGTCCCTGCATTTCAAAGTGAAAAACAGCCTACCTTTTTATTGGAAACAAATGTGTAGGTTTCTACTAAATGACTCCCCCGTCAACATCCGCAACCCTATAAACAAAAACAACATTTACACATTTTATTTGTTCCAAAATCTACAAGAACAAGATGCTTTTTCTCAACTTCATTTGTGCTCAATGTTCGAAGGCTTACGAAACTGTATGGTTGTTTTGTGTGAGAAACAGACTAAAAAATAAATGACTGATCATGGCTGTGTTTCCTAAATGCATCGCAAGCCTAAGCTGATCGTAGAGGTCATTGGTGGCATTAGTGGAACTGCAGCCCATTTTCGCAGTGGTTAACAGCCCACTGGAGTTGAAGATTATCAGTCGACAATGACTTGAATATTAGTCACACAAACCTATCCCTTGTGAAAATATAACACATTTAATTGTATTGAATGTGCACTTATAGTGTACTTCAGATTTTAACAATATATATTTTTTAAAAAAGCTATACTTCCAGATATAATAATATAAAAGGCCTCTTAAGTGTACTTAAAAAGAGTACACTTTCATCTAACATTTAATTTTACATTTTTCTTAACACAGTTAAGAATACCTTTATAAATTGCACTTTGCAATATTGTAAAATCAGATTTTTTTTTTAAGAATATTGTAAATCATTATATTTTAGGAATCTTTTGTTAGATGTATACTTATTTTGATGTGCTGACATAAGCATATGTAAAGTATTTGATTAGAATTTAACAGCAGTGTGTTGTATTTAAAGACACTATATTTTGATCAGATGAGCAATTTCAAAAGTTACATAAATTAAACTTTTTATTATTTTTTTTTATTTTTAATTAATTATTTTTTTTTTAAGTGGGTTTAATTTAATTTAAGTTGAGATGACTTGTACAACCAAGTTGATTATACTTAAGGCAGAAAAGTTATTTATTTTATTTTATTTTATTTTTTTTAAGTACATTCCAGTAAAAATTGCATATTCATCATTACAAATGTATTTGTAAATTACAAATACATTTAAATACATGACATACAGGTTTATAGGAATGGCATTAAAGTATATTTTAATTTACCATAAGGTAAAAATTTAATCTGTTAAAATATATATTTTTTTCTTTCTTTTTAAAAGTATGCTGTAGTCTACTTATTTTTCACAAGGGACTGTATGACTTGAAAATACTTGGCAGGAGTCAGGAGATATTGTTATGATTTTATGGCACTTTTGGGTCCCTTTGAAGGTAGAAGGGGAGAAAAAAAGACCAGTTTTATTATAATATATATATATATATATATATATATATATATATATATATATATATATATATATATATATATATATATATATATTACAGAGAATATATATTCCAGAGATTCCAGAGAAGAAAGAAAGTCATACAGTATGGGTTCAGAAATGATGTTTTATTAACAAAGTTCGGGAGGAGCACGTCAGATACTTAGCCTAATTAACACAAGAGGAACGCTCTCAAGTTAATCAACACCATAGGTATAAATACAGCTGACATACCTCTATCCTTTGACAGTTAATCAGCAATTGGTTCGCCTGTCTAACGTTACCACCATGTCGCAAAGACAAACTTCCTCGTCTGGAGACGAGTCCAACTCTCTTCCGGTCCCATCGCCGCAGCCAGCCGGCCCCAGGACCACTCCTTCCCCGTGTAGCAATGCAATCGAGCCCCAGGCTCCATCTCGCGGGCGTTCTTCGTCTCGAGTAGCCACTCGCCTCCTAAGACGCCTAGGCCTACACTCGCCACCTCCGGCGAGAAGCCCAGACGACTCCCCGGTGTCTTTCTACCATTCAACCAGGCCAACGATTCCGCCCATAGGGAAGTGGACCGTGTCGAGTCTGAGGCAAGTGCTGACCAACTTCGACGTCCAGAGTTATATGACTTGTACAAAAATCTGCAACCAACTAACCTTTCTCCCAAGGCCACCACAGCCCCAAAGGCTGCTAAAAGGCAAAACAAACCTTCGGTCACACCTCGCCGGACTCCTCCACCTTCCTCCAGTGCAAGGCCCAGCTCTCCGCGGGCATCAAACCCTAAATTCCGCCGCCGCAAGGCCCTACATGGCTCGGGCCGCAGCCCTCCTTCAGTGACACCGGGGCCCGCAGCCCAAGCGAGCGCTTGGCCGCCGCCAATCTCAGCCCCGCTGCCCGCCCCTTACAGCGCGGAGCTCACAGCTCAAGCAAGCGCTTGGCCATCACACACAGCCCCGCAGCCTGCTCCCTTCAGTTCATGGCCCACAGCCCAAGCAAGCGCTTGGCCGCACTGGCCGCCTCACACAGCCCCGCAGCCCGCTCCTTTCAGCTCGGGGATCGCAGCCCAAACAAGTGCTTGGCCGCACGTGCTGTCAAACACAGCCCCGCCGCCCCCAGCCCCCTACAGCTCTCTCCTCCAGGAGAAACCACAATACTCGCTCTTCAGCGCAACACCAATGCCCGTCCCACCAAACGCCATTGCCTCGGAACCTCCTCAAGTGGCTCACAACATCCGAGCGCAGATATTAGAAGGTGCGAATGTCGATCTCTCCTCACTACTTTCTCTCCTGGCTGCTTCCAACTCTAACCGACAGATAGACTGCGGGGATTTCTCAGTCACGTTAAAGAACCCAAACCCCCTTTCATCTCGAATACTTTCTTTTTCTGAGTTCTCTATTGCTTTCAGCCGATTCACAGAGATCATTTGTTCAGCCTTCTCTCACAGGCGACGCAAACTCAATGACTACCTGGCAATCATAGCCGCATTGTCCTATGGAGGGGGACATTTTTTCACAAACTTTTTTCCGCAAAATGCGCAGTTCGAGTTGCGCAATGGAATCAATGCCCTTACTGGGGTACACTCGATCCAGATCTCCACAGCAGGGTGTTCCTAGGCTGCAGGAACATTTCGTGTGCGGTTTGCAGGTCGGTCGCTCACTCCACCATGACTTGCCCACGAATCAATCCCTCCATAACCCCATGCCCAGAGCCCATCTCCGTGAAATCCTCCAGCTACATCCCAAGATCCGCAACTGCCGAAAACTCAGACCCGGAACAAACAGCAACATCTGCAGCGGACAACAGGCAGCCATGCTTTGTGTAACTCCCGGAGATGTAACAGACAGCGCTGCCGCTATCTTCACATCTGTAGCTTTTGCGGTGGAGCTCACGTTCACACTGTATGTCCAGTGTACAAAGCTGTGAATAAAAAATCTAAAAATTACCTATCGACTCCCGTGAACTTTTCTCGTCTGGCCATCGAACTCGCCCACCATCCAGACAAAATTTAATCTGTAATAACCTCCAATCCGCCCACACTGAGCCTGACGACGTAGATGTCCTTATCGAAAAAGAAGTCAAATCAGGCTTCATGATCGGGCCTTTCGACAAACCGCCTTTTGAAGTGTTTCATGTCAGTCCCATTGGAGTGGCTACAAGAAAATTTTCAGGTAAAAAACGCCTAAATATCACCTCATAAATCCACGGTCCCTAGCATCAATAGCTTGATCCCCCTCTATGAATTTTCTCTCAGGTACCACGACATAGATCAGGCAGTCTAATTGATTAAAATCGTGGGTCAACGAGCCTGGCTCGCAAAAATAGTCATCACTTCTGCCTTCAAAGTGATGCCTATCCATCCGGATTCATGGCATTTATTCAGGATACGATGACTCGGGAAATTCTATTTCGCCGTCCCCTTAACTTTCAGATGCAAAAGCAGCCCCAAAATCTTCGACATGCTATCAAAAGCCGTTTGCTGGATTTTGTCGAACAATTACGCTATTCCCCATCTCATCCACCTCCTAGATGATTTTCTAGTCATTTCATCCCCCAATGCCATCCCAGCCGCCCACATCCTCACAGTCCAAAAAAGTTTTTTCCGAGCTGGGATCCCCATCACTCAGGAAAAAAACATGGGTCCCGCTACATCCATCAAGTTCCTAAATCTCGTTGGGCAACAGACATCAGAACTGCAGTGCGCCCAGGTGCTGCACGGTTACATCAATTCTATAATCTCAATAGTATACATGATGTAGTAGACCATGAAGTTGCCACGCAAATATCTCCCGCAGAACTTCTTTTAGTGCAGTGGGATCATTGGTCATCGTGGAAGTGGGCTTCGTATTCCTGTAGGAACCAAAAAAAAACCCTTTCAGCATAGGTATAAGAAATAACATCGACTACCCAATGTGACAAATGCTGTTTAGACAGTGGCAACACCTGCCTGGCCGTACTGTAGTAGAAAAAAATCTGAAGAATTAGCTTTCCTCAAAGACTGAGTACAATACATACGTAGTACGCAAACCCGTCACTGAACACAGGTTAAGTAACTGCTACTGTTCTGCATGTGAGGAAATGGTTAATATTGAACCACCTCCAGTACCTAATTGTAACTGAGGCTTAATACTTTTGGCAAAATTCAGGGTTAGGCTAAGTGATACTCCAGTGCCATCTGCCTTCCGCCGCTAATAATCTCCACTAACAGAGAGAGCACAGAGCTCTCCTACCTGCTTAGCAGAGCAGAGAGCCAAGAGAAATCCATTTAGAGAGACATATTTCAATCTGTTTTCACAATAGGCCCATACTGTGACTTAGTGAGAGAATTCAATTCGCAGCACTTCGACCTCGGCGCAGTAATATCATCACTCCTGAAAACTCCCTCTCTCCCTCTCCCCCTCTCCCTCTAACTTCCATCAATAGAACCAATATTACTGCGCCAAGGTCGAAGTGCTGCGAAGTGCTCTTCCGCTATACATTATAGTTATCATTTTTTATCCGCTTAGAAAATCGCCACTGTTTATTTTGTGTCACCATACTTACTCGTGTAACTACTCATGTAACCGTCTTTAAATAGGGAAAACATGGAAGTGTTTGGTAGCTTCTAAATTCATCTCTGTTTGGATCCTAAGGAATGAATGGTGCTAAGCTAAACGCTAGCATAGTGGCGCCGCGCGCTAGAGTGATTAAGTGCACGCACTGAGACGGGAAATGTACGCACCAACTCATCTAAGTTGAGGGAAAAACATATTGGAATATGGAAAAATGAAATTCATGAAATGCTGAAATAGCCAAGGCATAACCCTTGTTTGTACTGGCTGCCTTGCCTTGATCCAGTTGAAACAAGTGGCAGAGAACTGGGTCCACCTTAGTGTTCACACACCAGTTTAAAAATTTTTCCAGCTTAGAGAGTAATTGGCCCGAATAGATGGGACTCTAGCATTACTCAGTATCTCGTGTGTTATCTAACTGTTGAGAGACAGACTCCACAGAGACCATACCAACAAGTGCAGAGCAGTCAGGTTTGGATGCCAAATCTGTCCGTCTATCTGTGACAGAAGATCCGCTTGAGCTGGCAGCTGCCATGGGCAGCCCTGTATCAGTCAAATCAGGTCTGGAACCATGGCCTTCCTGGCCAGCATGGAGCCACCATCAGCACAGAGTAATGACCCTCCTTGATCATCTGAATGACCTGAGGAATCAATGGAAGAGGGGGAAAAGCATACAACAATCGTGTTGGCCATTCTTGAGATTTTGAGAACACCTAGGCCAGAGCAGTCCTCCTTTATCTATAAGGGAGTACCATTCCTGATAATGAGTTGTTTCCCTGGATGCATAAAAATCGATCTGGGCTTCCCCATAATGGGTTCAAATTTGACCCATACTTTGGGTGTAAGAGCCACTCTCCTGGGAGAGGCCCTGTCCTGGACAGGATATTGGCTGCCACAACTGGAATGTGAATTGTTCTCAGAGATGCTAGACGGGGCCAAGCCCAAGTCAGTAGCTAATTAGTCGCCTGGAGTAGCAACTAAGCACAGCGTAGCGAATTCGTCCCACCGTGGTGAATTATATGATACACCACAGAGCTGCTGCCTGTTCTCACTAACACATGCTTGTGATGAATAAACCATAG
Organism: Spinibarbus caldwelli; assembly: GCA_039654775.1. NCBI lineage: Eukaryota > Metazoa > Chordata > Actinopteri > Cypriniformes > Cyprinidae > Spinibarbus > Spinibarbus caldwelli. The sequence continues at coordinate 27,106,501 of CM077252.1, read as the reverse complement.
CAACCCCTTGAGGCAAGAAACTGACTTTAGTTTGAGCACATTTGTGTGTTCCAAAGATCAATGGAGCTTCCAGGGGAGCAGAGCCTTCATGCAGAACTGTGTCACCAACAGCTTTACTCCTTTGTCTTTTTTGGACGGAGATGAAATGTTTTAAACCAACACTGTATGTCACGCGCTCTCAACAGGCCCAGAAGGATCACCACTGATGCTGCTGCTATCAGCCAAACAACTTCTGTAATTTGTGCACATTCACCAGTTTTCCAGACTGGCCGTTGGAAAGGGGCCGTCGAGTTCTACCTTCGTACCAAGTTTGGAGTCTCAGCATTCCCGGCCGGGCCGCGGTCAAACCCCCCTCCTCACCGGCGGCCTTGCCCGGGAGAGCGCACCTTTCCCAGCAATGGCTCCGATCTCACCTGTGGTTGTGGTGCGGAGGTCCCCGCGAAGGAGCCGCATTAGTAATTTATTAAATGCAACTAGAAAAATTTACCTTCACTAGTAAGCGAACATACTCTGAAGATCAAAAATAAACCCCACAAACTGCGAACAGTAGTTAAGAGTAATTTAGCCCACACAAGGAACTGACGTGCACCAGTACACGAACGTACCAAGCAAGTCAAACAATCCCCATCCACTGCGAACAGTGATATAGGGTAATAATAGGGTTTAATATTACCAAATATATTGCAATATAAGTATATTCTATTTTTTCTTTGATAAATATCTGAAAAAGAACAGAATTACACCAACACTGCATAGCTTAGCATACTAGCTAAAAGTAATAATGCAAAGCAATAATGCCATATAACCACCACTATTCACAGGGACACAAGGAACCTGTACCATTAGGTGATGAATTGAACGGTGAATAATCAATTTAATTCTGTTTCTGAGGCGAGAAAGGTAAGAGAATCAGCTGGAAGTTCATCCCGCTTTTTATAGTGCGGAAAGCTCCGCCTCCAGGGTCATTGGCATGACTTTGTTACATAAGGTCTAGAGAGAAGGCGGAACGAAGGTTATCATTCTATTAAGACCATAGTGACGGTCAGTGTGAGGTCGAAACAGATTCATGCATAACTGCCACGTTTCAACAGAACCCCATGGTAGCAGAAAGATAGCATCAAATGAGAGAGATATTGACATTCATAAAAAATATTTCAGATGCTAGGCAGACAGTTCTGTTTGACTAGAGATGAAAGAGGCTTTGAACTCCCTAAAATTGCCACACGCTTTGATGACAACTGTGAAAATAACAAGAATTATCATATGCAAAATTACAAGAACATGTTTTGTGAGTATATGAGGTATGACTATGCACTAAAACCGTTTTATTTATATATTTTATGTTGCTTTTTGTGGAGTGATTAATTCAGGAATGTACATGAAGTGCTGTGCACATATACAATATTTTCTGATGGAGAGAGCTGTCTGAAGATAAATGCTCTTTCACCTCGACTCCATCAATTATGTAAACCCTAAAATTAACATTGAGTCAGACTTTCACATTCTCTGCAAATGCTACTGACAGTTTAGTTCATGCATTTTTCAGGCCACTTGAAAACCCGACCATTATGAACGATTTACTCAGAAAAACTTGACGAATAAATTTGGGAGCTTGTGGGAACTTAAACACTGATTGTGTGTCCTCATGCTCTTTTCAGAACGGTTTAGGATTATGTGTGCATCCCTAAGTGACCCGTAAATCTGAGCAAGGCACTTTATATAATGTAGACTGCATCCAAACAATCCATATTTCATGCCATTGTTATGGTGCTATGGATTGGTAAGGGGGAGTCTGAGCTAGATGAAGATAGATGTGACAGTCATATACAGTGCAGTTCAAAAGTTTGAAAATCTGGGATTCAAAATTTAATTTAAACCTTTAAAATAAACAAAATACATTCTGAAATTGATCATTTGTTATGTTGATAATATAGTTTGTAATGAAAAAACTTATTTTAAATGAGAAAATTGCAGTAGCATTTCCACTAGTGGACTATTTGTTATAATTTCCAAGGGCTTTCTAATGTTGACTGGATAATTTCGCTGCCAGCAAATCACTTTAGTGAAAACTGACTCTCGTACAGCTGCGGGAGAAAACTGACTCTCGTACACATCTTCTGTATGTGTGTGTGTGTGTGTGTGTGCGAATGCTTAATACAGGTCCACTGATGTAGGTCAGATCAATGTGCAAATGCATGCCGCTAATTGAATTTCAGGGCCGGTGAGACCGTAAAGTGCAAAGTGCATTAAAAAGATGTTGTGCTTTTGTTTTCCATGCATGTAATCGCATCAGGTTTCTGCCTGCAGTCTGTATGCAAAGAATGCAAATCAGGTCAACACCATTGATTATTTAAAATGATCACTGCCCCAAACAAATATAAATAAAAACACACAAATAAAAGCTAAAAGAAGTGACACCTTGTGTATTACAATTTATCTTTATGATCTGAAATGTAAAGTTGCCTGAATCATCCATTTTAAAGTGGCAAGACTTTTCTTGGCAGTTAAACTTCTGCCTGTGTTTTACCAACGTAATTCCTGTCAATGGACAGACAGTCACATTCATTCTTGTATTGTTGTAGATATTCACTGTAAAACAGTGAAATTTATTAAATAAAATGAGATCATTTCACTCAAATATTACTGTAAGTTCATTGCACTTATTAGATTATGTGAACTCAACAACTTATTAAGCAGAACTCAAACTGAATCAGTTACAGCTTCAGACTGTGAAAGGACAATAAATGTTTGAAGTTAAATGTTATTTCATATGTTTTTACACAAGATTAAAGGGATAGTTCACTCAAAAATGAAAGTTATATTCAAAGTTGTTGTTTTTTTTTTTCTTCATTTGTACAGTAAAGTACAGTTTTCAGCTGGTCTTTGGTAACTCATAAATTTATAGTCCATGGCTACTGGCACTTTAAAAATTAAAATATCATATCCACCTTATTTTTCAATGTGGAAGTAAGATTTTTTCTGTGAATGTGCGAGACTTCCGTTTTATTATCCACAAATAACAAAGTGCAATAAACAGTAAAAATTGTTTGTGCTACAACCCGCTGTATTTATAATTAAGACTATACATTAAAACATTATGATAAGAAACACCAGTTTGCAATATCAAGCAGCAAAACGAGCTGTTTCGTACAGCTAAAATTAGCTGGAAGTGGATACAAATAGCCATGCCCGCTCTTACAGTAAGAATAAGGTGGATACAGGCAATACACTATTAATCCTGATGATATATTGAGGTCTTGTGAAGTGAAATGATCAGTCTGTGCAAGAAACTGAACATTATTTATAACATTATTACCTGTAATCAGGCAAACTGATGGTCTGTAATGTATTTTTATTATAATAATATATGTATTTGCATATATATTTGAATATTTACAAAGAGATCAATATTTGTAAATGTTTATTATTGTAATCAACATAAATCCACTAATGTAGTCCATAAAGCTTTTCATTACCATTCATGAACAGCTTCCCAGAAGACGGGACAAATACACACATCAAACATTCACAGGGCAAAGTCACTCCATGAACTGCATCCTGATTCAGTCTGCTACAAATGTGTAAGTTTGCTCTGAGATCCTGCTCTTATTTGCAATAGCAGAAAGGGAATCATTAAGAAATGTCACAGGCAGTTGTTTGATCTGTCATACCTTTTCCTTCCTTAACCGGTATGACAGAGCCTCCGACAGAAGAGGCAAAAACAGTTGGCAGATGTGACATCCCCTACCGTTGAGAAATTTTGCATCAGCTAATGCAACCTGAGCTTAACAGACAGAGTTGATTCCATAAAATCTGACAATAGCATATTACTAAGCTAATGAGTTGATACTCCAATAAGTGCAAAAATACGTAGCACATAGATTTTTGGTGTAATAGATCATGACTAACTAGATACTATTGTCTAAGTGTAGTTGTATTGAACATACCATCCCTTTTGAAAAAGAAGTACACTTTATAATGGTATCATCATGGCAAAGATCCAAACAGCTACTTGAGCTCCTCAGAGGGAAGGTTTTTGAGGCTTATGAGGGACACTGTGAATGTGCACCAGTCAACCAAGAGACTGCCCAAATCTGGCCTACATGGGAGATCAGTAAGGAAGAAGTCTCATGCATTCAGATTTTATAAGGCAAAATTGAAGTTTGCCATCCAACTACTACATTAAACAGGACTTGGAACAATGTGCTCTGGACAGAAGAATCCAAGGTGAAGTGGATTGGCCACACTTTCAAACACTGTTGGAGAAAACCAAACACTTAATTTGAGGTATAACTGTGAAGCACTGAGGGAATGATGTGGTTTGTGGATGTTTCGCTGTAAGTTTTTGTTCTGTGTTTTTTTTCTTCAGGGCCTGACAAACTTGCTATCACAACTACAAACTGCATATTATGTAAAGAGTGCTAGAGGAGAACATGAGACCAGTAGTTGAAACTGAACCATAATTGTAGTTGTCAACATGAAGATGACCATGAACATATGCACTTCAGTCTTAAGCCAGGATTTCAAAGTCTTTTTTTTCTTTTTTTAAATCGAGAATTGAAATGATAGTCTATAAATAATGCAAATCCTACACTCTAAAAAATGCTGGGTTAAATACAACCCAGTGCTGGGTAAGTATTGGACAGAACAAATGCCGGGTTGTTTTCAACCAACAGTTGGGTTAAATGTTTAACCCAACCTTCTGGGCGGTAACCCAACCGCTGAGTCTGTCCATATTTTACCCAGCGCTGGGTTGTATTTAATCCAGCATTTTTTAGAGTGTAAACACACACTGATAAACTTAAAAGGTTATCAGACAATAAAAAAAATAATATTAAAAGCAAAAATTCATGTATTGATATGTTACTTTTTTGAAGCAAGTTCGTTAAATACTGTTCTTCCACTAAAAAAATAGTTTGGTTACACTTTATTTTGATAGTCCACTTTAGACATTCTACTAACTATAAGTAACTTTGCAACTACATGTCAACTAATTCTCATTAATTTGCAACTACATGTCTACTAACTCTCAGAGTAGACTGTTAGGTTAGGTTTAGGGTTAGTAGAATAAGTCTAATGAGCATTCTCATTAGTCTGCATGACTGAAAGTATGTTAGATATTGATGCATATAAAATAATTATACTTCATTATCAATTAATACATAATTCCAAATTACATAAAAATGAAGTAAACATTAAGTAGCATCGCTGTTTTTGTACTATTATATATCAGGTTTTGAAACCAAGCCTCTGTCTATTATTTCATGTACATAGAATCCAAACAGCATTTGTACTTTAGGCAATGGTATATGGATTAAGGGAGGATTAGGCCTATTAGTCCCCCACCTCACCTCCAGAGATTACCAGTATTCTGCTTCAGTGGAGCAAACCACAGTCTTATTCCCCACCCAGTGGAGCTCCACACCACAGACAAAAAAAAAAAAAAATTATATATATATATATATATATATATATATATATATATATATATATATATATATATATATATATATATATATATATATATATATATATATAGATCTCACAAAGAAAATACCCAGATAATATTTCACATCAAAACTAAAATTGTCACGGGACGTGCTTGTAGAAAAGCGACGTTGGAGTAGACATAAATAGTCTTTTAATTCCAACTTCAGAACAAAGAACAGGAGAACTAAGAAACATCACATGCATTCCATTAAATTAACATCAATCCAGGAACAAGACTAAGGGAGAACTGAGGACGTATAAGAACCAAACAAAGGGAACTAATGAGATGATTAATACAACACCGGTGAACACAATGAAGGTGATTAACTAATAATGAGAAAAGGAACCAAAAACCAAATAAGGGCAAACAGGAACTAAACAGGAACATACAAGTCACGTCACCCCCCCCCCCCTCCTCCCCCCCCCCCCCCCCCCCCCTCCTGGAAGGTGCGTCCCGCGCCATAACAGTTACATTGGGGAGGGGAGGGCGGGCGCCCTGGAGGCTGGTGCAGGGCAGGAACAGGGTGGAGACAAAGAGGGCCTCCAGGCCGGATCAGACAGTTCAGGGAGCCATGGTGGATCAGGGACTCCCCCCCCATCCAAGATTTCCTGGGGGAAATCAGGGGCCTACAGGCCAGGATGGGCTCTGGGGGGCACTCTGGAGGAACGGGCACTGGAGGAGCGGAGCTGGCTGGGACCAGCAGAGACGAAGGAGACTCAGAAGATGATGGAGGGCTGGATGGGACCAGCAGAGACTCAGGAGACTCAGGAGATGGAGGAGGGCTGGACTTGGGATCTGTGGCCCTCCCTGGGCCAAATGGGGGAACAGTAGCCCTCTCTGGGCTTGATTCGGGAACAGAAACCTTTTCTGTGCTGGACGCAGGAACAGGAACCCTCTCTGGGCTGAACTTGGGAACGGCAGCTCTCTCTTGAATCTGGCCAGGGGATAGAGCCATCTCTCGACTCTGGTCAGGGGCTAGAGCTGACACTGGAGCAGACTCAGGGGCTGGAGCCGGAACTGGAGCGGACTCAGGGGCTGGAGCCAATACTCGAGCGGACTCAGGGGCGCATCCTGGAGCGGACTCTGGAGAGAGGATAGGGGCTGAGAACTCTGGTGGAAGCGCCATATCCAAGAGTCCAGGGACATGAGCTGGCGCCTGTTTTTCTGGGCTTGAGAGTGCAGGGGCCGGCGGGCTTGAGAGTGAAGTGGCTGGGTGTTTCTGGGCTGAGGAGTGGAACGGATCTGGGAGTGGCTCGGGGAAACACGGGAGGAACGGAGGGAGCGGGACTATTGGAGCGGTATGTGGAGGGTGCTGGTTTATGGTGAGCTGGAGTGCCAACATGCCTCCGGATAGGGAGTGAACAGTTATCATTTATCTACTTCAACAAAGAAATAAGAGAAATTTAAATTGAGAACGTAATTAATAAAGTCTGCTACGGGTATATAACAATTGTCAGAAATCGAAACAAATTGTCATTGTCCAGTCCCATCCGGAAGCAAACATTAAGCATATGATCACTCCAGCTCACCAGATGGAAAACACTCAGGAACTCCTCCACATATCACTCCAAAGGCCGTCCATCCTGCTTGATGTTCAGCAAGAAGTCTTCAGCCCAGCTCATCTTTGTGGGTGCTGGATTCTGTCACGGGACGTGGTTGTAGAAAAGTACACAACGATGGAGTAGACGTAAATAGTCTTTTAATTCCAACTTCAGAACAAAGAACAGGAGAACTAATAAACATCAACACACGTATTCCATTAAATTAACATAAATCCAGGAACAAGACTAAGGGAGAACTGAGGACTTATAAGAAAGAACCAAAGGGAACTAATGAGATGATTAATACAACACAGGTGAACACAATGAAGGTGATTAACTAATAATGAGAACAGGAACCAAACCAAATAAGGGCAAAGGAACTAAACAGGAACATACATGAGACAAAAATAAAATAATTTAAATGATATTGCAATGATATCTGTCAGTTAGATGGGATGTTTTATGTGTGGGATCCCAAAACCTGACCCAAAGGCAGTAAATTCTCAACAAATTTCCACCCTTCAACAATTTGGGGTCAGTTAGATTTTATTCACCAAGGATGCATTTCAATGTTTCAAAAGATTAAGATTGAGAGTTAAATCATCATATTAGAATGATTTCTGAAGGATCATGTGACACAGAAGACTGTAGCAATGATGCTGAAAATTCAGCTTTGATCACAGCAATAAATTACATTATAAAATGCTAAAATAGAAAAATTATTTTAAATTGTAATACTTCACAATATTACTGTTTATACTGTATTTTTTGATCTAATAAATACAGTATTGGTGAGCAGAAGAGATGTATGATCTTATAGTATTATGTTATGCAATCATTAGTTTTGGTCCTCTGATTTGATTGGTCAACAGGCAGGAACACTTTAATTTAGGAACCAATTCTCACTATTAACTAGTTGCTTATTAGCATGCTTTTACTATCATATTGGCTGTTTATTAGTACTTACAAAGCACATATTAATACCTTATTCTGCATGATCATATTTTAGATCCCTACCCCATACCTACACCTAACAACTAACTTGCTAACTATTAATAAGCAGCAAATTACAAGTTTATTGAGGCAAAAATAGTTAACAGTTAGTTAATGATGAGAATTGGTCCGCAAACTAAAGTGTGATCCAACTGGCTTTCCAAGAGTGCAGATATTTAGTATAACAGCACTGAGATGTTTGGCACTATGTGTCTTTCAGACCAGATTACTGAGTGTTGCGGAGTGGAAGGAGCATCTGAAGGAGGTTTATGATTCTGCCTGGAGCAAGTTTTTTTTTTTTTTTTTTTTAATAAAGCATTTGTGTTTTCTTTCGCTCCAGGAGCGCTCAAAGCAACGTTTCCTTCACCAGTCAGCAGGGAGCAGGAAATTGAAATCCCGGAGCTGGAGCAAAGGCGGAGTGATAGAGTGGGAAGGGGAAATTGCTGTCGCTCTTCCACTCAAAATTCTGTTCCAGTTTGCAGGTTGTTTGTTGAAGTTTAAAGGGTTCACCTACAAGAACTCACCCTCATGCCGTTTCAAAATTGTATGTCTTTTTTCAAACACAAAAGTTATTTAGAACATATCAGTGCTTTTTTGTCCATACAATGAGGTGTCTTCAGCAAATCATTCCTCAGAGTCATAACAGTGATTGTGGAAGTGAAAACACATGGACACAGTGATGTTCATCAGATCACATAATTTAGTGGAAAATTAATATAAATTATATTTCTGTTTAAATAAATGTGTAACTACTGTATACTAGGGATGCAACATTACTGTTAGGCCATGGTTCAATACATACCTAATTTTTTTAAACCACGGTTTTTGGTTTGGTTTAGCTCTGATGGCTTGGCACATCAGAGTGTTTTCTGTGATTTAAAATGCAATTTTTAAAACACACACACACACACACACACGCACACACACAAACGCACACGCGCACACACACACACACACACACACACACACACACTTGAATTTGTGGTTTACGGGGACTCTCCATAGGCATAATGGTTTTTATACTGTACAAACTGTATTTTCTATCGCCCTACACCAACCCTACACCTAAACCTACCCCTTACAGGAAACTACTGGCAATTTTTGAATTTCATAAAACACCGTTTTGTATGTTTTTTAAGCCTTTTGTTTTATGGGGACACAGGAAGTGTCCTCATAAACCATGTTTACGTTGTAGTACCCATGTCATTATACACATTTGTGTCCTCGTAAACCATATACAGGTGCATCTCAATAAATTAGAATGTCGTGGAAAAGTTAATTTATTTCAGTAATTCAACTCAAATTGTGAAACTCGTGTATTAAATAAATTCAATGCACACAGACTGAAGTAGTTTAAGTCTTTGGTTCTTTTAATTGTGATGATTTTGGCTCACATTTAACAAAAACCCACCAATTCACTATCTCAACAAATTAGAATATGGTGACATGCCAATCAGCTAATCAACTCAAAACACCTGCAAAGGTTTCCTGAGTCCTCAAAATGGTCTCTCAGTTTGGTTCACTAGGCTACACAATCATGGGGAAGACTGCTGATCTGACAGTTGCCCAGAAGACAATCATTGACACCCTTCACAAGGAGGGTAAGCCACAAACATTCATTGCCAAAGAAGCTGGCTGTTCACAGAGTGCTGTATCCAAGCATGTTAACAGAAAGTTGAGTGGAAGGAAAAAGTGTGGAAGAAAAAGATGCACAACCAACCGAGAGGACCGCAGCCTTATGAGGACTGTCAAGCAAAATCGATTCAAGAATTTGGGTGAACTTCACAAGGAATGGATTGAGGCTGGGGTCAAGGCATCAAGAGCCACCACACACAGATGTGTCAAGGAATTTGGCTACAGGTATCGTATTCCTCTTGTTAAGCCACTCCTGAACCACAGACAACGTCAGAGGTGTCTTACCTGGGCTAAGGAGAAGAAGAACTGGACTGTTGCCCAGTGGTCAAAAGTCCTCTTTTCAGATGAGAGCAAGTTTTGTATTTCATTTGGAAACCAAGGTCCTAGAGTCTGGAGGAAGGGTGGAGAAGCTCATAGCCCAATTTGCTTGAAGTCCAGTGTTAAGTTTCCACAGTCTGTGATCATTTGGGGTGCAGTGTCATCTGCTGGTGTTGGTCCATTGTGTTTTTTCAAAACCAAAGTCACTGCACCTGTTTACCAAGAAATTTTGGAGCACTTCATGCTTCCTTCTGTTGACCAGCTTTTTAAAGATGCTGATTTCGTTTTCCAGCAGGATTTGGCACCTGCCCACACTGCCAAAAGCAGCAAAAGTTGGTTAAATGACCATGGTGTTGGTGTGCTTGACTGGCCAGCAAACTCACCAGACCTGAATCCCATAGAGAATCTATGGGGTATTGTCAAGAAGAAAATGAGAAACAAGAGACCAAAAAATACAGATGAGCTGAAGGCCACTGTCAAAGAAACCTGGGCTTCCATACCACCTCAGTAGTGCCACAAACTAATCACCTCCATGCCACGCCGAATTGAGGAAGTAATTAAAGCAAAAGGCGCCCCTACCAAGTATTGAGGACATATACAGTAAATGAACATACTTTCCAGAAGGCCAACAATTCACTAAACATGTTTTTTTTTTATTGGTCTTATGAAGTATTCTAATTTGTTGAGATAGTGAATTGGTGGGTTTTTGTTAAATGTGAGCCAAAATCATCACAATTAAAAGAACCAAAGACTTAAACTACTTCAGTCTGTGTGCACTGAATTTATTTAATACACGAGTATTTAATTTATTTAATATACTGAAATAAATGAACTTTTCCACGACATTCTAATTTATTGAGATGGACCTGTATACCAGTACACACACACACACACACACACAAAATTCCTGTACACTTTTGTACACTGGAGAAAAACATGGATTATCATACATCTACTTTAAATTTCTTTTGTGAGAAGTATTATTTTTCCTATTTTTACCCAAAATTGGATGGATTGGCCATTATTGTGCATTATAAACACATGTAATGTTTGTTTCATTCATACTGGATGCCAGAGGGCGTCCTCACGCAGAAGCTCCACATATGCATCACAGAAGTAAGTAATGACGCAGAAAATCGCTAATAGGGACAAAGGCATCCAGGTAACGATGTGACTGAATAAAAAGAAGACAGAAATGTTTTGAATGATGAAACATGGAGACAATAAACACTTGACTGCAACAATGTATAGTTTATCTGTGCTCTTCAAGCCATCTCGGGCATTTTTATAATAATTAAGTATGTTTATAATCCATTGCTAATGGACATAGTCTTTATTGCAGTATAGAATATATTCTCTGCCTTATTCGGTGATAAGAAGCCAGATCACAAAATGAAATTATTTCAAACTGATGTTGTGGAGTAAAAGCATGTCATAATGTTCTCTTTTGTTGGACAACAGGTTTAGAAATTCTTCTCATTACAATTTATTACAAGGGAAGATGTTCAGTGTGTTGCTTTTTCAAATGCATGTTATAAGCGGGGATACATTTCCTTATCTCTGCAAATAGACTCGCGAGCACACAGAGCCAGTTCGGAGAGACATGAAACACACAGAACTGATTTAAACACTAACCCGAAAAACCGCAATTGACAAGCATGTATTGAACTGTGGATGTCGTACCAAATGGTTGCGAAAAATTGTGGCATCCCTACTGTATACCCTGACATTCACAAAGAGGCACACATGTGAAGTCAGAATTATGAAGAGAAAGGACGCAATTACCACTTTTGTGGGGTATAATAGAAAATAAATGTAACAAGCAGTGCTACTTCCCTTACCAAAACATAGTATACTTCGTTTATTTTATTAAGTATACTTAAGTAAAGTTCAAGTATATTTTAAGTATACTTTACAAGGGAATACAAATATGAGTGTACTTGTAGTATACTTGTAAGTGTACTATTTCAATACTCCTTGAAACTAAATTGGCCCATTTTCTAGTATATAAAATTATACTTTTTAAGTTTAATTATAACAGTAGTAAACTTTGAGTACTCAACTAGTTTACATCAAAGTTTTAAGCTTGTACTGCAACTATACTAAAAGTGAACTTATAGGTATACTGATAGTTTACTATTTAAATACTTGTAGTAGCATTTTTAGTACACTTTGAAGTATAGTCTCAGTACACTACTAGTTTAGTAGTTTTATACTGCAAGTATACTCGTAAGTTTTCTTTGAGTGAACTTTACATCATACTTTAAGTATACTACTATGTCCCTATTTAGGTATTAATTTGTATATATTTTTTTTATGAATATTTGAACATGCAAAACATCAAAATAAATAACAGGGTATCTGTTTGTAAACAAAAACATTGTATTATAGCTTCATGCATTCTTTTTTTAAACACTTGAATGTGGGTAATTTTCATAAAATAATAAATAAATAAATAAATAAATAAATAAATAGAAGAAAGAAATAAACAACATTTTGAACAAAAAGCTGAAAAAAGACTATGAACTGGATTCAAAATGATAATCAAAACATAGATGGAGTCGATCAACACCTCAAAGCTTGACAGTCATTATTACCTCTTCATTGGTTGACATTTTATTTCATAACGTTACACAGTTTTGAAGCTGTTTTATATCAGATGATCGTGTTAGATTATGTGTTGTTTCAGTTTGTTCTTCACTCGTATTTTTTGGAAATTCTGTACAGAAGATGTGTACTAGTACCCCTACCGTATAACAATGAAAACACGGAGTCTAGGAGCACATATTTAAGTATAGCTTAAATATGTTTAGACTTTTTCTAAGTATAAGTCAAGTACACTTAAATGTCATTTTAAGTATATTTCTGAGAAGTACATAAAGCCCATTTCTGAGAAGTACATAAAAAGTAAACTAAAAGTATACTTTCCTATTTTTAGTTTAAAAGAAGTATACTAATAGCACACTTGAATAAACTTAGTTTTTGTAAGGGTTTTGGCAGTGAGTTATATATAAAGTAATGATGTCACTTTTGAAAAGAGTAACAAGCAATGGATAATATATTTAAGGCTTTCCTAGAGCAAATAATATATACAGTGCTGCTTGAAAGTTTGTGAACCCTTTAGAATTTTCTATATTTCTACATAAATATGACCCAAAACATCATCAGATTTTCATATAAGTCCTGAAAGTAGACAAAGAGAACCGAATCAAACAAGTGAGAGGAAAATATTTTCTTTGTCATTTAAGTATTGAGAAAAGTGTTACATATCTGTGCGTTGCAAAAGTATGTGAATCTCTTGGATTAGCAGTTAATTTAAAGGTGAAATTAGAGTTCATCTGTGCAGAGGTGTTTTCAGACAGTGCAATGACTACCAAATGTCAGTACGTGACCTGTTTTATTCAAAGAACAGGGATCTATCAAAGTCTGAGCATGTTTGTGGAAGTAAATCATGTCACGAACAAAGGAAATTACTGAGGACCTTGGAAAAAGATGTTGCTCATCAGGCTAGAAAAGGTTACAAAACCATCTCTAAAGAGTTTGGACTCCACAAATCCACAGTCAGACAGATTGTGTACAAATGGAGGAAATTCAAGACCACTGTTACCTTCCCGAGAAGTGGTCGACCAACAAAGATCACTCCAAAGCAAAGCGTGTAATAGTCTGCGAGGTTGCAAAAGTTCCGGGGTAACTTGTAAGCAACTAAAGGCCTTTCTCACATTGGCTAATGTTAATGTTCATGAGCCCACCATCAGGAGAACACTGAACAACCATGGTGTGCATGGCAGAGTCGCAAGAAGAAAGCCACTGTTCTCCAAAAATAAAATTGCTTGCTAAAGATCATGTGGACAAGCCAGAGAACTATTGGAGAAAGGTTTAATGGATGGATGAAACCAAAATAGAAATTTTGGTTTAAATGAGAAGCTATTATGTTCTGAGAAAAGAACACACTGCATTCCAGCTTAAGAATCTTATCCCATCTGTGAAACATGGTGATGGTTGTATCATGGCTTGGGCCTGTTTTGCTGCATCTTGGCCAGGACAGCCTGCCATCATTGATAGAAAAATGAATTCTGAATTACACCAGCAAATTCTAAAGGAAAACGTCAGGACATCTGTTTAAGAACAGAGTCTCAAGAGAACGTGGGTCATGCAGCAAGACAACAACCCCAAGCACACAAGTCATTCTACCAAAGAATGGTTAAAGAAGAACAAAGTTAGCGTTTTGGAATGACTGAGTCAAAGTCCAGACCCTAATCCAATTAAAATGTTGTGGAAGAACCTAAGCAAGCAGTTCATAGGAGGAAACCCACCAACATCACAGAGTTTAAGTGGTTCTGCACTGAGGAATGGGCTAAAACTCCTGCATGTTATTGTGCAGGACTGATCAACATTTACAAGAAACTTTACCTTCAGTTACTGCAGCAATAGGGGGTCACACCAGATACTGAAAGCAAAGATTCACATACTTTTGCAACACACAGTTATGTAACACTGGATCATTTTTCTAAATAAATAAATGACAAACATTTTTTTTTTCTCTCTCACTTGTTTGACTTGGTTCTCTTTGTCTGCTTTCAGAACTTATATGAAAATCTGATTATGTTTTGGGTCATATTTATGCAGAAATATAGAAAATTATAAAGGGTTCACAAACTTTCAAGCAGCACTGTATATATATATATTATATGCTCTAGGAAAGCCTTGAATATATTATGATACATTTTATTGATAATATTTATAACTCCATGGATTTGGATGGCAATAAAATCCCAGACTAACCCTATAAATGTTGAAAATAGCTTATGTCCCAATGAGAAACAATTACCATCTGAATAGGGCTTTCGTGTGGAACATGAACCAGATACGTTTTTGAGAGATGAATTCTCCTGTAAGTTTTAAAAAAAAAAAACAAAAAAAAAAACATCTTGAATAACAAGCAGATCAAATCTGAAAAGAGATGAGTTTGGTCCAAGAACCCACTGTGTGCTTCCATGAAATTCCCTTGAGAATAATCTGCAAATCAGCAGTATTAAACCCAATTAAATCATTGGAATTTCTATTTTGCTACAGTAGTGAGCCTTGGTTCTTCTCCATCGTTCTCCCCGACTGTGTTAAGTTTGGTTGCATGGGGCCTACAGCTCATGGGCCACTTTAAAACTTAATTCACCCTGTGCCAGCATTCCATCATCCTCTTCTAATAACCACAACGATCACAGACATTGCGACATCTGCCTGGACAGACGAAGAGATAATATTCTTTCCCCAGCCTTCGGGGAGAAGTCAGAAGCTGAGATTGAGTTGAATGCTCTCTTGTTGGCAGGCCATAGCTCATGAAAAACTGGCACATTGGGATGAGAGAGACGCAAGAGGACTTTGAGCCAAATGTGGAGCAGACCGCGTCCCAGACAGCTGTGGCGGCAGGGGGGAACGACGGTTCCTGAGACAGTTGTGATAAAGGCTTCAAAACTCCTGCAAGGATTTTACTGCTAGGTAACAAGTCTTAGGAGTGACCTGGATTCAGAAGCTTAACAAAGGATTAGGTGGCATTCTTTGAGGCGGATTTTACACTGTTTTTATTTGAAAAGGAGTTACACTCTGGCCATCCGTATAAGCTTTTGTTGTAATTCTTTCAGAGAGAAAAAAAAAAAAAAAAATCAATTTTTTTTTTTTTCTCAAAAATGAAAGTCCTGTCATAATTTATCCATGTTGTTCCATCCTTCCTTCCTTCCTTCCTTCCCTTCTTTCTTTCTTGGAACACAAAAGGAGATGTTTAATAGATTGTCCATGCTGCTCACATCTCCAGTATATACAGTATATCTAAGACTTATGGCCATGAGTCTAAGAAATGCATTTTGAGCACTCTTCAAAAAAAACTTTTGAGTCACAAACACACTAAAAAAAAAATGTAGGATGTAGTATTTACTTTGAAACTGTTTTTCTCAGAAATTGCTAGTAAATTTATTAAAACATAATTATGAAGAAACGGCAGGTATCACACTGTCAGACATTTCAAAGGGTTTTTACAGTAACTTACTGGAAACACTGTTGCCAGTAAGTTATTGTAATTAAGATTTACAGTAGCAAACTGTATCTGATTTACAGTTGCAAACTGTAAAATCCAATTCATCAGTATACTACTGTAATTCGTTCATTTCAATATAGATTTCATTACATTTTATAATTTTTTATATAGAATTCATTTCATTTTTACTCTACATAGGTACTACTGGCATTCAATTAAAACAGACACAATAATTACAAAATATCACATTCTTTATTTAAAACATTGCATGTACAACACTTAAAAATACAGTCTTCCAATGATGGAACAGTGCATCTTCACCATTTCTGCTGTCTTAGGACGTTTTGAAATGCATTTTGTTGTCTCCTTTGGATTTATCCTCACAAAGAATCTTTAGGCAACAGAAACATAATAGGGAAAAAAAAGACAAGCCGCCAAAGAATATATAGCCATCTGCAAAACCCAGGTGCTGCTCCAAAACGTGGCCACCACCTTTGCCACTATCCGCTTTGTTAGTGACAGAAATGTCTTTTCTGAAAAACAAGAAGTAGAAATTGCACACTTTTAAAAGGCAAACCCAATATAGAATACACAAATCTCTCAAAACCATAGTTGTTCTCTTACCATGAATTATCAGTCTCAGGGTGGCTGGCCTGCTCATGTCTTTCTTGATGCTTCATTGCAATTGCCTTTAAAACACAAATACAAAAAAAAAAAAAAAAAAAAAAAAATGCAGTAAATCTTAAATTCCATTAAAAACTGTAACAAACTAATTCTAAAATTAGAAAGGCAGCTAGCCATAAAACTTGTTTAACCTAGCTAACATACTATTTTATTTTCTCAATAGGCTACTGGCCAACATTAACTACTACCACCTGAACAAAATTTCACATTAGTTAACCTAACGTTAATATAAGATACGCGTTGCTCGTTAAAATTTTAATTCAGTAACTTAATTCAATAAGCTGACAAAAGTCGTTTGAAACGACAGTGCAGTTTACCATAGTAAAGTTTGTAACCGCCATGTTGATGGGTAAATGTTACTAGATTAAACTGGTTTTCAAAAATCTGACACAAACACACAGACAAACATACATATAGTTTTACCTTGCTTGCTGGTCTTATTCTCTCGTCAGGTGCATCGACACACAGCGCAGATGTTCTCCGGAGCTCTTCCACTCTCGTGGGTTCATCCCCGTGCAAAACCCGCAGTGCTGCCCCACTGGATCCGTGTCTTCCTCGGACGCGAGCGGCGCGACTCGACAAAAGACAATATAGAATCCATTATATATACACTATCTACAGAGGATGTGGACAGTAAAGTGATGCCCCGGTATATTTCTGATGTACAGATGTACTCCAAGCACTCACGCTGTTTCTGACATGAAGGACAAACAGATTTTCCCATCATTACAAGCGATGAAACATCCTGTAGTCAGTCCCAAGCTGTTGCGGCGTTGTAGTCACGGTGTAAAGCAAATCGTGTCAATTCAAATGTAAGAAATGAGGAAATAAAACAACCTCAATAGAAAGGCACCAAAGAGGCCGTTACAGCAAATACAATAGTATACAGCAATTTAAAAAATACAGTAAGTCTTTGTATGTGGGGTCTGACGTCACAGAAAATTCCCATGATGCAAAGGGTATTACAGTTATTTACTGTAAAGGGAATTTGCAGTATTATACTGGGTGAGATACAGTAAATTACTGTAGAGATTACAGAAATGTCTAACAGTGCACATTGAATTAAATAAGTCATTTTGAAATACAAAGACAGTACTTTCTTGTAAAATGCACACTGAGTCCAATGATAGACTAACAGAATTCCGCCAGATGTTGTCCCAACTAATAAAACAGTTGTTGTCAGGGAATCTCTGTCACCACAGTCACCGCAGTCACAGCCTCCACCGTCACCACAGTCATCAGCCACCACGAGTCACACCAGATCACACTCACCTGTATTCTGATCACCTGCACCTGCCGTCTCCAATCAAGTCACATATAAAGTCACGCTCCACTCAGTCACAGATCTTCTGGTCTACCGCTCACTACCTTAAACCACACCAGACTCTCATGTGATACTTACCTGTCTATGCTTGCCTTTAGATCTCCAGCGATTCTCCTACAATTCTCCAACATTGATTCCCCACGGTCCTGGACATCCTCTCACCAACGGACCTGCAAAGAAAGCATATATCAGCATTCAGCTAAGAACTCTTAAACTGAAAACAATCCTTGACACTCACCTGCCTTTGCTCCTCATGATCTGCATCTCCATTCCTGTCAATAAACCGGTCTTAACATTCACTTACCTGTTTGTCTCCGGCTCGAATTGTGACAGTTGTCTAAACAAACAGTTTTATATTGATCAATACTGCTGGAAATTTTAAGGGTCTGTTAGTTCCCAGCATGCATTGCAGCATGAATGAATTTATGTGGTTACTGTTATAGGACCGTTGTTTTGCAGTTTGCTGAATTTTGTTCGTTTGTTTTATTTAATTTTTTTTTAATTTTTTTTTTTTTTTTTTTATTTGTGTTTGTCAAGTGTTCAGGTCTTTGCTTTTGTACAATGATTGTGCCTTGAGAAACATGGCTACCAGACTGGACAATTTATTGTTATTAATTGAAGATCAATTGAACAAGAACTTTGTAACTGAATAAAGTAGTTATGGGCTAAATGAGGCATTTTCCCATTAGGGCACAAACCAATTAAAATCCTAAATTAAATCTGTTCATCCTATAAAGTGACGAGGTCTCTTCAGAGAAATTAGATTAATTTTCATTTTTGGGTGAACTATCCCTTTAAATCTTGAATGTTTTTGGCAGAATGGAGGGTGAATTGGTGAAATGGCTTTCAGTGGAGGGACAGAAATCTCTCAGGTTTCAATCATTTGTTCAAATATGAACAATTTTTATGGGTTGGGAACAGTGTGAATTTTTGTCAACATTAAATTTTCATGTATATGCTTTCAAGATTCCATAATGACAAATAACCATTATAAACGTCATGCTAATCTTCTGAATCCACAAGATAGCTTTGAGAAAAAACTGAAATCTCTATGTATCAATTATTACTTTACTAGTTATTTAGTTTATGCTATTCTCTATGTAGGCTACACATGCAAAACACACCCCATCATGTTATAATCAAGAAAGCAAGCTGTCAGTCTGAGTCAGAGTCCAAAAAACAAACAAAAAAAAAAAACCGAATAAAAAAAAAAAAAAAAATAAAGCTACATTGCTATAAAAATAAGTAATTAGTACATTTAGATGCAATGGATTAAGACAAAAATGGTAAGCTGTGACTCACACTTGTAATCTCAAATATATTTTTCTATTAATTGAGCAGCCCTAATACAAACTCAATATAAAAAGAGTGAGTTACAGTTTTTAAATCTAAATGAGTGTCTGGCAGACTATTGGATTAGACAGGCACTGGTGGATGTGTTTACAGTGTGCTGCTTTTGACAAATGACACTGCTTCTCCAGCCTGCTGTACTGCACCAATCAAATTATCCCAAGGTGACACGCTGAAATGCTAATATCTTCGTCTTCATCACTGCATAAGGCTTTTGGATGTAGATATTGAAAATTGATAAATTCTCTCTGCATTTCAGGATTCAAGCCAACTCAGAAATGTCCTAAACAATGCAATGAGTCCTCACCTGACCTTTAGTTTAATTATAAGGAAGAAAAAAAAGTGTGCTCAGTTTTCAGATTTGTGTGTAATAAGATCACACGAAAGCAGCACATATTTATTTGGCACCCATATGAACAGGCTACAGTATTTTCACTGCATGCATTACCAACATGGTGCTGCATAGCAGAATTGTAACTGCAAGTAGAGTTTCGATGCTAAGCCAATATTTACAGTGCTGAACTCAGCAGAAAACAATAAACCCATTTATAAAGACAGTCTTTTGATAGTATTTTATGAAGCAACATAAAAACCTGGAATGAACTACTCAACCATTCCTACTACACAGTAAATTTGTTGGAAAAGACAAAACAGGACTTTCAATTCTGTAAATCTGACTGAATTCAGACTACTACCACTATCTGAAAATTTGTATTTATTTATTTAGTTAGTTAGTTGTTGTTGTTGTTGTTGTTTCAGCTGGCTGCCAAGGCACTAGCTTTAATTTGAATTAATGTACTACAATTAAAAAATACAGACATGACATTAGGAAAAAAAAAATATTTATATCATGGCCATGAATTAAGAATTCATTCCCACGACTTAAAATTGAACAATTAGTCTCCTTGTTTTAAGTAAATTGTGTGCACGATTTACTAATTTGTTACCTCATTTTAAGTAAATCATGAGCACTTTTTAGGCCTACTAGTTTGTTACCTTGTTTTAGGTAAATCCGTTCAGTGCATTTAATGATTTGTGAATAGAATAGACTATTGTAGGGGTGGGCGGTGTGACCAAAATTCTGGTTCACGGTATGATTAATTTCTTTTCACGGTAACGATATATATTCACGATTTAATCAAGAGAGGGAAGAGTTCAGTAGTGACTAAGGAGAGCAGCAGTATGCAAACTGAACATCAGCTACTGTTAGTGCTGACTAAGTAGTTTAAATTATACACACCTTATAACCGCGTCTTTATTTGACTCTAGCCTGGTGAATACTGACATGCTGCTCAGCCTTTCATATTTGCCTCTCATTGCGTGTGCACGTCTCTTGCATCATTTAAGGGGTCATGAACTGCCTTTGTTTTTTATTTTGTACTGTTTTCTGAACTGCTGGGAAATTTTGTCCAGAGTGAGGGAGTGTAGCAATAAACAGTGACACCAGTTTAAAGGGGTCATCGGATGCAAAATTCACTTTACAAGTTGTTTGAACATAAATGTGTGTTGGAAGTGTGTGTACACATCCATCCTATAATGATAAAAATCCACCTAGTGTTTTTTTTTTTTTTTTTAAATCCCTGTTTTAAAATCCCCTTTCTCAAATCAGGCTGTTCTGAGATTCCTGTCAGAATGCCGTAGATCTGTACAGACCCCTCCCACGATAGTTGATTGACAAGGCCATCTTACCTTAGACCCGCCCTGAGTGAGCTGAGAGCTCTCTGCAATTATGTCGACTCCGGTGCAGGGGAAGACAAGAATGTCTCCGATTAAGTGATTGAGGTGTTTTGTTGTTGGATGTATATAATAATGAACATAGCAGTCATCATTAACTCCCAACATCTGAGCCACTGAAGACGCAGAGGATTAATGTTACTTTCGTTTTGAAGGGAATGCTATGATCCAAGATTTGCCTAAATGCGCCTATGTTCGCGCGAATCATTCGTGATCCAGCTTCATCTACAGAAGAAGTGAGTATAAGGGGTTTTTATGAATCTTTGCAAATCGCCTTTCCTAATAAAGTGCTAGTTATCCAGTTTCACGGCTAAAGTAAACAGTACTGCTCATCATTCCACGGAAGAGAGGGGCGGGGAGAGCAGAGCTCATTAGTATTTAAAGCAACATCGACTATAATGGCTTGATGAAAACAGAGCTGATTTTGACAGGGTAAAGAGGGTGTTACACTACCATTGAGAAATTTTAACCAACGTATGTTCAGAGGTGGGTAGAGTACCCAAAAACTGTACTCAAGTAAAAGTAATAGTCTGAATGATTACTTGAGTAAGAGTAAAAAAGTATCGGGTAAAAAAACTACTCAAGTAGTTAGTTACTAGTTACTTTGGATCATATACTGAATATAGTCTATTTTTATTTAGATATATATATATATATATATATATACACACACTCACCAGCCACTTTATTAGGTACACCTGTTCAATTGCTTGGTAACACAAATTGTTAATCAGCCAATCACATGGCAGCAACTCAATGCATTTAGGCATCTAGATGTGGTGAAGACTTGCTGAAGTTCAAACCGAGCATCAGAATGGGGAAGTTAATAAACTTCTTAGGCAACTATGTCTTAAATAGTATGATCTCGAGGAACATGCTTCATGATGCCGGTCATTAAATCAGTGGGATTCCAGTGCTGATGAGTGATGCTGATGTTTTGCTACATTTGGTCTTTGAAAGCAGAGTAGCTGATTTCTCACCTATTAACATCACCTGATGTATATACAACGACAATACAAGCTTCAGCTAAAATTGCCCACAGGCTTAAGTTTTCATCCAGCTGTGTCAACTGCTGTGCGCTTTCTATAGCTAAATGAATGCTGAAATCACTTCAGTGGAAGAGAGTAGGGAATCATTCCCTTTGAAGGAGAAATGCAATTGAATCAATATTGGCACAATGTAGCTTTCCGTCTCATGTTTTGACCAATCTCTACCATCAGCTGGGAGAAAAAAAACAAGGTAATATTGTATGATTACCATTCACAAGTTTAAATTGACATCCCAAGTGAAGATGGCCTGACATTGTGGTTTGACTGTTTAATAGTTTGAATTATACTAAGGGGCCATTGAATGCTTGAATCTGATTGGCTGACGAACGTTCTAAAGGTGTGCAATTATTTTCAGGGAAACACATGCGAACGTAGTTCCAGTCAGCTCTTGACCGCAGTACAGTTCCACATCACTTCGCCAAATGATTTGAGTCATTTCAAAGGTCCTTATACAGCCTAAAACAGCAAAAGAACAAAAACCGACAACGATACTGGCCAAACAAATATATACAGTAAATAATAGGATAAAAACGACAGATCTTTCCATGTTTTTGCCACAAAATTACGTTTTACTATGTACGGAAAGCACAAGCTACTCTACCTCTCCCGCTCTCTCTCCCTCACAGACGCACACACAGTTTACACACACACATACGCGCTGCTACTGTAACGATTTTATCAGTAACAGTTTAACAACTTAAAAACTACACGACTTCTCACAAGCGAGGTAACAACGCTGCTGTTCGTGAAGAAAATGAACTTAGTTTCACTATTACTAGAGACACTGCCGAGAGACTTACAGAGGTAACTTAATCTCTCTCTCTCTCCTCTCTCTCTCTCCTCTCTCCTCTCTCCTCTCTCTCTCTCTCTCTCTCTTTCATAACTTAGTTATTAACTGCATTACCATGTGTTCACACCGAACGCGGCGAGAGCGTCAAAGTGGCCGGAAGTCATTCATTTTCAATGTGAGCCGGAGGCGAGAGCTGCGCGGCGCGTCTTGGACGCTGAGAGCGTCGAGGAGAGTTGAAGTCAGGTCAACTTTATGGTAATGAGCTATGACGCGGTTCGGCGGCAACCAATCGGAATGTAGAAGTCCACCGTTTGAGAGGAGTCCAGAGAACGTAGCTCTGTAAACTTTGGTTCCGACCACATTAGTTCCCAAGCAAAATGGAGGAGATGCTGATTATTGCTGTGGCGGGTTTCCCAGTAATCTACGACGTATATAATTTTAAAAAAAATGATGCGTGGACCAAGGTGTCTGAGATTGTTGGTGTTCCTGGTGAGTTGCTGATGTGCATTAATGTTATATATTTTCTGAAAATAAGTGGGAATTTCATGCTAACTTTAGCACCAGAGCATGCAAGTGTTACTGCTGCAGAATATTTCTGACATATCGACATATATTGGATTAACTCTGCCATGCAGGCCATTTTTGCCCAGTCTCTTTCTTATGGTGGAGTCATGAACACTGACCTTAACTGAGGCAAGTGAGGCCTGTAGTTCTTTGGATGTTGTTCTAGGGTCTTTTGTGACCTCTTGGATGAGTCGTCGCTGCGCTCTTGGGGTAATTTTGGTCGGTCGGCCACTCCTGGGAAGGTTCACCACTGTTCCATGTTTTCGCCATTTGTGGATAATGGCTCTCACTGTGGTTCACTGGAGTCCCAAAGCTTTAGAAATGGCTTTATAACCTTTTCCAGACTGATAGATCTCAATTACTTTCTTTCTCATTTGTTCCTGAATTTCTTTGGATCTCAACATGATGTGTAGCTTTTGAGGATCTTTTGGACTACTTCACTTTGTCAGGCAGGTCCTATTTAAGTGATTTCTTGATTGCGAACAGGTGTGGCATTAATCAGGCCTGGGTGTGGAAACTGAGGCTGATTATTGCTGTGGCGGGTTTCCCAGTAATCTACGACGTATATAAATTTTAAAAAATGATGCGTTGACCAAGGTGTCTGAGATTGTTGGTGTTCCTGGTGAGTTGCTGATGTGCATTAACGTTATATATTTTCTGAAATTAAGTGGGAATTTCATGCTAACTTTAGCGCCATAGCATGCAAAACAGTGTTACTGCTGCAGAATATTTCTGACATATCGACACATATTGGATTAAACAAAAAAAAGGTGTTGTAGAGAGCTGCAGCAAAAAAAAAAAAAAAAAAAAAAAAAAATTACATCTGATGGAGACGAGAGGTCTATGTCACATATTTTAAAATGAAAGCAGTCACTTCTGCCTTTTTTTTTTTTTTTTCTTCTAGGAAAAATAAAAGTGTTCTATGGTCTTCCCTGTGGTATTGTCAACAAATTGCTTAGCTGGAGAAAATAATGATAAATGTCATTAGGCTTAAATATACAGTGGTGTAAAAAAATTGTTTGCCCCCTTCCTGATTTTTTTGCATGTTTGTCACACTTTAATGTTTCTAATCATCAAACAAATTAAATATTAATCAAAGATAACAAGTAAACACAACATGCAGTTTTTAAATGAAGTTTTTTATTATGAAGGGAAAACAAAAGCCAAACCCACATGGCCCTGTGTGAAAAAGTGCTTGCCCCCTAAACCTAATAACTGGTTGGGCCACCCTTAGCAGCAACAACTGCAATCAAGCATTGGCGATAACTTGCAATGACTCTGTTACAGCGCTGTGGAGGAATTTTGGCCCAATCATCTTTGCAGAATTGTTGTAATTCAGCCACATTGGAGGGTTTTCGAGCATGAACCGCCTTTTTAAGGTCATGCCACAGCATCTCAATAGGATTCAGGTCAGGACTTTGACTAGGCCACTCCAAAGTCTTCATTTTGTTTTTCTTCAGCCATTCAGAGGTGGACTTGCTGGTGTGTTTTGGATCATTGTCCTGCTGCAGAACCAAAGTTCGCTTCAGCTTGAGGTCACGAACAGATGGCCGGACATTGTCCTTCAGAATTTTTTGGTAGACAGCAGAATTCATGGTTCCATTTATCACAGCAAGTCTTCCAGGTCCTGAAGCAGCAAAACAGCCCCAGACCATCACACTACCACCACCATATTTTACTGCTGGTATGATGTTCTTTTTCTGAAATGCTGTGTTACTTTTACGCCAGATGTAATGGGACACACACCTTCCAAAAAGTTAAACTTTTGTCTCGTCAGTCCACAGAGTAATTTCCCAAAAGTCTTGGGGATCATCAAGATGTTTTCTGGCAAAACTGAGATGAACCTTTACGTTCTTTTTGCTCAGCAGCGGTTTTCGTCTTGGAACTCTGCCATGCAGGCCATTTTTGCCCAGTCGCTTTCTTATGGTGGAGTCATGAACACTGACCTTAACTAAGGGAAGTGAGGCCTGCAGTTCTTTGGATGTTGTTCTGGGGTCTTTTATGACCTCTTGGATGAGTTGTCGCTGCGCTCTTGGAGTAATTTTGGTCGGCCGGCCACTCATGGGAAGATTCACCACTGTTCCTTGTTTTCGCCATTTGTGGATAATGGCTCTCACTGTGGTTCACTGGAGTCCCAAAGCTTTAGAAATGGCTTTATAACCTTTTCCAGACTGATAGATCTCAATTACTTTCTTTCTCATTTGTTCCTGAATTTCTTTGGATCTCAACATGATGTGTAGCTTTTGAGGATCTTTTGGTCTACTTCACTTTGTCAGGCAGGTCCTATTTAAGTGATTTCTTGATTGCGAACAGGTGTGGCAGTAATCAGGCCTGGGTGTGGCTAGAGAAACTGAGGTGTGATAAACCATAGTTATGTTTTAACGGGTTGGATATTAATATTTAAATTTATTAATTTAAATATTAATATTTAAATTAATATTTAAATTTGTTTGATGATCTGAAACATTACAAACAAACATGCAAAAAAATAAAAAATCAGGAAGCGGGCAAACAATTTTTCACACCACTGTATATACATTAATGTTAATGTTAATTAAAGACCAAGGCTAGTAAATGTCTCCTATTATGTTGAAATTAGACTAGCACTTAACCATGCACTCAAAAGCCACACCATACAATTAGCTTTTAATTTGTTTATTTCGTTAGCAAACATGTAACTACAATAAAGTTCTTAACATCGATCAATTTCTTACTTTCACATTTAAAGTATTTCATGAGGTTAACTTATACCCTCCTTATGGTCAGTCTGCACAAGATCAACATGCTTGTTTGCTTTGCGGCCCCTTTAAATACAAGACGTGCATTCGATCTACGTCAGAGTGTCAAATCGTCCACGAATCTTTCTACAGCGATGTTGGCAGGGAGGTGAGGGCAAATTTTAACGCTCTCGCCGCGTTCAGTGTGAACGCACGGTTAGTCTGCTATCAACGGCTCAAGCCTCAGTTACTAGGTTTAAAATGATGGTTTAGAATTAGCAACAGAGGCGTTGGATGAGATGCAGAAGAAATAATAGCGTTTTAGGTTCTAAAACCGGACGAATGCCTTGAAATATATCATCTGATCGATGTCTTGATCGATGTCTTGATGTGCGGTAAGGACCGTTGAATTATTAGAAAAATAATACAAACCCGAGGTGTAACAGTGTAACTCTGCTTCGCGTCGTGGCCGCATCACCACCTCGGGTGTGCATTATTTTTCTAATAATCCAACGGCTCGTCGTCAATTATTCCTTACTTAAAAGAAAAAATAGCATTTAGGCATTGTAAATTTGCATTGATGCATGATTAGACCATGAAAATACACTTCATCAATTACATACTTTAATAATGTATTATTATTATTACAATTATAACAGGTTACATCATGCAGAATCCCTCAACAGACACTGATTATGCAAGAAAAAGAGACACCCTTTAAATTAAGAAAGTTCATACTGCCAAGTTTGGCTTTGTGTATCATTAATCATGTGTGCCCATTTGAACTAAATTATTAGTTGTTTTTTTCTTAATAATGATGACAATGTTTGGGCTCATAACTCATAAGACATGGGAATTACAGTTGAAAATGGACTTTGCTTTTTCATTTGAAATTTGGCTGTCACTGTACGTTCGCAAAAGCAAAAACGCAAACGATAATGCAAGATTTGCAATTGCATTTGGATTGTCACAATTTATGTCCACATATGAAAAACGCAATTGAAAATGCATTTTGCAATTCCTTTTGAAACTTGTCCTGAATATCCTTCTTTACATTCTAAAACTGGTAAAAAATTTTAAAGAAGACAAATTTCTTAAACGTTTAAGAAAAAAGTTTTCAAACAAACATTCTATTAATGTTACTAAAAGAACAGGTGTTTTGTCCACTGTCTGACTGATCCATGGTGTGACAAAATACTATAAAACCCGTTATAATCAGTGATACTGCCTACACTGGATGTGGCTTGATGCTGTCACAGTCAGTTTTTGTTCCTTTGTGTTCCCCCGCGGCATTGAAAGTCGCCGCTCTAGCTCACGGATGAGCATGGGAGTTCAGCGGGATTGTCCGCTGGCCGCTCGCTGTCCAGTCCATCAGCTATTCCCCAGTCAAGTCCAGTATGCTGCCGTCCGCGGCTCCCTCAACGCCGCCGTTCACGGCTCACCCACGCCGCCGTCCACAGCTCACCCAAGTCCGCCGGCCGCTGATGGTTCAAACCCGCTGTTCACGGGGAAATCAACGCTGCCGTCCGCGGCTCACTCATTCACGCCGCCGTCCGCGGCTCACCCAAGCGCGCCGTCCGCCACTGACTCCAGTTCCCCAGTAACGGCCAGGAGTGCCATTCACAGCCTGACCAAGAATCCAGTGATGGCTCCAGCCCCTGACCAAGAGTCCAGTGATGGCTCAGCCCCTGACCAGAGTCTAGGCATTTTAAGTATCGTGTCCACAGGAACATTTTAACTTACCTTGTCTGTCTTGTCTATGGAGACTCGTCTGGGGGCAGATGGATCTGTTCCCGAGTTTAGCCCACGAAGGGCACCTGTTCCTGTGTTCAGCCCACAGAGGGCTTCCTGTGCCTGAGTCAAGCCCTATGAGGGCTCCTGTTCCAGAGTTCTGTCCGTAAGTTCCCCCAAGGAATTTTTTTGGGGGTACAAGGGGTTCCGGTTGTAGTGGCAGGGCCGATGGGACCGAGGCCACGGCCACTAAGACCACCTGCCATGGCCTCCAGATCTCCCAGCCCCGCCATGGCCTCCAGAGCTCCCAGCTCCACCATGGCCTCCTGTGCTCCCTGCACCGCCATGGCCTTCTGAGATTCCTGCACCACCATGGCCTTCTGAGATCCCTGCACCACCATGGCCTCCTGTGCTCCCTGCACCGCCATGGCCTTCTGAGATCCCTGATCTGCCATGGCGCCCCGAACTGTCTGTTCCGTCCTGGAGGCCCCCGTCCTCTCTTCCTGTCTGTGTCTGTCCTGAGGGGCCTCCAGAGCCCCCCCGGTGGGACTGTTACGGCGCGGGTCGCGCCTTCCAGGAGGGGGGAGTAATGTCACAGTCTTGTCTGTCGTGTCCTGTATGTTTCCCCCTCCATGCTCTTATTTGGTCCTTCCTGTTCCTGTCCTGGTTAAGTTTGATTGTTTATTGATTTCTTTCAGCTGTGTGTCTAATTATCTTGTGTATTTAGTTCCTGCCTGTTCTGTACATTTTTGTCTGGTCTACTCGTTACTCCCCGGTGTTCCTGTGTGTCCCAGACTTGCCTTGTCTGGCCCTGTCTGTTTTGGATTTATTAAAGACTGTATTTTGAGTTCATCCTCGACTCCTCGCTTCCCTCGTGTGTGCACCGTGACAAATGCAACATGACAAATCCCCAACAGTAAACTGATGCTTTGTTCTACTAATGATGTACTGACACAAAGTTCAAATGATTTGCAATGACAGGGTGTCATTCTATTTGAAATGAACATTAAAAAAATAATAATAAAAATAAATAAATAAATAAACTAATTAACTACTGTCAGGATTTTTGGTCACACTTTATTTTAAGGTCCAATTCTTGCTATTAACAAACCATTAACCACGATTTTTGCCTCAATAATCTCCTAATTTGCTGCTTATTAATAGTTAGTAAATTAGTTGTTAAATTTAGGTATCGGGTAGGATTAGGGATGTAGAATATGGTCATGCAGAATATCTGCTTTATAAGTACTAATAAACAGCCAATATGTTAATTTTATGCATGCTAATAAGCAACTAATAGTGAGAATTGGTCCCTATACTAAAGTGTTACCAGATTTTCTAAAGACACGCAGTAAAACATTAATGTTGAAAAAGTGTGTACGGTTATTTTTGCAGCTGACCTTATTGCGTATGCATTTATAGGAGTTTTCTTTTTTAGATGAAAAATTTATGGGAGGAGAATTTTTAAATGAATCATGCAACATGAGGTTTTAAGTAGTCAGTTTACTGGTATTTGCACCATTATTTAATGAAAAAACCAAAGTTCTTGTCTGTGCGCAAAACTTTTCAAATACGCCAAGGAAAACTTTACTGTTTTTAGTACATTGTCATATAAACATACTCTTAACCCATTTTGCACCTGTGTTGTTAGTAGTTTACCCGCACCAGCTCTGCTTGTTTGCGACCCTAGGCTAATTTGTGCTGCTCTTGGTAGATTGCATTGGTCATTATGGAAATGATTTGCACATTGTCAGGATCACTCCCATCAGTGCTTTTATGGGATTGCAGTCTCACACTAATTTGCTTTGCTTATTAAATCTGGCCTATAATCTGCTTAGTTTAAACAAAAGTTAATTTTCCTCCATCGATAAATCAGTTTACAACACACACAATATAGCCAAGACAACATTTTTAGGAGAAAACAGATACAGTCATGGCCAAAAATATCGGCACCCTTCGTAAATATGATGAAAGAAGGCTGTGAAAATTAATCTGCATTGTTAATCCTTTTGATCTTTTATTTAAAAAAATCACAAAAATCTAACCTTTCATTGGATAATAAGAATTTAAAATGGGAGGAAATATCATTATGAAATGATTTTTTTTTTTTTTTTCACTGAGAAAAGGTAACATAATACTGATTACTGAAGACGGTTATTTTTTGTAGTGCAGATTCCATAAAGAAATAAGTAGAAGACCATGAAGAACACTTAAGTTTGCTAATATAAAACTCAAAAGAAGCTCCTTTTTATAAACCTTTCAGATGGATTCAATTTATTCTAAAATGTCAAGCATGTCATTATAAGAGCTGCAGCACGTTTATAATTAGATATTTTTCTGTGTATTCAGCTTTTTCTGTGTATTGTACACTGCTGTATATAAATTAATATTTTCTTCTTCTTCTTCTTTTTTTTTTTTTTTTCAGCAGGTAAGCGTATGTGTTTTCCTCAGATATAAGTAGTTAAGTGTCTCTGGTAGGCCTGAGGATGGTCCTGGCCCGCACTTAGAGGTGCACACCCTGAGGGTGTTAATAAAACACCTCAACATTGGTAGAAGCACCAGGATGAGCTGAATCAGCACACTGTCGGCCTCATAAACAACCAATTCCAGCCCGTAAAGATGCCATCTAAGACTGCAGAAGTCACCCATAACCACAGCATCTTTCCACTCCTTACCCTTTTTTATTTAATGGAGGCAACCAAGCAAAATGCAATGACTTACATTAAAGACCAAATGGCTTATCCATATGTTGTGCTGTAGCTTGAACCTATAATGAGAATATTGACCTGTAAAAGATTGCCTCTGTAAAACTCCCTGTTGTCTTGTTGCAATATTTGGTGTCTGTTATTTCATTATCTGTTTGTCTTTATAATAGGATTCTGATCAGAGAGTCACATCCCTTTTACATCATTTCCTCATTCTAATCCTGTATGACTTCCTTTCATCCATGAAACTCAAAAGGAGAAGGTTTGAAGAATGTTCATGCTGCTCTTTTTTATACAGTGAAAGTGGATAGTGACCAAGGGCTGTCAACCTGTAAAGAGGAGGAACAATCTTTAAAATTTAAACTTGGACATTCAGCTACAAAGAGCTAATTTTGATTACATTTTATACATTTTTACTACATTTTATTAAAAAAACAAATCACAAGAAAAAAGTCAGCATACAGTACCTGGGTTCCAAAAATACAAAAGTTTAATAACAGACTACCACATACTGTAGGTGATGTTTTAAGCATGCAGACTCTTCATCAGTAAGCAAGTAAATAAATAAATGAAAAAATAAATAAAATCAGTCAAGTTTAGCAAGTGAATGACAAATTTATTATCACGTGCATTAAATCTGACAGACAGCATGTTAATCCGCTCAGGCCACCATTTTCTCCTTCTTTTTGGAAGCGATTAGTTAAAACATCCGATAGTGTGACTTTTCCAGGAATGCGTGGTTTCCAGGAACTCCCTGGACCATTGCGCCTTGGTGTGATTATCTCTTATAATAAAATCTATCTTTTAAACCCATAAATGCAGATCCTATTGTAAATCATAGTAAAATAATAATAATAATGAAATCACTTTTTAAAACTTATGGTTTGTTCACTTTTTTGTGGTTCCTTTATTACTGTCTAGCAGATTTTGACTCAGATGAGGACATGGCAGAGAATGTTTTGAAGGATATTGGTTGACTTATGAGTTCTTGAGTTCTTGAGCTTAACTGAGGCTTGAGTGTTTGTAGACATTTAAAAGACTCTTGTGTCAAACTTGATTTTTTTGCAGTACTGAGTTGTCCAGTTTTCTTCTGATTTTGGAAAATATACGTGCTTGCTCTCTTCAGCTATTTATTTGTTTCACTGGAATTTCTCTTAGGTGTTAAGCACCAGGGCTGCGTTTCCGAAACCTTCTTAACGCTACATCGTTCTTAAGTTGTACCTTATCCTGTACCTTATCGTTAATATGAGTTTCCCGAAACATTCTTAGTTAAGTATACCTTCTGTAAGTCATACTTTCGTAAGGTTGGTCTGAACCACTCTTAGCTATACCTTATCATTTTGACAGTTCACATTTCTTTATATCTCATTCTATACGAATATAACAGTTGTGCAAAATCACGGCACGGCAACAAATTCTGTGGCTTTTAGATCTTGGTCCGATTTTGTTGAGAAATTCACCTGCTGGCGGCTTTCCTCTTTATCTCTTTTTCTCCGTAATAGCCTAGTAGCTGTTGATTATATGTTTCTCTTGTTGCATTTTTATTGAGTAGGTCATCCAATAACAGAAATTAGTGATTTACAACAATATGTAACGCGGCTGCTTGGCGATCAACCCTGGTTGTGGAGAAAATGAAGACACTATGGAAAATATATTATGATAATATTAATGAACCATTCAAAGGCCAGTGAAGGCATACTGCCAGTTAGTGATATAGGCTACTTTTGGGCATGAGGTTGTGGGTCTGCACACTCATTTTAAAATTATATAAAACATCCTCAGGGTTGGATTTTGTTTGCATTTTGGACTATTTTTTTAAGATCCCACGAGTCCTGATAAATGCAATTTCAACTATTTCTGAAGTGCTTCTTGCTGTAAAGCACTCTTATCACAGTGTTTTTCTGTTGGACTTGTGTAGGCCCAAGGTGTTCTTTTTTATTTTATTTTTATTTTTTATCTCTTCTGTTAAAAGCTGTTAAATTATTAAGCAGTGTCTAGTGTAGGTTTTTTTTTTTTTTTTTTTTTTTATGTGGTGACCACTGGGAGGGGCTCTGGGCATATTTTTCTTTCTTGATTTTCTTCCCTGACGTGATGTATGTTCCAAAGCAAAAGTAAAAGTTTCACGCAAGTTAGTTGCGTTCTAACAGGAAAGTGTTACGTGTCTTTATTTAAAATCAACACTTCTTTTATAAAGAACACCACTTTCTCACATAACGCACTGAAGCAGCCTGTGCATAGAAGGAATAATCGATTCTCGAGCCATTGATATCAACCAATTCAGCACCACCACCGCCATGGACAGCACCTGGTAAGCAACCTTCTAAGGTATAGTTTGGGGAACATGCCTAGAAATGGTACACCTTTAGATAAGGCATACCTTTAGAGTCTTCGTAGCACCCTAAGAGACAGCGTTATTGGGAAAGGTCATCCCAGGTCATCTTAGAGCCAGCATTCAGTATGCGTAAAATACTGTTAAAATCAGATAAGACTTTTACTCAAGACATATTGGAACTGGTAACTTGTCATTTCTAACTGAGTCAAGGTATCTGTACTTTTACTCAAGTATGGTTTTCATGTTACACCTCTGATTCCAAGTCTTTTGAAGCATTATGACCTTTGTTTGAGAAAAAAAAAAAGGGTAAATGATAAAAACATTTATCATGTTTGGTGAACTATGCCTTTACAGCAAGTAAAATACAATAATTTTCCTTACTCTAATTTAGAGGCAAAATCAAAGAGTCATTTGCAAAAGGTCCATAGATTAAATTTTGGCATCAGCACTTTTCACTGTGATTCCCTATTTGCTTTGTATCTGCAGAAAATTTCTTGAATGCAATTTGATTAACAACCCTACCGTGACCTAACCTAAATGGCCTATTGTATAAAAATCAGTTTTTGTGCTGACGCAAAACGAAACTCAGCCGAATAAGTGGGTAAACTAATTATCTCTCACAAGATGTAATCCAGAGGTTACTGTCGATGCAAAACTAGTGAAGCAGACAGCCAATTAATACTTTTGCCATTGTGAAGTCTGACTCACTTCGAACTTTTAAATCACCTTTTATATTAAAAATGTCAGAAAGTTAGTGCCAGCCTTTGCCTGAACCAAAAACATTTAGTGCTCGACAAAGCAAGTATCTGAGGGCTCCTCAGAGATTATTTTTGCAAAAGGAAACCAGTCAATTATTTAGCATAGTGTCTGTGCCTAGTGGTTTCTTATATCAGCCTCTCAAGCCATAAATGATCTCCCAGAAGCAATCATTGAACTTGGGCTTTGTGAGCAATATTCCTGTGGTTGTTATATTTTCCTGCCTCGGAGGTCAATAGCGTTACTCTCTAAACCCTACGTTCCCACAACGTTTTAGATTCAGCATCATTTCTCCAGGTAAATTATTCATGCGCTTTCCCGTTTTCTTGGCCTTGCATGAGGAAAAGCATGCTACTTGAATTTAAATGTTTCTCAGAAAAGGAAACAGCGGTTCATGTGGTTATATTTATGTTGAGCAGGAGCGTAGAATTAGGGGGCGACGCCAGGGACTTGGTGTCCCTACCAATATCCAGCGACTTTGGGGGTTATGTCCCCACCAAAGTCAAAAGCAAACCTACGCCCTTGACGTTGAGGATCTATTTAACTGACTCTTGGCTTCATATCTCAAAAAGTGAGAGCAGGTGCATTAAAATAATGATGCTGAAATGATGCTTTTGAATACAGACAGAGGCAATTTGTTTTGAAACAAATGGTCTGCTACAGACTAATGATGCTAAATATTTCCATTAAAAGTGTACATGCCTTATGTCATAAGTATTAGAGGCTAGGGACAAGAAATAAAAATCGACACTTTGACACTTTCTGAAAATCAACATAATTACAGTAACACATGATGGCCCATTTAAAATACATTTGAAAATATAAATAAATACAATGAAAAGATAATGTATTTTGAAAATTATTTTGAATTTTTGGGGCCATTAAAATGAACAAAAGACATGATTAAAAGATAAGTAAATTAATAAATTAATAAATAAAAAAGAAAGAGAAATTGTAAGAAAGAAAGAAAGAAAGAAAAAGAAAACTTAAATAGTTCTCTTGTGAAAAAAGTACACTTAATCGTACAAATGTGCACTTGTAACAAACTCTTAAAAGTATATATATTTTTAAAATCAATAGGTTGTTTGCACATGACGTCATTGCTGTGGCGCGAAATGCAGCTGGAGGGCAGGAAGAGATTTTTCTCCATAGGAATCAGTAGCAGAAACTCAAGATGCCTGTGTTTTGTATTGTTTATGAATGCTCAAATAGGCCAAACAGAGAAACCACAAGGAGATTTTATTGTGTACGAAAATGTGTTGTTCATAAGGGAAGAAAAGTCAAGAAATTGACTGAAAAACGCAGGAAAAAGTGGCTTGTAAACCTGCGTCTGCGGTCGGGAGGAGCCGGGTCGGATAATGCTCATGCGTGCAAATGATATAGGCTAATAATAATATATTAAGATATTAAGATATAATTATAATTTAACTAGTGTTTTATTCAATATTGCATTTTAAGATAATATATTTTAATTGTACTAAATTGTAACTTAAATAATTCAAATAATTGCATATAATATGCATATAATACACAGTACATATGCATATGATTTACATTTAATCTATAATACGGTTTCATTTAATTGCAACCAACATGCAGTAAAATGTCCGAAAACAATACATTGGGTTTGCATTTAAGTATGTGTATTCATTTAAAGTATGCCATTTCCGTAATAAGCACTCTTTGTAAAAGTATGCTTAAGTGTACCTTTTCACAATGGTTGGCATGTTTAGGATTGGCTTCATTGTATACTGTATATTATAAAGGATTGAAAAACATTTTTCTGCCAAATCAAATTGATGTGGTGCAGCCAGCAAACAAAAGCATTCAAGTAAAAGAATAAACATTAAACTATATTTTATATAGGACTCTCGTGTGTGTGTGTGTGTGTGTGCGCTTTATTTCTTACACATTACATTTTTTTTTTTTAGAGTCATTACATTTAATCTTGGCATAACTACATTTATTTATTTATTTATTTATTTATTTTTTTTTTTATTTTGAGCTTCAGCATTCTCAACTCCAATTAGTTTTGTTAAATATGTATGCTTTTTGTTCAAAATAATAACAATCATAAAGGAATCAGATAGGACCAGATGAGAATCCATGGGTCTGAAGATTAATGTGATCCCTTCATGGTTTTACTCGGGGAGTTAAGAAGGGACAGACACCTTCTCGACCAGAGGCGAGGGTTGTTGTCCTAGGTGGCCCAGATCTGTCACAGCCCTGTGGGTGAAAAGATACAGCACATGTGCTACACATCAATGCAGTTACAGACTTCCTCAGAAGCTTAGATAAGAATTTATGGCCGCAGTGATGGGATGCAGTGGGCAGCAGGTGCAGTTTTCCAACGCTGTCTTCGGCGCTTCATCATGCCGCTGCGTTCCTGGTTGAATGCCTATTGTTTTGTGGTGGGGGGTGGCAGCAGCGATTATTGCAGGGTGGAGCTAAATAAATGCGCTAAATGAATGTGGCTTCACTCACTGGCATGCTATCTAGCCACACCAAACAGCGTGCTTTATATCTTCCACTCTATTGATCCTCAATTTGGCCCGGAGTTCAGTCCAATTATCCTCAACTGGACACAAGCAAATTACCCAAGCTTTCTACTGTCCCCAAACTGATTGATAGAGTGGCCAGGAATACTGAGCACGAGTTATTAATGCCACTTTCAGCCAAATCCACACTATCCAGATGAGCTAACAGCTTGGCATTGAAGAAGCTGGTGGGGTTTCCAAAAGATGCTCTTGCCATCGCTGATAAATAATCTGAAGCTCTGGGTGGGCAAGGACTGGACTCTCCTTTAGCAGTGAGACAGAGTAACAAACTACTTTCATTTTTCTAAAAAAAATAAATAAATAACAATGTAGTGCGATAAAATGCTGCATCGGGATTGTAGTGGATTGGTTCAATCAGACACTACAACAGGTTCGAAAATGATTCGCCAATAATTTTGAATCTCTGCACAGAAAGTATTTTATGTCTTCTTTTTGTAGTTGTTTTTAGATCAGATACTAAAATTAGACTGTTTGATTAGGCTATCTGTCTATCTTTTCTCACCTTCAAACTTCAAACTATTTCAAACTGATTTAATTTTATTTTTCGTCAGAGAATCCATTTTCCACAAGAAAATATTTATGTTTAACAAAGGTTCAAATAAATGAGGAGAAACGCTGTGGAAAATAAAATCTCAATACCTCAGAAATCCTATCCTATTTGTCAGAGACTTCTGCATTAGCTGAGAAATAGTAATATTCTGTCCATAAACAGTCCATTTCAATTGGATTACACTGGTTGTGCTTTGTGTTTTTTTTTTTACTTGCCAAAAGAATTGGAGTCATTTGTTAATGAAACTGACTACTCTGGATATGCTGCATGCACTTTCTCTTTTATTTCATTTTCTATCATATTGAAGCCCCACTGCTGAAAAGTGGTACAGGAAATGCTATGCATGAGATCCTAAAAAAAGACCGCGATTTAAGAATTTGTTGTCTTTTTTTATTAATTAGAACCTTTGTTGTCCTACATTGTGGCCACATTTTCCAAATTTGTTCTAACGATTTATTAATTAATTCCCTCACTTTATTGTTAACTAAATTAAAACGAGGGGACAAAGTAGTTTAAGGTGGCCATGATTTAATGAAAATGAGGGAACAAATTAATAAGTTGTGGGATCTAACTGTTAATTTGTGTCCATGATATTGTTTATTGTTCCCCCTGCTCCAGATATTTATTCAATGGGACGTTTTACTCTCTGTAGAGATTAATTGAATCACTGATTTCATGACACATCAATATCAGTTTACTATTGTACTATTTTATATATTAAAATATATCATATAGATTAAAATATTATGTTAAATTGCGTTTAGAAAACAGATTTACTATTTTAATACTGTACTGAACAAATGACTCCTACAGTACTGTTCAAAAATGTTTTTGAAAAAAGTCTCTAATGCTCATCAAAACTGCATTTATTTGATTAAAAATAGAAATATTATGAACTATTATTACAAGTTAAAGGAACTTTTAAATTGATTTCTAATTTAATATATATTTTAATTAGTGCTTTCAAACGATTAATCGCGATTAATCGCATCAAAAATAAACGTTTTTGTTTACATAATACATGTGTGTGTACCGTGTATATTTATTATGTATATATATAAAGACACAAACGTACAACATATATTTAGAAAATATTTCCATGTATATATTTATATTCATATAAATTATATCATATATAACTGTTTAATATATAAACGTAACATATTTTTCTTAAATACATGCATGTGTGTGTATTTATATATGCATAATAAATATACACACATATATTATGTAAACAAAAACTTTTATTTTCAATGCGATTAATCACGATTAATCGTTTGACAGCACTAATTTTAATATATGAAGAGTTCAGATGCAAAAGCCTCTAAGTGCCGTCTGAAATTTTCTTCTAAAATGAGCATTTTTATCAGGCTCCTATATTTATGTTTAGTTATTTCACTTTAATCGCATAGAAAAGGACCTATACATTGCTATTACAGAAAAATTACTGAACCTAAACATAGGAGCCTGATAAATTAATTATAAATTATGTGTGTGTATATATACACACACACACACACACACACACACACACAATATTTTTTTTATTTAATGAACACACACAAAATAAAATGTCTCTGTAACTCATTTAGACATACCATATAAAAGTAAAATCAGTAAAGAGTAAAATTATTCACAACCAGTTCTCCAGTACAGTAGGTCGTGATAATGCTCTTAAGGAGTTATTCACCATCAAACAAGAAGGTGTTACATCCGGGACATTTATGTACTTTGCGTGCTAAATGGGCTGAAACTTTTCTCACAGTCGCCATTTTCTTTGACTCGTGAATTGCGATTCGGAGCACACGAGGATGGAAAATACAGAGATTAAGTGTTTTATGTTATTCACACAGTATTAATTTTATAACATCACATTGTTTTAGAATGATATTTCTGTGCTGTGTGTGCGGCTCACAGTGCGGAGCTGACGAGGAGGTTGCTTTTTAACAGGAAACACTGAAAATAAGTGTTTTATCTAATTTACAATATGTATTTTATAACATATTGATTTATAGTGATATTTATATGCCGTGCGCATTTAAACGGCTGAAACTTTTCTCTCAGATGACATTTCCTTTGTTTCGCGGTGCAGACAGGTTTTAACAGAGACAACACTGAAAGTAAGTGATTTAACTTACCCCATTCACAATATGTATTTATAACATCATATTGTTTTACAAAGACATTTATGTGATGTGCGCTCCTAAACTTTTCTCAGAGATATTTGCTTTGATTCACGACGTGGAGCAGGCAAAGAGGTTACAATTATCAACAAGAGACCTAAAGTAAGTGTTTTACCTCATTTACAATGCTTTTTGTAACATCATATTGACAAATCAAACCATTGTAAACTTGCATGTCTCGTGACGAAATGTCATCACAAATATCATATCACGAAGCTTGCACATTGAGTTATTTTGATGTTGATTTACTGGATGATTGAGTGCTATTTTCTAATATTCATTTGAAATAACTCTTTACAGTATACTCAAACTTTCTATATTGAGTGAGTTGTAAATATAAATATAAATATTTATATAAATATAAATAAAAAGTGATTTTGTCACCTCATAAGATATGACACATGACTTACATAAGCTACTTTTAACTTTGAAGTTTTTGTGGGTGCTTTTTTTAAGAATGTGATTGTATTCATCAAAAGTGAGTTATATGGTTTTGGAATTACATTTTGAGTAAATTATTCCTCTAATGTTACAGATGGTTCATGCTGGAATAACTGAAAAATCAAAAGGAAATTTGTTTGAGTATAAAATCATCAGTACATTGTCAAGTTGGATGAAAAGAGCTCTTGTTAACATTTTTAGGACACATAACAGACATCGGTAAGCCACATTAAAAATGCTATCGGACAAATTTTGTGTCCAAATATAGCATAGAGGCGACTCTCTCTGAGTTCCTGTGTTTCAGACTGGCCAAAATGCTCAGTGCAGTAGTGTGTTAATTGTCTCCTTATTTAACTCTTTCCCCACCAGCGTTTTTTAAAAAAGTTGCCAGCCACCGCCAGCATTTTTGATGATTTTCACCTAAATTTGACGGCCCTCAGAATATTTTCTGCTATGAATATAAGAACATATTATATATCAAAATAAAGAACCAAGCCTCTGCTTTTAAACAAACAAACAAACAAAAAGAAAAATATCTTCATGTGTTCATGTTTTATCACCATTTGAATGTAGATAGGTTTCATCAAAAATACAACATTTTGGACAAAAAACTGAGAAAAATGCATTTTTATCAAAGTAGTGCATTTTCAAGCAAAATACATTCAGATGTCATATTCTTTCACCTGTAAATAATTATATGAATAATTGAAATTGCATTCAATAAACAGAACAAACAGACACACACACACACACAAATATATACATACATATGATTATATATACACACACATAGGCTACATACATATGCATACATATACTGTAAACGCACGCACGCACACACACACGCACATATATATATATATATATATATACACAGATAGATAGATAGATAGATAGATAGATATAGACCTATATATAGATCGCGCCCACACACACACCTATTCAGTTTGACGGGTTATCGGTAACAACTAGAGATGTTTCTGTGTCTGTAAAGGAATCTCTCTCACTGACTACTTCGTCCCGATCAGATTCAAAATGGTCAAAACATGATCTACATACAACTTCCATTTATGCCGATCGCTTCCATTTATGCCGATCGTCTTCTATTCGCACCCTAAAGACCCAGAAGTCTCGTAACTCATTCAGGACATGCGCTAGGGCTTTCCTTACCGTAATACACCTAGAACACGGATTGCTGTAAAAACTCATCAATGGCGGGGAAGCGTTGTCTCTTAATTGACGAGATATCTCGTCAATGACTGGGAAAGAGTTAATTGTATGAGTTATGACTATATTTTAATACATGTCTTTCCTCCTTTGCCTTCCTCTTAACACACAGAATTTGTTCACACAGACACAGAATAGTGTATGTAGTTTGCATCCAGCTGTATTCTCCAAAATGGCGCTACGCTGACACAGAGAGACAAAGAGGAGACGAATTATTGAATAAAGTCGTTATTTTTATTTTCTTTGCGTACAAAATGTATTCTCGTCACTTCATAAAATTCAGATTGAACCACTGATGGCAGATGGACTATTTTGACAATGTTTTTTATACTTTTCTGTGCCTTGACAGTGTAATTTACTTGGCAGTCAATGGGACAGTCACAAGCCTCCCGGTTTTCATCTAAAATATCTTAAATTGTGTTCCGAGGATGAACGAAACTTTTACGGGTTTGGAACGACATGGGGGTAAGTGATTAATGACAAAATTTTCATTTTGGGCTGGAGTATCCCTTTAATGTTTAAAAAGACTAGATTTTCCAAATAAAGTAAAGAACTAATGTAGGCCTAAGACCGTAGGTGAAAAAGTCACCTGATTACAGGGCTACAGTATATTTATGTAAACCAGGACTCTCTCTTCTTCAAAAATGTACATATTTCAAGCTTGTTGCATTATTTTGTATGTGTATTAAACAACAACTCCCAGTATATTGTGATGTTGTATATGTATATTCCCTGGCTTGTCAGCACTCATTTTATTTGCTGCTGAAAGAAATAAATTAAAAGGTTTTGAAAGTATGATTTATTTCTCAGTAAGCATTTAGTACAGGATTTTTAATCTTTAAAGCCGCAATTTGGTAAGAAACGATTAGTTATCATTCATCTTTTAAGTAAAAGTGTTATTTAGAACCATATTGGCTCATCTATGGTAGTCATATATGACACCTCTAAAAATAACCTTTAATAATAGGTGCTATATAGCACCAAAAGTGGTTCCCCTATGATTACGAGCCAAAGAACCACTTTTGGTGCTATATAGCAACTTTTTTTTTTTTTTTTTTTTTTTTTTTAGAGTGTAGTGCTTATGATATTTCTTGTTAATGTTGAAAACAGCTGTGCTGTTTAATATTTTTTTGACACTATGAAACATTCTTCTTAAGTATTTTAGTTTTTTTTGATGAATATAAAAAGAATACCATTTATTTCAATGCAAATATTTGTAACATTATAAATGTCTTTACTGTATTTCCATTTTAATGTATCCTCGCTACCTCACCCTTGTGAAAAATAAATATATAGTAAAATGCATTTGAAATACATTTATTTCATGCTAAGTATCCTACAAATACATTTACATATTTATATACTTAATAAAAATACCCTGCAACTGTACTGTTGGTAAACTAAACAGGTATACTTAAAATCTGCTAAATTGGAACAACTAATTTTGTACTTAATGAACTTTAATTGTGCAGAAGTATGGCTGAAGTCCAACTAAAGATAAACTGAAGTATATTTGATTGTGGTAAAGTGGAGCTATTGCAAGTATACTTTAGGTATCCTTTAAATATCTTAAATTTAAAGACTGACATTATTCAAAGATCATACAATCCTCAACAAAAGTTACAATAAAACACATTTTAGGCTTAATATTAAGAAATGTACATTGTGCACAATGTAGTGCTCAAAGATTATTTATTTATTTATTTATTTATTTTTTGTCAGTAAATATGTTAATAGACTGGAGCTACTGTATACTTAACATTAAATAAATGTATTTTAAGTATATTACTTTTTTACTAGGGAAAACTTTTGACAAGAGCTCATAAAAGATTCAATGGGAGTGAAAAAAAATAAAAAATCATGATGAATAAAGCTGAGGGTGAAAGTAATACCAGTAGACTACTTATAAAATCTTACTCATTGGTTATGACTCATATGGATAATATCAGTGTTATTTATGCATGGGGTTCAAAAGCAAATTAAATTAATGTGGTTAAAAGAGATTCAATGGGTAACATGGT
This sequence comes from Spinibarbus caldwelli, assembly GCA_039654775.1. Classification (NCBI taxonomy): domain Eukaryota; kingdom Metazoa; phylum Chordata; class Actinopteri; order Cypriniformes; family Cyprinidae; genus Spinibarbus; species Spinibarbus caldwelli. Next base: position 27,063,782 of record CM077252.1, on the reverse strand, counting down.
ACAGAAAATGGAGATAAAAGATAATAAATGAGCAACTGACATTTTGGCACCGTCATCTTAAACCTGCATTCATTCACATTTTTTTGTGTAATTTTCTTATCGTGTGAAGAAAAAAGTAATGGCTTGGTATTTATTCATGATATGCCTATTTGACACATAATTGCGTAATTACAACAATTCTGCAATAGAGACAGTGTGACACTGAAAATTGGTGGCCTGGGGGAGAATGATTCATCAGTTCCTATGAGCACGATTCTCATCAACATTTGTGTGTGGCTGAATATTTTACTTCCATATGAAATTATTCTCCAGGACACAAAAAGTAATTTTGTTATTTCAAAAGTTTTCAACCAAGGGTCTACAGACCTGGGGGTTCATGAGATTACTGCAGGGGGTCTGTGCACTAGAAATGTAAAAATATATTTAAAAATGAAGGCACTTCATATTTTGTTTGGACAAGATCATATAGACAATCTGTCTAAACAACAAGCTGGCCACTCTTTTCGTGCAGTTCATACATAAAACAAATCTGTAGTTTCCAGAAGCAAATTAAGAGAGACTTCTTTATTTGAGTGATGGATTAAGCTATTTATGAGTGAAAGCTATTTATGTTAAAAAATTTGAAAATTAAAACTCCATCACATGGTGCTCGACAGTGTGTCAGATGTGGAAGTTTCACTGAATGCAGATAACTCTATCCACCACAGACAAAATACATGGCACATCAGTTTGTGAATGTCACATCAGTTCACGATCCAAAGAGTCTGTCATACGCATATCCAACTACTCCAATCAATCATTATTCAGAACACTTGGAATCTACTGTAGAACTAAGCACTTTTATAATAGCTTTGAGGTTAAAATCAGTGCCCACTTCCATTTTATGGAACAGCTCGGACAGAAAACTCTTTGTGTTCCACTGAAGACAGAAAATAATATGAGTTTGAAAGGACATAATGGTGAGTATGAATTTTTATAATCTCTTAGTTCTTATATAGCAAACACTAGCTTTTGAAATATTTTTTGAAAGTGTCTCTTATGTTCAAGAAGGCATGTATTAGATAAAAATACAGTAAAAATAGCAATATTGGGAAATATTATTATTTAAAAATGACTGTTTTCTATTTGGATGTATGTTAAAATGTAATTTATTCCTGTGATCAAAGCTGAATTTTCAGCATCATTACTTCAGTCTTCAATGTCACATGATCCTTCAGAAATCATTCTAATATGCTGCTAAAGAAATTATCGTCAATATTGAAATCAGTTTTGCTGCTTCATAGTTTTGTGGGAAATGTGACACACTACTGTTCAAATGTATCAGGCTAAGATTAAAAAAAAAGAAAAGAAAAGAAAAGAAAAGAAAAACAGCAAGGATGCATTGAACTGATCAAAATAATAAAGACATTTGCAATTTGCAATTAATCAAAGAATCTTGGGAAAAAATGTGTTTTTGCGGTTTCCACAAAAATATTAAGAGGAAAAACATTGATAATCAATTGAGAACCATTGTTAATAATTGATAAATGATCATAATTGAGCAGCAGATCAGCATATTATAATGATTTCTGAAGGATCATGTGACACTGAAGACTTACTGAAAATTCAAATTTAAAATCACAGAAATAAAATACATTTTAAACTATATTCAAATAGAAAACATTTTAAATTGTAAAAATATTTCACAGTATTAGTGTTTTTATTGTATTTTAAAATATGCAGCCTTGGTGAGCATAACAGACTTCTTTGAAAAACATAAAACAAAATGTTTTAAATTTATTCCAAACTTTTGACCGCTAGCATGTAATGTAAAATCATTGTCAAGTCATTGAAAATCATGGACTGATTTCATATTTTGTGTCTGTGAGATTGCCTGTGTCTACAATTTCCTTGATTTTACCTCGCCAAAGCTGTATTCAGCTACTTTCCAATCTCACACATTCATTCATATTTCCTCCTGTTCCCTAATCACAGGGATCGGGTTATGGTTTCCAAACTATCAAGGCAACCGTCTACAATTAGCTGAGAACACACAACAAGCCAGTTGCCATGGCCACCAGAAATGGCTGGGCCTAAATGGAAATCGTGGGCACAAGAAAATCACCAGTATGAGAGAAAATAACAGTGACTGCCTGACCTAACAGCAGCGATACAAAAGCATTTTTTAATGTAGACAAGAATATTCAGTCCCCAAAATGAACTTGACTATAAAAGTCTCATTAACTGGAGGTGTTGAACTTGTGCATAATGGGCTAGCAAAAACTATTTCCTTTTATTTGTTCTCCACTCATTTTTTTTCTATAAATAGCGTAGAGATGAGGATAGATGAGAGATAAATAGAGATGAGGAAAGATGAGAGATAAATAGAGATGAGGAAAGATGCCGCCTTTAGAACAATGTAAATATGAGTTTAACATGCATCATCCAATATATTATTATATTTTAATAAAATTTCTGACCCTCCATTGAAAATCTATGCAAACAAAATGTCGACGCTTAAAAAGGTTCATAAAGGCACTGAAAAAGTAATACATATTAATCAAACAGTTAAATCCAAGTCTTCTGAAGAGACACGATGGCTTTATATGATAAACATAATTCATTTGGGCTTTTATTATCATGAGCACTAATCAACACACAAAAACAGAGCACACAAAAATATGGTAAATGGAGCCTCAGATAAATTATATTTTTAAGAGAACTGTCCATAAAAGTTCCTATAACTTTAAAACTATGACATAAAATAGATAAGTATTATATTGAAGCCCACTGAATGAAAAAAGGTGACTTTTTATCTCACAATTCTAACTTTTTTTCTCACAATTCTGACTTTTTCTCCAGAACGGACCCTTCGCAAAAACCCGCACCCTGTAGATTAACTTCAGTGGAGTTAAACTTGAAAAATGGTGTGTACTGATGTCTTTCCATGGTTGAAATAAAATACAGTATGTTCTGATGTTCATTCATGTTTATTTCGTGCTTTAAGTAAATATGAAAATACGATCGGTTCACGTGTCGCTTGACAGCAATCTGTCACGACACATTAAAGAGCCACGAAGCGCTATTTATTGTTTGAATTTCTTAACAATGGCAAAATTTGAAAGGGGAGGGGGGTCTTTGCGAAGGGTCAATTGTTTGATATAAACTTGCAATTCTTAACTTGTGAGATATAATTATGAGATATGAACTCGCAATTGCCAGGAAAGAAGTCAGGATTGAATTGTGAGTTTATATCTTGCAATTGCGTCTTTTTCCCTCAATTACAAGTTTAAATGTCACAATTGTTTTTTGTTTGTTTGTTTTTTTTTTTGTTTTTTTTTTCACAATTGCAAGTTTCTATGATGCAATTCTTTTAATTTTTACTCTGTAACGGAAACTGGCTTCCATAATTTGACAAGTGTTAAAAAACTGTTCTGATAAAATAAATCTCACAAATGTTCATGTTTAGATTAAATCACATTATTAGAAACATATATTGAATGTGCCATGAATAGTCAATTGAAAACTTTAAAATCTTTTTGTGCCCCATCTTCTGCAATCAGCATATCACGTTTCAGGTATGGCATCATTTCCCGACATTGATAATTACAGTTCTGTACTCTATGGCCTTATGGGAAGACCCTAATGGAATCACACTGTTTTGTTTGCTATACACAAGACAAATCAAGCACATTATCCCACCGCAGCGGCAGTTACACTCTAATAATCGCAATGCAATTATGGATTGCCTTCTAGAATTCATTTGGAAACTGAACTCCCTTGCAAGATCCAAGAAGGATCATTTGCAATAGAATGCAATGAGAACGGCGCCTCCTGAGCTAATCAAGACATGATCCATGTGTCAGTCTTACAGATCTCTGTGATCTGCACTTTTAGAGTTTGTGTCTTGTAATAATGGCATTCTGCTGTCTTTTTGTACAAGGTAATAAGACAGATATCATTATTCCTCTTGCTGTTTATTGCACCCTTGAACACCAGTTTGGCTAATGAAGGAAGCTTTTGAGATGAACATTTTAATGATTTGTTCTCTAAAGCTGTGAGTTTGTCCCCAGAAAATGCCATTCGAATGTAAATGAGGAAATGTCATGCTGCCTCAGCCTCAGATGGCATTCCCATTCATGGTCCTTTACTGACCGTCTGATGCATACAGCACATAAAAGTGGCAAGTAATGGTTGATGTTGTAGGGTTTAATCTGATTGGCTGGTTTTATGGAACATCTGGGAGAAACTAATGCCTGTATTGGCAAAACTTCGCAAAGTTAGTGGAATAATCTTTCATAAGTGAGGCACTTGTTAATACACTGATAAAAAAAAAATCTTAAAAGTATAATACTCTAATTTGTTACAGCCAAATGTATTAGTTTTTCTTGAATTATATTTATGGTTCGATTCAAACCTAACGTTTTTGATTTAATATTAACCAAATACATTTATTTTCTCAAAGACAAAAACATATGGTAACACTTTAGTATAGGGACCAATTCTCACTATTAACTTGCTTAACGTTGCTTACTAGCATGCTATTATTAACATATTGGCTATTTATTAGTACTTATAAAGCAGATATTCTACATGACCATATTCTACATCCCTAATCCCAGCCAATACCTAAACTTAACAACTACCTTACTAACTGTTAATAAGCAGCAAATTATTGAAGCAAAAGTCGTAGTTAATGGCAAGAATTTGACCTTAAAATAAAGTGTGACCAAACATGCATATGATTATTTATTAGAAAGACCATAATACAATCAACATATTTTCTTTAAGCTCAAGCCAAAATGCTACTTAATGTCAAATATGTATTTATTTATCTATTTATTTATTTACTTACTTTCAATTTCATTTCACTATAAACAAAAGCTAAATTACATAAGTAGAATTTTATAGGATAGAACTATTTTTTTTATTATTATTTATTTATTTTTTTGTCAGTCTATGTTTCTGTTATGTACTGTTCTGTTATGTTAAAAAAATAAATAAATAAATAACGCTAGTCAATAAAGCTAGCTAGTATGTGTAATTATTTCTTTTATTATTTCTTTATTTATTTATTTATTCTAGGTGAGTGCTATTTGCTTGACAAACTGAACAAAACAAGTTTAAACTGCAAACCATGATTTTCGTTTAGCCCAATATAAAAATATACTTTTAAAAAGTAGGCAAAACGATACACTCTGCTTTGTTTAAGTTATGTCAGCATTTTTATTTTTTTATTTTTTTCATTTCGATATCATTAATCATAAGCCTGTCAAGTGTCATATGAAAATGGCATGAGGGTGAACAAATGATGACAGATGCCTTTTATTTTTGGGTGAAATACTTCCTAATTTTTTAAAAAGGTCATAAGACATTAAACTGTCTAATGCTCTCGCATCTAACTGGTACCCATCTTAATTAGCCAGAAGGGGAACTTGCAGTCATAATCCTCAGAAGGTTGGCATTTGCCATTAAAGCTCTTCAGCCAGATGACTGCCATAGAATAGGAGTTCAGTCAGAGATGAAATGGTCTGGAGGGCCAGTTATTAATGGGATATGTGAATATTCAGTTATTTATGATGTTATTCAAAATCTTGTTTGAGACTGCATACATCAAGCAAATAGTAATGGTGCACCCTGTACTGAAGCCTTTTTATATGTATATTTCTTCATGTGGGATGCAAATAAATCTGGGATTTGGATCAGCATAAATTTCAGAGTAAATAAAATAGTTCCATAATTCTGATTTGTGTCATCATGCATTGTATGTATTTGTAGATATTCATACATCTGGTTCTAACAAATGTTGAGCTGTAAAGTTGGTTAAATAATAATTTTAAAGTGAAACGTTTTTGAAGCATTTGACAAATTCCCATGTCCCCGGTAATGTTTTCTCAATTTCACTTTGAAATAAATGTTTATTTTATTTTATTTTATTTTATTTTATTTTGTGATAATCAACATTATGAATGCTGTTGATTGAGCGTAACTTGTACTGAACCTGGAATATTATTTTAATATCCACAATATGGGTGTGTTTCACTCATTTGAGCTTTAATAATTATATACACCTACTATATATAACAAGTAAAAACAATTTGACTTTTATCAATCCCATCTGAATATCATTGATAAATACATTTTCCATTTAAAAGGTCTTTCTTAAACAAAGTTTTTCCATCTGCCATGTCATATAGCTCGGTCAATCACGGTTGGTACAACCCTCGTGCAAAGGTACTTCCATACCTGTGAATATGAATATGATAACCTTGGAAGATGCTCAGCTGGCTTTCACCCCTGAAGACATCTTTAAACTACTATCATCTGAAATGATGTGATGTTAAATCAGACTTAAATTTTGAATGTACTGAATCACAAGCAAGTTCAGATCCAAATCTCAGGTTGCTGCCCATGTCACATGATTTTCTTGTGCAATATGTGTGCAACGCTCAATATTCTTTCTCATTCTGCAAGGTAGCTGCTGTGGGAAAGTGAGATAAACTCTGGGGTTATTCTACCTTTTCCTCAGGCTTTGTTGATTTAATCAAAGTTTATGTATAATTTATCTTTTACTTGAATTCGTGGATGTTCAGAGCTAGCGCCTGGGGATGCATGCTGTCATGGGACTTCTATATTTGCACTTTTGTAAACAGCCTACCTAACTCAATTTTCTAAAGGCAAAGGTTTGAGGGTTTGTGTCTGTGGACGTATTGCCTAATGCATGTATCAGCAAGGGACTGTGCTGTTTGTAATACTCACTGTCTTTTTTTCTGTTGCAAGACCAGCAATACATTATCGCTAAGTACATGATCAGAGATTGCACAGAAACATTTATACATATAGAATCCATTCAAGCTTTCTTGCTTTGTAGGAATTGCCTGGCATTCTTGTTGTCAAGCAATAGTGTGGGAGTCTGTTACTGAGTCTGTTTATATGCACAATCTAAAATCAAAAATGCTTAACAAGTTGACAACATGTCATTTAAACATCTAAAACTGTTTTTTGTTTGTTTGTTTGTTTGTTTTTTCTGCAGAGGTCAGACGGTTAAAGGCTGACATGCCTACAGTGGATTTTTGCTGCTTGTTTGTCTGATTGATTGTCATTTCTACAACTAAACTCTGATACTAAAAATCTGCTCATTATAAAACCGACTCTGCAGGAATATTGTTTACATGAGATTCTGACATTTTTGTCAAAATGTGAACAGACATTCATGCACACATTGAATAATATGTCATACATTTAGATAAAAAGTGAAATTGGGATAACAAGCTGAAATCTAGTTGTGTTAGTTGGGATTTGATGAGAAATTAATTCTGTTTAGGCATTTACATGACAACGGTTTTAATAAAAAGACCGAAGAAAACTTGAAACACATGAAAATGTGTTTTTGCATTATTCTGTTGTATTAATTGCATGTAAATCCATAAAGCAAGTTGCTATAATATCAGCTTAAATATATATGCTGTATGACCTGTAGCTTAACAAACAGTGCAATTACTAAACTAAGAGTCTCTCCACCTGAGAAGATCAGCCAAAAATAGGCAGCTCACATGTCAAGAGAGTGTTAGCTCTATTGAGTACAGAGAGGAAAACAAACACTGAGATATAATCCAGTGACTTTCAACTCTGAGAGCTGTGTTTTACCCATAAGCAAGCAAAAGCTGTAGGAGGACAGCTGTGGGCTGGGAGAACAAACATTAAAAATCAATGTAATAAGACATTGCTGCAAGTATTTTGGTTCAGTGTGGTGCAATTTATTTCAAGACTGTTGCGGACTGTCTGGCTGTCTCCTACATTTTGTGATATAAAAACTACAGTAAAAAAAAAAAAAAGATTTGTGGAGTATGTTTTACAAGAAAATATTATTTCAGTTTTTCTACTTAAAAATTTAATGTTTAATTCAACTGTTTACTTATCATTTTCTTCTAACTATTTGTAAAATTTGCAACAAATTTTTCAGTGAATGCTTTCAATTACCCCAAATTAAAAATTTAACTCACCCTCGTCATTCTAAACCTGTATGAGTTTCTGTCTTTCATGCATCACAATATGATAATTTTTAAAGTATATTCACACATTTTGTTTCCATTTCCTTCTTTTCTAGTTGATAGTGTCTGACAACCTCCAAAAATTATGTATTTTACAAATTCTCCATTGAAAAATAATAACATTATGACTTGAGTAAACAATGACACACTGAAAATAATGTTTAGTCGGTTCAACTTAGAAATTGTATGTCAACTGGTAACATCTACAATAACTGGTTTTGTTTAAATGAAATAAATGATTTAAGGTTACTGAATTATAACTGAATTCAACCAATCTGAAAAAACGTCTCGGGTTACATATGTAACCATGGTTCCCTGAGTAGGGAACGAGACACTGCGTCCTCTAGGGGTCGCTATGGGGAACGCCATCAGCGTGACCGGTGTCTGAAGCATATATCTAAACACGACAATAACATTGGCCGGCGACAGCCTATGACGTCATTACCTGGGGCCGCCACAGTATAAAGGGGCACCGGGAAAATACGTCATTCACTTCTTCGTCTGAAGCTTGCTTCCGAAGAATGGCACCGAGCCTAGAGGACGCAGTGTCTCGTTCCCTACTCAGGGAACCATGGTTACATATGTAACCTGAGACGTTCCCTTTCAAGGGAACGTCGAACTGCATCCTCTAGGGGTCACTATGGGGAACGGAATACCCACGCCGCCATGCTGAGGGGAGTGCAAAGCCAGGCACAAAAGGCGAGCACTAAGTACCAACTCTACCCGGCTAAGGGAGTTGCCCCTGGGACGGGCGAACGGCTGTCAGTGACATTATCCCCTTCGGCCAAAAACCTGAGCTGCATACCCTAGAACTTACCTGTTAAGGGCCAGTCCTCCTGGACCCAGGGTAGATCTCAAAGGCTTGGAATCAGAAGCAGAGATTCCTTTAAGGGGATACGACCAAGCGCCTAGGATAGTAACTAGGTCTTGGCCTGTCACCCAGGGGCTACTGCTTGCTCTGCATGAGCTCGCTGAAGGAACTGTCTCAACAGATCCTTGGTAGCAACACCCTGTTCAAGTCAGTATCACTAGGGATACATAGATAGAGTGGGGCCCAAGGTGAAACCGGGGCCTGACCGACTCAAAGAAAGGGCACGAAGCCACAGCGCGTAAACCCATACCGTACAGGATTTTAGAAAGACCGGAAAACACTTGGTGTGCGATCTTACCACAACGTGGCTTTCAGAAAGTACACAGAGACTAGCGTGTGTACTTACCATAACATGGATAGTAACCACCGTTCTAGGGTTCTGAAGAACATAGGATCACAGAGCTCTGGGGGAGCGAAGAACCCAACTCTCAGCATGAGAGGGAACTCAGACACTCAGAAGGGAGCGGCATGCTCATAGGTAACCCTCTATGATGAGGGGAGCAATGCTAGCTCTACCAACAAGGAGAGCAGCCCCACAGGGAAGCATAGAGAGGCCTAACAACCTGAGGCTGCTCATGACAGAGTTCTGGGGGAGTGGAGAACCCAACTCTCAGCATGAGAGGGAACTCAGACGCTCAGAAGGGAGCGGCATGCTCATAGGTGACCCTCTATGGTGAGGGGAGCAATGCTAGCTCGACCAACAAACATAGCTCTGGAGAGCGGAGAACCTAACTCTCAGCATGAGAGGGAACTCAGATGCTCAGAAGGGAGTGGCAGCATTATAGGTGACCCTCAGTAGTGAGGGGAGCAACGCCAGCTCGACCAACAAGGAGAGCATATGGTCACAGAGCACTGGAGGCGGAGAACTTAACTCTCAGCATGAGAGGGAACTCAGACGCTCAGAAGGGAGCGGCATGCTCATAGGTGACCCTCTATGGTGAGGGGAGCAATGCTAGCTCGACCAACAAACATAGCTTTGGAGAGCGGAGAACCTAACTCTCAGCATGAGAGGGAACTCAGATGCTCAGAAGGGAGCAGCATGCTCAGAGGTGACCCTCTATGGTGAGGGGAGCAATGCTAGCTCGACCAATAAACATGGCTCTGGAGAGCGGAGAACCTAACTCTCAGCATGAGAGGGAACTCAGACGCTCAGAAGGGAGCGGCATGCTCATAGGTGACCCTCTATGGTGAGGGGAGCAATGCTAGCTCGACCAACAAACATAGCTCTGGAGAGCGGAGAACCTAACTCTCAGCATGAGAGGGAACTCAGATGCTCAGAAGGGAGCGGCATGCTCATAGGTGACCCTCAATAGTGAGGGGAGCAACGCCAGCTCGACCAACAAGGAGAGCATATGGTCACAGAGCACTGGAGAGCGGAGAACTTAACGCTCCGCACGAGAGGGAACTCAGACGCTCAGAAGGGAGCGGCATGCTCATAGGTGACCCTCTATGGTGAGGGGAGCAATGCTAGCTCGACCAACAAACATAGCTCTGGAGAGCGGAGAACCTAACTCTCAGCATGAGAGGGAACTCAGACGCTCAGAAGGAAGTGGCATGCTCATAGGTGACCCTCTATAGTGAGGGGAGCAATGCTAGCTCGACCAATTAACATAGCTCTGGAGAGCGGAGAACCTAACTCTCAGTATGAGAGGGAAATCAGACGCTCAGAAGGGAGCGGCATGCTCATAGGTGACCCTCTATGGTGAGGGGAGCAATGCTAGCTCGACCAACAAACATAGCTCTGGAGAGCGGAGAACCTAACCCTCAGCATGAGAGGGAAATCAGACGCTCAGAAGGGAGCGGCATGCTCATAGGTGACCCTCTATGGAGAGGGGAGCAATGCTAGCTCTACCAACAAGGATAGCAACCTAAAAGGGAGGCATAGAGAGGCCAACAACCTGAGGCTGCTAAATGACAGCTCTGGAGAGCGGAGAACTCATCTCTCAGAATGAGAAGGAACTCAGACGCTCAGAAGGGAGCGGCAAGCTCATAGGTGACCCTCTATGGAGAGGTGAGCAATGCTAGCTCGACCAAAAAGGAGAGCAAACTATCACAGAGCTCTGGGGAGCGGAGAACTCAATTCTCAGAATGAGAGGGTACTCAGACGCACAGAAGGGAGCGGCATGCTCATAGGTGACCCTCTTAGGTGAGGGGAGCATTGCCAGGCCTGACCAACAGGGACCCAATAACCAAACATATCTGGAGAGCTATCGCTCCTCAGAGCCAAAGCACTCAGGAAGGGATTCCGCAGAAACACCTCTCACTCTCGTACCTCCGGGAAAGCAGTGTACTCAAGCCCACTCTACAGAGGGGCGTATTCACTGATTCGCCGTAAGTAATGGTTAACCCTCTGGGGTCGACAAACGCGAATACGCGTTTTGTGGCAGATTTTCCTGATAAGGCCGAAATGAGCTTGAATTACTCTGCCATTTTTGATCGTACAGATAAGAGCAATACACCATTCGAATCTGTAAGGGGTCTACTTTTATTTTTATACACTCAATATAACAACTAAACTTTGTGCTTTTGAAGAATAAAGAAAACAAACAGGGTGCGCTCTATTCCTTCTCCGTCTCCGTGAGCTGCTTTTAGAAACGCGTCACTAAAATGAACTGTAACTCAGCAAATACTCAGCACACAGACATGGGAGTTATATCTATAGAAAACTTGAAGTGTCTATTTTTCAATGAAATTAGTCATGTCAAAAACAAACATTCTGTGATAAAGTAATCCGTATGAAACCAACGCGATGTTCAGTCTTTGCCGTCTAACTCATTATCTTTAATGCAATCCCGCCCCCTCGCAGCTCGCGCCGTTCATATGTAAATATCCACGTGAGACACGTGCTCATGGAAACGCCCAACATAAACAAAGCGCGAGGAGTTACTGTCCGTTTCTGCAAGAAGACGCGCTGAGTAAAGGCTGGATTTCCCTCAAAAGAAGAACAAGATTTCATCCAGAAGAGAAGAAGATCAATCTGATGAGTAAGTAATGTTTCTTTTTTGCATTAGTTAACCTGTTATTGTGACATAAACAAGAACACATTACTAGTTGGGTTTTTCCCAAACTACAACATGATGAATGCTACGCATCTAAGAATGTTTACACCATGTTTATTATTAATAATCTGTTCACAAATATATTTTAATAGCGTGCTAAATGATAACAATTACTTCTCAAATATAAAATATCCTTTTTTTTATAGTACAAAGTACATCATTTTATAGTACAAAGCATGCGTGAGTCTATGGCTGCAGAATCATATCTTAGGCAACTATAAAATCATACATGATGTTCAGGATGGCTATATGACTACAAAATCATAGTTGGGTTTTTCCCAAACTATAATTCATTACTACAATGTTTGAAATTGAGTAAAATATTTTGAATATGATAGGCAATTCATTGTATTTAAATTTCTTACAGTGCGATGATGTTTTCATGCTCTATATAAAACAAAGGTAATATGAATGTACACTGTAACATGATGAATGCTACGAATCTAAGTATGTTTAGAACATGTTTATTATTAATAGTATTAATAATATGGCTACATGTATACAGATGCTCGTGATATTAACATGCTCACAAATGTTTTTTTTTTTTTTTTTTTTTTTTTTTTTTTTTTTTTTTGGTTGTTTGTATTTTATTTAATCAGATACCTGCACCACAGATGAATCCTGCTGACTTTCAGTCTCTTCAAACTGTTTTCCTCTGAGAGCGCTTTACCAACATCAGATTTTCAACTACACTGATATTCTATGGTAAAACAAGCTCCTTGACTACTGATTGGTTTTTTCTTCTTGAATCCATGGAAAGAAGCAGAAACACTTAAATAAAACATCAAATAAAGTAAATATCAGGTATGATTTACTTGTTTCACTTGTTGAACAGAATCTGTTGCAGAAATGACTCAAAGTCTGTTCACATCTCTGTGGTTAGATCAGTGTGCACAATAATGTGTCTTTGACCTTCATTATGTATGTTTTGATTATACTGTGTTGTAAATAAAATACAAATAATTAAAAAAAAAACAAAAAAAAACATTTTTTTCAGTCTCCTCACATTCTCTCTTACCTGCCTCAAAGTCACAGTCACACTGATGGGCCATTAGAGGGCCATTAGGGGAGGGCCCTTTGTCTCTCAGGTGAGAATCACTTAATATTCAAGACCATTGCCACTCCCTCGCATATAGGCTTTTGATCACAAAACATGTCTTTAAAAATTTAAATCAATATATTGTTTTCTGTGAGTGAGCAAACAAGATGATTTTCACATAATTTTGAAGCAAAAACTCTAGGCTACAAGATCCAGTTCTCAAAAGTCTTGTAAACAGATGTTCTGTATGTGTTTTATGGCCTTATTTCAGTGACTTCAAAATTTTAGTTTTTCACTAACCACGCATAAATGTTGCTTTCTCAATAACACAATCATGTACATAAATGCTGCTAACATATTATTATAGCCCAGTTTGTGCTGTTTACAGTGTTATTATACTTTAGCCATTTATATTTTTATAAGTAACTGAAAAAAGCACAAATGTCAGGGCATGTCGAAACTTCTCCAGGCCCCCAAAACACCCTCAGACCCCAGAGGGTTAAGTGGATGACTCAAATCTCAGGAAGCCTCTCGAGGCGAGACATGAGCAGTATGTCCTGGCTGGGGCAGCTTCTCGAAGTAAACACTCAGCCAGGACGTCAGGGAGCACATCACAAAGCATTACACTCCGAAAAAGGCTCAGCCTGAATGGAGGACTGCGAGTCCTGGGGTTGCAGCACTATACTGGGGACCTGAAGGCCAAAGAGGCTCCCACAGAAGCCTAGTGACTTTGGCTGCATGATCCAGCAAGCATGAAGCTGAAGTAGTAAGTCTATCATCCAGGCTGGATCCAGTACCAACGGGTGAGACCATCACCACAATCAGTCGACAGATCGAGAGGTTCTGACTAGAGTCAAAGCGTACAAAAAAACAGGCCCACATAGCGCTGTGGAGAAATTAAATGGATCGTACTCACCAACCACAGGTCCCGTGCAGGTCCAACATGAGACTGTAACGCAAGTGCAGGAGGGTGGTGGCTTCAGCAAGCATCGAGGAGGCTCGCAAGCCAACACTTGAGCACGGAGAGTCATACAACCCCTGCAAAAAGAAGGGCTCCTGGAGTGCAGTATAATGTGGTTAGAACATGTTATAAAATACCTTAGGAAATTATTGATAGGGAAGATTTTCCGTCAGGTCCTTTCCACGTTCTGCCCATGAACCGCGAATTGCGGGCAATGGGCAGATAATTCTCACCGCACCCACAACGCGCAGCATGTATTCAATTCCCACGGGAGCTAAACGTGCTCCGCCCACACGTTAGATTACCTCGGAAATTAAGCGAGAACGGAGCCGCCGCCGTGAATGCATCGCTATTCCCGCGAGAGGTGAACACACTCATGCAGACACAGGTATACAACTCGGGTAAAAGTGAAGCTCACCTCCCCTCTCAGTAGTCCCGCGAATGCATCACGATGAGCACAAGCAGTCTCCTCATGAGTGGAGTATGTTGAATTCATGCCTATTTCTCACGAGAAATAAGCAACGAATGCAAAGAGTACATTCAACTCCCTCGAGAGCTGAACGCTCTTGCTCTTCACCACACACACAATACGCGAGCCGCGTGAAACTGCGGGTATCAGAGCGTGCTTATTCCTCACAAGAAACAAGCAATGTTTCAAGGATCAAGTGCCCAGTTAAAGCAAACCTTTATCTCCACAACGGTGACTTCTTGAACATCAACATCTAAACCTCAGTTAATTCTCAATGTTGTTGTTTTTTTTTTGTAATTTTTTTTGTTTGTTTTTTATTTTTTTTTACAGTGGTTACCATTGTGCTGAAGAGTAGCGCTGTCAGTTGTAATTTTCACTTTGCTGCAATTTAAAATATATAATAACTTCAAATCATAACTTCTAATTGAGCCAAAATTCACTAATCGGTATGGAGCAGGTGTGCGTGTTTTGAATGTATTAATTCTGAGTTTCACAGGAAATTGTATGTTGGGTCAATGTAATGGATTTAAGTTGAAATAACATCTTCTTGATTTGTGTTACATAATCTTGATTGAACTAGGTTACAAAAACAAAACTAGAATTGTATGTAGTATCAGACAGAAATACTTCCTTAAAGCAACAACTGCACAGGTTCACTTTTTACAGTGCAGAATTTTAATTTGTGATTGAATTCCTTTAATTATTGACAGTTATCTACTATTTTTATTTTAATGAAGATTATCTAAAAGCATAATTTAATATCAAAATCACTACTGGCACATTGATAGTTCCAGTCCTGATACTGATTAGACCAGGGCTACTCAAATCTGGACCTCGAGATCCACTTTCCTGCAGAGTTTAGCTGTAAACCCTGATTAAACACACCTGAACATGCTAATCAATGTCTTCAGGATTAGTGATGGTGAGATGAAGCTTCATGAAGCTTTAAGCTTGGTTCACAAAAGGGTTAACTTCTGGAGACTTCATTTGCTCACAATACCACCTGGTGGCCAAAGAGTGTAAAACAAGCAGATATATTACAGACAGAGGTGTAAAGTCCAGGGATCAGAAAGTAAAAGTCCTACCATATGTTTATTCCACCAATGAACTCGGCAGCTGATTTCAGCAGAGGAGGAACCAAGTCATTCCTTTCAAGTCACAAGCAAGTCTCGAGTCAAATCCCAAGTCCTCAAAGAGTTAAAGTTAATGAGATAATTAAGTGACTAATTAAATGATGATTGTGCATTAGTGATGAACACCTGCTGTTATTGAGAATTATAGAGGATCAGATGTTGATGTTTTATTGGTTAAAATGATGCCACCATCATGGAGATCAGCGTTGGCTTTAGTTGGGCTCTAGACCCTTTTAATAACTGAGAGTGGTTTGTTTTTAAGCAATTGCGATATTGCTTCATAACAAACATTTGTTCATTTGCACATTGCTGATTTAAAAGCTTGAGGAAGCAGATGATGTTGCACTTTCCTCTCATTCTGAGTCACTTGAATGAACATCATGAAGGTGTCTTTCTTTGGTTTATTGACTGACAGCTATTACAGAACTGCAAAAAAATCCTATTAAACAAATGTCACCGTAATACTTAAATATTGGAAAAAAGAACTATATCGCTCAGGTTTTTAGACATGAACACTTATCATACGATCCTCAGCAATGGTGACAATAATTATTCATGCTGCAGTGCATGATGGGAGTTTTTACTATGGTGTTACCCAGCATGCATTGCAGCATGAAGCATTTTGTTGATTGTCACCATTGTTGAGATTCATATGCTGGTTCTTGATGTCTGTGTGTGTCTAAATAGCACTGGAGTTTAAATATTTATATGCATTACATAGATTTAAAATTCATTCAATATAACTATTAGAGCAACACTTCCATTGTATGCTGTAGTTTCACAGGGTTGGTTATTGAAAACCTAAACACATAAATGAAAAAAAAAAAAAAGTTATTTGGATGTAAACAGGTCAGCGCCTGATGATTATCTCATCATATGAAAACAGCTAATAGGTGTTTACTGCACAGCACTGAGCTCTCTGCTTTATAACAGCACATGCATTGTTTCAGAGAGAGATCTAACACAAGAAATCAAGGGTCAAGAGCCCAACTAAAGCAAATGCTGATCTCCATGATGGTGGCATCATTTTAATCAATAAAACATCAACATCTGATCCTCTGTAATTCTCAATAACAGCAGGTGTTCATCACTAATGCACAATCATCATTTAATTAGTCACTTAATTATCTCATTAACTTTAACTCTTTGAGGACTTGGGATTTGACTCGAGACTTGCTTGTGACTTGAAAGGAATGACTTGGTTCCTCCTCTGCTGAAATCAGCTGCCGAGTTCATTGGTGGAATAAACATATGGTAGGACTTTTACTTTCTGATCCCTGGACTTTACACCTCTGTCTGTAATATATCTGCTTGTTTTACACTCTTTGGCCACCAGGTGGTATTGTGAGCAAATGAAGCCTCCAGAAATTAACCCTTTTGTGAACCAAGCTTAAAGCTTCATGAAGCTTCATCTCGCCATCACTATTCAGGATCATTAGAAAATCACAGACAAGTGAGATTGATCAGGGTTGGAGCAAAACTCTGCACTTTATTGGACCTCCAGGGTAAGATTTGAGTAATTGGACAATAATTTGTAGTTATATTAAAATACACAGTATAGACTGAGCATCATATCAAACATGTTCTTTAGCTGTTAATATTATAATAATAATACTAAACAGTTATTTTTATGACAAGTTAGGGTTATTCTTAGATATGATGTGCACTAAAATACTAAAATCCACTTAAATGCTGTACCACTGTAATGCACAGTTATTTTTGGAAAATGGAGGCAACAGCAACATCATTAAAGACACCAATGTCCAATAAATAGTTCAATATATTACTATAAAGAGTGGAATAGATGGAATGAGTGGAATTAACAATTCCTCAACTAAGTAATTGTCACACCCCATTGGACTTTTGTTGTGTTTTCATCCCTCATGTGTTCATTGACCCTGTTTCTGTCTCTCTTTCATTAGTTAGTTACTGTGTGCCTTTATTTGGCCATGTTCCTGTTCTCGTCATCATTTGTTAACCTCCCTTCACCTGTGTCTTGTTTATCACCCTTTTTACCCAGTGTATATTAGTTGGCCTCTTGTTGTTCTCCTTTGTCTGGTATTGTAGATGTTTCCCTGTGTGTTAGACCCTCTTCATCGTGTGGATTACAATTGACCGTTCGCAAAGAGCTTGATTGACAGGCGATCTGACCAATCAGAGCGCGGATATGATAGGCCGCCGCTGCTGTCCGCCATCTTGCCCGACATCTACGGCCGGTCTCCATAGAAATCCATGTTAAAACGGAGTAAAAAAGATCGACTGAATTGAAACATTTTCAATATAACTAAATATAAATATGTGCGGAGGGTTAAATTGTGCTGTTGTTGGCTGCCACAGTAACAGTAATAAGCTAAAGAATTCCTTTAAAGTACTTGTTTTACGTTGTAGCAAATTAGCTCAAAAAGGGAATTGTTTATAAATAATTACAATTAATTATGATTAATTACAATTATTTATATCGGCTGACAGTAATAACTGTCGCAGAGTTAAATTGCCATCAGCTGATCTGTTCGTCCAGCGAACATTCAGTGTAAATTCATATCAACTCTAAGAAAGGATATTTCCGTGGCCACAGAAAATATCTTCCTATTAATGCATTAGAGCATCTAGCAAGGGTCAAAATCGTAAAGGGACATTAATATGCAAGGCAGAATCAGAAACTCATATAATTTGTGCACAAGAGTTTTATTAACTAAACGCTAACACACATATCTAATCTAAACAAACAACGAATAACAAATACACAAACATACAATCGCTCATACATGGGGAAAGGGCTAATGAGAGTTGATGGATGAAACCATCAGGAAAACCAGAGGATGCAGTTATGGAAAAAGTCATTTAACCACCTGAGTAAAACCATCAGCGCCGTTTATAACGGGGTCTATAACTTATACTAATCCTCTGTTTCATTTAGTTAAATGTACTATACTTGCACTTTCTTTTGTCGTGACGGAATGCAGTCTCGGATGAAAAGTCTTGATGGTTTCAAGGTTTTTGGACTCGCAATCACGTTCTTCCGGGTTGAAGAGTGATGAATTCCAAAGATGTTCTGAGGTAGAAATGTCTTCCAGGTAGAGAGTGGAAAAAGAGTTAAGAAAGGGATCTGCTGAGGTCCGAGGAGCTTTGATTGAATGGAAAGACAAGGCCATAAAGCCTGGCACAAAAACTTAATGGTCCAGGAAAGTTCTAGTTCACATCTTACTCATCCTCTTAGGATCTAACAGAACCGCAAACTGGGTCTTTGTGGTCAAGAGTCATCTCCCAGGCTGGGGGAGATCACCCACGGCTCTATGTTGGTGCCCTGCCGGCGCGCCTGCACCGGTTCGGGCTCTCCGTCAGAAGATAGCAGAAGAGCTCTTTGCCAAAGAAGTTTTTGCAGAAGAGATTTTTTAGAAGAGAGGGCCGGACCTGTGAGTGAGACCTTTATCTGGTATAGAGGTCACACATCTGGGGAGTCAAAGAGCCAATGAGCTCCCATCTCTTTGGAGGGAAGGTTTTACGACTCTTTGTCTCTGAGCATGGTAATTTGCATGGGGTTGCTATTAAAGAACTATTAAAGATTCTTAGAACACTAATATGTTGCATAGGTATCAACATGTAATATACACTGTCATTTAGATCATCCGAAGACGAATTGATAGAGATCAAACATGATATAAGTGAGGTAATATTAACTAGTGATCTATTATAAGCATGCATAAAACAGGATACAGTACAAAAAGACAATATACAAAAACAGTAACAATATACACAATGACCTGAAGGATATGGGTGTTAATTCAAAGAAAGGTTTTTCTATGAATTAAATAGAGAAGAGTCCACTTTTATAGACATTATGTCTTTACTAAAGGGAAATGTTGCTCTGCCCGCATTCCTTTGACCAATAAAACTAGTGTTATCAGATAGGTTGCCATGGCACCGAGGGGCCTGGAGTCATGGACAGACATACGGCACCCAGAATATGTGTTGGGTGAGGGGTCTGTGACTGTTCTAATCTAAATCTAATGTATTTGTTAAATCAATGTTAGAACAAATGTGTGTCTGATTGGTCCAAATGCTACAACGTACCAGAAAACCTGTCATGTCTGGAGCTGTATGCATGGCTTGCAGCGCTTAAGTTAAAATACTGAGTGTGAAATACTAAAATGATATGTTAAAACGTGTGCTCTTATCATTCTGTGGACAAAATCCTGTGAACTTCTCCCTGATCGGGAGCTGGGATCATCTTCCCACTCATTAAACTATGACAGGTCCTTTACTGCAAAAAGACGGTCACTGCGACACTGTAAAGTGATGAAACTATGGTGCCATGTGCTTTTTTAAACCATTTTCATAAGTTTCACATTATATTGTCGGCTCGTAAAATATATAAATGTGCATGCCCAGTAGCCGAAGCTGTATCCCTTCTAGCCTTAACCACAAATCAGACAGGAGAGTAGATTAACTTCGGTGGACTTAAATTTGAAAAATGGTGTGTTCCGCGGTTGACATAAAATACTTTCTGATGTTTATTTATGTTCATTTCGTGCTTTACGTAAATAAGAAAAGAGATGGGTTCACGTGTTTGAACTGAGGCAATGCAGTGATCTGTCACTACACACTGAAGAGCCACAAAATAGTATTTATTATTTTAATTTCTATAAAAATGACAAAATTTGAAAGCTGAGGGCTGAGACCTTGTTTCATATCAGAAATAATCTGCCCTGTCTTGTCTGTCTGCACGTTGTCAGTTTTCTCTTTGCTCTGCGATGTATTTTTCACTGCGTGAGAACATGATGTGTAGTGTGAGAACGGCATTGTTTGTCTGGGATAGCAACAGTAACTAAGGAGGGTGGGTCTTTGTGAACGGTCAGTTAAAAGGATTTTTTTCTGTTATCTTCGTCATGCCCATGTCTTCTTAACATCAGTGTTGTTACAAAATACCGGACCAAGAGAAAGTAAAGCGGCAGTATCCCTGCGTTTATTTATTTATTTATTTTTTCGTTTTTTTAAAGTTTTTTCTTTTATTATTTTGGATCCAGTGGATAGACTTTGTTCTATTAATCAAAGCTGCTGTCCCCTTGAGGTCTATGTGGCGGAGTTTCTTACCTGCTGTCATCATACTCCCTTAGACCAGTGAACACTTATGGACTGTTTCTGGGGTGGTCTGGATGAGAACATCGCCCAACTAATGCCAGGGGGTGAGTCCAGGTGGACCTTGACAGAATATATAGATTTGTCCCGGTTGCTTAATGGATCCCCTCTCAACTTTATCAGCCCAGAATCATCACCCATCATGGCGGCCAACTCTGAATCATCACCCATTATGGCTGCCAGCCCAGAGCCCAGCCCACCATCACCCCGCTGAGTGGAGCTGACCGAGCCCACCGCAGACGGAGAGCCAGAGCCTGCCACGGTCATTGAGCCATCGCCATCAGGAGCGACAGAGCTGATGATCGTCCCGGAGCCAGAGCCCCAAGTGTCTGACCAGGTGCGAGAGCCAACAGCACAAGCGACGGTGGAAAGCATATCTAGTCTCAGTATGGCAGCCGCAGTGGATGGACAGACTACCAAAACGCGAACTAGCGATCTGAAACAATGGCCTCAGGTTAGAGATAGGGTGACCTGACGTCCCGTTTTTCCCGGGAGTCACAATTCTTTGTTGATTAACTTAAAGTTAGTGAAGGCGGGAGAGGTGGAATCGCGCTGATAGAAATGCTCTCTCGCGCACGCTCCACTTCTTCAGTTCTCTCACAGCGCGCGATCAGTTCTCAGTGCTCAAATACACACACAGCAGTCCAAATGTCCATCGTGTAGAGTATCTCACATAAATACAGTCAGTTATGGCTTAAAAGGGTCCTATTATGCTTTTTCACTTTTTGAATTTTAGTCAGTGTGTAGTGTGTATGTTTGGGCATAAAAAAGATCTACAAAGTTACAAATCTCAAAGTCCACTCCAAAGGGAGATATTTAGTTTTTAAAAAATCCCTTTTCAAGAACTACAACGAACGGCTCGTTTGGACTACAAAGTTGTTTTCCTATATTTGTGACATCACAAATTGGCCCATTAGAATATCATTAAAATAAATCCCGCCTCCGGAAAATCGATTGCACGTTTCAAAATCGAAACCCAGTGCGGGTGTTTTTATATCACTGTATTTCTTATGGAAACCGACTGTCTTCAGAAAATTTTGGATGTCATTTTCATTTCATCTTGCATGTAATGTCTGATAAAGCAGCGTTTGTGAGCGGAGCTCTGCTTTGTGTACAGCCTTACCGGGGAAACCTCACTCTCTCCCGCTCCAACAGCGCCTCCCTCTGGCAGAAAAAGAATTTGCTTTTAGCCATTCTGCCTAACTGTTCACCAATCACAACGCACTGGGACAGCTAACCAATCACAACACATTTTTCGGAAGGCAGGCCTTCATCAAACCCGGAACTAATCGAATGGTATTGTAATAATGTAAATTATGTGAAAAATAATGCGATTTTCAAACCACCAAACATGAGAGCATGTTCTAGTACACCCCTAAAATGAAATCAAGACTTTGTAAAAGAGCATAATAGGACCCCTTTAAGTGAACGTAAACAGGTGGGTGAAAACTGAATGTGTGTCAGTATTACATGCATGCCTTCCATCTTAAAGGGACAGCATACCTAATTAAATACCTGTGTAAATATCTGTGTCATTAATGTTAACCAACAAAAGATGTTAAATAAATGTAAACATGTTAAGTAAACCTACTGTATCTTAAAATTAGTTTAATTTGTATCTCAACCCAAAAATGAAAATGTCATCATTTATTCCAGTTTTTCCAAATTCAATCCTTGATTCAAATTTCTCATGAGCTTAACTGATTTGGTCTAAAGAGAGAAGAATTAATGACTATTTCTGTTAGAAGACTACATATAAAATAGCTACCTAAATAAATGTTGGTAACTGCAGTTTGACTAAAAGTAATGACTAAAAGTTGACAAAAATGTAATGACTTTTCGTCGACTAAAACTAGACTAAAACTATGAAAGACTCAAATGGCTAAAATGTGACTAAGACTATGAAGCATTTTCGTCTCAAGACTAAGACTAAATCAAAAATGCCTGTCAAAATTAACATTGGGGCATAGGAAAGCCCCGCCCACTGCACTACCACTGAGGGTGAGCTTACACTGGACTCGGGGAAGATAATCGACTTGGATACGGATATACTCATCACTCAACCTTCATCTGAACTGATTGGCAATACAACCCACCCAACCTCCCTCTCCCACCTCCTCTCATTGATCTGTTCCCTTCCTCAACGCTCATTCTGCTGGATCCTGTCAGGCTCTCTGCTCACCCTCAGCTCGCCATCTGTGGCGTGGGCTCGCCGCGGGTCTGCTCATCTCCAGCTCCATTGGCGTCAAGTCTGGAGGATCCCTCGACTCCACCTCCAGCCTCCGAGGCCCAGACTCCGCCTCAGTCCTGCGACCCAGCGGCTCCACCATGGCTTCCAGCTCCCTCGTCTCCACCGGAGCCCGTCAGTCCACCAGGTCCGCTGGGCTCCCTCGTCCGTCCGGCTCCGCCTTGGTCAGTCGTCCCCCTAACTCCACCTCAGGACGGCACTCCTCCGGCTTTGCCTCGTCCCTCCGTCTCTCCGGCTCCACTGGGCTTCTCCTTCCCTCCAGCTCCACCTCAGTTCTCTGTCGCTCTGGCTCTGCTGCGGCCTTCCGGATCTCCGCCTACACCTCAGTCGCCGAAGCCACCTGCTCTGGCTTGGCCCGCCGGATCTTCGGCTTCGCCCTGGCTCATCGGCTTTCCGTCTCCGCCTCGGGCTCCACCACCACCTGCTCCGTCACTGTCAGTTGGCCCTCTGGAGCCGTCAGCCCTTCATCCACCATGGCTCCTCCCTCTGTCAGCTCCACCGTGGGCCGCCATCATGGCTGTGGCCTGGGTCCCGCCTGGCTCCTCCAAGTCCCTCCTGTCTCCTCCCTGACTCCTTCCTCCGTCTGATTTGCCCTGGCTCCTCCTGTATTGTCTGCCTGCCTTCCTGCCAGTCCTTTGTCATCCCGTCACCATCCCTTCTCCACTCCTTGTGTCCTCCTCCTAAGTCCTCCTCCATACCTCCCTTTGTTGTTCCTGTGGCGCGAGGTCACGCCTGCCGGGAGGGTGGTGATCTGTCACACCCCATTGTAATTTTGTTGTGTTTTCATTCCTCATGTGTTCATTGACCCTGTTTCTGTCTCTCTTTCATTAGTTAGTTCCTGTGTGCCCTTATTTGGTCATGTTCCTGTTCTCATCATTAGTTAACCTCCCTTCACCTGTGTCTTGTTTATCACCCTTTTTACCCAGTGTATATTATTTGGCCTCTTGTTGTTCTCCTTTGTCCGGTATTGTAGACGTTTCCCTGTGTGTTAGACCCTCTTCATCGTGTGGATTACAATCGTGTGTTACAACAGCAGTGTTGTTACATTAGTTCATTAGTAACAGTTCTTAACTGTGTTTACATTTGCCAAACAATGTAGCAACTTGTGCATAATTTGTGGTGTGTGTGCGTGATCCAGCATACATGGTTAACGAGTACACAAATATGTATTATGACATGTATTATGACATGGGTACTACAACATGAACATGGTTTCATGCCACTTGAGGACACTTCCCGTGTCCCCGTAAACCATGCCTTAAAAAACAACAACAACAAAAACACATACTAATGGTAAACAAGTTACTTTCACCAGCTGAAATCAGTGAAGCTCAAGGCTTTAGCATCATGTCTTTTGCGCTGAGAGAATATTGTATTTGTTCTCTGCCACCAAACTGACACATCACAGGTGGTGCTACAGATGTTCCACACACCCACACACTGAGAGAGAGAGAGATTGATTGAGAAAATGACACAAGGTGATAAAACCAGAGTAAGGGCAATCAGAGTCATGTGTTTTCATGGCACGGTTGAATTTCATCACACACCAGTCACTAGTACACTTATGTCATGAAACACATCAGCTGTCAAATGTTAGAACTGTCCACAATCATTCCTGAAATTGTGAAAAAGAAGTTCACTTTAGCTTACATTTAAAAAGAGTACGGCCACACTTTAGTTTGGGCACTAGTTCTCACTATTAGCTATAGATTATTGACTTTCACCTCAAACTACTAATCTGCTGCTTATTAATAGTTATTAAGGTGGTTGTTAAGTTTGGGTATGGGGTGAATTAAAGGTCCAAAAATATGGTCATGCAGGACAAGGCATTAACACATGCTTTATAATATAATATATATATATTTTTTCTTTATAATAAACAGCCAATATGTTAGCAATATGCATGCTAATAATTTGCCCTTAAAATAAAGTGTTACCAAGGGTACTTATTATACAAATAGTATACTACACTTGTGCAAACTGAATGCAATATTTCCAGACACTTAACTGCGTGGTAACTGCAATTAAATGAAAATGTTGTTCAAATTTATATTAAATGATTTTTAGTGGAACTTGGTTTTTTTTTTTTTTTTTTTTTTTTTTTGACTCACTTAAGTATGACTTAAGTACATCTTAAATGTAATTTCATAATTACTTTATTGGATTTGAAATATAGTAAAACTGTACTGCTGAATGTACTGACAACCATTTATGGTAAACTAAAATATGCTTTCATGTAATTTCTGTTGAAACTTCTATGCTATGCATTTAAATTTTTATAATTACACAATTGTAATGATGCAGTTACAACTTAATTAAAAATTATAAAAAATAATTTAATTATTTAAATTATGTTAACCTTAAAATGTACTGTAATGCAAAAAATAAATTAATTAATTAATTAAAAAATAATAATAATTAACATTAATTTAAAGTGATTTTTGTCCCCTAAAGTGTACTTAAGTGCATTAAGAAACAGTCATAAAAAGTGAACGGACTTAACACTTAAGCACACTTAAGTGGTCTTTTACTTCATTAATATTATATTATCTGCAAGTATAGTTTTTAAAAGATTCTATACAATTATGTGCACTTCTTTTTCCACAAAAAAGATATTAAACTATGCATATACTGTATTTGTAGTCAGATATGCTTTTTGTTAGTTTCTTATATTGTAGCTTTTTAAAAAAAAAAAAAAGTGTACAGTATACATTACCTTAGATGTACAGTAAACTACTTAAAAATGAGTAGTTTGTAGCCAGTTGTACTTTTGAGTTGCTAGCTGAAGTATCCTCCACAATACTAGTAATACTGTCATGATTATTGTTGCTTTTAATAATGTGATCACAATTGTATTGAAATATATTGTGTAGACAGAAATTAATTCAAATGAACATTAAATATAACATTAAACAACTGTGATTGGCTTTTGAACACTACATCATTGGAATGTTCCATGCTAAGCTGAATCCAGACAAACTGTCACACCTGTCTTCCACACTTCCATGGCACGGCACCCCTGTGCTTATCGGCCCCCTTTCCATGACTGGTTTCCATGGTAACGCTAATAAGTAGTGAAGAGGCTTCTCAGCTCCCTAACCACCCAGGTCTTGCTTTTAAAAGCCGGAATATTCTTGCAACAGCGCTGGAAACTGTGAAATGTTCAGCTAATGTTTTACAGTGGGTGCAGTTGAGATGCCTGCTATTATGTTGTCTACTTTTCCAGCCACATTTGCAGATCTCTGTGAGGTTTCCAGATGAGTAGACGGTCAATCATACTGTTCTCTGTGATGAGGTGTGGGTAGATTCAAAAAAGGCCATTCACACAAGAACTAAAAGCTGCATAAAGACATTAAGCATTATTTATCATCCAAAGAAGCACAACCTGATCTCCCAATGGTTTTAAAGTCATTTATAGTACAGGTAAACTCATCAATTGAGGCATTATATTGCTGTCTCCAACAACTAACCAAATTCAACTATTTCCACAAAGAGGGTGCAAAACTCTCCAAAAAGGTTACTTTTTTTTTTTTTTTGTACAAATGGTCAGTTTAAGTCAGTCAGTAGATGCTAGACATTAAGTGGGCTTAAAACTAGCAGTTTTTATTGCTGTTTATTTATTTATTTTTTTTTTAAATATAAATGTTTTGTAACATTATAAAAGCATTTAGTGTGTCATTTCATGTGCAAAAATTAATTTCTGCAAATCGCTGTAGTAAGGTGAAATTAGCTTACTTGAAAATGTAAATCCAACTTGGAAAGTGTTTTTAATACCATTTTTTGCCATAAAATAACACCAAAATGCAATTCAGTTATGTTCAACTATCTCAATAAATATCACTGCTTACAATAACCGAAGACAACATGGTTACAATTGACTAGATGGTCTTTAGATGGCTGTCAGCACATGATGACTGCCATGGGCTATGGAAAAAACAAAAAAAAGAAACATTTCTCATAAATCCCCAAAAACGATTCTCTTAATTGCTTGTAACGTGATGAGGGATATTACATTTTCACAAGCTTATTGCTCCTAACTTGTTTGATGACTGTATAATATGTATCCAAAGAGAGTCATTTTTTCACATTTCTTCATTTGAAGGACCCCAGGAGTCACACAAATCCATTTTAAAAAAAAATTGTCCTTTTCTATTTTCACTATCATGCCATGCCAACCACATGGATGGATTTCCAGACATAATAAAACAGGGTGGCAAAGAATGTCCTACAGTTTTCCCTTTACCATAGTTTAGAATAAATGACTGTGGTTACAGTTGTCTGTTTGTTATGGGTTATTTTTAGAGATAGAAGATTGATTATTTCTATAATTAAACTAACAGTAATGTCACTGAACTTTTTTTTTTTTTCATTTATCCATATATAAGCTTTTTTCTCAATACAGAAATTTTAGGAAACCTTTTGAGATATGTTGTCTTATGTTTCTGTGTTAACAAAGATGTATACTGTCTATAAAATCATAGGTATTCATTAAGATTTAATATAGGTCTTAACAGGAGTTGCAACATTAGGTTAATTCAAATACATTTCAATTAAATGCTAATTTTATCAATATTTAAATAAATATTTGATATGACAGTACTATGACTTACATATTTTATATATGATATGTAGGGGTGTCCCCGACTAAGGATTTTCATAGTCGAATCAGAATTTTCGAATCTTACCGATAATCGACCGATAGTCGAATCATATGTTTGGGGGTTGGGGTAAAATACATTACCAAGAGTCAAGTCAGACATTCGACAGTCATAATTAGCCTACTGACATTAACATACAGGGAAAATGTGTAACGGTCGCCTCGCAGATAAAAAAAATAATGTTTTATGTTTTAAAGATAGTTAACATTAAACGTCAGCGAAACCCTAAGAATTCACAACATTTTTTACAATAGTGCTCTCATTATGACGTTATGTATATGACAGTAGTTAATCTGCATTTCTGTTTTGAGCTGAGCGCGCTGAAGATGACCGGCTGAATGAAGCATTCAACAGCAGGTTTTTAATCAATGGGATTTAACTCATCATTTATCTCATATAGAATATGCTTCGTTATTTATACAACATAATGTAAATATTACAACTTATAGGCTATCTGCACGAAATGCCTTGAATGAATGCACATGAACGTATCTGCGCGGCTCTGAATGAACTCATTTTGTGGACGAGTTCTTCACACAGCAACGCGCAGAAACACGGCAACTAAACTCTAAATATTCACAGCGTTTTATTATAATAGTGTTTTCATTATAATGTTATGTATATGACAGTCCCAGTCATAGTTATTAATATTCTGCATTGTTATTTGTCCTGCTGCGCGCTGAAAAGATCACCGTAGTGCTACAGTGAAGTGCTTTACTGCAGCGCAGCTCAACCAAATGCATCTTATACGAGATAAGGCGTTTCTTCAACTAGGGGCACTTTTAGCCTTGTGAAGTTGAATAAAAAAAAACTTGTTTAAAAGTCACGTAACACAGTCTCATAAGTTTAAATAATTTGTCTAGTTTTAAGGTCTGTAAGAGAACAAACTTAGATTACAAGAGAAATTGTTAATATTTTACATTTTTCTGACCTGCAGTGAACAAATGTCATTTCCACCACATCTCAATATACAGCTGTTATTTAAATATAGAATAACTTATGCCACTTAAGAATTGTCTAAGATAATTTTTTGTAACTAGTTTTACCAGTTTTTCCACAATGTACAATAATTATGCATTTGTCAATGAGATAAAGTAACTGCCCTAAGGACCAAATGCTGAACTGTACACCTGTCACACTCTGAAATTTAATATTGGTTTGGGTAAGAGCTTATTAGAAAATAAATAACTTGAATTTTTATTTTAAGTAGAGCATGATCTCATAAATTGTGGATACATTTTTAATGTGTGATGAGAACTTTTTAAATATTTTTTTAAAAATGTGTGGTGATGGAAATGACAGGGTGGTGGTAATGACAGGGTGTTGTGGAAATGACAATGAATTAACGTGAATGTAGAGAAACAGCAGAGATATTTATTAGAAAAAGTCTTAAACTCATCACACTCACTAAACTCAATTCACAAAGTCATTAAATATATCAATTGTACTTTGTAACCATAAATGTCATTTCCACCACAGAGGCAGTGTGGTGGAAATGACTGTGGTGGAAATTAAATTTCTGTAGTTTTTTGTGAAAAAAAAAAAAAAAAAAATGGAAGATAGCTTCACTGATTAGCTTTGAATTAATACTTAGCATTTCATGTATGCAAAATACTCTTATTTAACTTAAAATGTTTAGCTTTTTAAAAACACCCTTGAAGGTACAGCATGTTTGGAAATGATGTAGAATAAATATATTAACTGATCTAGCAATATTTACCTTGATTTTTCTTCCATTTGTTGTTGATGAAAATTTAAATTTCTTCCATGTCCAACATGTGCTCTGTCACTGAACATTTCCATAGAAACCACCTAAACAATCTTTCACACAAACTTTTTAAAGGGACATTACTGTGTTGTGGTGGAAATGACACCAATACTGTGCGACAGCTATATTTTGTATAAAAAGTAATATTGATAGTGGTCTCACATTAAATACTATAATGCATTTTAATTATTTTACTAGTGCTTAAATCAGGTACATTAATAGTTACCAGATAAGTCATATTTTTAAACTGTATTTTCATTGTTGAAGTTTAAAAGTCTGGTGTGCGACAAGGAGAAAACAGTGATTTTGACACCTATAAGGAGGTTGAAAAGTATAAAAAAATCATAATAGAAAGGTAGTAAAAAGTTTTTAAGGTGGTTTTATTGTTAGTTTGACAAAGAAAGAGGAATTTGTCCAAAATTATATGTATTTTTAAAAATATGACCAAAGAACATAAAAGTGCCCATAGCATGTTTTGAAATCACTTGTACCCCACCTGATCAAAAAAAAAAAAAAAAAAAAAAAAAAAAAACCTTTTTCACTCTGCCTGTGTCAATTTGAGTCTTGTTGAGGATTTAAATCACTGCCGCCAAGATGCTCCTCTGTCAGTCACGGATTATGGAAAGTGAAACTTAAATCTATAGGGGTGGTTGGTGGTTGGACTTATTCACGCACGTTAAAATATTTATTTAAAGCTTCTTTCTTTTCAGATTCTTATTTACAGCATTATCCTAATAGGCTGTATATTAACTTATTGGGAGAAAACCGGTAGTTCTATGTGAAATCAGACATTGAGCACCCCCCTATAGCCAAAATGGCATGATCATAACACCCCGTGAATATTCGACTGTGAGATTGGGAGTCGAATCAGGCTCCTCCTATCGAAGCATCGAATCGTCGACTATTCTGATGATCCGACGATAACTGCTCGCATCTCAGCATGTATAACAGACATTTCTTGCTGAATGAAGGACCATAACCTTCAACTCAACCTAGCTAAGACAGAACTACTTGTAGTTTCAGCAAACCCATCACTTCATCACAATTTCACCTTCCAGTTAGGCTCATCAACCATTACTCCTTCAAAAACAGCCAGAAACCTTGGAGTTGTGATTGATGCTAAGCTGAATTTCTCAGACCACATTGCTAAAACTGCCCGGTCCTGCAGATTTGCTTTATATAATATTAGGAAGATCAGGCCCTTTCTTTCGGAATATGCAACACAACTCCTTGTTCAAGCTCTTACTGTCCAGACTTGACTATTGCAATGCTCTCTTGGCAGGTCTTCCAGCCAATTCCATCAAACCTCTACAATTAATCCAAAATGCCACTGCAAGATTAATCTTTAATGAGCTGAAAAGAACGCACGTCACACCTCTGTTCATCAATTTGCACTGGCTACCAATAGCGGCTCGCATAAAATTCAAGGCATTAATGTTTGCATACAAAACCACCTTTGGCTCTGCACCCCTTTACCTAAATTCAGTACTTCAGACCTATGTGCCCTCTAGAAGCTTGCGTTCTGCAAGTGAACGCCGCATTATTGTGCCATCCCAAAGAGGCACAAAATCACTTTCACTGACTTTTTCATTAACTGTTCCCATCTGGTGGAATGACCTGCCCAACTCAATCCCAGCAGCTGAATCCTTAGCCATGTTCAAGAAACGGCTAAAAACACATCTGTTCCATCTTTATTTGACTCTCTAACTCTAGCATTCTCTTTTCTAATTTTATTTTATCTATCTCCTTTCTTTTTATTTAAAAAAAACAAAACAAAACACACACTTGACCCTCTATCAATTGCATACTTATTCTCTAACTGCTAGCTTTTCTTAAAAAACTAAAACACTAGCTTTCTTTTCTATATTCTATCTACTTGTTAAAAAAAAAAAAAAAAAAAGTTGCTACGTGTACTGCGTTAGGCTAACCGAGACTTGTCATAGCGCTTGCATGTTGTTGCTCTTTTGTTGGTTTTGATTGCTTCTATTGTCCTCATTTGTAAGTCGCTTTGGATAAAAGCGTCTGCTAAATGACTAAATGTAAATGTAAATGTATTCGGGGTCACCCCTAATGATATGACTTATTATTGTTATTTTTATTATTATTATAAATTATGTAAGTCAGTATGTGTCAGCACTGCAAGTAAAAACATATCTTGGGAGAAAATGGACAAAGCATGAAGATTATAAGATGATGATTATGTCAATATTTTAAACATATTAAGAAAAAAATCCACAGGACATGAATTTATGTAATTTCTTGGTACTGTACATACAGTTTCTGCAGACTCTTTCGTCCCATTACAATCAGTGATGGGAAAAAAAACAACAAAAAAAAATAATAATAAAGAACTCATACCAAATCACGTGCCCAGCTCCCAGATCCGTCTCTCGCTGTCTTTTATAATCAGAGCGTATGTGTGTGGGAAGAGAAATGCATGTTGCCCTTGACCTCCTGATGCTCATCTGCTAGTGTGACCTCAGCATCCACTGTTTTATGCTAAATGTTAAGATGTAGGAGTTAGCGTCAATGTTAGCCTGTAGCTAAGAGTTTCTCCATACCCTTTAATGTTTACCTCGTGTGTAGGTCCCCAGACAGGACTGTGGTCTCTTAGTAGATGTGAGACATACAAGAATGAGCAAGTGAGAGTGGGTGGACCTCCAAAAGAGTGTGTGTGGGCACCACTCACCACAAATTGCATATTCAGTCAACCACCGCAAGGCAAATGTGTCATCAAAAAGTAAAATGTCACCCCTGAAGATCAATGTGCCTGTCGATAAATATGAGCTAGCGTTACTGTACAGGCATGTCAGGTCACAGAAACCGTACAAATGTGATTCAGGCTTGAGTAATGGTGCTCTCCTTGCTAAATAAAACACTTTAAACCAGCCTTGTGATTATCCTTTAGCATTCTCTTTAAAATAGTACTAGTACTAATAATAGTATGCATGATTTAAAAATCTTTAAAGAATGTAATGTTATTATAGTTTAAATTTACATTAAATGTAGAATTGGCCATTTTTGCGCTACTAGTGTCATTCAGCAGAGCTACAAAAAGGTCCAACATGTTAGGAATACTAATTAAAGTTTAGCTTACCTGTTGAGAAGAAACTCTGCAAGTTTGTCGTATCAACTGAGACCCAAACATTCCACCAAATTCCTCCATCTTGTAAAAACACTGCCAATCTTTACCCTTGTTTAACCCCAGCTGTCACTTTAACATTTAGTACAAATAATAATATATATATTTACAACACTAAAAGTTACATTTTGTAATGTCTATTCTTTCAAATTTACTTATCTTTGCTAACTTTAATATTTTTATTTGGATTTTTGGCAGCAAAGTACCTTTGGGAATCTACTGGGGAAAGAAAAAAAAAAAGAAAGAAAAAGAAGCATGGCTATAGAAAGTTCAAGACAGATGTCTTTAGTGTAAACTGAGTGTGTTTCCATGCATAGTCTTAGATTAATTATGCTTAAAGGAGTCATAAATGTGTAAATGCCTCAAGCAGTGTTCTTTTATTGAAGAAAGGTCATAAACAATTTAAAGTCAACATGAAATGACTTTCCTAACCAATTGTGCTTATGTAATGTGATGAATGTCTGGGTGAAACAGAATATTCAATGATGGGGAAAAAAAGCTTGATTCTATCCATTGGGAATTGATTGGGCCAACAAACCAAGACAGTGTTTGACCTTATTTCAGAGAACAGATTTTCTTGTAGAACCTATTTTCACTCCTGCTCAACCTGCTGAGAAAAGCTCAATATAATGACTCAGTTTGCAGGCGCATGACACTCAAAGGTGAATTATTATAGGTGAGCTGAGAAGAATATACTATCGATTTCCCTGTTTCATTGTGATCCACTGAAGTGCAGAATATTGGCGTTGTTGCCAGAGGGAAAAAAATAGATTTGATTACCAAAACATTTTGAGGACATCAAAGCTGCAAACATCCATGGAAAATTATTATATTATATTATATTATATTATATTATATTATATTATATTATATTATATTATATTATATAGTATATAATCAAACTGTGTTGCACATCAGTGATACACAGAAACATTTTGGTGTGTAATTTTTTTAGATGCAAAAATGATTAAAGAAATTGCTGAGAATTATTTCACCCTCAGGCCATCCAAGATGTAGGTTTTTTAAATCTTTTGCTCACCAATGGATCATCTGCAGTGAATGGGTGCCGTCAGAATGAGTGTCCAAACAGCTGATAAAACATCACAAAATAATCCACAAGACTCAATTAACTTCTCATCTGAATTAGGAGAGACATGTGCTCAGATCAACCACCATTTACAAGCCCAAACAGTCTTGAACAAATATGTGGGTGGATTATAATGTGACAGGACAACAGGGAATGGACATTTTCACTGGAGAATGCAATATTACGGATTACTGGTATTTTAGCAAGACCCTGTTGAAAAAACAGCATATGTTGGTTAGGTATGTTTTGAAGCATGGTTGCTGGTTTGAGCTGGTTTAAGATGAGCAGGAGCTAGTTGCTTAGGATCTGCTTAGGACCAGCACATGACCAGCTAAGGACCAACTTAAACCAGCCCATGACCAACTAAGAACCAGCTTAAATCAGCTCATGACCAGCTAAGGACCAGCTTAAACCTGGTCCTAAGATGGTCCTGAGCAGGAGCTAGTTGCTTAGGACCAGCTTAGGACCAGCACATGACCAGCTAAGGACCAGCTCATGACCAGTTTTGGACCATCTTAAACCAGCTCATGACCACCTAAGAACCAGCTCAAACCAGCATATGACCAGCTAAGAATCAGCTTAAACCAGCTCATGACCAACTAAGGACCATCTTATATCAGCTCAAACCA
Organism: Spinibarbus caldwelli; assembly: GCA_039654775.1. Taxonomy (NCBI): domain Eukaryota; kingdom Metazoa; phylum Chordata; class Actinopteri; order Cypriniformes; family Cyprinidae; genus Spinibarbus; species Spinibarbus caldwelli. The sequence continues at coordinate 27,029,552 of CM077252.1, read as the reverse complement.
GCATATGCTTCAAAACATACCTAACCAGCATATTCTGTTTTTTTGTTGTTGTTTTTTTCTTTCCTTTTAAAAATGTCTTAAATTGGATTTGTTTGTTTTTTTTAGAAACATGCAGATTTTGGCTTCACAATAAATTAACTGATGGACTGGGGCCTGTTTCATAAAACAAGTTTACTAAATAAGCCAGGTTTATTTCAGTTACTCTGATTTATTGTCAGTTGATTTGGTTCAAAATAAGTCAGACTAACTGAAATAAACCTGGCTTGTTTGGTAAACTTGTTTTGTGAAACAGCCCCCTGGAGTGGTGTGGATTATTTGTGGATTATTGTGATGTTCTTAGCTGTTTGGACTCTCATTCTGACGCCATTCATTCACTGCAGAGAATCCATTCATGAGCAAGTGATGGAATGCTGCATTTCTCCAAATCTGTTCCTATGAAGAAACAAACTCACCTACATCATGAATGGCCTGAGGATGAGTACATTTTCAGCCGATTTTCATTTCTGGGTGAACTATTCCTTTAATATACAAAGACAACAAACATAAATCGTTGGTAGAATCTCCGACCCACAGTTACATGCTTGTTGCATAGTCTTTCTTATTGGACTGTTAAACTGTAAAACCTTTAAATGAGCCATCTGTTATGTCATTGGACTTAAACATCCAATATTGCAAAATCCAATTAATTAGTAGAATTCTTAATTAGGCATGACTGACAGCCACCATAACCAGGCACAATCCCTTATAAGTGATGCATAACTAATGCATGTCAGCAGGCAGGACCACTGCGATAGCTGAGGCTCTCATCTGAGAAATCACACCACACAATAACAATGATGGCTGCTCCCAGGGTGCTTAACTAGATGTCCTGTCAACAGACAAGAAAATTAATATCCTAACACTTCCCTTCTGATGGGCCGTTCGGTTGTCTGAGAGCATGTTTGGGTAAACAGATGTATGAGCAGACTGCTCTGCTAAATCATCGTCGTCCACAAATTAGCCCAAAGTAAATGTGAGCCATAAATACTTTCTGGAGGCAGGATTTAATGTGGTAAAAATGAGTAAATTTATTATAAAAACAGATTAAACATATATAGGGAGAATTCACTAAGAATGAATTGCATCCACTAATAGTGCCATTTATTTGCATGTGATGTTTACATTAATTAGCATGCACCCCAGTAATTACACCCATCATGCAAATTAGGTAACAACTCAAACACATCCCAAAATGCTACTGACCATCTTGAATTTACATATGCATGGAGTAACACTACCAGAGTGACCAGACGTTGCCGTTTTCTGGGACAGTCCAGTTTTTGGTGTCCTGTCTCCTGTGTATTACGAACATTAAAACACCATGCAAATACAATTTAAATAAAAAATAAATAAATAAATAAATAAATAAAAAATAAATACATAAATAAATAAAATAAAATAATAAAACTTGTGGTTACCAGCACAATGGTGTAGTGATTATTTTCACCAACAGAGAGGGCTGTAAATTACATTGATTACTTACATAGCTGCACTGTGCTACTTTAAGCCTTTTACAGACTGTGCGATTGCAGTGATCTTATAAGATCATTACAAATCACACTGTGCGACATGGATCTAATAAACTTTGGTACGACATGTATGCAGACTGTACGATGATGACACCTAGTGACTCATAGACTATGACACAAGTTACTATTGAAGAATAAAATGTCATCAGTATGCACTCTCTTATGCAGTCCATCGATTTCGAAGATGACGTCACTTCTAGGATGCATTGTTGGAATGTTGAGACAGCTGCTGCTCTGCGGTGCCATTGAAGGTGGCTTTAAATCCCAATCCGGGAGCCACATGTCCTGCCACAGTCAGAACATATATGGTTTGTGGCTGTGCGTGTTGGTGTCTGCGCTGATGTAGCACCATTCTATGTTGGTCGCGCTGTAATTCGATCTGTTGGACCCCCAGATCGCATGCAGAACTCCATGCCTGCCGGTTGGCAGCTGTTGTTTCCAGGACTCCAGGGTTGATGCCGCAACTTTTCAGGGTCCCCTTAAGATGGTCCTTGTAGCGACATTTCTGACCCCCAGGGCTCCTGTTGGCTGCATATATCTGCCCATACAGAACCTGCTGGGGTAGGCGGTGGGAGGGCATGCGGATAACATGTCCAACTCATCGCAGTTGCCGCCTAGCAAGGGTTGTCTCCATACTGCTGGAGTTGGTGCGCTGTAGGATGTCCGTGTGGGGGATTTTGTCTTTCCATGTGACACCTAGTATGCGCTGGAGGCATCTGATGTGAAAGCCCTCGAGACACCGGATTTTCCTGCGGTAGGGAGTCCAAGCTTCTGCACCAAACAGCAGGATAGAGACACAGACTGCCTTGTAGACGGCCGCTTTGGTGAAGGTACGGAGATCTTTATTAACAAAAACTCGAGATCGAAGTCTACCGAAGGTAGAGGAGGCGAGATTTATACGTGCTTGGATCTCGTTGTCTATGAGGCAGGTGGGAGTTAGGATGCTTCCAAGGTAGCAGAAGTGCTCAACAACCTTTACTGGTGTGCCGCGGATATAGAATTCAGGGGGTGTGGGGGTGAGGACCGTGGTCTGTGCAATGATCTCTGTCTTTTGGATGTTAACTTGTAGGTCACAAGCTTGGTAGACTGCGCATACAACATCCAGTGTATGCTGCATTGCAGTAGGGCTGTGGGCTAGGAGGGCACAGTCATCAGCGTATTGCAGTTCATGAATTGTGATGGTGGTGGTCTTGGTGATGGCTTGCAGGCGGCGGAGGTTAAAGAAATTCCCGTCCAGACGAAACTGTAGGCGGACACCCTCGTTGGGGCTGAGGGAGTTGCGGGAAAGGAGGGTGACTGCTGCCAGGAAAAGGTTGAAGATCACTGGAGCCAGTACACACCCCTGTTTCACTCCTACCTGCACAGGAAAGGAGGGGGATTGAGATGTACCCACAATCACACAAGCCTGCATGCCAATGTGAAACTGTTGTAGGATGTCCAGAAACCTTGGTGGCACCCCAAACTTCTCTATAATGACCCAAAGGACTTGGCGGTCAATGGTGTCAAAAGCCTTTGCCAGGTCGATGAAGGCAATGAACAGGTATTTGTTCTGTTCTCTGGCCTTCTCCTGCAATTGGTGCAGGACAAAGATCATGTCGGAGGTGGACCGGTCCTTCCTGAAGCCGCACTGTGACTCAGGAAGGATCCTTTCTGTGATGTTCTTGGTTAAACGGACCAGCTCATAGGTGAGACCCAGCTCACCTATGAGCTGGGTCTCACTCAAAGTTGCAGTGTTAATGTTGTATTTATTGAGCTCGCTCGCAACCAGGGCAGTGCGCCTGTGGGGTCTGTCAGTTCCATTCTGCACATAAAGAAGTGTGCGTACGTTCCATGTAGCCAAGATTAATAGTTTAAACTTATATTTTCGACCGCGTAATGGGATACCTTGGCGACTGCGGTGGGCTGCCCAGGAGTATAGGGAACAGACAATATTTGGGTCACCTATTCTAGATCCCCCCCCCCCCCCCAACGACCATCACGCTTGTGCCGCCTCTGTGCAGGGCTCAGGCTAGAGGCTGCCAGTCTGATCCAGGACCTGCCTCTGTCACATTTACCCTGTTGCCGAAGGACTTGTACAATGAAGTGATAGCTTACGCGGAGAGTGGATTTAATGTGAAGAGAGGGGTGCGCAAACCCTATCTCCACAGCTTCACTCCAGAATCCAGTTTCCAGTGACAGGAGATGAACTCTAGACAACCAGATGGACGGTGGAGTTGCAGGGGGCTGCCAGGTCTCAGTCTGTTGAGCCTGCCTCTCGCATGTCCCCAACGCGGCCTTGTCTTGAGGAGATGTAATGCTCACGGAAGACAACCCACAGAGCAGTGGGAGCAGCAGTCTTAGTTGATGGCGGACTGCACTCGCCATGTCGAGTAGTATCATTGGCATAAATGGAGTTTTTGCAGCGGATCTAGTGATGCAACTCAACTAGTCCCTCCATACCTGATAGACCTCCGCTGTTGGTCCATGGCTACTTATTCAACTGGAAACCACCGCACGGCGCCCCCAGCTTATTTCGTAGCTTACCTTCATATCTGAAGGGTTGTCCATTATCCGCCACCTATGGACGTGGTTGATAGCAGTCATCTCTGCCCCTAGTGGTATACAACGAGCATGACGAATCACAGTTTGGTTATTGTACTTTCTACGTGTGCTGAATAAAAAAGGAAGCTGCGAAAGAGGAAGGCAAAATAGTTTGAGGTAAGCAGTTTTAGGTTTTAGCGCCATGTTGCGTTGATCAACACGCCATTTCATGTTGCATTTTTATTAGCTGGTCAGTAGATGTAGGTCATAGCAGCAAACACATTGTGTGATGATCATGCTGAATTTCTGACATTTTTAGAAAAGTATTGTAGGCTATCTTTGGTCGCAAGACCGTAGCAACGGCTATCTTTGAACCTCTCTCACTGTATGACATAGGACCACCGATTAATCGCCATAATTGTTTCACGATGCCAATCTTTTGTCTAGGATAGCCAAAAATCGTGTAGAGTGTCCCAGGCTTTAGCTATGAAGAACCTAGTGTGCGATTCACAAACAATGTAAATCGCTCAATTTAATTCAAATGATTCAATTGAGTTCAAGTGGTATTGAAAAGTTCCTGCTTCCCACTTCTGCAGTCGTCTGTTGTCATAAATGTACAGCTTCCCGTCTATTGTGAACCATACATCATCAGATCTACTGTATACTTTCACCGTGCTATCTAGATACGCAGCTTGCTGACAATTCTGGAATTTTGTTGTTATAATTTTGGTAATATGTGTTATTTCTGCAGTGGATAAAATATACTATATGCATGGTTATTTATAAATGAATACATGCAATGTGGCTGTTGTGACAGTCAGTTACCCCTCCACCATGTTTAAAGTTTATGGCCTGCCCAATTCGGAAACTCGCGTATCAGATTTAAGAGTTTCACTGTCGTACAAGTCGAAGTCGAATTTCGGAGCTGGGAACGATATCACACCGGAGTTGACTTCCTTCCAGTACAAAAGTCTGAAACCAAGACGGACGAGTCCATTGTTGCCAATACCAGTTGATAAAAACAAATAAAATCAGTATTTTATGCAGCTAACGTGGAAGTATCACCTCCACAGATAGAGGTTGGATAGTACTGTGTGCAATTTATTGAGACAGACAAACAGAAGTACTGATAAGCAATACATTAGCCTACTACTGTTTCACTTATGTTTATGCACTGACCAGCCATTTTCAGGGTTGTTGCAGTTCCTCTGAGTTTCCCAAATGAAGGAACTTTGTTGCACATTCATCGTTCAAACAAGCAGGTGGTGGGGTAATAACATCTTAAACAATCATTCAGAGATCAAATTAATGTCAGATTATTAATGTAAATAAGGAGCATTGCATCTGATGACTGCTTTGTTATTTTTGTTTGTTGTTACTCTCACAGGTCAAGAGCTGTAGTTCCAGTCACACAACAAGAGACTTTAAGCAACAGCTGCTGATGGAACAGCAAATGGTGACCGGAAGTAGACTCATGTTGGATAACAAAATAACCTTATATAATTCAGACTGTTGAGTACATAGTGCATAGAATAAGTGCATAATGTATATAGAGTATCATTTGGGACACAGATTAAGAGTCCTTGATCTGAAATCCATGAACTGGATGTGACAACTTTGCGATGCTGTTTGTGAATATTTGTTGAAACTATGGATTCGGAAACACCAAATCATTGAACTATGTTGATAACGAAGAATGTTGCAACCATAGTTGGTTAACTTGCTTTTTAGAAACACATAACTGGAGGGTGGCATACAGCATGCTTAATATGAGTCTAAAATGCAAAATAAAAAGCATAATTAGGGATAGTAAAGATCCACTGCCAAAAGCACAGTCATAAAAACATTTATAATTGCTATATACAGTATATTCACAATATATTCATAATAATAACATGTTAGACTTTTGACCACTTAACTAGAAAGTGTCCCTCTTTTACCACCTGAAGTCACCTGGTGCTGTACCAGTGTAAATATCACCTGGACCATGGGTGGTTTAGTGGAAAAAATGCAGCACAGAAGTAATACTGTAAACACAACTGGCACTGTTGTTTAGTGGATTCATCTCCTATAGTGTTTAGAGGAACAGTTGGACAATGGATAGATAACCTCACAGACAAAACCAAAGGATTTAGCATGTTGGAAAGAGATAAGGACAAGATGATGCAAGCCAGCAGGACTGAGTTTACCAAAGCAGAGCCCAGATAAATTGAAAAAGGAGGTGGATGACTGACTGGCCACGTACACATGACTGCAGCTGTCATTATTTACTCCCTCTCTCAATGTTTTTTTAATGCATATGCTGTTTTTTTTTTATTCTGGGGAAAACAAAAGAAGAATTTATGATCAATGTCAAAAAAGAAAGGAAAACAGCCTAAATGTATCATAAATGCTGAACAACTTTGTGTGAGAAACAAACTTCACAAAGCCTGGCCTGAAAGTATAAAATAGTTTTTAAAGTATGAGATTTGAGAGCTTTTTTTGTTAGATAGGCAGAAAAAAAAAAAAAAAAAAAAAACATCAGATGAAGAAGAATACACAATGTCTGATTAGTGTGCAGGTATTCCTGTGAGTGTGTTAATGAAAAAAAAAAAAAAAAAAAAAAAAAAAATATATATATATATATATATATATATATATATATATATATATATATATATATAAAATGTCAAAAATGAATCATTAAATGAACCATCACAAAATGAATAAAATAATTAATCTTTTTTCATAAACAATAAATTGCAAAACAAGCAATACATTTTTTTAATCAATGTTTGTTTAAAACTGAAATCAAGTCAATATAATATTTGTTGTACTTTTTACAACATAATATCACCATAAATTAAAGCTAATGATCTAATGATGTTTTTTTTTATTGTTTTTTTTTTTTATATGCATCATAATTTGTACTAAGTCAGTCCCAAAAGTATGAAAGATAAAAAGCAAATGATTTATTTTATTATTATTACTTTTTTATTATTATTATTTTTCTCTTTCCTTATTTAGCATTCCATCTATCTCTGTTAATTTCAGCCACTGTATATATTCTGGCCTTACATGCAGTATTTGTATAAATCTGTAATCTGTGTTTTGTATGATATTGTCATGTACCGGATGAAAATAATAAAAACATGAATCACACACAAAAAATAAATAAATAAATAAATAAAGGCAAATGATAATATATAAGGATATCAGGACAAAAAGTATTTCAAATTATTTCATAAACAATAAAATGCAAAAAAGCAATGAAAAAAATTGTATTTAATACGTTTTTAATATACTAAACCTAAAATCATTCATTTACATTGAATAAATAAGAACATGAGAGCCTTAATCTGTTTCACATCACCCAAAGGGGTTGAAATGAGGATTAATCATTTTTGCCGACATAAAAAAACAAGGATAATGTTGATTGGACATGGGATTCTTAATTCATTTTTTCGCCCAAGTGGATTGCTCATGGTTGTGAGCTTAAGCAAGATTTATAATCATTGAGAAGCAACATATGGTATGTGCATTGGCACAACTCAAATGCTGTGAGGCACACTGTCATAATGCACCATGGTAATGTATTATAACTGGCCCTGTTTTCTTATCCAAACCCAGGGCTATTTACCAACTTCAGACAAAATGAGCATATTTGTTGCCAGCAAGCGCAGGTACCATTACGGCTGTTTTGCAAATAGGTCCTAGATCCCTTTGCAGCACATAGCATTGTTCAGAAGCCAGAAATGGTTCTGCTATTTATGGAATATTATTGCTAGAATGAGGCCTAATAACTGTATCAGAATATATATATTTTTATATATCTCATATCAGGAAAAACGTCACTGACCAAAGAATGTATAAGAAATGTATGACCTACTGTACACACTGATATATGTACATGAAAAAAACAAAAACAAAAAAAACATACTTATGGTTTGGTACAAAGTACAAAGTATGCTAATATGTATACAATATTTGTATAATAAGATAAAACATACTCGGTTACTATCGTAACCTCGGTTCCCTGAGATATGGGAACGAGTACTGCGTCTGTAAGATGCTTGTATGGGAAAAACTCTTTTTTCCTCTTCAACTGAAGCCTTTTCAATCACGCAGTGAAACTGCACGTCCATTGGTTCGTGCAGTGCTATAAAATCGAACCAATGGCTCGGCGGCGGCGCTGAGTGAGCCTATGGTTATGAACCCCGCCATAGCCCGCCAAAATGGGCAGGGTCTCTGGCTATATAAGCGGCCGCTTGGCCGCCGCATCTCAGATTTCTTCGAATGAAGTGACTGAGGCGTGCAGCTCATAGCACAGCCAGGAACGCAGTACTCGTTCCCATATCTCAGGGAACCAAGGTTACAATAGTAACCGAGTACGTTCCCTTTCGATATTTCCACTTGTATTGTATGGGAACCAGTACAATCACGCCGTGCTATGACGGGGAACGACTCAAAACCATAACTCACGTGGGAGTAAGACCCAGGACAACACCCTATACGGGTTGTCAGAACACCCGTATATACGGTGTTTTCCCGTATAGTTGATAGTTTATACTTGGTGTCCATATAATATGGACCGTCCAAGTGAAGGAGGGACTTGAACAATGTTGGTCAAGTGAACCCATAAGACTGCTTAACTAGCCGGTGGCAGCGAACTAAGCAGAAAGGACTCTGGCCTGCAAGGCAGGGACGTCCAGGTTGTAAAACCTTACAAATGTGGACAGCGAGGACCAGCCGGCCGCCACAAATTTCCGAAATGGACACCCCGCTGGACCATGCCCAGGACGAGGCAATGCCTCTGGAATGGGCTCTGACTCCAATGGAGCACTGCAAGCCCAAGGAGGAGTATGCCAGGGTGATAGCTGACAAAAAGCTGTTCTGATCTCCTGTATGAGGCAGAATGCTTGATGTATACCCTCAGGGCCCTGACAGGGCAGAGCAGGGACAATTCCTGGTCATCCGTCAAAGGGGAAAGCGCGGAAAGCGCTATGACCTGGGCTCTGAACAGAGTGGCGAGCACCTTAGGTGCATAACCCAGCCTTGGTTTCAGGACGACCTTGGAGTCGTTAGGCCTGAATTCCAGGCAAGCAGTGTTGATGGAAAGGGCCTGTAGGTCCCCTACTCACTTAACCGACGCCAGCGCTAACAGCAGGGCGGTTTTAAACGAGAGAGATCTGAGGCTCGTGGATTGCAATGGTTCAAACGGGGGGCCTTTCAAGGCTCTTAGTACGGTTGGTAAGTCCCAAGGTGGAACTGTATGAGGACGCGGGGTTTAATTCTCCTGGCGCCTCATATAAACTGGACCACCGCACTATTCCTGCCCACCGATCGGCCAGCAATAGGTGCATGGAAAGCCGCTATGGCTGCCGTGTAATCTTTGATGGTGGATAAGGAATGCTGATTAGAGCCCCTGGTAGACGGGGCTCTAGCTTCTGCCATAGTGTTCAAGACATGCTCCGGGAGGTTGAAAGGCTCTCATTGAGCGGCCACACATGCAGGGCCCATAACTCGGGCCGTGGATGCCACAGCGTGCCGTTCGCTTGAGAGAGGAGGTCCTGTCTCAAGGGAATGGGCCAGGGGGCTGCTTCGAGCAGCTGGAATAACTCCGACACCCACGGCTGGTTCCTCCAGAGGGGGGCTATTAAAAGAAGCCTGAGCCCCAACAAGAAGGTCGTTCGCCAGCATGCAGAGGCGCTTCGAGACAAGGCTGCCCTGGTGATTTATGTATCACACCACGGACCTGCTGTCTGAGCATATTAGCACATGGTGTCCCTTATGTCCGGCAGGAAGAACTGACAGGCACGGCACACTGCTAGCATCTCTAGGCAGTTGATGCGCAGACCCGACTCTTCTTGGGACTAAAGACCGAAGGTCGGTTTGCCTTCGCACAGTGCTCCCCAACCCTTCTTGGACGCATCTGTCATGACAACCTTCCTTCTGTGCGCCGTGTCTAAGATCACACCGCGCTTCAGCCAGAGGGGGTCCCTCCAACGCCCCAGGGCTGATACAAAGGCCCGAGTCACCGTTAATGCGATGGCGACCATGACACCAAGCCACGGATGGAACCCTCTGCTTCAGCCAGAACTGGATGGGTCGCATGTGAAGCAGGCCCAACTGAAGTACTGGCGAAGCTGCTGCCATAAGGCCCAGCATTTTCTGGAAAGCCTTGAGCGGGTGGGCGGTCCCTTCCTTGAAGGAGGCCGCACGGCGCTGAATCGTCATGGCTCGTTCCACTGAGACAGCTGCTGTCATCTGCACTGAGTCAATAACTGTCCCCAGGAACGACACTCGTTGGCTGGGTGACAGTATGCTCTTGGGAAAGTTGACCCTGAGCCCCAGGCAATCTAAGTGGCTGAGGAGGAGGGTCTTGTGCAATGTTGAAACTGCCTCTGACTGGGCCAGAATGAGGCAGCCGTCGAGGTAGTTGAGGATGTGGATTCCCATCTGTCGCCGAGGGGAGAGAGCCGCATCCATGCATCGCGTAAAAGTGCGGGGAGCCAGGGACAGCCCAAACGGGAGGGCCTTGTATTGATATGCCACCCCCTCAAATGAGAATCTCAATAATCGTCTGTGATGGGGGGGCTACCTGGATGTGAAAGTATGTGTCTTTCAGATCCAGAGACATGAACCAGTCCCCTGGGCATATTTGCGAGACGATCTGCTTCAATGTGATCATCCTGAATGACCTTTTTACCAGGATGTGATTCAGGAGTCTGAGATCTAGAATAGGTTGCAGGCCACCGCCTTTTCTAGGGACGAGGAAGTAGTGGCTGTAGAAGCCTGACTCGCTCTGGGCTGGAGGAACGACTTCTATGGCTCCCTTTATCAGCAGATTCATCACCTCTGCGCGCAGGACTTGAGCGTCCTCGATGCGCACTGTGGTGGTGACCACACCGCGGAAGCATGGTGGTCTTCAAGTGAATTGGAGTGAATAACCTCGTCTTATTGTAGCCATTACCCACTCTGACACACCGGGGATGGCCTGCCAGGCCTCGGCCCATGTGGCAAAAGGTTGAATAGGCTCTAAAGACTGGCTGCATAAGGGCAGGACGCTTATGGTAGGCAGAAGAGGATATTTTCTCTCTTTTCGAAAATGTATGTGTTTTGTTTTGTCCACTATAACCACGGTTGGATGCCCGGGTGCTAGAGTGGGTCCGTGGGGAACCAATAATACACTTACCTCTGACAAGAGGCACATTAGAGTCTGCTTACGGGGTGGTCCAGCAGTAGCAAGACTCGGGCCCCTTCTCTTTCTGCCTGGCTGATCAGGGGGACTTCAGAGACGCCGGATCCAAGGTCGGGTTCCTTTGCGCTTCGGGAAGGGGTAGCATCTTGCCGAGCGGGAACGCCCTCTATCCTGCCGATCCTTAGGTCGGGGCTCGGGAGTGGCCGGCATTGGCTTGGCGCTCTGATGAGTCGGCAGCAGAAGATCTGGCGTGTTTCGGGAGGAAGTGTCGCATCACTTGAGACGACTTCTGAGCCTCCGTAAAACGCTCCGCAAAGCCCTCCACAGCTGGCCCAAACAGGCTGTTCGACGAGACCGGAGCATCGAGGAAGGGAACTTTATCCGCCTCTTTCATCTCCGTCAACGTGAGCCAAAGGTGGTGTTCCAACACTACCAGGCTGGACATCGACTGCCCGATGGCCTGGGCGGTGGCTTTGGTGGAGTGCAGGTCCAGGTCCGTCGCACTTCCATTCCGCTTTCCATCCGATAGCCGTGGGCGGGCAGAGATGCGTGGCCACGGACTCATCCAGAGGGGGCAGGTGCTCGTATCCCTTCTCTTCAGCGCCATCAACGGAGGTGAGGGCAGAGGAAGCAGAAGGACGGATGAGAGACGAGTAGGGGGCGCGCCACGATTTAGTGAGCTCATCGTGGACTTCAGGGAAGAAGGGGGACGAGCGTTGGCGGGGGGGTTGTTGGAGCCCTGGGAGAAACCACTCGTCCAGCCTGCTGTGAGACGGCTCCTCAGGCGGAGACCACTCGAGCCCGAGCTCACTGACAGCCTTAGTCATCTGGGTCTGGCGCTGCGTGAAGAGGACGACGGCAAGAGGGCGGGTTCAGACACCGAGCCTGATAACTCCTCCACATCCGAAGCCGCCAGAGAAAGGCTGTCATCCATCTCATCGTCACTCCCACAGAACGAGATCATGTCGCTCGCAGCCGCGGAGGGACACTGATCAGGTTGAGTGAAGAGGACCGGCGAATCCTCTCTCTGCGGTAACGGCGAGGCACGCGGGCACTGAGCCGACGTGAGCTCGCTCGTCTCTGGCCGCTTGAATCCTCTGCCCCTCTGTCTTTTCCTCGCAGGTCCCTGGGAGGAAAAAGACGGGAGGGCGAGAGGGGCGGAGTCGCTTTCTGAAAAGAAAGCTATCTGCGAGCGCAGAGAGGCGATACTGAAACTCTCGCAATGAGAGTAGTCAGTCCCGCTGAGTGCAGCGTCAGCGTGGGATTTCCCCAAGCATGACACGCACTCAGCGTGACCGTCATCAGTGTGCAGGGGAGTCCTGCATGTCTTACAATGACGGCGTGGCATTTGAAACAACACCGTCAAAATTTGCTCTTTTGTGAGGCTCTTTTAGATAGTCGCCGGATGGCGGCAGGGGATAGACCGGGATCTGTGAGCTGAGCGCTGCAAAAGGTCCAATCCGGCTGCTGAGGCTTTTCAACTGCGAATCTCGGCATCAGCGAAAGTTTCAGCGAGGAAGAAGCTTCGTCGCTGAAGAGAAGAAATCTGAGATGCGGCGGCGAAGCAGCTGCTTATATAGCCAGAGGCCCTGCCCATTGGCCGAACCAATGGACGTGCAGTTTCACTGCGTGATTGAAAAGGCTTCAGTTGAAGAGGAAAAAAGAGGTTTTCCCCATACAAGCGTCTTACAGACACAGTACGAGTGGAAATATCGAAAGTGAAACTGAAATGCTCAATTTAGTTTACTTACTATAGATAAGGATATTTTCAAAATACCTTATTGTTTAATGTGATGTTATTGTGATGCAGAAAAAAAATATCATAAAACCATGAAAACAGTATTTTTAAGTGAAACTAGTCAGTCTGGTGTGAAACAAAAATACTGTTTAAACAAATTATTATTGTTAATTTTATTCTTTCGTTCTTTCTTTCTTTCTTTCTGTCTTTCTTTTCTTTTCTTTTCTTTTGGGAGTGCTATTTGCTTTTAGAGAAAAATGGAAGAAAAAAAAATAATAATAAAAAAAAAAACATGGAAACCATGTTTTTTTTCTGTTTCATATTAGCCATATTATGTTTCATCGCACAGCCATCACGTATTAGCCACTCTCTATAATTAAACATCACCACACTTCTACATTTCATTTTTGATGTCCACCTTATAAATCCATAGTTGTGTCTAACAGTTTTTATTCTTTTTTTCTCTCTCTCTTAACTGCTAAAGAACCTCTCGCTCAATTCCTCTCACTCACATTTGACTTGGTTCAGACATATATATTTTTTTTTTTTTAAGGGAAAAATAGAATGAATACATACATACATACATACATACATACATACATACATACATAAAAAACCCATCTGCAAACCCAATCCAAGTCACATCCATATAAGTTTTAAAAATCCATTTATAACATTTATTTACAGAATGCTTCTCTGTCTGAATGACCATATATAATTTCAAGTCATTTTTTGCCAATCTGGAATGCAATAACCTCATTTTAGTCATTCTTTCTTTATATAGTGAACTACATGTGACATTTACTATGTAGTGAAAACATGGTTGAATGATGAATCAGTTTTAGACACAGTATGAAAGTGTAAAATGGTTCAGATGGTTATGGTCTCTTATGCATCTTCATCGCTGTGGTAAGATGTCATGATGGACGTGAGCACAGCCAAAATTTCCTGGTTTTCCATCTTTTCTTTGCACACTGACAGCTGCTCTCATCTCTTGATGAGATGAGAAAGTCTCTTGGCATCCTGCTGCTGACTTATATCATTACCATAGCAAAGTTGCTATAATGGACACTAAGTACATGACCTTTTTTAAACAACTGTGAGAAGCCTTATATTCTTAGTGAATCACTGATCAACCTTGCACTTATTTCCAGAAAATAAAACCTATCATTGCCTCTTGCTGTGTATACCACTTTTTCAGAGAAGCAATGACCTTTACAGAGTGAAATATGCTGAATACAAATCTCTTTCACAAACTGATTTTGTCTTTGCAGCCTTTTCATACAATGTTTCAATTAATCAGATATTGTGGAAAGGCAAAAAAAAAACAAAACAAAAAAAAAACGGAGATTGTGAAGAAAATACAGCAGTGTTTGAATGAGTACAGTATCAATACAGCTCACATTCTGGCACAATGCCCTATAGCTAACAGTCAAATGGCCAAGCTGTGCCCTTCTATCAGACAAATAACATCCATATTCATTTATGGGCACGGTGGTGGCTAATTAATTAGGGGTTATATTACTGTAGAAGGTTATTGTCGAGAATATGACAGAGACGGTCAGTGAGAGCCCTTCTGTTGAAAGTATATATAATATGCTAAAAAGTAAGTGAGAAAAATATGCCTTGCAATTTACAGTTACAATATGTTTGTATATACATATATGCTGTTTTGTGGTACATTCAATTAAATAAATAAGACAATAAAACAAATAATAAAAAAAAAATCTATCATCAAAAATATACATTTCCAATTTAAATCCATTCAAAAAATTATATTAAAAAAATCAATAAACCAGTTAAATCATTTAATCAATTAATTAATCAATCAGTCCCAAAAACTGAAATGTCAACATGATCCTATTTTGCTATATCTGTTGTGTAACCAGTTTTTATTTTACAGTTCTTTTAATTTGACACTTTGTAACAAATCTTTATTTATGGACTGTGTTTCCTCCTCTCTCTAGTAGCTCAGAATGCCATGCAAAATTATCTGCTTTTACACCAAGAACTGGGTGTTTTATTGGATTTTTAATATATATATATATATATATATATATATATATATATATATATATATATATATATATATATATATATATATAGTGCTAGAGCCAACAATCTGCATGTACAACAATCTGCAATCTACCAGGGCACCATCAGAAATATTTTCACCAAATGGCAAAGCAACTGGTATATTCGAGATTTTTTTTGGTGTTTTTTTTATTTTTTTATTTTGCCACGTAATTGGAGATAGTACTTGGTCTTCATAAATGAACAATAGACACAGGTATTTGAATATGACTGCAGTCAAAATAGTCCAGGTATTTTGAATGCAGTCATATTTGAATGCATCAGTTAATTTAATTTTATCTATTAATACTAGTTTACCTCAGATGTGAAAATTTTATAGTGTTACCTCATCTTTTGGTGTCAGACCAGCCTGCCATTTACATGCTGTCACCTAGCAACAGAAAATGTTAGATCAAATTAGCATAAGCTAATGAAAAGCTTGCCAGAATTCACACACTGCTTTTGTCACCTCTGAGAGCATATGCAAGAACCTGCTAGAATGCAAATTTTGTGTCAATTGCAGGAACGTAGAGCACCCAATTAATGAAACTATGGCTTCTCTGTCAAACTGATAATGACGTAAATTCAAGAGATCTGTTTCGACACACGTAGTGCTGCCTACAGACAGCATTCATATCATTGAGGATGACAAAAGGTTGCTCCAAAGAGTAGACAGCAAAATATTTATGATACGATACATTGTTTGAGCCTCATTATGTGCCAGCATTGCATGAATTCTTTTCAGACTAGGCATTCCTAGAATGTACTACAACAAAATAACAGAAGAAATCATGAAAGATACTGCAAAGTATGTATGATAAATACCTCAGACTAAAATTGATTTAAAAAGCACAATATTATTTGTCTGTGCTATGTATTTTTGCTTAGCGTAGCTAAGTAGGCTACCACATGGTTAGCTTAACAACATGCTAATGCCAAAGATGACCAGATTCATTTATCATAAACCAGAGTCTGAAGACTTGGAACAGCTCTGGGTAGAACATCACGGAATTGCGGTAATTATGACACAGCATGAACGCAGCTTAAATATCTACTATTTGTCAAGCATGTGTCAAAGGGCAGGTAAACGTTAATAAAGAAACAGGAAAAAGCTGGTAGAAGGGATGGCATAAAATGACTGGCAAACCACGCGTGAAACGCAAGCACTATTTGTATACAAGGGAAACAAGCTCAACAAGATAACAAGGGGGTGTGGTTAATGAGAAACACCTGGGGACCTAATCAACAGGGAAAACTACAAAGAGCTACAAAACATGGCACAAAACAGGAAATAACATAAAATTCAACAAGCACACAGCCAAAGGGAATACATGACACTATCCAGTTAACTAAAATGTTCTAAGAATGTTTCGCTAATTTTCCAATCAAGTAATGAAAGCATTATTTTGGAATGTTCACTTAATGTTCAAAACATAGAGTTTTTCAAATGTTTTAACTAAAACTTTTTAGAAAAAAAAGTTAATGAGCAATGAGTAAATGTTGTTTTTTGTGCATACATTTTGAGAACATTGTGAACTCTTTCCCCGTCAGCATTTTTATATATTATTATTTATTATTATTATTATTATTATTATTATTATTATTATTATTTTTTTTTATTTATTTATTTATTTATTTATTTATTTATGTATTTATTTATTTATTTATTTATTATTTTTTGGTGTGCTAACACCAGTATTCTTGATCATTTGATCCTCAAAATAAAATAAAAATAAACAAAAATAAGTAACTAAATAATTAAAAAAAAGAAAAGACAATTTGTTGTATGGATATCTGAACATGCAATATGTCAAAAGAAAGAGCAGAGGCTCTGCTTTTAAACAAACAAACAACAACAAAAACATTTTATTCTAGCTTCATGCTTTCTTTTTTATCAACACTCGAATGTGGGTAAATTTCATGAATAAGAACAAAAAGCTGACAAAATCACATTTTTGTGAAAGACTGCATCCAAATAGGATTAAGAACCATGAACAAATCATAGATAATCATCCCCAAGGTCTGCACAGTCCTCTTCCTAGGTTAACATTTTATTGTGTAATGTTGGGCAATTTTTCCTTAAGATTTTTTATTTTATTTTTTTGCGTTTTTGCCTTTATTAGGATAGGACAGTATATTAGACAGGAAGCGAAGTGGGAGAGAGAGAAGGGGCAGGGTCGGGAAAAGTCTGCGAGGCAGGACTCAAACTCGGGATGCCCAAAGCACAATGCCACTATATATCAGTACACTGTCCACTAGGCTTCTGGAGCCAACTAACGTTATATAGTTTTGATTTACATGCTGTTTAAGATGCTTGATCATCGCTTTATTTTACATACGCATCTGCTTACACATGCAACCGTTTGTTTTTCCCCCATAACTTTGAGAAAAACTTTTCAGAATGTTCTCAGAACGTTCTCAAAATTTTCCTTCTTAGATCAAATATAAATTAATTATAAACTCTCATTTTGCCAAAGTTTTGAGATTGCTCCCTGTTGTCTGGGTAATTGAGTTTCTTGTGTGCTTTGTGTGATAGAATGACAAAGATTTTGAAGTTTTTAGAACACAGCCTAGAGAAGTTAATCTTAACTTAGGTACAGTATATTGCTATTGATCTCTTTTACAAACTTTGGCCTTTAAGACAGTACAGAGATTGTTTTTAGAGAATGGTGTTCCCTTCTGTTAAAGCATTCTCACTCTCAGCTAGAAAATGACCTGCATTATCTTCTGAATCTCCTCTGAACACAATGAAGGCATGCAGTGAATACAAAGCACAGTGTAAGAAATGGGTAGAGCACTTGAAAACTCTCAGCGACTCAAGGCCGAGGAGAACTCCAAGGTTACAGTCATCAGCTGGTAAGATCATTCTCTCAGCTGAAGCATTATAAATGGATAACTGCACTGTAAAACATTTCAAGTTGGTTAAACTTACAAATGAAAGTTCACCTGCTGCCTTAAAAATGTGAGTTAACTCAACTTAAAGATACTCTTTGTTTCAACTCAAGAAGTTATGTTTTACAATTTATTAAACTAATGGTCATTTGATGTTTCAACGTGATGCTCTGAGTTAAAACAACTTACTATATTACATTATCAGCAGAGGTGTAAAAGTCCTGCCAAATGTTTATTCCACCCATGAACTCAGCAGCTGATTTCCCCAGAGGAGAAACCAAGCAATTTCTTTCAAGTCACAAGCAAGTCTAGAGTCATATCCCAAGTCCTCAAAGAGTTAAAGTTAATGAGATAATTAAGTTACTAATTAAATGATGATTGTGGATTAGTGATGAACACCTGCTGTTAAAAAGTGGCATCATTGAAGAAAAGAGAAACTGACTTTAGCCACAGCCTTGGATGGAATCAACTGGGAGAAAAAAAAAATCAATAAATAAAAAAAAAAAACAAAAAAAAAAAAACTTGCCACCATAATTCTGGTCAGTGTTTGCTTTAGTTGGGCTCTTGAGCCTTTTAGTAATTCAAAGTAATTAACTTGTAAGCAATTGCAATATTATTTCACAGCAAACATTTGTGCGTTGCTGAATCAAGCCGTGAAATAGCAGATGAGCTTACACTTTTGGTTTTATAACTCATTTGAATGACTATCATGAAGCAGCCTCTCTCTTTGGTTTATTGATTGACATTCAGCTATTACAGAAATGCAAAAAAAAAAAAAAAAAAACTATTAAACAAATGTCACCGTAATACTTCAATATTGGGGGGAAAAAAAAAAACTGTATCAGCTCAGGCTTGTAGACATGAACACTTATCATACAATCCTCAACAGTGGTGACAATAATTATTCATGCTGCAGTGCATGATGGGAGTTTTTACTATGGTGTTACCCAGCATGCATTGCAGCATGAAGCATTTTATTGATAGTCAGCATTGTTGAGATTCATATGCTGGTTCTTGATGTCTGTGTGAGTGTAAATAGCACTGGAGTTTAAATTTTTTATATACATTACATAGATTTAAAATTCATTTAATATGACTATTAGAGCAACCCTTTGTTTGCATGCTGTAGTTTCACAGGGTTGATTATGTGAAACCTAAACATATAAATGAAAAAAGCAAAAGAAAAAAAATTATTTTGAATGTAATCAGGAAAGCTCACAATGACGAACTCAAATAAAAACAGCTAATAGCTGTTCAGTGTACAGTACTGATTTCTCTGCTTTACAACACCACATGCATTGTTGCAGAGAGAGATCTAACACAGGAAGTCAAGGGTCAAGAGCCCAACTAAAGCAAACACTGATCTCCATGATGGTGGCATCGTTTTAACCAATAAAACATCAACATCTGATCCTCTGTAATTCTCAATAACAGCAGGTGTTCATCACTAATGCACAATCATCATTTAATTAGTCACCTAATTATCTAATTAACTTTAACTGTTTGAGGACTTGGGATTTGACTCTAGACTTGCTTGTGACTTGAAAGAAATGACTTGGTTCCTCCTCTGGTGAAATCAGCTGCTGAGTTCATGGGTGGAATAAACATATGGCAGGACTTTTACTTTCTGACCCCTGGACTTTCCACCTCTGATAATAAGATTTGTAACTTTCAGTAATTTGATGTTTTGATGAAATGGATGTTTAAGCACTTGTGTTCTTAAATGGCTTTTTACAACCTGTTTTCCTAACAATAATTTGTATTCTCAAACCAGTGTTAAAGCTTATACAAAATTGCTTGAACTTATTTCAATAAAATTTTTAGATTTTTTGAGCAAACCATTTACAAGTCTCATTATGAGCTGATTTGAGTTTTCTTGAACTGATAATGTAATATAGTAAGTTGTTTTAACTCAGAGCATCAAGTTGAAACAACAAATGACCATTAGTTTAATAAATTGTAAAACATAACTTCTTGAGTTCAAACAAAGAGTATCTTTGAGTTGAGGTAACTCACATTTTTAAGGCAGCAGGTGAAATATTTTACAGTGTGCTCTGCAAGATATGTCGTTGTCAGAGAAAATTTGATCTTTGACTGTAGAAGAAAGAAGAGCTTTCAAAATGAAACTGCTGTCATTTTTGATTGGATGTCACTCACTGTATGTGGAGCTGCTTATCCAGCAATTTATGATAAAGTAGCTTAAATATACCTTCTTCTCCCAGATTTTCCATTTAGTGTGGAATGAAAGTTTAAACATTAAAAGAAAGTGTGGAAGTGGAGAGGGATGAGTTAATTATTTAGATTACATCAGTAGCTTCTGTATTTTAAGGATTTTAGGTATTATGACAAGTTAAAATTAAATTAAACATAAACTGGACCAGTTCTAGACTCGAAAGGACAAATTTAAAAACGTGTGCAGGATACCGGAGGTTGAATATATATATATATATATATATATATATATATATATATATATATATACACATCACTTTACAAACACAAACCAATTGTCTGGATCAGCTGGAAAACACAGGTAACAAAAGGCAAATGAAAGAAACTCTTTCGTTCTGTTTTTTTCTAAATTAGCAATAATTTTATTTAGAAATCTGCCCGGGCTGGATGATTGGATCAGACGGTCATTTGATAATAATCAGGATTAAACTAATTTCCTTCTTTTTCTGGTCTGTTTAATCCCAATTGTTTCCCAAACATGAAAATATCCAAATGATGTGTCATTAGTAACCCTTTGAAATAATCAATAATTATTTTTTGAAATTTTTTTGGAAAAGTGTGTGAAAAATTGTGTTTTATGGCTGGTCACAATTGTGACCAGTGTGTGTACTGAATTAACATATTTCTGCAGTCATCAAAATTGTTATGTATCTTAGCCCAGCTATTTTAAAATCTTTGATCACATTCTAGGGTTACTATTATGCATAAAAAACCTTTATACAGCAATGATAGGAATACTGAGATAAAAGACAAAAAAATACAACCATCAACGTATTTCAAAATTGTTACTTTTTTTGTCAAATATAACATCAAATGTTTATATTAGTGCAACCAGTATTACAACATTAATATTGTGCATTTTTTGTAACATTTGAACTTTTAATTTAGTGCAATATTTTATCATTGCAACATTTCAGTGTAATTTTCACTAACAAATACAATTGGATTTATATTGTATACCTAAGTTCACTGTTATCCCACCGGTCACTATTGTGACCATCAACATGTTTACTCATTCTATGACCACACTAAGCAAAACTGAATATATGTGAATTCATATATTAATACTAGACACCTTAAAGATAATGTGTACCAAAAATATTTGTCATATCTTTGTTAACATACTTTTTGCAGTCATCTTCTCAAGGTGCAAACAGGAAATAAACTGCTCTGGTCATGTGACAATTTGCACTGATCTTGTGAAACTGCACATATTTAATTGAGACCCTTTATTTTATCCATATTTGCAGGAAGCGCACTAAAACATCAGTCAGTAAGGTTTTGAGAACTTTATAAATGAAAACCTTTTTTATGGTCACTATTGTGATCAGTGGGATTAAATGGGTTCCTTATTTCCTTCAAACAAAAAGAACAATTTTGTTGTAGCCAACACATGACGACGAGACGAAATTCACATTTGGGGTTGGCTCCCCAATGCTCTTGTCATGCAGATCTTCTCCACATATACACACACATATCACGGAAGAATCGTTGTCCAACATCAAACTTTTTAACTGGAACATAAAACGTGACCTAACAGATGTTGTTCACTCAAAGGTGTTCATTTTAGGATGCAGACCAGATAAGTATTATTATTTCTTACTCATCACACTCAACAAGTTAAACAACATTAATAATTCAATTTCTCAGCTTCTTCCCCTCTTCCACTGTTTTTGTAAAAAGGCTGTGCGCTAATGCTGCACGTGCACTCTATGTCGTTTTCTTAGAAGGGAAGCATCAGGACAACTCTATACAAGTGTTTTATGAACCATTATTTAAATGTAATACATTCTAACTTATTCATACATTAAGAAATATTTATTATCTTTGTCTTATAACAATATTATGAATTTCAGTGCTTGTATTTATATGTGTATCCATATAAGCTGCATTTCTATTGTGGGTTACATCCTCCCTTCCTTATCCAATGCACATAACTGTGCATTTTCTTAGGAATCTACATCGTCTTGACTGAGCTGAGTTGTACCAGGGAATCTGCAAGTGCTTCACTCCGCCTCTGGAAAAGGAACTGTAAATAACACATTGCCCAGTTCAGGGTAAGTTAGATGCCTAGTTTCTTACCTGTCTCTGGTAGATCTTCTGAAACATCTTCCTTTATTTTCAGGCTCTGTTTGGTCTATGACACCTCTGCTTAAATTCCTTTCTGGAGTAAGTTGGACAATAAACACTGCTGAATTCTCTTTCAGGTATGTCAGATCTCTGCCCGACAGGTAAGTTAACCTCTGCACAACTAGGCTCCTAGGCTCCTCTCCTCAGGATCAGGTAAGTTCCTTTCCTCGGGATCAGGTCGGTTTTTTACTTAGGATCAGGTATTTTTCTCTCCTCGGGATCAGGTAGGTTTCTCTCTTGAGAATCTGGTAGGTTTCTCTCTTGGGGATCAGGTAGGTTTCTCTCTTGAGAATCAGGTAGGTTTGGGTCATGGACCTCTACTGAATCGTCTTCGGGGAAAGCTTTAGCTGCACCTGAAGGGGGTTTGCTCAGCAGCGTTCAAAAACATTGGAAGGATCTGGTTCCATTCTCCTTGGTAAATACTTCACAATGGCTGAGGTATCGTCTGTACCCAAGGTTTCCACTCTTAGGCTTCTGAATCATCCTCTTCAGTTTCACCAGATAAGTCCTTGTTGGGATGTTGTCAATTCTTGAGGGTTCCAAGCATGTTAAGTAGAGTCCAGTTCAAACATTCAGCAGGGTTCCCCCTTGGATGATATGGTGTGGTTCTTACTTTCTGCATACCAATGAGCTCACAAAACTCTCTTATAATCCTGTACTCAAAGTCAGGCCCTTGCTCACTATGGAGCTTCTCAGGGATGCCATAGTGGACAAACAGACCTCACATCAGAGAGGGGCCATACCATGGCCACTTCCAATATTATTGGCCAATCAAAATGCTGGACCTGGAAGGCGCCAACTTGCAAATCCCTCCTTAATTTCAGGAAAGATTAAAAGGTTCTCTTCAAGACAAAGAAGTGCTGCTAAGTTACGCTGTGCTAAGTAAGCTGTTGCTGTCTACCGCAGTGCTAAGAAAAGTGTGCTAGCTCAAGATGTGCTAAGCTGCCGTTGTTGTACTAATGGGAAACAAGGAAGTTCTGCAAGAAGTGAATTTGGGGAGTTTGGAAACTGCCACAGCAATAACGACCACAAGCTTAGTTCCCCCCATATCCTGCAACAACTTCAGAACCTTCTCTTCAGTGATCCTTGCGAGTTCCAAACTCCTAGGATTTTCTCCAAGATCCAGGTTGTCTGGACCTTCTGCACAGATTTCAGAACCTTCTCCTTCAAGGCTCCTCTGTTTGTATGTTTCCAGGACCTTCTCGGTTTTCAGGAGTTCATCGTTCACCAGTGCTTTGTGTTCAAGAAGACTGTGAAATGGATCAGACTCCTTTCTTCCCACTGCAAAGTGGCCCAGGTCAACAAGTGGAAAACTTCACCACGCAGACTCAGCACATGACCAGGTGAACGTAAATATCACTCTTTCCAAGCCTCTTGCAGAGACCGTTGGCATTACTGTGTAATGTCAGTTTATAAGTATCTAATTTACAGTAGATTCTATACAACTGTCAGTTAATAACAAATAATATCTCAATTTATTTGTTGAATCTAGAATAAGGTTTACCTTATTACTTCCAGGAAACTTCAGTTTATCTTTTCATAAGATAATCTCCATAACATACAACTCAATCACTTGTATTTATCTATCTTTTGCATTTTTATCCATTTGTTATATCCATTTAGTAGTTATTAGTTACTCTAGTCTATCCCTTTGTTAATAAAACCCCTTTTATTGCATGTGTGTCTTCAATGTGTTAATAATACAGTAAGAGGCTTTACAAGTTAATGATATCTCACAAATTTTTCAGATTGGTCATATTACAACTTCCTATGATTTATGTAATTCTTATTTATTCAACAGTCTTCCATGATTATTCTTAACTGTCAAGGTGAAATTCCTGGCTGGTGCCCCATAAAATAGTATGACCAAAACTGAATATTAATATATAAGCCCAAAACCATTACACTTGTGGTGCTATTTAAATGTGTGAGGCTACCCAGGTGAAAAAGACGTAGTATTAAATGTATTAAAAATATATTTGAAATTCAAGGAGTATGTTTATAATACATTTGTATTCCCAACATACTTATTTGAAGTGCATTAAAAATATATTGAATTGCATTTTAATATATTTATAAAAAGTATACTAGAAGTACTTTTGTATTAAATATATGCTTAGTTATACTTCTAAGAAATATGCTAAACAGAAGCATACTTTTAATATATTTCTAAAAAGTATACTAGAAATGCTTTGGTAATAAATATATGCTTAGTTACAATTTTAAGGAATATGCTAAACACAAGCACACTATTAGTATATTTCTAAAAAGTATAGTAGAAATACTATGTTAATAAATATATATTTTAGTTACACTTTTAAGGAATATACTAAACACAAGCATACTTTTAGTGATGTTTTAGTGTATTTACAGAAAACATACTTATGTTACCCTTACTTAAAGTATATTGTATGTGTACTTTGTGTAAGAACATAACAAAATGATTACACTTTTAGTGGGTTTTTAATGTACTTTATATTGCAGTAGGCCTACACATGGCTATATTTTAAATATTTATGTATTTATATTTTTAATATTTGGAAAAGTACAATATTTTGAAAAACATTTTTAACATTTACAATGTACAAACGTTTGTCAACTATTATTAAGCATTGCAATATTTAAAATATGTTGTTTAATATGTTGTTCAGTTTTACTTAAGTTTATGCTACTTTGGTTGATTAGGCTGTTGTTCATTACGATACATTAATTGTAATAAGCTAGGTGTTTATAAATTTGTTCAAGCTTGACGCCTTTATTTTCTAATATATATTTCTGAAATTCCCACAAGGATTTCAACATCATATCTGAAAAAAAAAAAAAAAAAATATACAAACTTGCGTTTACTTGTGTTTAAATTCAAACAACACACTGATTAAACCTGATTGGTTCCAGAGCCATTGAACGGCTCCGATTGGTTCGTATGATAATGAGCTCGCACCAGAGAGTAGGGATGGGCGATACCTCTTATTTTATTTTCGATCCGATATCGATATTTTCAAGCCCAGTATCGTCGATATCGATACCGATACCTCTAAACTAAACCGATCTTTTAAATTATTAAAATATTATAATCAGTAATTATACTCACTTAATATTACATTTTAAAGCAATGTATTTTTAACATTTCATAGGCCTTTTTTTTTGTTTACAGTCAGAAATAAAATATACTGTGATTATATTTTAGCCCTTTACAGGGGCAGTAACCTCAAAGGTGCAACTATACCCTTAAAAGGGAGCATATTAGTACCATACAAGTATGCATGCTTTAAGGGTAGACAAGTTACAAAGGTGCACCTTTGAGGGTACCTCATGAAAATTAAACATGGTTCTAAAATGTATTATTATTAACATGGTAAATTTGTGGTTACTGCAGTTTTACTACAAATACTGTGGTAAACTGTGGTTATTATAATAAAACCATGGTTAATTTTTGTAAAAGGCTGCCAGGCTGTTGTAGGCCTACCCCTAAAGGTGAAACTTTACGACGGTTTCACACTGCACGCATAAGCAGGGTGTAAGCAGTGCATATTTTTTTTTTCGGCGATCATGTTAACAGATTAGAGCATTCACACCGCACGCAGAGGTGGCGCGGCAGCGCGTAGCAGGAGCAGAGCAGAAGTGGCAGTGCTGCGATAGTTTCGGCATCAAGTCTATTTTGCTGCACCGCTTACGCTGAATTAAAGCCACAGTGCATTTTTCTTATTAGATGAACACGTGGTGTTCATCTAATAAAGATCTTCATAGCTAGCAAACAATAGCTTTTGCAGATTTGCTTTCAATTGACTGTAGATCCAAAGCCACGTCTTCAACGCTCTTGATGTTACGAGCCGCTTCAGACGACTCAGCGCGTGCAGCAGGGAACTGAACGAATCATTCAAACTGATTCGCAAACCAATTCACTAGTTTGGCAACTGGTTTGATCAAGCCTTTGAACAGAATTGACTCAAAAGAATGAATCATTCGCAAATGGGCATCACTCGTCAAAAGTAGACGGCGCGTTTGGAATAAATTGAAGCATTTTAACTTGTATTGCATTAAGATAAAGTAACGAGAGGAGCGTCGCCCACAGTAACGAAGTAAAGTACCGTTTTTTCACTAAAAATGTACTTGAGTAAAAGTACCCATTTTTAAATATACTCTAAAAGTATTTGTTACCCAAAAAATTTACTCAAGTAAATGTAACGAAGTAAATGTAACTCGTTACTACCCACCTCTGGTCATATTATCACAAATATTCAGTGCTTTCAACCATATAATACTTATTTTAGGTTTCAGATAGTTAAAAACCATACATATAAATGCAAAACCATACATTTATAGTTTGTAAAATATGCACTAATGTCTATGGAAGCAGCAATAATGATCCTTACAAATATAATCTGATGACATGTTATATTTATATCATATACAGATTGTGTAGATAACTTTAAAGTTTACTCTGCCCTTCTCCCAGTTTACCGGAGACTTATGAATTTATGAGAGGATGAATTTATGTGTTATAAATCCCACAGCTCGGATTCAGCGCGAACAAACATGGCGGCGCCCATCACACGGTACAGATCAACTAACACGGTCATTATAAAAGTGTTTAAACTACCAAATACATTTACTTGCACATATTTCAGAATCTGAATATCAGATATTTCATAATATAGTGAGTATGTTTGTGAATATTAATAATAAAAAAGGAAAAACGAAATAAAAGCTATCCATGTGTCAAACAGCGCTATTGTGGCTGTGGTGTGTCACATGATAAGCATGATGCGTTGCCATGGAAACAATAAGGCTATTCATTCTAAAATAACGGTCGCCTGAAAAAACTCACGCTGGGGGCTCAGCTAGAATATTTTAAACTCACGTGTGAAAGGGTTAACAACTAGTTCAAATAAATTTACTTGCACAAACTTAAAATAAATATTATATGTACACAAAAGTTTAAGGCTGCATTTATTTGAACAAAAATACAGTAAAAACTGCAATATTGTGAAATATAACAATTAAAAATAACTATTTTTCTATTTTAATATATTTTAAAATGTAATTTAAAATGCATCTGTGATCAAAGCTGAATTTTCAGCATCATTACTCCAGTCTTAAATGTCACATAATCCTTCAGAAATAATTCTGTCATTTGCTGCTCAAGAAACATTTCTGATTATTATTGCTGCTTCATATTTGTGTGGAAACCGTGATGCATTTTTCATAATTAATTTTATATATAGTAACAATGTTATGTAATGTAATGTAATAATGTGGCAATGGTTTCTTAAGATCTACTTATGCTTCTGATGCTTTTGGCAAATGCAGCCCTATTTGAACAAGCACTGTGAGCCATGCGTCAGCAGCGAACGCTGTCTGTGATTGATTGATTGATTGCGTGTGTTCTGATGAGCAGGAGAAATGGTTCTATCCAACACAATTATTCGCTAATATAGTCTATTTTTCCACTTGCTCGCATAGCAATTTTTCTCTGGCCCAGCTCCGGCCCACACAGCCAGCTTTTGCTTGGCCCACATACCACAATGAATTACGGTCCCAGGTCTGGATTCCAGACAAGGGCCACACATGGGCCATAACTGGCCCAAGTCTCAGCCAAGTTAATTACCCATAACTGGCCCTGAATTGGAACCAAAACACAACCTTAAGTAAACCATATCAACACCAGTCTTTAACCAGAAAGACTGAGCCTGATCCGACGACAGTATTCTGAACAAATATTTAATCATGTTTAATCAGCAAACCAAGTTGAATGAATCTCACACCTTACATACATCATTATGGTCAGTTCACACTTCCACAAAATCTATAAAAAACATGTTTTGCTTGGTCAGTGTGTTCACCCTGTTGGAGTATGGCAGTGTGAACTGGCTTTTAGGTGCTTTGGAAAACAAAACAAAAAACAGTAAAAAAAATAAAATAATAATATATATATATATATATATATATATATATATATATATATATATATATATATATATATACTTTTTTTTTTTTAAATGTTTGCGCAATTAACATAAAATTCTTAAATAAGGTACTTTCTCTATTTTTGCAATATTCAAGTGTTCATGTCCCTGAATAATATCTGCATGCACCTAAGTCTGAAGAGTACACACAATATCTAGTGACAGCAATCCTTGGGAGTGAGAAGTCTGGTGTGGAGGCTGGATCTGGAACTGACTTCTGTCCAGGTTGTCACAACATCTTATGATTATCTGTCTTCACAAACTGCCCTGAAATACAATTCAAACAAACAATGTAGTTTGAGGCTCTTACATTCACGATGCTAATTTTGGTCTCGGTGGACTGAAATTTAGTCTTTGGTGAACAGTCTTCAAGAGTGCAAATAAGATTTTAAGTTTTAAGTACCTTTCAGGCTTGCGTGAGGTTTCCACAAGCAACAAAGTCTACTTGAACAAACACTTCACTACATTTAAAGTTTAGAAAATAATATACATACAGACCGTTACAGTTTGAAGTGAGGTATGTTCACAGTACTCTGGTTCTGTCTTACCGTTATTAATTTTAATTTCAAAGATCTTTTTTTTTTTATTATCATCAGTGTCTTTTTTCGAATCATGATGGACCCCTCTGTAGGTTGTTGTGTATGAAGTGTCCTCAATGCAGAGTTAAACAAGATGCCCTTGTAGAACATACAGGAAATATTTGATATTCATTTGATATATTTTTTTGAATATTTGATCAACTTTTGAATGTTTGAGGTTTTACTTAATAGTCAGATGTTCTTCGACGGGAGATCCGCTCCAGCTCTGCAGCACGGCCATCAGCATGGAAGAATATAGGAACAATATGTCACATAGCCAACAATATGTAGTATACAATGTCAGGTTTATTAGAAATAAACAAACTACAGCAGAGGTGAAATGCAGAAAAGAGAAATAATAATATACAAAACATACAAAAAAAACCTTAAGATACCAGAATGTACATTTTTAGGTTTTACAGATGCATGATGATATAGTTGAAATATTGTGAAAAATGCATAAAGTTATTTAATAAGATTTCTCAGATCACCTGTGTTTCCTGTATCTCTGTCAGCAGCTCCCATTACAAATTTTCTTGTAACTTCCCGTTTTCTGACGCTCCTGAAATCACAGTACAATTTATCAATATTTGTTTGCAATGAAAGTTCAAAACATGTTTGAAATAGTTTCAGCCCAATAGTTCATGTAAGTGACATCACCGATTGACCCCACAGTGCTGAAGTTTAGGTTAAATTAATTAGCTTATAGTGACTTCCATTTATCTATTCACAAAGTACCAGCAAAAGATTTACAAACTATCAAAACCGCTCATCCACACATAAAATGTGATTAAAAGCTCAAACTTTCATTAATAAGAGCTCAAATCTATAGTTAGCTTACCTCTAATAGTTAGCCTCTATAGCTAGTTAACAGTTGTGATGCTAACGGTCTTTTTGAAGACACTAAACCAGGGCTATTCAATTGGCGGCCCGCGGGCCC
The DNA here is from genome assembly GCA_039654775.1 of Spinibarbus caldwelli. NCBI lineage: Eukaryota > Metazoa > Chordata > Actinopteri > Cypriniformes > Cyprinidae > Spinibarbus > Spinibarbus caldwelli. Next base: position 26,999,735 of record CM077252.1, on the reverse strand, counting down.
AATCCGGCCCGCCAATCATCTTCATCCGGCCCGTGGAAGAGTAGGCAGGTTGCACATTAGCCTTGAATTGTTCTTGCACTAATTAGTTTGTCCACAAGGTGGCAACACTGGCCCAGGCCAGCCAGAAAGAAAAGGGAGAGACGCAATAACAACAATCTACCGGAGACCGCAACATCAATAGATAGCAGCGTTGACAAGCGCTTATGTGAGGGAGTTATGAGAGATCCACAATTCTAACATTAGTTTAAACAAGTTTAAAGACAGTGTTATCAGTCATAACTTCTGACGAGAAATAGAGCTGACACTGGACGAAGATTTTTTTTTTTATTTTTTATCAAAGCAGGAAGTATAGTTTGAAAATCTGCGGGTTTGGCTGTATAAACTGAGATGCCCTCAGACAAGCGCGCCAGCGCTTCAATAGACAAAACCACACACAATGATGTAAAAATGCATGGTTTTTAATGCGAGTTACCTCATAAACACCGTCTTAAATCAGTTATAAAATCCTAAATGACTGTAAAGAGTTGGGAGAAAATTGGATATGTGTCACATCCGCGCCATGTGCATCAGGTTTATTAAAGAAACAGCGCTGCTTTTAAAATGAAACCTGTTGCAGTCTGTGATTGATGTAAATCAAAGAACTAAAGAAAAAGAGAAATCAATTGACTGCTCTGCTTGCTGAATAACTTTTGTAGCTTGAATAAAGAATAATCAATATAGCTTATGCATACAATTTATAGTTTGTGAAGATTGTTTTAAGTTCACTTATAAAAAGTTGTTATATATTTTTCAAAGCCTATTAAATGTTAACAATAATATCATAACATTTAAATTATACTGTAATATTAAATGGCTATAATTCATGGCTAAAATTAAAGGAAAAAATGGATTTAATAGAGACAACAGAAACATTGTTTGTATTAATGATTCTTCATTAATAATAGGCTAGAAAAAAGATGCCATTAAACACACATCTAAAATATACCATCTTTATGTTGTTTCTATATTACTTTGGAAGTTCAGTGTGAAAATATGACAACACAAATATATTAATATGCATTTATTCACATTTTTTAAATTAATTAAAGAATAAAAATATGTGATTATTTAACTGAATGGCAGACAGCACTAATGTTAACCTTTTATAGATGTTACTGTGGCTAAGATTAGTTAATTTTACTGCTGAATATGCATTTAAATTTAATTTCCAATTTTATAGGCCCCCCAGAAAAGATCAGGACAGCCCCCCACCCCCTTGGCCCCCTTCAAATGTTTAATTTGATAATCCGGCCCTCAAATGAAGTTAATTGAATAGCCCTGCACTAAACCATTCCTGTAAAGTAAAGATTCAACAGAAACGTGTCAAACATGTAAGAAAGTGTCAGGAACAGTTGTATGTATTATTTGTGTAATTTTAAGGACTAAGCTTGCCTGAAAGCAGTGAAAACAGCAGAGAGACGGCCTCTCGCTACTTGTCAGCTGAGTGAGTTGATGCCCCGTTTGCATGGTAACTCCTTCCGCTCCAGTTTAAATGCGATTTAAATGCTCAACCCGCGCGCCCATTAAAACAAATCAAAGTTACGCAGTTACAAAAATAGTACATAAAAGACAAATAAAATGTCCTGAAGCTTCATTATGTAGTGTTTAAATGAATAGTAGGCCTACATCAAACTGTAAATTGAATGAGAATATGAAAGTACTGAATGCAAAACATTGTTTGAAGTCAGTATTGGAAAAAAGAACTGTTTTGCTCAGGCTTTTAGACATGAACACTTATCATATGATCCTCAACAATGGTGACAATAACTATTCATGCTGCAGTGCATGATGGGAGTTTTTACTATGATGTTACCCAGCATGCATTGCAGCATGAAGCATTTTGTTGATTGTCACCATTGATGAGATTCATTTGCTGGTTCTTGATGTCTGTGTGTGTCTAAACAGCACTGGAGTTTAAATATTTATATGCATTACATAGATTTAAAATTCATTCAATATAACTATTAGAGCAACACTTTCATTGTATGCTGTAGTTTCACAGAATTGGTTATTGAAAACCTAAATATATATGAAAAAAGTTATTTTGGATATAAACAGGTCAGCGCCTGATGATTACCTCATCATATGTTTATTGCACAGCACTGAGCTCTCTGCTTTATAACAGCACATGCATTGTTTCAGAGAGAGAGCTAACACAAGAAGTCAAGGGTCAAGAGCCCAACTAAAGCAAACGCTGATCTCCATGATGGTGGCACCATTTTAATCAATAAAACATCAACATCTGATCCTCTGTAATTCTCAATAACAGCAGGTGTTCATCACTAATACACAATCATCATTTAATGTATATTAAATGTGTATATATATATATATATATACAGTATATGCCATTTCATAATGCATGAATAAGTTCAAATGTCTTACATTTAACTTAGGGTTTATAAAAACACAAGCAATTGTATAGAATTGTTCTGACACTTCCCCTTGGAGTGTGCATGCAGCAGTATCGAGCAGCATTTGTACACAGGGAGGAAGCTGAGAAAGCTGAGAAACGGAGGAAGCTGAGAAATTGAGTTATTAATGTTGTTTAACTTGATAAAAGTCAAATTAAAGACACTAACAGAAAGTAATAATAATACTTACCTGGTCTGCATTCTAAACGGAACACTTGTGAATGACATCTATTTGGTCAGGTTTTATGTTCCAGTTAAAAAGCTTCCAAAAACAGTGATAGCATAGATTCTTCCCATCAGCTTGATCACAAACCAAAACTCAGCTTTTACTTTGGAAACTCTCCAGTACCCAGTGAGTGAAAAGACAGGATAATTGGAAGACTGAACTCCATACCAGAAGTGCTTGCACAGAATGAGTTTGATTTTGGTTGCACTGACAAAATTAAACATCATATAAACCTCAAAGATGAGACAGTTTAAGCATAGAGAGAGGCCCTTACACCCTCAAGACACAGCAGCTGTGTGTAACCATCTCCAGCAACTTCTAGATGCGGACATCATCCATGAATCTGAATCCCCTTTCTCCTCACCAATTGTAGTCATCAGGAAAAAGAATGGTGATTTCAGACTGTATTTTGATTACAGGAAACTGAACCTCAAGATCAGCGGTTCTCATTTCCAGTCCTCGCGTACCCAACCCCCTGCACATTTTCTTATCGCTTCAGACGTTTTTTCTATTCGACTGTAAGTGCCCTGCGAAGTGGACATCAGCGGATATTCTGCCACGATTCCAGTTTGAAGCGAACGTATATGTTCCATTCAAAGGGCATTGAAGTGTGCAAGACGTGAATTTAAATTGTATTTATTTACAGCGGTATATTATGTCACACTTCATGCTTCTCTAGTAAGTTTCGTCTGTGTGTGAAGACGCTGCAGGCTATGGCTCAGTGCAAATCTGTGAATGAATGTTCTGAAGTGAAGTAAACTTCAACAGATTTCCCCTGCTCAGGGAGTAGGGAGCAATGGACACTGTGTAGGGCGCATGTCGATCGAAACACAGTTCATGCACGGAGCTCACTTCTAACAAGCTGATGATCTGAATCAGGTGTGTTAACTAAGAGAGACAGGCAAAATATGCAGAGCGGGGGTACACGAGGACTGGAATTGAGAACCTCTGCTCTAGATGATAAAGGACTCCAACGCCCTGCCCAATTTGGAAGAATCTTTTTTCTGCACTGACTGAGTCCAGATGGTTCTCGGTGCTGGATCTCAAATCTGGTTTTTATCAAACTGAAATAAAGAAAGCAGACAAACATAAAACTGCCTTTGTTTGCCCGCTAGGATTCTTTGAGTTCAGTAGGATGCCTCAGAGGATCACAAATGCTCCTAGTACATTCCAGAGGCTCATGGAGCAATGTATAGGAGAGCTAAACTTGAAGCAAGCCCTAGTCTTTCTGATCTTATCGTTTTCTCCCCAACACTGGAAGAACATGAGGAGAGGCTGGTGCGAGTACTCAACCAACTAAAAGAGTATGGCCTGAAGCTCTGAAGTTCTTTCAGATGTCTGTGAAGTACACTGTGTCTGAAAAGGGCTTCGAAACAGATCCAGAGAAGATAGCAGCATTAAAAACCTGGCCAAAACCCACTTTGAAAGTGTTGAGGACCTTCTTGGGATTATTTGGCTATTACCGCTGATTCATCAAAGATTACTCAAAAATCGTTAAATCACTCAACAAGCTCACTGCTGTATACACACATTGAGAAAGTGAAAGTTACCATTCATATTACACACAGATGGCAGCACCACGGGCTTTGGCATCGCCCTTTACCAAGAGCAACAAGGCCAGAAACGGATGATTGTTTATGCAAGCTGTGAAAGCAGGTACCCTGCCCAAAAATTTGAGTTCTTTGCCCTTAAATGGACTGTAATGGAAAAGTTCCAGGATTATCTGTATGGGAGCCCATTCCTTGTTGTCACAGACAGCAATCCACTAACATATTTCCTCATAAGACATAAGACCAGCTCGATGGCTTACCTGTCATAGCCCCAATTGCACCGGATGAGCTAAGAGAAAAACAAAAAGCAGACGCCTGCATCCGTGAGATACTCAAACAAATTAAATTAATAGAAACCATTCCGCCATCTCTCAGGAAAGAACTCCATGAACTTTGTCTTCTGTTGAGAGAATGGAACAAACTTGAGATTCTGAATTGCAATCTTGTACCGGAAGCAGCAGGAGGGTATGCAAATTGAACACAAACTTGTGCTTCCTGGGAGTTTGAGACCCTTGATTCTGAAAAGACTGTATGACCATATGAGCCACATGGGTGTGGAACGAACCTTAGACCTTGTTTGGAAATGTTTTTATTGGCCTAAGATGGCTCGTGTGGTGATATCAGTGTTGGATACCCAGGTAAAATATATTTAAATTGTGCTTTTTCAGACACACTTACTATATTTAAATTATAATATACTAAGTGCATATTAAATGTATTATTTTGAAACAACTTTAAGTATATTAAGTGTATTTCAAGATATGTTTAAGTTCGATTTTAATCTATTTGTAATATATTTAATATACTGAAACTGTGTTAAATTGGAACCATTTTAAGTATATTTAGTGCAATTTTAAAATGTCCTTTTAATACTTCATGAACTACAGTTAGAGTATACAGGTGTGTCTCAATAAATTAGAATGTCGTGGAAAAGTTCATTTATTTCAGTAATTCAACTCAAATTGTGAAACTCGTGTATTAAATAAATTCAATACACAGACTGAAGTAGTTTAAGTCTTTGGTTCTTTTAATTGAGATGATTTTGGCTCACATTTAACAAAAAACCACCAATTCACTATCTCAACAAATTAGAATATGGTGACATGCCAATCAGCTAATCAACTCAAAACACCTGCAAAGGTTTCCTGAGCCTTCAAAATGGTCTCTCAGTTTGGTTCACTAGGCTACACAATCATGGGGAAGACTGCTGATCTGATAGTTGTCCAGAAGACAATCATTGACACCCTTCACAAGGAGGGTAAGCCACAAAAATTAATTGCCAAAGAAGCTGGCTGTTCACAGAGTGCTGTATCCAAGCATGTTAACAGAAAGTTGAGAGGAAGGAAAAAGTGTGGAAGAAAAAGATGCACAACCAACCGAGAGAACCGCAGCCTTATGAGGATTGTCAAGCAAAATCGATTCAAGAATTTGGGTGAACTTCACAAGGAATGGACTGAGGCTGGGGTCAAGGCATCAAGAGCCACCACACACAGACGTGTCAAGGAATTTGGCTACAGTTGTCGTATTCCTCTTTTTAAGCCACTCCTGAACCACAGAAAACGTCAGAGGCGTCTTACCTGGGCTAAGGAGAAGAAGAACTGTTCTGTTGCCCAAATACATGTGGTCCAATGTCCTCTTTTCAGATGAGAGCAAGTTTTGAATTTCATTTGGAAACCAAGGTCCTAGAGTCTGGAGGAAGTGGGGAGAAGCTCATAGCCCAAATTGCTTGAAGTCCAGTGTTAAGTTTCCACATTCTGTGATGATTTGGGGTGCAATGTCATCTGCTGGTGTTGGTCCATTGCGTTTTTTTGAAAACCAAAGTCACTGCACCCGTTTACCAAGAAATTTTGGAGCACTTCATGCTTCCTTCTGCTGACCAGGTTTTTAATGATGCTGATTTCATTTTCCAGCAGTATTTGACACCTGCCCACACTGCCAAAAGTACCAAAAGTTGGTTAAATGACCATGGTGTTGGTGTGCTTTGACTGGCCAGCAAACTCACCAGACCTGAACCCCATAGAGAATCTATGGGGTATTGTCAAGAGGAAAATGAGAACAAGGGACCAAAAAATGCAGATGAGCTGAAGGCCACTGTCAAAGAAACCTGGGCTTCCATACCACCTCAGCAGTGCCACAAACTGATCACCTCCATGCCACGCCGAATTGAGGCAGTAATTAAAGCAAAAGGAGCCCCTACCAAGTATTGAGTACATATACAGTAAATGAACATACTTTCCAGGCCAACAATTCACTAAAATGTTTTTTTTTTGGGGGGGCTTATGAAGTATTCTAATTTGTTGAGTTGAATTTATTTAATACACGAGTTTCACAATTTGAGTTGAATTACTGAAATAAATGAACTTTTCCACGACATTCTAATTTATTGAGATGCACCTGTATTTGAAGTGTCATTTCGGTGTGCTTCAAGTACATTTCAATTGTATTTCAGCTCATTAGAAATGCATTAGCATTACACTACTAGTTAGTATATTATAAAGTTGCTTTTTTTCAGTATATACACACACATGTACACACTTTCATATCTAGAAAGCTTTAATGTATTATATATTGTTGTGTACATTACAAATATTCATAAGTACATTAAAAAAGTGCATATATACTTCGGTGAAAAACAAAACAAAACATACTATTAAATGTATTAAAAATGCACTTGAAATCAGAGGTGGGTAGTAACGAGTTACATTTACTTCGTTACATTTACTTGAGTAAATTTTTTGGGTAACTAATACTTTGAGTACATTTAAAAATGGGTACTTTTACTCTTACTCAAGTACATTTTTAGTGAAAAAACGGTACTTTTACTTCGTTACTATGGGCGACGCTCCTCTCGTTACCTTAATGTAATACAAGTTAAAAATCCTTCAATTTATTCCAAACGCGTCGTCTACTTTTTTCTGGGCAATGAGCGATGCCCGTTCGCAAATGATTCATTCTTTTGAGTCAATTCTGTTCGAAGGCTTGATCAAACCATTTGGCAAACCAGTGAATCGGTTCGCGAATCAGTTTGAATGATTCGTTCAGTTCTGCCGCACGCGCTGATCGTCTGAAGCGGTTCTCACTGAAGAGTTGTAACATCAAGAGCATTCAAGAGGTGGCTTTGGATCTACAGTCAGTTGAAAGCAAATCTGCAAAGGTTATGGTTTGCTAGCTAAGAAGATCTTTATTAGATGAACACCGCGTGTGCTGTCGGTTCCACAGGTAGAGATTCGATTACAGTACACGATACCACTATGACATTACCAGTTTGTTGTACATGTACCTTACACATTAAATACAATGTATAATTTATTCATTAAATAAGCTGTCACGGAGTATGAAATGAACGCCCGCCAAACCCGCGTTAGTTCCAGGAGGAATGCCTTTGCCTAGACACAATTAATATTGATATTTTCACAATATTTACGCTTGCAGAAATAAAGGCTACATTTGTTTACATTTTGCAGAACAGACGGAAGAAGATCCGTCAATGTGTATTTGTTTCGTTATGTTCAGATGTTCAGTAGGAGTTTTCACTCTTCTCCATGTCAGAGGTTATAAACATATACATTTATAATACATAATTAATATACTTTAAAATAATTTAATTCAATTCAGTGATGCAAATCAGAATTTTTAACAGCTGTTACTCCAGTTTTCAGAGTCATATGATCCCTCAGAAATCATTCAGATATTGATTTATTATCAGTGTTGTTGAAAAAAAAAAAAAAACAGCATCTGCTTGGTTAGGTATGTTTTGAAGCTGGGATTATGGTTTATGCTGGTCCTTAGCTGGTTTAAGCTGGTCATGCGCTGGTCATGCACATGTCCAGTTTAAACCAGCAAAGGACCAGCTTAAATCAGCTCAAACCAGCATCCCATGCTTCAAAACATACCTTACCAGCAAAAGCTGTTTTTTTCATCAGGGAACAGTTTTGCTGCTTAATATTTTTTGGAACCTGTGACATTTTGTTCAGCATTCTTTTATGAATAGAAAGCTATAAAAGAACAGCATTGATAATAAATCAGGCTGATAAAAATTCTGATTTGCATCACTGAAATAAAAAAAAATTACATAAAAAAAACAAAAGTATTTTGAATGGCAGTGTGTGTGTGTGTATATATATATATATATATATATATATATATATATATATATATATATATAGAGAGAGAGAGAGAGAGAGAGATAAAATTTATATATCTAAATAAAAATACTATTGGTTTTGGAGGTGGACGAGGAGATGGCGTAGAGATGGTGAGAGGCAATTGTGCGGGTTGATGGCAGGATGTGGCGAAGGGATGGTGATGGGAGGATGACGATGATGCCCTGGTAGCTTAGATGGAGTTTGGCACATGCCCACATAGCAATTTTTCTCTGGCCCAGCTCCGGCCCACACAATCAGCTTTTGCTTGGCCCACATACCGCAATGACTTACGGTCCTAGTGTGTACCAGGTGAAATGCAATAATAATAATAATAATAATAATAATAATAATATACAAAACATACAAAAAATCTTAAGATACCAGAATTCATATTTTTAGGTTTTACAGATGCATGATGATATAGTTTAAATATATTGTGAAAAATTCATATAAAGTTATTTAATAAGATTTCTCAGATCACCTGTGTTTCCTGTATCTCTGTCACCAGCTCCCATTACAAATTTTCTTGTAACTTCCCCATTTTTTTTCTGACGCTCCTGAAATCACAGTACAATTTATCAATATTTGTTTGCAATGAAAGTTTAAAATGTGTTTGAAATAGTTTCAGCCCATTAGTTCATGTAAGTGACGTCACCGATTGACCCCACAATGCAGACTTTTAGGTTAAATTAATTAGGTTATAGTGACTTCCATTTATCTATTGACAAAGTATCAGCAAAACATTTACAAAACTATCAAAGCCGCTCATCTACACATAAAAGGTGCTTAAAAGCTCAAACGTTCATTAATAAGAGCTCAAATCTATAAGCTAGCTTACCTCTAATTGTTAGCCTCTATAGTTAACGGTTGTGATGCTAACGGTCTTTTTTGAAGACACTAAACCACTCCTGTAAAGTAGAGATTCAACAGAAACGTGTCAATTACATGTAAGAAAGTGTCAGGAACAGTTGTATGTATTATTTGTGTAACTTTAGGGACTAAACTTACCTGAAAGCAGTGAAAACAGCAGAGACAGCCTCTCCCTACTTGTCAGCTGAGTGAGTTGACGCCGTTACCATGGTAACCTCCTTGCTCCAGTTTAAATGCGATTTGAATGCTCAGCGCGCACCCATTGGCCCTGTCCACACGAACGCGGTTATTTTCAAAACAGCAGCTTTTTCTGTGCGGTTTGGCCGTTTGTCCTCACGCAAACGCTGCACCAAGTCACTGAAACCGAACATTTTGAAAACTCCTGCCAGAGTGAAGATTTTCAAAAACTCCGGTTGCAGTGTTATCGTGTAGACAGCAAAACCAGAGTTTTTGGCTTGTGACGTCGCTGTTATCTCCGCCTACTGGAAACTTTTCCCGGCTTCTGATTGGCCAACATGGCCTAAAACACATCAGAGTTACGCATTTACATAAATAGTACATAAAAGTCAAATAAAATGTCCTGAAACTTCATCATGTATTGTTTAGTAGGCCTACATCAAACTGTAAATTGAATGAGAATATGAAAGCAGTGAATGCAAAACATTGTTTGAAGTCAGTTGTAAATAAAACAACAGGATATACTATTCTATAATATAACATATAATATCATATCATATAATATCATATGAGGCATGAATATAATTTCACATGTAAACACAATATGAGCTTTATGTTATGCATTTTAAAAAATATATATTTTCAAAATGTATTTTAATATATTTAACAGTGTTTCACATATATGTGAATATATTACCTTTCTGTATGGGAAAACATTGGGATTTTAGTAAAAAATATTTGAAATGGATTTTAAATGTGGGTCAAGATCGGCAATACTTATGTGGCCCACATATCTACATTTGACATCTGGCCCATGTCTTGTGTGCCGTCTTAAACCCGGTACCACCTCTGCCAAACCCGGGACATGTTTGGCCCACATGTTGTATGCCAGTGCCGGATGAATGGCAGATGAATATATATATATATATATAAATAAAACAACAGAATGTACTATTCTATAATATACTATATAATATCATATATTATATAATATCATATGAGGCATGAATACAATTTTGCATATAAGTAAACACATAATAACACACAACATGAGCATTATGTTATGCATTTTAAAAATATATTTTAAAAATATATTTACCAGTGTTTCACATATATGTGAATATACCTTTCTATATGGGAAAACATTGGCATTTTAGACAGAGGGCCGATGAAGCTGAGCGTCGTCGCAGGTTCCGGAGACCTGGGCACAGCCTAGTCGTCCTGGCATACAATATTTTGCACAAGTACCTTGCAGCTTTACAAAAAAACAAAACAGAAACAAAATGAAATAACAGACTTTTACATGAATGACTGAAAGCAAGCACAAATTAGCCAGCTGGAATGGACACATTGCCAACGTTTTTCTTCCAAGATTGACCGAATCACCCTCCATTAGGCCTGATTCAAAATTGTCTATAACAGAGGTGATACAACATGAAAATATACTTACTATTCCTTTGCTTGTCTCTGCACTCAGATTTCAGTGTGTCTTCTATAGCAGCTGATCTGTAAAACAACAAATGTTAATATATCACACACACACAAAAAAGGCAAATAATGATTGATGATTTGTTTTCTTTTTAAGAATGACAGTACACTGAGAGTAATGTACCTGGTCGGTAATATAGTCAAAAACCTTCCCAGCCTCAGCAGTTTCAGATGTACTGTATGCTCTCTTATAAGCAACCCTTCTTACAATTTAATCTTTGTTCTTATCTGTAATGAGAAATATATATTAGAAAATAAAGGAAATAAGGTTGTCAAGCTTGAACAAATATAATCACCAATCAACGAACACTACTACAGTTGGCTAATCAGCTCAAGACAAAGTAATTGTATGTTCATAATCATGGTTTTTCAAAGATCATTAACCTCATTACAATGAAGCCAAATTATTCAAGAAATCGGAAATAAATACACTTCATTTTGCAAATAAAAGAATGTTAATGTTGTACATGTTATAATGACTAATTTTATTTTATTTATTTATTTCTGCCAATGCATGTGTCAAAAACATGACTGGCACAGACAAATAACGTTAATCAAATACAAAACTTACCTGAATTCACAGTGAGTTTCCAAAGCCAGACGCCATACACGCTTGCAGAAGCTGGTAAAAATAAGAACATATCGCCATATTTTCTAATTAATTTCATAGTTCCACCAAAACAATTTGAATTCTGTCATCACTCACCCTTAAGATGCTCCAAACCATCTAAGACTTTCGTTCATCTTCGAAAGAAAAGCTGAGATATTTTAATGAAATCTGAGAGATTGATGTCCCTCCGATGAAAGATTCACCAAAGATGTTCACGTTTCAAAAAGTTGAAATCGCGAAAAAAAACATTTGCAAGGGACATTTGCACACACATTATATTTTATATATGAAGCTCTCTGGTAGGGATGGGCGGATCGATCCTTAAGTATCGATACTTTCGATAATGATGTTATAGCAAAAGGATCGATCCTCACATAAAAATATCAATTCTAAAGTGCATTTTTTTAACCATTAATTTTATTTATTTATCAAGAAATTCGGTGCATATAATAAGCTTCTACCCAGTCAGCAAACAAATTTGGCCCAGATTTGGCATGTATCTGGCACAGCTGGCATTCATCTGGCACTGGCATACAGCATGTGGGCCAAACATGGCCCAGGTTTGACAGAGATGGTACCGGGTTTAAGACGGCACACAAGACATGGGCCAGATGTCAAATGTAGTATTTGGCCCAGATGTCAAATATAGATATGTGGGCCACATAAGTATGGCCGATCTTGACCCACATTTAAAATCCATTTCAAATATTTTTGAGTAAAATCCCAATGTTTTCCCATACAGAAAGGTAATATGTTCACACATATGTGAAACACTGTTAAATATATTGAAATATATTTTGAAAATATATTTTTAAAATGCATAACATAAAGCTCGTTGCGTGTTTAATCATGTGTGTTTACATATATGTAAAATTATATTCATGCCTCATATGATATTTTATGATATATGATATTATATCTTATATTATAGAATAGCATATCCTGTTGTTTCATATATATATATATATATATATATACACACACACTCACCGGCCACTTTATTAGGTACACCTGTTCAATTGCTTGGTAACACAAATTGCTAATCAGCCAATCACATGGGAGCAACTCAATGCATTTAGGCATCTAGATGTGGTGAAGACGACTTGCTGAAGTTCAAAGCGAGCATCAGAATGGGGAAGAAAGGGGATTTAAGTGACTTTGAATGTGGAATGGTTGTTGGTGCCAGACGGGCTGGTCTGAGTATTTCAAAAACTACTGATCTACTGGGATTTTCACGCACAACCATCTCTAGGGTTTACAGAGAATGGTCTGAAAAAGAGAAAATATCCAGTGAGCGGCAGTTATGTGGACGAAAATGCCTTGTTGATGTCAGAGGTCAGAGGAGAATGGGCAGACTGGTTAGAGATGATAGAAAGGCAACAGTAACTCAAATAACCACTCGTTACAACCAAGGTATGCAGAATACCATCTCTGAATGCACAACACGTTGAACCCTGAAGCAGGTGGGCTACAGCAGCAGAAGACCACACCGGGTGCCGCTCCTGTCAGCTAAGAACAGGAAACGGAGGCTACAATTCGCACAGGCTCACCAAAATTAGACAATAGAAGATTGGAAAAAGGTTGCCTGGTCTGATAAGTCTCGATTTCTGCTGCGACATTAAGATTGTAGGGTCAGAATTTGGCATAAAGAACATGAAAGCATGGATCCATGCTGCCTTGTCTCAACGGTTCAGGCTGGTGGTGGTGGTGTAATGGTGTGGGGGATATTTTCTTGGCACACTTTGGGCCCCTTAGTACCAATTGAGCATCGTTTAAACGCCACAGCCTACCTGAGTATTGTTGCTGACCATGTCCATCCCTTTATGACTACAGTGTACCCATCTTCTGATGGCTACTTCCAGCAGGATAATGCACCATGTCACAAAACTCAAATCATCTCAGACTGGTTTCTTGAACATGACAATGAGTTCACTTTACTCAAATGGCCTCCACAGTCACCAGATCTCAATCCAATAGAGCACCTTTGGGATGTGGTGGAACGGGAGATTCGCATCATGGATGTGCAGCTGACAAATCTGCAGCAACTGCGTGATGCTATCATGTCAATATGGACCAAAATCTCTGAGGAATGTTTCCAACACCTTGTTGAATCTATGCCATGAAAAATTAAGGCAGTTATGAAGGCAAAAGGGGGTCCAACCCGGTACTAGCAAGGTGTACCTAATAAAGTGGCCAGTGAGTGTGTGTGTATATATATACTGTATATTATCTTTGTCTTATTGCAATATTATGAATTTCAGAATTCACCTGATGCATTTTTTCATTGAGGGTCAATTCAAAATAAGGATAATCAGCATAATAAAAGTTTCTTTCTTCTGTGAAACTTAAAAGAAGATATTCTAAGAAAGTTTCAGTGTTTTTTTTTTTTTTTTTTTTGTCCATACAATGGAAGACAGTAGGGTCCAATATTTGCAGCTACATGAGGATGAGTCACTTCTGTGGTGAAATAAGTACTACAGAAAAACAAATGTATTTTCTACATGAGTTAGTTCACGCAAGTGAGTTCTACACAAAGTTAGTTCACGCAATAATAATAATAATAATAAAAAAGAGAAGTAAAAAAATAATTACATGGCATTCATGACTTAATGGTTAGAGAGTCGGACTTGTAACCCAAAGGTTGTGGGTTTGAGTCTCGGCATCCGCAGGAATTGTAGGTGGGGGGAGTGAATGATTAGCTGTTTCTTTCACCCTCAATACCATGACTGAAGTAAGACCCTTGAGCAAGGAACCCTCATTTTTTGCTGCGGCACCCAACTGCTCCCTGGGCACCGTGAAATATAGAATGCACACACAGCAGTGAGTAGTGAATAAACACACACCCGGAGGCTGACCGCTGCTCCGGTTGTGTGTGTGTGTGTGTGTTTGTTCACTACTCATTGCTGTGGGTGTGCACTTGGATGGGTGAAATGCAGAGCACAAATTCTGAGTATGGGACACCATACCAGGCCACACGTCATGTCCTTTCCTTTTTCTTTTTTTTTTTGCCTTTCCTAAAACCTACTCAACTTTTCTGATACTAGTGTTCCCATCATGCACTGGGGCATGAATAATTAATTAGGTTGATTTTTTTTTTTTTCCTGTATCTACACTGTTTTATCATTGCTTTTGTTGTTCAGTTTAGTAACTTGTGATTTTGTTACATCTGGAGTTCATTTTCTACTCAAAATGACACATTTATGCTCAGAAATGAACCACCATAACCATAATGAATGTTACCATCCATGTGTATTGTGTTCCAAGGTTTGAGGCTCTGTGTTTGGATGAGTGACGCAATACTAATTTTATAGATATGGTGTCTATGTGATATCTATTGTATAATTTACTTAAATGTTTCTAAATAACATACACTTTAAATGCATGGTTTAATTAGATGTTATATTAAGTAAAATCAAAGAATTGCCAAGTAAGCTTTGACGAAGTAAAAATTACTGAAACTATTACTGGCCAAACCAGATACTTATTTTCTTTGTTGAATTTGCTTAATTTAGATGAGTAGATTTAACTTAATTCTATATTTGAAATTATATATGTAATATTTACTTAATTTCTTCATGATTAAGTTGAATAGTAAGTAGATTGTACAGAACTGTAGCAGTAAAAAAATTACTTAAAATGTGTTGAGTAAACAATGACAGAATTTCATTTATTTATTTGTCTATTTATTTGTCTATTTATTTATTTATTTATTGGATGAACTATCTCTGTAACATGTATTGAACATGGGATGTACAGTAGCAATATTATCTCATGAGTATGTATTTTACATAAAATGCGGTTCTACCAAACGTATAATACTGGCATATTTACAGCATCTAAAACATAAATCATTAACGTATGAATAACTTCACAGATTAACAAATGTTTTTGAATGCTTCTTCACTGATGAATATTTAATTTCTAGAATTAATTGGTTGCTTTTATTATATTTGTACTCAATGAGATTCTTACTTTGAAAGTTTAACCTCTGTTCTGAATGATTTCTGCCAACACGTTTCAAAACATGACATCATTTTAAATCAGAGAGTACTTTGAATCCAACATGTTGTCAAAAGTAGGTTTTGTTTAGGCTAAGAATAGGTTAACAATATAAATATATTTGTGATGTAAAAGATTCATAAATATTGTATGTCTCTGTAGTAAATATACTGTATGTTTTAATAAGTATGTAGTAATATTGCTTATATTGTAGATGCTGTATCCATATTGTATGTTTTAGCATTACCCAAACAAACAAAGGATGCTTCTGTTCCTGTATATGTTATATAAATACCTGTATATGCGAGACCAGGCTGAAGGTTCCTTTAAAACTTTACAGTAATGTGTATTCATACTCACAAGAAACAGACCTTCTTGTTCACATCTGTAGCTTTATGCCCTACACCATGTTTTAGTTTAGTTAAGGACACATTTAGTCAGTTTGACCCTGATTTGATTAACCACTGACAGACATTTTAATATGAATCTGAAATTTCAGAGTGAAAATAAGTAATCTCCTCATCAAACACTTAACAAAAGAACAATTCAACAAAGGTACAATTGAAATATCCATCATTTATTCTTCTTTTGATTGAAGGTCTCTAAGGTGTTGCCACAGAATACTCGACTCAAACCCTGCAAACGTCAAGAAGACTTATCAAGCGGCTGCAGGCTTGGAGACAGACTTTTGATCAATAATTAGAGAAGCCTTTACGTCCTGAGGCCAGGCTGAGCGGCACACAAGACCCTGCAGTGACGTTTGCAAACGCTGCCACTTGCATACATAAAGCCAGGAGCTCTCGACAGAATAAAGCTCTCTCTTTTTTTTCTTTTTCAACCCTTTTAGAATTAGCACATTTCAATGCTGAGCCACAAGGGTACCTCAAGGAGTTCCTGTGATGTCCAAGACTTCATACAGCATATTTTTTTTTTATAATGAAACTGTGCTCACTGTAATTAACCGGGATGTTGCCCTAGACAACTGTGTGTGCCCGCAGCGAGTTATATGTGATGGAATGAATGAGAAATTCATGAAAAATAAGCAGGATTAATGACCTTAATTAAACATTGTAATGGAGCAGTAGCTGAGAGTTGACAGATGAGGTCCTAAGCCTTGTTCTTGTTCTGCTCGCTGAGCGCTTCAGAGATATTACTCAAAGCCTATAAGTGCTTCACGAAACACATTAATAGAGGCTGCTCTAACACAAATATAACTGTGTAAGGCTGTTAATGTGGATGGTGATTATCAGTGATGCTTGAAGGATCTATCTATCTATCTATCTATCTATCTATCTATCTATCTATCTATCTATCTATCTGTCTGTCTGTCTGTCTGTCTGTCTGTCTATCTATCTATAGTCCACTCAAAAAAAAAATATCAATGTGATAAATCTTGCTATAAATATAGCATTGTACAAAAACATGCTAAAAAAAAAAAAAAAAGCTAGCAACAAACTAGAAACAGCCAGCGGGACTATAGTACTCTTATGGGGTCCTGATGTGCACTGTAAAAAAACTGCCAGGAATTTACAGGATTAAAGAGTATTATTTTACAATAAATTACTGTAGTTAGAAGTTTACTGTGAATTCAATGCATGCTGGGTCATTTTCTTACAAATGACTGTAAATGAACAGCAGAATGATGCTAACATCACAGTAATTTACTTCTATTGTTTTACTGTAAATTCACATCATAAAGTTGTCTTTAAGAGAAATTTTGTTGTTTACTACTGTAATTGTTTTGAAGTCACCATAATGGTGATTAGTGATTAGCATTTGTTTGGGATCTTGAACCTTGTATATTCATATTTATATTTATTATCTTGTCATGTCAGAAGTGTGACAAATTAAAACATTTCTCAAAATGATGACAAGCTAGAATATTAAATAAGCTAATTGGCTGTCTTTAAGTTAGTTGAACTAATCTTAGCATGAACATTAAGATTTTATTTTAGCATTATTTAAGCATTTAGATTAATCAGTAACTTATTTCATCTTCATAACTGTTTATGGATGGATCTTTCACAACAGTGAAGCAACTGCTGAGATACGTCTTTGAAAGATGTGACATCAATACTTGACATTCTGGGGCATACTTCATAGTACATATGCACTATAGAAACACAGTATGATGCTGTTTATTTACAAGACATTTCTGAGAGTGCAGTTAGATACAAGAGAAGTCCTACTGTGAAATTACTGTGAAAGAAATGCAGTTATTAACCTGGAATATACTGTAATTTCACACTAAATGTTTTAACAGTGTAGAATATATGTAGCTACCAGTCCTACGTTTACAAATTCTAAAATATAAAATGAATCTCATAAAGTAAGAAATCTTCTTGGACTTGGGTCTTGGACTGTGTCAACTTCTTGATTCAAGCATTTCAGCATGTTGTGGCTCAGAGAAATATTTCTGGCTCTATGAGCAACGGGTCGTGACTCTTGCCTGACTGACAATTTAAAAATAAACCAATCACAATTCTGTATTTTTGTCAGTATATCAGCAACGGTGGCGTATTTGGATTTGTGTGTGGGACAGCGCTTCAGGCTGAACATTGTGAGCCCTGTCGCCTGACTAGAGGGAAGGATCTTATTTAACGCTTATTTGATATCATAGGACAGGGAGGATTCAGTGTGACATAACCTCAGACAGATTACTGCAGGCACTGTTTTCAGCAAATGTGATGCAAGATCACATAATTTTTAGACGGTAAAAGACAGAGGGTCTGCAGCCCCCTTAAAGTGATAGTTCACCCAAAAAATGAAAATTCTGTCATCATTTACTCATCACTTACTTTTCCAAACCTGTATGATTTTCTTTCTTCTGTTGAGCACAAAAGGAGATATTATGAAGAATGTTGGTAACAACAGCTGCTGGTACCCATTGACTTCCACTGCACTGTGGTCCAAGTCAATGGCTACCAGCACTTATTTGGTTATCAACACTCTTCAAAATATCATCTTTTGTGTTCAACAGAAGAAAGAAACTCATGCAGGTCTGGAACAACTTAAGGGTGAGCAAATGATGACAAAAAATTCATTTTTGGGTGAACTATTTCTTTAAATATGGACTAACATTTCCTGTGACTCAAAGACTGTTTCTTCCATATAGTTGGTAATTATTTATAGGACGAGACAAAAACGGCTTACAGTTGAACTTAAGAATTGAAACTGAGGGACCAGCACAATTGAGGATATAAGCTAAGAGAACATCTTCAGAAAAGTGCTTTGCTTAATAAGCCAAAGCAATTTGTTGAAGCCCCCTTGTGTTTTCATGGGGTCTGTAAAACAGCCAACAGAAGTGAAGAGCCAAACAAGCCTCTCTTGTAGATAATATGGCATCATTTGAGTAATGTACCTACACTAGAGCATTGCTTTGTAAGATATGGCTCTTTCATTCTCCCCCGAGTCTATCTGTTTGGTCTCCTGACATTTTTTCTCTTGTATCGTGCCTGTGCTTGGCTTCTGGCCTGTCTCAGGGGATCACAGAGCCTCCCCGGTTCGATGGAATATCCTGATGGAGGGACTTGAATGTTTAGAGCTTGTGCTAGATCCCGGCTGTCAAGTCCACTGAGGGCAGCTATCTCTCAGGCAGACCTCGGCCAGCATGGTCCTCTACATAATTCATCAGGACAGGCAGGCAGGCCTACATCTGCCAGTTCCACAGAGCCACTTGTTCTTCATCAGCCTGCCCCTCAAGCACATGTAAGGAAATCATGTGCATTTACTAATAAATGTGAAGGTATTTAGTAGGGCTAAGTAGCTTGTGCCATGTAAATTTAATGTAATGTGATTGAATGTGATTAAATATTTAATACACACACACATGCACGTATATGTAGAGAGAGAGAGAGAGAGAGAAAGAGAGAGTAAAAATAGCAATATTGAGGTTTATTTGGCTTTTCTAATGCCATTTTTTGTCTATTTGATCATTTACTGACCAGCCACAATAATCAAATATTTAAAAGATCACAATATTGAATTTTTCAGCAAATAGTAATATTGTATAAAATTAATTGCAATTCATTTGATTACTCAGCGTATCATGAAATTAACCTGACTACAATTTTTAATTAATTGTTATAATTTCTATAAGCTGTCTGCATTATTATAAACCTTATAGTTGCTCTGTGATTCCATTCCTGAGCTTGTTCCAGCAAAACATAATATTCACAGTTGACAGCAGCCTGATAGAGAAGCAGTAGAAGGCTTGACAGGCTCTTTTGGCTCCCCCGCTGGGACATGGGTTAGTCTGTATCACAGTTTAATTTTTGGCTTTGACACTAGTGTTTTCAAGCTCTTCAGAACTGCCAACAAAAACCCTGCTGTAGGGGAGTCCGGGAGCAATTGCGTTTTTGCATGTTTTACATTGTCATTCCTAAATCCCAGACTGCTTTAAATCTACATCTCAACTTAAAAACATATACTGTCAAATGAGATCACATTGGAAATCTGGGAAATCTTCAAAAAAAAACAAAAAAAAACAAATGTACTTGACTTGTATTGTATTATACTAATATTCCTTTAAATTCTGCATCATGCAGTGAATGGGTGCCGTCAGACCCCCCGAAAAGAGTGCACTAAAATACATTTTATTTCAGTACACTTCCATGATATATTTAAAGTGCTCACTAATTTTGTATGTAATATACTAAAATGTATTTAATATAGTAAAAAAATTATTAAAATTATTATACTTTTTAAAATAAACTTAAGAAAATCTGAGTGTACTGAACTGTGCTATTTTGGGACACCATGAATATGAATTAAAATGTGCTTTTAACATACTTTCTGTCTTGAAAAAAGTATTTAGTTACCACTTGTACAATTGAAACCATCTTTCATACACTTTTAAATATACTTATCAATACACTTATTAATTATTTAAAATATAAGAATAATATATAATGCATATTTCAATTGTATTGAAATTATGTCAACATTCCCTTTATATGATATACTAAACAACATGTTTATGGTGTCTTTAAATAGTACAGTCAATTACACTATTAATATGTCATTGGTAGCACTTTTTTCCACATTAAAATTATAGCACTTCAAGTTCTACATGTTGTATACTTACTGTTAAATTGTGAATTTTGGTACACATCTAAACATGTATGAATGAATAATCTAATCATGTGCTATTAGTGCATTTATAGCAGCCTAAGCACAGCAACTTATATGGTTTTACTTAAGCAATACATTTCTACTGTATTTTTCATGAAAATCCAGATAGAACTTAATGATAGTATGTATAAAAATCCACTAAAATTTTATGTAATGCAATCGTAGCACACTTTTAAGCATATATAAGCATAATTATAAAACACCCCTGGTACTTTATCTGACTACAGTTAAAATCAATTTAAGTGTTAGCACTAAATAGTGCATTTAGATTACGTGTACTTAAGTAGCACAGTTGGGGAAATGTAGTCATAACTATTACATTATTAATGTCTATTTTTAAATAAAATTGATTTAATTGAAACTTAAACTTAGGATAACTATATAAAAGTGTACTAACATTGAAATAATTTTTAAATCATTCAAAGCACACTTTTAAGAAATACACTTATAAAAGTCCTCTGTATAGTAGTAGTGCAGTAGTATACTTTATTTCACTGCACTAAAAATCTATTTAATATCAGTAGTATTTAGTATACTTTTGCAATTGCACTGAAGTACTACTGAAGTAGATATATACGTTCAATTAGTGTATTTACAGTGTATAACTTTTACAATTTTATTTAGCACAAAAAAAATAAGAATGTACTACAAATGTACTTGCTTGTATTTTTTTTTTTTTTTTTTTTTTGGTTTTTTTAGTGCATTTTACTTTATTTTACTTTAGTTTCCTTTATTTTTACCTGGGGAATGAGAGTTAAAACAAATTATCCACACCACTCGTCTACCAATTAACATCTTGTGAAGAGAAAAACTGCATGTTTGTAAAAAACAAATCCACATTTCATAAGATGTTAACTGATGGAGTGGTGTGGATTACTAGTGGATTATTGTGATGTTTTTATCAGCTGTTTGGACTCTCATTCTGACGGCACCCATTCACTGCAGAGCATCCATTGCTGAGCAAGTGATGCAATGCTACATTTCTCCAGATATGTTCCCATGAAGTAACAAACTCATCTACATCTTAGATGGCCTGAGGGTGAATCAATTTTCAGCAAATTTTTGGGTGAACAATTCCTTTAAAACTATGGAACAACTGAATCGCTCAAATAATAGATCTCGCCACAAGCAAGGTGTTATGATTTCCCATGGCAGCTCTCTGCAGAGCAATAAATGGAGAAATTGCATTAGCTCTCCCCACATCAGTAACGCCATTTCATTTGTCTAACATTTTTCATCTCATCTGTCCGCATGTGATGTGCCTCAATCAAAAGAACATTACCTTGAAATTGTGGGAGATGTGTTATATTAGGTGGAGGTGTTACATCTTCATCACTCCTGTGTGTTGACTCGACATTTCCACCTGAAATGCTGCCGTTTGCTTCATCTGTAAATGACAAGCAGAGGTGAGGATAAGGGCACAAATAGAGGTGGAGATGAGTTGTTGGCCATTATCTGAGAAAGGCTCATACAGTCTTAACCAGCCATGAAAATGAAATGGATTAAATGCAGCCACAAGAGTCAACATGATGAAGACAAATAATGCAACCAACCCTGGTAAGCACTGGCCTGAAGGAAGTTTATAAGACTAAGAAACTTTCCTTATGTTGTGTAGTGATGTATTATAACTGTAAAGGATCTCGGCAGTAAGGGGCTGTTCACACAGAATACATTTTTCCATTCCACTGCTCTACTTTTCCATTGTTTTTTATGTAAACACGCACTAGACAGACATATTTGACCACGCGCTTCTTATATCATTTGTAGCATCTTGCGCATGACACAGCGTTCTAAAAAGTGGCGCTTAAAGTTATTGTATGTAATTTGTTTTACACTGTACTAAAACATAACAATACCATAATATGTTTGCAGATATTTAGGAAACATGCTAAGTTTGCATACTTGTTTCTCTGAAAAACAATGCCACAGCCAGTTATTCTGCTTTGAAATGTGTGTTCCATGTTGGAATGTCTGTTTTTGTTTTGGTCTGTGTGACTCCACCCACTGCCCATTTACTCAATAGTATTTGGACTCCCTGGGTGGCTAGTTGGTGGAAAATACAGCTTACTGCAGCCGTGGAAACCAGCAAACAAACTGGGTCAGCAATCCCAGATTTTACCCGACCTAAAAAGCCATGGCATCCATCTAAAAAGCTCGGTGACCAGAGGAATATGAAAATGCAAATAAATCAACTCATCAACTTACAGTTTAAGGCCCGTCGCCTTCCATTGTCACTTGCATTCATTCCTGTTGTTGTGACCTCAGTCTGGCAACCCGCGTGAGTGTCGAGTCTGAGGAGTAGGGAGGAGAAAACTATTCAGAATATCTTCTTTTGTGTTCAGCAGGTAAAAGAAATTCATAGAGTTTTGAAACAAATGAGGTTGAGTAAATTATGAGAGAATTATCATTTTTGGGTGAACTGCCCCTTTATCGTGCAAACAATATACAGCGGCTGTACTATGGAATAATGTGGTAAAAACACGGTATTTTTTATGTATACTACATTTACATTATTGCAAGGAATCAATAATAAGTTATTTCCTTTTTTTATTTACATGTGTTTTTCTAAAAATTCTGATGGGACGTTTTAATGTTTGTATCAGTCTGCTTGTCTGTGTTTGCCCATTTCATGGCAGTCTGGGGATTTCTTTCTGCAGGTTGCACCGTTACACCAAGACACTGTTGTTGTGACTGAGTTCATTTAACCATGTCATTCAAAAATGCTGATTTAGTCAGGAACAAATCAAGTGACTGTCTTTATGAGCGAATCATTGAATCATTCACTCACAAAGGAACGAAACACTGCCTAACACCGAGTTAACTTTGTGGATCTGTTTGCATCTATTTTCATTGGTGGAGCTCAAATATACAAAGTTACTGGAAATATTCTGTATGAAATATTAGAAAAGTTAGCATGCAATTCACAGTTAACAATAAGCAACATTTTGGCAAAATTTAACAGCGCAAAAAAAAAAAAACATTGTCTACTGTTTACTGTAAAGTTCACAGAGAAGTCATTTTAAAATCAAGCAGCTTTCTGTTGGTCAACACAGCAAATTTAATATTAATTAATTGTTTATTGTGTAAAATCATGTTGTTTTATGTAACGGGTCGCAATATAACTATGAATTTTCCCATTTTTAGGGTAATCAGCCAATCATAGCACTATGGAGGCACTGACTTTTTATTTAAAATGCAATGAGCTCAAGAAAGGCAAAAAAGACACTGCTTTTCTCTGAAACCTTGTGTTGCACAGTGTTAGTTTTCGTGCTGTAATGTTTTACACTATTGATTTCAAATTTTGTAATTGTTTTGCTTTATTTCCCACTTTATGTACTGCACTGCTTCAATTGCATCCTTTTGGAAAAGAAATATGGTATTATCGCCAGTGAAACATGGCAATATCATGGTAGGTCTTTTTTTATTTCATTCCTATGAAGAAATTCTATCGTGTTGTTTCTTCCCATAATAACTTAATAGAGAGCAGCTGCAGTCTGGGTTATTTTATAGCAAACTCCATATAGAGGTCACCGTGTCACAGAAATGTCTCCCAGGTGCACCATGTCCTCTTTTGCTCTCTTGACTGGCTTCTACACAATCTTTTACTGGAATTCAATCCACTCTATCAATCCCCACCAGAAAGCAAAGACCTTCATAACAATGTCACTAGACAGCCGTATTCAAAGGACTGCCACTTAGCTTAATTAGACTGATGAGGGAAATGCATCACGTTGAGCCTCAGCATTGCCATGAGCTTTTTCTACTGGTATCCATAACAACTAGCGTAATTGGCGAAGAAAATGCTGGACTGTTTGGACACACATAACACTTCAAATACGCAAACGTAGTCTGAAAATAGATTCACACTGCATAAATACAAATACAGTACACATTTACATGCATCTACGTGTCAATGTATTCATATCTAGGATTGTAATGTCTCTTTGAAATTCCTGTTTTTCTTAGTAATGTGTCACATTAGTGAGGTACAATGGCTTTTTAATGCTGTTTCATGTTGAATATAAAGGTAATAAGAAAGTGTTTTTGCTCAATATATGGAAATGTCCTCAGGGGAGGTGGAATATGCCATCTCAAAAGCTTCAAAATCAACCACAAATGGCCTTTACTGGTGCCATAAAGGGTGCATAGGGGAGGAAAAATCAGTTTGCTTGGATTATATATAAAAAAAGAATGCTTGGAAAGATGCTCTGACACAAAAACCCAGTCAAGTCTGTTTGGTTTGGGAGATGGGAAATGAAAAACTGCTGCCTGAAGGAGGGAGGCTGGTCTTGTGCGTCACTGTGTCACGCTCTTCAAACAATGACAGCAAGCCTTTTCAAGTCCATTCAGTCTCAGTGTATTTACTTTCACTCCCCTTTCTCCACTATCGCCCATTTAATCAAACCTGTTTGATGGCAGAACAAGTGCTAAAGCTAAGCGCCTCGGCAGCTAAACTGTATACTAATAATAGATCCTACTAAATGCAATCACATAAAAGTGGGAACTGAGCATCCAAGATAGATTAAAGAAAGTGGGTATAAAAAGAATAGAGGTCACTTCGTTAATTCACAGCAATAACTCTTTTCAGCATCTTTACAACAGCAGAGAAGGTTGTCTCACAGCCCACAGTCCATTCTGATTAATTTTGAGGAAGCCTATAGCTTTCTCAAAATAGCAAGGTTTAATCTTATTGGGTGGTTTTATGCATTTTTTTTTTTTTTTTTTTCTGAAGTTTCCTGGAGGTTTTTGCTGGTTTTTCAAGAAACAAAATGTGTCTACTACCAGATAGATACCGGGCTGCTATGACAGAAAAAGCTAACATAGGCTGGTTTCTTGATGTCATTCTCCAGGAAGTGACATCATTTTGATGGGAAATCAACAGCACAAACAGTAATGGATTTGATTATGTGATGTTTTGTGGTACTAGACGGCTTGTCTCCCTTGTGCCATCCTGTTTGATAAAATTACTGAAATTGGATCATATCAAAAGACAACTAAAATACTACTTTCTTTTTTTCTGAGGGTCTGTTCTGGCTCACTTGATGTCTTAGACAAGATAAAACATGGCCAATGGATTAAAACAAAACAAAACAAAAAAAAAACCCTTCTTGACAACAACATTAATATTGTCTACCAAGCTATCCTTTGTGAAAAAGAAGTACACACTGACATACTTTAAAAAGTACTTAAGACATTAATAATATGCTAAAAGACTATACATAAGTGTGACTGAATGAAATATTTTCAGACACTCAATTGCATGTTATTTGCAATTAAATTAAAATGTTATTAAATGCAATCAGTTAAACTTACGAATACTTTTTTCAACCTACTTAAGTAGGAATTGAGTACATCTTTATATGCAATTTCAAATTACTTCTTATGTCTTTGAAATGTGGTTCATGTGTCCTGTCAAATGTACTGACAAGCATTTGTGGAGAACCTTTCATTTGACATTATTACAAACTGCACATTTTTAATTGTACTTAAGTGCCTTTAGAAACAGTCATGAAAGTGAACTCTCTTCAAATACACTTAAGTGGGGTTTGATTTCATGAATATTATTTTAACTGCAAGTACAGTTTTTTGTAACAATTTTTATATATTTTTTTTCTACTAGGATAGGACAGTACAAATGCAATTACAATTACAGTTAAGTGCTCTTATTTTTCCAAGGGTTAGCTATAATAAAATAAAATAAAATAAAATAAAATAAAATAAAATAAAACAGACCTTGACAGCCAGTGACCACCACATATTTTTGTTGTTTGATAAATTTGAACATTTTATGTCCCACAAAAGTGTGAGTGATATGAGGAAGATGTGACAGTTAATTATTTACATTAAGTAATTATTAATTTACCAACTTAAGAAAGATTATGAATGAGTTATTTCTTCTGCAGTGTTTTAGACCAACTGATTTTGTTGCTCATTTTTCTGAATCATTGAGACTGCTACACCATTATTTGAATGAATTTGTTCTATTAGTGTTCTATCATCAATTTCAGATGTAAAGTATCTGCCCCTAAATTGCACATAATATTAAAATAAATTGTGTGTGTGGTCAAGTTCAGATGACTCTTCTGTCTAAATGAGTGGTTCTGTTACAAAGTAGACCAGATATTATGCCATAGTCAAAAGTCTGGTTTTGTGACTATGAGAGCCGCACTCACAGGAAACTTTTAATGGCAGAAATTATTCTTCTGGAGCTCCTGTACAGCCTGAAGTCTCAAAGGGCAAAAGCACCAGCCCAAGCATTCTCCCACCCCCTTAATGCCTGTTTAAGACTGGATCGGTAATCGATTGCCCTAAAGAGAGAATAAGCCCTTCCTGATTCACAGACACAAAAGAGGGGCAAGAAGTTCTCTGCAGAAAAGCATTCATTCCAGTGCACTTTTGCACCCACGCCGGAGAGTCATATCTCACTTTAATTTGACAGGCTGAAGGATTTTATATGAGTCTCTCTCCGCGTGACACTTTCGAGTATGGGTGCCTCTAATCAATATGGCCGATTGTAGTGTTGTTTATGGAGGCTGAAAATGTTTTGTAGGTTAGGGAACATTGCGTTTCGTTTCATCTGACAAAAGCAGCAGCTCAGGAGAGTTATTTCTCATCAGGACTCGTCGTCCTCCATTCGGCCTCATTTAAACCTTCATTTCACACTGCATGCTGAGGTGTCTTCCGTTTTGCAACTGCAGTCCAAGTCCTGCCCCCTTTCCTCCTTTCCATTCACCCACGAGCACTGCGCTTGAATACTAACGCAGCAGACCGACACTTTGATTGACAGGCCGTTCGACCCTGACCATCAGTGATGGGCCGGTATGCACCAGTCCAATTACAGGATCCAGCCCGACCAGAACCCCCAATCCCATGGTTGGCTGCCTTTGTACTGACACACTGAATAACAGCACTCCATGTCAGGAAGGGTTTCTTCTATACGGCACTGTGTTCACCTGAAGACATGGAGAAACCCAAGCAGAAATAGCACTTCCTTTGAGTGGGTGTGTCGGGTCGGAGGGACGCCTCTACAGACTGCGGATAAATGTGGAATGATGTGAAAGTCTGAATCTGAATAGTTGTTTCAAACTGACATGTTTTATTTTATGTCTCTTAAAAATGTTCACAACTTAATTTAATTTAGAAATCAAAAACATGCTCATCATAGGTGCTTACAGTTTAATCTCTGTATGGTAAATAGCAATTGTAATGTATTTGTGAATTGATTAATTAATTAACAGATAATAGAAAAATAATGTCATTTACTTGCACAGTTCTTGTTTACCTAATCACTGAATAACTTAATAAATCGAGCAAAATTGCAACTCAACTTTGAATAAATGAATTTCCTTTTCTGGAAAAGAGCAGCATTGACATTTTGATCTTATTTTCTTTTTCTATGTGAAAACAAAAGAATTGCAAGGAAAGAAAAGGAGAATAATATATGCTTACTTAAAAGCATTACATACTCAGGTAGTACATTGTGTGTCCAATTACTATTAATATTGCTGACGCTGTTATGATCACCATAGCATTAAGGTATGTGTAATTCAATCATTTGGTGTGCCAAATAAAATTAAGCAGGATCCCCTGGTAAATGCAAATAAGATTTCAAGCATTGAAATTAACATCAAGAGGAGAATAAATTGCAGGCTACAGCAAAAATAAATAAATAAAACTAAAAAAAAGTTGCTCTAAGCCAAGCTGCAGAGTAACTTGGTTCTCTTATAAATGGGCTTGCAACTTGCAAATAAATCACAAAATGCATTATCATCAGTACTCATTACCTGCAATATTGATGTAACTATCTATGGAATCTTTATTATTATTATTGTTTGTTTTTTTCTCTCTACCGATTTTGGTGGAAAATCTTTGGAACTCAGATTTGGATTTAAACTGTGTGGTTGTGTGAACGCAGATTCCATGTGTGATGAAGAGTCTGAAGCGTTTGGATCCATTTGCGATAATACTTTAATAATAATAAACAGGCAGGGTCAATCCAAAATCAAGAACAGATACAGGGCTAATGTCAGGGCAGGCAGCAGAGAATCAAAGACGATAAGACAGGCTCAAAAGGGTCAGAAGGCAACAGGCAGACAATCAGAGATCAAAAAACAGTCCTAGGTCAAAACACGGAGAATCAAAGAATCAGAGAAACGCTCAGAATTGTGGCCGGGGCAAACAAGACTTCGCGTCAGCTGAGGAGAAGAGCACAGTTTAAATAGGGGTAGGAAATGAGGGACACCTGGGCAGGTAATCAGGCCAAGGCACGGGGCATGTGGGTAATGCAGTCCAAATGAGATTAGTACTCTGGTGACGGTGCCCTCCGGTGGCGATCGGAGGGAGCCACAGAGGTGCGATTTGTGACAGAGCCCCCTCCCTGCGAGCGGCTCCTGAAGCGAGGTCCATCTTGACGCCGAGGTCTACCACGGGGCCTGGGAGCTGGTCTTTCCGGGTGATCCCGATGGAAGTCAGAGATGAGCGTGGGGTCCAAGATATCCTGTGAACTGACCCAGGATCTTTCCTCAGGACCGTATCCCTCCCAGTCAATTAAGTACTGCAGCTCCCTGCCTCGGCGTCGAGAATCGAGTATCTCTCGTACTCGGTAAGCCACCTCGCCATCGATGATCAAGGGAGGGGTGTTGCTCTCCGCAACCTCGTCCTGGTCCCTCTCTCCTCTCGGACCACCGGCAGGCTTGAGCAAGGAGACATGGAATGTGGGAGATATACGATAGTTAGCGGGCAAAGCCAAACGGTAAGAAACAGGGGTTATTTGTCTGAGAATCTTGAATGGACCCATGTACCTTGGACTCAGCTTTTTGCTGGGAAGCCGCAGACGAAGGTCTCGGGATGACAGCCAGACCCACTGCCCAGGTCTGTATTCGGGATGCTCTCTCCTGTGACGATCTGCTTGTGCTCTAACTCTTCGTACCGCCCGTTGTAGATGCACATGAGCGGCGTTCCATACCTCCTCACTTCTCTGAAGCCAAGTGTTGACTGCCGGCAACTCCGAGGGCTCCCCAGACCACGGAAACATGGGTGGTTGATATCCCAGGACACATTGAAAGGGGGTAAGGCCGGTTGAGGGTTTTCGCAGGGAATTTTGTGCATATTCAGCCCAGATGAGATACTGGCTCCAGTCCTGCTGATTCTGGTGACAGTATGAACGGAGGAAGCGTGTGAGCTCTTGGTTCTGGCGTTCTGCTTGTCCATTGGATTGGGGGTGGTATCCTGAAGTCAGACTGACGTTGATGTTTAAGTGGTTACAGAAGGCCTGCCATACCCGAGAGGTGAATTGTGGACCCCGATCTGACACGATGTCTTCAGGTAAGCCATAGAATCGAAAGACTTGCTCCATTAAGACCACAGCGGTCTCCCATGCTGTGGGGAGCTTGGGTAGAGGTACGAACCGGCATGCTTTAGAAAATCGATCAATCACGGTCAGGATAGTCGTGAAATTACGGGAAGTGGGTAGATCTGTGATAAAGTCTATGGCAATGTGCGACCAGGGGCGTTGAGGTATGGGCAGTGGTTATAGCAGACCGGCTGGCCGTTGATGGGAGGATTTAGAGATGTTACAGATGGCGCATTGTTGAACGAACTGGATGACATCAGCTTGCAGTGTGGGCCACCAAAAACGATTGGTAGTGAGGTGAGTGGTCGCTGTGATCCCGGGATGGCCAGCACTGGGAGTGTCATGGATCCAGTGTAATACACGGTTACGTAGATGCTGAGGTACATAGGTGCGATCGTCTGGGCAGGTTGGTGGAGTGGGTTCGGCATTCTGGGCCTCCATGATCTCAGTCATAATGTCCCATTGAACAGGAGCTATGATCAAAGTGGAAGGGAGAATGGGGTCGTGGCTGGGGCTCCTTTGGGATTGATCAAATTGCCTGGATAAGGCATCTGCCTTGCCATTCTTGGAACCGGGCCGATAGGTGACTTTAAAGTCGAAGCGAGCAAAGAACAGTGACCATCGGGCCTGCCTTGAGTTCAGACGTTTGGCCGCTTGAATGTACTCTAAGTTGCGGTGATCTGTGAGTACTACAAATGGCAATTTCGCTCCCTCCAGCCAGTGTCGCCATTCCTCGAGGGCAGACTTTATAGCTAAGAGCTCTCTGTCGCCGACATCATAATTCTGCTCTGCTGTGTTCAATTTTCGGGAGAAGTAGGCACAGGGAAATAATTTGGCTGGGTTACCCTGACGTTGTGATAGTACAGCGCCTACCCCTGTGTTGGAAGCGTCGACCTCTACGATGAATTGCTTCTCTGGATCAGGATGGTGAAGAATGGGCGCAGTTGTGAACTTCTCTTGAGCAGTTGGAAAGCTTTGATACCCTCTGGGGTCCACTGTAAGCGATTGGTGGTCTTCTTGACAAGAGATGTGAGGGGAGCGGCAGTAATACTGAAATTTCTAATAAATCGTCGATAGAAGTTGGCAAACCCCAGAAAGCGTTGCAGTTCTTTCACTGTGGTTGGTTGTGGCCAATTGATGACAGACAGAACCT
This sequence comes from Spinibarbus caldwelli, assembly GCA_039654775.1. NCBI lineage: Eukaryota > Metazoa > Chordata > Actinopteri > Cypriniformes > Cyprinidae > Spinibarbus > Spinibarbus caldwelli. The sequence goes on along the minus strand of CM077252.1, from coordinate 26,968,579 downwards.
TACGATCGTCCATGGTTACCCCCTCAGAACTGATGATGTAGCCCAGGAAGGCCACACGAGTTTGATGAAACTCACATTTCTGCAGTTTGGCATATAGTTGGTGTTCAATGAGGCGTTGAAGAACAGCTCTGACCTGTTGAACATGAGACTCGTAAGACTCCGAGTAAATCAGGATGTCGTCAATGTAGCCAATTAGAAATTGATGTAACATGTCCCGGAACACCTCATTTATGAACGCCTGAAACACTGAAGGACTGTTGGCAAGCCCGAATGGCATGACGAGATATTCATAATGCCCGTTAGTAGTGGAGAAGGCCGTTTTCCATTCATCCCCCTCTCTGATTCTGATCAAATTATAAGCATTGCGGAGATCCAATTTAGTGAAATATTTAGCCTTGCGCAATTGTTCAAGTGCTGCCGGAACCAGGGGAAGAGGATAACGGTATTTTATGGTGATGTCGTTGAGGCTTCGATAGTCGATACACGGACGGAGACCCCCATCTTTCTTCTTTACGAAGAAGAAGCCCGCAGAGGCTGGTGAGGTAGAGGGTCGAATAAATCCCTTAGCTAGTTCCTCCTTAATGTAGGCATTCATGGCTTCGGATTCGGGTTGAGAAAGGGGAAATATTCGGCCCCTGGTGGGCATGGCTCCCGGAACCAGATCTATGGCACAGTCATGGGCTCGGTGAGGAGGCAGCTGTGTGGCATTTTTCTCGCTGAAAGCAATGGCTATGTCCTTGTATTCGTCAGGCAAGCCCGAGTGGTTGGGTTCAACGGAGTTGGTAGCCAATGGAGAAATCTTGGTGAGGGATTTTAGACACTGTTGTTGGCAATTGGGAGACCACTGAGTTATTTGTCGGTCTGTCCAGGAGATAGTGGGGTTGTGCCTCTCCAGCCACGGGAGACCGAGAATTATGGGGTGATGTGGGGAATCAATGACGAACAGTCGGATGGTTTCAGTATGTAGAGTGCTGGTTTTCAGGGTTAGATCCTGGGTGGTAAAAGTTACGCTCCCAGGTCCTAACGGACGTCCGTCTAACGCTGCCACTGCCACCCGGGGTTCACATGTAAGAAGAGGGAGATTGTGCAGTTTAGTGAATGATGCGTCAATGAAGTTACCCGCTGCACCAGAATCAATAATGGCTACTGTTTCAACCCATTTCTCCTTAATCTTTAACCAGACATTTATTTCTAAAGACTCCCCAGAAGGTAAAGAACTCACTGAAGCAGGATTTTGGCGAACAGGTCTGGTGGGACAGGAAGCACGGAGGTGTGCGGGTTGTCCACAGTACAAGCAAAGATGATTCCGGAGTCTTCTCTCTCTCTCCTCAGGGTGAAGGCGAGTTAAGCCGATTTGCATGGGTTTGGGGTCAGAGCTGAAGGAGGGTGATACGCTGGGGCGAGTGGTATAAGCACCTCGTCGAGCTCGCATCAAATTGTCTATGCGAATGGCAATTTCCATGAATTGCTCCAGAGTTTTGCCCTCATCGCGACAAGCCAGCTCCGATTGCAGATCAGCAGTGAGTCCCTTACGGTAGAGTAACTTAAGTGGGTTATCCTCCCAGCCTGTTTGAGCTGCCAGCGCGCGGAAAGTTAACATGTACTCAGCAGCGGTGTCTTTACCCTGACATAGACTGAGTAATTGCTCACCCGGTTCTCTCCCTCCCGCAGAGTGCTCAAACACCTCTCGAAACTGGCGGAGGAAATCTGCATGTGAAGGAAGGGTCATGTGTCTTCCCTCCCATATAGCGGTAACCCAGTCCAATGCCTTCCCTGTCAGAAGAGAGCATATAAAAGAAACCTTGCTGTCATCTGTGGGGTACAGATGGGGTTGCTGATTAATGAACAGAGAACATTGAAGCAAAAACCCTTTACACTTGGTGGTGGTTCCGTCAAATTTATCAGGTAGGCTGAGACGAGGATTACTGTTAGCCTGATTCAGACTAGAGTCTGGGCGAGCAGACGCTGCGGCTGGTGGAGCCGATGCAGCAGAGGGCGGGGTGAGCGTTTGCATGGTTCTTACCAATTACTCTGTGAGTGAAGTGAGCTTGAGGAGTTGTTGTTGGTGGGCAGCTAGCATGGAGGCTTGTGAAGAAACTTCGGTAACCAGATGATACATAGTCGCTGGATCCTGTTGTGGCGAAGTCTTCTGTGATGAAGAGTCTGAAGCGTTTGGATCCATTTGCGATAATACTTTAATAATAATAAACAGGCAGGGTCAATCCAAAATCAAGAACAGATACAGGGCTAATGTCAGGGCAGGCAGCAGAGAATCAAAGACGATAAGATAGGCTCAAAAGGGTCAGAAGGCAACAGGCAGACAATCAGAGATCAAAAAACAGTCCTAGGTCAAAACACGGAGAATCAAAGAATCAGAGAAACGCTCAGAATTGTGGCCGGGGAAAACAAGACTTCGCGTCAGCTGAGGAGAAGAGCACAGTTTAAATAGGGGTAGGAAATGAGGGACACCTGGGCAGGTAATCAGGCCAAGGCACGGGGCATGTGGGTAATGCAGTCCAAATGAGATTAGTACTCTGGTGACGGTGCCCTCCGGTGGCGATCGGAGAGAGCCACAGAGGTGCGATTTGTGACACCATGTGGCTCTATGTGGAATGCACACCAATGCATTACTTTCAAATCCGGAATAGCTTGCAAAGTCCATTTCCTTTGAATTAACCTAAAATTTGCAACAAATTTACAAGGTCAACAAAGTGGAGTGGCTCCAGAGTGATTGGTCACATGACATTTACAGTTTTGTCCTTTTATGTGTCAAGAATTGAACACTGCCCATGTGCAAAAATGGCTGAATTTAAATCAAATTCTTCAGCCTTGTGCCAACCAAGCCACTTGATGCATGGGAATGCACAGCTAACAGTTAGATTTCTTCATGTATTATCATATACTGACCACCTTGGCTCAAACAAATTTCAAAGAACAATGATTTTTATATTTTTCAGTGAGTAACATCTTACAGTAAACATCTTAACATAAAACAATTAAACACTCAACATTTCATTTAGATTGTTTTCCAGACATTAATCAAAGGCTGTTTATCTTTCATAAACACATCATCTCTAAGTGAACATGTTCCAAATGGCTTTAGGTTTATATTTATTTCTTTACATACTATTAATTTCCTGAGTAAGCTGTAATGCAGATAAGGGTGTAATTGGCCATAAGGACAGCATGTTTGATTCACTGTGAAACATAACAGAATTAATGGTTTACGATGTCAATAATTCACTGCAGTAATGTTATACTCAGACAACAAGGAGTCTGGAGGTGCACGGATCAATAACAGCATCTCCGCTGTGGCTAATGGGCCTCAAGGAGAGAGTATGTGAGTACAAGCACATTCCCACATGTAGGTTATCCAGCAGCAGGATCACTTTGGCTCTGCTTTGTAATCCAATAGAAAATTCTCTCCGTCCATCTCAATGTATGACACCTCGTAAAGCTCATTTTCAAAACGCTGCTCACTTTCACATTTGCCCTCACTCCTTCATCCACTCCACCCCTTCAGCTTTCCCATCAAACTAGCCAGCGACAGCTCAACAGCCCAAAATAGTAGCACTCCTGTTCTAACAGCATGTTGCACGCACTGTTGCATCACCACAGCGGTTGGGATGGGAAAATACATCCCTCCTTCAGCCACTCTTTTTATTCCTCTGTGTCTCTCTATGCTATAAGCCGTGTACACAGAGCGGTCAACCCTCTTTGGAACTGGCCTCAATTTTCACCATTCATCTGATATTTCTTTGGAAGGAGGGAGGTTGGGGGGTCTTTTAAAAATAATTTTCCCCTCAGACGACTGTAATTTCACCAAGTAGTGTGTTCCTGGATCAACAGCCTTGTTGGTCCTGGAGCAACATTCCTGTTGACCAATCAGATTTTAGGGTAAGGCTAAAGGCCAGGGTATACTTCACTTTCTGTGTTCTTTTCCATTTGGTGCACAGCCTCAATATTATGCCTGCACTGTTGCCTCATGGACACTGTTGTACATGGACAGTGTTCACAAAAAATTGGGCTGTATGCGGACGGTGTGCACGGATGTCCACAGACAAATATGATGATGAAATTTGCATCACAAGGACAGTGAACGGACCATCGGGGGACACAGAAGGCTGAAGTATACCTTGGGCATTAAGACCCCTATATCCACAGTATTTTTCCCATAAGGGCACGGCCATTTGTAAATTTAATGTGTCTGGCTTCTGGTGTCATCTGCTTGGGATTTTGAAACAACTATCTGGAAAAGTTTGCTCTGCCAGTTAAACACATTCAAACTCCATTGGTAGTTTAAAGGTGTTTAACTGGCAAAGCAAACTTTTCTGGATAGTTTCCGGATGATTTGCTATGGCAAGCTGTTTCAGAATCCCAAAATAAACTCCAAACGAACCTTGTTTACCTGTAAGTGTGGGCACCCGCTATTTGTAAATTTTATGGGTATGGCTTTTAGGTATTTTTTTAGCTATACAAAACAGCTCATTTTGCTGCTTGATATTGCAAATTGTTGTGTCTTACAATATTATTTTAATGTATTATCTTAACTATGAACACACTTGTTTGTAGCACAAACAGTTTTACCGTTTACCGCACTTTGTTATTCTTCTCGTTATTTCCCTACTGCAACTAATGAACCGGAAGTCTTGCACATTCACAGAAAACACCTTACTTCCACATTGAAAAAAAAGGTGGATACTTCAAACGAAAATGAAGAACAAACTGGTGTTGACATCATTCCAAACAAAACCAGGCCAAAACAAAGTTTTGGGATTTGGGATTTTAAAACCATAGCAAACTATCCGGAAAAGTTTGCTCCGCCAATTAAACACCTTCAGACTACCACTGGTCCATGGCAGTGGTGTGCTCTGTGGCGCCTCCTTCCTAGACATAGAAATCTTCTCCTGTTTATTTCTATTGTTCAGTCCATCAAGGTCAGATGCAAGAAAAATCCTGAAAACACAGAGGAGCGGCTTAATAGTTGAAACTGAGGTTGTAATTCTAACTGAAAGCAACACTGACACTGATTTCTAATGTTTAATGTGTTAAGCTTCTTGCTTTTAAGTAATCTATTGTGTAAATGAACGTGACGTGACTGGAATGGATTACCTAATAGCTGACTGAAACATATCCACATCGCTGTGATCAAATGCGTTCTTAGCTCCTGTTTTCTCACCGCTATTATGTTTGTTGTGTGTTTATTTTGTTACTGAGAGAAAAGCGAGCAGCACATATTTACATATTCATCATTGTTTTTAGCAGTGTGGGCAGCGTCGGGATGTTTGCCAACAGTATCCTGCTGCAACAGTATTTCAAAATTATTTACGCAAAATTATCTATATGAAGAATGAAAAAAAAAGCCTTCATCTTCAACTTTCATTTTACAGCATGCACAAACACAGGTGGTCAACATATGCACACTAGAAAGATACATCTTTGACCTTCTGTCCTATGTTTCAAAAGTTATGGCCAACAAAAATGTCTTTGTACTCTTTATAACTAGATTTGTGGGTACCGCTTAACTGCCTCACACTATTTTGCTGCGTCACTATTTTGTTGTGGTTTATAATATTTTGTTCTTGTTGTTCCATCTCTTCCATTGGCACCTTGTGAATTAACTAATTATTGTATGAATGAATGAATGAATGAATACATAAACAAACAAATAAACTGCACATGCTACATGAAAAAACTCAGACTGTACATGCTACAGTTCATATGTACTATGCTGCTGACAACTTTTGTATCATGCAGTATACCAGAGTATATTTTGGGGTATGTGCTAGGAGTTGGAACTTTGAAGTGTGTATGTGTCAACCACCTGTGTTTGTGCATGATATTAAATAGAGTATACTAATATGGTGGCTAAAAACATATGCTAAACATTCACATCAAAACTCATGTATTCTTTGGGGTTTAGAACTGGCAGAATCTTCCCATTTAGTTCAGTAGTTGGGCGACTAAAAGTTAAGTCTGTACACTATCATAATATTACTCTAATACATATTTATTTATTTTTATTTTATTTATTTATTTATTTATTTTTATTTTTTTGAGCATCCTGACCTGCCAGACATAGCAACAATGGGGATCGTCTGGGAAACCTGTTTGAAAGCAGTCATTATTTTAGTGTTACTCAGACGAAAGTGAGATCTCTTTAATATCTCAAAAATTTCTTCTAGGCAGAAATGAGTTTACTTTAACATCAAATGGAGACTTTTGCTTGAGTTTCCTGCTTTTCAGACTTGATAAAAACCGTATGACTCTCACAATGGTCTCCATTAAATTTTTGGGATAAATCTCATCATCACCACCCATATGCTCAGATTTTTTTTCCTTAGCTCAAGACACAGGATCTCTCACATTTGTCTCCTTTAAAGCTTTAGAAGTCATCTCAACAACATCAAACACTATGCTCAGATTTTTCTCCTTAATTATAGATGCTAGATCTTTTACATTTTTACATCTCTAAGCCGTAAAATATTCTTAAAATGGAGTCTTGAAAGAGATTTCAGCAAGACCCCTTGCCAAAAAGTAGTACACTTCAAGTTTATTTTATTAAGTATACTTAAGTAAAGTTCAAGTATATTTTTAAGTATACTTTATGTGGTAAGTATACAAATATCAGTGTATTTGTAGTATGCTTGTAAGTGTACTATTTCAATACTCCTTGGGACTAAATTGGCCCACTTTCTAGTATATAAAAGTATACTTTAATTATAACAATAGTAAACTTTGAGTACACAACTAGTTTACATCAATGTTTTTAACTTGTACTGCAACTATACTAAAATTGAACTTATAGGTATACTGATAGTTTACTAATTAAATACTTGTAGTAGCATTTTTAGTACACTTTGAAGTATCTTCTCAGTAAACTACCAGTTTAGTAATTTTATACTGAAAGTATACTTGCACGTTTTTTTAAGTGAACTTTACATCATACTTTAAGTATACTACTATGTCCCTATTTAGGTATTAATTGGTATATATTTTGTTTTATGATATCTGAACATACAAAACATCAAAATAAAGAACAGAGTATCTGCTTGTAAACAAAAACATTTTATTCTAGCTTCATGCATTTTTTTTTTTAAACACTTGAATGTGGGTAAGTTTCATAAATAAAAAATAAAGAAATAAACAACATTTTGAACAAAAAGCTGAAAAAAGAATATGAATTGGATTCAGAATGATAATCAAAATGTAGATGGAGTCGATCAACACCCCAAAGCTTGACAGTCATTATTACCTCTTCAGTGGTCGACATTTTATTCCATAACGTTACACAGTTTTGATGCTGTTTTATGTCAGATGATGGTGTTAGATTACACGTGGAAGCATCTGTTGGAAATTCTGTAAAGAAGATGTGTAAAATATATTTAGACTTTTTCTAAGTATAAGTCAAGCATACTTAAATGTCATTTTAAGTATATTTCTGAGAAGTACATAAAGCCCATTTCTGAAAAGTACATAAAAAGTAAACTAAAAGTATACTTTCCTATTTTTATTTTAAAAGAAGTATACTAATAGCACACTGGGTAACACTTTATCTGGGTAATTTTACGTTTGATGTTGCTAGTTCACAGGAATTGCACACTTTGCCCAACACTGAATAAATTTAACAGATATCCTGTGTTTCAATTAGCATTTTAGCATCTGTGAGGCTTAGGGTTCGAGGTTGGGTCTTCTATTTTATCAACCTTTTATTGCAGTCTCATTTGTAATTTATCCCTACTTAAAAACTAGCTAAAATTAAATTAAGCTGCTTGGGTGGTCTAAGTTGGTTTAACTTGGTCAACTGGTCTCCCAGTCTGGCCAAGCTGGTGTTTAGCTTGTTGTAGCTGGATGTTCAGCTTGTCTCCCATGACCATTTAAAGAAGTGGTCAAACCCCTCTAAAGCCAGCCTGCCGGAACGGTAATACCAATCCTCAGCAAAAGATGCTGATCCAGGAACACAACATACTTTGCAACATCACGTTTATGCTATGCTTGCCTGCAACAGAGTCAGGGGTTTTGACTGTAAGTGGGCTAGCTGGGGTCTATTTTGGCATGCCTATTGCTCTCAATGTGTAAGGATCGATGACAAGCGCCACTTTCCAGCTTCTTCATTAAACTCTCCTGACACTAACTTCTTCCCCCCGGGCATCATCTCAACCCCTGCTGCTCGAGATCCCAGAGTAGCATAAGGATAACAGAGTGTTTCCACAATACAGCTTATGCCTGCAGCACCGGCAGCAGCATCTTTATCACATCCTCCTGCTTCTCATGATGGCTGATTTGAGGAGAGTTTTCACACATACACCAGCGATGTGGTTCACAGCTACTTCTACTATTGCAGTGAGTGATTGTTACAAGAAAAATGCAACAGAAGGATATTTTAAGTCAAACTTAAAATGTAAAATGCATTGGTAGGTCAAGGATTCCATGCATTTCTGTCAATTACAGAATTACCATATGCAAGATGCAGAGGTGGACAAAGTACACAACAAAGTACATTACTTGAGTAAAAGTACAGATACTGTTGGTCAAATATTACTCCATTACAAGTAAAAGTTGTAAAGACAGATTTTTACTTAAGTAAAAGTAAAGAAGTACTTGCTTTTAAAAGTACTTAAGTACCAAAATTAAATTTCCTTTTTTATGTCAATGCTCTGTTTTATTATTGTTTTACATAATACTTGCAATACCTCTGAAGCAACTTACAATACATTACACCTACTGAATACACTGACTAGCCTGTAGTATCTTTGGAATAAAGAGCTTTTAGAATGTTAAAAACCTATGGGAAAAAAAAAAAAAAAAAAAATATATATATATATATATATATATATATATATATATTATTTAACACCCCTGCCCACCCCCACAAAACCAGGATGGTTGTGATCTCACACAGCTCTGACAGTGTGTGCACACATCTATGTGTAGCCATGCATCCACATTTGAACAGAGCGGACAGTGAAGTCCTGTAAATACAGAGTGATAAGGAAGAAAAAAAAAATCAAACCTGCTTTAAAACCCAGCAACACAACTCTAGCTGTATAACTTTACAACAGCAGCACTGCTTTAACAAAAAAGCAAAACTGCAAGACTTATTTGACATCAAAACAAAAATTTCACAAATGCTGTCTAATCGCTCTCGCAGTACTTTGATGTCACACACAGAAGTCTGTGCAGTGCTGCTTCAAGTACAACACCTTTTGTGTTTTATTAGGAGACACACAACAGTTCTTCTGTGGCTTTATAAGTAATATTTTCACTTACACAATTTAACAAAATCAGACAACATTGTGTCTAATATATACCACAATATTAACTTCTTATTATTGAATTGTTGTAAATAAATATCACATTTGCAACTGGTCAGTGTTCAAAAAATGCTGGGAAATCACTTCACGTAACCCTAGAAGAGTGATTACTAATAAACTGTCTGAAAAAAAGAAAGTCACGTTTTAGAGAAGAAAAAAAATCACCCACTGACTTTCAAAGCTGCTACATAACAACTTGCTACTTTGAGGACCGTGATAGAAATGTAGTGGAGTGAAAAGTACAATATTTGTCTTTCGAATGTAGTGAAGTTAAAGTCATAAGTTTCCAGAAAAAATAATACTCAAGTAAAGTACAGATACTCAAAAAGTGTACTTAAGTACAATACTCAAGTAAATGTACTTAGTTACTGTCCGCCTCTGGCAAGATGCAGTCAAAAGAAATCACTCATGTAATCACAGAACCTGTATTTACAACTTGTAAGCTCAGAATAGAGGTTGTCATTTAATAATTACACTAATTACCAATGGAGTATTTCTTTCTTGATGATTGCATGCTAATGGTAGCCATTGTGTTTTCTTATACATCGTCTAGCAGTGGATCGCTTATGAAGTAGGAATATTCTGCTTCCTACTTTGAGTGGAACTGCAGCTTTGGTGAAAGATTTTGTTGTGCTTTAGTTAAGGTTTGAGCTTAACCTTGAAACTAATCTTCAAAAAAGGAAAAATAATAAAATATATTGTTAAGTTTTTATTTAATTACAGAACATCACTGAAAAATTGCCATCCAGATGGTCTAATCCAGAGAGCTGGGGTGGCAGAACATGCTCTTTGTCTGTTTCTCACTCAAGCTTCCTTTAGCACTCTCTCCAGGAGGAAAAGGGCATCCTTGAGCCGCTGCTGTGTGATCCAGTCACAGCGCTTGCCTCATTACAACTGGTCATCAATGAGGGAACCGTGTGACCACCGCACACTGTGAAGGATAGCAGTGTTCTTGTTTGCTGACTGCTGTGTTGAAATCCTCTAGAGAGCCATTAAAATCCTGAGGACAGACTGCAGTAGGGATGCATTTAAGCTCTTACAAACTTCTTTTGTGTCTGTTTTTAATGTCAAACTTTCATCTTTATTGGCCTATAAATACTGTACGTATCCCAGCTGTTCAGTTTATAGTGTCATGCTTTCAGGCTGCTTTTTTCCAATCCTTATTGTTGTGATGGAGTGAATCAATGGATGGTTTCTTTTTACACACATTTCTGGGGTGACAATAGATTTATTGCTCGATCTGATTCCACTTCAGTGGACTGTTCTGACTTGCATATGAATATGTAATTAATGATCAGCTGCCACAATCAATAAACAGAACAATGAAGCTCTGCCAGGCAGGATATAGACACTGTTACCTGTTTTCCAATAGGATTCTATTTTACTGTCTGTAGGTGTCCATGTGTATGTGTTGAAGCTCACTTGATTCATAAACATGAAAGGTCACAAAAGGTTACTTCTCATCCAAAACATCCAGATATTTCAAGGCTTTGGTTCCACAGAACTATTCACTGCAAATCTATCATCACAAAGTCCTTTTTTCAAAAGCAGATACGCATTGAAGCGCTGCCATCTGTTGGGTGAAGTTTGTAAGTACCTCATATTTCAAGAAACAGTTCACTCGAAAATGGTGTGCCAAAAGGAAACTTCACACTTTTTCAAATAATAAAAGTACCATAAAATAAATGTACACTACCAAACAAAATGTTGGTGTAAACGCAACTCTTCTGTGTTCAAAATACAGTAAACCACAATATTGTTAAATATATTATTAACAATTTTAATAACAAATTGAAAACTTTCTACTTTTTTTTTTTTTTTTTTTCTGTTATGCACATTTGAATTTTCAGCATCATTATTCCAGTCTTCAGTATCACATGATTTCACCATCAGAAATCATTCTAATATGCTGATCTGGTGCTCAAGACACATTTCACAGCTAAAAATGTTTGTGCTGCCAAAGAAAACATGAAAACCATATAGTGTTTCTTTCAGGATTCTTTGATGAACAGAAGGTTAAAAACAATACAATTTATTTGAAATGGAAATCTTTTGTAACATTATAGATATCTTTACTGACACTTTTGATCAGATAAATGCATCCTTGTGAAAAAAAAGTATTCATTTCAATCTGCCATTCTCCAAAAAGCACCATAAAACAATATATGCAAGTCTCATGAATTCATACTCAAGCTTTGAGTGAGGAACAGACAGAAATTCACTGGAAAACCACCACAGCCCTTATATATGAAGTATGGGACCTATGAAGCAAGTGTTATCATGATTTGGAATAAACACAAGTATTGACTACATTAACAGTGCTTGTTTTGTCATTGTCAGAGCTTGAAATGGTGTGATTCTTCCAAACACACTATACACACAGTTGTTTGCAAATGCAGAAACGCCATGTCATGTCAGCTATAAAATCATAGTCATTCTCTGCTTCAAAAGGTGAGATTTCAGCAGTGACAAATGTGTTCATAAGATTCTGGCCTCAAGGGCACACATCTGTAGAGGACAGGACGTGTAATTGAATCTAGCGTCCGTCCTTTAGCTGCCCGTTCACTCAGCACCACTGCAATGATCAGAGGAAAAACACCTATAAATCACCGCTGCTCCACCACAGGCCCACCATTTCCACAAGCCTGACAGAATATAAATCATGTTTACAAAAATGGAGTCTTTACAGAGAGCTGCTCCAAAACATAATTACAGCTTGTTAAATTTGGCACTGTTTTCACATAAACCAAAGTCTGGACAGAAAAATTGGAACCGAGAATTTGGAAGTTGAGAGACTGATAGAATCGTGTAGAAGTCTCACTTTGCTTTAGACACTCTTATAAAGACACTTTTTTTCTTCGGAAGTCATAAATCTTGTGTGTGTGTGTGTATGCAGTTTTTTTTTTTTTTTTTTTTTTAAATATTTTTTGAAAATATTTTAAAATGTAATTTATTCCTATAATGTAAAGCTGAATTTTCAGCATCATTACTCCAGTCTTCAGTGTCACATGATCCTTCAGACATCATTCTAATATACTGATCTGAGGCTCAAGAAACATTTCTAATTATTATCAGTGTTAAAAACAGTTGTGCTGCTCCATTTCTTTCTTTCTTGGACACTAATAATAATAATAATAATAATAATAATAGTTGCTGTTATTGTTATTATTATTATTAGTGTCCAAGAAAGAAAGTACAGTACATACAGTTTAATAATAAAATAAAAAGAAAATACATTAAAAAATACCCTCCTCTTAATTATAATATTAATTGTTAATCGCATTCAGGTTTTCTTTTTAATCATTTATGAATGTTAGAGCCATGTGTAATTGGTATAAGAGAGACTAATTTTTTTTAGCAATGCAGTAGTGTACTGTACTCATCTACTTCCAGAAATTGTGTTTTGTAAATAATTCACAATAACCGCATGATCAAATCAAGAGTCGAGACTACCAGGAATATTTTTATCCTGCTGATCTCATGCTAGCAGTGTGTCTCATGTACGGTCATGAAACCCACTAACATCCAGTACTGATGATTAACATGTGAACAACCCATGACACTTTGCTTAGAAATCAAGAACATAAGTGTGTTGAAAGATAATCAAAGATACTGCCCTTAATATCTACTTTTATTTTGTGGAAAACAATTATTAGGAGTTAGGATCTTAGTATTTTGACCTCAATTAATTTAGCATATGCCTGTATTTATTATCAGTGTTTTCATATTTTACATTAGTTAGATTCTAAAATGTATTGCTGTATTGTATCACTTCTGCCTTTGAAAATGTGAAGAACTTTGACTCCTGGTCTTCACTGTTTATACTGTTCACTCGCTCAAGCAACATTTCTCAACAAAACCCTTGAAGAAAATCAGTTTGGTCAACCATGAACAACATTTTTGGAGCATGATATTATTTGAAGCAACTTTGCTCCATGAATACTCCAAGCATGCTGTACCATTTCCATCTGATAATATCACTGTATCATGGTACCACCGCAGTATTTTCCCACAGAGGTAAAACGATGTTGCACATAAATAGCAAATAATTTCAAACACTTGAAATTATTTATGCATTTATTAATTATACGTTAAAGTGCAGTTAAACTGTTCAGTAAAGGCTTCCAGCAGTTTTGGTACGGCTTCCTCAGTCGGGACGTCCCGTCCCAGCTCTCGGCTCAGTGACGTCACACCTTTACCCACAATCCCACATGGCACAATGTTTTCAAACCAACTCATGTCTGTGTTGCAGTTCAGAGCCAGTCCATGCGAGGTGATGTATCTTCCACAATGAATACCTGCAAAACAACACAATCATACTTTCTCTCAGTCTTCTCTTGAACTTTATTTTGTTGACAACAGGTACAACGGTGTCCAGTTTTTTGTTTTTTCATTTAAACCTGGAAATTGTAAATAAACCTGTTTTATCATTTTAAACAAATAAATGTTATAACAAACAAAAATTAATATTCTGAATATTCTGCACTATTTCTAGGTGACCAATGAAATGTAAACAAAGTGTGGCACTATTGTTCAAAGTTTACGGTCAAGTTTTTTTTTAAAGAGAGCAATTAATTCTTTTATTTAACAAAGGTGCATTAAATTGATCAAAAGTGACAGTACAATTTTTATTTTACATTGTTACAAAAATTATAAATAAAAATAAAAAAATCTTAAATACATAATATTTTTTTGAACGTTATATTCATTAAAAAAATCCTGAAATGCATCATAGCTTCTACAAACATATCAACATTGATAATAATAGGACATTTTTTTGTGAGCACACTTTCATGATTTCTGAAGAAATATGTGACACTGAACTACATTTTATAATTTATTAAAATAGAAATGAGTTAAATTGTAAAAAAAAAAAAAATAAAAAAGTCTCAAAAATAAAGTTGTACTGTATTTTAATCAAATTGAATGCAGTCTTGGTAAGCCTTGGTAAAACTTCTTTCAAAAACAACAACAATAATAATAATAATAATAATAATAATAATAATAATAATAATAATAATAATCAATAGATTATTACTGATAAATAATAATCAATAATAATCACTTTCACAGACTTTTTCATTAACTGTTCCCTCGTGGTGGAATGATCTGCCCAACTCAATCCCAGCAGCTGAGTCCTTAGCCATCTTCAAGAATCGGCTAAAAACACATCTCTTCCATCTTTATTTGACCCTCTAACTCTAACACAATCTATTCTAATTATATTCTTAAAAAAAAAAAAAAAAAAAAAACTAACACTAGCTTTTCTAATCTTTTTGTATTCTATTTGCTTTCTTTTTATTTATTATACAATTAACAAAAGCAAAAAGGCCTCTAACACTAGCTTGCTCTATTCTTTTTCTAGTCTATCATTTTATTTATTATACAATTTAAAAGAAAAACCTTGCTACATGTACTGCATTATGCTAACTGAGACTTGTTATAGTACTTGCATGTCATTGCTCTTTTGTTGGTTTTGATTGCTTCCATTGTCCTCATTTGTAAGTCGCTTTGGATAAAAGCGTCTGCTAAATGACTAAATGTAAATGTAATAATAATAATAATAATAATAATAACAACATTTACATATACATTGAAGATATTTTAAATAACTGTTTTGAAGCTATCTCTTCTATATAAAGCACTAAATAAATAAATGTGACTTTAAAAAAAATAGTTCAAAATGTACTTCATGAAATGCTACAGCAGTGAAAAGACTATTAAAAAATTACAAACCTTTTTTTTGGAAAGAAATTCATCCACTTAAAACAAAAAACAAAAAAACAACAAAAAAAAAAATTATATATATATATATATATATATATATATATATATATATATATATATATATATATATATTAGTTGTGATAGAAATGTTTTAAATGACTTTTGTGAACAAATATAAAAATAATTCCAATACATGTATTTTTTATTTTTTTTTATACTATTATTCTAAATGGGCGAATTAATAATAATAAATAACACACAGAGGTGTCCAAACTTTTGACCAGTAATCAACACATATAAAGAAAAAAATAAACCTAAAAATGTATTTACCGATTGCACAGATTTTGTTGTCGCCCACCCAGACACCTGTATCCGGAGAAGTGGAGGCTTCGATCCCAAATTTACGGCACATCTTGATCACCGTCCTTTCCAGTTCACACACATACCATCTCACACTCTTCTTAAAGCAGCCCAGGTTGAGGACGGGATAACACACCAGCTGACCAGGACCGTGAAACGTTATAAGACCTCCTCGGTTGGTGCGGAAGAAGTCTGCGCCCAGGGCTCTGAGTCTCTGCTCCTCCTCAGGAGGGTAAGGGGCCCGTCTGATGCCGACGGTGTACACAGGCTCATGTTCACACAGTAATAAAGTGTTTGGGCTGGTGCTGGACGATTCCAGATGCTGCTTTATGTGCTGCTGCTGGACCTTCAAAGCATTGCGGTAGGAAATCCTCCCTAAACGCACCACATTCACAGCTGCCCTAGCGACTGTCATTGTGTCTTCACTTGGGCTTTTAAAGCATCAACTAAAGAGACAGAAAACAAGGTCACAACTATTTCCTGTATTTTATTTGTATTAATACTAGTGCTGTCAAACGATTAATCGCGATTAATCGCATCCAAAATAAAAGCTTTTGTTTACATAATATACATGTGTGTACTGTGTATATTTATTAAGTATATATAAATACACACACATACAGCATATATTTTGAAAATATTGTTTTGTTGTTACTTTGTTATTTCGGATGGCGTTGCTCTCTGAGTTTTGATGAGCTGATGCTCTGTGACGTTTACTCTTTACTCAAGAGGAAGGTGGATAGGGAAGATGTCGTACGACTTCCATTGTGCAACATTTAGGTAACTCTGTGTATAGACACCCCAGGTAAGAGGTGAACGCCACCCCCTGTATGTTTTGTTTTGTTAGTTGAGAGTAGGGAAGTATACGGCGCTTGGCGCTGAAGATTTATTTTCTTTTTCTTCCTTTAGTTAGGTTAGAGAGTACAACTGATTTTGTTTCTTTCTTTCTTTTGACGTCACTGGCCCCTTTCTCTTGGGTTGGTTTGCGTAGTTTTTTTTTTTCATTTTCTTTTTTTTCTGAATTGTGAATTTGTACATATTGGTTGTTTCTTTATTGATTTATTAATATATATATATAATATTAATTATATGGATTCTTTTTCACTGTGTATATTAAATCACCTTTGTTGGCAGTTCGTTGTCTTTGCATTTTCTCTTGCCTCCATCATTTTGCAATTTGCCTCAATCTCAGTGTTACTCCTTTTACCCCCTAGACCACATGTATATGTATATATTTATATAATTTATATCATATATATTTAATATATAAACCTAACATATTTTTCTTAAATATATACATGCATGAGTGTGTATTTACACACACATATATTATGTAAACAAAAACTTTTATTTTGGATGCGATTAATCGCAATTAATCGTTTGACAGCACTAATTAATACATAAAAGGTTGGAATGGCAATGTGAATCACTAGTGTGATATGATATACTGCATCTAAAACTATTAAAACATTTTTGTTAATTAAAATAAAGCTGAAATAAAATAAAATTAAATATAAATATTAGTAAAACAAATAAAGCTAATTCAATTTATTATTATATAAAGAGGAATGCAGTTTTATGGAATCATGTTATGTGTAGGCTATAGGTTACAATAAAAAATAACAATTGTGAAAAGGTGTAACTTAGTGAAGTAAAAGAAAGTGCTGCAAACAAACAAACAAACAAATAGATTTGATATCATTAATCAACTACAAACAGAAAGACAGAATGATAGAAAGTTTTCTAGGAAAATCAATAGAAAAAAAAAATGCAATTGACCTGCAACATTTCAAGAGGAATCCAACACTAACTGTAATGTCCTCATTTCACAGCAGCTTTAGCTCCAGATCCGCTGAACGAAAACAAACAGTACACACATGAACTGCTGTAAAGGAGAGTCATGTCTTACTGTACGCTGCCATACTGCCAGACAGTACAGATCTTCCTCTGCTTTAACTCCACAGAGTGAAGGCCGCTTTACTGCCATCTGCTGGATTCTTCTTATTAATATTCTTCTTTTGATGTTTTATGGCTAACCAGCTTTTGATGCATATTCTGCCACCTACTGGGATGGAGTGTGAGGCGATGATATCAAGGGAAATGCTAATTCAAAAAAAAAAAAAAATTAATTAATTAAAAATTACATAAATAAATAAATAAATAAACATAAAACTTCTACCTATATCTTGTTATATGCATTTGTTCTTTTCAGGAAGTTTATAAGAGCTTTGTAACCTTTATGAGAACTGTTTAACACATTCTGTAATGTCATAGAATTAATGCCAGCAGATTTTAATTCCTCTTTTAAGTGGATTCTTTCCCTTTCATATGCCCTGCAGTTAATCAGCACATGCTTATCATCTGGAGTGATTTATTAAGAGAAGAGTGTCCAGTTCTCAATCGAGACATAACTGTATCATCCCTTCTATTACCATAAGCAGTTCTTACATGGCCAACTTGTTTATATATAAATTATACAAATGTCACACTTTGTTTCCTTTATCCCATCTCTCTTGCCACATCTTTCTGACAGCTACTTTAATTAAACCTTTCATTTCTGATTTACTCGAGGGTATATGTATGTTGATATTTGTGTGCTTAAGAGCCTGTTTCACTATCTTGTTCATTTCCTTATTTCCTTCCACTCCAGGATGAGCAGGCACCCATAAAAATTCTGCTATAATTCTCAGTTGCCATATTCGGTACCATCTACTGGTTTGTGCGCTACCTACTTTAAAGACAAAAAAATAATGTCATCATTAAAAAAAAAAATAAATAAAATAATAATAATAAATAAATAAATAAATAAATAAATAAATAAATAAAATAAGAAGAAGAAAGAAAGAAAGAAAGAAAGAAAAACTTTATACAGTTTTGGAGCAAGGTGAGGGTGAGTAGGCCTTACGTTTTGATGAAACCTTATTACTGGTCGAAAGTTTGGACACCTCTGTGTGTTATTTATTATTAATAATTTGCCCATTTTGAATAATAGTATCAAATAAAATACGTGTGTTGGAATTATTTTTATATTTGTTTACAAAAGTAATGTAAAACATTTATTTTGTAAACTAATAAATACATTTTTTTTTAAGTGGATGAATTTCTTAAAAAAAAAAAGGAATAGTTTATTCACCACTGTAGCATTTCATGAAGTACAATATTTAAACTATTTGATTTTTTAAATTCACATTTATTTATATAGTGCTTTATAAAATAGATAGTTTCAAAGACGTTATTTAAAATAACTTCAAAGTATATGTAAATTATATTATTTTTATTATTAAGAAAGTTTTACCAAGGCTCACCAAAACTGCATTTATTTGATCAAAAAAAGCAGTATAACTTTCTTTTTGTGACTTTTTACAATTAACTTTATTTCTATTTTAATAAATTGTAAAATGCAGTTCAGTGTCACATAGCTATTTCTTCACAAATCACTCTATATGCTGATTCGGTGCTCACAGAATATTTCTTATTATCAATGGTGATATATTTGTTGAAGCCATGATGCATTTTTGAATTTTATTTTTTTTTTTTAACTAATATAACGTTCAAATTTTTATTTTATTTTATTGTATGTATGTATGTATGTATGTATGTATGTATGTATGTATGTATGTATTTATTTATTTATTTATTTATTTATTTATTTATTATATTTTTTTTATTTAGTAAGTAAGAATGTAAAAGCCCGTTCAGTGACTTTTGATCAATTTATCGCATCTTTGTTGAATAAATTTTTTTTTTAAAAATTTAAAAAAATAAAAAATTCTACTATGACCCTAAACTTTTGAATGGTAGTTTCCGATGAGCATTTTCATTGTCACAATTTGTTTACTTTTCATTGATCACCTAGAAATTTTAGTTTGTTATAACATGTATTTGTTTAAGATGATAAAACATGGTTTATTTAATTACTTTTTAGAAATTATTTAAATGCCCAAATACGTTGTGGCCACTGTATAAAATAATAATAATAATAATAATAATAATAATAAATGAAGTAGTTATTGTGAATACTGTAAATTTGTCTCTCACCGCTGCATGTGACGCCATGGCTGGGCGGGGCTTGTTTTCAAACCCAGACTCAAGCTCACAGCAATGAAGATGGCGGCGCTGGGGTCCGCCAAATCCGCTGGACCGGGCCAGAGAAGCGCTCCTCTGAGTCTGGAGGAGGCCCGCTGCCCGGTGTGCTCCGAGATCCTGCTGGAGCCGGTGACCATGCCCTGTGGACACTCGGTGTGCCTGCACTGCTTCCAGCGCACGGTGAAGCTGAGCAGCCTGTGCTGTCCGCTGTGCCGGCTGCGGGTGTCCAGCTGGGCCCGCAAACAGTCCCGCGAGAAGAGCCTGGTGAACGCCGAGCTCTGGGAGCTGATCCGCCGCAGTCACCCCGAGAGATGCAGGCGGAGGCTGGAGCAGAGAGACCGGGAGACCGCCGACGGAGGTCCGTGGCGCTCGACATTACATAATCATGAGCTTGAAGTTATTATTTACGCTTCATGACAGTTTTCCAGCTTCACTGATTTCAGTTCAGTCGATAAATTTGAATGATTAGAAATAAAACTAAAACATTTTATTTATTTTATAAATGTAATATTGTTGCACTGGACAACGTAACAACGTAAAGTTGAGACAAGTAGGAAAAAACAAACTGGAGTCTGGAGGAAAAACAGTGTTTTGTTGGGGGGCGTTCACACGTGACGCGTTCCGTCTGCGCTGTGTTTTATGTTTGGTTGCGTCGCGTCTCCCGCGTCGCGTTTTCAACTTCAAAAACATGTCTTGAGAACTCTGTTGTATTACACTGGCTACTAAACACAATTTTGAAAGGCTTATTTTACCAAAAACTTTAAACATAAGTGTTGGAGTTTGTAAATGTGGGTTTGGTTGTGGCGTTTTGCTGATTTTGTCAAACTGTTTTATAAACAGGTTTGTGTAAGTGTGTATGTGTATATATATATATATATATATATATATATATATAATATTATTATTATTATTATTATTATTATTATTATTATTATTATTATTTATTTTAAGAAAAAATTGTTTATTTGACTTTTAGTTTTGTGTGTTTATTACCCACATCTGACTTGCTATACTTTAAAGACTTGCAAGACATTTGTCAGTATTATTTATATAGTAGTATATATTAGGGTTGTGCCGACAGACGATATTATCGTGTATCGACGATAGCAGATGTGTTTGTCGATAGTCAAGACGATATTAGGCTTATTCTCTGTATAAAACTATTATTATTATTATTATTATTATTATTAATATTAGGCGGCCTATTATTTTTGGGCTGTTATTATCAAATTTCCCCGCTATTTCACTCAGCGCCGCACTTCACACACACGCAAATGAGGATTCTCCTCCTCATTGGAAATGTTTTAAAAATGGACTCTAAAACTAAGCCCACATCAAAATTGAACTGCAGGGTGATAAACCTTTATTTACAAATTAGGCTATGTCAAGAGTGCAAAAAGAGACATCTTTTAGACATCTTCTTGAACACCTATGAATGAACATGACGAAACTGCACCGGCAGCATTTCTTTTTCTTTACAGCACATTAACAAAAAAATGATGCTTATTCTTCATCATCGTTATTATGAAAAATATGCAGTTAATAAGTTATCAGTCTAAAACAGGGCTCATCATGGGGCGTGGTCCGGAGTGCTGTATGACTGATGTATCCGTTTAATTTAACTTTACTCCAAATATATGAACTTACCTGAAAATACTTTTATCTTTAACGTGTTTGTTTATGCCCAATATTTAGTGTTAAACTGTTGGTCTTTAAAATAAATCTACTTTTGATTTTCTCCTTGACTGATTTTTAGACTGATAACTATCGCGCCGATGCGGCAAACTTGTCATAGGATGCGTGGTCCTAATAGCGATGTATGACTGCTGTATCCGAATATATGAACTAGCTGTTTTAAATATTTTTATATTTAACATGTTATTTTTTCAGTATGTTTGAAAGTATATTATTTAGGTTATTGGTGCTTCCAGGCTTTCTCTCTCTCAGCACGCGCGGTTTAAAATCACCAAATAGTTATGAAATAGCCTATGATAAGTACAGAGAATCTCTCTCTTGCCCCCACCCACCCATGGACAATAATATCGTGTATCGGCCATCTCACAGGCTGGCGATATGACCATATGAAAAATTACCATATCGCCCAACACTAGTATATATCCTGGGGCCTGTACCATGATGGTAGATGAACAAATTCAGAGTTATAGGATAAGTTTTCAGTTGACAAAACCAAACCACTCCAAACTTTGTTGGTACCATGAAGCTGATCATCAACTTTCTCTGTCAACTCAGGCTTGATCCTGAGTAGTGATGGGTCGTTCTTGAACGATTCGTTCATTTTGAACGAATCTTTAATGTGACTCGGGAAGAACGAGTCGTCTCGGGGAGTGATTCGTTCAGTCGCGCATGTGCAACATCCTATAAGTTCTGCACTGAATTAGTTCACCTGTTTCGAGTCTTCGGGTTTTGAGAGTCGTTCGTTCATTACGTGACAGCTCCATAAACTAAAGCTATGCAGTATGAGCCGGAAAGAGAATTGATTAGTTCATCTCTCGAATCTTCGGGTTTGAGTCGTTCGTTCATCACTTGACAGCCCCATATACTTAACTAATGCAGTCTGAGCCGGAAAGAGAATTGATTAGTTCATCTCTCGAGTCATTGGGTTTGAGTCGTTCGTTCATCACGTGACAGCCCCATAAACATAACCAATGCAGTCTGAGGGAAAAAGACTTAATAATAATAATAATAATAATAATAATAATAATAACCAACTCTTTAGTTTATTACCTTTGTTACCACATTCAGTGTTATGGAAAAGAACCATCATGACAGAAATTCACACATTTATAAACTGTAAGAAATAAAAAGCTACAATTTGAGACCAGAAACGCATCACGTAACTGTAAGAGTAAATAATAATAATAATAATAATAACTATGCACCCGTTTGTAAGGAAGGTTGTAAATTAACTAATTTCTTAAATGACTCAAAAAAATGACTCAAAAAAAAGATTTGTTTATTTTGCTGAACGAGACTCAAAGATCCGAGTCAGTAAAATGATCTGAACTTCCCATCACTAATCCTGAGTTAATGGAGCGCGTGCACATGAATGTGTGACATCAGTGGCGAACAGCCAATCACAACACAGAGCAGGTGTGATTCACTTCTCGCGAGAAAGCCAGCGAGATTCAAAACTCTTTTGTTAAAGGTTAAGAGATTAAAGAATATGAGGAATCTAAACGCATTTCCACTGAAGTACTTGTCCATGAAAGAGGACAAATAAAGGAAATTATCTTGCTCTATCAGTGCAGTCACAAGTGAAAGTTGTGAAGTCAGTTCATATAGTTGATAATATATAGCGATAGAGACTCTAACATGTAAGGTCACATGTAGCCATTTTTAAAGTGTTATCGACTGATTCTACCACTTACTTATATTACATATGATCTATATTAATATTCATTTAAAATAAATGCTTTATAATAATTGTTAAACTAAAAGTGCTTGTGTGTAATGGAGTAATAATAATATAAATCATACTTTAATTATATAAATCATATGTAAATTGTAATTATCATTAAAGCCAGACAATTTTGTTATATATATATTTTATTTTATTTTTTATTTTTTTAAGGTACTTCATAGTGAGTTTTAATTTGTAGGACGAGAGACTGGGGGAGTGACTTTTTTTGTGTCAGACATGTGTCACTTTGCTCACATCTGATCGGTCCAATTTCAGTTTGAGATCTCTAACCCAGAACATAACCTGCCCCGGAGCAGGGGTGCGTTTCCCAAAAGCAACCATGGTCGTAAGTTCCTTTGTTACCAATAGAGTTCAATGGAACTTAAGTTACAACCATAGTTAGCCAATGATGTTTTTGGGAAACGCACCCCAGGTTAGCTGTGCAGTGTAAGTTACTATGGCAATGAACGCAGCTAAAAGCCAAGCCACTTTCATGGTACCTAAAACCCTGGATTAGTGCAAACTAAACTGAAACTTACCTGGCTAGCCAGCTAAACCGGCTTCATGGTACAGGCCCCTGCTTGTTTGTAAACTTGATCAGTTTTGGTGACTTGTCCAGGCATGTGTCCAGTGGGTGGAGCTAGTGACAGAACTGAGACTGTAGAGAGCATCCAATGTGTTTATTGTGGTCTGGTCAATTTAGTGAGCCAGTTGGCTATTTTTTGCTGATATAGCCTATTTATGCTTTCATTTCTTAGACATTTTTCGTGCACCTGTACCAATTCATAAATCTGGAGAAATGCGTCAAGAGTATGAGAAACAAAAGACGAAGGTAAGCTACTGAGTAAAGTCAGTACACTCTTTCTTGCAGTTTTCTCACGTTATTTAAAACTTACAAACAAATAAACATATAGTTTTACAATGTTTTTGGTACTGTGTGCTATGATATTAACATTTAATAAAATTCCTGAACTATTCCAACAAAGTGGAAACATCCACAAACCTCTTTTGTATCAGCTGTAAAGAACAGCCTGCACTTATTTGACATTTGGTAAAATGCAAAGCACTTTTGATTTCTAGTAAGCTTGTTTTATTATATGATCTCATTATAGCCTGAAATACAGTAATAGTCATACATAAAGCTCAGTGTTATCTCTTTAGGGTGGAAGCAGTGAAGAAACAGAAGAGAGAAAGAAAAAAATCCACAGAAAAGAAGAGTGTGGGATGCTGAAAATTTGTCACTATCCTGTATGTTCAAAACATACTTCATAATTTGGGATATTTATTTTATTAAAGTAATAGTTGACCCAAAAATGAAATTTTGTCATCATTTACTCACCCTTATGTGGTTCCAAACCTTCCAAGTTTCTTTCTTATGCTGAACACAAAAGAAGATATTTGAAGAATTTTGAAGAACCAAACAGTTGTTGGTCCCCATTGACTTCCATAGTAGGGAAAGAAATACTATGGAAATCAAAGGGGACCATTGATGTTTGATTATCAGCATTCTTCTAAATATCTTCTTTTATGTTCAACATAAGAAAGAAACTCTTGCAGGTTTAGAACGACATGAGGGTGAGTAAATGATGACAAATTTATCATTTTTGGGGTGAACTATCCCTTTAACTGTTTAGTTACCTCTCAATTATGTATGTTTGTCCATTTCACACGGTAGTTTACTGTGTTTTAGTTCTGTGGGGTGTCAGACTCTGAGAATGAAGAGCCGGTGGGAAAGAGGACCAGACATGTCTCAGCATTTGTGCGAAAAACAAGATGCTCCCCTGCTTTCAACAGAGGGTATTAAACTTATATTTACTTTATAATTTGACGTGATCATTTTTTTATCTTTTTTAAATATGCTTATTGTTAGTGGTCAAATTATATGTTTTTTTTTTTTCATTGTCTCTAGAGGGGAGGGCCTGAAATAATGGGATACACTACTATGCAAAAAAACACACACTTCTTAATTATGACATTTTAACATAAGTCATCAAAACTATTAACACTTAGAGGAATAGAAATTATCTAAAGTGTCAAGCAAATCAAAATATATGTTCGAAGTTATTCAGAGATGCCATTTGTCTAGACTGCAGCCATATACTTATTAAACATATTTAACAGTATTCACTCAAAATTCACAAAAAAAAAACAAAAAAACAAGACAGTTAAAATTTAAAAGTTTAAAATTAAATGCCTTTATACAACTGCCACAAACAGGAACTACCACAACTAGTAAAGAAAAAAATACTAATAGAAGTATGAAGGGAATTATGACTTAAATTTTGATGCTTCTCTCAATAAATTGTTTTCTGATTGTGAAGTGTTAAAAAGAGATACGGTCAATGTGCTGTATTACAGTTGTCTTCATAGCAGTGCTGTTCAGAGGAGCAGGAGCTGTACAGATTCTGAAGATGGAAGAGGAAAAACCAGAGGTCACACACATCATGCCGTTCCTGACAAGGTATAATATTTCAGCTAATGCTTTAATGAGTGTGTTCAAATAATCAAGAGTCTAATTTGTTGTTTAGGAATTGTTGGAAGAAAAAAACAAAAAAAACAAACAAACACCAGTCCTGTTTCAAAAAATGTATTTGGCTCTCATCTTTAGTTGTTGAATATAAAATTTTGTAGGAAGTAAAACTATATAGAAGACGTATTTATCCAAAACAACTTTTCATACTTTTTGCTAGAGCAGGGTTCATCATATATGGCACTAGAGGTCTACTGTTCTGCAGAGTTTACCTCCAACTCTAATTAAACACACCAGAAAAAAACTAATCAAGGTAAATCAAGGTTTTTCAAGGAGTTTGAAAATCCTTCAGGGTCAGATTTTAAGAACCCTGGTCCAGAGCAGTGGTTTTTAACCCTGTTCCTGGAGTATCTCCTTTGTATGAAACACATTTACATTTATGCATTTAGCAGACGCTTTTATCCAAAGTGACTTACATGGCATTCAAGTTACAGTTTTTTTTACATTTTATCAGCTCTTGCTTTCCCTGGGAATCGAACCCATGATCTTGGCGTTGCTAGCGCCATGCTCTACTATTTGAGCTACAGGAAAGCTACACCTATTTCAGATCCTGGAGTCTCTACTAATGAGCTGATGGTCTGAATCAGGTGTAGTGTTTGGAACAGTATATCAATAAGGCTGATGTATTGGCCGATACTTATCATTTTTTAATTATCAGCGGATATGTTTTTCTGTTGAGTCGTCGTGTCAGAAAATGCCAGAGAATGCCAGTCTCTGAGTGCACAGAGTACCTATTCTTCAAGTTCATTAATTTTCTTATTAGATAGAATTATCAAACAACAACAAAAAAAAGTAAACAAAAAGTATTACAGCGTTTCCTTTCTGTTACTAATAAATATTGGTAAACGTTGTAATACTTTCTCATCTACTGTCAGCATTCAGCAAAAAAATCTAAACTTCATTTCAGCATTTGTTATGCGTGTGTTTCTACTATTTTAAATTAAATAATGTGATATCTGCTTTCAAAGATATCAGTTCTAGCCATTAAAAAAAAAAAAAAAACTCAATATCAGTCGACTACTTATCAGGTGTGTTTAATTAACGAGACATGCAAAATGTGCACTGTTGGTGGGGGACTCCAGGAACAGGAACAAAAACACTGCCCTAAAGAAACCTGAGGTTATAGGCCCAGGCATGTTCTGTTCCATCTTACACACAGTTGAGCACACAAACCTGCTTTGACCATGAGCATGGCCAGAATCTTTCTTTCCAAGTGTTCAAATCATGCACGTATCTGTGCTGTTGTCTGCATGTTCACACAGACAGGCCACTATCCGGCATGGATTGTGGACATGAGAAGTTTGCTTTCAGCCTTGCTTACGTCCACACTGATGATGGTTCAGGCCAGCCTTACTTTGTTTAAACTACACCAAAAAACACTGGCTAACACATTTCATTTTGAAAAGTGACACTTGGTCATTCAACCAAATTTTAACACCTGCACCACACCAATATGAGAATTTAAGGAAGGTCGAGTTGTGCTTTCAGAAGTGAAATCTGTGATATTCACACTTGATTTTACAACCGACATTGGCCCAATCCCATTTCTACCCCTTAGCCCTTCCCCTTTCCCCTACCCCTACCCCTCCGTTTTGCACGTTTACGTGAAGGGGTAGGGGTGTCTCGATTCTCTTTTGGTTGGAGGGGTAGGGGTAAGGGGAAGAAGGGCCCTTCAAACGAAGATTTTTCGGGACCACAATTCAAACGAAGGGGTATGAATTATCTCAGCATAAGCGGCTACAGTGGCAACATGGCTGCCCGAGCGAACAAAAAGACACACAAATGTATGTATTATTGGCATTAATAAAGATTTTAATAAAGTAATCATTTGTTTTATGTTATATTCAATCATATGTTCAAATTACAGTCATGTTATTCAAAGAAATGTTTGCAAAAAAATTTCTAAGATTTGCTAACGTTAAACCATTAACGTTACTGACTGCACGACAGTGCCACAACATATTTTCATGTGTGATCAGGGCGATAACCACCGAAGACATTGAGGGGATCTAGTCACCCCAATAATTAGAAATCGCTAAACCCTTTTCTCAGTATTGCCAATTCGAGAGAGAGAGAGAGAGAGAGAGATGAAAGTTGCATGTATGCGCATCTGTGCGTCTCTCTTTACAATGAGTGAGTTTACTTCAAAAACAGCGATTTTATTCTCTCGTCGCTGGAAAATATAATGTAGCAATTCAGTATTTAAACTGTTATTACTAAAAGTCGTGGGGCAGCGTTGACAAATTTCTTTGCTCCTGGATGTGAGAGCTGCACACCGTGTGTGTGTCTGTGATAAGCAGTATTAATATAGAATGGTAAGGCTCTAATGCACACCAGTATAGGTGTGTGTATTGTAGGAGATATACAACGTATGATGACGTAACGATATAGTAGTGTTGTCCCAATACTTAGGGGAATATTTTAACCCCTACCCCTTGACAATCTGTTTCAAGGGACAAGGGGAAGGGGTAGGCGGAAGGGTAGGGGTATAAAATAGAATTGGGATTCGGACTTTGTTTTTCACTCCCTCCAAATGGATCTTGTACATTTCTGTTTCTCAAATGCACAGCCAGAGCTTTAGTGTATAAACACCCTTAAACATTACCCACTAGGCCACAGCACCTATATCCTATAAGTTTATCCTATAAGCTAAACCTATAAGTTTAGCTCCAATCCTGGTTAAACACAACTGAACCAGCTAATCAAAATCTTCAGGATCACTGGAAACTTCCAGGCAAGTGTGTTGTGGCAGGTTGGCATAAAACTCTGTAAGATGTTGACCCTTTAGAAACAGGACTGGACACCCTTATAGTAGAAAATGGCAAATGTTGTGGCAGGATTGGCAATAGGCAAATTAGTCATTTTTATAGTCAGTGATGCCACTCTACCACTCTGTCCCCGCTCTAGGCTATCATCACTCATAGTTACAACGCTGGAATCCTTCTCTCCTCGGAAAACAGTCACTCTTTCTCAGCCCCGGTATTGAGCCTAGATAAGAGACACCACTGGCGGGGCATCCACACCTCATCTGTGTCACTCGTGCTTCAAACGAAACCAGAGAGGTCCATTAGCCCAGAGAGCAACGATAGCATATCGGAAGAACTCAACCATTTCAAGCCTATTGTCTGCTCGCCGTGCACTCCACCCAAAAGGTTGCCCGATGGGCGACTTCTGGAGCCTACGATCGTGAAGTCAACCCCTAGGAACTTGACACGCACTCTGCACAAGTCCACAAGTTACGAGGCCAGCCCAACCATCTTGCAGAAGTGGAAGCAGATTGAAGTTGATCGTCAGTGCATCAAGGTGACCTCAAAAGGTACAGTCACGAGTCCGATCGCAGAGGATCTATGCCTTAAACTGAGTCCCGTTGAAGAACAGGACAGCCGACTCTGCAGCTGTGCTGTAACCAAGGACAACTCGCAGGATCATCAGTGCATTTGTGATTCAAGTGCTAAGAATCTGAAGGATAAACCTGTAATCTGTAATAAACGACGGCTTGTATTTGATCAGTGTAACAAAGAGGAAGGTACACAGCCTGCTAGCGCTCACATCAGGTCGACAACTCAAACCATTGCAGATACATTATCCGCAAAAAGGCGTAGCAGATGTGAAGAACTCTGTGAACCCACAGAAATTTGTGAAGCGATGCTTGATAAACACGCTGGACACTGTAAACAGGGTACGAAAGACCCCGAGAACTTCGTAAATGAGCCTACCACCAAGAGCTGTGTACTTAACAGACCTACCTCAAGAAGGGGCAAGAAGAGAAGCCACAAAACCAAACATCTGGAAGACACCCTACAGACAAAAATGTCCTGGACAGGTGCTTATGACAGGCTTGATGATATGATTGTCCAGCGAATGAATCAGGAAAAGGAGGACCGAGAACTGGCACTAAAGCTACAAAGACAGTTTGACAGAGAATGTCAAAAAGTGGACAGACACAAAATGAGTCGTAACAAATATGAACTCCGGTCCTGGGCTACAAATGATGGGACGGTAGGACACAATACACGCAGATCAGGAAGAATCTCCAAAAGAAACGAGCACTTTAACTACAGCTGTTAAAGGGACCTCCGGTTATGGTAGTGTTTTATTGTAATGATTTGTTGCAGTCACAAACATTTTCTTTGAGGCACTACATAGGCTTTCTCTGGATTAGTATTGCAAGATAAGGTATTTACTTTTTTGACTTTTCATCCAAAGCAACTTGTATTAATTGAGTCCACCTAGAGCAGAGGTGGCCAATCCTGTTCCTGGAGATCTTAAAAAGTTCAGTTTAAACCCTGATCAAACACAACTGAACCAGCTAATTAAGATCTTCAGGAGCATTAGATAATTAGAGACAGTTGTGTTGGATCAGGGTTGGATCTGAACTCTGCAGGTAGGTCTCCAGGACAGGATTGGGCACCCCTGTCCTAGAGCAAGCTGGGGTTAAGTGCCTTTGCTTGGGGCAAAATGGTGGGGCAAGTTTGGACTCTCAGCAACTTTCCCATGTATGGGGATCTGGATTTGAAGCTGCAATGTTTTGTTTCAAGCTCTGTTACTGTTAAACTGGCTTCTACTACTCAAAAAGAGAGGAAACTATGTGTATGTTGTTTGGGGGAAGAAAAACATACAGAATTGTTTATAAGGCTTTTTAGTACTTCAAGCCAGTGACGACAGTTCTCCTTACAATCTCTTTGTGCTCATCACAATCACAATTGCTCCTCAAGAAGTTTGTTTGCATGTTTAAAGGTTATCATTGGACATTTGTTGAAACTGAAGGTGTTTTGTACAAAATTGTAGCATGACCCTTTTTCTTTTGCATTTCCCGTTTCCAGTGGCTTTGAAAGATTTCTCTTGACATATCAATCTATCAGACTACTCATACAAATATAGATTTTGTTTTAATGTGAAATATTTACATGGAAACAAGTAAAAATTGTAGCCTTAGGCCAGAAAACTACTCAACACAAATACATAAATGCAAATTGTATGTAATCTGTTTACTTTGTTCTTGTTGTACTGTGGTGTAGTCAACCTCAGTAGTCAAGGCAGTGATAGAATTGCTTTCAAATGTTTGTGCCATTAACCAAAATGTATGTTTTTTTTTAAGCTGACTAGTTATGAATGTGTTGGCAGTTAAAGGACAAAATATACTTCGGTGTTTACGTGTGCGGTGTACAGTGCACTTGACGCAAATTTCACCACCAAAATAGTAGTCACACCATCTAGTTTTTGTACTTTGTACACGCAAGTCGCACATGTGAAATGATTTGGCTTTGCACTAAGCACTAAGGCTGTTGTTTCACAGTAGAAAACAAAACTAAAGAGACAGAAAAACAACAAAATAGCAGAGACTGCAACAACAACAGACGGTCCCATTGGCAAGCGCTTGTGTGAAAGGGTTATGAGATAGCAGCAACTTTAGTGTAAAAGAGTACAAATTTAGAGTACAACATTTGCATCTACCATAACTTCTGGAGAAAAATGGAGCAGACGCTGGACAAAGATGAAGCTTTCTAGAGCACGTGTCGACCACCTGCGTTTGCGCATGCTATCAAATGGAGCATACTTTGAAAGGTGTACGCGTTGCGTACAAACACGAAGTATACTTTGGGCTTAAGGTAGATTCTTCTCATTAATTTAGCTACATGGCTATTTATATGGCATCTGAAAACAGTGATTAACTGTTGTACAACTCCAATAGCAATTTAGTTACATCAAGGCAATTTAGTTACATCAGATAACTGATTATTCCTGTGCCTGCTATAGCACCCCTTGTGGCAGTGCTAAGAATGCAACACATGCTTGTGTTGCAGGCAGTACAAATTTTGTTACACACTTCATTGTGTAAAATCAAACTTGAGTAGCAAGAGTTTGCATTTGCATATTTGTGTAGAGTATGTTTTAAGCCTAACTGTGCTAATATGTTTTACACTATTAAATAAAATATCTATAAAATGTTTTTTAAAACACTAAAAGGCATTGTGTAACAGTGTTGACGTAGTTAATATTTCTAAAGAAATCTGATTGTTTTATTTGTCTTTATTTAAAATCTTTTTTCTTTTTTTTTTTCATTTTCTATCTTAAGTGTTTTGACACTCTCCAAACTGTAATCTTCATTTGGACACTTCTTCAAAAGATATAACACCACCACAATGACAATAACAACAAATCTAGCATGCTCACACAAGCAAAACAAGTATGAGAATTTGCTTTAAGACATTGGTTTTCTGTCATTGTATTTTTTTTATAGTTTATCCATGTTTCACTTTTAGCTTGATGTTCACACTACTCTTAAGGGCTACTTTCATTTCAGAACTTTGTCTATTAAGCTTTGATTACTAGAAAGATCTATTTTGTGGCTTGTGTCTGCCAAGAAAGCTTTGTTACTTTTACTGAAAAATGACACATTCAGTTGGATCACATGTAAATGCACATACATTTAATCCTGTCTACCTTTGATCTTGATCTCTTTTTTTTTTTTTTAATTACAAACAGGTTCATTTCTATACTGTATACTTTGTAATGTGCCAACATGTCTGATTTCTGCAAATCAGGCAATCTTTCCTTTGTGTATGTTTTATTTTATTTTTTTTATTATTATTATTATTTTTTTTTTTTAATTTAGGTAATTTAAGTTATATACAATTTTGTAGGCTACCAGGTGTACTATTGGAGAAGATAAAACAGATTTTTATGCATTACTGTACTATTTTGGAAATATGACTTGCCTATATTGATACTGATGTAATAGGAACTGTTTCTGACGGGCTGTCAAAGCACTTGGATTGTCTTCCATTGTTGAAAGGTATTGCTGGATTTGAAAGAGAATGTTGCATATGTTTGGATTCTGTGGAGATGTAAAGCACACATTATATTTATTTGAACAGTACTTTGTAATGTCATCTTTTTAAATATTGCATTTAAAAAAAAAAGGATTTTCTTGTTTTAGTCAACAAAACACTATGATCATTATAACTGACTTGACAGGAATGAAATAATGTAGCATTCATTCAGAATTTATAGATAAGTTTTTGCCTTTTGTGTTTTCAAAAGTATTTAAAATAATTTTGCTTTGTTTTTTTATTACACAACTTATTAGATGTATATATATGTATATGTATGTATGTTTCTGTCTTTTCTAAAGGTATTCATTGTTAACTTTTTTTTATTTATTTATTTTTTATACATTTGCCAATCATTCTTTTCATATTTTGCCATGTTTACCTTGAAGGAATTCATTGAGGAAAAACAAAACAAAACAAAACAAAACAAATTAAAGCTGCAGTCCGTAACTTTTTTTTTTTTTTTTTGGTTAAAAATGATCCGAAATCAATATTTGAGAAAGCACATAACCAGCCAATGTTCAAAACTATCGCCTTACTTTAGCCTGATTCACAACGGTTAGCTTATAATAATGTTTTCTAATTTGAGTGGCACGGGTAGGTTTCCGCGGGAAATTCGAGCATGGCACTGCGTCATTACGTCACATCTGTAAACATGAAGAAGTTTTCCCGGCTACTAGGCTCATGGCACGTGAGGATCCTGCAGGTGGTGGATCATTTATAGCCTTTTCTCACAGCAGCTCGAATAATTAAATTTATCATTTTAATGGCGGATTGTAATCCAGAAAGGATTATGTGTTTATGAAACATGTGAATGAAATTAAATTATATTCCAGTTTTAAATGTGGTTCTGATTACAGATAGCCAACGTGGGATTACACAAGTTTTTGTATTTTAAATAGAACCAGTTTGAAGGAAGATTAATTTGCTTTTTGGATTAAAAGAATTCCTTAATATGAAGTTTGAATGGTATGACAATTAGATATTAGACTACAGAAATTGAAATCTACACGCTAATACTATACTCATAGTCACGCAATGCTGATGTTGTTAACATTAATAATTTGAGAACAAAGTATAATAATAATACTTTGCACAGTTAGATGTGATATGAGCTAACTGATATTTAGATTTAATCACTGTTGGTAGCGCGATTTATTGTAATGTTTTTTACCTCAGTTGGGCAGAACAAACATGGCAGACTTGTTACTTACTTGTTAAGATGGCAAATTACGGTGAAAATTCTGATTTGGGTCATATATTCCAAGACATAGGCAGTAAATATCCACACCGGTGCAGTGACTGACAACCACACATTCACCTCAAAACATTAGATTCATCCGCGCTGGAGCCGTGCCGGAACACCGGATCACAACCCCGCGCACTGAAGATAATTCCGCAAGAAACTGCAATTCCAGGTTTTCGAACATAGAGGGCGACAAAGAGGTAAAAGTTACGTACTGCAGCTTTAATAAAGGAAGATAAAAGTTAAATGAGAATTGGAGGTCTTGTGCCTGGCTGCATGAAGCACCTTAAGTGTAATTTTCCCTTAAGATCGCCCTTAAGTTTTCCTTACAATTAAGGGCGTTGAATAAAATATACCTTAAATGACACTTAAGGGTTTCTTTAGGTGAAGCCTCATAAACCCTTAGAAGTTATCCCTTAAAGCCCATTAAGTGTTGCATAAAGCACCTTAATTGTCATTTTCATAAGTATAAAATAAGGTATGGAAAATGTCACCTTAAGTGTTACACAGCGAGCGGATTCAATCCTAAAGTCTTCTACAAGACACAATCGGCCGCTTTATAACAGATTTTAATTTAGGCATTATTCACATTAATCAAATTACATACAGCTAATAGCTCAAACGTGAGTGCGTCATGCGAAAACACATTTATATTCTATAGTATTTTATTCCTGTATTTTCCTACATATTATCTGGGAGATGACTTGAAAAACACACATAATATATATATATATATATATATATATATATATATATATATATATATATATATATATTTTCGCAATCGTGTGTTTATTGTGTTTACATTTCTGCTTTTTATTCAGTTTAGCTGCAGCGATCGCTGCTGTATTCCGTCATAAGATACTGTCTTCTATGAGTCCGGATTGGACTTTCAGCGCGACAGCGCCCTCAGGCTTCGAGTATGAATGAAAAATACACTACATAGGAGTGTTTAGCGCTTCATAATGTTCACATCGCCTCGTTTTGGATACGAATAAAATGACTATCTTGTCTCTTTGCATTTAAATATAGATTTATTCACATTAGTCCCTGAAAATTGTATGTTTCTGTGAAAACTTACACCACTATCTG
Organism: Spinibarbus caldwelli; assembly: GCA_039654775.1. Classification (NCBI taxonomy): domain Eukaryota; kingdom Metazoa; phylum Chordata; class Actinopteri; order Cypriniformes; family Cyprinidae; genus Spinibarbus; species Spinibarbus caldwelli. The sequence continues at coordinate 26,933,970 of CM077252.1, read as the reverse complement.
CATTAACAAATAACGTGTCCATGGCAACAGTAGATTTTTATTTTTTTTTAAAGGCAAAAATTGCCATGAAATACTTAACGGTTTCCATTAACTAAGGGAATGGTTTAAGGGATTGTATGCAACACCCTTAAGTCATTCCCTTAGGCTTGGGGAAATCACACCTTAAGTGTCATACTTAAGGGAAAAACTTAAGGTGCTTTATGCAACTAGGCACTGGCCTTTATTTCATAGTTTGACAAATATACCTCTGCATATATAGCTCTGCAAAGAAAGGTGCTAAATGTAGGCTACCTGAAAGAAATAACTCTCTATAGGTATATTATCTTGGTGGAAACCCTGGATCAGCCTGGGATTGGTGACTTTGGGACACAAACCCTGGGGACTCAAAAAGTGAAATGGATAAATCTCTTGGGCAGATAAGGTTTTTTTTTTTTTTTTTTTTTTTTTTTTGGAAGTTTTACCAAATAAATGCTTAGGTTCTCAAAGTCAGCCTAGGCCAAAATCAAAATGTTTTGTTCTGATAAAGCATTGTGGTCTGGAACAAGAAAATCAGCGTTCAGACCATAGACTGTAAAAAAAAAAAAAAAAAAAAAAAAAAAAATCATAAAAATAAGGACAGAAAAGAATATTCTGGATTTTTTTTTTTAATTTATTTATTTATTTATTTTTATTGTTATTACAAAACACAAAAGAGGGAAACAAGATATGAACACATTTCCACAAAGAACAATCATAAAAATAAAGACAATATTCTAGAATTCGAATATAAAAGAATTGCCGTTTTTACCGCAGAGGGATAAACGTCATCGCGTCTAGCCAATCAAAGAGCTCGTCCTTGCCACTGTATCCGGCGCTCTGTTTCAGATCGATTTCTATTGGACGGTTTTTGTGTGATTTTAGCCAATCACAGTCACCCAGGTCACAGCAAATGTACAGGAAGAAAAGATGGCGGCGAGGAACGGAAAGAATGGTCTACTGGAAAAAGTAAGAAATCTTTATTGTATTCCGCATTTTTAGAGATACATTTATATTAGCGCAGCCATCCGTAGAGCCCAACAGAAATGAATTATTTCATATATGTTTCATCTTTTGCACTCGTTACTCTGATTGTTGATGCGACCGTCGCTCTTGTTTGCGTGTTAGGGGCCAAAACGTAAACTTGTACAAATGGATGCACATTATTCATTGCGCATTTGTTTGTTATTAAATGAGCATGTATATTAAAACCTTTAGATGTCGTTTACATGTGTAGACACAGAAGATTACACAACACTGCACATCAGTTTCATCATTAGTATCATCTTCAGCGTGAAGACGCAAGCATATGCTGTTAGAAACTAGGAAGCTGATGTCAAATGTGGCTTTATTTGCAGTTGAGACATGTACATATTTCCATTTGTCTTTCATTTCCTTTACTCAAAATGCATATTAAAATATTTAATGTGATCAGAAACTCACGCTCTGTCAGAAGCGGGTTTATCATATTTTAAATAAAACACTTCATGTATTTAAATGCACGAGCTTTTAAAAATCCCCCCTTTAGGATAAAATGCCAAGGGAAAAAAATCAGTAACTCATCTGACCAACCATATCATTTAAAAGGAAACCTATATTGCATGCACTTTTATGCAAGCTTTATAAATGCAAAATACCCTTGCGTTTTCAAAATAATCATTTTTAAGCAGTTTTTTTTCCCTCTATCACTTGTTGCAAATGTTTTCTAACTAAACTAGTTGTTAATGTGTTGTAAGATCCAGTCAGTAATACTGGTTTTAGTTTCACAAAAACCCAAAACAGTACCTTTTAGAGTCTGATGTGTCTGAAAGTAATGACTTGCTGATGGCAGATGGCAGATGTTTATTCACTAACTGATGACTCATTTGGTGAAGGATTCATTGAACTGATAACTTGTTAATAACACAAGTCTTTTTGAGGGATTCATTAAAAGAATCATGCTCCACTAGTTGCAGCCGTATGTTTCTGAGTCCAGCCAGTGAAGACACTGCGATAGAAAGATGTATTGTCTTTGCATTTTTATATCATCATGTTCGCTTCAAACTGACAACTCCGATAACTATAATTTACTTTATGCATGTGAATTTAGCAACAACTCAGACTGTGTTTAGTTTGCATTCCTATGTTTTCTGCAAATATGAAAGTTTTAAAAGTAATTTGGCGTTTGACAGTGAGATCTAAAATCGTGTGTATCTGTAGTGTATCTCAATTAATTCTTTGATTTCAGTGGAGGATTGATGAAAAGCCGGTCAAGATCGACAAATGGGATGGTGCAGCGGTGAAGAACTCTCTAGATGATGCAGCTAAGAAGGTGTGTATTTTTCTATGTATAAAATTATGGTAGAATAAATAATTATAATGCATTTGTTTGATCAAAAATATGATAAAAACAGTAATATTGTGAAATTATTTAAAATATTTTTTGTGACATTACTCCAGTCTTCAGTGTCACATGATCCTTCAGAGATGTATTATATTATATGATATTTAGTACTGTCAATCGATTAAAAAATATTAACTAATTAATCACACTGAAATTCTGAAAAAATCGCAGTTAATCCCACCTAACATTAAAATTTTTAAATATACTTTTATATTGCAATAATTTTATATTCAATCTTCAAATTAATGTAAAAACAACAAAGACAGTATATTTTTGATATAAAAATATTTTACCCATTGACTATAGCCATTCAACATTACAGTATAATTGAGAGCTATCAATTTTAACATTTATTAGTCTTTAAAAAAGTATCTTCTAATTTAAGTGAACTTAAAACAATCTTCACATAAACCCATTATAATAAATGTCATATTTACCTGCGCCCTTCAGCAGAAATATAGCCTACAGAAATTGAAATTGAAGTTATAAAACACTAAATTCTAAATTAAATATAGATGAATCCTTAAAGCTTTAAAAGTTTCCTCTTTTTTCTTTTTCTTTGATGAACAGACATCACAGCAGCTGGTTATTACCAGGACAGTTTTGAAAACCATTTCAGAGACATGTTCTTAAATGTGATTCATATATAGTAATATATATTGCATGCATGCACAGTTTTAAGGCAGCTTTAGTCACCTTTTTGGTAACTTTTTTTATTATTGGTAACATGACTTAACTGACATTGCATGCACGTAGTTTATTTCGCGTTTTGATATGAAATGATACAGGCTACACCATTGTGCGTGCAATTGAAGATTTCGCACTCTGAGCACAGTACCGTTTCCGCGCTCGTTTGACTCACACCTGCCGCTGAAGTGAAGTTGGAGAACGTGTCTGAAACGTCTCCTGTTTGATGTGGTCGTAAAAACATTCTGCGACTATATAAATGCACTTCTTGTCAAGAGAAAAAGTGACAGAAACAGCAGTTGTGAGTGAGGTGGCCATCCCTAGCCCCGCCCCTGCATTAATTGCGTTAAATATTTTTCAACTGAAAAAATTAAATAATTAAACGTGCTAATTTTGACAGCACTTATTATATTATATAAATTCGGTGCATCCCTAATTCTGATCTCACCTGTACGTGGGTGGATATTTATCGTGTTTTTTTTTTGCCTATTTTTGATTTTTGTTGTAAACTTGTGCATTACATGAGTTTCAAATTCATCACCTTTCTGTTTCAACCATAGGTTCTGATTGAAAAATATGGCTGCATTGAAAACTTCAACTTAGTCGATGGACGTCTGTTCATTTGCACGATCTCCTGCCTTTTCGCCATTGTAGCTTTAATTTGGGATTACCTGCACCCGTTCCCAGAGTCCAAGCCTGTGCTGGCATGCTGTGTCGTTTCATATCCTTCACTGAGCAAACTCCAAACAGAATGGAGATGACAATTTGCATTGGCGGTTTGACAGTGTAAATGAACATAAACTTAGCACTGCTTCAGTTCTTATCCTTAACAGATCTACACATACTTCATAATGATGGGGATTTTGACCCTCTACACCTCTTACAAAGAGAAGAACAACTTCCTCGTGGCCATGCAGAAGGACCCAGCTGGCATGGACCCGGATCACATCTGGCAGCTCTCCTCGAGCCTAAAAAGGTGATTTTTATTTATTTATTTTTTTTTTTTCTCCTTTAATTTATTAAAGGGATAGTTCACCCAAAAATGAAAATTCTGTCACTTATTACTCACCCTTATGTCTTTCCACCCCTGTAAGACCTTCGTTCATCTTCGGAACATGAATTAAGATATTTTTGATAAATCTGAGAGCTCTCTGACCCTCCATAGACAGCAACACAACTGCAGTGTTCCCAGTCCCAGAAACGTAGCAAGGACATCGGTAAAGTAGTCCATGTGACATCAGTGGTTCAACCATAATTTTATGAACCCACGAGAATACTTTTTGTGTGCAAAGAAAAGAAAAATAACTTTATTCAACAATTCTTCTCCTCATCCCGTCTGCAGCGGTGCGCCGCCATCGTGGAGAGTATCTATCATACGCTTATGCATATGCTTGCTTCCGCTTCATGTAAACGACACATGCGCGTTGACGCATACACGTGTTACGTAAGCAGCAGCGCCATGCGCATACGTTGTTTTGTTTACATGAAGTGGAAGCTTATACTGTCTTTGTTGTTTCTGCATTAATATGAAGATTGAATGTGAAATTATTGCAATTTAGAAGTATTTTTAAAAACTAATGTTAGATGGGATTAATCGCAATTAATTTCAGAAAAAAATTTGATTTAATTAATTTTTTAATCGATTGACAGCACTAGTAATTAAAAAAATTCTTAGCAATAATTTGCAATCTTTTTTTAATTATAATACAATTACTTTTGCTATCAAACACAGTTTTAGTTGATTGAATAAAAAAAAGGGTAACACTTTACAGTAAGGTGTCATTTTTTAACATTAGTTAATGTATTAACTAACATGAACAAACAATGAACAATGCATTTATTACACGGTTTATTAATCTTTGTTAATGTTAGTTAATGGAAATACAGTTGTTCATTGTTTGTTCAAGTTAGTTCACAGTGCATTAACTAATGTTAACAAACACAACTTGTGATTTTAATAATACATTAGTAAATGCTGAAATTAACATGAACTTAAATTAACAAATGCTGTATAAGTATTGTTCATTCTTAGTTCATGTTTACTAATGTTGTTAACTAATGAACCTTATTGTAAAGTGTTACCAAAAAAAGATATAAAAGGAATTCCATTAGGGCTGTCACTAAAGATTGTTTTGGTAATCGAGTAATCGGTCTATAGTTAGGATGATTAATATAATATATATCTCACTATATTGCCAAAAGTATTGGGTCACCCCCTTCTAATGAACAGGTTTGACTACTTTAGTAATTTCCATGAGTACAAATCTTAGTGTTGAAGCATATAATGATATTCTAGGGAATTGTGTGCTTCTAATTTTAAAGCAACAGTTTGGACAGGACCTTTTTCTATTCTAACATGACAATGCCTCTGTGTATAAGGCAAGGTTCAAAAAGAAATGATTGATTCAGTCAGTGTGGAAGAACTTGACTGGTCTGCAGAAAGCCAAGTCCTAATCCAAGCTGAACACCTCTGGTGTGACTTTAAATGCAGATCTTGAGCCAAAAACTCTTTACCAAACACCAATGTACACTGCGTTCCAAATTATTATGCAAGTGATATATCAATAGGATTTCGGTACAATAAAGAATCAGATTTTTGTTTGTGTTGTTTTTCACATCTTTTTAGTTAACTGGTATCAATCTCAGACAGGTTTGTTCAATAGTTTGCCAGTTCTTCTTAGGTAAATAGAAACCCTACTTAAAGAGGTTGTTCCACATTATTAAGCATGTCACAGTTCTCATGAAATATGGTGAAGAAAAAAAGATCTTTCTGAAGATGAAAAGTATGAAACAATGCAATGTCTTGCAAAAGACATCAAAACAAACAATATTTTGCAAAAAGCAAATAGAAATTATTTAACTGTCAAAAGATTTGTGAGTGACTTGGAGCACAAAAGATCTTGGTCAGATAAAGACTTAAGCAAAGTTTTTGTCAAACAAATGAACTGTATTGTAATAGCAGCTGTAAAAAAGCCACTGCTGAGCAGCAAACAGATGTTTGAAGCTACTGGAGTCTCAAGATCCTCTCCATGCAGACTGGCAGTTGTGTGTAAAGCTGCGTTTCAGTCACTGCTAACCAAACCTCACAAAGAGAAACCTGCACGGTGGCTGTAGAAATACATTTTCAAACTGTTTAGCACCATGATATTTATGCAGCATGGCATAGTGTGTTGTCCTGCATGAAAATCCTTTTATTTTCGAGAGCACTATTCTTCATTTTATACCACAGCAGAATAAGGTTAGTTATGAACTCCACATATCTTGCAGAAGTCATTTTTACATCCTAAAATGACCTTATATCTCACTTCCCAATATTCCAACCCAAATCATCACCCACCGCCTTCATCAACTATCAGAAATCCATTTATCTGGAGCATCCATTATACTGCAGCATTCGTGAATAAAACTATTTAAAAACAAGTGAATAAAACTATTTAAAAACAAGTCTTCATGTATTTCTACAGCCACCATGCAGGTTTCTCTTTGTGAGGTTTGGTTAGCAGTGACTGAAACGCAGCTTTTTTTTACAGCTGGTATTACAATACAGTTCATTTGTTTGACAGAAACTTTCCTTAATAAATCTTTCTTACCAAGATCTTTTGTCCTCTAAGTCACTCACAAATCTTTTGACAGTTCAATAATTTCTATTTGCTTTTCGCGAAATATTGTTTGTTTTGATGCCTTTTGCAAGACATTGCATTGTTTCATACTTTTCATCTTCCGAAAGATCTTTTTTCCTCACCATATTTCATGAGAACTGTGACTTGCTTAATAATGTGGAACAACCTCTTTAAGTAGGGTTTCCATTTACCTAAGATGAACTGGCAAACTATTGAACAAACCTGTCTGAGATTGATACCAGTTAAATAAAAAGATGTGAAAAACAACACAAACAAAATTCTGACTCTTCATTGTACCGAAATCCTATTGATATGTCACTTGCATAATAATTTGGAACGCTATATATATATATATAAAATATAAAATATATATATATATATATATATATATATATATATATATATAATTTATTTATTTATATTTATTTATTTATTTTAATTTTAATTTTTTTTTTTTTTTTTTTTTTTTTTTTGGTAGTTAAAAAAAAATAGACCCAAGTGAAAAATGGCCCTTAAATTACTTATAGGGTTAATATCACCATAGTGCCTTTCAACCCTCACAATACTCAATTTTTTTTTTTTTAATTTCCCATTTGCTTTGTCATTTCATAAATAGTAGACACTCAAGTACTATAGAAACACATTAGCTGAGCTCCCACACATTTATGTAGATAATTATGGGCCATTATTCGAAGCATAAACCATAAGATATTTCCACCCTGTCATGGACATATATATATATTAGTGTTAAATACATTTTCATTGCAAAATTAAGATGCAAATTATGTTTTCTGAAATGTATGATGTCCCTTTCCTAAGCAGGGTTATTTGTTTGATTTCAAATTATAAATACATAAAAGATTTTATGTAAACCATGTGTTCTTAAAGAAACTCATTCAATTCGCACATGTATTTTTTTTCTTTTTTTCCTTATTTGGAGAAAACTGTGATATTTTGATGCATTTTTTTGTTTGCATATTATTGCCCCCACACCAAGCTATTGAACACACTGGATTATATAGATATGATTGAATTATTATTTAAAATATTTTTGTAAAATATCAAGATGAAAGGGTGGACCAGCACATGACGGTGTGGACACATAAATTAGAACACACAAATCATGACAAAATATGACAATGAAATATTTATGAAACATTTATTGTAATATAATAATAATAATAATAATAATAATAATAATAAATAATATAATTACATCTTCAGTCACATTGATATACCCCCCCATTCATTTGTTATAGAATACATTATCATATTAGCTTACAAAAAACTGTGACTAGCTAAATAGTCTGGTTGTTGAAGAGAATTTGTTATATTTAAACTTACATATTTTGAAAATACTGTATTCTAATTACTTCTGGCATATTTTATGCCGACAGGGTGGACATGTTAAGCTTTGGCAAAGCAAGTAAGCAAACTCATACGAAGAAAATTTGTCAATTGACCAACTTACTCACCTCAGCCTTTGAAATTCCCGCCACTGAGGAGACAAAAAATCTGTTGTCCTGATGTCACTAAAGGGGATGGCCTTTTCTTAAAGAGGATTTCCCAACAGGACAGGGTGGACAACCATTCAAGGGATATGGACAAACTCTTCTTTATTATTCAAATAAAAATACCGTTTTTATTCAAATAAAAATATCGCTTTTATTATCAAATGATCAATACACTCAAATTGAGTTTAACAAAAAATTAACAATATTAATAGAGAACAATTTTTAACTTTGATTTGACTGTATTCTACTCTCATTCAAATTTAATGAGCAGTGCATGGGACATAGCAAAATAACACACATCCTCTTACACAAAACATCTAAAGAGCCCAGTAATGCTTTTGTAATGAATATAAAAACTTAGCCTAATATAACACACCCTTTCATAGTCATTTTTATGTTAAGTTATCATGGCAAATGAGTTATGTACAGGACACCAAAAGGCACCCTACTGTGATATTGACCCTATAATACATATATAATGAGAACAAAACTGTTAAAATACATAATTTATTATAAACAATGGAGCTAATGTACATTATGCATTATAACAAATGGAGTTGTGATTGATAAGCTGAATTTTTCAGACCACATTGCTAAAACTGCCCGGTCCCGCAGATTTGCTTTATATAATATTAGGAAGATCAGGCCCTTTCTTTCGGAATATGCAACTCGGCTCCTTGTTCAAGCTCTTGTTCTGTCCAGACTTGACTATTGCAATGCTGTCTTGGCAGGTCTTCCAGCCAATTCCATCAGACCGCTACAATTAATCCAAAATGCCGTTGCAAGATTAATCTTTAATGAACTGAAAAGAACGCACATCACACCTCTGTTCATCAATTTGCACTGGGTCAAATAAATTGAGTCAAATAAATTACCAATTTATTTGATTCAATAATTCAATGAACCGCTCATAAAAACAGTCATTTGCTTTGTTTCTTAATGAATCAAATGGTTTGAACAAATTGTTTGAATGAATGATTCAATGAGTCAGTTATTAAGACAGGGTAGTGCTGCCACCTACTGGCAGACCTAAGCCATTGTACCAACATTAAAACACACTCATAATATTGCCTAAAATTATCTAAAATAAGATTTTATTTTTTGTCAGTATTGCACAGCACGTGGTAGAACAAACCCCTAGGCATAAATGTTAAACTTCTGTATTGTACAAAGCACCTTAGTTACTGCATAGCAATGCCATTTTTCAGAGAGAGAGAGAGAACAAAAAAATATAAAAAACCTTCCTGAAGTGTAATTTTTCTAAATCTAAATTGGTTGCAACTAACGGACTTGTTTCCATTAGGTTTGATGACCAGTATACGTTAAGAATTTGTTTCACTGATGGGAAAACCAAGAAGTTGAGGGAAATGGAGTTTACGAAGTCAGTCGGGGCGTTCTTCGACGAGAACGGGACGCTGGTGATGGACCAATTTGAGAAATATGTCTCAAAGCTTCATGACACACTGGCCACAGACAAGAAGACAAAGTAACGTTTAGTAGAAACTGACGGCACCGGCCTTCAGCGACCGAGCACACGCAGTACGGTGGCTTTAGTGGGACAAAACACAGATGTTATTCAGGCTAGTGAGTGTTATCAGTTTAGCTCACAACTGTAACATTACATAAGGTCAACACAGTGTTTTTTTTATTGGTTCTGTTAAAGAAATGGTCCAATTTTTATTTATTTTTTATTTTTTTTGTAAACTTTTTTTTTTTTTTTTTTTTTTTAAGGCAAATTCAGTTTTGTGTTTCAATTTAATGCTCTTATTAAAAATCCAGACATTTCTACAACAAGCATAGATAAGAAAAACAGTCTTCTACAATATCATTAGATTTTAGTTAAATTTAAACGCTCACTTTAAAGAAATAGTTCACCTAAATATGAAAATTTGGTCAAAGTTTTTTTTTGTTTTGTGTTTTTTTTTTTTTTTTTTTCTCTTGTAATCGCGAGCAGTTCCCATAAAGTTTTTAGGTGTTGGGAGGATATTTATATTTTCATAAAGCAGAATAAGTCACTCCTTACTTTAGGAGTGTTTTTGGAGGTGACCTACATTAGTTTTCCCATATTTCATGACGCCTTGTGAAGATGTGTATATGTATATTTTGTCCCGAGCCTTATTAAATGTGTCTTTTCAATCTGCACATTTTTTTTTTTCTTTTTTCTATTCTGAAATTTACTTGTTTAGGCTTTGAGTGACAGTCACAAGCAAAAAAGGGACTTTGTCCATCTGTTGTGTTGTCCCCTTGCCGCTTTGATACTTTGTGTTCGGCCATTTAAGCTTAAACCAGGGATTTATTAAACCAGTTTTATGTTCCTTTTTTTTTTTTTTTTTTTTTTTTTTTTTTTTTGACCATTGGATCAGTTTTGACCTGTTTTCACACTCAGGAGTGAATGGACCTTAAATTCCTGGTTTTCTTTCTGTGTTCTGTCAACAAAAAATTTCAAGATGATTTATCTATAATTTATTTTGAAAGACCAGTACATCTGGAAGCAGTTTGTTTCTCCACATTGTGAAATATTAGGCTTGCTGAATTCAACAAAGCATTTCTAGCATTTTTGTCTAATGATATTCAGCTTTAGCTACCCATATTGTATGTGCCTGTTATCAAACAAGAAAAAATTATCAAATAAAGTGATAAGGCATTTTTACATTTCTGTTCTGATGTCAATATTTTATTTTAGTACCTTTTCCAGATCTGATTTATTCTTTTTTTGGCCACCACCTTTACTCATTTTCCAGTTAAAAATTCATATTCTGATTGAATATTTACATGACAAGATTATTGCTATATTAGTCACCATTATAAAAAATAGGAATGCACCATGTAAATGGTTTCAACATTTAGTTTAAGCCACTTTCTTTTTTTTTTCTTTTTTTTTCTTTTTTTTTTTCTTTTTTTTTTTGTTAAATACAAATTACCGTAAAGTTACGTTGCATAGGTGGCACAGGAGAGCTTTTAAAGTGGTATTTAGGTGTATTTACACACAGTATTTCATGCTGCTCGGAGGTGAAATGAATGCATTTACACAGCATACTTAATACTAGAGGCTGAGATGGGTCAGAACAGGTTTAATTTAGTCTGGCTCTTATGCAGCATTACATTTTTAAACATTACACATTTTTTAACAGACTCAGCAGCCTTAGCTCTGCAAAGATGGGTGGTTTTATTTATTTTATAGTATTCACTTTTTTAAAAAAAAATGTCTTAATTTAATTGAATTTACATAACTATTTCACCCAGACTTGCTTTCAGACAAACATACAGAATATTTTATAAAAATAAATATTTAGTATGTTTGTGATTCAAAATTCCAGTTACTACTGTCATATGCCAGATGACTGAGATAATTCTAGAAACCATAATATTGTCTTCATTCAATGCAAATGAAATTTAGCACCATATTCCCATAAAATCCTATTTATTTCAGCTCAGAATTAAAAAAAAAAAAAAAAAAAAAAACACTTTCTTACAATCAACTGCAAGCACACATTCAGAACTGCCTCTATCCACTCAACAACCGAAAAATAGAACCAAGTTCCCCTCCTACATTTTTTTTTCAACAATCCTTTTCACTCAAATGTATCACATGGAAGAAAAATACATTACAATTTTAAAATCAACTGTGCAAGGTTTGCATGTTAGATTACATACCATATAACAACTGTAATTGAGGTACAACAAATGATATCTGAAAAACACTAGTAGAATTTTTAGCATAGGCCTTGTATACTCTGAAAGTGAGTCTGTGCCCTAGACATTATTGTGACGGCAGAGCCTGTGTAAACAGATCTGTGGGGGTTTGTTCCATTGTGCTTCTAACACGCTGACCGACTAGCATATGCACAGATGGAATGACTCACATTTGGTCCCATCCAAAAAAGTGGATCTGTGAGTCTGATCCTGCACGTGCTTCTAAAACACTGCAAACAATACACTGCATTAGTTACACTCCACCTTTGAACTAGTTGGAAATATATTTTAGATTTCTGTTTTAAATTTGAATATGACTGATTTCAAAGTCCCACACATTTACATAATACACATTAGACTACTTTTTAAACTAAATAGGCAAACAGGTTACCTTTCGAGATTATTGTTATTTTTTTTTTACCTGGTCATAATTTTTTAAATGGTGTAACATAACATGAGAGCCTATGGAAGCCCATTTCTTCCAATGAATAAAATTTTTTTAAAAAAGATAATTGCGACTTTTTATCTCACAATTCTGACTTTTCTTCTTGCGTTTACATATCACAGTTGTGACTTTTTCTCGCAATTGTGAGTTTACATCTTGCAGTTCTGACAGAATTGTGCGATATAAACTCATAATTGCGAGTTACAAAGTCAGAATTTACAGATATATCGCACGCAATTCAGACTTCATACACAGTTAAAAAAAAAAGAAAGAAAATATAATTGTAAGCTATTTTTTCATCAGAATTGGACTTGCAATTCTAACTCACAATTGCAAGCCTATATCTCACAATTCTGAGAAGAGAAGTCAGAGTTGCGGAATATAATCATGCAATTGTGATAAAGTCAGAATCTCGCATCTCGTTCTTCTGACATTATAACATGCAATTCTGAGAAAAAAGTTGCACATTTATTGTATTACACAACTGACATTCTGAAGAAAAACTGTATATATTTCTTTAATAGTTAATTTTATTTAATTGAAATACCAAAAAATTACAACACAAAGTATTCAGCAATCCAGCTGCTTCATGACTAAACTGCTAAAAGACATCAAACTTGCATTTGCGCTCTATGTGTTGGATGGGATTGTTTGCTAGCTGTTACTAGATAGGCCTATGTAGGTCAGTGAACTCTTGTTGCTCAATGCAGGTCATACCCTGAAAACCAAAGCTGAGCAGCTTTCTCCATTAATCCAATTAGAGCAAATACCAAACACACTACTGCATGTATACAGTGACCAGTCTAATAATAGACAATAGATCAATCTATTTTGAGTACATATTGGCTGATCCTTTTGACAATCAAAATGTATATCTTATTAGCTGTAACTTTTGCTGTGTTTTTGCTCAGTTTCATATCAGGTGATGGTTTAACTGAGGTGGTGACAGAAGAGTGCAAACTTTTGGTGACATTTTGCAGCAGAAATCATTCTTGAGGTGCGATCACATTTACCGTTGCTCGGAAAAATTTTGCGGCCGAAATCCAGTCAGAATCTCTGCAGGATCAGGAGTTTTGCACGAGAGCGAAAAAGTTCACGAAGCAGATTTCACTCTCGTGAATTAACACGATTTCACCTCGGTTACCAACAAAAAACTGCTTGCTTTGAAAGTGGCTTCATACATTTCTACATTATTGACAATAGACCATTTTGCATGCAAAATTTGGCTAATGTGACCGCACCTTTACGCTAACATTCGTAAATCAACACAGCATTTCTAATGTTCTGTGAAAGAAGAGGTTCTGCATGCCGTCTTGGTAAACAGGAGCGTCTTCATAAAAGTTTAAATCGCAAAGCACAGCACCTAAAAAAAGAACAAATATATTGATAAATATAAAGTTTAGAATAAAAATATTAAATTGAGAATATATATATATATATATATATATATATATATATTGTTGACAGATTGCTCCATAGTCTTCCATTGTAAGTGAATTTATGCAAATATTTTGTACAAATCATTGTATAATGTAATTCACAGCATGCAATAAACATCATAACAAAGCAAAAAATCTATGCAATGATGTCCACTGAAGAATATTTGAGTACCTGTATCTTCGAGGGCAACCATGGTAGCCAATCATGTACTCCTGTGCATAGCAGTGCTTCCTGCACAGCCCTCGATATCCACAAGTCCAGCCCTGCACATCTGTGTTGTCAGCTTTCAGGAAAAGTTAAAACGGAGTTAAAACATAAGCAAAGCCACAATCCATGTTGTCCAGCAGTCATAACTGTATAGTGTTAGTAAATAATGTCATTAATCAACAAATGCACATCAGCAGCCAAACATTTCTTGGAATAATAGATCAAGACTTGTTATATTGTATTGTTTACATGCAGCTGTACCTTCACCCGCTGTCAGCAGCAGCAGAGTTATAATAATCAGTCCCAGTGCCCTCATGTTGTAGCTCATAGTATCTGTGGCCAGACGGTTGACGGCTCTCACATTTATATTGTACAGCAGCTCTGGTGGAGGGGAGGGAGGGTGGCTGTGCACCCAGTCAATGCTACTGTAAATAACATAGTTTTCATTCCACTGATGAATATGTGTCTGTATTTTCTGTCTAATCACAGCATGTTTTGAAAAGAACCCGGTTTACCCATAATTTAAAGCTTGTCTGCGGTTTCATAACTTGTTATGCCCATTGTATAAACATGCAAAGAAAGAAATAATATTTGTATTAAATATAAAAACAGCTTTTATTGGTTTGTAATAATCTGTTCTTAAATGTGATATAGTTCAAAATTGAAACACTTTAGCCTTAAAAAAGTCTAATAGGCTGCTTATGTCATGCATGTCAATATATAGTGATGTAACACTGCATTGTGGTTGCAGATTTTTCTTTCAGTACACTATATACACATGAGCTGTTAATATGGTACATTTTGCCTGTTTAAGTACAATTGTTTTAGGAAGTATTTTATGCCTACCTCAATCACACTATTACATAAAAGTACAGATGGCAAAAATTATATATTTTTAGAGATAAATGCTACATTCAGAACTACATTTTTTATACTATAATTGATGGATGTGTATTAATTGGTTATAATGGTTTATTAATTGGATTTGTAACAGAATTCCATTCTTTCTTTCTGCTTAATATACATTTCATTATATCACATAATATGTTGTTTTGTACAAGTTATGGGACATTTTATGCTAAGACCTGATCAGAATCACTGCTGATAGGAATATCATTAATGTAAAAAAGTAGACTGCACCATTATGATTAGAATGACCTGATTTTTTCACACTTATATGTGTGTTTCTGCAGTGGAAACTCATTGATAAACAGGTAGTTGTGCAACTGCGTACAGCCAGGATTGCTGTCAGCAAAAATGCACTATTCAGGACTGCAACAGCAACAGCAGCTCACATGCAAAACCTTGTGACTAGGACACACACACACACACACACACACACACAACCCATCCACACTCAAAAAAAAGTGTTGGGTAAAGAACCTTACCTAACTGAACATTCTTCCATGTTATGTATGTATGTATTTGTTCATTTATTTTTATAATAATAATAATAATAGTAGTAGTATATTTAATTTAATTTATATTCTCACAATAAAATGGGTATAAATTTAAATGAGTATGATAATGGCTGTTCACTTCTCTGCCACTAAAATGTAATTTTCAGTAATCAGCCACCAGAGGGAGAGGGTGAATTAAACCAGTTCTCTGTGCATTCAGTATTGATAAGAATAAAAAGTTGAGCAGTGCATTAACTATATTTAATTTCTATTTAAAGGCTCAGAGTAATGAACTAATATACTCAATTATTTACAATATCATATATTTGCTGTTATACTATAACGTACTAAATAATGAAGAATGCATTTTTGTAAATATGTTCATAGAGTAGGCTACTAGCTATATTTGGACTAAGTTATACATTTTAATTCTAGCTTATAGTCCAAATATAGTTAAACGTGACATTTGCGTTCTTAGTCACTTGTTCTGTGCGTTGCGTCTCGCGTCATGTTGGCAGACCTCTCCGGTGCGTTCCGTTTCATCGCAAAAACGCGTCGCGTCGCGTGTGTATCGCTGCTGTGACGCCCCCTCTAAGCACCGAGCGCAGGTAGCTCTCTGTAAACACTAACAGAGGAGAGGAGAGGAGAGCTCAGCACCAAACAGATGCTGCATCTCACCGCACTGGCCAAAACCCGAGTTTGTCGCAGCGCATTTTACAGGAATGGCATGTCTTATGGCAGCCTTTTCAGTCAACAATACTACAGTGACCAACTCCATCATAATGGTAAGATTATGTTTCAGCTTGTTTTAAAACATTTTTTTTTTAGTTTAATAATCAGATTTAATATTTGTTAAGCACATTCTTAATAAGCTGAATATAAATGTTCAATGTTTGAAACATGCTTCAGTGATGTATTTCAGATGAACTAGAGTAACCCTCACTGACGACTTTATATATCAATATACTTTCCTGTTGTCATAGACTGCATGACTTATTACAAATGCACAATTCTTAGTTTGCAAATAAATATTTCCCTTCAAAATGTAATGCCAGGACTAAATTTGCTCAAATGGAATAAATGATTAAAATTTCATATGTGATGTTGATGTGGATTTTAATATCCTTTTATATTGCATCATACAGTTTTAATATGAAAAACACATTACTGCATTAAACTGAGATTTGGGCAGCACTGTACTGTTTTCCCAGAGCTTAGAATAAGCTTTGTCCGATAGTAACCTCATCTGCCTTCTGTAGCCAGAGGGAGACGGATTAGGTCGTCTCTTTTTATATTTAGCATGTGTTTCACTGATGAACTATTAATATATACTGTACCTTCCTCAAATTTGCCACCCTAACGTCCATTTTATTAAACAATCAAGAGCATTTACTGGTTAAATTGCTGCATGGAGTTCTGTTACAAAAATACTGTCTTGTACCATCATGTTACAGTGATGTTATTAAAGAGCAATAACATGGACATACTTCAAAATATACCATGAAAATATTGTTGTACACCACAAATATGGCCAAGAAATACCGTGGTTAAACCACTGTGCTTACAATGATATTATGAGATGAATAATTGACAGTTTATAGGTATAAAATAGTATGTTATTATAAGTTTGGGATCAGTGAGATTTTTTTTTCTTTTCTTTTCTTTTCTTTTTCTTTTTTTATACAGAAGTCTCTTATGCTCATCAAATCTGCATTTATGTAATCAAAAACACTAATATTGTGAAATATTATTACTATTTTAAGTAATGGTCTTCTATTTTAATATACTTTAAAAAGATAATTTATTCCTCTTGTATTTTCATCAGTCATTTTCTTCTTCTTCTTCTTTTTGTTTTGTGATAGTAAATAGTTTTAGTAAAGATATTTTGAATAAATGCTGTAAATAAGCAGCATAACTGTTTCCAACATTGATAATAAATCAGTATATTACAATGATTTCTGAAGGATCATGTGACACTGAAGACTGGAGTAATGATGCTAAAAATTCAGCTTTAATCACAGGAATGAATTATATTTTATTAATAGAACTATTATCTTGAATTATTATAATATTTAACAATATAACTGTTTTACTGTATGTTTTGATTAAATAAATGCAGCCTTGCTGAGCATAAGAGACTTCTGTAAAAAAAACCTTACTGATCCCAAACCTTTAAACAGTAGTATATGTAATAGCATACTATTTTATATTATCTGCAGTTATTTATCTCAGTATTCAGTAGTCATCTTTTTGTGGTGTCATTTGAATATTTTTCTTTACTGTACACTTTTTCTGTGTGACTTCTGATAAAAATCTTTGATGTCTTCTGAACATCTCAAGTTTGTCAGCAGAGAGCTCAGTACAAACTCCTCAGGTGTTTTCCCTCCGGGTTGCAGTGTGTTACATAAGCCCTCTGTCTGTCCTCCCTCAGAATACAAATGGACCTCCCGACCTCATGCTAGACCCCAGAACCGTGTGCGTGTCCATTGATGAACTGATGTCCAGTCACGTCAGCAGTCAGCAGATGCCGCTGTTACACGGACACCTGAAGAAAGTAGAGAACAATCTGACTGAGGCCCAGCGCTTTTCATATCTCCCCCGCAGACCCGCAGTCAACATCGAATTCAAAGATCTCTCGTACTCAATTCCTGAAGGACCGTGGTGGAGAAAAAAAGGTAAGGTGTGACCTTCAGTCCTTGAAGCACTGTAAATGTCAATCAAATGTAAATATCATAAAAATAAAGAATTACTATTCAGGTTTTACTACAGAATTCAGATGAGTTCAGAGAGACCCTTGTGAATAAGAGGTGCACTTAAAGGGTTAGTTCACCCAAAAATTTAAATTAGGCTGTGTTTTACTCACCTTCAAAGCATCCTAGGTGTATGTGACTTTCTTCTTTCAGATGAATCCAATCGGAGTTATACTAAAAATTGTCCTGGCCCCTCCAAGCCTTTCCATGGGGATAAACAGGTGTTTGCTGTATACAGGTCGGAAGACGTGAAATAAAGTACGCGCATCCATAATAAAATGTCCCTCACACAGCTCCAAGGGGTGAATAAAGGCCCCCTGTAGGGAATCTATGCATTTTTGAAAGATAAATATTAGTGGTGACCCCGAATAGTCGACGATTCGATGGTTCGATAGGAAAACGCATGGATTCGCTACGGAGTCGTGTGAGGGACATTTTATTATGGATGCGCATACTATTCGGGGTCACCCCTAATATAGAGCGCTAAAATCCATCTTTTGTGGGATACTTCCAAACTTAACAGTTATTTAGTGTGCTTTCTTTAAATGAATATGCAAACTACAAATTTTCCAAACTGATTTTAATGAAAAAGTTCATTTCTGCACTAATCAAACATCTTGCTATATATTTTAATTGAATTTACATCTTGGCGATTTGTTGGTTTCTATTGTAAATATTCTGGGAATTGGATTGATTTCAGTGGAAATGGTTTGTTTTGTATATAGCTTGGCAAGCAAGTGCACATAAATTGTCCAGTGATATAGAGTGCATGGATTTCGCCAAGAGTGTCTTTAGTCTTTGGCTCCAAAAATGTCCTTTTTGATGGATGTTATCCTGAAATGCCTCCATGCATATCTCAGAAGGGAATTCGTTAATTAAGCACTATGGCTGACATAACAGCCCAGCTGTGTGCTTTGCCTTGGCTTTGCTCTTCTTACTTTTACCTTAAGGAGCAGGGTTTTACTGATGGGCAGTGATGTCTTCATTAGGCTCACCATCTGGATTGTAATTTGATTTTAAGTTTCTTGTACATGGCAAATGTTCAGCAGCAGCAGCTTTGTCACTGGCAGTAAATCCTGAGCTGCCAAGTCTGAGCAGAGGGCAGAGTTCAACTCCAGAGATGGGCTGTCTTCATCCTTCAAGATGTGCAATCTGTTGTTTTTACAACATTTTGGCATCTTTCCCCTATAGCTCATAAGTATTTTTGGATGTGTTTATTCACTGGTCAGTGTGACCTAGGCCTTCTGATAAAAACAATGAATAGCTGTTAGTGTTTAGCACTTAGCTTGTTTATTCTTATCACACATAGAAAGGTGTTTATCCTGACAGAGCAAAAGACTGCCGCATGCGTGCATCCATGAATTAATGAATGAATGAATGAATGGATGAATGAATGAATAAGTAAAAGTAATTAGTTAAAACTAACTGAATGAATGTATTTCATGCCTAGTCAGGGAAAATTAGGAAATTGGTCTGAGAATTAAATAATAAAAAAAGTATGATTTTGTCATCATATGGACTACTTTCATATGGCGCTTTTATAGTGGCCTCCATAAATTATAATTTTCCTTGGAAAAATGCTTACATAGTGTACAGGTTGTGTATGACATAAGAGAAATGTTTCTTGTTCAGTTATTCCTCTTGAAGTCAGTTTGAACTTGTCATTCAAATTGTACTGCATTGTGAATAATTGCGGTTTGAAATGTGGAAACTTTTGCCTGAAGTACAGAAGCAAGTTTCAATGAAACTTCAGTGCCACACTCCAGTGTCGCTTTGTGTCATGAAATATACATAAGTCTAGGTCCCATAGCCAACTGGCTCATCATTCTGGTGGCTCACTCATCGACTTTGGTTCAATCCTCTTAGATTGCCATCAGCTTTTTTGTCCTTCTCCAAAAAGAACAGCGTGCTCAACACACAGCCCTGCCTTCATATCATGCAGTTAGCATCGGGAACAGCCAACAAATGCTCTGGACTGGCAAACAGCCGGGCATGGATAAAAGGATCTTGTCATGAAATGATCAGGGATAGAACCATGATATTGTCACATAGTGGAAGTATGGAGCAGATGTGGACAGGGCTGATTTGATCCTGGTGTTTTGTGCCATTGCAAACTACAGCAGCGATCAAAGCTTTCAGAGCCTCGGGCTGAACAACGAGACTGAAGCATTTATGCAGCTGATGTGTTATTGTCAGCTGATGTGCTATGCTATGTCATTTGATGCAGCTGACTAGGTTAACAAAAACTTCTTATTGAATATGAATATATAATTGAAATGCATTAAATGTATGCATTAAATATAATTATGAATATTAAACATAAGCTCTTTTATATGGTAAAGAATCAAAATGCTATAAGGGCATCACAGCAAACTGGACGTTTAAATCTTCATGCAACTAATCTCGAGTTGCATGAAATTGCATCCATCAACCATCAAACTTAAATAAAGTGTTCATTTCAGAGTGAAATATCATGTTCAGTGCTAAAACGTTGCAGAGAATCATTTGAGTTGGAAGTAATAGATTATTTGAGGGGAGTAGTTGAAAAATAA
The DNA here is from genome assembly GCA_039654775.1 of Spinibarbus caldwelli. NCBI lineage: Eukaryota > Metazoa > Chordata > Actinopteri > Cypriniformes > Cyprinidae > Spinibarbus > Spinibarbus caldwelli. Next base: position 26,913,264 of record CM077252.1, on the reverse strand, counting down.
GAAAGTTTTATCTTAAATGTGCATTTGTAGTGTATTTCAAATTTTAAATGTATACATATATTAAAAAAAAACTGTACTTGCAGGTAGTATAATATTAATGAAATAAAAGGCCACTTAAGCATACTTAAAGGGAGTGCACTTTAATTACTGTTTTAACACATTTAAGTACATTTTTAAAGAGTTCACTTTGTTATAATGTCAAAATAATCACAATAATCACATCAAAATAGGGTCACTTATTTTGATATGTTGACTAACATGCTAAGGGACTGGTAAAGTACTTCATTATAATACATTTAAAGTGAATATATTTTAAATGTACTAAATTTCAAGTTTATCATTTCAAATGTGTAATTGCAAATATATTTGAATGCATGTAATACATGACACACAAGACTATATATATACACTGTTTCAACCCAACTTTGGGTCAAATTTGGACTAACCCAACTTTTGGGTTAAAAAAATTAATGTAAAAACTCAACCCAACAGCTGGGTTAGTCCATATTTGACCCAAAGTTGGGTTGAACCAGCCCAGAATTTTTAGAGTGGAGTATATTTTAATTTACCATAAATGCTTTTCAGTACATTCTGTAGTAAACTTATCTTTAAGACAATAAAAGTAAAGTATATTTTGGTGAAATATTTTGAGAAAGCCATATACCTGAAATTGAGTAGTAGCCTACTAAACAATATACTGTGTCCTACTATAAAATAAGAACTGTGCAACAATAAACATTTCACAGTTGTATTCTACATTGTTTTCACATGGACTTATTATGTTTGTCACATGACGTCATGTTCATGTATAATTGCACAAATGGCATTCAATTATCATCTCGGAAATTAAAACTAATTTGTGTTTTCAATTTTAGAATGAGTTTAGAAAAAGATGTGGCTGATACTACTTTCAGTTCATTTGAGACACTGGAATTGAAAGGTCAGGTCGAGTGCATTCATTGCCGTAAACAAATATTCCATTCAGTGTGCTTTGCTGTGCACTGCACATTATGACAAATATAGTAGCACTTTCAGGTATATAATAATGTTCACAGAGGCATCATTCATAAGAAATGTATTAGGAAAATACATATATAGGACCGATTTTGTTTTCATGATGACTTTAAGAAAGTCTATCTGACATGCTATCAACAGCTTTGTTTTACCAAAGACCTATAGAGAGTGATGGGCAACGTTGGCTTGTTTATTATCACTTGACTGCAATAGAAACCGGGCCTGAGCTGTCTAACAAATCTTTGTAATCCATACTTAAGAGAAAAGAGAGAACGAGCAAAGGCACTGCCAGCAGCCCAGCTCCACTCTCACAGCCGGTTACTGTCAGTCAATAAACTCCAGTAACCTCTGCTGAGAGCTGAGGGCGTGCTAGAACAGGATAAAACCATCTGCTGTGCACTTGTGAAGATAAGGCTGCTAATGAGCAATGCTTGTGGAGGAGGCAGGCATGTTGCTCTGTCGCTAGGTATCTTGTCAGAATATCTTGGATATAGAATGACTTAATTTTTCCATCATTAATGGATTATTCCTGTTACACAGTGCATTTTCCTGTCTTCATCATGTATACACATCACATGTCCCCAGGTTCTATATTCACTAACTTCTAAAGTGAAAAATTGGCACTTTATTAAGAACTGTTCTATTCTGTTTTATTCTATTCTATTCTATTCTATTCTATTCTATTCTATTCATTTATTTATTTATTTATTTAACTGTTTCAGACAAAACATGTTTTTATTTGTTAAAACATTTTATTTGTAAGGTTTTTCTTTTTTCTTTTTTTTTTTCTTTTTGAGTGTTATATGAGAATGAATTATTAGTGAACGTTTCTCATATATGTTGCATTATAATGATAATATACCCCTGGAGGCCAGTGCACAATACCCGGGAAGGGTCAACATGCAGTGACATTCAGTTGAGCTCATTTATTATTTATTTTATTGTACCTGTTCTGCAACATGACGTATGCTGCCATTTTGCACGTTTAGATGTGTGACCCCGAACATCAAAGTTTAAATGAGACATAACCGTGAATATCTTATTGTTTAATTATCTTGATCGCTATATCTAGATGCTGCCATTAAATTTCTGAGACCTAATTTCTTCTAAATATTGGGCCTCCTTGAAAGTGTTGTTATAATTTGAGCACTCAAATTATGGATTCATTGCCAGTGATTGTGTCATAAATATTTAATAGTGCAATCTGTAGGAGTGATCAATCTGATTTAGGTGTTTCTGTGACCTGAAAAAGTTCTCACAACCCATCTGTCAAAATCATTTGATCACAGCTTCATGGCTATTTAATGGCCGTTTGGTTAGCACAGAGTTACATTTTTTCTTCATTACTTAAACATGAAGTGTCTTATATACCGTTGTGAAAAAAAGTGCACTTAATTGCTATTGAATCTGCACTTGTAGTGTACTTCAAATATTAGAACTTAGAAGTATATAAAGAAAGTCATTTATGTTAAATTAAACTTTAGTATGTATTCAGTATTGCATTTAAAGTTTGTTTTGATGTGTATTTTAAATCTATTAAATTGCAATCATCATTTACAGTGTTGGGGGTAACACATTACAAGTAATGCAAGTTACGTAATCAGATTACTTTTTCAGGTAACTACTAACATAATGCATTAATTTACATGAAAAACGTCTGATTTACTTTTTCAAATAAGTAACGGCAGTTATTTTGTTTTACCATTTATTGACTGACAGCTCTCCCCATGTTGAAAGAAAATCAGAAGTGCTGAGGCGTTGTATGCGCTGTTTTAACATGATGTTTCTGTAGTTCTAGACTAAATGTGAACATGCATTTACTCATCTCACCTGTACAAAAACAGATTCAGTGTTCCTCAAAATGAATAAAAACAGTGAAATCCAAATTCAGAATATGACGCGAACCTGCAATAATTAAATATGTAAAATGACAAATAAATATTTGATCCCATTAAGTATTTAATGACATTTTATTAATGAGTGTCTTTGTTGCTGACCTTCAATGATCCAATTCGACCTTACTAATAGGCAAAAATGGCTTTAGTTAAAAATCACATTTTTGTTTCATTGTTGAAGTAAGAGTGTTGAATGTTGTTCTTCTGCATCCTATTCTTCTGCAATCCAGAATGGCAGCACAGCTGAAAGGTTTGTTTGAGCTGTACCCTTCACCCATTTCACTTTTGGAGTCGAAGGGATTTTACATTTGCCAAAAAAATAAATAAATAAATAAAATAAAATAAATAATAATAATATATATATATATATATATATATATATATATATATATAATATATATTAGGAGTAATGCAATATTGTAATGCATTACATTTAAAAGTAACTTTCCACAGCACTGATCATTGCAAATATGTAAAAATGTGTAATCACAAATATATTTAAATGATACACAATTTTCATTAGAAATGCCATTAAAGAAAAATTTAGTTTACCATAAAGGCTTGTCAGTGCATTCAGAGAAAAGTTTAGCCATATACCAAAGACTTCGGTCCAAGTTCAGCTAATTGCATTTAATGTAAATTTAAGTTATAATACATTTTCATTTAATTGCGATTAACATGCAATTTAGTGTTTAAATACATTACGTTCATTTTACATCTAAGTATTTTCTTTTAAAGTATATTAGTATATATACAGTATGTTGAAGTTTAAAACTCTTGTGCTCTGTACTTTGCCATGCCTAAAAACAACATTTTCCACGATGTTTGTGTGGGTCGAGTTTTTAATAGCATTTTAATAGCCTTTAAAGAACCTCGCACAGCCTTGAGTAACCTCCTGTATGGGTGAAAATGTCACATAAAATAATGTCTATGCCCAGCCTACTGAAGCATGTAAAAGAGCAAAGTGAACTCTGTCCCTCTCCTCCTCCTCTGGTATTTTTACCTCGACTGATCCCTCGTGTTGAAGTAGCTGCATGGGAGAAAGTGAAGTGTGTGCCAGGGAGGACTAATAGCTTGATGGTTTAATTACCCATGAGATCTCCTTTATAGGTCAGAAAGACCAAAATAGCTGCCTGTAACATTGACATGGAAGTAATATTGTTTTGAATCGCACATTTGGATCGGTATTAAAATGAAGCAGTGAGTGAGGTAGCCAAGCTCTTTCCCACCCGACCTCAACCGAAGCTTTCTCACTGAGCTGTAACAAGTAGATAAGAAGGTACTGAACCCGGACTGTAACAAATAGATAAGGAATTACTGTAAATAACTGTACAACAAATTGTAGCCAAGACATCAAGGCACGATTCAGCATTGACAAGCTGGTTGCATGAGAAGCAACCCACACACCATACGCATCAATCTGTGCTTGCATTTTCAAGTTTAAGGCATTCATATGAAGCATAGACTTTATTTATGGCATAAAAAGATAAATTCATTTCTGAAAAATGTACAGTACCCAATCTTCTAGCCTGGGGTGAAGTCAATATGTACAGTAGCAACTATTAAGGACTAACATGATTGGTATGATTGCGAGTTTATTGTAAATTTTGAATTGAATTTAGTGGAAAACTATGAGTGGTGGTCCGTGGCGCAACACAGAAAATTGGTGAGTCATATTGCTTCTTCAGTGGACCCAAGCCATAAAAGGTTTCAGACTGTAGGAGTGCGACCCAAATTTGGCACAGTCAGAACTTCGTCTGAGGCTCAGATTCATTGCAAAGATGATTAATTTACGATTAAGATTCTCTCCACCTGTAGCTGGTGTGTGGTGAGCGCACTGGCGCCATTGTACTGTGGATGCTGCACACTGGAGGTGGTTGAGTTGAGACCCCCCCCCCCCCCATATGATTGTGAAGAGCTTTGGGTGTACAGCAATACACATTAAAGCGCTATAGAAATGCCTCATTCATTCATTCATTCATTCATTCATTCATAACATGACCATAGCATAGGACCGCAATATGACTTTATTATGGGAAATGTGTACACAAATGTGTCTAAAGTAAACCATAGCAAAATCTAGCAATACCATGATACGTTCCAATACCGTGGTTCTGTTGCATTTGTGTTTTATTTTGATATGGTGTTTTTATAGATTTTTTTACTTTGCTGTTAGTGATGCACGCCCTGTCCCAGCTTTGAGATAATTGCAGTAAACGGTAAAACTATTTGCACTACAATCCAGTGTGTTTATTACTATGATAATAAATGAAAATAGTATGAAAACAAATACCAGTTTGCAACATCAAGCAGCATAACAGATTTTTTTTTTTTTTTTTGCAGCAATGCAAGAAAGAAGAAGCTTTGCACATTCAAGTTAAAAAGGCTGTTCTTGGTGTTATGTTAAAATGGATGACAAAGTCATATAAAGCTAAAAGTTACTGTGGTATAGCAGTCATGCATTAGATAAAATAATAAATATGGGCTCTACATCAGAAAAAGTGAAGATATGAGCCCAGCCTGTGAGGAGGTGCTTCTAGCAGCTGAAATCATAATGAAGCTCAATTATATATCAACCTTTGCTGACATAATCATGCAGCGGAGAAGGCTCTTTGTAAAATCAACATGAATGTTAAGTACATTGCTGATGCTCTAAATGATTTGGTTGCGTAGGATGTGAATGTGTGTAGGCACTTCATTTGACTACTGGTCAAACTTACATTTAAGTCCGGGGCACAAATTTGTGTTTGCCAAGCGATTTGAATGTTGTTATGGGGCATAACATATGCCTCATCTGATTAAACCCAGTGCAACATGAGTATGAGAGTAACAGAGAATTGCTTTTACCCTACTGTGGTGGTGCAAAAGAAACCATAATGTAGTACCACAACATGGTGTTCTATAGTATTTTGACTTCTTGCACACTTGATTGTGACTCAAAGTAACCCTCATGGTCAGGAATATCTCTCTCTTCTGTCACATGCTGCATATCAGGTGCACTAAGTAAAATCATCCTACCATTATTTGCTAACCAGTTGGCTTCCCCATAGAGACTCTACCACTTCAGAAACAGTGTGATGCACCATTCTGTATTTTTAGGGTTACTATAGTGTACAATCAGAGGGAGAAGCCCTGAGATCCTGCTCTAAAAGAGGACGGGGAAGGTCAGAGGTATTTGTGTATTGCTCTGACGGATTGTAAGCACAATCCAATTAAGCTGGCAGCCAGTGCAATCAAATGGATTAGCATCTCAGCTTCAGCTACTGGATAAATAACAGGTTATAATCGGTCATCCTGTGGATGTCCTCTTTTTGCTGCATAAAAGCATGAGGTAACACTTTAGATTAGGGAACACTATTTATTATTAACTAGTTGCTTACCTTACCTACTATCAATAAGCAGCAAATTAGGAGTTTATTGAGGGAAAACTCTTAGTTAATAGTGTTACTGTTATCATTTCCAAACTGTCCTATAGCACTTTATTTACTGAACAAGAGAGGCCATATAACCCTGTGAAAAAAGTAGCTATTTAGCATATACTTTTAAAAAGAGTACTTTAAAAGAATATACTTAAGTAGTGTTTTTGGACACTTAATAGCATGTTAATTTCAAAATGTATTATAATTTACATGTTAAATGGAATGAGCTGAACGATAGATTTCTATTGAGTCACTTAAGTAGCACTTAAGTGCATCTGTATATGTATTTACATAATTACTTGTATTGTGTTTTTAAATATGGACAAGCATTTACGGTAAACTAAATTTTACTGAAATGTCTATTCTGTTAAAACTTATGTGTCATGTATTTAAATATAATTGTTATTATGCACTGGTAAATAATGTTGAAGTTGCGATTTCTGTACAGTATGTTTAAAATAGATTAACTTTAGATGTATGTTAGACAACACATCAAAATAAGCGTACTTCTTTAAATCATGACAGAAGATTATTAAAACATTGAAAATGTGCTTTAAAGTTACCTATAAGTAAGTGGAAAATGGGAACACTCAATATTGCATTTGCAGTAGTTAAGTTTTGACATAAATTAAAGAGCCAGTCACCAATCGTCAAAGTCAATGCCTGATCTTTACAACAGTTCTTGCTCTCAGCGTCAGTGCATCTGCTGTTAAAAGTTGCACTCAGCATTTACTCTACATTTTTAGCTTTATTGGTGATTTGAAATGGTTTATTAAAATGTGAGTTTGGCAGGCAATTTTCCTATACAGTTTAATAGAAACTACTTGCTTGATGGAATATACCTGTTGAGTGCATTTTCAAGATGAACAGTGATTGAACTGACTTGCTTTTGCTATCTGTCAGAAACTTTAAAGTTGCCTTTTATCCAAATGCTTGTCTTCCAGCAAATATTTTGCATATTGGTTTGAAACATCTCAGCTTGTCACATTTTTTTTTGTTGGGACAAGTTACCACATTTCAGTTTCATGAATGATTGTGTGTATTATATTTGTGTTAATAGGTAATGTGACAAAGCCATATAATGTGACGACATATCCTGATATTCAGTCATCTTGTAGTCTACTGCAACAAAAATGAACCAACGGACTAATAAAATTCATATATTTTAAGTAGACCTTAAGTGTCAAATACTCTTTGAGTCTAGTTCAGGAACCTAAAAATTGTTCAGTTGCTTACAAATCTGCACACAAAGCTGCTGTAAGATGGTGAAGAATGCATTATATATCTTGACAAAAGAAAATTCATGGATATTGGAGAAAGCGTTATAACATCAGCTCTTTATTCTTTGAAAGTTAGAAACAAAAAGGTCAGTTAGAGGTAAGAACAGGGTTTATCTAAAGATACGCACACTGGCAAACAGGTTCACTCACCTGGAAAATTTCAGAAACCCAGTGGTGAACAAATAAATAGCCCTTTTCACCTCTAATCACAGACCGGCCATTATGTGAGCAGGAGAATTTGAATGAGACTTTGGCAGGTACATTATACAATTGTGCGGGACGGCTCAGGTTGTTCATTGTGCTTATTGTCCAGACTGTGGAAGGTTTCTCACAGGGGCACCTCTTTTTTCTGTTCTACCTTGTGTCAGGTTACAAGACTCTTCTGAAAGGGATCTCTGGGAACTTCACCAGCGGTGCTTTGGTGGCCATCATGGGACCCTCAGGGGCCGGAAAGTCTACATTAATGAACATTCTCGCAGGTTATAGGTTAGTATGACCATAAAATATTGCATCAAACATGAAGCATGTGGGACTAACTATTTTACATTTCAGTGAATTGGTGTGAAATTTGTATGAAGATCCATCTGTAATCACAACTGTCAGTGGGGCACTGAATTTGCCACCAATCACTAAACAATTATGAACTCGACATATCCAGCACAGCCATCATACATTTTGCCTTTTTTTTTTTTTTTTTGTCTCATCTCCTGGAAGCTTTTCATTATTTATTTAAATGTATTCTTTTTGTGGACACTTTTATGCAAAGCAGTTTACAAATGAAGAATGCCTGAAGCAATCTGGAAGATTTAGCGGTTACTTTTGATATGATGCTTCTAGCAGTGCCTTCTATCTAATAAAAAATAAATAAATAAATAATTAAAATACATTTATTTCATACTAAGTATAATTAAAGTCTATTAACATATTTACTGACATATCGCTCAAGACTTACTAATATATATATATATATATATATATATATATTTTATTGTCCAGACCATGCTAAGTATCCTATATATTTATAGGATACTTAGCATAAAATAACTGTATTTTAAATGCATTTTAGTATATGCATTTTTCATTAAGGATATAGAGTTGAATGTAATTGAATACAGCAGTTACTTGAGATGTGTGGGATTTCATGATCATTTTTCAGGAAACAGTGGCCATAAATTTGATTATGTTTCAAAAGACAGTATATCTGAACGTGCTTTGTTACACAGGGAAACAGGCATGAAGGGGGAGATCCTGATTAACGGGCAGCCCAGAGATCTGCGATCTTTCAGGAAAGTGTCCTGCTACATCATGCAGGATGACATGTTACTGCCACACCTCACCGTACAGGAGGCCATGATGGTACGTGTCTGCTGAAATGATATCACTGAGCTGCATTAGTGACACACAACAGTGGCTAATGAAGCACACGACGATAGCGTATCCAGGAAACAGTCTTTTAATAAGTAAATACAATAGGAACAGGGGGAAAAAAACTGTGTAGGGAAACACAACCACATATAACGCTGACAAGATCAGACACAGAACAAAGAGAACCAAGGGCTTAAATACACAGACTGAAGTAATCAACTAGAACTGAAACAGGTGCGTAATTAATTAGGAACCACTAATGACCAGGAACACAGGCAAAATGGGAGCAGGGAAAAACAAAACTTCATGAAACAGACAGAGATCATTACAGTGGCTCCCATTGTATCAGTCAATACAATTAAGAACACTTATTTTCACAAGGGTAGGTACTGTATAGGCAAAAAAAAAAAAAAAAAAATTGAAAAACAGAAAATTGAACCCCATCCGAATTTATTTTATTATTATTATTTTTTTTTTTTATGGTGGACGAAAGTTTCGGAGGCAGTGTGTAAACATGATTGACACAACATGAGGTCGTATTTATTTTTTAACATCCGAAAATTTCAGACTCAGTGTGCAAGGACCTTTAGGTAAAAAAAAAAAAAAAAAAAAAAATTGTAAGTAAACTTTTTTCCCTTGCAAATAGCCCATTTCATCATACAGCCTTTACTGGAAAATTACTGGTAAATTTCCATTAAGAGATCATGTGTGAACAGGCCCTTTTTAAAAAATCCGGTAAAATCATTTCGGCAATTTACTGGTATGAGAAGTTGTAACATTATTATCAGACGAATTGTTGAAAAAAGTCATTATTTTTATTTTCTTTGTGTACAAAAAGTATTCTCGTCACGTCATAAAATTCAGATTGAACCACTGATGGCAGATGGACTATCCTGACGATGCTTTTCATACCTTTCTGTGCTTTGACAGTGTTAATTGTTTGGCAGTCAATGGGACAGTCACAAGCCTCCCGGTTTTCATCCAGAATATCTTAAATTGTGTTCCGAAGACAAACGAAGCTTTTACGGGTTTGGAACGACATGGGGGAAAGTGATTAATGACAAAATTTTCATTTTGGGGTGGAGTAACCCTTTAAGAGGTCATTTTCGTTTAATGATGTCACAGAATTTACTGGTAATTTGAAACCGATGTGTGAATGGTGCCTACCAGAAAAAAGACGGAATGTCTCATATATCCTCTGTATACACTCTAAAAAATGCTGGGTTAAATACAACCCAGCGCTGGGTAAAATATGGACAAACCAGTGGTTGGGTTACTGCCCAGAAGGTTGAGTTAAACATTTAACCCAACTGCTGGTTGAAAACAACCCAATCGCTGGGTCAGTGTTGCCAACTTAGCAATTCTGTTGCTAAATTTAGCAACTTTTCACACTACTCTAGCAACTTTTTCTTCCAAAAGCATCTAGCAACAAATTTAGCTATTTTTAAAATTTATTTGGAAACTATTAGCAACTTTTGATAAGTGATTTAAATGATAAAAAGGCACACATTTTTTATCTAAATTACACAAGAGGAAAGCAAAGATGCTTAGCAGTACACACATCACGTGAATTGAGTTAGCTGCTATTTGCAATTGTTCAATTTAATAATAATAATAATTGAATAATTGAATAATTGTTTATTTATGATACACCTTGTTAGTAGGTTGTACCTGTGATTGTTGATCAGTTAGCACACTGTAAGAAAAATATCTAGAAAAATGAAAAAGCTAGTAATTTTCCAGGACATTATCCATTATCCATTATTCATTATTCGTTGTAACCCTGTAACCCAAAAACACAAAATACAATACGAAATTTAAAATGCAGGTAAAAAACCTGTGAAAATCAATACGAAAAATTCCTTCACATTAACAGAGTAGATTGTGCCCTATTTTTACAGACTTTTCTTAGAGTGTAGCAGACTAAGTAACTGATAATACACTGCTTAAAACTATAATTGTTCAGAATGTGTAGTTTTACTAGTTTACTAGTTAATAATAAAAAAACTTAAATTGTAATTATTCAAAAATGTGTTAGTGTTCAATAATTCAATGTTGTATTTAAAAATACAGTTATATTTTAATATTATATTACGTTATATTATTTTCCAAACAAATCTAAATTGACATATATAAAATAAATTTTATGCTGCAATTTGATGCAGTGACACAATTTTGTGTTGTAATTACGTAATGATGTCATCGCGCAATGACATCACAACGTCATTTAGCAACTTTTAGCAACAAATCAACCTTTCTTTAGCAACTTCCCCTGAAAATTAGTTGGCAACACTGCGCTGGGTTTGTCCATATTTAACCCATCATTTTTTAGAGTGTAAGCTTTATATTAAGCCAAGAAAAACATTAAAAATACCAAGCACATTACCTCATGGTAAATATACACAACCAGAAAACATGTAATCAGCTCTCACTGCTAGTTTCACAGGAAAACGTCTCATGTAATTGCAGTTGTTGTTGTGTTGTTGAGTTCATGCAAATCCCTCTGTTAGCTTTAGTTGTACAGCTAATGCTCATCATGATCTAAATCGCTCACTCTCCCTGCTCAGGTATCAGCTAATCTCAAACTCCAGGAAAAGGATGAAGGCAGACGTGAAATGGTAAGTGAGAGGCGTGTGAAGTTTCCCAACTGGTTATGTATGAATGGCCTAATCTTTGGGACCATTGGTAAAGGTCAGCCTTCGGTGCCTTAAACATTACTTGACCTGCATGTCCTAATTAGTGAAATCACAGTAAACAAGTACACCACCATTCAAACGTTTGTGGTCAGCAAGTTCAGCTTTGCATCACAGGAATAAATTACATTTTAAAATGCATCGAAATAGAATACATTTATTTTAAATATTAATTATATTTCACATTTTTTAATGTATTTCTATTTTTTATCAAATAAAATGCAGCCTTCATTATCATAAGAGACATTTTTTACATAAAATACTAAAAAAATCGTACCAACCACAAGCGTTTGAACTGTAGTTTAGATATGTATGTGCATGCGCTGTCCTTATTCCAGTGCATAATGATGCATATGTGCTGTTGTTGTAGGTTCGCGAAATCCTGACCGCTCTTGGTTTGTTAGAATGTGCCAAAACACGCACATCCAACCTGTCCGGGGGTCAGAGGAAGCGTTTGGCCATCGCTCTGGAGCTTGTCAACAACCCACCTGTCATGTTCTTTGATGAGCCCACAAGGTGAGTCTCCTCCATACTATATAGGAAATACAGTTTTCACTCAGAAAGTGCTAGTGAATTTTCCAATCGTAATCTTTGTTTTATTTACAACTTTGAAAAATCATTTTTACAGTGCACGTGAACATTATGAAATGCATGGATATGAGGTGGACTATAAGTGACGTTCCTGATCCAAATGTAGCCTATCTCTTACCCATGAGCTTTCTCTGTTACGTCCTTGTAATGTGTGAATGCAGTTTAATTGCATATTCACTTACAGGCTTTGCGCAGTTGGGATACTGTTGGACAGTTGAGACCTAGTCTCAGTGGGCTCTGTTAAGCTCTTCATTCCTCTCTGGGATTGCCTGCTAAGAACAAAAACGATTCTCTGATTCTCTGGAGAGCTGCAAACTAAATTCATTTTGGCATAAAACGATACTTTCGTAAATCGCATTTATTCGATTACCAGGCTTATCCAAGGATAAACAGATTCTTCTTAATGGAAGTCAAAGTTATGTGGCTTTGGCTAGCTTCTATAGGTTGCATAAGAGCAGTACCGTCATCGTTAATATGATGTCACAGAGTTAAATAGGACACATTCATGCCTCAAAGGAATACATTAGCTGAGCACCCTATCAGAAGCTTGTAGCATGTGCAGTGATGTTATGGTGTTTTGAAGGCTACAGCCTCATCCTGTCCTTTAAGATAGATACTTAGTCTTCCACTTTATCCAGCGGTGTCTCTGTCATCTGTGATAATTAATATGGCCTTGATAGAGAGAGGTCAAGATTACAATCTAATCGCATCTCTTTAACCTTGTCTGGCCCACTGATACACACACTTGAGCAGCACCATAGTGATAATGCAATATTGTTATATACTTTAAGTAATATAATATAATATAATAACATAATATAATATAATATATATTACAACACAATACAATATATCGGTGCTATTTTAATATTTTAATGACATACAATTATAGTTTTATTAAAATTTTGTTTTTATATTTTCTGTTTTTATTTAGTTAGTCTTATTACTAGCTGAAATAAAATAAGTTAGCCTTATTTACTAGCTGAAATAAAATAAGTTAGCCTTTTATAAATATAATATATTATATTATAATATATCATTGACATGCTGTTATAGTTAATATTTTGAATTAGGTGTTTTTTTATATTTTTGTTTTAATTGTAAATAATTTTAAAGTTAAAGTTTTTATAATTTCGTTGTTTTGTTGTCATTTTAAAATTCTTTTTTATGTCTATATATAGTTTTTATTTCAGTTTTAATTTTATTTGTTTAGTACATCTAAAATTAAGCTAAAGTTAAGTTAAACTAAATGAAAATGAGAAATGTTGCCTTAGCAACTCGCTGAAATAAAATAATTGTACTTTTTTCCATAAAAAGTTTGTTTGTTTGTTTATAGTTAATAAGTTTTTTTTAATGATTTTATGGTTAGTTAACTATAATAACCCAATATAATATAATAAAAAACACATTATATTTGCCCGTTTCTTTTAGAATGAAAAGTACTGTCTTGGTGTAACCCTTGTTCCCAGAAGAAGGGAACGGAGACGTCACGTCCCAATTCGTCAGTTTGTTTCGATGTGACTGAATGGGAATGATAGTTAAATAGTAATTTTTGGGAAGAGAGACGGGAGAAGGGAATTGGTACATAACGTAGGACCAAAGAGCACCACAGCTTGATCATGTTTGTTACTGCTGTGACACGGCTCCAGCCACAGAAGGTGCTAACTGTCACTTTCTCTGTTTTTCTCTCTGAAGTGGACTGGACAGTTCATCCTGCTTCCAGGTGGTGTCTCTGATGAAGGCTCTTGCTCAGGGTGGTCGATCTGTCATATGCACAATTCACCAGCCCAGCGCTAAAGTGTTTGAACTCTTCGATAAGGTGATCATGATTTTATATTCATACTTGAATATTTTTAAATGCATGCTGTTATGCGAAATGCTGTCTCTTACACCTCATTCTTGGTGTTTTTTTTCCAGCTTTATGTCCTCAGTCAAGGCCAGTGTATTTACAGAGGAAGAGTATCGAGCTTAATCCCTTATCTCAGAGAACTGGGACTCAACTGTCCCACCTATCACAACCCCGCAGACTTCAGTAAGAAAATAACGCTCTCAGTACACAGTGGTCCAACATTAACTTACACACACACACACACACGCACACACACACACACACACACACACACACACACACACACACACAAACAAAATCGCTAAAAAAAAAAAAACCTTTCAGGAATTGCAGGAGTTTTGCTTTCAGAAGTTGAAGAAAATCCAATTGGAAATCACTGAGATAAATTATTATTAGTATTAGTATTAGTATTACTGTTGTTCTCTTGAATATTTGCAGTCTGTTAAATTATAAAAGACTTCATAAAAGTTTTGAGTCAGAAAGAATTTTAATGTTTTTGAAAAAAAGTCTCTTATGTTCACCAAGGCTGCATTTATTTGACTGAAAGTGCAATAAAAAACAGTAGGCTAATGTGAAAATGTATTACAATTTTAAATAACTGTTTTCCATTGTAATATATTTAAAAATATAATTTATTGCTGTGTTCAAAGTTGAATTTTCAGCATCATTCAGCATCTTCCAGGTCACATGATCCTTCAGAAATTATTCAAATATGATGATTTGCTCCTCAAGAAACATTGCTTATTTATTATCAACGTTTAAAAACCGTTGTGCTGCAAGTTTTACCAGTTCACTCACTACCGACAGATGCAAAATGTTATTTTTGGATGCTATCTATGCGTAAATTATTAATATAGTGAGAGTAATAGGGAGAATAAAAATAATACACATCTATATTCTCAGTACAAGTGTCTTTTTGAGTCTGAGAGTGTTTTTATTCATTTCTTCAGTAATGGAGGTGGCCTCTGGTGAATACGGTGACCAGACGGCTCGGCTGGTGAAGGCTGTTCAAGAGTGCAAGTGTGAGAAAGACTACAAAAGTGAAATGAATGGTAACGGGGTCCATAATCCCTTCCTGTGGCACAGACCTTCCGATGAGGTATGTAAATACATAAAGCCTTCATGTAACATGACGCAGTGGGTGTTATGTCATATGGGATCTGTAGTATCTCTATACAACACTTTTTTTAGGAAAAATTGCAGTGCAAAAATTGTTCAAAAGTGCAAAAATTGTAACTTTAGGGGTACAACAGCTTTTCACTGGGGAAGTACCTTCAAACAGACAACTTTGTACCTTTTTTATTCCAAAACAGTTCATAAAAGTACCAAAAGATTACATATTGCTACCTTATGGATACATATTACTAGTCTGAGGTACTAACAGGGGCGGACTTAACCAATAAGTGAGGTAAGCGGCCGCTTAGGGCCCCGGGGAATCAGGGGGCCCCGTCTGATATTGGCAAAACATGTTTGGCAAACGCTCCACAGTGTATTTGTGTTATGGAGAGCATCAGATGTTCACTCAGTTTTTGTCAGGTGCTGAGTTCTGCAAGCTCGCGAATCCTCTTATTATAACAGCGCGTAGATACGATGTAAATAAGAGATTCATTGTGCGGAGAGCTTATTAACGGAACGTCGTGAGATCGCAAAGATTTAAAGTGAGTGACAGCTTTTAGAGCGCTCTTTGCACGCATTCTAAGCTGTATAATACTGTCTGACCGTCTCAGAACGGATAAATTAAAGGGTTACTCCACCCCAAAATGAAAATTTTATCATTAATCACTTACCCCCATGTCGTTCCAAACCCGTAAAAGCTTCGTTCGTCTTCGGAACACAATGTAAGATATTTTGGATGAGAACCGGGAGGTGTGTGACTGTCCCATTGACTGCCAAGTAAATAACACTGTCAAGGCACAGAAAAGGATGAAAGACGTCATCAGAATAGTCCATCTGCCGTCAGTGGTTCACTCTGAAATTAATGAAGCGACGAGAACACTTGGTCTGCGCAAAGAAAACATAAACAACGACTTTATTCAACAATTTGTCTCCTCTGCGCTGTTTTCATTCAAATCAAAGTGTAGAAAACGCATCCTTGTGGTGTGGCTGACACAGAACAGTGTATGCCATTTGCGTCCAGCTGATATTCTCCAAAATATCTGGCGCTACGCTGACGAAGAGGCAAATTGTTGAATAAAGTTGTTGTTTGCACAGAACAAGTGTTCTCGTCGCTTCATTAATTTCAGAGTGAACCACTGATGGCAGATGGACTATTCTGACGACGTCTTTCATCCTTTTCTGTGCCTTGACAGTGTAATTTACTTGGCAGTCAATGGGACAGTCACAAACCTCCCGGCTTTCATTAAAAATATCTTAAATTGTGTTCCGAGGACGAACGAAGCTTTTACGGGTTTGGAACGACATGGGGGTAAGTGATTTATGACAAAATTTTCATTTTGGGGTGGAGTAACCCTTTACTTCAGAGAAGAAAGGATCATGGTTTGTGTCTTGATTTTATTTGTCTTGATGTTTCAAAATGTGTCGCTTGTGTGCTTTTCCTATGCGCGCCGGTGTGAACTGCCGTGCACTCGTATAAATGCACGAATGCGATGACTGGAGATATTTGCTTAATAATAGATTTCATTCTCGATTTGTTTCTCGGCAAACCCTGTGTATGCCTTCAGAACACTTGGAATACGGAACGAGTTGCATGGGATAATTGTGACATTTGAATCCTTTTTGTAAAAAGATGTTTACAATTCATTAAATGGAAAAGTGCAAGCATTTTTTTTTTTTTATAACGTCTTCTTTTGTGATCTGAAACAAATTAGGTAATATGGCTTTAGAACAGCATCAGGTTGACTAATTATTTACTTAAGTTGTGAAGGGTTAAATAAACTAGTTATAGCTAGGCATAAAAGAGCATATAGTTATTGTGTAAATTTGCTTAGGGCCCCCAATTCACTAAGTCCGCCCCCGGGTACTAATATGCATCCTTTAGGGGTAAAGAAGGTGCAAAGGTGTTCTTTTGAAGGTACTGCCCCAGTAACAAGCTGTACCCCAAAATGTACAATTTCTGCACTTTTTATTTTTTTTTTGAGAGTCAATAAATGCAATAATTTAACCTGTTTTCTTTAGGACTCTTCATCCTCAGAGGGTTGCCATAGTTTTTCTGCCAGCTGCCTGACGCAGTTTTGCATCCTTTTCAAGAGAACTTTTCTCAGCATCATGAGAGACTCGGTAAGCAGCACTGTCACCCTGTGGGGAAGTTTAGTAACACACGCAGCAGAGCCAAATATGCCATAGAGATCATCAGCTGTTATACAACAAAAACAGAAGTTAAACTTATCCTGTAATAATATAATGATCCTAATTACTTTTTAATATTAGTAGCGGGGTAATTGATTTAAATTTCGTGACCTTTTACTGAAATTTACTGAATTGATATTGAATCAGATATTGATTTTCTTTTAATGTTTAGTGTTTTCCACCATGGTCAGTAAAAGGATTATTAAATATAATTAATTATGCATAAATGAATGAATATTAAAAACTTATTATATATATAAATAAATGTATGTATGTGTATATATATATATATATATATATATATATATATATATACATATATATCGAAAACTTAACTTATGTACTTATATATATATTTTATATAAATGATCACGGTATATTGAAACTGATATATATTGAATATGATATATTAGAAAATACACATATAGCACATAACAGCAGAATTTTATTCTATTTAAATTTAACTTAAATTCAAATTAGAATGAAAAGAAATGCATCCTGTTTGCTCTCTAAATTCATATTATTTTGAAAGTGAGTAACTGAGCTGCAATTCAGAAGCCATTCTCAATTCAGTACTGGTTGACACATGAAAGTGGGTATATAAGTAAAAACAGAAGGAACATAGGTTTGATTTGAACATGGTTTTTCTTCGTTTAGGTGTTGACTCATTTGCGCATCATGTCTCATCTTGGGATTGGAATTCTAATTGGTCTTTTATACCTGGGCATTGGCAACGAGGCCAAGAAGGTCCTTAGCAATTCTGGGTTCCTGTTCTTCTCAATGTTGTTCCTCATGTTCGCAGCTTTGATGCCCACCGTCCTCACATGTGAGTCTGTACAATTAGTGTACAAATGTCCATTATATTCTTTATGATGCACTCTTTCACTAACTTGATAATAACATGCTATCCTTGCTCATCTGTTCTTTCTGATTGTTATTATAGTTCCTCTTGAGATGGGCGTCTTTCTGAGAGAACATCTGAATTACTGGTACAGCCTAAAGGCATACTACTTGGCCAAAACAATGGCGGACGTCCCGTTTCAGGTAACATGGAACAAAAGAAAACGTATGGTTTCCTCCTGAAAAGTTGCATGTTTGGTTGTTGTGCTCAACAAGATTTACAAAGTGGATAAGAGTTTCCTCAGAGTACAGAAACATAACAGGTTAAAAATAGAACAAAAATCAGAAAAGGGGGAACACTGAGATGGTTATGGCATAAATAGATTATTGGAGCTCGAAGCAGATTTGCTTTTCAGGTCAAATCACTGTTCACTCAATTTAGACAAATCCTGCTGCAACATTACATAAGCAGCCTTTGGTCAGAAATCAGAAATGTCCTCTAGTGTCTCTACCAGAAAAATTCTCCAATTAGGTGGGAAAAAAAAGTTTTTTCTCAGCCTAAAAAAAAAAAATTTTTTTTTACAAAATTAGTATTATCATTATTATTATTACTACTAAATTCAAGAATTAAGACAACTCATAAAGTAATAAATTCCAAGGTCACTAATTCAAATTCGCAACATTGTTATGGACGAATCTTCAGATTGTCAGTCTTCTCTCTAAAACAGATACTTGAAAATACTTTCAGAAAAGGATAAATCTGAGCAATCTTTTCTTCCTCACAGATTGTGTTCCCAATGGCCTACTGCAGTATAGTGTACTGGATGACATCTCAGCCTCCAGATGCAGTTCGTTTCATACTTTTCCTGGCTTTGGGGATACTCACGTCACTGGTTGCGCAGTCATTGGGACTGTTGATAGGAGCAGCATCCACGTCATTACAAGTAAATACCTCAATATGTTTGACTCATCCGGTATTGTTCTGTCATATGCTTGATATTATGTGAACAGTTTGCCTCATTATCAATACATTTCGATGCCATTAATAGAAAATGCATGTTTTGCCTAATGTTGATATACTGATGCAGTATTGTTTCTTTGACAGGTAGCAACTTTTGTCGGTCCTGTCACAGCCATCCCTGTGCTGCTGTTTTCAGGCTTCTTTGTCAGTTTTGACACCATTCCAAAATACCTCCAATGGATATCATACATTTCCTATGTCAGGTAAAGCAACCTTAGGAAATGTTCATTATAGCTTAGATTCAGTATTGAGCTGTGATAGATACTGTATGCGCCGAATTCATTCTTCTGGATTTTTTGAAATTAGGACCATCTTTAATATGTATCATCTGAAATTAATTGTACTTTAATTATTTATACCTGAAGACAACAGGAAATAAAAATGATTGACCAGCAATATTAGAGCATGTTATGTGCCCTTGTGAGGAGGCGGGATAGTTTTAAAAATAGTATTTAATATGAAAATAATATACTTTAAAAGAAAATACTTAAGTGCAAACTGAATGTAATGTTTTCAGATACTTAAACACATGTTATTTGCCATGTATTAAATGTATAGTTTAAGATTTTTTTTTCTTCTTCCCCCACCCACCCCCCCATTTAGCTAATCAGACTTTTATATTTACTTATATCCATATCTGCCATCATTCACATTATAGCATATAGTGGATCATTACTCCTTGTAATACCATGCATCTCCTGGGAATTCTTTGGTTTGCTCTAATTGGACAACGTGTTGCTCTATAACAAGACTCAGAACTACTTTCTTTCGAAGACCAGGATATTTAAATGAAAATTCATAATTATCAAATAACAGAGCCTAATGCACTAATTAATATATTTAGAATTTTAAAAAAAAATGCAGGACAGTTCAGTCATTTTTTATTATGTGACCTAAAATATTAGAAAATATTATTTTTAAAATATTACATTAATGGTTTTATTATTAAATATTTGCATTAAAATTACTGTCAAGTGTGCAGTTCAGTCATTTGTATTATTAGGTTCCCTAAAATGTTAAAATATTATGTTTGTTTTTATTATAAAATTAGTTTTCATCAAATTTCCTAAGTGTGGTAGTTCAGTCATTTATATTATTATGTGCCTTACAATGTTAAAATATATTATTACTTTTATTATAAAAATATTTTTCATCAAAACTACTGTCAGATGTGCCAATATATCATTTTTATTATGTGCCCTAAAATATTATTTTTATTATATAAAATTGATTGTAAAATATTTAGCATTAAAATTACTGTCAAGTGTGCCAGTTCAGTCATTTTTATTATTATGTGCAATAAAATGTTAAAATATTATATTTTTATTATATACATTTGGTATAGTATTTGGACCATTGTGCAGTTCTTAAATATTTTTGCTGATGATTATTATTGGTAAATGCAAAACAAATTTGATCTTGTCCTACACACTTAAGACTCCAGTACATCTTTATATGTAATTTCATAATTCTATATTCTTTGAATTATGTTTAAAGTGTACTGATGAATGTACTGACAAGCATTTATGATAACCAAAAATGTAATCTGTATTAAAACTTGTATTTGAATATATTTATAATTACACATTTGTAATGATGAACTTTCAATTTAGTACATTTAAAATGTGTTATCTTTAAAAGTAATATAAACAAACAAAAAACACTGCAGTTAAAATCATAATCAAATACTTTACATGATTTCATGTCAATCTACACAAAAAGTGCACTTCTTAAAAACATTACAACATAATATTAAAATACAGTTACCAAGTGTACTTTTTAATGTGTGATCAAGTGTGTTAAGAGACAGTCATGAAAGTGACTTAGTAGCCTTTTATTGTATTAATACGATATTATCTGCAAGTGTAGTTTTAACAATATACTTAAAAGATTTGAAGTACACTGCAAGTGCATATTATAGCAATTAAGTTAAAGTCTTTATCACAAGCGTGTTTAACTCCTTTACAATGCAGTCAAATCCTGATGGATAATATAACATTATTTCCTGAACAAGAATTCTACTCTCATTACAGAAATGAAATATGCAACAAATATGATTTATGTTGTCTTTAAATACGTAAGGTAGCCTATAATGTACAGTGAAGAAGAGGTTTATCATAATGATTAATTTCCAAATAAGTAAATAAATGATCGTGATATTGATCTAAATTTAAATTATTTTATTATGCAAGGAGAACGAGGCTGTAGGATGATATGAAAGAAATTCAACTATGTAGAATGTAGGAGATGCACTTAGTGGTTAAAATAATAAATATCTGACGATATAAAACACAATGCTGCGTTTGACCAATCAGAATCAAGTATTCCAGAGACCTGTATAATACAACAAAACACGATACCAGTATGTCTTAAGAGGTCTTCTTCTTCTACTTTCAGATATGGTTTTGAAGGAGTCATTCTGTCCATCTACGGTCTTGACCGTGAAGACCTGCACTGCGACAAAGATGAGACATGCCACTTCCAGAAGTCAGAAGCCATTTTGAAGGAGCTGGATGTTGAGGATGCAAAGCTGTACCTGGACTTCATTGTGCTGGGCATCTTCTTTGTGTCACTTCGTCTGATCGCCTACTTCGTCCTGCGATACAAGATCAGTGCTGAGAGGTAGACTTGTGGAAGACCTGATGGACTGTCGAGACTTTCCTGCCCAGGGAGGGCTAGGCTGAGAAAGCCAAAGCAGAGAGGGTTTGTTCCCTCCAAACTGACCTTCGCCATGTTTTCCCACACTGGACAGAAACCTGGGCTCAACTTGAAGTCACAGCATGTAGATGCCCAGCTTTTGCGTGCTTTTATAAGAAAACAAAGAGCTTAGAACGCAACAGTTTTGGGGCTCAACCAAACGTCTGCACGGATAGAGAGAGAGACATGGCCTCGCTGAAGAAAACTCGTAGAAACTGATGAAAGACTTTCACAGGAACAGTTCTGATTTTGACTGAAAAAGTAATATGCTATTTTGCGTGATCATATTGGAGAGCTGGAATCTGGCCCTTGTGAAAAAAAAGTGTTTAATTGTATTAAATGTGCACTTTTAGTGTGCTTCAAATCTTAAAAAGTATATTTAAAACGTACTTGCAGAAAATATAATATTAATGAAATAAAATACCACTTAAGAGAGTACACTGTCATGAGTGTTTCTTAATACGTTTAAGTACACTTTTAAAAAGTGCACTTTGTAATAATGTCAAATCAAAAGTCTCAATTTAATATAAAGTATTTGATTATAAATTAAACTGTAGTGTGTTATTTGATATTACATTTCAAGGTAATATATTTTATATGTGCTATATTGTAACTTAAACATTACAAACATGAATATACAAATAAATTTAAATACATGACATGAAAGTTTTAATCGAAACCACATTAAAGTATATTTTGTTTTACCATAAATGCTTTTCAGTACATTCAGCATTAAACTTTAACCATATTTCACTGACAACAGAAGTAATTACATATAATGGTGTACTTAAGTGGGTCAAAAAAGCGCTCTAAATTTTGGGCTGATTACATTTAATATAAACGTACACAAATGCCTTTTCATTTAATTGCAGTTAAAATGTGATTAAGTGCAAAAACAGTACAATTGGTTTACAAGTACATTCTTTTAAATTAAATTATTTCTTCTTTTTTAAAAAAGTATGCTAAAGTGTGCTTCTTTTTCACAAGGGTGCCCAGGTTGAGCACATAGATGTAGATTGTTTTTGTTCCTATTTATGGTGTGATGTAAAGGACAATAATTAATTGTTGATCTACCTGACATTCCTTCTACATTACTGAAAAGCTCTCATTCCGTCGGTAATGGCTGCTTCTCTTGTAGTGGAATGATAACTTGAAAAACGGGTTTCAAGCCCATCAGAGGAACAAATAAATCACATACTGTGATCATTAATATAACACTCCGAAAGAGAACTAAAAGCCCAAGTTGACTTGATCTCATTAGAATGAAAAGGGAAAAATGCATCAAGTCCTAACTGTGTGCAATTTTTGTGCCTCTAGTGTCACCAAACACAACTGCAAAACTAATCACAGTTTTCAAAAAGGTTTCTTCAACCCCTTCTGCCATTGGTTGAGCAAACAGATAGTCTCGCCTCCAAATCAAAGATGCTGTAAAAAGCAACTGGCTTGCTGGGTAATGTGGCATGTGGTGACATTTAATTCATGCTGACATTTTGGGTGTGTACTTAAAAAAAAAAAAATAAATAAAAAATCTGGATTAATCTGGGAATTTATTTTAGGATTAAAATTACATGCATCAGCTTTAAAGCTCAATACAGCATGTCTGGAAAATTGGTCAATAGAGTTTAATGACTTTTGCCTGTGTTTATGGGGCCACATTATGCACAGTACGTCTGATAAGCCATCTTCATATGCAAATAAGAATTTTGCCACCTTTTGCAAAATGCATGGCTTTTATTTGTTCATTGAAATGTCAATTATTTGATTTCATCACTGTTAACAAATTCAAAGTTGGCAAACCATAAGATTTTCTTCTTACATTCAGAAATGTCTGTTTGGTTTACAATTTCACGTTTACTCTTCTAAATGCCTTTGATTTTCCTGAATTATTGATTCAAAGGTCATATAAGTAATCATAGAGGATCTCACACACCTCCATGCAGCATTTATCAACCAAACATTTTTTATTCACATTAAAGGGTCATTGATTAATGCTTTATTCTTTGTTGACATCTATGCACAGATTTCATGCTTTCTGGTTATGGGACAATCAAAAAATAACAATGCAAAAGTGAAAATGGAGACAAAAATGAAGAAGAATGTTATTTATTATCTGTGTTATTTGTATTAATGTCCACATTGCATATGTTTAGTGACCTTCGAGCTGTAGGTCCCCAGAGCATTATTCACTAAACATTGCAGGCACAATGTGAATGCTGAGCTTTAACTCAAGTGTTATGACCATTATAATCATACCAAACCTTTGCTGTGCACCCTGATGTGGAAATCGATGCAATCTTGCTAGATATATTACCTCTGTTCTTTTGGTATTTCTGCATAGAATGTAGAGCATATTTTTTTGTCTGTTTTTAAATATATAATTGTATATTGTTTATATTATTTAGTTTGCTTCTTTGAATCTTGTACTTACAATATGAAATTTAGAATTAAAATGAAAGAGGTTGCTGTAGACATTCAATGTTTTAGAAGTTACTTCTACGATATGTTTCTGCTGCACAAATTGTTACATTTTAGATATAATAATAAAGATTAATTGTTTTCAAAGTGCTTGTGCTTGTTCTGCTCTGTTTTATGGATCTGAATGCTTCACTTTTTTTTTCTTTTACTTTTACTCTTTACTGGAAGGTAAAAAAAAACTGGAAGAAAATTATGAACGAGTGAAGGGATGAAGAGCATGTATCAGAACAGAGCAAGTTAGGAGGGATAAATGAGGAAGTCAGTCAGGGAAAAAAAAAATTAATAATATATATATATATGTATGTATGTATGTAATTGAGGGAAAGAAGCAATAGGGTAAAAACTGAATCAAGTCCAAAAGTGTAGAAAACAAGAATACTGCATTGAACCCAGGCTCACTGGAAATATGTGACTCTGGATACATTTCTGCAAAATATGTTGCTTTGGGTACATTTTGCCACACTTTTCAAATGACACATCCATGAAGTACTATGAGTGATATATTTTCGATAACGCTTTAGATTACAGCCTGCAATTTACAGTGTATATAAACAGAATTTACAGCATAACATTTTTGTAATCATAGTGTACCCATTCAGTACCTCCGTGTAGGTATAGGGGAATACTGTGCAACGTTTGGGCAAAAAAGGTGTAACAACCTGTAAAATTACAAATCATTTATACTGTAAGTATTATGAAACTAAGGGGTACCTATTCTAATATTACATGGTATGTATGACCTACTATGCTAAACAACAATCTTGTGTTTGGGAGTGATTTTTTAACCATATTCTATTATTAAAGGATACATTATTGAGCTTACTGAACAACAAAACTGGACATCTGTTGAAATGAAATTATGTTTTTGTGTTGAGTTTTAGTAGCATGTTTTGTGATGTTCAGAATTGATCTATTTATTTTGTGGATTGTCACCATTGTTGAGATTCATATGCTGATTCTTGATGTGTGTGTCTCAAATGTTGTTTTTTTTTGGAGTGATTTGTTTTAACGTCTTTTCATAACTTGTGGCTTAGTAGTGCTTGTTCTTTTGCTGTAGTGTCAATGTTCAGTAAGAGAACAACTGGTTAAAATCAGTGAATCATAAGAGGATGACTGTTATTATCAACCTGTAAATAACAATACCAGATTTTTTTTTTTTTTTTTTTTTTTGTCATAACAAACTTTTCAAAAGAACATTGTTACTGCAGCTAAAGAGAAGTTAATGTTAAAAAGTCAAGGTTCAAGAGCACAACCAAATTAAACATTGATCTACATCATGGTAGTAAAAAAAAAAAAAAAAAAAAAAAAAACTCTGTAACTCTCAATAAGATCTTCTGTAGAGGTCTGACAGAAATAAAGTCAGTCTGGTAATAAGTAAAGCTGGTAATGCTGTTCTAGGAGTTGTTTAATCAGAATCTTGACAGATTTAATGTCTTTTATTTCAGTTGATTTCATCTAAGCTGTGGCCAGAGGTGTAAAGTCCAGGGGAAAAAGAGTAAAAGTCCTGCCATATGTTTATTCCACCCATGAACTCAGCAGCTGATTTCACCAGAGGAGGAACCAAGTCATTCCTTTCAAGTCACAACCAAGTCTAGAGTCAAATCCCAAGTATAATTAAGTGACTAATTAAATGATGATTGTGTATTAGTTATGAACACCTGCTGTTACTAAGAATTACAGAGGATCAGATGTTGATGTTTTATTGGTTAAAACGATGCCACCATCGTGGAGAACAGCACACATTTAGTACATAAATGTGTGCTGTTGCTAGATAATGGATAAGAGATATTTTTTCCGTCTAAAGCAGAGATGTTCAATCCTGCTTCTGACAATCGACTGTCCTGCAAAATTCAATTCCTACTCTTATCAAACACATCTGCCTTTCATTTTCAAGCGATTCTGAAGACCTTAATTAGTTGCTTCAGGTGTGTCTGATTAGAGTTCGAGCAGTGCTTTGCAGGACAGTTGATTGCCAGGAGCAGGCTTGGGCAACCCTGGTCTAAAATATTTCGTTCACGGATAAAAAACGTAATACGTATGAAACCAAAATTTAAAAATGCAAGTAAAAATATATTGCACAAAACTTAAAAATGAAAGCACATTTTTTCAGAATAGCAAACAATGGTCACGGATCGAAAGATAAGCATAAATCAAAAAATTAATAACGCATTTAAAAAAATAAGCATAAATCAAAACTTTAAACACATTTAAAATCATGTTGCACAAAACTGAAATATTAATGCAAAATTATCCAACTTGCACACAAAATCATGTTTTCCTTGGTTATATTTCTCTGTTTCTTGTGCTCTCAGACATTTTCTGCTCGTATTTTTATTTTTGTATGCTTATGCTGTTTTTCCCTTTGCTCTTGTTTCCACATTCTGCATTTGCTTTCCAAAATGTTGTGGTTAGAGTATCATGTAAATCAGGGCGGGCTCAAGCTTCATCATTGGTCCACTAGTTCTTGATTGACAGCTCCTCCTCTAGCCAATCATTCGAAGAGGTTCAATCATTCCAGTGCGCCTCATTAGCTGCCAATGCTCAGCGTTCACTTGTACAGGTGAAAATGGATTACTGTCAGCTGGAGTAACATCTTTTCATACAGGGCACCGTTATATGTGTTCAGGGCCGGTGCCAGCCAAATGGGTGCCCTAAGCAGAATAGTATTGTTTTACCCCCTCTCTAAAAAAACAAACAAACAAACAAAAAACACCTACTGTAAGGGGTAAAAATAGAACTTTAATAAAATATAAAAGTAAATATATAAATTGTAATTAAATTG
The DNA here is from genome assembly GCA_039654775.1 of Spinibarbus caldwelli. NCBI lineage: Eukaryota > Metazoa > Chordata > Actinopteri > Cypriniformes > Cyprinidae > Spinibarbus > Spinibarbus caldwelli. The sequence goes on along the minus strand of CM077252.1, from coordinate 26,886,037 downwards.
TTAATTATGGCTATGATTTTATTAATACAGTTTTCTGATTGATTTTATGGTCTCAAGCATTCAGAAATCACACAAAATAAAATTAAGCAGTTTTACTATGATAACCATGGTTAATTTTGTAAGGGTGATGTCCACAAGTTTTTGTTGAAGAAATTAAAGAGGCTGTAGCATTTCTATCGCAAAAAAAGGTTGCCAAAAATTAAAAATTAAGTGGATATTTGAATTAAATGTTTGGTTAATATTAAACAAGGATTCGATCGTCCTCTAAGTGTAACAACAGCAATTATCAGGCCTTTGGTGCCCTTTGCAGGTTTTTGTAATAATTTAAGTTGTTTATGTTTGTATTACATTATGTATTTTAACAGTGTTATTCAATGAAACCATTATTATTAATTAACAAATCGCTTCGTTGTTTTTATATAATACATTTTAAATCATGGAAACTAGAATATTAAGTCAGATGCATTGTTGGTGGTGGTGGTGAAATTATTAACAACATTAAAACACGTTACTAACGTCAACAGTCAAAAATTTTCACAGGATTATGAACGTAGTTACCTGAAAGTGATGTATAGGCTAGTTCAGGGTTCCTCAAATCTTACCCTGGAGGTCCAATCCACTGCAGAGTTTTGCTCCAACCCTGATCAAACTCACCTGTCTGTGATTTTCTAATGATCCTGAATAGTGATGGCGAGATGAAGCTTCATGAAGCTTTAAGCTTGGTTCACAAAAGGGTTAATTTCTGGAGGCTTCATTTGCTCACAATACCACCTGGTGGCCAAAGAGTGTAAAACAAGCAGATATATTACAGACAGAGGTGTAAAGTCCAGGGGTCAGAAAGTAAAAGTCCTGCCATGTGTTTATTCCACCCATGATCTCAGCAGCTGATTTCACCAGAGGAGGAACCAAGTCATTTCTTTCAAGTCACAAGCAAGTCTCAAGTCAAATCCCAAGCAAGTCTCAAGTCAAATCCCAAGTCCTCAATTAAGTGACTAATTAAATGATGATTGTGCATTAGTGATGAACACCTGCTGTTATTGAGAATTACAGAGGATCAGATGTTGATGTTTTATTGGTTAAAATGATGCCACCATCATGGAGATCAGCGTTTGCTTTAGTTGGGCTCTTGGCCCTTTTAGTAGTTCGAAGTAGTTTGCTTTTAATCAATTACAATATTGTTTTATTGGAAACATTTTTGTATTGCTGCTTTAGATAGCAGATAACCTTACATTGTCTGAAAGTGGTTTGCTTTTAAGCATTTAGACTATTATTTCACAACAAACAATTGTATGCTACTGAATTAAAAGCTTGAGAAAGCAAATGATCTTATGCTTTCTGCTTTTAAGTCACTTGAACCTCATGACAGCGTCTCTTTGGTTTATTGCCTGGCATTCAGCTATTACAGAACTGCAAAAAAGTCCTATTAAACAAATGTCACCGTAATACTTAAATATTGGAAAAAAAGAACAATATCGCTCAGGCTTTTAGACATGAACACTTATCATACGATCCTCAACAATGGTGACAATAATTATTCATACTGCAGTGCATGATGGGAGTTTTTACTATGGTGTTACCAGGCATGTATTGAAGCATTTTGTTGATTGTCACCATTGTTGAAATTCATATGCTGGTTCTTGATGTCTGTGTATGTCTAAGTAGCACTGGAGTTTAAATATTTATATGCATTACATAGATTTAAAATTCATTCAATATAACTATTTGCGCAACACTTATTGCATGCTGTGGTTTCACGGGGTTGGTTATTGAAAACCTAAACATATAAAAAAAAAAAAAAAAAAAAACTTATCTTGACTATAAACAGGTCATCACCTGAATATTTTCTCATCATACGAGATTAGCTAACAGCTGTCTACTTAACAACACATGTATTGTTTCAGAGAGAAATCTAATACAGGAAGTCAAGGGCCAAGAGCCCAACTAAAGCAAACGCTGATCTCCATGATGGTGGCATCATTTTAATCACTAAAACATCAACATCTGATCCTCTGTAATTTTCAATAACAGCAGGTGTTCATCACTAATGCACACTCATCATTTAATTAGTCACTTAATTGAGGACTTGGGATTTCACTTGAGACTTGCTTGTGACTTGAAAGGAATGACTTGGTTCCTCCTCTGATGAAATCAGCTGCTGAGTTCATGGGTGGAATAAACAGATGGAAGGACTTTTATTTTCTGACACCTAGACTTTACACCTCTGTCTGTAATATATCTGCTTGTTTTACACTCTTTGGCCACCAGGTGGTATTGTGAGCAAATGAAGCCTCCAGAAGTCAACCCTTTGTGAACCAAGCTTAAAACTTCATGAAGCTTCATCTCACCATCACTAATCCTGAAGACATTGATTAGCATGTTCAGGTGTGTTTGATTAGGGTTAAACTAAAGAGCTAAACTCTGCAGGAAAGTGGATCTCGAGGTCCAGATTTGAGGAGCCCTGGGCTAGTTGTCCATTAATTATAATGATCATTTGTATTCAGCCAAACATAAGGTGAGAGTGGGCGCGGGAGCGTGCAGATGTGTCAGTGGCGTGTCACATGTGCTTAATACTGCCTATACAGCATTCATCATAAAATGCATTTTATTTATGTTAATATTAACTTGTTTAATCCCAAATTTTTCCCAGACATGAAAATATCCAAATGACGTGTCATTAGTAACCCTTTGAAATAATCAAGAATTATTTTTTGGAATTTTTTTTTGGAAAAGTGTTTGAAAAATTGTGTTTTATGGTCCGTCACAATTGTGACCGGTGGGATAATGTGTGTACTGAATTAACATATTTCTGCAGTCATAAAAATTGTTATATATCTTAGCCCAGCTATTTTAAACAGTTTGATCACATTCTAGGGTTACTATTATGCATAAAAAAACCTTATGCCACATTGATAGGAACACTGAGATAAAAAATAAAAATAAAAATCAACCATCACCGCATTTTAAAATTGTTACTTTTTTGTAAAATATAACATAAAATTTGTATATTAATGCTACAAGTATTACAACATCATTACTGTACTTTTTTTGTAACATTTGAATTTTTAATTTAGTGCAATATTTTGTCATTGCAACATTTTATTGTCATTTTCACTTACAACTGCAGTTGGATTTATATTGTATCCCTAAATTCACTGTTATCCCACCGGTCACTATTGTGACCATCAACATGTTTACTAATTCTATGACCACACTCAACAAATCTAAATATATGTGAATGCGTTTATTAATACTAGACACCCTAAAGATAATGTGTACCAAAAATCTTTGTCATATCTTTATGTTAACATACTTTACTAGCCTTTTGATTTGGAGCTTTGATGCAGTCATCATCTTCTCAAGGTGCAAACAGGAAATAAACTGCTCTGTTCATGTGACAATTTGCACTAATCTTGTGAAACTGCACATATTTAATAAAACCCTTTATTTTTTTTCCGTATTTGCAGGAAGTGCACTAAAACATCAATCAGTAAGGTTTTGAGAGCTTTATAAATGAAAACCTTTTTTATGATCACTATTGTGACCGGTGGTATTAAATGGGTTAATATAGAAAGAAAGTTTTTTTTTTTTTTTTTTTCTTGAGCGACTGGGATGGTGCCCCCCCTGGGAGTTGGTGCCCTACGCAAACTGCGTACTCTGCATATAGGGAGCGGCAGTACTGTATGTGTCTGTCTGTCACTGCTGTACGCCTACCTGGTGATCCGCTAACATTAAATGAGTAAATTAATAAATTATAAATGAATGTAGTATTTTTGCATTAACTAGGCTAGATTTGACTACTGATCAGTGAAAACGATAGTGTTACAGAGGCCAGGTGGATTTGATATACACAATGATTCATTTGGATATTGTGTTTATTTACATATACAATTGCATAACACGGTCATATTAATGTCATAAATATATAAAGTTTGAATATAGCAACAATATGAAAGTAAAATAACCAGTAGGTGGCAGCAAGTTACTATCTAGAGTGAGTCATTAAATCATTCATTCAAACGGCTGATTCATTCAGTGAGGAATAAAGTGAATCATTAATATCATTTTATTATATCATTTTATCAATACAAAAGGCTGCTGTGTGCTGCTTGTAGAGGACACTGTTCTATTGTGGCTTTGTTTGGACTCTTCGTCGAAATACAACAAAATGAGAAAATAGTTAGGCTATGTATTTAACTTGCTCAATTTTACTTCTTGTTATATTGATTTTATACTACAGTTCAATAAATATTTGCAATGGTGCTGAAAACAACACTCTTCCTTGTGTGATATTGCTTAACTGTATGCCATTTTATAATCTCAGAGTAACATAAAATGTGATAAATCTTACAAAACCAACAACAACCAATCAATGACATACTGTACATGAAAGACAAAGCTGCAAATCTGAGGGGAAAAAAAAAAACACACATAACAAAAATAAGAAAAATATTGCAATCACGACTATACAGTGAACTAAACAATTGTGACAGGCATATATTACTCTTACTCATATTATCCTCTCCTAACAGTAATAACTATAACTGTGGGTGATCATATGACCATATTTCTCATGGTGGAATACGGGACGAGTTGGCAATATGACCACTATATGATATATATATAGTTCTTTTATTAACATTAACAAAGAAGCAAATTACAAGACATACAATAGAGATATAAATTAAATAAACTAATTTTTCAAATACAGCAGGTTTATTTAACATATACATTTTATGTAGCATCTTTTGTTGTTTGATTAGACGGGTATAGGCTGTACCTTTAAAACCGAATGTATGGATTAGGGGTGGCACGATACATGTATTCGTACCGAACCGTCACAGTACGGACATCTCAGTTCGGTGCATGAGGCCTTACAACGAATACAGGCAATTCACCCCCAATCCAGAAGGGGGCTCCCGCAGTAAAGCAACGCTGTTTGATAACCGCCAGCAGAAGAACAGCGAATGCCATGAGTTGCTCACTTGAAAACAAAGCCCCCAGACAATGACCATGTGCTGATTCTGAATGCATCTCTCACTGACAAGGGAGTGTACTCTGTAAAATATTTCAAGTTGGTTAAACTTACAAATGAAAGTTCACCTGCTGCCTTAAAAATGTGAATTAACTCAACTTAAAGATACTCTTTGTTTCAACTCAAGAAGTTATGTATTACAATTTATTAAACTAATGGCCATTTGTTGTTTCAACCTGATACTCTGAGTTAAAACAACTTACTATATTACATTATCAGCCGAGGTGTAAAGTCTAGGTGTCAGAAAATAAAAGTCTTGCCATATGTTTATTCCACCCATGAACTCAGCAGCTGATTTCATCAGAGGAGGAACCAAGACATTCCTTTCAAGTCACAAGCAAGTCTCAAGTTAAATCCCAAGTTCTCAAAGAGTTAAAGTTAATGAGATAATTAAGTGACTAATTAAATGATGATTGTGCATTAGTGATGAAAACCTGCTGTTAACAAGCGGCATCACTGAAGAAAAGAGAAACCCAATAATTACAACTGACTTCAGCCACAGCATTGGATGGAATCAACTGGAAAAACAAACAAACAAACAAACAAAAAATAAGCAGAGGTTCCGAAGCTTGTATCAAAAAAATGAAACATCTCACATTGAAGTGCTGTATCGGAGCTTGATTCGTTTTGCCAAAAGCACGTGATCTATGACGTCCAAAGCTTCATTTGCCTGAAAACCACGTGACTGCTTCAGTATCAGCTTCAAACAAAGCAAACCTCAGCGCCGTTTCCTTTACATTACATTATAATGCGTTAGCATTGTTTTCTTTTTATCCTAATTTATATATGAACTTTGCCCATGAAATAACAGTCTAAGGACTGAAGCAGAGTTAACATTGACAGAACACAGATTTAATTCGTGAGTTTATGTTTGATTTATTTGAATTATTTTAGTGGCAGTACACCGACACAAATGAATGACTTTGACAATGGCCATTATGTTTATACAATAAATTAAAACAAGAAATCAGTTGTAGAACCAGATGTGAAACCAGCAGCTGTAATGAATCACAGCACTTTGGAAGGTGTTATTCATTTTTATGACAACAAGATGGCCACAGCATGAACCGTTTTAAAAAGCTTTGAGTAATGAACCTTTTTCCAATACAATTGGGTTGAAAGCCTCATTGGTTCAGAACGCTTCATTTCGCTAACACTAACTGAATGAACATCATGAAACAGTCTCTCTCTTTGGTTTATTGATTGACATGAAAAAAAAAAACTACTAAACCAATGCCATTGTAATTCTTCAATATTGGAGAGAGGGAGAAAGAGAAGAAAGAAGAAAAAGAAAAAAGAAGCCATTTATCAGCTCAGGCTTTTAGACATGAACACTTATCATACAATCCTCAACAGTGGTGTCAATAATTATTCATACTGCAGTGCATGATGGGAGTTTTTACTATGGCGTTACCCAGCATGCATTGCAGCATGAAACAATTTATTGATAGTCACCATTGTTGAGATTCATATGCTGGTTCTTGATGTCTGTGTGAGTGTAAATATTACAGGAGTTCAAATTTTGTTTATATGTTACATAGATTTAAAATAGATTTAAAAAGCAACACTTTGCATGCTGTTGTTTCACAGGGTTGGTTATATAAAACCTAAAGATACTAAAGAAAAAAAAAAAAGCTATTTTGACTGTAATTAGGACAGCTCACAATGACTAACTCCTCAAAATAAAAACAGCTAATAGCGGTTTGCTGTATAGTACTGATCGCTCTCTGCTTTACAACAGCACATGCATTGCTACAGAAAGAGATCTAAAACAGGAAGTCAAGGGTCAAGAGCCCAACTAAAGCAAACAGTGTTTAACCAATAAAACATCAACATCTGATCCTCTGTAATTCTCAATAACAGCAGGTGTTCATCACTAATGCACAATCATCATTTAGTTAGTCACCTAATTATCTCAACTTTAACTCTTTGAGGACTAGGATTTGACTCTAGACTTGCTTGTGACTAGAAAAGAAATGCCTTGGTTCCTCCTCTGGTGAAATCAGCTGCTGAGTTCATGGGTGGAATAAACATATGGCAGGACTTTTACTTTCTGACCCCTGTGGCCTGTACCATGAAGCTGGATTAGCTGGCTAGGCAGGTAAATTTCAGTTTAGTTTGCACCAATTCTAGATTTTAAGCACCATGAAAATAGCTTCGTTTTTTTTTTTTTTTTTTTTTTTTTTTTTTTTTGCTGCGTTCATTGCCATAGTAACTTACACTCCACAGCTAACCTGCTCTGGGGCAGGTTATGTTCTGAGTTATGTAGTGTCCCCGCTGCGAGTTCGAAGAATCACCCTCAGACTTGGAGTTTGGTGCCAGAAGAAAAGACTTTATTATCTTACATGGCGAGAATAAAGCCGAGATCCCTTCTGCAGAAGAGTCTCCCGAATGCTTTAGGGCTGTCTCTTTTATACAGTTTTTTCTTTAAGGCGTGTGCCAGCCCTATAGTTCTATTTATACATACAATCTGATACCTCCCTAGAGAAGGGGCTCCAACACCTGTTATGGTATATACAAAGAAAGCCCCTTTAAGTTCTTCCAGCTTTTCCTGTCTGTATTTTTCAGCCACGTATGCTCATCACGTACGCATTTTTTACACAGGGGCCTTAGAACATAATGGAAGATTAAATAGATATATTAAAGGCAAGATTCACCCTGATTATACTTGATTAATTCAGATCTTCAACTATAAAAATCTTCTACATTCCCCCCTCTGAGACTTTCTTAAGTCTCACATTTGCTTATGTCTATCCAGAGTGCCACTTCATAATCCAGTTCTTTCAGTTAACACTATCTAGTGACTAAATAAGTCACACAGTCTTATCATCAATGACTAAATGATGCAACAGCACTCTGGAGGAGAATCAGAACCAAACGTCTCTCTCTACACTTGACTAAGAGAGAGTAAAAGATTCTGTCTCCTTTCTCCTTTTATCAGAGACAACAATGTTATAATCATGAGTGTGTATTTGGTTCAGCGCTTGCCTGTGGTTGGCACAGTTATGTATAAATGACATTCAAAACATAATACCTTGAATATCAAAAAGAAAAATAGTTCTGATCTGTTGATCTTCAGCCCAGACATTTTGCATATTGTAGAGGGTCAGCCTTGGGTAGAGGTTAGGCTATCATTTACACCCAGGGTATGTCCCATCTTTACACCTCTTTTACATACTCATCAGAGTCACTGGAACTATTATCCAAAGTTTGCTCATTTAAGATCAGCTTGTTTAGCAATCCTTCATAATATTCATCCAATTTCTTTTCTGTGATAATTTGTTGATTATTTGGGACTTTTATCTTTTCCAGTAGCGTTGACGACTAATGTTCTTAATACAGGAAATACACAGCAAATTAATAACCTTCCTTTCAATATAGCAGCTCCTAAAAACATTCTTAGTTTAACAAACCATGTTTCCCATGCTCCAAATTTCAGATCAAATCAATCCCACATTCGTTTGTCTCTTCCTGTATTTGCTGTAACTTCATAAATTTCTATAGAAGGTAAAGCAATAGTTTGATTTTTACATTCTTCAGTTGTTATTTTATTTCTTTTCATTGTTCCAAGTGCTAAAAGTTCTGGAGCTCTAGAAGGAATTCCAGATTTCCAAGAATTTTTCTTATCTTTATACCAAATAATAACACATTTGCCCTTGAACTTTCCCACATATTGTGTTCCTTTTGGTTTAGGAAAACACTCATATTCCTGTTTACCATCTACGCCATACCATTTCGTAATCTCTACTTTCTGTTTTTCAATTTTTATATTTCGGCTAACATCCAAATACTGACACCAAGATCCCCAGAGTGGTCTAAAAATTATTTGTTAATTTAGGATTTTCCAAAAATCCTAGACATTCAGCAATATAATATGGTCTAGTAAAATCTGTTAAATAACAAAAGTTTCTCCCAAATTCGGCACACTTTGGGTAGTCTTGGATTTGGTATGGCTATCCCTTTGTTTAACGGAGATTTGGAGCATAGCAAGCAATTTTCTTTCTTTATTTCTCTCATAGTAAAAACTGCCCATCTATACTATTCTTTATTTTGAGCTGTTTCCCTTAATTCATCATAGTGACTAACTTCTTCGTCCCCTAGTATATTATAATCCGTGTCTCTACGATTTATTGATTATCATTATCACGGTTATTCAATGGTTGAAAAGTTAATTGAAGGGAGGTCTGGTTGCTTTCTATTGGTTGAGCTTGGATTTGCATCTCAATGACACACATACACATACTCATACCCAGTTTAGTCTAGGGCTGCACGATATACCAACATTAATTATGAATTGCGGTATTGCTTAGTGCCATTTTTCGAATCGCAAAGACCGCTATTTAAAACGTGCTGCGTGTTTTGAAGTGCAGGCACGCACTAGTTATACTATTAGTGAGAGTCTCTTAGCGTTGGTTCACTATTAAGAGGCCCAGTTTGCATTTCATCTTCACCAGGGTGACTCTTTGCGAGTCGTTGCAATGGTCTTTCCCTCGTTGGTAAGGGAGGGTCGTTACTAACACGCCCTTCATCCCTCACTTCATGCTGTGTAGGGTTGCTGAAACTGGTTGGTGTATTTCAAGGAGAGAGAGGTGGACCCAGGTGTCACTTTGCAACTATTTTGCTGATCACTGCGAGATTCTTCCTTGAAATCATCACTGCACACTCACTGGTCCTTCATGGTGGAGCAAACCATTCCTTGGCCTTGACAGAACTGCTGCACCTGTAGGTGGAATCTTTCAGAGTTTTTGTTAGTGACATCAAGCATGCTCATTTGCTCATCTGTCCAGTTATCCTTCTTGGTGTCACCTGTGGAAATTTCATGTGGGTTGAGGGCTGTCCTGGCCCCTTTTTTGAGCTCTCACTTATTCACTGCTATCCATACAAGGAGCATAGGTCGAATACCCATTTTCTCTAAGGTAATAAATAATTTGATTTTAGTTATTTCTAATCTTACTATTTTTCAATTCATTACAAATTTATTCTCAACCACTTGCTAATTCAGTTATCTCTTTGTTTTATAAACTGAGTTTCACTATTTCACTAGATAATTTCTTCTAGGTCTATCTTGCTCCGTGGCATAGGTATTTTGTCCTGGAAAACCTTCAACCCACGTTCTTTATGTTAACAGTCAGAAAGACAATATTTTATCCTTTTGGCTCAGAATAAGCTCCATCATGATATGCTGAAAAGAAAGTTAGATGTGGGGTGGACAAAGCAAGCTTGCTTGCTTTGCCTTCCCATGTAATGCGCTGCGCAAGTGTGGCACTGTTTTTCTTTCTGCCACAACAATAACCTAGGTACTGACTGGGAAACTTAACCAATTTCATCCACGGTCATTATTCTACTGGGCATTATTTGCCCTGTGGGCCCACATATTAAATTTTGCATACAGCTGTTTTGGCAAAATAATTGATTTGCCTCAGTGTCTCGTCAGACACCTTCTTTCACTCCACACCACCATCATTCATACTTTTTCACACTCTTTCACACCCTTTCACACCCCACTTTTGGCCAAAAACGTATTTTGTTTTGATTTCAGCTGATTGTGAACTGACTGGTTTTAGCTGTGGAATGCCATAGATTCTGAATAGGACTTTACTGAGCGTAGACCTGGTAGCATTCCACATAGTGTCCAATTGTCATATTCAACTGGATAACATCAGTCATCCTAAAGTTTAATTTAACACTGCAGGTATCAACCTCTTTTTCTTCTCACATAATCTAACAGGTTAATTGGTTTTAAAATAATTTTCTTAGGCATTGTGCAGTTGAGAGAACTAAGTGAAATTTCTCAAATGTCACTTGTCTAATTTAAATTTTAGTCATATGATTTTTGTTATTGCTCATGAGCTACTTTGAAAAAAGGATTGGAGATCTCTTCCCAATCTAGGATCCATGGCCATCAATATTTCTATCCTGTTATCCCCAGTGATTTCAGCATTGATGATTTCACGATTTTGGACCATTTGGAGTTAAATTTATTTATTATTATTTCTTTATTCAATCTAGCCCTTTTAATTACCATTAAACAAAATGGAGTGACCAAGATTTTTATTTTATCAGCTCTATTTTTTCTATTAGACATCTTGTCTACCCTTCTTTTCTTTTCTTTTTTCTTTTTTTTTTTTTCCAAAGAGTTCAACATTGTTTTCAATAATTCAGTTGTGCATTTTCCCTTAGTGGGTTAATGAAATAGCCCTCGCTATGACAAATCCAGCTCCATTTTTATCTAATTTGTGTGTCAAGCAACTCGTCTGTCTGTCTCAATTGCTTGTTCTTTTAAACACAAGGCTGGACTAGTACCTATTGGAAAGCAGATAGAGAAGGTTAGTTAAAGCACAGAATTCAAAGAACTGCTGTGAGACCAGTAAGTAATCAAATTAATAAAAATTTATAAAATAATTATCAAAATTTGAAGCAGTCTCTATAGTGATCATTAAATATGCAGCACCTGTGCGCGCCAAGGGAAGGGATGGAAGTGCTTCGGGTTAGATCATCAGTCTGCTGAAGTTGTTTGGTTGTTGCACTGGGTCGTCAGTCTGTGATGGCACTCAAAAGCTTGATGTTGTGTTGTATGGTCTCGTTGTTTCTCCGCCTCTTCTCAGTCTGGCTTTTGATAGAGCCTGCCAGAGTTTTGCATTTCAGGATGTTCTCTTCACCCTTAGGAAAAGTCTCAAGTGACAAATTCACCTTTTCCTGCCTTAAGCCAGCCCCTCTCCATGTAGAAGTGTGTACTCCTCTTTCAGGAGGGGAGTTGCAAGTCCATCAGCTCCTCCCTCTTCTTCTCTGTAGCTTCTTTGTCTTTGCTTCTTCGTCTCTTTGCCCAACAGACTCCAGTTCATTGCTTCCCTTTGTCAAGGCTCTATTCCAACAGGCATCTGCAATTTGAACCCTCAGAGACTGCATTAATCAAATTGAACATTTGTAAACTCTGATTAAATTGTGCCTGAGCAATCAGCTCTTTTTCTTATTTTCACTTTTCAACCATCTTTTTCAATGGTTCCTTAATAAAAAGGGTAAATCAATAAAAATATATAACTAAAAATAAAGAAAAAAGTCATCTGGTTAAATACAGCAGTTCCCTTATTCTATTTTAGTAAAGCAAGTTCTTCATTGCAGAAAGACAGCAAGCATTTTCTTCTTTGCAAAAAGCAGAAAGCAGCAGTAATCTACCTTTATACCAATAAACAAAAGAATTCTTTCTTTTACACCAGCATGACATGCGTATGTTAAACTAAAGACTTAAATTATACTTTGTCTTCTATATTTGCATACATGGTTCAGAATATTCAGTAATGGTGAATGAATTTTCCCAACCAACATCAAATAATTCATTTTATTTAGTTTAATTATTTAATCAACAAGTTCCTTTATTATTGTAAAATGTCTATGTTTTTTTTTTTCTTCAAATTTCAACAAACTTGGTCACCCAATCTTGCTCTCATTAACATTTCACTACACAAGTTATCTTTAGTCAACTTAAATCCCAATCTCTGAAACTGTGTAATGGATTCATTTTCTTACTGTTCCCCAGGGATAACAAGATACAAATTTTAAGACGTCTTTCTTATAATATATAAAGTTTTAAGCACGTGCAATATTTTTATTCATCTATTAAGATAATTTATTAAATCATAAATGTATATCTTATTTTAATTAATCTATTATTATTTCAATATTATTCAAAGTCCATATCTTGGAACACTTTTGTCTTCTAATAACATTTATATAGGTCCCTTTATTCAGACAGGGCTTATCCTTTCATTCTTTGTCCCTTTATTTATAGGGCTCATTCAATCATTCATTCCTCTCAGGTGCGGCACGAACTGCGTCCGTCTCTACCAGGCCACATTTAAGTGACGGTCCAGGAGGGGTGCGCAGCCCTTGCCCACCCGATACGGAATTTATTTATTCTCTCACCCAACCTCAATCTTTCACACAGGCGCCGACACTCATCAAAACAAAACACTTCACTTCTCTGTGAGTGACCTGCCGCGTTGCTCTCGCTCTTCTACTGTTTTAATTCACTTTCCCGCTCTCTCAGTAAAAAATCAGCGCAAGGCCAGGATTTTTGCCTGCCCGTGCAGTCCCCTATAATCTCCCTCACACCTTTTTAGGGCGGTATCCGCAGGTCTTTTTGCCTACCCGTGCAGACCCTGTAGCTATAAACAGGCGGTATCCGCAGGCCTCTTTTTGCCTACCTGTGCAGTCCCTGTATTTATCAACAGGCGGTATCCGTAGGTCTTTTTTCGCGCGTTTCCTTCCCTATATCTGCTTCACGTTTATTTCTGTCCCTTCAGGCTCAGTCTAAATAAACACAGACCATTTCTAGCAATGTATATCTGCCTACACCATCTAGTTTCAATTCAGGCTGCTTATCAAGACCATAAACAGTAAACCAGATAAATGCATGCAGTTATTTCTTCTGGAACAAAACTCCTTTTCTGTTCTTTTCTTTAAATTTAGAAATTTGGAAGAGCAAATTGTTAAGTGACCTTACCGCCAAAAGAGCAGACTGGCAAACAACACAAATCATATAAGCAAAAATGCTTTACCTGTGTAAGAGGTGGCCACCCTTTTTGTGTTGTTCGTCAAATCCTGCTCAAAGCGGTCGTCCACTCTGCTGCTCTGTTCCGTCCCTGTTTGGGCGCCAATTTGTAGTGTCCCCGCTGCGAGTTCGAAGAATCACCCTCAGACTTGGAGTTTGGTGCCAGAAGAAAAGACTTTATTATCTTACATGGCGAGAATAAAGCCGAGATCCCTTCTGCAGAAGAGTCTCCCGAATGCTTTAGGGCTGTCTCTTTTATACAGTTTTTTCTTTAAGGCGTGTGCCATCCCTATAGTTCTTTTTATACATACAATCTGATACCTCCCTAGAGAAGGGGCTCCAACACCTGTTATGGTATATACAAAGAAAGCCCCTTTAAGTTCTTCCAGCTGTTCCTGTCTGTATTTTTCAGCCACGTATGCTCATCACATACGCATTTTTTACACAGGGGCCTTAGAACATAATGGAAGATTAAATAGATATATTAAAGGCAAGATTCACCCTGATTATACATGATTAATTCAGATCTTCAACTATAAAAATCTTCTACAGTTAGAGATCTCAAACTGAAATTGGAATCAGATATGAGCAAAGTGACTCATGTCTGACACAAAAAAGTCACTCCCCCTTTTTCTCTTTCTCCAAATTAAAGGTCACTACAATTAAAAAAAAATAAAATAAATAAAATTGTCTGACTAAAACCAAAAACTGAGATATTTTATGATTTATATAATTATATGATTTATATTATTATTAATTGCACATTACACACAAGCAATTTTAATTTAATAGCTATTATAAATCATTTATTTTAAATGAATGTTAATATATACATATTGTATATAATATAAATAAGCTGTAGAATCAATAGATAACGCTTTAAAAATGACTATGTGACCCTACATGTTCGAGTCTCTATCGCTGTATATTTCCAACAATATAAACTTAACAAGTTTCACTTGTGACTGCACTGATAAAGCAAGATAATTTATTTGATTTGTCTTCTTTCATGAACACAAAAAATGATTCTCCAACACTGTTCAGTTTATTAAAAAAAAAAAAAAAAATATATATATATATATATATATATATATATTATTATTATTATTATTATTTTTTTTCATTTAACACCTTTATGTTAGGTTTCCTATTTAAACAATAGCATTGTGTTAAACTGACTCGAAACAGTTGCGTTTTGGTTCAACTCAATATTTTAATTTTGAAAACATAAATGATTTTACTTGTGTAACTAGGAAGTGGATTTCCCCTTCCCATCATGCTTTGCACAGGGCTGGATAAGGAGAGTAAATCTTGAAATAAAATATTACTTTAGGCATTTTTTATTAAGAGGATAAAATTGTGAGACTTCTTAATGTTTAATGCTCTTTTATGTTTGTATTTAAAAGAGTTTCTGGTATGTTAGTGTTTTTGGGGGTTACCATTGTGGTAAAGTGTAGAGCATGTGCTTGGTTTGAGGACCTGCTAATGTGAATCAAAGTTGTTTTAATAATAATAATAAAAAAAACAACTATTTTGGGCATGTCACGGATGTATCAAAACCATCTTATACTATGCCTAACAAGTTGGCTGAAGTCTAAAGTTAAATAAATCCAAAGTATAATTTGTTTGAGTGTGAAAAGATATTTGCCTAATAATTAATTTTCCAGTTAAGTATTTCAGTTTGAGTTCAACAAACATAAAAAAATCTCTTCATCAGTGCACCAATTTGATCAAATTGAGTTGGCCCAACTCGATTACATTTCATCGCTTGAACAAGTACTTTTTTTCATTGTAAATGTATTTAAATTAATCATGTTCTTCAATCTCTTAACCTTTAGCAAAACCTTTAACCTTTAACCAAGGCTCGTAATTGGCTGTTTGCCAGTGATGTCACACATTCATGTGCACGCACTCCACAAATTCAGGATCAAAGCCTGAGTTGACAAAGAAAGTTGATGATCAGCATCATGATACCAAGAAAGCCAGATTGGAGTGGTTTGGTTTTGTCAACTCAAAATTAATCCTGTAACTCTGAATTTGTTCATCTACCATCATGGTACAGGCCCCTGGACTTTCCACCTCTGAGAAACTTTGATGTTTTGATTAAATGGATGTTTTAGCACTTGTGTTCTTAAATGGCTTTTTAAAACCTGTTTTTCTAACAAGAATTTGTATTCTCAAACCAGTGTTAAAGCTTGTATAACATTGCTTGAACTTATTTCAATAAAATGTTTATATTTTTTGTGCAGTTACAAGTGTTATTATGAGCTGATGTGAGTTTTCTTGAGCTAATCATGTAATATAGTAAGTTGTTTTAACTCAGTGTGTCAAGTTGAAACAACAAATGATCATCAGTTTAATAAATTGAAAAACATAACTTCTTTAGTTGAAACAAAGAGTGTTTTTAAGTTGTTAACACATTTTTAAGGCAGCAGGTGAAATGTTTTACAGGCTTGCACACTCAACTGTTTGCTAAATGGAGCTTTGTGCTCGTGTATCCTACCTCTCTCATTCGGCACAAATCAAAATATTCCATAATATTTCCATATTTGCGATGTAACATATCTGAATGCTAAACTATTATTTATTATGTAAATTATAGGCTTTGTACTTCAGTTGCGTTCCAACGGTGACACAGAGGTGGGTGCGCTGATGTTTGTATTTTATTTTGATAAAGTACCAATTTTAGCAATGCTGGAACTGATGTGTTTTGTGTGTGTGTGTGTGTGTGTGTGTGTGTGTGTGCGCGTGTGACGCGATCACTTCAACTGTTTCCTTATACCAGCGCTTGCAAGTTAGACTCCTAAAAACACCTTGCACATGTGCAAACAAGTGCGGGCACAACCGAGGATGATTTTATTTTCCACTCAAGTCGAGTCTGGGGTGTGCAATATACAGTATATCTTCCACGATAATATGGTAAGTGTTGTTGTACTGATGTGCGTGTGATCTGACACTTGCAAGTAGGCTATATCACCAAATCACACACAGAGTGCACGCATGTTGATTTATTAGTCTATTAAAACTCAAAATTCCAGGCATTCTAAATTGTAGACGGTAAAAATGCTTCTGTATGCTTTTTATATTTATATAATTTAATATAGTTAACTTCTATATCTATATCTCACAAAGAGTACCGTTTTTCTGCAGATATCATGAACACATTTAATACTCATTTTATACAAGTTCAGTAAAGCAATAAGTGGCTTACATTTTAGACATAATATTGCTTGTTTTTGCTCAATTTTGCAAACAAAAATAGTTCCAAACAAAGATCACAGCACTATTTTGCATCTCTGAGCAATGGACTGTGTTTACTTATTGAATGAATCAGCTTTTTGAACGAATCGGTTGAATAAATGATTCAGTGATTCACTCATTAACACAGTCAAATGCTTTGTCTCTGAATGAATCAGTTGTTTGAATGAATCGGTTGAATCTCAATGACTCACTCATTAACAGTCACTTGCTGTCACCTACTGGCAATTTTAATTTTACATTTCGACTATTTTTTTCATGTTTTAAATTATTTCAAATATCAGTATTCAACGTTTTATGTTAAAAAAAAAAAATATTAGGCCTATTTATGCATCTGTAACTGCAGTTTAAATGCATTCATGTCCCCTCTGAGATACACAAACTGTGTAAATACATCTAAATGCTATTTCAGATGCAGATTCCAGAAATGTTTTCTTATGTTGGAATGAAAGACACTAAGTACCGGATAAAGTTCTTCTTATTCTTACACAAAAACTCAAAATGGAAGAAAGAGTTAAAACCGAAAACAATCTTGCTTCTCAAGCTGTATGAATATTTTTTTTAATATACATTTATTTGCTTCTTTTCCATTTTGCATTTACTTGTACTTTTACTTTCAATACTTAAGTACATTTAAGATTTAAAAAAATACTTTTCGTACTTAAGTACAATAAATATCACATACTTTAAGACTTTTACTCAAGTAATATTCTAAATGGTGACTTCAACTTCTACCAAAGTCATTTTTTTGGTAAGATATCTGTATTTTTACTTGAGTATGGCTTTCAGGTACTTTATACACCACTGCATGTGGCATTGCTATGGCCTGCTTTTGGCCCAGATCTGGCAAACAGAAGTGGTACGTCCAAGTGCCATCATTCCTCGCTACATGTGGGCCAGATCATCATTCCACATGTGCCAGATGTGGGCCGGATCTGGGCTGACAATAAGTTGCTATCTGGGATCCGATTTTCACCCACCATTTACCATTTTACGTTCACTAAGCCATAACAGACACTGTATTTACGTGAGATACTCCACACGATGGACATTTTGACAGCTGTGTGTGTATTTGACAATTCAGGTGCAAGGAGAACTGAGAGAACTCAGATCGCACGGCTAGTGGCCGAGAGAGCACTTCTGTTGTGTCATTCATCGTGATTCCGCCTGTCCCGTCTTAACCTACTGCAAGTTAAACGATAACGGATTGTGATTGGATAGTAATTTTGTTTTTTGAGCTTGGTTACCTTTGATTAGGCTGTTCTTGTATGACAGAACACTACTACTACTTGCGCTGATCACCCAGTCATAAAGAAATTTTGAAATACGGGACAAAACATGATTTTTTTCAAAATAAGTCAGGACACTAAAAATTGAGCTGAAATACGGCACTGTCTCGGAAAAAACGGGACGTCTGGTCACCCTACCATAACTGACTTAAGTGAGGCAGGCACGTGTTACAGTGACTTTGAGAGACTGGTAAATATAGTGGCTGCTGCCTTTTGAGATGTGACCATAGGTGAATAAATATAGGCGATTATAATGGCGACGGGTCGCTAGGACGGCTCATTTAATGTTAACGGATCGCCAGGTAGGCACACAGTAGTGACAGATGGACACATATACAGTGGCTTGCAAAAGTATTCATACCCCTTATTTTTTTTTCCACATTTTGTTATGTTGCTGCCTTATGTTAAACTGCTTTAAATGACTTTTTTTCCCACATCAATCTAAGCTCCATACACCACACTGACAAAACAAAAACAGAATTGTCACAACTTCGTAAATTTATTTAAAAAAAAAAAAAACTGAAATAAGTAGATTGCATAAGTATTTATACCCTTAACTAAATATTTAGCTGAAGAACCTTTGCAGTCTCTTTTTTTTTTTTTTTTTTTTTTGATGCGACAAGCTTTGCTCATCAGCATTTGGCAATTATCTGCCATCCTTCTCCTCATCTCTACACCTCTCAAGCTCTGTCAGGTTGGACAGGGGCAAATGCACATTTTCAGGTTTCTCCAGAAATATTTGATTGGGTTCAATCCCAGGCTGCGGCTGGGCCACTCAAGGACATTCACAGATTTGTCTATAAGCCAATCTTGCTGTGTGCTTAGGGACATTGTCCTGTTGGAAGGTGAACCTTCTACCCAGTCTGAGGTTCTGGATGCTCTAAACTAGGTTTTCATTAAGGCTATCTCAATATTTTGGTGCATTGAGCTTTTCTTCTACTCTGACGAGTCCCTCAGTCCCTGCTGCTGAAAATCAGCCTCAACAGCATGAGGCTGCTACCAGCACACTTTACTTTTGGGATGGTACTCTGCAGGTGACGAGCAGAGCTAGTTTCCTTCAAACATGATGCTTAGAATTGAGGTTCCCCTTTCAGTCGGTCACTCCGAGTCACGTCGGATGACCGACAAAATCGAGATCTCGCCAGAGAGACCAATCCACTTCGAGTGTAACTAAACGAGCCAATGGACATTGGCATGCGATTATTGCATCCAGCTGCCGCTGATCACAGCGTGAGTATAAGAGGCAGCCGGTGCACCGCATTAATTCATCCTTTTGCTTCGGATCCGAGCGGTAGTGGTTGAACCTATTGCTCTCCTTTTCCACAAGAGAGTGTTCTGCGAGACGAGTGTGGGCGTTACGGCGCAGCAGCGGTGGTCACGTTGTACGGGAGAGAAAGATCGTCTTCCTGATGACAGCCACACTAGGAGTGTGTGGTGGCCAGCTCCCCTGCGTACTTCATCACTAAAAGAGCATTTCTCTAAAAGAGCAATTTCTCTAAAAGAGTAACACGGGTGATCGCGTCTTTTTAAAGATGTCTTATCACCCGTGCCTTTCTGGGTGCGGTCATTTCCTGGCGCCTCAGGACGGTCACAATCGCTGCCTCGTGTCTGGGCATTCAGCATGCTGAGGAGGCTTTCGTGGATGGTTCATGTTCTTCTTGTGGGGACAAGACCATCTCGGAGTTGCGTAATAGACTCCGCTATGTCAAACATGGCAGAGTCCCTCTGCCTCTGCCGCAATCCGGCATTCATTCCCGGGGCGCCACTGGATCCGGTGGAGTCAGAGGTGATTTGAGGACTACGGTGAGGGCTTCCCCAAGTGGAGCTCCTCACCCCTCAAGCACTCCGCAGCTGGTGAAGCTGCCGAAGGAGCATGCTGGGCCCTCTGCTGGACGGGGTGCACCACGCATTTCCTTTGGTTCCCCCTCTGATGACCAGCTGTCGATCACTGCATAGGGCGATCCCTCTCTCTCCGGGGATGACGACCCGGCTGTGTTGCCCCCTTCGGGTGTGGTAGCGTTGTCTGAGCCAGACCCAGAGATGACAGCTATGCTTTCCCAGGCCGCCGAGAATGTCGGGCTCGTGTGGAATCCTCCACCGCGTCCTGATCCTTCGAGGCTGGACGAGTGGTTTCTCGGTGGGGGTCACGCTGGTTCTCAGTGCCCCCCTCCGGTGCCATTCTTTCCGGAAGTGCATGAGGAGCTTACAAGATTGTAGAAGGCACCTTTCACTGCCCGAAACAAATCTTGTAGCTCCTCCGCTCTAACCACCCTCGATGGTGGGGCCGCTTTGGGGTATACGGGCATCCCCTCGGTGGAGCGGTCTGTGGCCATGCAACTGTGTCCAACAGGCGCTACTACTCTGCGGGGTGACCCGTGTCTCCCCTCACTGGCCTGTAAGTATTCGTCAGGTCTAACTGGCAGTGCTTATAGAGCTTGTGGGGAGGCAGCTTCTGCCCTCTATGCCATGGCGTTACTGCAGGTCCACCAGGCCAAAGCCCTGAAAGACCTGCACGAAGGTGGTCATGACCTGGTGGTTCTACATGAGCTGCGTGCTGCTACAAACCTCGCGTTTCGAGCGACGAAGGTGACTGCGTAGTCTCTTGGTCGTGCGATGTCCACGCTAGTGGTCCAGGAGCTCCATCTCTGGCTGTGTCTCACCGACATGAAGGAGCAGGAGAAGGTACAGTTCCTGAATGCTCCCGTGTCACAGACCGGTCTTTTTGGCAATGCTGTCAAGAGCTTTGCCCAGCAGTTCTCAGCAGACTGAGGCGATCAAACATATCATGTGCCGGAGGAAACCTTCTGCTTCCACTCTGGCTGCAGCCCCTCAGCCTGCTCGTCGCCGTGGGCGCCCCCCTGCAGCCGCCCTCACTCCCGTGAAGCCGCAGCAGCCTTCCACCAGGCAGTGTTGTGGAGCCGGTCGCAGGCAGGACGCCCAGCCCGTCCAGGCCCACGCCAAACCTGGCGGCAAGCGCAAGTGCAAGAGGCCCTGAGACGGGCGACCAAGAGATGGAGGAGACTGCTCGTCGGGAGATGGTGACCGCACCACTCCCTCCCCCGGAGGAGGGCTGGGTGGAGAATCTTTTGTTTCATTTTGTTTTTGTTCCGCTGTTGGCCCAGCAACCGGCGGTACCCAAAACATCAGTAAAAGAGCGGTTTCCTCAATCTCTGGGTCTCAAGAGGAGGAGAGCAGTGAACCATGCATCACGGGATCACTTCCCTCCTCCTCTCTCGCCAGCAGGCAGCGGGTGGTTGCCCAAGAGCACCCCTCCTGCCCATTTGTGGAAACAGGTAAGGGTGGTAGCACTCGAGGCCCCACTTCAAGTCGTCACACGCCGGGCTGTCACAAGCCTCAAACCAGGTTCCTGTGTTTCCTTCCACACGAGGAGGAGTCAGGTGAGTGTTACACTACACACCCAGACCCCGCCCCCCGCCATCACAGGCCAGGCCGTCACAGGCCCCGGGCCGGGTCCCTGTCTTCCACTGCGCTGCCCCACTGCGGGTATGTCGATGGCCCCGTTGGTCCCGCTGGTACGGTCTCTCGGAGCCTTGCTAATGCTCCCCAGTCCGTCTCGGTGGCTCTTGCGGACCCTCAGACTCGGCTATGCGATTCAGTTCGCCTGGTGTCCCCCCAAGTTCAGGGGCATCCGGTTCACTTCAGTCAAGGTCGTCGATGCCCCTGTCTTGCGTGCGGAAATTGCAGTCCAGCTGGCAAAGGACGCGATAGAGCCGGTCCTTCCAGCCGATATGAGGTCGGGATTTTACAGCCCTTACTTCATTGTGCCCAAGAAAAGCGGTGGGTTACGACCAATCTTGGATCTGCAAGTTTTGAACCGTGCACTTCACAAGATGCCATTTAAGATGTTGATGCAGAAACGCATTTTTGGGTGTGTCTGTCCCCCAGATTGGTTTGCAGCGATCGACCTGAAGGACGTGTACTTTCATGTTTCGATTCTCCCACGACACAGGCCATTCCTGCAATTCGCGTTCGAGGTTCAGGCATATCAGTACAAGGTCCTGCCCTTCGGGCTGTCCCTTTCGCCTCGCGTCTTCACCAAAGTCGCAGAGGCGGCCCTTGTTCCCCTGAGAGAACAGGGCGTGCACATCCTCAACTACCTCGACGACTGGCTCATACTCGCACAGTCTCGAGAGCAGTTGTGCGCACACAGGGACCTGGTGCTCAGGAACCTCAGCCAGTTGGGCCTTTGGGTCAATTGGGAAAAGAGCAAACTCGTGCCAACGCAGAGGATCTCTTTTCTCGGCATGGAGTTGGATTCGGTCAACCAGACAGCACGCCTCACCCAGGAACGTGCTCAGTCAGTGCTGAACTGCCTCAAGACTTTATCAGGCAGGACGGTGGTCCCACTGAAACTCTTTCAGACGCTCCTGGGGCATATGGCTGCGGCCATAGTTCCACTCGGTCTGCTCCATATGAGACCGCTTCAGCACTGGCTCCTTGGCCGAATCCTGAGGTGGGCGTGGAAAAGCGATACTCACCGGGATTACACCAGCCTGCCGCAAGACCTTCAGCCCGTGGTCAGATCCCCTCGTTCCTTCGGGCAGGAGTGCCCCTGGAGCAGGTATCCAGGCATCTTGTGGTATTCATGGATGCCTCGGCCACCAGCTGGGGAGCCACGTACAACAGGCACACAGTGTCAGGGATATGGACAGGTCCCCAACTGCGTTGGCATATAAATTGCCTCGAGCTGCTGGCAGTACGCCTTGCCTTGAGCCACCTCAGAGGGCGCCTTCAGGGCAAGGACATTCTGCTCCATACGGACAACACTGCAACCGTTGCGTATATCAACTGGCAAGGTGGTTTACGCTCCCGTCTCATGTCACAACTCGCTCACCACCTCCTCCTCTGGAGTCAGAAGCATCTGAGGTCCTTTCTTGCCATCCACATCCCAGGAGTGTTCAATCAGGCGGCCGATGAGCTGTCTCGAGCGGCACTTCCTGGGGAGTGGAGACTCCATCCCCAGGCGGTCCAGCTGATTTGGAGTCAATTCAGAGTTGCTCAGGTAGACCTGTTTGCATCTCCGGAAACCACCCACTGCCAGTGGTTCTACTCCCTGTCCGAGGCAACGCTCAGAACGGATGCACTGGCACACAGCTGGCCCCAGGGCCTGCACAAATATGCGTTCCCCCCAGTGAGCCTGCTAGCACAGACCCTGTGCAAGATCAGGGAGGACGAGGAGCAGGTCCTGTTAGTGGCTCCATATTGGTCCAACAGGACCTGGTTCCCGGAACTCATGCTTCTCGCGACAGCCCCTCCCTGGCCGATTCCTCTGAGGAAGGATCTCCTTTCTCAGAGACGGGTCACCCTCTGGTACCCACGTTCAGACTTGTGGAAACTCCATGTGTGGTCCCTGGATGGGATGCGGAGGTTCTAGGTGACCTGCCCCAGGAGGTAGCTCTCACTATCGCTTCAGCACGAGCACTGTCCACAAGACGGGCTTTTTTGCTGAAGTGGAACCTGTTCGTCGAATGGTGTTCATCTCACCATGAGGACCCCCGGAGATGTTCGATCAGAGCCGTGCTTTCCTTTTTGCAACAAGGGTTGGAGCATAGGCTGTACCCCTCCACCCTTAAGGTGTACGTTGCTGCTATTTCTGCCCACCACGACCCCATAAAGGGGAGGTCGGTGGGGAAGCACAATCTGGTCGTCAGGTTCCTTGGGGGGCCAGGAGGTTAAATCCTCCTAGGCCTCCCTCCCTACCCTCTTGGGATTTGGCATTGGTGATAAGAGCCCTACAAACTTCCCCCTTTGAGCCGCTGCAGTCAGTCGAGTTGAAGTTTCTCTCTATGAAAACCCTACTCCTGACTGCGTTGGCCTCAATCAAGAGGGTGGGGACCTGCAAGCATTTTCAGTCGACGAGTCGTGCCTTGAGTTTGGACCGGCTGACTCCAGTGCAACACTGAGACCCCGGCCCGGCTATGTGCCCAAGGTTCCTACCACTCCCTTCAGGGACCAGGTAGTGAACCTGCAAGCACTGGCCCTGGAGGAGGCAGACCCAGCGTCAGTATGTGGATAGAACTCAGAGCTTCAGGACCTCAGAACAGCTCTTTGTCTGTTACAGAGGACAGCTGAAGGGGAAGGCTGTCTCCAATCAGAGGATGGCCCACTGGATAGTGGATGCCATCACCTTGGCCTACGAAGCACAAGGTGTGCCCTGCCCGCTCAGGTTGTGTGCTCACTCCACTAGCGGTGTCGCATCGTCCTGGGCGCTGGCTCGTGGTGCCTCGCTAGCAGACATCTGAAGAGCTGCGGGATGGGTGACTCCTAACACGTTCGTTAGGTTTTATAGCCTACGTGTCGAACCGGTTTCCTCCTGTGTTCTCACCTCAAACAGGTAGTGGCACTGAGAGGCCCGGCTCAGAGTCGACTTGCGGCGTTCTTACACCTAATTCTCCAGAGAGTTCCTTAACCAGGCAAACCCTGTCGAGTCCTCCAGCTCCACAGCGTCCGGCGCCAGGCCTTTCAGCCAATGAATTCTTGAAATCTGGTGTGAGGCTATGTGTATTCCACGGTATGCACAGTATACATCACTATTATAGTGATGTACACAAGTTTTCTGAAGTGACAGCGATGACTGATAATATAAACAATGATCGGTCATGATTAGCCTATGTGTGACGCTACTTTTTGCTGACTTCAAAACTCAGTAGCAACTCAAAAACGATCAGATAGGGAGCTTTAATTGAACGCTTTTAATTTTGGCCTATAAATAGGACATAATCTTTGGCTGTATTCAGCGCATATGAATGCGCAGGACCCATTTACTGTATTAGCGCAGACACACATACCGGAAGTGTTCGCTCGGATGAGAGCACAAAAACACAGCACAAACATGAATGAAACAGATCGCTGCAGCTTGAGACAGGCAATTTAAAAGTAACTGTTCAAAAAAGACGGCGCATTAAACAGCGAAGCCGAGCGTCAAGGTCACAACGAAAATAGTATGCGCACTTATTATGATTATAGGGTAATCTGCAGGAAGCACAAAAAGACAATCCTTAAAGCACGAGTTCATCAGTGCATCTTCATCCATGTATTCACTCAGATATAAACTTTCATTTTCTTCCTAAGAAAAAAAAAAAAAGATGTTCTTAAGAACATATTTGAGAATTTCTTAAGACTTTTTCAAGAATTGCACTTAAGAACGTTCTTACGAACTTCGTGGAATTTATCTTAAGAAATTTCTTAACTTTTTTTCTTAAGAAGATGTTCGTGAATCCAGCCCCAGGCCCTTTCTTTCGGAATATGCAACACAACTCCTTGTTTAAGCTCTTGTTCTGTCCAGACTTGACTATTGCAATGCTCTCTTGGCAGGTCTTCCAGCCAATTCCATCAAACCTCTACAATTAATCCAAAATGCTGCTGCAAGATTAATCTTTAATGAGCCGAAAAGAACGCACGTCACACCTCTGTTCATCAATTTGCACTGGCTACCAATAGCGGCTCGCATTAAATTCAAGGCATTAATGTTTGCATACAAAACCACCTTTGGCTCTGCACCCCTTTACTTAAATTCAGTACTTCAGACCTATGTGCCCTCTAGAAGCTTGCAGTCTGCAAGTGAACGCCGCATTATTGTGCCTTCCCAAAGAGGCACAAAATCATTTTCTCTGACTTTTTCATTCACTGTTCCCACATGGTGGAATGACCTGCCCAACTCAATCCGAGCAGCTGAATCCTTAGTCATCTTCAAGAAACGGCTAAAAACCCATCTCTTCCGTCTTTATTTGACCCTCTAACTCTAGAATTCTCTTTTCTAATTTTATTTTATCTATCTCCTTTCTTTTTATTAAAAAACAAACAAAAAACACACACACAAACACTTGACCCTCTATCAATTGCATATTTATTCTCTAACTGCTAGCTTTTCTTAAAAAAAAAACTGCTATCTATTTGTTTAAAAAAAAAAAAAAAAACTTGCTATGTGTACTGCGTTAAGCTAACCGAGACTTGTCATATCGCTTGCATGTTGTTGCTCTTTTGTTGGTTTTGATTGCTTCTATTGTCCTCATTTGTAAGTCGCTTTGGATAAAAGTGTCTGCTAAATGACTAAATGTAAATGTAAATGTTACGCTTATTAGAGCCATGTTTCCCCTGGCAGACTACGTTCTGCCGTCTCTTATGATGCAGCCTAAGTGATCTCAGAGACTTCCATGTGCAATAGGGTCCTACGGGGTTACTTCACATGTCTAAATGTCACTTAACCCCCTCTGGGAGGAGGTGACTCCACAGTGTGCCTCTTCCAAGCGGAAGAGCACACTTCCCAGTGTTATCCTAGTCCTACTGTTTGGGTTCCTCAAGGAACAACAGTAGTTGACCTTCTCTGTGTAGAGCCTGGTCCTATCGTCTGCCTTATAGGAAGGATCAGGAGACCTGCACAGGGCACTGGAAGGGGCAGCTCCTGTGGCGCTTTGGTAGGGATCCCAATTTCATCGGTCATCCGACGTAACTTGGAGTGACAACTGAAAGGGGAAAGTCTCGGTTACGTATGTAACCCTCGTTCCCTGAAGGAGGGAACGGAGACGTCACATCCCGTCGCCACAGTCGCTGTACCACCGCTGAGCTGCCGGATCACCGGCTCAGCTCCTCAGCGAAAGCATGAATTAATGCGGTGCACTGGCTGCCTCTTATACTCACGTTGTGATCAGCAGCAGCTGGATGCAATAATCGCATGCCAATGTCCATTGGCTCATTTAGTTACACTCGAAGTGGATTGGTCTCACTGGCGAGATCCCAATTTCTTTGGTCATCTGACGTGATGTCTCCGTTCCCTCCTTCAGGGAACGAGGCTTACATACGTAACCGAGACATTTATCAGACCAGAGAATCTTGTTTCTCAGAATCTGAGGGTCCTTTAGGTGCTTTTTTGTAAATTCCAAGTGTGTTTTCATGTGTCTTAACTGAAGAGAATTGAACTGAATTGAGTCTTGCCACACCGCCATAAAGCCCAGATTGGTGAAGTGTTGCAGTGATGTTTGTCCTTCTGTAGATTTCTCCTGTCTCCACATATGATCATGGAGCTCAACTAGAGTGACCATCAGGTTCTTGGTCATCACGCTAACCAAAGCCCTTCTCCATCAGTTGCTCAGTTTGGCCAGGAGGCCAGCTCTAGGAAGAGTCCTGGTTGTTTCAGACTTCTTCCATTAAGGGTAACAGAGACTACATGCTTCTGTGATCCTTCAATGAAGCAGAATTTTTTTCTGAACACTTCCACAGATGTGTGGCTTGACGCAAACTTGTTTCTGAGCTCTACAGGCAGTTCTTTTGACCTCAGTGCTTGTTTTTTTGCTCTGATATGCATTATCAGCTATTAAACCTTTTTTAAGACGTGTGTGCCTTTCCAATCCATACCCATTCAGTTGAATTTGCCACAGGTTAACTTCACTTGAAGTGTGGTAACATCTACAAGCAATGTGAATGCTCCTGAGCTCAATTTCAACTGTCCCAGATAAGGGTATGAATACTTATGCAATGGAATCATTTTAGTTTTTTATTTTTAATAAATTTGCAAAGATGTTAAAAACCTGTTTTTGTTTTTGCTTTACAATTATGGTGTATGGAGTGTAGATTGATGTGGGAAAAATTAATTTAAAGCAGTTTAACATAAGGCAGCAACATAACAAAACGTGAAAAAAAAAATGAAGCGTGTATGAATACTTTCGCAAGGCACTGTAACAGTGTCCTGTATGGAAAGATGTTACTCCAGCTGACAGTAATCCATTTTCACCTGTATAAGTGAACGCTGAGCATCGGCAGCATGAAGCGCACTGGAGTGATGTCACCGCCCCTCTTCGACTGATTGGCTAGAGAAGGAGCTGTCAATCAAGAACTAGTGGACCAATGATGATGCTTGAGCCCGCCCTGATTTACATGAAACTCTAACCACAACATTTGGGAAAGCAAGCGCAGAATGTGGAGCGAAAGGAAAAACAGCATAAGCATACAAAAAATAAAAATATGAGCAGAAAATGTCTGAGAGCACAAAAAAACAGAGAAATATAACCAAGGAAAACATGATTTTGTGTGCAAGTTGGATAATTTTGCATTAATATTTCAGTTTTGTGCAATATGATTTTAAATGTGTTTAAAGTTTTGATTTATGCTTATTATTTTTTAAAATGCATTATTAAATTTTTGCTTATTATCTTTCAATCCGTGACCATTGTTTGCTATTCCGAAAAAATCTGCTTTAATTTTTAAATTTTGTGCAATATATTTTTACTTGCGTCTTTAAAGTTTGGTTTCATGCTTATTTTTATTTTTTTATCCATGACCGCAATACTTTAGATGGAAAAATTATCCCATAAATGACAATCTACAAAGATTTGAGTAATATTTGAGTTCTTCTTAGTGGACTCAAATGAAATAAGTTCACTGTACGGACACCATATAAACACTAGCTTTTTTAAACTCAAATGGTTTGAAGTAATCGGTTTCAAAAATGAAATGAGTTACCACATGGTATAATAGCGGTAACATACGGTAAAAATTAAGAGCTGTAAATTAACAGTAGAGAGCTGTAAATTGACAGTACAATGCTGGCAACCATAGCTGCCAGTAGATTACCGTTATTTTACAGCGCAGTTTTTTACAGTGGGGATACATTTCTGAAAAATATGTTGCTTTGGGTACATTTTGCCACATTTTTCAAATGACACATCCATGAAGTACTATAAGTGATATATTTTCGGTAATGCTTTAGATTACAGCCTACAATTTACAGCGTATATAAACAGAATTTACAGCATAACTTTTTTTGTAATTAGTGTACCCATTCAGTACCTCCATGTAGGTATAGGGGAATAATATGCGACGTTTAGGGAATAATGGGGTAACAACCTGTAAAATTACAAATCATTTATACTGTAAGTATTATGAAACTCTCTATTCTAATATTACGTGATATGTATGACTTACTATGCTAAACAACAATCTTATGTTTGGGAGTGATTTAGAAAGATTATATACTTTTTATAATTTTATATTGGTATTTTATTATGGGCCTAGGTATTTTCTAACCATATTCTATTATTAAACGATGCATTATTGAGATTACTGAACAACAAAACTGGACATCTAGTGAAATGAGTTAATGAGTTTTTGCTATGATTTATAATTCACCAGTCTATTTACCTTATGGAAGCTTATTTGTCGATATCAGCAACTTCACACCAGCAACTTCCCAACACCACTATCACCAAATAACTTTGCATGATATATCATCAAGGTTCAATGCAGCTTAAAATAAGCTTCCCTCTTTCCAGCTGTTCGCAGAAAAAAATACAAAATGATACAACACTTGTATTTAAGTGGATGTGTATATTGGCTGTGCAAATATACACTTTTTCTGTGTTTAAGTGCAAATTGTTCCTCCCTTGTTCCATGCATTTACAGGGTAAATACAAAATTTGCAGGCTGTAATTTAAAGAGGTGCCTGTTCCCCCTTAGTTACAAGGTAAATACACATGTGGTCAGAATTGTTGGTACCCGTGATATATGTGATCATAGAAGGCTGTGAAAATAAATCTGCATTGTTAATCCTTTTGATCTTTTAAAACATTCACAAAAATCTAACCTTTCATTGAAGAATAAGAATTTAAAATGGGGGAAATATCATTATGAAATAAATGTTTTTCTCTAATACACATTGAACACAATTAACAGTACTCTTTTATTAAATACTTTTTGAAACCTCCATTTGCCAAAATAACAGCTCTGAGTTTTCTCCTATAATGCCTGATGAGGTTAGAGAACACCTGACAAGAGATCAGAGACCATTTCTTCATCCAGAATCACTCCAGACCCTTTAGATTCCCAGCTCCATGTTGGTGCTTCTTCTCTTCAGTTCACCCCACTCATTTTCAATAGGGTTCAGGTCAGAGGACTGGAATGGCCATAGCAGAAGCTTGGTTTTGTGCCCAGTGACCCATTTTTGTGTTATTTTTAAGGTTTGCTTTTGGATTATTGTACGGTTGGAAGATGCAAACATGGCCCATTATAAGATTTCTAACAGAGTCAGTCAATTATTGATTTTTTTATCTGTTGGTATTTGATAGAATCAAAGATGCCATGGATCTAAACAAGATGTGAAGGACCTCCAGAAGAAATATAGGCCCGCAACATTAAAAATATAGCAGTATATTTCATTGTACACATGGGCTACTTTTATTTCTGTATTCACCAAATCCATCTTAAGTGTTTGCTGCTAAAAAGCTATTTTTTTAGTTACATCTGACCATAGAAGCCAGTCCCATTTGAAGTTCCAGTCGTGTCTGGCAAGTGAATATGCTGAGGATTGTGTTTGGATGAGAGCATTTTCTTTTCATTCTTTTTTTTTTGTTTTGTTTTTTGTTGTTGAAACCCTCCCAAACAACATGTGGTGTAGGTGCTGTTTGATTTTTTTTTTTTTTTTTTTTTTTTTCTGACCCTGAGACTCAACTATTTTGCACAATTCTCCAGCTGTGAACCTTGGAGAGTCTTTGGCCACTCAAACTCTCCTCATCAGTGAGCATTAGGACGATATAAACCAGGTTTCCATCCAAGGATTTTTTTGCGAAAAAATATTTAACGTTTCAAAATATTTACGATATAGCTGATGGAAATGCCAATTATCGATTAAATTTCTCATGTGTCGACAAAATCTTTTTCCGTTTAACTTTAGCGCGTAAATTCCATATCGATACTTCAAATGTCGCAAAAATTAGTTTGGAAACACTTTTTGTCGAGAAAAGGGGCTTTAACGCAAATAAATGTGGTGTCACATGACAGAATTAGCCAATAGGTAGCATCCATGTTCATAGTATTGCTCACGTTAAAGCACCGTCTCCCTGTAGTTCAAAAGCGCATAAAATCATATTATTAAATTGTATCTAAAATTATTTTATACATGGTAAGAAAAAGACGAGTTACCTCTCAAACATACTTATCTTAATTTGGTGTTAGTAGGCTAGCCTACGTTTACATTATTATTATTATTATTATTATTATTATTATTTTATTTATTTATTTATTTTTATTTATTTAGTTATTTATTTTTTACAGTGCACTGTTCAGTTTAAATAGCCTGTTTAAACAGCCTTTCAGCTTGACCACCATACCCCCGTGATATTATGCCAAGCACATTTTGTTTTACATATTGGAACGTGAAGTACAAAAGTTTAAATTAATTAGTTTTGGCTTGTCAGCTTCTTATATTTTTATTCTTGTTTTGTTCTGAGTTCTTTCTACCGTTAAATTTAAATGATTTGTTGTGGAGTGAAATATTTTTAAAATATTTTTTTTTCATGTTTCTTCAATATTTTTGCTGACTGTATTTTATTATGACAATGAACAGGCTGCGTTGTCGAGTCAGTAGGCTATGATTAACTGCGCGCGTGAGGCGCCGGCACGATCGCTTGGTTTTTTTTTTGTTTTCCCCTTGTAAAAGTGGAAACAACTTGCACTAGCCTACTCCTTCATATGTGGTCATATAAGAGACATTCAAAACTATTCAAAATATTTCTTTTATTTGTGTACGTTCATAATAAAAAACAAAACGTACTGTTGTGAAATAAAGGAAACAAACTGCCGCTTTCTCAAGAGTGCATCACAAAGATGAACCGAAATTCTGCATATAGGCTGCTAATTGTTGCAGTTTTTTCTTTCGTTTTGTTAATTCATTAATTATTTAGAAAAATATATTTTGCATATGGGCCTATTTCTTTTATATATATAATAGCTTATGTTTTTCTCAGTTCGCAGAAGCGCTGCAGGTGCGTGACGTGCATGTGAATCCACACGTTCATGTTGTTTATGCTGCTTTTTGTGTGTATAAAATGAATCCCTGGAAAACAAATTTAGGTATTTTTAATGGGTCAAGCCACCTATCAATTTCAATTTAATTTAATTGTAATTTAACATAATCTTGTCGGTTAATGGTTAATATGGCTTAAGGACTGTCGGTTAGGAGAAATAAAATAACCGGAATGAACATTCCTATTTCCTGTAAACGTTAATCAGAAAAATAATAATAATACAACTGCAACTGTTTATGATCATTGCTTTATCAACAGTGGACTATCTATCTAGTCTATAAAAGTACAAAAAAAAAAAAAAAAACTCATGACACTTAATAAAAATGATTTTATTTAGGCCTATACAATTTAATATAGGCCTACGCTTTTTTGTTTCAAATGGATGAAGAACAGGCAACTAGCCTAGCCTATAATTTACGCAATAGGATAAATTATGTATGGAAACAGCTCAAGGGCAACATTTTTTTTGCGATACACCAAAACTTATGCGACAATTCGTTTTTTTTATGGATGACGTCATGACGCACACCATTTTATCGGTAAAAGGCCAGTTGGATGGAAACAGGCTGTAGACAGCAAATTTCACAAAGTTTTTTTTTAACGCATATATCTTTGTCGATAACAAAACAGCGCAAAATCTGGATGGAAACTTGATAATAGACACACGTCCTCTTCCAGGCACACTGTCAAACATTTCACCTGCTGCCTTAAAATTGTGAGTTAACTCAACTTAAAGACACTCTTTGTTTCAACTCAAGAAGTTATGTTTTACAATTTATTAAACTAATGGTCATTTGTTGTTTCAACTTGATGCTCTGAGTTAAAAACAACTTACTATATTACATTATCAGTTCAAGAAAACTCACATCAGTTCATAATAAGACTTGTAACTGGTTTGCTCAAAAAATATAAAACAATTATTGAAATTCAAGTTCAAGCAATGTTGTACAAGATTTAACACTGGTTTGAGAATACAATTTTTTGTTAGGAAAACAGGTTTTTAAAGGCCATTTAAGAACACAAGTGCTTAAACATCCATTTCATCAAAACATCAAAGTTTCTCAGAGGTGGAAAGTCCAGGGGTCAGAAAGTAAAAGTCCTGCCATGTGTTTATTCCACCCATGAACTCAGCAGCTGATTTCACTAGAGAAGGAACCAAGTCATTCCTTTCAAGTCACAAGCAAGTCTCGAGTCAAATCCCAAGTCCTCAAAGAGTTAAAGTTAATGAAATAATTAAGTGACTATTTAAATGATGATTGTGCATTAGTGATGAACACCTGCTGTTATTGAGAATTACAGAGGATCAGATGTTGATGTTTTATTGGTTAAAATGATGCCACCATCATGGAGATCAGCGTTTGCTTTAGTTGGGCTCTTGACCCTTGATTTCTTGTGTTAGATCTCTCTCTGCAACAGTTCATGTGATTTTGTAAAGTATAAAAAAACAGTGCTACACACTGAACAACTATCAGCTGTTTTGATTTGATTTTGATGTTAGTCATTGTGAGCAGTTCTGATTATGTTCAACGTAGCTTTTTTTTTTTTTTTTGCTTTTTTCGTTTGTTTAAGTTTTGCATAACCATCCCTGTGAAACTACAGCATGCAAACAAAGTCTCGCTCTAATAGTCATAGTAAATTAATTTTAAATCTATGTAACATATATACAAAATTTAAACTCCTGTACAATTTACACTCACACAGACATCAAGAACCAGCATATGCATCTCAACAATAGTGACTATCAATAAAATGATTCATGCTGCAGTGCATGCTGGGTAACACCATAGTAAAAACTCCCATCATGCACTGCAGTATGAATAATTATTGTCACCACTGTGGAGGATTGTATGATAAGTGTTCATGTCTAAAAACCTGAGCTAATACAGTTTATTTTTTATTGTTAATGCATTTGTTTAATAGATTTTTTTTTTTTTGCAGTTCTTTAACATGTATGTAAATCAATAAACTAAAGAAAGAGACTGTTTCATGATGTTCATTGCTATAAAACAGAAACTGCAAACTCATCTGCTACTTCATGGTTTGAGTTAGCAACACACACACGTTTGTTGTGAAACAATATTGCAATTGCTCACAAATTAATTACTTTGAATTATAAAAGGCTCAAGAGCCCAAGTAAAGCAAACACTGACCACAATTATGGTGGCAACGTGTTTTTTGTTTTTCCAGTTGATTCCATCCAAGGCTGTGGCTGAAGTCAGTTGTAGTTCTTGTGTTTCTCTTTTCTTCAATGATGCCGCTTGTTAACAGCAGGTGTTCATTACTAATGCACAATCATCATTTAATTAGTCACTTAATTATTTGAGTCTGTCCTCGCTGCAGCCTGTAGCACGATGACGTAGCTGGATTATATCCACTACCTTGTGGATGTTTTACGCGCATGCGCTGTAGTAGGTCTCCAGTAAATTCATATTTTTATTTACATTTAATCATTATGCAGACGCTTTTATCCACAGCGACTTAGTCTAAGGACTTGGTCTAAGTGAAGTCTAACGCAGTATATGTAGCAAGGGTTTTTGACCTATTACAATACGCGATGACCTACATTACATTACAATGTAAAAACTTTAATGTCTAAAATCATTAAAATCATCCACGATGTTTTCGTCTTTACAACTTCGAAGATTTTTTAATTTTGTAATTTCTTTTTTATTTATTTATTTATTTATTTTTTTGAATAGCCTGCATTTCATGTTATCGCCAGGATGCACATATCAGTGTTGTATCCATTATTATAAGGATACAACAAGCACTGTAACATGATTGATATGCCGAGGTTGCACTGTAAATAGCTAATTCAGATATACATCACTCTGACAGATTTAGCCTAAATGTCTTTTTGATTGTATCCATCATGTTTATTTAAATTTATTATATAAAATGATTAGGGTAATGTGTGTTCCATGTGTTTTAGTATATGTAACTGTATATTGTTAATTGTATGTTCTATGCCAGTGTCAAATATGAATTTCTGTCCAGAACCTCTGTACAGACAATAAAGTATGCCGATCCGTTTTGTTTATTTAGATTTTATATTATTGTAATATAGGTATTACAAACATTTTCAATATTAATAATATTAAAAAAAAAAACAACCATTAATTTTATTAAGACTTTACCTCGCTAATAACGCCTCAGTCAGGTCAAAGAAATGTTTTATTAGTTTATTTTCATACTATCGTTTGATACAACACAAAAAACTTAAAAAAAAGTCTCGAGAGAGAGAGAGAGAGAGAGAGAGAGAGAGAGAGAGAGAGAGAGAGAGAGAGAGAGAGAGAGAGAGAGAGAGAGAGAGAGAGAGAGAGAGAGAGAGAGAGAGAGAGAGAGAGAGAGAGAGAGAGAGAGCTAGCTAGCTAGCTCTCGAAACGGAATGGATGGTTTATGTTTTTATCCATTAAGTCTATCTACCGGTGATTTCACTTGCATATAACAGAAAAATAGAAATGATCATCTTTGTGTTAATATGCCTTGTCCCCGACCATGTGTGTATTTATTTGTTGGACATGGGATTAACTGTAAAAACCCGTTATAACCCGGGATAACGGGTTTATCGGCTAACGGAACCCCGACTGACAGGATTGTTTTTCTTCTTTTTATTTTTATACGGTATAAAAAAAATGTCCGCATATTTTAGTAGGCCTATAACTTTTATACTCTGTCACGTATAGCACAGAGAATGAGAACGAATAATAATATTTGATTCACGAACGAATTATTGACAGAACTATAAGACTATCAGAAGAAAAAAATAAAGACAATAGTTACACCCCATTTTTTTTCATAAAGAACAAACCAAATTGTAATTAGTAGATTTTTATTTCCAAAACGAACCAAATAAAAAAATAAACATTACATACTCTTTCATTCAAAACTACGCCATTGTTGCTTAAATAAAGTTTGAATACACAAGTTTAAATCACAGTATTATATTATTTGTGTACGCCTACCACATATCTCGTAATTACAGTTTAATTTACATCAAAAACTAGCTTGAATTACAGCTCCACTATGTGCATGCGTATTAAAATCAAATACTGCGCATGCGCGTCAAACATCCAATACGTATTGGATCTGATCCAGCTACGTCATTGTGCTACAGGCTGCAGCGAGGACCTCTTGAATTATTTCATTAACTTTAACTCTTTGAGGACTTGGGATTTGACTTGAGACTTGCTTGTGACTTGAAAAGGAATGACTTGGTTCCTCCTCTGGTGAAATCAGCTGCTGAGTTCATGGGTGGAATAAACACATGGCAGGACTTTTACTTTCTGACCCCTGGACTTTACACATCTGCTGATAATGTAATATAGTAAGTTGTTTTAACTCAGAGCATCAAGTTGAAACAACAAATGACCATTAGTTTAATAAATTGTAAAACATAACTTCTTGAGTTGAAACAAAGAGTATCTTTGAGTCAACTCACATTTTTAAGGCAGCAGGTGAACTTTCATCTGTAAGTTAAACCAACTTGAAATGTTTTACAGTGCAGATTTGTAACATTATCTGTTAATTGGAAATTCTTATTTATTGCCCTGGTGGTGGAAATGGTAATTTTCACTGCTCTAGCTTTTTTCTTAAAGTTACTTTCGGTAACACTTTAGAATACTGTTTCTTACTTACTGCATAACTAATAAGGAATTATTGAAGAACTAACAGGTAGTTATTCATTTACACTTAACTCACTACTGTTAACCACTAAGAAAGATGTGTTAACTAATCTGTATGTAATACAATTTTATGATTGTGTTAAGTAACAGTTAGCTAATCAATAACTAATGTATTCTGTCATTCTTCCTGAAGAACTAATATTAATTATCTACTAGTTAAGGTTCAAGAAAAATAACTATGAAGTAACTACTAATGAACAATCATACACAATTACATTGAATTGTGACCCTTTCATTTAAATCTTATTAGCAGCAGCAGTAGTAGTAGTAGTAGTAGTATGAATATGCAATATTAATAAATGCAATACATTTTATAGAGGTTTTGCCTGTGTATTGAATTGTTTTTTGAGTGTGTTTTGTAAGAAATGAGCTTCCGATAGGAACCCCCCCCCCCCCCCCCCCCCCACTCCAGTACCATGCAATAACTTACCTTAGTTTTTATATTTTATATACAGTACTGTATGTGTGCCTCCTCAGCATATACCATATTACCATTAATTCAATTCCTGTATGTAAGGCAAGGACTGAGGGAAAGTGAAAATACAGGTAACCCATTAGTAATTAATAAAGAATTATCAAATAATTCTGCAGGACTTATTTCGAACCTGAAACAGTAGGCCTATTCTAAAGTGAAAATATTGGGAACCCATTAGAAATTAATAAAGAATTATTAGATAATTCTGCAAGAATTACTTAGAATCTGAAACAGTATTCTAAAGTGAAAATATAGGGAACCCTTCAGTAATTAATAAAGAATTATCAGATAATTCTGCAGGAATTACTTAGAACCTGAAACAGTATTCTAAATTGAACCTATTAGTAAATAATAATTACTACATCATTTTGACTCAAATCAAACTTACACTCTAAAAAAACTATAAAAGTAATCATAAACTTTGTAAAGTACACAACACAACTTGTTTACAATCTTTATTTCAGATGAGAACATTTCTTAATACAGCATATTTTATTCAGTTTTAACATGTATACTGCCCACATTTAAACTAATTTAACAAACATTTTATAATCAAAAGTTAAACATTTAAAAGCAATTCAAGTGTAATCAACTGGTCTCCTGTTTAGTCGGTAGCGGTGTGTTAACACAACACAAAAACTACCCAAGGCTAAAAAACAAAAAAAAAAAAAAAAAAAAAAAAAAAAAAAATATGACCAAACATCTTCATCCCACACTCTCAAAAATTATGTTAAATAATAACACATTTTTTTTTGTGTTATGGCCATTTGAACACATTTTGTGTAATTTTAAGTTGATCATGTGTAAAAAGAAAGAGAGAGAGACAACACAGTGTGTCCAACACAATATGTGTTTACTATCATCCAATCACATTGCTGCCTACATCATTCCACAAGCTGTTAACCAAATTCATGCCTCTTTTTTCATTGGTGGATGACGTGGATGCACTCATGTCAGGTAAATGGATTTCCCCGCTAGAAATGTAATGTTCCCAGAGCATTCTCAGAGCGTCCCGCCGATGTCATTGGTGTTCCCAGAACGTTTCCCGAGATGGTCATGATGTGGAGCTCTTTAAAGGGTTGGGGGATGTTATTTGGAGAACCTTCAGGGATTAACACTGCTCAGAGTGTGTTTGGTCCCACAATACAGAGTGTTAAAGTAACACTGAAGCAGAGCTGAACTTAATGAGAATGTTAACAAGCAGAACTACTGAAGGAAAGAGAAACAGAAAAACAGAGAGAGACAAACAGAAACACAACTACAGCTGACTTACAGGAAATCAACTGAAATAAAACACATTAAATATCTCAAGGATTAAACAACTCCACAAACAGCATCACCAGCTTCACTTATTACTAACCAGTTTGACTTTATTTCTGTCATACAAAAGTGCTTAATAAGAATTAACAGAGGTTTAGATGTTTCATTTCACAAAACGTCACCATCACCATGGTCAGTGTTTGCTTTATTTGGGCTCTTGACCCTTAAACTTACAAAATTATGATTTTTTTAAGTTTATTTTATAGCTATAATTTTGTGTTTACAAAGTACATTAATGCAGCAAAGAAAACTTTGCAAAAATATGATGCTGGAAGTAATCACCATGTAGCGGTTTGGTTCATTGACGGTTGCGTTCCACACTGTTGGAAAAAAGAAGCTTGCTTTGAGGTGTTTCTGCAGATTTAATTTTAACAGTGTTTGGACAATTAAAACAATTGTGCACAAAAAGCTTTTGTTTATGGCACACATTGACATGAAGAATCTGCATATGAATCTCAACAAAATAGATAAACATTTTTGAACATCACAAAGCAAGCTACTATAAAGTCACATCAAAAATAGCAACAATTAAAGCAAATAATAAGAATAGAAGAAAATACTAAGACAATTCAGGTGTATAATTTATTCATGTTGCAATGCTGGTGCACCCAGAATGCACTGCAGCATGACACTTTTTGTTTATTGTCACCATCATTGAGATTCATATGCTGATTCTTGATGAATGTTTGTATCTCAGTTACACAGACATTCAAAATGCCTTGTGCAAAGTGTTTTTTTTTTTTTTAATTATTAAATTCAACCAATTATGTGATCAAAACAGCACTAAATTAACATCAAACAGAACAACAGATTTAAACAAATCTTTTTTTCTTAACTGATCAGCCAAAACCAACTGATCATGTTATCTTTTGGCTTTTTTGTTATAATAACATATTGTGCAACCACATATTTTCAACAGCCACAGAAAAGTAATGTTACAAAGTCAAGAGTAAAGAGCCCAACTAAAGCAAACACTGACCACAGTGATGGTGATGTTTTGTGAAATGAAACGCATCTAAACCTCTGTTAATTCTCATTAAACACTTTTGTCTCTAAATAGTGTTAATCCCTGAAGGTCCTCCAAATAACGTCACCCAACCCTTTAAAGAACTCCACATCATGATCATCTCAGGAAACGTTCTGGGAACGTCATTGACACTGGCGGGACATCCTGAGAACTTTACATTTCTAGCGGGGTAGATGTTGTTCATTCTAACAGTGCTTGTGAACTACTTTTTGTATTATTAATGTTCAGTATTCAAATCACATGTGAAAATTGACTTGGTGTAAATGTAGCAGTCAAGTTTTAATAAATATATATATATAATTTTTAAAAATAGCTTTTTTGTATTGCATTCATTTTAACTGGTTAAGAATAGTACATCTATGACACAAATCGTGTGATTTATGACATTAATGTGTTAAATTTTAACACACTGCCTGTGTTATGAAAAATAACACACTGGTTGTGTTCAAATTTAATTAACACAAAATGTGTTGTCCTTAACTAGACACACAGGTGTGGTAATTTTTAACACAGGATTTGTTGGTTTTAACACATTCCTTTTTTTAACACACTAATGTGTCATAAATAACACAATTTGTGTCATAGATGTGCTATTCTTAAAGGTGCACTATTTAAATATTTGAAGAATAGCAACCTGTGTTAAGAAGAATAACACACTGGTTGAGTTAAAATTAACACAGAATGTGTTGTCCTTAACTTGACACATAGGTGTGTTAAAATATAACAGGTTGTGTTGTTTTTAACACATCTGTTTTAAGAGTGCAGTGTTTCAGTAAATAAATAAATAAATAAACAAACAAACCACCATTTTACTGAGTGTATCCGTAGTAAGTTGGATAGTTATGGCAATACAGTGGAGTTAGGTTTCCTATCCGAAGCAGATTTCCTACAGAACATGCGCACAAAGCAATTATTTACCATACAGGCAAAAAAACGTATGTTCAATTATAGTAATGAGTCCTTTTGTATGTGCAACAAACAAAATGCATTTTTAATTTCCATTATAGGCTTATAATAGTAGTAATGGACTGTAACAAAGTTGCTACTGTAGTGGTACTTTGTACTTTTTGAAAGTAATTTTGAAAATGAATAGGCCTACTTATAATTTTACTGGAATAATATTTTATTGGGGTATCTGTACTTTTACTCAAGTACTTGATTTGTGGGCCACAACCTGATTATTACAGTGACTATTTGCGTATAACTGTTCAGTTGTAGTTATTTCATAGTTATTTTTCTTGAACCTTAACTTGAACCTGGGGTAGCAGGGTCGATCGGAGGGAATGCATACAGACGGGTGTTGGGCCAGTCTTGGGCCAGAGCATCCCGCTGCTTTGAGAAATAGGTTGGGCAGAGACAGCTGTCTTCGGAGGCGAAGAGGTTGACCTCTGCCTTGCTGAAAACTGACCAAATCATCTGAACCGTCTGGGGATGTAGTCTCCACTCCCCCGGAGCTACATTGTCT
This sequence comes from Spinibarbus caldwelli, assembly GCA_039654775.1. NCBI lineage: Eukaryota > Metazoa > Chordata > Actinopteri > Cypriniformes > Cyprinidae > Spinibarbus > Spinibarbus caldwelli. Next base: position 26,845,124 of record CM077252.1, on the reverse strand, counting down.
CTTGACAACATATCCGCTCCTTGGTTCAGTCTGCCCGGCACATGAACCGCTCGTAGTGAGAGGAATTCTTTCTGTGCCCAAAGAGACATCGAGTCATCCTGTGAAGGGGACGTAACCTGAGGTCGCCTTGGTGGTTGATGTAGGCCACCACCGTTGTGAGATCGAGAATCGGTCTGAGCCCACTGTCTTTTTTGGGAACGAGGAAGTAGTGGCTGTAATAGCCTGACTCACTGTCCGCTAAGGGGACCGCTTCCACGGCACCCTTTGCAAGCAGTGTGTGCACTTCGTCTCGGAGAACGTGAGATTCATTGTCCTGCACGAAGGTCTGCACCACGCCTCTGCATGGAGGCGGCCTGCGAGCGAACTGGAGCGAGTAACCTCGTTCTATGGTTTTTAGAACCCAACTCGACACACCTGGGATGGTTTTCCAAGCCGGCAGCTGGGAGGCAAGAGGTTCTATTTTTATCAATGACATATCACCGCCCGCAGGGGGAGAAATGACATTTGTGAACATCTTCGTTGAGGGCAGCTCGCTGTGCAGGGAGTTGGCCTTCGTGAGTGTTTTTGCCTTTAGCAACGAGTGCATGAACTACACTCACGAAACAACATTTGAAACAACGTGCTCGGAAATTTGCTCAAGAATTTGCTCTTTTTTCCTCACCTGATGGCCGCAGGGAAAATCATCCACTGCCGGAGCTGGATTCGACAGCGGGAGTGGTGAGGAGCAGTATTGAGCAGGTAAGCTTTTTTTTTTCGGCTTCTTGCAGATTCAACGAAGAGTTGGTCTCGTCGCTGAAGAAGAAGAAGATTCTGATGAAATGGTGCTCTGGGCCAACTTATATAGCAAGTTGACTACAAACTGACTGCCCTAAATTCAGTGTTTTTTTCTTCACTGCACCTGCGCTTTAACCATTTAATCTTTAATGTAGAAAGAAAGAAAATGACAAGAGGGTGATCTTTGATAAAATAATGTTATTATCACGGGGAATGTGAACCATTGTCCATCATTTTGCGATTAGTAATAAAGACAAACACGTTGCAAAATTATAAACTTTTCAGTTTTAAGCCATGAAGGCGAGCCAGCGCATGCCACACAAACAATTTGCAAACTGCATGAGCATTATGCCCAGGGCCTAAAACTAACTTTTTGCCACACCTGCCAACGTGATAAAATTTACTGGCCAAAATGTTTTTTTTTACCGGCCATGAAACTCTTTTTGCAAAAACAGGCAGTTATTACTACTACGAATAAACATATTTACAATGTTTTTAATTTGTCCTGCTACTGGTGTCTCTATTAAATGCATTTTCCCTCAATTTTACCTATTACTTATAGCCATTCAACATTACAGTATAATTGAAAGCCATTATTTTTTACATTTAATAGGCTCTGAAATAAACAAAAACTTTCAATTTAAATGATTTTAAATGATATCGTCACATAAATCATAAATTGTATATGCATCAACTAAATAGATTGATCTTTATTCAAGATACAAAAGTTTATCAGCGACTAGAACAGTCCAGTGATTTCTCTTTTTCTTTTGTTCATTGATTTACATCAATGACAGACTTCAGCAGGTTTCACTTTAAAATCAGCGCTGTTTCTTTAAAACCTGATGCACATGACGCGGATCTGACACATATCCGAATTTCTTCCAACTCTTTACGGTCATTAAAGACTTTATAACTCATTTAAGACTACGTTTACGAGGTAACTCGCCAAAACTGCGCATTTTGACATAATTGTGTGTTTTTGTCTGTTGAAGCGCTTCTGGTGCGCTGTCTAAAGCGGCTCAGCGTATGCATACAGCTGGGACAGCCGAACGCGCAGCCTTTCAAACTATACTTCACTGCACCATTTAGGCAGCGAAACCCCAGGCATGTGTCGCCACATTCTCGGGTTATGAAGAATAAAGAAGGGAAAAGCTAATCTTTTGAAATGAAGCAGCAAAATCTTCTCAGGTAAAAAAAAGTCAGTTTATGCTAACACACAGTGTAACAGTTACGTAATGTATTGGTAATTTTTGTTAATTTCATGACTTACCAATTGGCAACGTCACTACGACTTCACATGCCCGTAATTTTATTACCATCAAACTACCAAAATCACAACGTTGTCAGCATGTCCTCCTAATGTCGTAATATTACCAATCACGTCCCAGATATGTACTCTATTGGTAATATATTGGTAACTTAATCAGAATCAGAATCAGAATCAGAAAGAGCTTTATTGCCAAGTATGCTTGTGCATACAAGGAATTTGTTTTTGTGTCATAAACTTCCAGTACACAGAGACAACAACAGCACACAGACAATAAAAATATAATGAGAATAAAAAATTACACGTAAATATAAATAGACAAAAATTTGAAAAAATAAATTGAGAGATAAATAAGTGGTATGTACAGTTGTACTATAGATGATAAAATGGAATATAATAGAATGAAAAGCAGGGATGTGGTAAGATGGAGGTGGTAACGAATATTAGGTTATTGCACATTGTTATTGCATAATGGGGGGAACATTTAACTGTTCATTAAATAGATTGCCTGGGGGAAGAAACTGTTCTTGTGCCTGGCTGTCCTGGTATTCGGTGCTCTGTAGCGCCGACCAGATGGCAAGAGTTCAAAGAGGGGATGGCTTGGATGTGAGGGATCCAGAGTGATTTTCTGAGCTCTTTTCCTCACTCTGGATGTATACAGTTCTTGAAGGGTGGGCAGGGGAGCACCAATAATCCTTTCGGAAGTCCGAATCGTTCTCTGTAATCTTCTGGTGTCTGATTTTTTAGCTGAGCCAAACCAGACAGTTATTGATGTGCACAGAACAGACTCGATGACGGCTGAGTAGAACCGTTTTTTACCAGGGAAGAACTGCTGACTTACTTGCAACGTAACTGCAACATCGCACACACGTAATTTCATGACCAACATTTATACAATTTTTATATGCTCTGATTTCCAAAATTTGCTATTTAAAAAGTGTAAGTAAACGTCAGACACAAGATTGAAAGTTCCCTTTAGATAAAATTTTTTATTTTTCCAGTCAGAATATGGACGATTGCATATATAGTGCAAATAAAGAGACTGAATTTCGGTGCAATAATATGTTGATTGTTTTATCAGGGGCAGACTTTCCCATTAGGCAAAGGTAGGCGACTGCCTTGGGCCCCCAAAAGCCAAGGGCCCCCTAAAATGCTTTTCACATACGATATGCGCATTAAGTGCGGACACGCGAATGGTTGCTGTTTACGGTGTTTATTACCACAACAACCGTCTGTGTGTCCGAGTTGAACGTGCTTCTTGTGTATCCTGCTTGTAGCAAATGAAGATATTATGCATCTGAAGCTGACTGCCGCATGAGTGCGAGGTCTCTCTTTCCCAGCGCACACACACCTCTCTCTCTGCGTCTGCTCTGTTCAGTGAGCGACTGAAAGGAGCTGTGCTTTCAGTTAAAACACAGATATGTTGCTTCTCTAATTTTACATGCAAGTATACACTGTAAAACATTTCAAGTTGGTTAAACTTACCAGTGAAAGTTCACCTGCTGCCTTAAAAATGTGAGTTAACTCAACTTAAAGATACTCTTTGTTTCAACTCAAGAAGTTATGTTTTACAATTTATTAAACTAATGGTCATTTATTGTTTCAACTTGATGCTCTGAGTTAAAACAACTTACTATATTACATTATCAGTTCACAGAGGTGTAAAGTCCAGGTGACAAAGAGTAAAAGTCCTGCCATATGTTTATTCCACCCATGAACTCAGCAGCTGATTTCACCAGAGGAGGAACCAAGTCATTCCTTTCAAGTCACAAGCAAGTCTCAAGTCAAATCCCAAGTCCTCAAAGAGTTAAAGTTAATGAGATAATTAAGTGAGTAATTAAATGATGATTGTGCATTAGTGATGGACACCTGCTGTTATTGAGAATTACAGAGGAACAGATGTTGATGTTTTATTGGTTAAAACGATGCCACCATCATGGAGGACAGTGCTCATTATCTCATCTTTTATCTCATTAACTTTAACTGTTTGAGGACTTGGAATTTGTCTTGAGACTTGCAAGGAATGTCTTGGTTCCTCCTGTGGTGAAATCAGCTGCTGAGTTCATGGGTGAAATAAACATATGGCAGGACTTTTACTCTTTGTCCCCTGGACTTTACACCTCTGCATATAGACACCCAGCAATGTTAATTTAACACCAGGGATTTTGCTGTGTAGTTGTGCTGTTGCTGGTGCAATGATAGTTACAGGGTGCGAACTACGGGGGAGCTAGGGGGAGCTCGGCTCCCCTTAATAAGACATGGGCTCCCCTGAAAACGTGATTTGTGAAATTTTGGGGGGTCTCAAAAAATATTGACAATGTGTTATTTTGACGTGCAATTTCAGTTTTGTCTAATGTGATCATCATGTGTAAAATTGCAAAAATATTCATTCATGCATGACGGCGATTTAAACCTAATTCGCTTCAATAAAGATAACTATACTTGCTATTCTTGTCATGAGCATCAATGTGTGGGGGCGCTGCGGTGCAAATTCCACTCATCTTTAGTACGTTAACTCAAAAGATTCGTAGAAAAAGTATAAACGTTGGAGGCCATTGATCTTTGCGCGGAGTCCTTGAAATCCATTCAGGCCTCTGTGGTCGATTCTGTGTTAAGGTAAGGCATGTTATTCGCAATTATGTGTTGTGGCTGGGTTGTTATAGGTCTGCGTGACTCTCGATGTCTTGAACGGAGGAATTATGGTATTCTTCTGTAGCCTGACGAGTAACTTTAACCGTTGTTCGTGTGAACTCAAAGACAGCCTGATGCTTTGTTTATAGACTATTTGTGGGTGGCTGTTTGTTGTTTCACCTGTATAATAGGGTAATAGTATAATAGGGTAAATCCTGTATCTTTATGTATGTATCTTTCTGTTAGCTGTTATGTATTCCCCCCCCTTATAAAAAAAAAAAAACAAAGAAAAAAAACAAGTGGGCTCCCCCAAAGTCCACGGTATAGTTCGAACACTGGATAGTTACATTTGCTCAAGCGTGTATGCTGTTGCTAGCTAATGGTCAACTGATTATAGAGTTTTATATTTCACAGAGAATGTTTCACAATGTTAATTCAGGAATGTTATTTCCTTTAACTGTAAATGTGTAAGTGGTGCCTAAGTCTGTGCCGCCATGCATTTTACCATGTTTTTTTTTTTTTTTTTTTTTTTTTTTTTACAATGTGGAAAATGATTTTCATTTAAAATAAAAATAAAAATAAAAATAAAAAGATTATATGAAACTTAAGTAATTTTACCTAACTGGAGAAATCAAGTTACATCTACTAACAGTTATGCTTCAGTAAAACTTGTGTGTAATTAAAAGTGGTGCTTGTTCCCCCCTTATTCCATGTAGTTACAGGGTAAATACAACATTTGTGGGTTGTAATTTAAAGTGGTGCCTGTTCCCCCTTATTCCATGTAGTTACAGGGTAAATATAACATTAAACTGTAATTTAAGGCAGCGGCTATTTGGACTAAGATAAAGGCTATTTACACTAAGTGGAAATAGCATATAGCTGAAACTTCACAGACACATTCTGGGGACATCCAAGACCAATATTACATCTTCTAAAAAGGGGCATAATAGGTGCCCTTTAATTCAAATATTGTTTGAAATTTACTATAGGCCTTCCCCTGGTTTAAATGAACCCAAAAATGGGTTTTTAAATTAAAATCACATGCAATATGACAACAGTAACAACATAGGCAACAAAAAATAAAAGACCAAAAATTATTACACCAGTTCAGAAAAAAGCAAAGCAACTCCGTACTTAAACAGTTTATACAGATAAACCAAATTCTTTTGAAAAGCTTGTTTAATAACAAATTTAAGATTTTGTTCAATTTGTTCATGTCTTTCAACCACTGACAAATAAGTTATAAAGTTTAACCTCAGTTAAACTATTATGGCCAAACTGTCAAGCCAATAAACACACAGGTTGAAAGCCTCTATAAACTGAAAGTCAAGATTAAACTGTGTATTATAATGAACTGACAGGATTTTACCATCTATTATTTTACCGTTTTGATCCACGTCCTCAAGCACCATTTTGACTAGTTCAGTTCCCAGCTTTACCACCAGAGGTGTAAAGTCCAGGGGTCAGAAAGTAAAAGTCCTGCCATATGTTTATTCCACCCATGAACTCAGCAGCTGATTTCACCAGAGGAGGAACCAAGTCATTTCTTTCAAGTCACAAGCAAGTCCCAAGTCAAATCCCAAGTCCTCAAAGAATTAAACTTAATTAGATAATTAAGTGACTAATTAAATGATGATTGTGTATTAGTGATGAACACCTGATATTATTGAGAATTACAGAGGATCAGATGTTTATGTTTTATTGGTTAAAATGATGCCACCATCATGGAGATCAGTGTTTGCTTTAGTTGGGCTCTTGACTTTCTATATTATATCTTTCTCTCTCTGCAGCAATGTATGTGGTGTTGTAAAGCAGTGAGATAAGTGTTTGTTTTGTTTGGGCTCTTGACTTTCTGTGTTATCTCTCTCTGCAGCAATGTATGTGGTGTTGTAAAGCAGTGAGATCAGTGCTGTGAACAGCTGTTTTTATATAATGAGATAGTCATGAGGCCTAATTACATCAAAAATAACGTTTTGTTTTTCATTTATTTGTTTTGTTTTTGAGTAATCAGCCCTCTGAAACTACAGCAGGCAGAGAAAGTGTTGCTCTAATTGTTATAATGAATTGTTAAAGCTATTGTATGTAGAGTAACCTAAACTAAAGCAAACACTGATCTCAATGATGGTGGAATCATTTTAACCAATAGAACATCAACATCTGATCCTCTGTAATTCTCAATAACAGCAGGTGTTCATCACTAATGCACAATCATCATTTAATTAGTCACTTAATTATCTCACTAACTTTAATTCTTTGAGGACTTGGGATTTGACTTGAGACTTGCTTGTGACTTGAAAAGGAATGACTTGGTTCCTCCTCTGATGAAATCAGCTGCTGAGTTCATGGGTGGAATAAACATATGGCAGGACTTTTACTCTTTTTTCCCCTGGACTTTACACCTCTGGTTCACACTACAAAAAGAAAAAGTAGCACTGACGCACAATTGCAATGAGATAAGTGAATATGCAAGTGATTGTTGAGTATCAGTGTTGAACACCTGCTGTTAACAAGCAGAATCAGTGAAGTAAAGAGGAACAAGAACAGAACACTGAAAATATATAAGCAGAAACACAAGAACTACAACTGACTTCCAGCCATTACATTATTACAATCATTACTAACCAGTTTGACTTTATTTCTGTCATATGTCTACAGAAGCTCTTATTGAGAATTAATAGAGGTTCCGATGTTTGTGTTTTATTGAAAATGTTTGATCTGAATTACCATTTTGGTGGTCAGTGTTTGCTTCAATTGGTCTCCTGACCCTTGACTTTTTAATATAAGCTGTTTCAATTGTTCTGTGTCTTTGCAAAGCCCATTACAGCAAAAACAGAGAAAGCAAGTTATATATAGATGATGAAGTAGTCATCATGTAGTTTCTTGATTCACAAATCTCATCCAGTGTCTAATCCTTGATCAAAATGTACTACATTATTAACACAGTTAAATTTCATTTACCGCCACTGTGGAGCTACAGCAGCAATCATTTATGATGAAGTATTTTTGAACTCATCATACAAAGAAAAAAAAAACAAAAAAGCATTGCTGAGAAACACACAGACTTCAAAAATCAGCATATGAATCTAAACAATGGTAACAATAAAAAAGAACAAGAAGATAAACTCTTAATATCACAAAAGAGGATACAAAAAGTCACAACAAAAACACCAGCAAAATAATACATGCAAATAAAGGAAATAGTAAGACCATTCAGCTGCGTGATTTATTCACACTGCAGTGCGTGATGGTGAAACTTCTGTCACCATTGTTGTCCTATGCTGATTGTTGATGTCTGTGAGTGTCTGTGATATAGGACTTCAAGAAGTTTTTAAAATTTTTAAAAATGATTGATTATTGTTCAGTCTCATGCTGTAGAATCACAGCTATTCATCTACTATCAACTACTATAGTCAATAAACATAAAACAAATAAAACACAAGTAATTTAAGGGGTCCTATTATGCTCTTTTACAAAGTCTTGATTTTGTTTTGGGGGTGTACTAGAACATGCTCTCTTGCTTGATGGTTTGAAAAACACATTATTTTTCACATAATTTACATTATTGCATTACCTCTCTCCCCAGCCTGGCACAAAACGGCTCGATTAGTTCCGGGTTTGATGAAGGCCCGCATTCCGAAAATGAAATGTGTTGTGATTGGTTAGCTGTCCCAGTGCGTTGTGATTGGCGAACAGCTTAGACGGTGTTTCAGTACTGCCCCGCCCCTTGCCAAAGCAGCAAGTTCGTCAATATTGCCATATCAATTTAGACCCTGAGAATATTGAGGATCACGCAGAACCTTTGGACGCACAGATATTGCAAGACATATTAAAGTGGTAATGTTATTGTTGTTGATTTTTTAGCTAAATCACGTTTTAGATAGGATTTCAACAACAGCTTAAAAATAGCTGCATTTACTAGGTACAGATAAGTGCAACGGTAATATGTATTATGTTCATTGTTCTTTAATTCTAACATTATAACATGAATTGCAGTGAAACTGTTATACAGTTGAATTTACTTATACCATAGTCCCACAGAGTTGCACTATTTGTGGCGGCATATATATGCAAATTAATTATCTGCCAGCAGGAGCCGCTGTTGGAGTGGTAGAGATCGAGGTTTCCCCGGTAACGCTGTACACAAAGCAGAGCTCCGCTCACAAACGCTGCTTTATCAGACATTACATGCAAGATGAAATGAAAATGACATCCAACATTTTCTGAAAACAGTCGGTTTCCTTCAGAAATACAGTGATATAAAAACATCCGCACCGGGTTTCGATTTTGAAACGTGCAGTGTGATATCACAAACACCGGAAAGCAACGCTGTAGTCCAAACGAGCCATTCGTTGTAGTTCTTGAAAAGGGATTTTTTTTTTTTAAACTAAATATCTCCCTTTGGAGTAGACTTTGAGATTTGTAACTTTGTACATCTTTTTTATGCCCAAACATACACACTACACACTGACTAAAATTCAAAGAGTGAAAAAGCATAATAGGATCCCTTTAAAGATTAAACTGAATAAGATCAGAGATTCAGATGAATCCACAATGATCATGGCTTCATCATAAAATAACTAGAATCATTTGATCCATTTCTTCATAACAAATGTGTTTTTTGAACACACAGTTATAGCAGACAGAAAATATCTCATGGTAAGTGTCAAGGTTCAAGGGCACAACTAAAACAAACACTGAACTCCATAACGTTAACTACAAACTTTGTTATTTTCAATAAAACTAAACTGGTTTAGTTTTATTGAAGCTGAAGCTGGAAGTCAGTTGTTTTTTTGTGTGTTTCTGCTTGTTTCTCTGTCCTTCAGTGATTCTGCTTGTTATCATCAGGTGTCTAAATTCACTCACTTCCTTTCACTTGCTCAAGTAAACTAATGTAGGGAATAGTGAATGAGGATATAGAGTGTGATTTTGAAAACAGCCTCTGAATGTAGACTTTGAGCTCTGTTAATTCACAGTATATTCCTGTAGGCTGCTTTCTCGAAAATGGCAAATATTATTTTATTAAAATGGAGTCAGATTAAGATTTAATTTAAATTAAATTACTTTGCGCACTGAAAAGACAAAACACAAAGGAAACCTTTAGCCATCATTGGATACCTTCATTGGGCCACTTGGGTGGACCTTACAGCATATCATATCATGTGCATATTATCATTTGATATGCATAGTGTAACAAACCTGTGTAAAGTCTGATATATGAAATAACAGTGCAATAAAAAGTCAAAAGGAAAGTAAAACCAAACTGAAAATGACTTTGAGCTCTGTTAATTCACAGTATATTCCTGTAGGCTGCTTTCTCGAAAATGGCAAATATTATTTTATTAAAATGGAGTCAGATTAAGATTTAATTTAAATTAAATTACTTTGCGCACTGAAAAGACAAAACACAAAGGAAACCTTTAGCCATCATTGGATACCTTCATTGGGCCACTTGGGTGGACCTTACAGCATATCATATCATGTGCATATTATCATTTGATATGCATAGTGTAACAAACCTGTGTAAAGTCTGATATATGAAATAACAGTGCAATAAAAAGTCAAAAGGAAAGTAAAACCAAACTGAAAATGACTTTGAGCTCTGTTAATTCACAGTATATTCCTGTAGGCTGCTTTCTCGAAAATGGCAAATATTATTTTATTAAAATGGAGTCAGATTAAGATTTAATTTAAATTAAATTACTTTGCGCACTGAAAAGACAAAACACAAAGGAAACCTTTAGCCATCATTGGATACCTTCATTGGGCCACTTGGGTGGACCTTACAGCATATCATATCATGTGCATATTATCATTTGATATGCATAGTGTAACAAACCTGTGTAAAGTCTGATATATGAAATAACAGTGCAATAAAAAGTCAAAAGGAAAGTAAAACCAAACTGAAAATGACTTTGAGCTCTGTTAATTCACAGTATATTCCTGTAGGCTGCTTTCTCGAAAATGGCAAATATTATTTTATTAAAATGGAGTCAGATTAAGATTTAATTTAAATTAAATTACTTTGCGCACTGAAAAGACAAAACACAAAGGAAACCTTTAGCCATCATTGGATACCTTCATTGGGCCACTTGGGTGGACCTTACAGCATATCATATCATGTGCATATTATCATTTGATATGCATAGTGTAACAAACCTGTGTAAAGTCTGATATATGAAATAACAGTGCAATAAAAAGTCAAAAGGAAAGTAAAACCAAACTGAAAATGACTTTGAGCTCTGTTAATTCACAGTATATTCCTGTAGGCTGCTTTCTCGAAAATGGCAAATATTATTTTATTAAAATGGAGTCAGATTAAGATTTAATTTAAATTAAATTACTTTGCGCACTGAAAAGACAAAACACAAAGGAAACCTTTAGCCATCATTGGATACCTTCATTGGGCCACTTGGGTGGACCTTACAGCATATCATATCATGTGCATATTATCATTTGATATGTATAGTGTAATAAACCTGTGTAAAGTCTGATATATGAAATAACAGTGCAATAAAAAGTCAAAAGGAAAGTAAAACCAAACTGAAAATGACTTTACTGGTTTATTGACAGTCATTCTACTAATATAAGACAGTCTGGAAAAATGGTTTAAAGGGCACCTATTATGCCCGTCTGTGAAGTTTCAGCTCAAAATACCTCACAGATAATTTATTACAACAGCTGGAAAACAGCTCACCCCCAATTTCATTGGTTTAAAATACAGCAGAGCTTATTGGTGTAGACGTTTGCGCATGAGTAGTCTTTTATATACGTTTTTATGAATGATCTACGCTGTTTGGCTGTACTACAGAAATATTAAGTGCTAACAGCAGCAATTTTAGTTAGAATCAATTGGCAAATGTGTGTTTTTTTAACTTATGACGAATTAGCTAGATTAAGTTCCTACACTCTTAAAACAGATGTGTTAAAAACAACACAACCTGTGTTATATTTTAACACACCTGTGTGTCTAGTTAAGGACAACACATTTTGTGTTAATTTCAACTCAACCAGTGTGTTATTCTTCTTAACACAGGTTGATATTCTTCAAATATTTAAATAGTGCACCTTTAAGAATAGCACATCTATGACACAAATTGTGTTAATTATGACACATTAGTGTGTTAAAAAAACAGATGTGTTAAAAACAACACAATCTGTGTTATATTTTAACACACCTGTGTGTCTAGTTAAGGACAACACATTTTGTGTTAATTCAATTTTAACACAGCCAGTGTGTTGTTATTCTTAACACAGGAAGTGGGACTTTCAAGTCACAAGCAAGTCTCAAGTCAAATCCCAAGTCCTCAAAGAGTTAAAGTCAATGAGATAATTAAGTGACTAATTAAATGATGATTGTGCATTAGTGATGAACACCTGCTGTTTACAAGCAGCATCATTGAAGAAAAGAGAAACACAAGAACTAGACTTCAGCCACAGCCTTGTATGGAATCAACTGAAGAAAAAAAAAAAAAAAACACGATGCCACCATAATTGTGGTCAAGGTTTGCTTTAGTTGGTCTCTTGTCCCTTTTACTAATTCAAAGTAATTTGCCTCTGAGCAATTGCAATATTGTTTCACAGTAAGCATTTGTGCATTGCTGAATCAAACCTAGAAATAGCAGATTAACTTACGATTTCTGCTTATAATTCATGTTGAATGAACATCATAAAAGGATATCTCTTTGGTTTATTGAGATAATTGCAAAAAAAAGTGCTCTAGTAAACAAACACCCCTATAATGCTTCAATATTTAAAAAAAAAAAAAAAATAGATGTTTCCACTCAAGCTTTTAGACATAAACACTTATCATATGATTCTCAACAGTGGTGACAATATTGTTTCAAACTGCAGTGCATGATGGGAGTTTTTACTATGGTGTTACCCAGCATGCATTGCAGCATGAAGCATTTTGTTGAGACTCATATGCTGGTTCTTGATGTCTTTGTGTGTCGAAACCACTGGAGCTCAATTTTTTATATTTATTACATAGATTTAAAATACATTCACTATAACCATTAGAGCAACACTTTGCAAGCTGTAGTTTCACAGGTTTGATTATGCAAAACATATTCATAAAAAAAATAAATAAAAACAAAATTTTGATTGTGATTAAACCACCTCATGGATGACCTCATCACATAAAAACAGCTAACAGCTCTGATCTGCTTTATAACAGTACATGCATTTCTGCAGAGAGATCTAACTCAAGAGTCAAGGGTCAAGAGCCCAGCTAAAGCAGTCACTGATCTCCATGATGGTGGCATCATTTTAATTAATAAAACATCAACATCTGATCCTCTGTAATTCTCAATAACAGCAGGTGTTCATCACTAATGCACAATAATAATTTAATTAGTCACTTAATTATTTCATCAACTTTAACTCTTTGAGAACTTGGGATTTGACTTGAGACTTGACTTGGTCCCACCTCTGCCCAATCCTTTAAAGAACTCCACATCATCTCAGGAAATGATCTGGGAACATCATTGACCTTCTGAGAACGCTCTGGGAACTTTACTTTTCTAGAGAGGAAATCCATATACCTGACCATATACCTGAGTGCATCCATGTCATCCACCAATGAAAAAAGAGGCGTGAATTTGGTTAACAGCTTGTGGAGTGATGTAGGCAGCAATGTGATTGGATGATAGTTAACACATATTGTGTTGTACACATTGCGTTGTTTCTCTCTCTCTCTCTCTTTCTTTTTACACGATCAACTTAAAATTACACATAATGTGTTAAAATGGCCATAACACAAAAAATGTGTTATTAATTAACACATCCTTTTTGAGAGTGTATCAAACGCTTGGTGGCGGCATCTCCGAGTACTTTGGGCAGAACAGAGCTGTGTAATATGTGCAGCTCACGAATTAAGTCTGGGGAACAAATTCTTAATTCGTGGCCATGATATAGTCCTACCTATGCTATAAATAGCCTCACCTATGAGAAATATTAATTATGTTTCTGTGTGATGAACGTAAATAGTGGTCCTCAATCTCAACAGGTGGGTTGCACGTTAAATGAAGTCAGATATTTTTGCACTTTTCACTTTACACGAAGCAGACATTAAACATTGAGCAGTTTTAGCTGGGCGATGTTGATAAAAATGATCCACTGTTTGAGATTTAACTGTTTTGTATAACGTATATTTATATGTAGCCTATATTCTTTATTTTGGGATCAGTGGATAAGCAAAAACTTAGGATATGATGATAATTCACTGTAGTTCAGTAAGACATAGGACAAACCCGCAAATGGTTTTATTTTAAAGAACAACTGCGGTGACAAATAAGACAATAATACCAAATAGTCCATCAGCGTGAACTGGGGTTTTATGTGTGGATAATGGGAATAAAACCTTGCTGAAAAAATAAATAAATAAATAAATAAAATAAATAAATAATGTATGTAATGTAATCTGTTAACAAGCAGAATCACTGAAGAAAAGAGAAACACAAGAACTACAACTGACTTCAGTCACAGCCTTAGATGAAATCAACTAAAATAAAAGAAAACATTAAATCTCTCAAGATCTCAGCAGAAGATGATTTATCATCTCCACAAGCAGCATCACCAACTTCACACATTACTAACCAGTTTGTCATGCGTCTAAAAATTTCTTAAGAATTAACAGAGGATTAGATGTTAATGTTTATTGAACAAAATAAAATTTGAAGTCACCGTTGTGGAAATAAACGTTTGCTTTAGTTGGACTCTTGACCCTTGACTTTTTAGCATTAGTTGTTCTTTGGTTGTTATAACTATATTTATGAAACAAATTTGTTGTGGCAAGAAAAAAACAAAAGAAAATGTGATCAGGTTATCCTGGCCGTCTTTTGGTGATGATCTAGCTGTCATGTATCGCCGGATTCACTGATGTCATCAGTGATAACGTAAAATTTAGTTTATTGATTACAACTGGATTTTAATAAAATAAGAACTTTATAAACACTTTGCACACCAATTTAGAACATCTGTGCCCTTTAGACACACAGACATCAAGAATCAGCATATGAATCTCAACAATGGTGACGATCATCAGACAGATTCATGCTGCAGTGCATTCTGGGTGCACCAATCACAACTCATCCATGGCTCCCAGCATGCATTGCGACATGCATGCTGGGAGTCTTTCTCTGCTGAAGTCCACACTGCCAAATCCTCACATTTCCACGACAAGATCAACAGCGCTCCAGACATGCGTAACCTCTTCAGAACATTTAATTCTCTCCTCTGTCCCCCTCCACCACCTCCCACCACTTCTATAACAGCTGATGACTTTGCCACTTTTTTTACAGGCAAAACTAGAACAATCAGTAGTCAGTTCTCTCCTCCACACACACACGACCTCCAACCAACCACATCCACTGCTAAAACTCCCATCTTCTCCTTCTGTCCACTCACTGAGGCTGAGGTATCCAAACTTCTCCTCTCCAGCCATCCTACAACATGTCCTCTAGACCCAATCCCATCACACCTTCTCCAAGCAATCTCTCCCACACTCTTACCAGCACTCACACACATCATCAATACATCTCTCCTCACAGGCATTTTCCCCACTGCGTTCAAGCAGGCTCGGGTAACCCCACTGCTCAAGAAACCTACATTAAACACTTCTCTTACTGAAAACTACAGACCTGTCTCTCTCCTTCCATTCATAGCGAAAACACTCGAACGAGTTGTCTTCAACCAGGTCTCATTGTTTCTTTCACAGAACAACAAACTGGATGCTAAACAGTCAGGTTTCAGGAGTGGCCATTCAACTGAGACGGCGCTACTCTCAGTCACTGAAGCCCTGCGAATTGCAAAAGCAGACTCCAAATCATCAGTCCTCATTCTGCTGGATCTATCTGCTGCGTTTGACACTGTTAATCATCAGATCCTCCTGTCTACCCTCTCATCTCTGGGCATCACTGGGATTCCACTTTGCTGGTTTGAATCCTATCTCACTGGTAGGTCTTTCAGGGTGGCCTGGGGAGGTGAGGTATCCAAAGCACATCAACTGGTCACTGGGGTTCCTCAGGGATCGGTTCTTGGACCCCTCCTCTTCTCCACATACACGACATCACTGGGTCCCATCATACAGGCACATGGCTTCTCCTACCATTGCTACGCTGATGACACACAGCTCTATCTCTCTTTTCAACCAGATGATCCAACAGTAGCTGCACGGATCTCAGGCTGCCTGGCGGACATCTCGGCATGGATGAAAGAACATCACCTACAGCTCAACCTGGCAAAGACTGAGCTTCTTGTCTTCCCTGCTACTCCAACCCTACAGCATGACTTCACGATTCAGTTAGGTTCATCAACTATTGCCCCATCAACTTCGGTCAGAAATCTCGGGGTAATCTTTGATGACCAATTGACCTTCAAAGAGCACATTGCAAAGACCGCTCGATCTTGCAGGTTTGCACTACACAACATCAGAAAGATCAGGCCCTTTCTGACAGAGCATGGTGCACAACTTCTTGTCCAGGCCCTTGTCATTTCTAGGCTGGACTACTGCAATGCTCTTCTGGCTGGACTTCCATCAAACACAATCAAACCTCTACAAATGATTCAGAATGCAGCGGCACGTCTGGTCTTCAATGAGCCCAAAAGAGCCCATGTTACACCTCTCTTTATCTCCTTGCACTGGCTACCAGTTGCAGCTCGGATCAAGTTCAAGACACTGATGCTTGCATATAGAACAACCACAGGCTCAGCACCCGCCTACTTCCACTCACTATTACGAATCTACACCCCCTCCAGAAGTCTGAGATCTGCTAGTGAGCGACGCCTCGTGGTACCATCACAGAGAGGCTTAAAATCACTCTCCAGAACATTCTCATTCACCATTCCTGGCTGGTGGAATGATCTTCCCACCCCTATCCGGAATGCTGGATCCCTACCAATCTTTAAGCAACAACTGAAAACTCATCTCTTTCAGCACTACTTGACTTCATCCTAAAAAAAAAAAAAAAAAAAAAAAAAAAAAAAAAAAATTCTTTCTCTTTATTTATTCCTTTCCTTTCTAGCTTGTACTTATTTGAACAATGCCTGAGACTTGTTGTTACAAGCACTTCCTCTGTCTGATTGCCTCTTCAAGACGTATCGCTTTATGTATTCCCCAATTGTAAGTCGCTTTGGATAAAAGCGTCTGCTAAATGTAAATGTAAATGTGAATAAATTATGTCGCTGCATTGTCTTACTATTTTCTTTTCTTACTAATTACTTATTTTTATTTTTGTTGTGACTTTTTACTGCCTTGTTTTTGATGTTCAAAAATCATATCAAAATTATCAGAATACTTTGTCACCATTGCTGATTCTTCATGTCTATGAGTACCAGAACTGAAACCTCTTTATGAATCATGTTTACAAAAGTGGTTTATAAAATTTTCTCACATTGTCATCCCATATCATAGAACTGCAATAATAGAGAAATCACGAAAGCACTACAGATATAGATAAAACACAACCACTTTTGAAACACTGACTCAGACACGTGAAATGATTTATCATAAGTTTTTTGCCATCACATATGTGCTTCATAAACACAATTGTAACAGCCAAATAACTAAAAAAAATCAAGGGTCAAGAGGCAACTAAAGCAAACACTATTCACCAAAACGGTAAGTTGAAAAAAATAAATAAATAAATAAATTAAAAAAAAAAAAAAAAACATCTAAACCTTAATTCTCAATAAAGAACTTCTGTTTTAGATACTCCAGAAATGGTTAGTAATGCATGAAGTAATGAATAACTGGTTAGTAATGCATGAAGTTGGAGATGTTGTTTGTGGAGTTTTTTAATTATCTTCTACTGAAATCTTGAGAGATTTAATGTCTTTTATTTCAGTTGATTTCGTCTAAGGCTGTGGCTGAAGTCAGATTTAGTTCTTGTTTCTCTTTTCTTCAGTGATTCTGCTTGTTAACAGCAGCTGTTCATCACTAATGCTCAATCAGCACTTAATTAATCACTTAATTATCTCATTAACTTTAACACTGCTTCAGTGTTACTTTAACACTCTTTTAGAGTGGTACCACATATGCTCCGAGCAGTGTTAATTTAACACAGGATTTTACTGTGTGTGTGTGTGTGTATATATATATATATATATATATATATATTATTTTTATTTTTTTTCCATATAGGCCTATTTTAAATGTTTTTGTTTACTAAAACAGTTATTAGATCTGACCTACATCAAGTATTATTATTAATGTGCATTAGTGCATATTTAAGCAATAAATGTTAATTTTTTCTGCAAAATTTTATTTATACTTTTATATGTAGGCTATATGCACAAATTAAAGTACTGATTTTGTGGCTTAATACTTTAAAAAGAACCAGGAATCACTGTACTATATTAGGCCTACTGATCTTAGATTTCTAGCAGTTATTATAGTATTTAAAAAATAAAAATCACAGAGAATGTCTCTTTTACTCATTAAAATTGCTCACGTACCTATTGTACAGATTTACAGCTCCGAGTGATTTAATATTTGATAGTTATGTAGATCTACATGCCTACAATGATCAAGTGTTAATAACTGAATCTAAATTCATTCCGTACACAGATTAGAACATGCACACACAATGAGGGTGTGGATACATAACTAATTGGATTTTTAATATCTTGTGCCGTGGACACTTATTTACTATAAGATAGGAACCTTTAAAAACTGTAAGAGAATCAATATAGGCTCAAATATTTTATTAAGATATAAACAAGGAAACATTGAGCTTGCCATGAAAACATTTTATTAGCACTTTATAATCTACAAGTTTGTGACACATTGAGCAACGTAGGCTATAACTCTTTAAACAACAACAAAAAACGGTTGTGCTTTAAAACGTAAAATCAGCCGCTTATGTTCGTGATCGTTCATCTCTAAAATACAGTAAATTATCATCATTTGCGTATAAAATCCCAATTTAGTGCTGATCCGCGGCCTGCCGATCCTCAAGGAAATATGAATGAAGCCTATTCAGCTTGAAGAACCAGGAAGTGCCGTCATCAAGAGTTTATTTGTAAACAATGACTTCATCTGACTAAAATTACCATGGCTACCATGGCTAACTAAAATTACCATAATAGATAATAATTAAGATAGGCCTATGATTCTAGAGTTAGCACATAATATTTCTGTAATATGGCCAAATCAATTACAAAATCGTACACAAAGTAATGAGCATGCTCGGGTCTACACCAATAAGATTTGCCATGTTATAAACCAATGGAAACCAATGTGTCGTCCTGCCCCAATCATCCAGATTGCACTCTGGAGTACTTGGTTACGTATGGTAACCCTCATTCCCTGATGGGGGGAACGGAAATGTTGTGTTGACTATACAACACTAGGGGTCACTCTTGGGAGCCCAAAAACGTCTGACATCATTGAGAAAAGGCCAATGAAATTGGGTGTGCAGAATTTGCATAGCTGGCCACGCCCTGGATATCCAGGTATAAATAGGCTAGAGAAGCTCCTGCTCACTTGTTGTGTACTGAGGAGTCGAGAAGCGTGTTGACCCACTCAGAGACAGTGCGGCGTTATGGCATGAAGGACACAACGTCTCTGTTCTCTCCATCAAGGAATGAGGGTTCCAATATTTAACCGAGATGTTCCCTTTCAGTCGTTCACTTCAATGTTGTGTTGAGTGTACGACACTAGGGTTTCCTATATGAAATGCCACAACTGTCAGACTGTATCATGAGTGTACAGGGGAGCAGATATTGACCAGCCAACATGTCAGAATAAATGCACCTCTCCTTCTCCTAACCTTCCAATTCCCAAGACTTAAACCTTGCTCTCCTAACCGGAGAGCCACCATAAGGCAAAGGTTCTACAGCAGGAGCCTTTCCTCCTAGTTAAACAGAATATAACAGACGGCTGAGATGTCTCAGTATCAAACGTTGGGATAGTGACTATTCCAAAGTAAAGACACTACAGAGATCACATCCTACCCGAAAGGGAGGTAATATGTGAATAACCACCTAAGGACTCACAGAGGGAGTGCTACATAGGGAGGATTCTGAGGTGGGCTTCACGAAAGGGGAGAACTTCCAAAAACTCAGAACCTAGAGACAGAAGAGCTGTCTAAAGGAATCATTGATCCTGAGGGATATAAGGTGGAGAACACACACACACGGGGCCGCATGAGGAGTCACTACATGTGGAGCACCAACCCAATACAAGAGTTCACATGAGGAAATCTACCTTGTATTGGTCTCTAATAGTGAGTTCCTCCGTTGAACTTAGCTAAGCTAATGTGTTAGAGTGATGGAAAAGGGTAGTTCAGGGTTCACGCAAGGAAACAGACTGAACTGAAAGAGGCGTAACCACCCTCGGGGGGAAGCGCTATGGGCAAGCTCTACACCGTGTAGCGAATCAGCTCAAAGGGGAAATATGAATAATTAATCATAACTAGTTATGATTAATTATAAATATTTAGATCTGCTGTAAGTATTTACTTGACATCTCAGTGTCAACTGTCTGCTAATTCTAAGAACGTTACTTTCCTGTTTGAGGAAAATTACTTTCTTATTATACAATACTACTCAGAGTATGTAACAAAAATCTGCATGATTAGGGATTCCAATTATGAGCAAGCAATGAACAATCTCAAGTGTGATACAAGTAAGAGTTTATTAACTACGTAAACACTTGAGCTAGTCTAACATACACATACAGTTGGCATAGGAAAATATGTTAAAGCTTAAGCAGTAAAGAGAAAAGAAATAAAGCATGAGGTTATGGTAAAATGTGATATTCAGCAGATTTACAGCCTGAAGGAAACATCAGTTTCTTAGTTCAAACACAACTTTGTAAAAGGTGCAAATGATACTTAATGTATCAATTAATAAGATTAAGTTTGATACTTACACTCTGTCTGACTCTAATGTGTTTCATTTGAAGTCACCATAATGGTGATTGGTTGGGCTCTTAACTCAATTAGTTTGTTTTCACTGGCTGTAACAAATGAAAACAGCCTAAGATCATATGATGATAGTCAGCTATTGACAGTTCATCGTAATGAAATGCCTGGCTCATTAATCACTTTGACTCCAACGATGGTGTACCAATAATACGTTTGCTGTATAGAAATGCAGCATAAGATCAACAATACTGCAAAACCAGTTAACCAATTTTTAAGAAAGTTAAAATCTAATAACACACAAAGTCATCATAAGTCAACACATGAACCTCAACAATGGTGACAGTAAAAAGTGTAATGTTGCAATGCATGCTGGGTACCATAGTACAAAACTCCCAGCATGCATCACAGCATGAATAAATTATGCAGCTGAATTTTCCTGTTATTTTCTTTAATTCTAACTTTGCTTCATGTATTTATTTTGCAATTGTGATTTGCTGTTTTTTGTTTTGTCTTTTAGTAGCTTTTTGTGATGTCCAGAATTAATCTGATTATCTGAATATTTTGTCACCATTTTTGAGATTCATATGCTGATTGCTGATATACAGGTGCATCTCAATGAACTAGAATGTCATGGAGAAGTTCATTTGTTTCAGTAATTTAACTAGATTTGTGAAACTTGTGTGTTAAACAAATTCAGTGCACACAGACTGAAGTAGTTTAAGTCTTTGGTTCTTTTAATTGTGATGATTTTAGCTCACATTTAACAAAAACCCGCTAATTCACTATCTCATCAAACTATAATACTTCATAAGACCAATAAAACAAAACATTTTAGTGAATTGTTGGCCTTCTGGAAAGTATGTTCGTTTACTGTATATTTACTCAGTACTTGACAGGGGCGCCTTTTGCTTTAATTACCAAGTACACCCGGCTGCAGCCTGCAGATCGAGGCGGGGCTGCACCTGGGGCGGGGCTGCACGTGTCGTCCCGCCCACAATGATTCTCATTGGTTAGTGACAAAGTAATGACGTCGACGCCGCGGTAAATAGGAAATGCGGTTGAAACAATAGGCCTACATGGTATTAATACTTAATTATATAAAACAAAACTGTGAACCCGTTAATTACTTATACCTGGTAAAAATATATAGTATGAAACAATACATTGTAAATTTGTTAATTTTTGGAAAACGTTTCATTATGTACATTTCCACGCAAGAATCCAATTACTGCTTTTGACTTGTCACATTGCAATCGCAATGTCAACGAATATAGTTTATTTACAACTTAAGTTTTAAGTTATTTCTATTCATGTGCATTGGTCATTTACCACTTATAAGTTATTTATGGTCGTTTTTTTATTTTAATTTCAGTATATGCTTTACTGTTACATGTATTATTAACATTTAAATAAAAGTTAAATATTCTCAGCAAGTGTCATGTCTTAAGATGTTATTAAAATTAATGGTCACACTTTACAATAAGGTTCATTAAACATTAATGTATTAACTAACATGAACTAACCATGAGCAATACATTTGTTATTGTATTTACTAATCTTCGTTTACGTTAGTTATTGAAAATACAGTTGTTTATTGTTTGTTCATGTTAGTTAACAGAGCATTAACTAATGTTAGCAAGATTAATAATGTATTAGTAAATGTTGAGATTAACATTAACAAAGATTTATAAATGCTGTATAAGTGCAGTTCATTATTAGTTCATGTTAACTAATGAACCATATTGTTAACAAATTTAATAATTTTTGGATTTACTTGACAATGAAAAGCTTATGGTAAAAATACCAGCATTGTTTGTATATGAATAACATGCCAATACAATTATTTCCTTGTTATTTATTTAGGTATGAAAGTTTAATTCTGATAAAGAAAGGTGAAATTTGTACATCTGTATATAACACATCTTTTTGTACATATAAATCTCTGGTTAAACATTAACATCCTTTATACACTTTCTTCAGAATCAGAATCAGAAAGAGCTTTTATTGCCAAGTATGCTTGCGCATATAAGGAATTTGTTTTAGTGTCATATGCTTCCAGTTTACAGAGACAACAACGACACACAGACAATAAAAATAAGATGAGAATAAATAAAATACACATATATAAATATAAATAAACAAAAAAAAAAAATAATTGAAACATAAATTATTGTAGATACAGCTGTGCAATAGATGATAGAATGGGATGGAATGAAAGGTGATACAGGGATGTACAAGGATGGAGGTGGTAGCAAATAAATATAAGGTCATTGCACATTGTTATTGCATAATGGGGGGGGGGGGGCATTTAACTGTTCATAAGTTGGATTGCCTGGGGGAAGAAACTGTTATAATAAATACATGTAATAATAAATACAACAACAGCTGAGAGTATTAACATTCTGAACACTGTAAGCACATCTACAAAAGTAAGTATACTTCAGCCAAGGAGCTGCGTAAAAGGATAGTTCACCCAAAAATTTTGGTCTATGACTGTACATGTATATACTTCCATAGTATTTTTTCCCCCCAATACAATGGAAGTCGATGGGGACCACCAACTGTTTGGTTACCAGTCATTGTCTTCATCTTTTGCGTGAACTCCAAACACAAAAGAGCTGATAAAATGTAAAAAACTGTAACTTGAATGCAATGTAAGTCGCTTTGGATAAAAGCGTCTGCTAAATGCATAAATGTAATAAATGTAAAAGACTGAGGCAGCGGCTGCTGGACCAAGGAGGACTGAGGCAGCGGCTGCTGGACCGAGGAGGACTGAGGCAGCGGCTGCTGGACTGAGGAGGAAGACTGAGGCTACAGCTGCTGGACCAAGGAGGACTGAGGCAGCAGCTGCTGGACTGAGGAGGAAGACTGAGGCTACGGCTGCTAGACCAAGGAAGACTGAGGATGCGGCTGCTGGACTGAGGAGGAAGACTGAGGCTACGGCTGCTGGACCAAGGAGGACTGAGCCACATTTTAAAATGGTGAAATCTTAAAGGGTAAAAAAAGAAAATAAGTTTGTTGAGAATTGCCTAAATTGAACCTTCACTTGTTTGCATTTTGCTCTGGTCAGTGGATAGTCGCAAGACAGAATTTTCATCAGCACCATCCATGAGCAAGCACATTTTTTTTGTGATTTGAGCAACAAAGACCCATGGTCAATGTGCGGAATGCAGAAAATGAAGTTTACCTGAGCTTTAAAATTAAACATTCTACTACAAATTCATAAGCAATTAAATCAGAAGCATGCACAGTGCATTGCTGGCTGGTTCGGCACCATATTGAACTTTAACTAAAGTGACATAAGCAAAAGACAGTTAAACTCACCATGATGTTGCACTGCCCACTGAAAGTGATTTTTGATGTGATAATACAGTTGTGGCATACTGGTGTAATTGCAGAATGGGCACTCACTAGTGCAGTTTTTTAAATACTGCTCACATTTCCCCTTGCTTAACACAGTTTTGTGCATTTTTGCAAGGGGAAATGGCTCTTAAAAGAGCTGTTGGGTTATAAAATGAAGAACAACAAAAGAGAGGAGTGAGATGGAGGGGCGGGGATAACAATGACAAGGCTCTGCAAAAAAAGGAAATTTCAGAGAATCAGTATTAGTATAAAATGTTTTTTTTTTTTTTTTTTTTTTTTTTTACTCGTGCAGGGGTGTCCAAAGTCGGTCCTGGAGGGCCACTGTCCTGCAGAATTTAGCTCTAACTTGCCTCAACACACCTGCCTAGAAGTTTCTAGTATGCCTAATAAGATCATGATTGGCTGGTTCAGGTGTGTTTATTGGGGACGGAGCTGAACTCTGCAGGACAGTGGTCCTCCAGGAGCAGGATTTGGCACCTGCTCTAGTGCATATACTGTATAGCAGCATAACAGTATGTAATATAAAAAACGAGCTCTACTTTCAAGGACTGTTAAACTTAATCATACTTTTTTGTTGAATTATTATTGTTAAATGTAGTTTACTGTTTATTTTAATAGATGTATAGTTAATAATAATAATAATAATAATAATAAAATCTAAATATTTTACATTTAATCATTTTATTCACAGAAAAACAATATAAATTTGTGTAGCTATTGTTAATATGAACTTGTCCTATATTACTTCTGCTGGTTCAGTTTTGCCACTGTATTTCTTTTTAAGGGGCTTATTTTGGGAACACTATATCCTAATCATAATCCCACCAAAACCACACACACCAACGTTTCTAATGCTGCCTTCAAGTGCTCTCGGAATTATCGTAAATACGAGTTTCCTAGGTAATCATGAACGCTCTTCCATTTCGTAATCACAACTTCAATAGTGAGAATTATCAAATTTCCGATAGAATGTGAAGGCGGTATTAGGCCTAACGTTACGATGGTTTTGGGAAACGCAGCCCTGGTTATTTTAAAAGCAGACCTTCACACCTTGCGTGACATGGTTGAGTAAAGTTATGTGATTTTATTTTGAAACTACTTCACATTTCCTTTTAACAACACACTAAACGCCACTTTACAATTAAAAATTGTAATTTAACAAATTAGACAAGAGGTGTAGCTTGCCTGTACTCACCATGCAGCGAAGAACAGCGTAAATGAAAAACCGCTAGAATCGACGTTATGACTTGATGCCACTAACCAATGAGAACAGTTGTAGGCGGGACGAGACATGCACCCCCGCCCCAGATACAGCCCCGCCTCGATCTACATCATTACTTTGCCACTAACCAATGATAAGCATTGTAGGCGGGGCGACACATGCAGCCCCGCCCAAGGTGCAGCCCCGCCTCGATCTGCAGGCTGCAGCCGGGTGCTTAATTACTGCCTCAATTGGGCGTGGCATGGAGGTGATCAGTCTGTGGCACTGCTGAGGTGGTATGGAAGCCCAGGTTTCTTTGACAGTGGCCTTCAGCTCATCTGCATTGTTGGGTCTGGTGTCTCTCATCTTCCTCTTGACAACACCCCATAGATTCTCTATGAGGTTCAGCTCTGGTGAGTTTGCTGGCCAGTCAAGCACACCAACACCATGGTCATTTAACCAACTTTTGGTGCTTTTGGCAGTGTGGGCAGGTGCCAAATCCTGCTGGAAAATGAAATCAGCATCTTTAAATAGCTGGTCAGCAGAAAGAAGCATGAAGTGCTCCAAAATTTCTTGGTAAACGGGTGCAGTGACTCTGGTTTTCAAAAAACACAATGGACCAGCACCAGCAGATGACATTGCACCCCAAATCATCACAGACTGTGGAAACTTAACACTGGACTTCAAACAACTTGGGCTATGAGCTTCTCCACCCTTCTTCCAGACTCTAGGACCTTGGTTTCCAAATGAAATACAAAACTTGCTCTCATCTGAAAAGAGGACTTTGGACCACTGGGTAACAGTCCAGTTCTTCTTCTCCTTAGCCCAGGTAAGACGCCTCTGACTTTGTCTGTGGTTCAGGAGTGGCTTAACAAGAGGAATACGACAACTGTAGCCAAATTCCTTGACACGTCTGTGTGTGGTGGCTCTTGATGCCTTGACCCTAGCCTCAGTCCATTCCTTGTGAAGTTCACCCAAATTCTTGAATCGATTTTGCTTGACAATCCTCATAAGGCTGCAGTTCTCTCGGTTGGTTGTGCATCTTTTTCTTCCACACTTTTTCCTTCCACTCAACTTTCTGTTAACATGCTTGGATACAGCACTCTGTGAACAGCCAGCTTCTTTGGCAATGAATGTTTGTGGCTTACCCTCCTTGTGAAGGGTGTCAATGTTTGTCTTCTGGACAACTGTCAGATCAGCAGTCTTCCCCATGATTGTGTAGCCTAGTGAACCAAACTGAGAGACCATTATGAAGGCTCAGGAAACCTTTGCAGGTGTTTTGAGTTGATTAGCCAATTGGCATGTCACCATATTCTAATTTGTTGAGATAGTGAATTGGTGGGTTTTTGTTAAATGTGAGTCAAAATCATCACAATTAAAAGAACCAAAGACTTAAACTACTTCAGTCTGTGTGCATTGAATTTATTTAATATACGAGTTTCACAATTTGAGTTGAATTACTGAAATAAATGAACTTTTCCACGACATTCTAATTTATTGAGATGCACCTGTAATCTCCGAGCAGTTTTAATTTAACACTCAGGATTTTACGGTGTCCAGATTAACATGAGATTGGGTGAAACTGTGTATGTATTGCTCCCTTTAAATACAATAAATTTCACATACTTAAGACTTTTACTCAAGTAATATTCTAAATGGTGAGTTCAACTTCTACCAAAATCATTTTCTGGTAAGATATCTGTACTTTTACTTGTATGGATTTCAGGTATCCACTACTGCAAGTACTCCTTTTTGCATTACAAGCAAAGGGTAACACTTTATAACAACTTTCATTAATAAATCATTAACAAACATTATATGACACTTAACGGATTATTAGTTCATGCTTACACATGTCATTAACCTTTCAATTCATGCGATCATGTAATTTTTTTTTTAAATCTACAAATTATGTTAACAGAAACTATACAATGATTACAAGCTGTTAATGTACTTTTGAATGCTAAAGTGATAACTTTTGAAGGTGTTTGGATAGACACCAAAACGTCTTGTTAAGCTTTTTATAGTCCAGTGATTTTAATAAAAATAAAATTTTTGGAATGTTTTAACACCTGGATGGTTTAGTGATGAATCTATACAGACAGATTTTGAATGCTAACAAATATCATTAAACTTCAGTTCACACATTACTTAATGCTCTTTTTTAAATTTACAAATGTTGTGAAAAAATAGCTTAATCAGTAATTTTAAGCAGTTCACAAACTATTCATGTTAACATATTTTTTTAACTCAGAATCACAACCTGTAAAAGTCATATATTTGGTCTCTGTTTGTTGTGTAGACTTCTGTTATTTACAAATCTTAGGAAATCTTCATAATTAATTTATTAATTTTTTTTTTTTTTTTTTTTTTGCAGTGCCTAATCTAAACTATTGTGTAACAAAAGTGGAAACTATTCTTCATTTGTAAAAGTTTATAAATGTTTCCTAATCATTAGTACCTTTATGAGCAGTCATCTCAATGGCAAAAAAGTGTCCCAAACGTCCTGAATTCACCCTATTTGCACATCTCTTCAAATCATTTTTTTAATCATTTGTTCATGTTTTTTGCAGTACCCAATCTAAAGTGGAAACTATTCATCATTGGTAAATGTTTATAAGTGTTTACTAATCATTCAGTACATTCAGTACCTTTATGGGCATTGGACTTTTATTGGACTCTGCAAAAGTAGCTTGAGCGTCTGAATGAAGCCAGTCGTCAGCTGATCTGTTAAGCCTCCCACTACCAATTAAGGAAGACATGCTCATCCGTACACTCACTTGCCTTAATCTGTCACATAGACACTCAGTCACCCATTCTTCATTCCCAACTTTTATGCAGGCATGCGGTTGTTTAGTTGCTTGTCCATGGAGATTTTATCTGTTCAGCTCATTGTTGCTCAGTCTTGTCCGAGCTCGTTACAGTACTTGTATTACTACCATGTGGGATTATGTAACTGTGTATTTGTGTATACAGTCAGGTCCATAAATATTGGGACATCAACACAATTCTAACATTTTTGGCTCTATACACCACCACAATGGATTTCAAATGAAACGAACAAGATGTGCTTTAACTGCAGACTGTCAGCTTTAATTTGAGGGTATTTACATCCAAATCAGGTGAACGGTGTAGGAATTACAACAGTTTGCATATGTGCCTCCCACTTGTTAAGGGACCAAAAGTAATGGGACAATTGGCTTCTCAGCTGTTCCATGGCCAGGTGTGTGTTATTCCCTCAGTATCCCAATTACAATGAGCAGATAAAAGGTCCAGAGTTCATTTCAAGTGTGCTATTTGCATTTGGAATCTGTTGCTGTCAACTGTCAAGATGAGATCCAAAGAGCTGTCACTATCAGTGAAGCAAGCCATCATTAGGCTGAAAAAACAAAACAAACCCATCAGAGAGATAGCAAAAACATTAGACGTGGCCAAAACAACTGTTTGGAAAATTCTTAAAAAGAAGGAACGCACCGGTGAGCTCAGCAACACCAAAAGACCCGGAAGACCACGGAAAACAACTGTGGTGGATGACCGAAGAATTCTTTCCCTGGTGAAGAAAACACCCTTCACAACAGTTGGCCAGATCAAGAATACTCTCCAGGAGGCAGGTGTATGTGTGTCAAAGTCAACAATCAAGAGAAGACTTCACCAGAGTGAATACAGAGGGTTCACCACAAGATGTAAACCATTGGTGAGCCTCAAAAACAGGAAGGCCAGATTAGAGTTTGCCAAACGACATCTAAAAAAGCCTTCACAGTTCTGGAACAACATCCTATGGACAGATGAGACCAAGATCAACTTGTACCAGAGTGATGGGAAGAGAAGAGTATGGAGAAGGAAAGGAACTGCTCATGATCCTTAGCATACCACCTCATCAGTGAAGCATGGTGGTGGTAGTGTCATGGCGTGGGCATGTATGGCTGCCAGTGGAACTGGTTCTCTTGTATTTATTGATGATGTGACTGCTGACAAAAGCAGCAGGATGAATTCTGAAGTGTTTTGGGCAATATTATCAAACATATGCAAACTGTTGTACTTCCTACACCGTTCACCTGATTTAGATGTAAATACCCTCAAATTAAAGATGACAGTCTGCAGTTAAAGCACATCTTTTTCGTTTTGTTTGAAATCCATTGTGGTGGTGTATAGAGCCAAAAATGTTAGAATTGTGTCGATGTCCCAATATTTATGGACCTGACTGTATAACTATCTGTTGAGTTATTAAAGACTGTTTACCGTCATCTTCGTCTCCGTGCATGTTTATTCAACACTGATACATGTTGTACGTGGGAAGTATAAACTTCCAGTTTGTTCCTGCTGCGTGTTTTGAGTTTGAGCTCGTCAAGTTAATTCTTTATCGTCTAATTTCTAATCCTGAAATCTATTTTACACACCATCATTTTTGTTTCTATAATGTTTGAAATATATCCCCTATTATATTCTACAACAAAAACAATCAAAGCGCCTTGTTATCACTAGTTTTATTTTGATTTCCAGAGTCCGCTCTTAGCTTATAGCCCGTTAACATCGCCAGCGTGGTTGCATTAGAGGCAACCAAGGAAGGTTGCCACTAATCTCGCTTACATTGCTAATACTCTATTCACACACATTACCATTGTTTTACTCACTGCTACTTGCTTTAATGGCAGATGTGTGTCTACCTTTGAGTGCAGGTGAGGACACGTTCGAGCTGCATTCGGTGCAGCTGGAGCTGGAGGCCGTGGAGATCCGCGAGCTGGTGGAGAAGCAGGTCACCCATTTAACTCATTTGAATTACTTCTGCTTAATGTTGCACTGTCAGATATGCAAAAGAAATCTCTCCTATCTATTGCTCTGGCTACTGTGTATAGACTGCCAGGGCCGAATACAGATTTCTTAAAAGAATTTGCAGATTTTCTCTCAGACCTAGTGGTTACTGTTGATAAAGTGCTAATTATTGGAGATTTTAACATGCACATTGATAATACAAACGTTGTGTTAGGACTTGCATTGACTGACTGAATAAACTCTTTTAGAGTCAAGCAAAATGTCACAAACCACAAATTTTCTTGGCTTTTCTTACTATAACAAAACATGCTTTTCAAACACCGTTACAGCAGCCAGAAAAAAGCTAAAATTAAAAATCAAGGGTCAAGAACCCAACTAAAGCAAACCCTGATCGCCACAATGGTGAGGTCAAACGAAACGTTTTCAATAAAACAGCTAAACTTCTGTTAATTCTCAAATAATTTTTATAGACATGTGACAGAAATAAAGTCAAATTGTAATGTGTGAAGCTGGTAATGCTGTTTGTGGAGTTGTTTAATCAGATCTTTAGAGATTTAATGATGTCTTGTATTTCAGTTGAGTTCATTAAGGCTGTGGCTGAAGTCAGTTGTAGTTCTTGTTTCTCTTTCATTCAGTGATTCTGCTTGTTAACAGCAGGTGTTATCTATAAGGAGAGTAAATATTTAACTGAACTGTATTATTTTGCATAAGAGAGATCTAATTTAGTTTTGTGGGTCACCATTGTGGTGGAGAGTAGAGCCTGTGCTTCAGTCAATGATGAGCCACAAACACTGATGTTCTGCTGCTTTATTTAAAGACAGTAATTGTAGAATTGCTGATATAGTGATGATCTCTTTGTTAAGTGCTTTGGCACATACATGTGTGCTATAGCTGATGATAAACTGCAATGATTTGAGTTAAAGTCATGTTTTTAGTAACTTTACTATTACAAATTAAGTGTTTGCAGTTTTATATTAAGAAATATTCCTTAGTAGATTCAAATGAAATAAGTAAACCAAATGTTTACACCATCACAACAATTTTACAGCATGCAAGAGTTTGCTGTATTTTTACAGTACAATTGTAATTATTGATTTACAGTACTCTTGTAAATTTACAGTCTTACTGGCAACCAAAATTGCCAGTAAGTTACTGTAAATTTTACAGCAATTTTTTACAGTGCAGTAATACCCATTCTCTCAAGAAAGAAACTCGTAAACTTGAGTGCAAATGGAGAAAAACTAACTTGGAAGTTTTTAGAATTGCATGGAAAAACAGTATGTCCAACTATAGACAGGCTTTAAAAGCTGCCAGGGCAGAGCATATCTGCAAACTCATAGAAAATAAACAAAACAATCCAAGGTTTTTATTTAGCACAGTGGCTAGATTAACAAATAAGCAGACGCCATCTGATCTAAATATTCCCTCACAATTTAATAGTAATGACTTTATGAATTTCTTCACTGATAAGATAGATAACATCAGAAATACAATAACAAATGTAGATTCTGCAGTGTCTAGTACTTCAGCTCCATTCATTGCAGCCAAAGAAAAACTGCAGTGCTTTACAACTATAGGACAGGAAGAGCTAAACAAACTTATCACTGCATCTAAACCCACAACATGCCTATTAGATCCTGTACCCACTAAATTACTGAAAGAGTTGTTACCTGTAGCAGAAGAACCGCTTCTCAATATTATTAACTCATCGATATCTTTAGGTCACGTCCCAAAATCATTCAAGCTGGCGGTTATTAAGCCTCTTATTAAAAAAACACAACTAGATCCTAATGAACTAGCAAATTACAGAGCCATTTCTAATCTTCCGTTTATGTCTAAAATTTTAGAAAAAGTTGTGTCTGCTCAGTTGTGCTCCTTTTTTGCAAAAAAAAAAAAATAATTATCTCTATGAAGAATTTCAGTCAGGTTTCAGGCCCCACCATAGCACAGAAACCGCACTTGTTAAAATTACAAATGACTTGCTTCTTGCGTCAGACCAAGGCTGCATCTCATTGCTAGTTTTACTTGATCTTAGTGCTGTGTTTGACACTATAGATCATGACATACTCATAGATCGATTACAAAACTATACGGGTATTCAAGGGCAGGCTTTAAAATGGTTTAGATCCTACCTGTCCGATCGCTACCACTTTGTTTATTTAAATGGGGAGTCATCTCAATTATCACCAGTAAAGTACGGAGTACCACAAGGATCTGTCCTAGGTCCTCTGCTATTTTCAATATACATGTTGCCCCTTGGTAATAGTATTAGAAAATACTGGATTAGTTTCCATTGTTATGCTGATGATACTCAACTATATATCTTAACAAGACCAGATGAAACTTCTAAATTATCTAAGCTAACAGAGTGTGTTAAAAATGTAAAAGATTGGACGACCAATAATTTTCTCCTATTAAATTCAGATAAGACAGAGATATTACTTATTGGACCAAAAAACAGTACAAAGAATCTCTTGGATTATAATTTGCAACTAGACGGATGTACTGTTACTTCCTCTACAGTCAAAAATCTGGGTGTTATATTAGACAGCAACTTGTCTTTTTAAAATCATATTTCCCATGTTACAAAAACAGCATTCTTCCATCTTAGAAACATTGCCAAGCTACGAAACATGTTACCTGTTTCTGATGCAGAAAAGCTAGTTCATGCATTCATGACCTCTAGACTGGACTATTGTAATGCACTGCTAGCTGCTTGTCCTTCATCTTCAATAAACAAGCTACAGGTAGTCCAAAATGCAGCGGCTAGAGTCCTTACCAGGTCAAGAAAATATGATCATATTACCCCAATTTTACAGTCTCGACACTGGCTACCTATTAAGTTCCACATCAGTTACAAAATATTATTACTTACCTATAAGGCCCTTAATGGTTTAGCTCCTGCGTACCTAACTAGTCTTCTACCACGCTACAATCCATCACGCTCCTTAAGGTCACACAACTCTGGACTTTTGGTAGTACCTAGGATAACAAAGTCAACTAAAGGAGGTAGAGCCTTTTCACATTTGGCTCCCAAACTCTAGAATAGCCTTCCTGATAACGTTCGGGGTTCAGATACACTCTCTCTGTTTAAATCTAGATTAAAGACACATCTCTTTAGCCAAGCATTCACATAATGCATCTCATAATCTTGTACTGCAGTTTTATCTGATCAAACACACATTATTGTTCTTTAGCTTGGATTGAACAAATCATTTTTTGCTTGGTTGGAACAGCAGCTACGCTAATTATGTCTCTATTTGTTTCTCTGTTTCTGCCATGGGATTAACATCCCGTGGTAACTAGGATTTACACAAGCTTCAGTCTGGATCCATAACAGCTGAGAAGAGATGATGCCAACCCCTCAGAGGACCTCAGATGATGCCAACCCTCAGACAACATACAGAACTACCAAATTTCGCCATAAGTTAAATATATTAAGTTTCTACAATATATAAATATATTGTAGAAACTTAATTTCCTGTAAAGCTGCTTTGCAACGATTTGTATTGTGAAAAGTGCTATACAAATAAACTTGAATTGAACTGAATTGAATTGAATTTAATTGAATTGAATTGATTCTTGACACTTTCATTCAGAGCCTCTATAAATAATCTTGATCAAACAGAGTGGTCCTGACTGAAATAATCATTTATATGAATCAGTGACTTGTCATCAGTGTTTCCAGCAGAGGTGGGTAGTAACGAGCTACATTTACTTCGTTACATTTACTTGAGTAAATTTTTTGGGTAACTAATACTTTTAGAGTATATTTAAAAATGGGTACTTTTACTCTTACTCAAGTACATTTTTAGTGAAAAAACGGTACTTTTACTTCGTTACTGTGGGCGACGCTCCTCTCGTTACCTTAATGTAATACAAGTTAAAAATCCTTCAATTTATCCCAAACGCGCCGTCTACTTTTTTCTGGGCAATGAGCGATGCCCGTTCACAAATGATTCATTCTTTTGAGTCAATTCTGTTCGAAGGCTTGATCAAACCAATTTGCAAACCAGTGAATCGGTTCGTGAATCAGTTTGAATGATTCGTTCAGTTCTGCCGCACGCGCTGATCGTCTGAAGCGGTTCTCACTGATGAGTTGTAACATCGAGAGCGTTGAAGACGTGGTTTTGGATCTACAGTCAGCTGAAAGCAAATCTGCAAAGACTATGGTTTGCTAGCTATGAAGATCTTTATTAGATGAACACCGCGTGTGCTGTCGGTTCCACAGGTAGAGATTCGATTACAGTACACGATACTACTATGGCATTACCAGTTTGTTGTACATGTACCTTACACATTAAATACAATGTATAATTTATTCATTAAATAAGCTGTCACAGAGTATGAAATGAACACCCGCCAAACCCGGTTAGTTCCAGGAGGAATGCCTTTGCCTAGACACAATTAATATTGATATTTTCACAATATTTACGCTTGCAGAAATAAAGGCTACATTTGTTTACATTTAGCAGAACAGACGGAAGAAGATCCGTCAATGTGTATTTGTTTCGTTATGTTCAGATGTTCTGTAGCGGTCATGTGAGGAGTTTTCACTCTTCTCCGTGTCAGAGGTTATAAACACATACATTTATAATACATAATTAATATACTTTAAAATATAATTTAATTCAATTCAGTGATGCAAATCATAATTTTTAACAGCTGTTACTCCAGTTTTCAGAGTCATATGATCCCTCAGAAATCATTCAGATATATTGATTTATTATCAGTGTTGTTGAAAAAAAAAAACAGCATCTGCTGGTAAGGTATGTTTTGAAGCTGGGATGATGGTTTGTGCTGGTTTAAGCTGATCATGTGCTGGTCATGCACATGTCCAGTTTAAACCAGCTAAGGATCAGCATAAACCAGCAAAAGACCAGCTTAAATCAGCTCAAACCAGCATCCCATGCTTCAAAACATACCTTACCAGCAAAAGCTGTTTTTTTCATCAGGGAACAGTTTTGCTGCTTAATATTTTTTGGAACCTGTGACATTTTGTTCAGGATTCTTTTATGAATAGAAAGCTATAAAAGAACAGCACTGATAATAAATCAGGCTGATAAAAATTCTGATTTGCATCACTGAAATAAATTACATAAAAAAAAAACATTAAAAGTATTTTGAATGGCAGTGTATGTGTGTGTGTGTGTGTGTGTGTGTGTGTGTGTGTGTGTATATATAGAGAGAGAGAGAGAGAGAGAGAGAGATAGAGATATATAGATATATAGATATTTAGATAAAATTTATATATCTAAATAAAAATAGACTATTTTCAGTATATGATCCAAAGTAACTAGTAACTAACTACTTGAGTAGTTTTTTTATCCGATACTTTTTTACTCTTACTCAAGTAATTATTCAGACTATTACTTTTACTTTTACTTGAGTAAATATTTCTTCAAGTACTTTTACTTTTACTTGAGTACAGTTTTTGGGTACTCTACCCACCTCTGGTTTCCAGACATGAGTAATTCAGTCATTTCATATGAGTCATACCAATTAATTTCTTAACAAACAATAAACTTCAGTTTTATTGGTGTATATTCTGTTAATAAATGTTGAAAATATGTGAAGGATGGGCCATATAAACCTATGGGATTTGGAACTTTGCTACATTTGCTAACAAAAGCATAAGGTAAGGAGACAGCATTTTTTTTTTAACATTACTACTGTATGCACACTACTATTCAAGTGAATGCAAAATGCTAAAAACAGTACAACTGTAAATGTGCTTTTTGCTAACACTAAACAAGTTACTGATAAATGACATCTCCATTTGGAATTTCTTAATTCATTTTTAGAAACATTATGGATGGTCAGGACAAACTTACAGACTACGATTCCCAAAGCGAAGAGAGGTATAGTATTCAGATGTTTCACGTGTTTGATTGCTAATAATGTTTCTTTCTTTCTTTACATCTCAAATACTGATGTTGCCTCATAATTTCGTATTCTAATTCAGATCATAACACAGACAATGGTATATTTTCGTCTCTGCAGTGAAAGGATTTGTATTGTTTTCTGCCACTACAGAGCCACCAACTGATGAGCTAAATCATCTCTGTTTGTTTCTCTCTTTTCATGTTTTAATTATAAAGCTCATTTTCAGAGTCACAAACTCATGGAGCATTCTACAATCATTTCATTGAGTGTGTTCGGCCTTTGATTGAGTTGATTGACTCTTTGAGGTTGATCGGCATTGATAAGGATATAGATCTACCATCCATTGCAGTGGTGGGAGACCAGAGTTCTGGAAAGAGCTCTGTTTTGGAGGCACTTTCTGGGGTTGCTCTACCTCGAGGAAGTGGTAAGACTCTGAAATTTTTTACTAATTATTTTCATTTTTTTTTATATTCCTTTTCCAGTATATTTCACTTTTCCTATATATATATATATATATATATATATATATATATATATATATATATATATTGGAATATTGCAGTATTTCCGCATTGTTTGCAATGCTTTGAAAAAAAAAAGAAAATAAAAAATAATAATAATAATAATGAATCTTTGTGCCCCCACTTACATAATCTATAATCATCTTAAATGTATTATTGAACAGATATTATTTTCCAAAAGTGACTTAAAAATAAGTAAACATAAAGGAACTAAAAAATACTGGTAGTTTTAAAAGAAATGGAAAACTACTAAGAAAAATGTAAATTCTTTCAGCTTCACAGCACTTTTTCTTTTGATTAACAACAATAAAATTTATTGGAAAAAAAATAAAATAGTCATATGTGTTCTTTGAGTTTTCACTTCTTGTATAACTAAAAATTTAACCTAATGACTTTGTAATCTTCTTAATATTCTGTGTGGTACAACATAATGTATATGCTTTAAAAATATCTAAAAATAAACATGAACATAAGAAATGACACTGCTTTACAGCGGCAATATTAAATAGGCAAAATAATTGTTTGAACTGAGTCCAAACAGATGTTATCTAATAAATGAGTAACCATGGTGATTAACTAGCGACAGGAAAACAGCAAAAGAAAAAAAAAAGAGAATTAGCTAGATAACTTAGGCAGACAAAACAGTAATTGAATACAATGGAAATGAAACCAAAAACAGAACATAATTGTTACATCCCCACACCTTGATATCCTTGAGGTATATTGTCTGTGTTTTTATTTATTTATTTTTTAAAGGTATTGTCACTCGCTGTCCTCTTGAGTTGAAATTACGGAAGTTAAAAAAAGGACCATGGTCAGGGACCATTTCCTATGGAGGACACAAAGAGAACTTTAATGACCCATTAAAGGTAGATAACCTTGTCAGAGAAGGTCAGTATGAACAGAAATGCCTACAGATCATAACCAGCATAGTGTTAATGAATTGGTTCAGAATTGGTTCCCTTTTAATTAAAAAAACTGAAATAATTTCATTAATTATAAGGACATTTTAATGATTTAATGATTCTAAAATTCAAATGTGAATTACAATTTAAAAGACATTCTCTATTCAGCTGGGATTGCAGCACATCCCTGTGTCCTAAGGAGGATTTCCAAACTCACCAATATCACATGAAAAACCAAAACTAGTCTAGTTTAAGTCTGTCAACTTATGAATGTGTATTTTACAGCTCAAAACAAGCTTGCTGGAAATACACTTGGAATCTCGGATGAACTTATTTCTTTGGAAATTTTATCTCCTGATGTCTGTGATCTCACTCTGATCGATCTTCCTGGTATAACTCGTGTACCTATGCATGGCCAACCTGATGATATTGCCGATCAGGTGAGCATATACAGTGTACAAAAATCTAAAAGGCTGTTTGAAAACATGTAAATATTTGAAAATTTGCATGAACAGGCTTAGTTTTGACATTACATATTCAGTTTCAAATCAGTTGATTCAATCAGCAATTGTTCCCTTTCAGTTGGTTACTCTGAGTCACGTCGGTGACCGACGAATTGCGATGATTGCATCCAGCTTCCGCTGATCGCAGCGCGAGTGTAACTTAGCAGCAGATGCAATGCATACTCTGCTTTTCACTTCGGAGCCGAGCGGTCATATCGTTCTGCTCCTGACTTTCCTGCTTGAGGAAGACTCAACAAGTTCAGCGCAATCTTTGGTGTTCTGGTGTTGGCAGTACCGCGCTTCAGCGGTGGTGGTTTTTCCGTGTCGAGTGGGTTGCACACACCAGGCTGCACTACCCCTGTTTGTGTTGGAAGCGGCCATCTCCCTTGTGTGCTTCAAAACATTAAAAGAGCAATTTCTAAAAGAGCATTCATGGGTGGATGCCTCACGTGTCTGGGCGTTGAGCACACTGAGGCAGAGTTTGTGGATGAGTCATTCAGGAGAATGCATGTTATTGCAGGTTCATCAGGCCAAGGCACTGAAGGACCTGCATGAGGGTGGTCACTGCATGGTCTCTGGGTCGTGCGATATCCACTATGGTGGTCCAGGAGCGCCATCTCTGGCTGACATGAGGGAGACCGACAAGACTCGGTTCTGAAACGCCCCCGTGTCCCAGACCGGCCTTTTCGGTGATGCAGTGGAGAACTTTGCTCAGCATTTCTCCGCCACATAGAAGCAGACTGAGGCCATCAAGCACATCCTGCGTGCAGCTGCTGCCTCCACCCACCGCCGCCCCTGCTCCTGCGCAGCAAACACAGCAGCCTCCAACAAAGCAGCGCCGTGGAGCCGTCCAGGCTCCCGCCAAACCTGGAGGCAAACGGAAGAGCAAGAGGTCCTGAGACGGGTGACCCAGAGATGGCGGAAGATGCTCTTTGGGAGATGGTGAACACATCACTTCCTCCCCCAGAGGAGGGCCGGGTGGACAATCTTTTGTTCTTTGGTTTCTTTTTTCCCGCCACTGACTTCACGGTCAGTGGTACCCAAAATCTTAACAAAATAGCAGTTTCTTCTGTCTCTGGGTTCCCAGAGGGGATGGGGAGTTGTGGACGGGCCAGTATCAGATCACACTCACCCTCCTCTCTCGTTAGTGAGCAGCAGTGCACGGTTCGAGAGTGCTATCAAATGTACTACTCACGCACCCTCTGCCTGAACGCAGGTAAGTGTTGCACACACTCAGACCCTGCTTCGGACCGGCTACGAGATGCCCGGCCAAAGTCCCTGCGTTCCTCTGCGCTGACCCACTGCGGGTACGTTGGTGGTTCCATTGGTGGCACTTGGTTAGCGCTCCCCAGTCTATCTCGTTGGCTCCTTCAGACCATCAGACGCGGCTATGCGATTCAGTTCGCCCAGCATCCTCCCAAGTTCAGGGGCGTCCACTTCATTTCAGTGAAGGCTGTAGATGCCCCTGTCCTGCGTGCAGAGATCACAGTCCTACTGGTGAAGCATGCCATAGAGCCGGTCCCTCGAGCTGATATGAAGACGGGGTTTTACAGCCCTTACTTCATTGTACCCAAGAAAGGCGGTGGGTTACGACCAATCTTGGATCTGCGTGTCTTGAACCGGGTCCTTCACAAGCTACTGTTCAAGATGTTCACGCAGAAGCGCATCTTCGGGTGCATCCATCCCCGAGATTGGTTTGCAGCAATTAACCTGAAGGACGTGTACTTTCATGTCTCGATTCTTCTGTGCCTCTGGCCGT
Organism: Spinibarbus caldwelli; assembly: GCA_039654775.1. Lineage (NCBI taxonomy): Eukaryota > Metazoa > Chordata > Actinopteri > Cypriniformes > Cyprinidae > Spinibarbus > Spinibarbus caldwelli. The sequence continues at coordinate 26,805,672 of CM077252.1, read as the reverse complement.
TCCTGCAGTTCGCGTTTGAAAGACAAGAATATCAGTACAAGGTCCTGCCCTTCGGGCTGTCCCTGTCGTCCCGTGTCTTTACAAAAGTTGCAGAAGCAGCCCTTGTTCCCCTGACAGAGCAGGGCATTCACATTCTCAACTACCCGGCTACGACTGGCTCATACTATCTCAGTCTAAGGATCAGTTGTGCAAACACAGGGACTTGGTGCTCTTGCATCTCAGCCGGTTGGACCTTCAGGTCAACTGGGAAAAGAGCAAACTCTCCCCGATGCAGAGGATCTCTTTTCTCAGTATGGAGTTGGATTCGGTCAAACAGACAGCATGCCTCATGCAGGAACATGCTCAGTTGGTGTTGAACTGCCTGAATATGTCTGGGTCCAAGTCACACTGGCCTGCTGCCAAACCTTAACCCCATGGTCAGACCTTGCATTTCTCCAGGCAGGAATGCACCTGAAACAGGTCTCCAGGCATGCTGTGGTTCACATGGATGCCTCTACCACTGGCTGGGGGGCCACATACGGCGGGCTTGTGGTGTCGGGGGTTTGGATTGGCCCTCAACTGCACTGGCACATTAACTGCCTCTAGTTGTTACAACCTGAATTCTGGAAATGTTGGGACGTATTTTAAATTTGAATAAAATGAAAACTAAAATACTTTCAAATCACATGAGCCAATATTTCATTCACAATAGAACATAGAGAACAAAACAAATGTTTAAACGGGGAAATTTTACACTTGATGCCTGCTACAGGTCTCCAAAAAGTTGGCACAGGGGCAACAAAGGGCTGAAAAAGCAAGAAATTTTGAAAAGATTCAGCTGGGAGAACATCTAGCAACTAATTAAATAAATTGATATCAGGTCTGTAACATGATTAGCTATAAAAGGGATGTCTTAGAGAAGCAGAGGCTCTTCAATCTGTGAAAGAGTGCGTAAAAAGATTGTGGAATACTTTAAAAACAATGTCCCTCAACGTAAAATTGCAAAGGCTTTTCAAATCTCATCATCTACATACAGTGCATAACATCATCAAAAGATTCAGAGAAACTGGAGAAATCTCTGTGCGTAAGGGACAAGGCCGAAGACCTTTGTTGGATGCCCGTGGTTTTCGGGCCCTCAGACGACACTGCATCACTCATCGGCATGATTCTGTCATTGACATTACTAAATGGGCCCAGAAATACTTCCAGAAACCACTGTCGGTAAACATAATCCGCCGTGCCATCTGCAGATGCCAACTAAAGCTCTATAATGCAAAATGGAAGCCATATGTGAACATGGTCCAGAAGCAAAGTGTTCTATGGTCAGACGAGTCCAAATTTGACATTCTTGTTGGAAATCACAGATGTCGTGTCCTCTGGGCTAAATAGGAGAGAGACCTTCCAGCGTGTTATCAGCGTTCAGTTCAAAAGCCAGCATCTCTGATGATATGGGGGTGCATAAGTGCATACGGTATTGGCAGCTTGCATGTTTTGGAAGGCACTATGAATGCTGAAAGATATATAAAGGTTTTAGAGCAACATATGCTCCCCTCCAGATGTCATCTATTTCAGGGAAGGCCTTGTGTATTTCAGCAGGACAATGCAAAACCACATACTGCAGCTATTACAACAGCATGGCTTCGTAGTAGAAGAGTCCGGGTGCTGAATTGGCCTGCCTGCAGTCCAGATCTTTCACCTACAGAGAAAATTTGGCGCATCATTAAACAAAAAATACGTCAAAGATGACCACGAACTCTTCAGCAGCTGGAAACCTATGTCAGGCAAGAATGGGACCAAATTCCAACACCAAAACTCCAGGGGCCAGTTGCACCAGCTAGACGTAAAAAAGCTGGGTGTAAGCCCTACGCTGGGCTTTGCAATGTCCAGCTTTACGATAAATATTTACACCTGTTGCACCAACTAAAACTACGATCAGGCGCAACTACACCCGGCGTAGATGATGCGTGTCCATGCTGACACATTCTCCCGCAGTGATAGCTGAGACGACGCTCACGCCGCAATGGCTACTACTAAAATAGAACTGAATTGCTCAAGACATCATAACAAGTGAAGCAAGTAAACATTTTCTAACAAGTCCGCATTTTTATATCTGAAGTCTTCCTGCATGTTCCCACACAGATTGACAGATTTCTTCAAACTAACATTAAAAATGAAGGCGGCAGGTTTAAGTAAAATATAATAAATGTAATACAATGCTTTAGTTATTTTTTCTAGCTGACTATCGAGCTTATGTACAATGAATGTCTTTCCTGAGGTAAATGTGACTTTACGTGGCATTGTGTGTTTTACTGATGTCTTTCTGTGGCTGAAAAACCACATTTATAGTTTATATTTTGTGATAAAATGGATAGAATTTGAAGGCTGATCTTTATTTCTGATTAAAAGTAACAAAGCACAAAACTTGCTGCGATTATTGGATGGCAGGCTACAAATAGTCTAATGAATGGAATTAAAGACGTGAAATATTTCCAAGCATTTATACTGCACTGTAAAAAATGATTCACTATATTTACTCAATAAAACTGTTTCAAAATATTACAAGCAATATTATTAATTAATTCAACACATAAGATTTAATTAGACTTAATCCAATGAAATGCTTACAATTAACCATTCAAAGTGAGTAAAATAGCATGAAAAAATTAAGTAAACTTTAAACAAAATTATTGGTTTCATTGGACAAAAAACACCATGCTAAAGAATACTATATGCATGCCAGGCCAGTAGTTGGCGATAAAGAAACAACCAGTAAAAATGTAATATGCATGCACATGACGTCAACTTTTTCACAAATTAACATTTTTGTTGTTTACATGGAGATGATACAGGCATCGTGTTCACCTGATGTTAACAAACAGAATCACTGAAGGAGAAAATCTTAATTTTTAGATTACCATTACGGTGGTCAGTGTTTGCTTTAGTTGGGCTCTTGACCCTTGACTTTTTCACAAAATGTGTGAAAAAGTTTGTGAAAAAGTTGATATCATGTGCATGTATATAACATTTTCGCAGGGTGTTTCTTGATTGCCAACTACTGGCCTTGGCATGCATAACATAGTATTCATTCGCATAGGATTTTTTTTTTCTCTCAGTGAAACCAATATTTTTGTTTGAAGTTTACTTAATTTTTTCATGTTATTTTACTCATTTCGAATGGTTACTTGTTAGCATTTCATTTGATTAATTCTAATTAATTCTAATGTGTTGAATTAATTAAATTGCTTGTAATATTTTGAAACAAATATAGTGAATCATTTTTTACAGTGTGTCCTTCCAAGCAAGATGTCGAATGGTACAGTTTATTTTAATAATCCCAGATCATGGCCTGGTTTCACAGACAGGGATTAGTTTAAACCAGGACTAGGACATAGTTCAATTAGGATTTTAAAGTAATTTTTATAGACATGGCTTAGAAAAAAACATTACTGGTGTGCATCTTGAGACAAAACAAGGGCACTGACATATTTCAAGATCAATCAGTACAAGTTTCTTTCAGTTAAAACAGCTCAGACTTACATTTTAGTCGGCGATTAGGCTTAAGCCTTGTGTGTGAAACCAGGTGTAAATGTAATATTTTATTGCATAATTACAAGCTGTACAGAAATAATTTTTTATTAGGTCAATTACTGTCGGCAGTGTGGTTATAGGCTAGTCAACACCGAGCTTCGCAATTGATATCGCTTATTCTGCCCGAAAAGACCATAAACATTACAATTCACGTCTGCAGTAATAATTAACTAACAAACATGAATCCTAAAAACGAATAACACCCGAGCAAATCATGACTTTTCACTTTACACCTACTTCTGACTAGGCGTAAGATTTAGTGTCAGACGTAGCACTACGCCGAGATGGTGCAATGGGTATAAATTCTACGCATGTCCAGCTAGTGCAACCGGCCCCAGAAACTCATAACCCAGACGTCTTCAAACTGTTTTGAAAAGAAGAGGAGATTCTACACCATGGTAAACATCCCCTCGTCCCAACTATTTTGAAACCTGTAGCAGGCATCAAATTTGAAATGAGCTCATTTTGTGAATAAAATTGTAAAATTTCTCAGTTTAAACATTTGTTATTTTATCTATGTTTTATTGTGAACAAAATATTGGCTCATGTAATTTTAAATACTTTTAGTTTTCATTTCATTAAAATTTAAAAAATGTCCCAACATTTCCAGAATTCGGGTTGTAGAAGTATGCCTTGCCTTGAAACGTCTCAGAGAGTGCTTACGAGGCAAGCACGTGCTGGTCCGCATGGGTAACACTGTGACCGTTGTGTACATCAACCGACAAGGTGGTCTACGCTTCCGTCGCATGTCGCAACTCTCCCGCCACCTCCTCCTCTGGAGTCAGATGCATTTGAGGTTGCTTTGTGCCATTCACATTCCGGGCCTGCACAACCGTACATCCGACGAGCTGTCACAAGCTGCGCTCCCCGGGGGAATGGAGACTTCATCCCCAGACGGTCCAGCTGATTTGGAGATGTTTCGGAGCCGCTCAGGTAGACCTGTTTGCCTCTCCAGAGACCTCTCACCACCAGCTGTTTTACTCCCTGACCGAGGGAACACTTGGCACGGATGCACTGGCACACAGCTGGCCACGGGGTCTTCGCAAGTATGCATTTCCCCCACTGAGACTTCTTGTACAGACACTGTGCAAGAATAGGGAGGACGAGGAGCAGGTCCTGCTAGTAGCGCCTTACTGGCCCACTCGGACCTGGTTCCCGGAACTAATGTTCCTTGTGACAGCCCCTCCTTGGCAGATTCCTCTGAGGAAGGATCTACTGACTCAGAGACGGGGCACCCTGTGGCACCCGCGTTCAGATCTCTGGAAACTTCATGTGTCGTCCTTGGACAGGACGTGGAGGTTTTAGGAGACCTACCCCAGGAGGTAATTGACACCATCACTTCGGCGAGAGCACCGTCTACGAGACACACTTATGCCTTGAAGTGGAACCTGTTCACCGAGTGGTGTTCTTCTCAACGAGAAGATCTCTGGTAATGCCCGATCAGAGTCATGCTGTCCTTTTTGCAGCAGGGGTTAGAGCGAAGGCTGTCTCCCTCCACCCTTAAAGTCTATGTTGCTGCGATTATTGCTAACCACAACCCCGTGGAAGGGAAGTCGGTAGGGAAGCTGGTCATCAGGTACCTTAGGGGGCAGGAAGGTTAAGTTCTCCCTGGCCTCCTTCTATATTCTCTTGGGCCCATTTGAGCCTTTGCTGTCAGTTAAGCTGAAGTTTCTATCAATGAAAACTCGCTGCACTGGCCTCCATCAAGAGGGTAGGGGACCTGTATGCATTATCAGTCAACGAATCGTGCCCAGAGTTTGGGCCGGCTAACTCCCAGGTTATCGCTGACAGATATTTGTAGAGCTGCAGGCTGGGCAACCCCCAACACATTCGCTAAATTCTATAGCCTTCATGTGGAGCCGGTAGCCTCCTGTGTTCTCACCACAAATGGGTAGAAGCACTGAGAGGCCCTGGTTAGTGTTGACTAGCTAAAACCACTCCAGAGAGTCTGTATTTGTAAACCCTGTTGAGCTACTCCAACCCCTCGGCAGCCAGACGTGGCGGAATGTCTGGCGCCCTATCTCCCTGTCTTGGGAGATTTCATCACCTCTTGGAATAGGTCACCCCGGCCATACGGCTGCCGAGACTGGAACACTACGGAGACCACACCCTACCCAAAGAGAAGTTAGTATGTGGAGAGTACATCCTCCCGACTCACCTGATGAGAAGTACTACATAGTGAATGAGTTCCTGTAGTGTACTCAACCTGCTAAGTGAGAGACTACTGACCACAGTGACTTGTGACGTAGTGAGGCTCCGTCCGGGGTAAGATACAGGGTTCACTGCCAGGGAAACTGAACAGTAGAAAAATACTTCATATAGGATCACTCTCTTTGGTGCGTAACTTGTTCTGAAAGTGCGTCAGCTTTATGATTGCGGTCACCAGGGATGAGAATTGCTCACACCGACTTGAGTCACTGTTGACTCTAGAGGAGGAGATGGTGGGTGAGTTGTGATATGTGACGAGAGCAAACACTGCCCTGGGAATTTATATGTGCCACTGGTGCAATGATTCACAGCCTAATCAATGGTCAAAACCTCCTCAGGGCTAGCAGCACAGCTAAAATCTTGAGGTAGTTGAAGTGCCAGTGCAGTTGCGGTCCTGAGAAGCTGCACTCCAATGGTGAACCATGCCCCAGAATGTCCTGGAAACATCTGTTGTGACCACAATATGCATGGACACTCATTCTAAGGCAGTGGTTTTCAAACTTTTTTGGTCGCTCATTCTATATATAACGTAACTGTTATGGACACAAAGTTCAAAAGATTTGCAACGGTTGTTTTTTTGTCACGTCCAGTGTAGACAGCCTCTAGCTGTTGCGGTGCAACGCGACAACTGTAGCATCCAGTGTAGACATGGTGAGTGAAGTCGAGAGCAAGATATTCCTCATCATATTTTCTACGTTTAGCTTTTGAATTACCAGCCCCTGCCTGGGTCTGTGTGACTTCATCTATGGCTTTTCTATTCCCTTTCACAAACCGATCCATCTCCCATTCTAAGTTACGTCCGTTGGCTGTTTACTGTTTTATTTATTTTCTTTTTCTCCACAATTAAATTAAGAAACAATTAAATCTTATTTTCTTTGAGAAATTAAGCTCACCCTCAGGTGAGATACGATTGTGCTGGGTAAGGGGATATCTGTGAGGATTGATCCGGCGGAAATTCTCCTGATAAACTTCCCATATCTTTCTGAGCATATATATATATATATATATATATATATATATACATACAGTATATAATATATACAGTATACAATATATACAGTATACAATATATATATATATATATATATATATATATATATATATATACAGTGTTGGGCAAGCTACTTGGAAAATGTAGTGAGCTAAGCTAACAGTTACTCCTCATTAAATGAAGCTTCACTACACTAAAGCTACAGACCTGGGAAATGTAGTAAACTAAGCTACAGCAACATGGCAAAAGTAGTTTACTACATCTAAGCTGTTTAAAAAAAAAAAAAATAAATAAATTATCATTTTTATATTGAACCAAAATCATACCAAGTCAATTTTCTCTCAGTGATCAATAAAACTGTCAGTCAAGCAGATAGACATGCATAATAGTTCAGTTTAATTGTTTATTCAACAACTGTTCCAAACCAATTTGGCAACAAAAATCGCTATCATGTACAGGGCCGGATTTACTGTACCTCATATTGTGACATAGGCAAAATAAATCTTTGCTGTTGGCCAGAAACCTCCTATTGGTAGTTGGTATTGTGGCTTTATTGTATACAGATACATTTATATAAATGGTAACACTTCACAATAAGGTTCATTAGTTAACATTAATTAACCAGTGTAGTTAACATGAACTAAGAATGAACAGTACTTCTGCAGCATTTATTAATGTTAATTTCAACATTTACTAATGCATTATTACAGTTTTTCTCAGTCGCTTTGGTGCATTTCTTAGATCAGAAATGAAATTCTCAAAAAGCTCCACATCATCTAGTCCCTTGTGCGCATGATAAAAGCAGTTTCTCATTCTTTTGAACAAGTTGCAGTTTGCAGTTGCTACATTCATGCAATCGATTATGTACATTTGTCTGCGTTTTCCTACATTATCAGTTGCTAATGTCATGTTGCTCAAAATGTATTATATAGTTCTCTGTGCAATAGTCTTACCCCTCAAAACATCTAGTCATTAGTTCATATGTATAAGTCATTAAATGCAAAATGGTTGATCTAGTTGTCAAAATGTCAAGCATATTTTATACACATTTCTATTAGTCTTTTTGTAAATTTGCCATGGATTGTGCAGGTGAATCTTGACTTTCACTAATGAAGAGAATGTAGATCAACCAATGATAAATCAGTTCTCTGAAGTTCCTCATAGAGTGCTGCATGCAAAAGCAAAGCTCTGTTTGTGTTTGCCTTTCTAATTTTATATTTTATTATTTATTATTATTATTTATTATTAATTGTATTACTTATATTAATTTTGTATTTTGTATATATGTTCATTGACATAAATACTTTTGAGAGATGAACTAAAGATTTTGAATAAGTTACAGGCTTTTGTAGGTAATCCATTGTGTGGTGCTGTTTGTACAAATTGTTTTGAGAAATGCACATACACTGAAAAAAATGACTCATTGAATTTGCTAAATTTTGTAAAGGTAAGTGGTTGCAATCAATTTATTTTAGCTACATTTAAATTAACAAATTCAGTTGAAAGTTAGTCAACTAAATTTATTTAAATGTAGCTAAAATAAATTGATTGCAACCACTTACCTAAAAAAAAATTAGAAAATTCAATGAGTCATTTTTTTCAGTGTACTTTGCAAATATTATGGATGCGACTGAGAAAAACTGTAAAATCAAAAGTTGTGTTTGTTAACATTAGTTAATGCACTGTGAACTAACATGAACTACCAATGGACGACTGTATTTTAATTAACTATTAACAAAGATTAATAAATGTATTGTTCATCGTATGCTCATGTTAGTTAAAACATTAGCTAACATTAACGAAAACTTACTGTATAGTGTTACCATACAGATGTATAGGCCTGGCTACATTTATTTGCATCGTTACATGTGTCATATTATTAACATTTCACCAAAATCAAGTTCAAGCTTTTGACCAGCGAATGTTTTTTTCCCGTCCTTAACGCCACATCAAAGGCAGTACGGGCATGGCCGTAGCCAGGCTTTGAAAATTAGTGAGGTCCGGGGGTGTGCTATAATAACCTCTACAAATGCAACTAAATATATACACTATAAATGCTTTAAAAGAAGTGTGAAAGATGTTTTCTCTGTTTTGGAGGGATGATCATTTTTAAATCATACCCTATTTATTGCATCAAAATTTGTTAAAACTTTACTATAGTTAGGGGTAGATAATTTTATCAGCTGTTTATTATTCATGCAACAATACACATTACTGTTACAGTTTTTATTAATAACCATTGCTATATAGATGATAAGTTTAACATCTTAACTAATTTACTGAATGACATAGCAAAGACTTATGGCTAGTGTTTGCATATTTCATTTCATTCTGGAACCTACTTGTTCTACAGATCTGTGTACTAGTGTCAAATGCTACTATTTTGACAGCGTTGATAGCGTTTCTGACCGAATGTGCTATCATGTCAGCAATAACCTGACCATGGGCTTTTTTGATCACTGTCAGTTTAAGTGCCAGCGATGCAGTGTTGCGAGATATTGCTATTGAAACAAACAAAAACCGAAAAATAAATAAAAATAAACCGAAATTATTTAAAATCTTTTGCAAATAAGATAATATAAAGATATCGCTGACCCTAAACTGCAACCTACTTTATCAGCTTTCTAAAGTGTCAAATTAAGTGGAAAAGACAAGTCCAAAAACGCATAAAATAGCTGGATCTGGCAACACGGGGGCTGTGCCCGGGCCCTCACACGCAACTCTCTCAAGAAGACTCGTTCACTCCGACAGCGTCTCGCAGCGATCATTTTCATACCACGGACGCTAAAATTCTTGCAAACTGTCTAAACTGAACTATACATGTCATACAGACATTCATATGAAGAGTTTAACAGCAAATTAGTCATTCAGAGAACAAAGTTTATTTTTGAACATGAGAAATATACCGAGGTCCGGACCTCGGTGGCCTCATAGCTGACTACGGGCCTGAGTACAGGCATCGCATTTACATTTTCATGAACTTGCAGGTCACACAGTTTTCTGTCACTGGGCGCTCAGTTTTTTTTTTGTTATTTGGCCAAAGTATCATATGATAAAAGATTCAGCGCTTCACACAAGCTATTTGGCTGTGACTTGACAACAAATGAAGACTTTCTTCTCCGCTCCTCAAATACAAAAAAAAAAAAAAAAAACATTAGCCTTTATAAATAAAGTGTTTTTTGAGAAAACACTGTACTTATTCAATCAACAGTTCTTTATTTACCTTCAGACAGCAAACAAGCTGAGATGCTCCAAACTGTGCGCAGCACTTCACTTCATTCACGAGAGAGGCGGGAGGAATAATGAGGTTTGACTGACAGTTTGAGGAGCCAATGGCGTTATGAGGTTTAGTGGCGGTGGCGTAACTTTTACTGATCCAGGATCAGTGATCGGTAGCAGTTATATTTCCGATTTGAGCTTGAGCTTCAGAATGCTTTGGATAATTTGATCAAAAATTGAGCTTTGCTACTGAAAAGCTATTTGATTCAGAAAGCTGCGACGCTACCACCACGCTACTGAGAAATGTAGTTAAACTAGTAGCTACTGCCCAACACTGTATATACATACATAAACACACACACACACACACACACACACACACACATATTCATTTATTTCAGTAATTCAACTCAAACTGTGAAACTCGTGTATTAAATAAATTCAATGCACACAGACTGAAGTAGTTTAAGTCTTTGGTTCTTTTAATTGTGATGATTTTGGCTCACATTTAACAAAAACCCACCAAAACCCAGCTGATTGGCATGTCACCATATTCTAATTTGTTGAGATAGTGAATTGGTGGGTTTTTGTTAAATGTGAGCCAAAATCATCACAATTAAAAGAACCAAAGACTTAAACTACTTCAGTCTGTGTGCACTGAATTTATTTAATACACGAGTTTAACAATTTGAGTTGAATTACTGAAATAAATGAACTTTTCCACGACATTCTAATTTATTGAGATGCACCTGTATATTATGTATGTTACTTTGACCTGACCATGTTTTGCTTAAGTGTTTTTTCTTTAATTGCTAACGCAAACTTAGCTCTAACTCTGAGTTCTTGGATTACCATTTTCTAAACTATAGTGAATAAACTGTGATAATGTGAGAAATGTTGAAGGTGTCTGAATAAATTTTGGTTTGACTATATATATATATATATATATATATATATATATATAATTATTATTATTATTAATATTATTATTATTATTATTATTATTATTAGGAATATCTTATATTACAGAAGTATAATGGGTTTTGTGGTGTTTCATTGTGGCTAAATGATTCTCACCTATTTAACCAAGGGACATTTTATCTTTGACTTTTAGATCAAAAGCCTGATACTAAAATATATTGGCAAAAGCGAAACCATAATTTTAGTTGTTGTGCCCTGCAATGTTGACATAGCAACAACAGAAGCACTAAGGATGGCGCAAGATGTAGACCCTGAGGGATACAGAACACTTGGTTTGCCCATTTTTGTATTTCTATAATATATTTCTTTAACAGATGTATTTAATAAATGCTACATACTTATCCTAACCTTTATCTCTTTTATTGTTGAATGGATGGATTAGCAATTCTCACAAAACCAGACCTCATTGACAGAGGAGCAGAGATTGATGTTTTGAAAATTGTCCAGGGCAAAGTCATTCCTCTCAGCAAGGGTTACATCATTGTGCGATGTCGCGGTCAGAGTGAAATCAATAACAGAATACCTCTTTCTAAAGCCATGGAGATGGAAATTAAATTCTTTAGGAACCACCGTTATTTCAGGTAATTAATGCAATCTTGAATGGCTTACATGTTTCATATTTAGGTTTTATTTATTTAATTAAACACACACACACAAACACGTGTGTGTGTGTGTGCGTGCGTGCGTGTGTTGTTGTTTTTTTTTTTCTTTCCTTGACAGCTCTCTACTGAATGATGGTAAAGCATCAATTCAATGCCTGGTGGATAACCTGACCAAAGAACTGCTCACTCATATCAAGACTCATATCAAGAAACACGCACGCACGCACGCACACACACACACACACACACACACACATACACACACACTTATTTATGTATGTATGTATGTATGTATGTATGTATGTATGTATTTATTTATTCATTCATTCATTCATTCATTCATTCATTTATTCTTTCCTTCTTTCTTTCTTTCTTTCTTTCTTTCTTTCTTTCTTTCTTTCTTTCCTTGACAGCTTTCTACTGAATGATGGTAAAGCATCAATGCAATGCCTGGCGGATAACCTGAACAAAGAACTGGTCACTCATATCAAGGCAAGCACTAAATGGGGAGCCTTGACCTTGCTTGACCCTTTTTTAAAATAATAATAAATAAACATTAAATGCTGCATTAAGCATTAATGATATTCAATGGGTTGCAAGTAGTCACAGTTCATTAATTCGATATAACAGTTAAATAATCTGTTAGATTAGCCAGTTAATATATCTGTTTATTTTCTTATGGACACAGGCATCGCTACCCTCCTTGACTGAGCAGATTCAGACTATGCTACTCAAAGTGCAAAGGGAGCTTAAAGATTATGAGCAGGGTCCACCCCTGGAAGAAGAAAAGATGGGACCTTTTCTCAGTGAGGTAGGAGTTCTGAGAATAAAAAACAATAAATCCTCTTTCCATATCTATCCCAACAATAATTAACACCTTTATATAATAATTAATACCCATAATAACTTTTTTCTTAATTATCTTCTTCTTTTTTTTCTTTTTTTTAAATTATTATTCTTCCTATTTAGATAATAATGGAGTTCAGTGATCAAATAAGTGAACTGAGTAGAACAGGACATTCAAAAGACAAAAACATCCATGCACTCCTACGTCCTGTGTTCAAGAAATGGGACATCTACCTAAGAGGCACTGAAAAATCCTGTAAGTCAAGATATATTAAAACCATTTGTGCCTGTACCATTATCCCTAAAACTGACTTTCTCTTTTTGTTATTATAAATGCAGTCACAGAAAGAGTGAAGGAATTGATAGACAAGTACAATGAGAAGCATCGTGGCAGAGAATTGCTTACGTTCAGTGACTACTGTGAATTTGAAAGTGTCATCAGGGACCATGTGGCAGCCCTTCAAGAGCCAGCTATAGTAACACTGAAGGATGTACGAGGTACAGTGTGTGTCATATCTTGGATTCTCATTGAAATGTTAAAGTTTTAATATTTTTCGTTTTAAATAACAATTTTCCTTCCTGTTATAAATTTCATGTTCAGAGATTGTTCAGAATATTTTCAGAGAGGTATCCAATTTATCTTTTGACCAGTACCCTCCACTGAAATACATTATATCTGTAAGTACAACTTACAACACTTTTCAAAAATGAACTTTGCAATAAATTCTCAAATCAAGTTTTAAATAATTAAGTTTTCATAAAAATCTTTTGTTATGCTTTAAAAACACTTAAACTTACTATATTCTGATGTGTTGACTAACTTGCTAAAGTACAAATAAATTACTTGATTTTAACTTTATCTGTAGTGTAATATTCAGTATTACATTTAAAGTTAATATATTTTAAATGTACTAAATTGCAATTTCATTGTTAGAAATGTGTAATTACAAATGTATTTTAAATACACGACATACAGTACAAGTTTCAAAAAATAGAAGTAATTATGAAACTACATATGAAGATGTATTTGATCAGCCACAACATTAAAACCACTGACAGGTGAAGTGAATAACACTGATTACACTGTTCCCTATCAGTCAGTCACGTTCGACGTAACGTCATAGTGACTGACGTAATGGGATCTCGCCAGAGAGCCCAATCACCTTCGAGTGTTAACAAAACAAGCCAATGACAGTTGGCGTGCGTGTTTCGCCACGCGCACCCCGCCCCGCAGCATGGGTATAAAAGGAGAGCGCATGCAAACGCACATCAGCTTTTCGCTTCGGAGCCGAGCCTTCCTGCTTGTGCAGTCACCAAAGAGAGTGTCTACAGACAGTGAGTGTGTTGGCGTTACAGCGCATCAGCGGGGGTTGCCGATCCAGTGCTGCTGCTTCTTCCGGGTTGGAAGGCGTGCTGCAGCTCATCAAACTGCGGTCACGCAGCGACCTCTCCTGGGCGCTTCAACACTTTATTTTCTAAAAGAGCAAATCTAAAAGAGCTCCACGAGCTACGGGCGTCTTTTTAAAGATGGCTTCCCGCTCGTGTGTTTCTGGATGTGGTCATTTCCTGGCTTCATCCGATGGTCACGTTTGCTGTGTCTCGTGCTTGGACTTTCAGCACGCTAAAGCAGCGCTCGTGGATGAGTCATGTTCTCATTGTGGGAACATGACCATCGCGATGTTGCGGTCCAGATACCTCCTCGTCAAACGAGGGGGTATCCCCCTCGCCATGCCCCGTTCTACTTCCTCTGTCTCTCAGAGGGCTACTTCGGCTCATGGTCAGGGTGATCCAAGGATCACGGTGAGAGCTTCCCCGTCGAGTGCGTCTCCGCGGGCCTCTCATTCCTCCAGCACATCGCACCATCTGGTGTTCCGGATGAGTTTGCTGGTTCCTCGGACAGTGCGGGGCCCAGCATCTCGTTCGGAGTGCCAGCGGATGACAGGATGTCGATCGCTGCATCGGAGGGTGAGCTAGGCTCTGGAAAGGACGATTCGGCTGCGCTGCCTCCGTCAGGAAGAGTGGCGTTGCCCGAGTCAGATCCAGAGCTGACTGCTATGCTTTCCTGGGCCGCCGAGAGCGTCGGGCTGCACTGGAGGCCTCCTTCTCCCGAACGCTCGAGGCTGGACGATTGGTTCCTGGGGGCGTGCGCTGATCACTGGCAGCCACCTCCAGTTCCATTCTTCCCGGAGGTGCATGAGGAGGTGACTAGGTCATGGAAGGCACCTTTTTCTGCCCGAAACAGGCCTGGCACCTCCTCCGTCCTCACCACCCTCGACGGTGGGGCGGCCCAAGGTTATGTGGAAAGCCCCCCCGGTTGAGCGCGCTCTGCCCGCAGAGCGCCGCCGCCTGGAGGGGTAATCCACGCCTTCCGTCCAGGGCCTGTAAGTTCTCGTCCGCTCTAACAGCCAAGGCTTACAGTGCTGCTGGACAGGCCGCTTCCGCCCTGCACGCCATGGCCCTCCTGCAAATTCACCAGGCCAAGGCATTAAAGCAGTTGCACGAGGGTGGTGCTGACCCAGGTGTGATGCAGGAACTGCGCACAGTGACGGACCTCGCTCTAGGGGCGATGAAAGCCACAGCGCGGTCCCTGGGTCAGACGATGTCCACAGTAGTGGTCCAGGAGCGCCACCTATGGCTGACCATGGCAGATATGAGGGAGGCTGACAAGCATCGCTTCTTAGACTCCCCGATCTCCCAGGCAGGCCTCTTCGGCGACGCGGTGGAGAGCCTGGCCCAGTTCTCCGCCGCACAGAAGCAGACGGAGGGCATCCTGCCCTGGTGGCCCGCTGCTGTCGCACCCCGCCGCCAGCTGCAGCCCCTCCACCCGCTCGTCGCCGAGGGTGCCCTCCTGCTGCCTCCACCTCCGCTCCAGCGCGACCCCAGCAGCAGCCTTCATACCGGCCGCAGCTTGGAGCGGGCAGCAGGGATGCGGTGCAGTCTGTCTCTGCCCCTGCCAGGCCCGTGAAGCACCAGGGCAAGCGGCATCTCTGGGACATGCAAACCCGAGGCACTGGATTTTGCTCTTCAGGAGATGGTGAGTCCGCTCCTTCCCCCGGTGGAGGGCCGGGTGGAAAATCTTTTGTTCCCTGTTTTTGTTGTTCTGCCACTGGCTTTTCGGCCAGTGGTACTCAAACTTTCAAAAAGAGCAGTTCCTATGTCTCCGATTCCCAAGAGGGCGAGGACGGCAGTGCTCGGGACACAGTCTCGACTCCCCCGTCCCCCTCTCCTTTTGCCAGCGGGCAGCAGGGCCCGGTTCGAGGACGCGATGCCTTCTCCCACGCCCCCTGCCCAGCCGTGGAGCCAGGTAAGTGTCGCATCGCACACTCAGACCCCACTTCGGGACGCACTGCCTTCCGAGTCGGGTCCCTGTGCTCCACTTCGCTGCCCCACCGTGGGTACGTCGGTGGCTCCCCTGGTCCCGCTTGTGCGGTCTCTGGGGGCCTGGCTAGCACCCCCCCAGGCCGTCTCGCTGGCTCCTGAGAACCATCAGACTCGGCTATGCGATTCAGTTTGCCCGGCACCCTCCCAAATTCAGGGGCATTCGGTTCACCTCTGTGTTGGAGAAAGATGCTCCTGTCTTGCGTGCAGAGATCGCGGTCCTGCTGGCGAAGGATGCGGTACAGCCGGTTCCCCCAGCCGAGATGAGGTCAGGGTTTTACAGCCCTTACTTCATCGTACCCAAGAAAGGCGGTGGGTTAAGACCAGTCTTGGACCTGCGCGTTCTGAACCGGGCCCTTCACAAGCTCCCGTTCAGTATGTTGATGCAGAAACGCATCTTTCAATGCGCCCGTCCTTCGATTGGTTCGCAGCAATCGACCTAAAGGATGCGTACTTTCATGTCTCGTTCCTCCCTTGACACAGACCGTTTCTTCGCTTTGCTTTCGAAGGGTGAGCATATTAGTACAAGGTCCTCCCCTTCGGGCTGTTTCATTAAGGGAAGCAGGCATTCGCATTCTCAACTACCTCGACGTCTGGCTCATACTGGCCTAGACTCGAGCACAGTTTTGCGAACACAGGGACACGGTGCTCAGCCACCTCAGCCGGTTGGGGCTTTGGGTCAACTGGGAAAAAAGCAAACTCTCCCCTGTGCAGAGGATCTCTTTTCTCGACATGGAGTTGGACTCGGTCAACCTCACAGCACGTCTCTCAGTAGAGTGTACTCAGTCGATGCTGAACTGCCTGGAGTCTTTCCAGCGCAAGAGGGCAGTTCCACTGAAACAGTTTCAGAGGCTCCTGGGGCATTTGGCATCCGCAGCCGCTGTCACGCCGCTCAGATTGCTTCATATGAAACCGCTTCAGCGTTGGCTTCACGACCGGGTCCCGAGATGGGCATGGCGACGCGGCACGTACCGGGTCTCAGTCACCCCGTCCTGCCGTCAGATCTTCAGCCCGTGGTCGGATCTTGCTTTTCTTCGGGCAGGAGTTCCCCTAGTGCAAGTGTCCAGGCATGTTGTTGTATCAACAGATGCCTCTACCATGGGCTGGGGTGCCATGTGCAACAGGCATGCAGCTGCGGGGCTCCAGACAGGGCCCCGACTGCAGTGGCATATTAACTGCCTCGAGTTGCTAGCAGTATGGCTTGCTCTGCGCAGCTTCAAATCGCTGCTACACGACAAGCATGTACTGGTCCTTACGGACAACACTGAGGCCGCGGTCCAAGGCGGTCTACGCTCCCGTCGCATGTCGCAACTCGCCCGCCATCTCCTCCTTTGGAGTCAGAAGCATCTGAGGTCGCTTCGCGCCGTTCATGTCCCAGGCGAGCTCAATCGTGCAGCCGACGAGCTCTCACGTAAGCCCGCCCTTCCGGGAGAATGGCGACTCCACCCTGAGGTAGTCCAGCTGATTTGGAGACGCTTCGGGTAGGCCTGTTTGCCTCCCCGGACACGTCCCACGGCCAGCTGTTTTACTCCCTGTCCGACGGGACCCTCGGCACGGATGCGCTGGCACACAGCTGGCCTCGGGGCCTACGCAAATATGCGTTCCCCCAGTGAGCCTTCTCGCACAGACGCTGTGCAAGGTCAGGGAGGACGAGGAGCAGGTACTCTTGGTGGCGCCGTACTGGCCCAATCAGACTTGGTTCCCCGAACTGATGCTCCTCGGGACAGCCCCTCCTTGGCAAATTCCTCTGAGGAGGAATCTCTTTTCTCAAAGAGGGGGCACCCTCTGGCACCCGCGTCCAGACTTGTGGAATCTCCACGTGTGGTCCCTGGACAGGACGCGGAGGTTCTAGATGGGCTACCTCCAGCGGTAGTAAACACCATCACTTCAGCTAGAGCCCCGTCTACAAGACACGCTTACAGGCTGAAATGGAACCTGTTCGTCGATTGGTGTTCTCCCCGCCAGGAAGACCCCCGTAGATGCCCGATCGCAGTCGTGCTCTCTTTCCTGCAGGATGGGTTGGAGCGAAGGCTGTCTCCCTCCACCCTCAAAGTGTATGTTGCCGCTATTGCCGCACATCATGATGCAGTAGACGGTAAGTCTGTGGGGAAGCACGACCTGGTCGTCAGGTTCCTCAGAGGGGATCTCAATCTGGTACTCTCTTGGGATCTCCCCTCGGTCCTGTTGTCCTTGAAGGAGGAGCCCTTCAAGCCTCTGCAGTCAGTAAAGCTTAAGTTTCTGTCGTTGAAGACAGTGCTCCTCACTGCACTGGCCTCAGTCAAGAGGGTAGGGGACCTGCAGGCATTTTTGGTCGACGATTCGTGCCTAGAATTCGGACCGGCTGACTCTCACGTTGTCCTGAGACCCCGGCCTGGATATGTACCCAAAGTTCCCACCACGCCCTTTAGGGACCAGGTGGTGAACTTGCAAGCGCTGCCCCGGGAGGAGCCAGACCCAGCCATTGCTCTGCTCTGTCCCGTCTGCGCCTTGCGCATTTACGTGGACCGCACGCAGAGCTTCAGGACTTCAGACCAGCTCTTTGTCTGCTTCGGAGGACAGCAGAAGGGAAAGGCTGTCTCCAAACAGAGACTTGCCCACTGGATAGTGGAGGCTATAGTCTTGGCGTATCAGGCCTGGCGCTTATCGTGCCCCCTCGGTGTAAAAGCACACTCTACGAGAGGTGTGGCGTCTTCCTGGCATTTGGCGCGGGGTGCCTCGATAGCAGACATTTGTAGAGCTGCCGGCTGGGCGACACATAACACGTTTGCGAGATTCTGTAATCTCCGTGTAGAGCCTATGTTCTCCGTGTACTTGCCTCAGATGGCCAGTAACACCGGACCTGCTCGGTGTCAATCACGCTTGCTGCGCCATTCCCCTCTACGGACTGGATACGTGTGCTTTTACTGCTTCTCAGTTCTGTTCCCCTTGGCGAACCCTGTTGAAGTCCCTCCTGCACCCTCGGCAGTCAGGCGTGGCGGAGCGCCAGACGCCAGGTTCAGCACTCGTGTGTTTGCCCAAGGTCAGCCCTTGTGCTGGGCTAGGTGCCCGTGTGTAGTGATTCCCCTTTGGGTGATCCCACATGTGTATTCTTCCACGGTATGGCTTCCCTCATGGTGAGCCCGTGTCTTCCCTGGCAGAGACTTTCTGCCGTCTCTGCTGTGTATTGATCTCACCCCAGGCTGGCTGAGTCTACCTCAGAGACTTCCATATTTAGTACTCCCCTTGGCCAGTCCATATGTGTATCTCCACATGGTACCTCCTTCATGCAGGATGTGGCTTCCGTAGCGTTCCCCTACTTGGGTACGCTTTCCCAGTGTTATCCATACCCACTGTACGGAACAGCAGTGGCTCTCATCTCTGCCTAAGCCCTGTCCTATCTTCCATCCCAACTGGTGTGGGGGGACTTGCCGGCTTCCGCAGGACACTGGAGGGGGTCAGCAATAGTGGCGTTTTCATAGGGATCCCATTACGTCAGTCACTATGACGTTACGTCGAACGTGACTGACTGATAGGGAACATCTCGGTTACGTATGTAACCCTCGTTCCCTGAAGGAGGGAACGGAGACGTAATGTCCCGTTGCCACAGTTGCTGTACCACCGCTGTACGGCCGGGGCACATAGTCTCGGTTCCTCAGCGAAAAACTGATGTGCGTTTGCACGCGCTCTCCTTTTATACCCACGCTGCGGGGCGGGGTGCGCGTGGCAAAACACGCACGCCAACTGTCATTGGCTTGTTTTGTTAACACTCGAAGGTGATTGGGCTCTCTGGCGAGATCCCATTACGTCAGTCACTATGACGTTACGTCTCCGTTCCCTCCTTCAGGGAACGAGGGTTACATACGTAACCGAGACGTTACAGTGTTACCTGTTAAGAGGTGGGATATTTTAGGCAGCAAGTGAACAGTCAGTTCTTGAATGTCATGTGCTGAAAGCAGGAACAAATGACCAAGCGAAAATATCTGAATGATTTTGACACGTGCCAATAAGTGGCAATAATAAGCAATTCACAAGGGATTTATTGTTGCACTCCTCAGAAAATGATTATTGACATTCAGTCAAAACAAGAGGCCAAAGTGGAGAAAAGAATAAAGGAGTTTATTAATATGGAGCAACTGGTCTTCACTCAAGACAAGGTATTACAACGGCAACTTGATTACTCTGACATCGCACAGATAACTATGATGGACTCTGGTGATGAGAATCCTAGCCCTAACCCAGACGTCTATGATGATGATGACAAGATTCTTAATTCCAAAGGCTGTGCATTGTTGGATACAAGAAACCTAGTACCAGACAAACTGGTTCTCTATTATGAGGTAGGTGGCAACTCACTATGAAATGTATTTGTGTATTGACAGTGACGGTATTAAGTCCAATTGTAAAATGTGATAAACAACTAATTTATTTTGTAAGAATGTTATGTATACACTGTAACATCTAAAAGGGCTTTTAAGTTGAAGTGTGTACTTAGCGCAACACTAGTGTTACCAAACAAAACTGCAAACAGCCAAGTTAGCCAACTCACTTGGCATTGGTCGACCACAAGACAGTCCCGACCAAAAATTAAGGTGTTGCAGCATCCAGTGTTGCTGGATGGTTAAATAATATGATGTTATATTTTCTTATCATCATAGAGCCAGTGATTACTCATTTCAGGGGAATCAACCTACGAATGGCTTACTTAGTAAATTATAGTAAAATAAAAGTTATTTCTTTCCATTGTGTTCCATGAGGAAGATTTAACATCCACATGACTCATTTTTAAAAGGTTCTTTGTTGTGGAAAAAGTTTCCTGGACCATTAAAAGGTTTCTCACACTAAGAAATATAGTTATTTAAACAACCTTTTACTGAAAAAAAAATGGTGAAGCAAAAATGGTTCTTACCATCACCGTGAAATCCCCATTATTTTTAAGAGTGGAATAAGTGAGAATGATCAGTTAACAACTATTTTAAACTGAGTCTCTCTGTGCACCAAAACCACACATTGCCAGTGTACTAGAGGTTCACCAAAGAAATCAGAGAGCAACCAACCTCAGAAAGTGAATCAAATATCTTTATTTTCCAAGTGGATGTTATAATTCATGTGTTGTCTCCATATAGATCGTCTACCAACGCCTGACAGACTATGTTCCCATGCTGATAATCCTCTTCATGCTGAAGAATTCAGCTAAGATATTGCGGCATGAAATGCTAGAATTGAGGAATGGGGCAGATGTGGTCAAACTGCTGAGTGAAGACACAGAGCGAGGACGCAGGAGAGCTGATTTAAAACAGCGTCAAGAACGCCTCGCACAAGCTCAAGAACTGATCAGCAACAGACTCTGAGACATCTTTATTAACAACAAGGATATGAATTATATGAATATGAATTTTGCATCAGGGCTGCAGAGTATGGCCACTGGATATACTCAGAGCTGGGTAAATTACTTACAAATTGTAATCCGTTACTGATTCCAAATTACATGACAAAAATTGTAGCCAGTAACGTAATCCATTACATTACACATTTTAGGTAATATAATCAGATTACTTTTAGATTACTTTTGACCTAACTTGTTTATCACATTGATTTAAACAGGATAATCTTGTACCATAATGATGTAAAAATACAAAGAGTGAGAAAATATATTCCTTTCACTGTAATTAACAACATGAAGTGCATTAAACATTATATGACATCAAGGTTTCCCAAACTGGGGTTCGTAAAGGAACTGCAAAGGATTTATGAGTTTAATGAAAGGCAAACATGTAATTCAATCATAAAAATGTAAAATTAAAATAATTTATTAGGTGAAAGAGGTTCAGATGACAAAAAGTTTGAGAATGTCTGCAAATAAGAAATAACGAGAATTTGTGCATTTTAATGAGTTTGAAAGAAAAAAAAAATTCAATAATACATAATAAAAGGTGGTTAAATAACCTACTGAGTGATAATTCAAATAAAAATTAATGTGATCATCAGTAGTTGATGCAATGTTGAAACACTTTTTAAACCTGAAATTATTTTTTGTAAATCCAGTGTTCAAATGCTGTGTAGCACCTGACTAATGACAGATCTCTGTGAATCTCCACAAAACTGGAGACTTTCTGAGTGTATAAAAGCAGTAGACTATTTTAGAAAGGAAAATTTAAAACATAAAGAGGAATTAGAGAATCAATAAATGATGAATAATTTATTGCTATTGTGTGAATAATATGTAATCATGTAATCAATAAAAAGTAACTGTAGTCTGATTACGAGTATTTTAAAATGTAACTTAAGTACTCTAATTACAAGTACTTAATTTTTGGAATCTGATTACATAATCCAGATTACATGTAATCAGTTACTACCCAGCTCTGGATATACTATAATAGATCTTAATTCAGTTTAATAATTCTTTCAGTTAAATCAGTAGCAAACTATTTTAGATCTTTCAAATCGCTCTTAGATTTACTGAAATTGTACAGTACTGTAATGCAGGCTAAAATCATCACAATGCATTCACATTATTAAACCACATCATAAAATCCATAATTCCTGTAACATCTATCCAATGTGTTGTGAAGTAAATCAACTCTTGTAGAATGAAGAACGAAGTTGTCTTTATTCTTTAGACACATTTTAAATGTTTTAAAACATGAAAAAGCAAAAAGTAACAAAATGGTCAAATACATCCATTTAGCACATGTTCACAAAGTAAACCACAGTGGACACAAAAAAAAAAAAAAAAAAAATATGTAGCTTAATTTTCTCAAAGTTACCTCTCAAAAAGTAACTTCAGTTCACTGTAACCGATTTTTGTAATTTGAACAGTATTTTACTGTAATATGTACAGTAAGATACTGTAAAATGTATATACAGTATTTTACTGTAAACTGCAAAGGATTGTGGGAAAATATATGGTCACTACAGTAAACTACTGTAAATTTACAGTAGTGAACTTGCCCGCGAAAAACTGACCAATGGCAAGGGAGATTTATTTTGTTTGCTGTTTGGAGGAAGCAGCGGTAAAAGGACAAAAGAGACACGTTGCACTGTTAATTGGACAAAAAGGTTAGTATATTATTTATGTTTCTGTTTTATGCAAAACTGAGATATTTTAAGATGTTTTAACTTGTTAACAGCAAACTAACATTTTTAATCGTGTCGTTTTTCATGTCGGGAGTTGGGGCCTTTTTTTCTGACTGACGGCCGGATTAACGCCGCCATAACGGTGATAAAACATCGACTGGTGAGTAAATTAAGGTCACTTATATTAGTCAAAATAAACCTTAGTTAAACCGAGAAACACGTTTGTAGGTTCTGCTGCCCTTTAATGCAAGTTAGTTAATCTGGCGAGTTATTACTTAACCTTAACAACGAACTAACGTGAAATAACGTTACTGAGGTAAAGTGCCTAACGTTAAGCAACACCACTGTTTCAGTGGAGATTTTAAACAGTTTTTCAAGTACTTTTTGTCTTTGTTCTTTTCAAGTTTCTAGTCTGGATGTCGTCTGTAACGTCGGAGGTGTATTTTGGAGCCTCTTCTTATGAATGCCATCGATGATAACATCAACTGGTAAGTTAATAATGTCAGTTAGCCGAAGTTAACGAACACAGAGAAGCATAATATCTTTTGTACACTGCCTCTTTATCGCAAGTGTAATTCTCTTCAAATGCTATTTAAGTTAGAAACGTGTGTACCAATGTTGTATGTAACTTTAGAGACGATCCCTATTCAGAGAGACGAAAACCGCGAGCTAACATGAAATACTGGGGAAAACTGAGTTGAGAAATACCACTGTAAAGTACATCTTTTGTATTTTATTTTCAAGTTTGTGGTCTTGTGGTCATGTCGTCTGCATCGGAGGAGTATTGGAGTCTTTTCCTGTGATTGCCGTCGTAACAACAGGTGAGCTTTCATCAACTTAACTAATGTTACTAAAGTAAACAAATTATCCACGGGCTGCTGTTCTCCACTAACTCACAGAACCAGTTTACTTCTGAAAGAGAGGAACGGGCTAGCAATATATTAATATAGTAAGTTTTGCTAATAAATATTAAAAATGTGGTAACACTTTACAATAAGGTTCATTAGTTAACATTAACGTTAGTTAAAAACATTAGTAAACACGAACTAAGAATGAACAATACTTCTACAGCATTTATTAATCTTAGTTAATGTTAATTTCAGCATTTACTAATGCATTATTAAAATCACAATTTGTGTTTGTTAACATTAGTTGATGCACTGTGAACTAACATGAATAAACAACAACTGTATTTTCATTAACATTAACAAAGATTAATAAATAGTGTAATAAATGCATTGTTCATTGTTTGTTCATATTAGTTAATACATTAACTAATGTTAACAAATGACACCTTATTGTAAAGTGTTACCAAAAATGTTTATTTTATTAAAAATGTTTGTATTACTGTACGGTAGTTTTTTTTTTTCTGATCATAAACTATAGTAACACTAAAAGGGTGTTGTGACTCTGTCTGTTACAGGAGATTTCTCCAAGCAAAAACAGGATCCTGACTATGAGGCCCGAATCATCATACAGCCAGCTGTCCATTTTACAGAAATCCAGAATTAGGTAACCCCTAAATACATTTTGTTTTACATTGCATTTACATTTATGCATTTACCAGATGCTTTGATCCAAAGCAAGTTATATTGTATTTAATACTAGAACCGCTAGAGGTCGCTGTATACCTAAAAGCGCCAGCCTGTAAATTTTACCCACACACATGGCAACTGTTTTTGTATGGCTAAAGAACATATTATTTCATTGTATTATGCCACTGTCTTCACAAAGAAGTGTCTAGAGTCATGAAATAATTATGTCTAGTCGTCAACTATATTTTTACCCTGTTGTTTTATGTTCAAGACTTTTTAATGCAGCCTACACTAATCCATAATGGTCAGTAAGCTTAAAAAAAAAGAAAAAAAAAAAAAGCCTGCAATGACAACGAAAATTAGAAGGTAGTAAATATTTGGGTGGTGTAATATTATAATACAATGCCATTAGTCAATATATTAGGATAACCCATGTTATTTAAATTACTAAAATAGCAAATAAGACAATAATGAGCAATAATAATTCACCACACTGCATAGGATGATGCTATGACAAATTCAAGCGCACAGCTTCACCTAGGCCCAATTACTAATTTGTTTAGTTATATCATTTATAATTTGAATAAGAGAACAACACCAATAAATTTCGGGTAATCAAAAAAAAAAAATTTATTCGTTACATCATAGATCGGATTATTATTATTTTTTTCTTCAGAAAACGGCCAGAGTAGAATAAATAGCAACATAGTAGCGAACAATAAACGATATGGCAAGACAAAAATTAAATAATAAAACCAAAGTTTGACCAATTATGAATAACGTTAGGCTAAAACATCTAAATATGATGTCTGGATCACTGTCAGATGAGCCGTCAGATGCTGAGCTGACCCAGGACGCATAACTTACCAACAGACTCTCCATCACGCACGGCATTTAGTGTTTCTAATACCTACCTTCCATAAATCGCCTTCTTTTAGTCATTTTGACTTTATTTATGAAACTGATAACCGCTAAATCAGTGAGGGAAAGGCGTTGCCTAGAAATGTACAATGTTAAAACATAAGCGGCAAGAAAATGACAGCGTCAAAATACATGCATTATATAGCGGGTAAATTTGACCTGCGCGGCGCTTATAGGTATAAATGCTCCGTTTTTTTCATCTGGTTTTATCTAAATGATTTTTAACAACATTGGATTGTAAATTACATAATTTTAGTAAAAGTCAATGACTGGGAGACTTGAATGTTTTGTTGAAAATCTGTTATGTACATTTGAAAAACAGCCACGGGTAAAATTTACCCCGTGGCGGTTCTAGTGTTAAAGTAGGGGAGCACGGGGCACAACCTAACACTGTTAGACTTTCTTAGTTTGTGTAAATCCATGTGGGGTTCGAGTATAATTTTTTTCGTACACTTTAATTTCACACTTGTCTAGTACAAATATGTTGCGTTGTTTCATAATTACAGTGTACAGGTGCATCTCAATAAATTAGAATGTCGTGGAAAAGTTAATTTATTTCAGTAATTCAACTCAAATTGTGAAACTCATGTATTAAATAAATTCAGTGCACACAGACTGAAGTAGTTTAAGTCTTTGGTTCTTTTAATTGTGATGATTTTGGCTCACATTTAACAAAAACCCACCAATTCACTATCTCAACAAATTAGAATACTTCATAAGACCAATAAAAAAAAACATTTTTAGTGAATTGTTGGTCTTCTGGAAAGTATGTTCATTTACTGTATATGTACTCAATACTTGGTAGGGCTCCTTTTGCTTTAATTACTGCCTCAATTCGGCGTGGCATGGAGGTGATCAGTTTGTGGCACTGCTGAGGTGGTATAGAAGCCCAGGTTTCTTTGACAGTGGCCTTCAGCTCATCTGCATTTTTAGGTCTCTTGTTTCTCATTTTCCTCTTGACAACACCCCATAGATTCTCTATGAGGTTCAGGTCTGGTGAGTTTGCTGGCCAGTCAAGCACACCAACAACATGGTCATTTAACCAACTTTTGGTGCTTTTGGCAGTGTGGGCAGGTGCCAAATCCTGCTGGAAAATGAAATCAGCATCTTTAAAAAGCTGGTCAGCAGAAGGAAGCATGAAGTGCTCCAAAATTTCTTGGTAAACGGGTGCAGTGACTTTGGTTTTCAAAAAACACAATGGACCAACACCAGCAGATGACATTGCACCCCAAATCATCACAGACTGTGGAACCTTAACACTGGACTTCAAGCAACTTGGGCTATGAGCTTCTCCACCCTTCCTCCAGACTCTAGGACCTTGGTTTCCAAATGAAATACAAAACTTGCTCTCATCTGAAAAGAGGACTTTGGACCACTGGGCAACAGTCCAGTTCTTCTTCTCCTTAGCCCAGGTAAGACACCTCTGACGTTGTCTTTGGTTCAGGAGTGGCTTAACAAGAGGAATACGACAACTGTAGCCAAATTCCTTGACACCTCTGTGTGTGGTGGCTCTTGATGCCTTGACCCCAGCCTCAGTCCATTCCTTGTGAAGTTCACCCAAATTCTTGAATCGATTTTGCTTGACAATCCTCATAAGGCTGCGGTTCTCTCGGTTGGTTGTGCATCTTTTTCTTCCACACTTTTTCCTTCCACTCAACTTCTGTTAACATGCTTGGATACAGCACTCTGTGAACAGCCAGCTTCTTTGGCAATGAATGTGTTTGTGGCTTACCCTCCTTGTGAAGGGTGTCAATGATTGTCTTCTGGACAACTGTCAGATCAGCAGTCTTCCCCATGATTGTGTAGCCTAGTGAACCAAGCTGAGAGACCATTTTGAAGGCTCAGGAAACCTTTGCAGGTGTTTTGAGTTGATTAGCCGATTGGCATGTCACCATATTCTAATTTGTTGAGATAGTGAGTTAATGGGTTTTTGTTAAATGTGAGCCAAAATCATCACAATTAAAAGAACCAAAGACTTAAACTACTTCAGTCTGTGTGCATTGAATTTATTTAATACACGAGTTTCACAATTTGAGTTGAATTACTGAAATAAATGAACTTTTCCATGACATTCTAATTTATTGAGATGCACCTATATATGTTTTTCACTATTTTTCGTGACAGCATGCCCCGTAGGTGGGGTACATTGTAACATGTGAGGGGCACGTTGTAACAACCATATGATGGCTTAAAATGTTATCGGATCTAATGAAAAAAATATAAAAGACAAACTAAAATATTTTGTCAATAAAATAAAATCATGAACTTTTTCAAATAAATAATGGCGTTTTTTAAGAATTAAAACTAATCTAATTTTGGAGTTTGACAATGAACACATTGCAACCATGCTTGGGACAGCCCTGATCGCAACACACAGTGTAGTTCAAAACAGAGTGCGCAAATGAAGAAACACATTCAGAAATTCATAAATGATACACTCCCCTCCCTGCACACACATCTATCATAGGACACAGGACATGAGACACATAAACGAGCCAAAAAGCTTTACATTTCTTGAAATAATAATTTCTGAACATTAAACATCTATTGTCAGTCTTTATTCACCTGCTTCTTGTGGCTTCTCATTAAAACTCATAAAAGTAAATGGTGTAAAGTGCATCGCTAATGTCATAGAATAGCATAGTTTAATAATAGCGGGGCACATTGTAACACAGCGTTACAACGTTCCCCATCTGTGCAACTGGAATTTAAAACTGGTTAGTCTTCTGCTAGTTAGCGAAGCATTATAAAACTATCTAAACTAATAAATAACAGATTGGAGATTAAAATAATAGCAGATTTGTCTAATTTTAAATGAATACTAAAAACTGAGATGACCAAATTTACTTCAGCCAGAAATTTACTTCTACCTTGATAGATTAAATATTCAGCGACATCTTCAAAAGAGTTGTGAATTTTGGTGCTCTTTATTCTCTATATAGTGTTGATATGGCAGCTAGTAAATACTATAAATTTGGTTATACTGGCATGTATGGAAATATTTAAACCATGTGTATTACAACTAACCCCGTGTTAGTTTGTGCCCTGCGCTCCCCTACACATTTTATTAAGTTATTCATTCCCTGAGAATCAAACAGGCGCTAGGGGTGGGCTAAGGGGGCTGAAGCCCCAATGTTTTTATTACCATGTCTTGTGCGCATCAACATTGAGTTTTCACGCACATTAAAATTATTTCTATTAAACCAGCACTTAAACAGCAAAATGCAGCTGCTTCAGGTATCTTTAACTTACTGTAGCCTATAAATTCATAATACCGATATCCCCATCTGACAAAATTAGATTACTGTAACTGTATAGCAACAAATATAGATTTTTAATCATGGTATTATAAGTACAGATTTTCTTGGAAACACACACATTTAGAATGACTAGATTATATGAACAGATTGGTTAGCATTTAGCATGGTCTGTGGCAGACTTTACTAAGTGTCAGGGCAACAAAATTCAATAAACAAGAAGTTAATATTAAGTGATTTAAATCGTGCAGAAAATATTGTCTTTTTGCTCTATTTCACAAAAAACGGTTCTAAACAAAGCCATGTTGTGCGTCTCTGCACACAACAGTGTTTCATTACTGAAAGAATTTACCTTTTTTGAATACCTTGAATCAGTGATTCACTGATCCATTCATAAAAACATTTTTTTTTTTTTTTTTTTTTCCTGAATGCATCAGCAGTTTTTAATGAATTGATTGAATAAATGACTCAATGGCTCAGTCATTAAGACAGTGGCTTGCTGCCATCTACTGGTAATTTTAGTCTCATTTTTAAAAGTATCATTCTATTTTTTTTTTCTATCATTACATATTTTTTGTGTTAAAATTTTTTGTGTATATGTTTAAAACAATTTTATAATATTATTTATGCAATTTGTACAAATTATAAATAATTATACTTGTCGCTTTAAAAAAAATTAAGCCACTTAGCCAATGTAACTTTTCAGCATAGCCTGTTGTATTTGACTTGTATCCCATGTATTCTGATTAGTGCTGTCAAAGTTAACGCGTTAATAATTCACTTTAACGGCGCTAATTTTATTAACGCGCGATTAACGCAGCGCGCGTTTTCTGTTTGAGCCGTGGCCTAACCAGTAGTTGGAGAAATGGATGGGGATGCTGTCAGTGTTGCCAACTTAGCGACTTTTCAGACCCCTTTAGCAACCTTTTTTTTTTTAAATTTTTTTTTTAAATTTATTTATTTTTAATTTATTTATTTTTTCAAAAAGAGCCTAGCGACCAATCTTTAGTTTTTGCCCAAACCTTATTTAGTTTCTGAGACTAGCCGTACTGCACATCGCACAAGCGCGAGCTCTCTCTTTCCCGCTGTGCACACTCCTCTCTCTCTCTCTCTCTCTCTCTCTCTCTCTCTCTCTCTCTGCGTCTGCTCTGTTCAGCATGTAATGTTTTCTGTGTTCAGAATTTGCAAAATGCATATAATGAGCGAGTACATCATGAATTCATCTTCCAAACTGCGTTTTTGTCTTATCCCGAATCACTACGGTACACTTATAATAAGTGCTTATTTTTGGACTATTGTAGCCTGGTCGGGTCTTAACCCGCTGCGGAGTAACACATACCTGCGTGAATCGCCATAGACATAAACTTAGAGAAGTAGCTCCGGTTAGAATGTTCTTCCGCGGGATGCGTGCAGTTCTGTGTATTAACCGCTAGAGCGCCAAAAGTTACATACAGGCGCATCTCAATAAATTAGAATGTCTTGGAAAAGTTCATTTATTTCAGTAATTCAACTCAAATTGTGAAACTCGTGTATTAAATAAATTCAGTGCACACAGACTGAAGTAGTTTAAGTCTTTGGTTCTTTTAATTGTGATGATTTTGGCTCACATTTAACAAAAACCCACCAATTCACTATCTCAACAAATTAGAATATGGTGACATGCCAATCGGCTAATCAACTCAAAACACCTGCAAAGGTTTCCTGAGCCTTCATAATGGTCTCTCAGTTTGGTTCACTAGGCTACACAATCATGGGGAAGACTGCTGATCTGACAGTTGTCCAGAAGACAAACATTGACACCCTTCACAAGGAGGGTAAGCCACAAACATTCATTGCCAAAGAAGCTGGCTGTTCACAGAGTGCTGTATCCAAGCATGTTAACAGAAAGTTGAGTGGAAGGAAAAAGTGTGGAAGAAAAAGATGCACAACCAACTGAGAGAACTGCAGCCTTATGAGGATTGTCAAGCAAA
Organism: Spinibarbus caldwelli; assembly: GCA_039654775.1. Taxonomy (NCBI): domain Eukaryota; kingdom Metazoa; phylum Chordata; class Actinopteri; order Cypriniformes; family Cyprinidae; genus Spinibarbus; species Spinibarbus caldwelli. The sequence goes on along the minus strand of CM077252.1, from coordinate 26,775,141 downwards.
CTCGATTCAAGAATTTGGGTGAACTTCACAAGGAATGGACTGAGGCTGGGGTCAAGGCATCAAGAGCCACCACACACAGACGTGTCAAGGAATTTGGCTACAGTTGTCGTATTCCTCTTGTTAAGCCACTCCTGAACCACAGACAACGTCAGAGGCGTCTTACCTGGGCTAAGGAGAAGAAGAACTGGACTGTTTCCCAGTGGTCCAAAGTCCTCTTTTCAGATGAGAGCAAGTTTTGTATTTCATTTGGAAACCAAGGTCCTAGAGTCTGGAAGAAGGGTGGAGAAGCTCATAGCCCAAGTTGTTTGAAGTCCAGTGTTAAGTTTCCACAGTCTGTGATGATTTGGGGTGCAATGTCATCTGCTGGTGCTGATCCATTGTGTTTTTGAAAACCAAAGTCACTGCACCCGTTTACCAAGAAATTTTGGAGCACTTCATGCTTCCTTCTGCTGACCAGCTATTTAAAGATGCTGATTTCATTTTCCAGCAGGATTTGGCACCTGCCCACACTGCCAAAAGCGCCAAAAGTTGGTTAAATGACCATGGTGTTGGTGTGCTTGACTGGCCAGCAAACTCACCAGACCTGAACCCCATAGAGAATCTATGGGGTATTGTCAAGAAGAAAATTAGAAACAAGAGACCAAAAAATGCAGATGAGCTGAAGGCCACTGTCAAAGAAACCTGGGCTTCCATACCACCTCAGCAGTGCCACAAACTGATCACCTCCATGTCACGCCGAATTGAGGCAGTAATTAAAGCAAAAGGAGCCCCTACCAAGTATTGAATACATATACAGTAAATGAACATACTTTCCAGAAGGCCAAAAATTTCACTATTTTTTTTTATTATTATTGGTCTTATGAAGTATTCTAACTTGTTGAGATAGTGAATTGGTGGGTTTTTGTTAAATGTGAGCCAAAATCATCACAATTAAAAGAACCAAAGACTTAAATTACTCAGTCTGTGTGCATTGAATTTATTTAATACACGAGTTTCACAATTTGAGTAGAATTACTGAAATAAATGAACTTTTCCACGACATTCTAATTTATTGAGATGCACCTGTAGTGCTGCTTTAAAATCAATGTTATGTTGATTCTCTAATTTTACATGCAAGTATAGCGAAATCACAGAACAGCTATTGTCTTTATCTTATGTTTAGGCTATTTGATTTTATCAGACGACGGCTTGATTATAAATCAGGATTTTTGTGCAGATTAACATCTTGGAAGGTATAGCTGGTTATGTAGTCTTAATGGGTCGCGTTTTAGTCACTATTTCACATTCATTCCATTATCTGACCACAGAAATATATATATGAAAAAAATATATCAATGAAATACAGTTTTATGAGAATTTAGCTGCATCAAAATACAGTATGTGGTACAGAGAGGCAAACAAATGTAATAATAAATATTAAATCAAACAAGATGGCGGCGCGTGCACACGCTGCGGCTCTCTCTCTCTCCCGACAGAACGGTGTTTTCGTGTTTTGTTATCTTGTAAATCGAAGTGTTTTTGTACGTCTTCGTCGCGTCTATCTGTCTTTAAACGCCTACAGTCGTGAGTTTCTGCTCGACGTCGGCAGAACACATTTTTAGAGTTAAACCTCGCGCACGCCGAAGAGCTGCGGGACCCTCGGTCTGCTCCGGAGGCCTACAACATCACCGACCCCCACTACTGCATCTCGCCCAGAGCGGAGGGCGCCACAAGCGGCTGCGAGAGGAAAGCAGAAGAGGGGTAAGCGCGGAGGTATCTGGGCTAGGCTAGCGGCTAACCCACACAAGCCAGCTATCCCCACCCATCGTACTGGCTAACGTACGCTCTTTAGACAATAAACTGGACTACATCCGACTACTACGCTCAACTCAGAGGGACTGTAAGAGACTGCTGTGTTTTTGTTTTCACGGAAACATGGCTCAACAACAGCGTTCCGGACTGCGCCATTCAGCTCGACCAGCTAACATGCTATCGAGCGGACAGAGCTCTCGTCGAGGGAGGTAAGACCCGCGGCGGCGGGCTTTGTGTTTACATTAATGACGCGTGGTGCCGCGACGCTGTTGTGGTCTGCAAACACTGCTCGCCCCTGGTGGAGTTTATGATTATTAAGTGCCGGCCGTTTTATCTACCGAGGGAATATACAGCCATACTGCTCGTTACTGTATACATCCCTCCCAGCTCCAACAACAACATCAGGAGTGAGGCACTTAATGAACTGTACCAGCACATCAGTGAGCAGCAGACAGCCCACCCAGATGCTTTTCTCATCTCAGCTGGGGATTTCAACCACGCAGACTTAAAGAGTGTGTTCCCAAAAATACAACAACACGTAGACTTTCCAACACGAGGAAACAACACTCTGGACTTTGTTTATACCACCCAGAGAGGAGCTTACAAGGCCCTTCCCCTCCCCCATCTTGGCACCTCAGACCACATCACTGTCATGCTAATGCCTGCATACAGACCGGTCGTTAAAGTCACCAAACCAGTTCACAAACAGATACAAGTGTGGCCAGAAGGGTCGTCAGAGGCACTTCAAGACTGTTTGACACCACTGACTGGAATATGTTTAAGGCAGGCCTGCCACATACAATAACACCACAGACCTCCAAGAGTACTCAGAGACTGTCACTGCCTACATCACCAAATGCATTGATGATGTAACGTCACAAAGACCATCACTGTCCGGGCCAACCAGAAGCCGTGGATGACAGGGGAGGTCTACAGACTCCTGAAGACTCGTAACGCTGCCTTCAGAGCTGGAGATGAGGTGGGCCTGAGGACAGCTAGGGCCAATCTATCCGCGGCATCAGAGAGGCTAAGAGACAGTACTCCAGGAGGGTAGCCCATCGCTTCAGCGACAGCGGGGACACTCGGAGCCTGTGGCAGGGATTCAGACCATCACGGACTATAAGCCCCCACCGCGCACCTGTGACAGCACCATCCCCCTGCTGAACGAGCTGAACGCCTTCTTCGCTCGCTTTGAGGCACAAAACAGCACCACTGCAGAGAAGACCCCACCTCCTCCCGGCGACCAGGTGGATGACGCTGTCCCCGGACAGCGTGAGGAGATCCCTCAGCAGGATCAATGCACGCAAAGCTCCGGGTCCTGACAACATTCCTGGTCGTGTACTGAGAGACTGTGCAGCGGAACTCACTGATGTCTTCACAGACATTTCAACATCTCGCTGAGTCAGGCTGTTGTCCCCACATGCTTCAAGGCTACCACCATTATTCCAGTCCCCGAAGAAGCCATCTCCATCCTGCTTCAATGAACTACCGTCCAGTCGCACTTACTCCGATCCTCATGAAGTGCTTTGAACGGCTAGTCATGCATCATATCAAGTCTGCCCCTCCCCCCCTCCCTGGACCCCTTCCAGTTTGCATATCGGTCCAACCGCTCGACCGATGATGCCATCGCCACTGCCCTCCACTCAGCACTCACACATCTGGACAAAAAAGACTCGTACGTCAGAATGCTGTTCATAGACTTCAGTTCAGCATTCAACACAATCATCCCTCAACAGCTCATTCACAAACTGGTCCAGCTGGGGCTCAACACCTCGCTGTGCAACTGGCTGTTGGACTTCCTGACTGGGAGACCTCAGGCAGTAAGGGTCGGCAGTAACACATCCAGCACCATCACACTTAACACAGGGGCCCCTCAAGGATGTGTGCTGAGCCCCCTCCTCTTCACTCTGCTGACCCATGACTGCACACCGTCACACAGCTCCAACCTCTTCATTAAGTTTGCGGACGACACAACTGTGGTGGGTCTCATTAGTAACAGAGATGAGACAAACTACAGGTGCGAGGTGAGCCGCCTGGCCGGGTGGTGCAGTGACAACAATCTCTCTCTGAATGTGGAGAAGACGAAGGAGATTGTGTTGACTTCAGGAGAGTGCACACTCAGCATGCTCCTCTGACCATCAATGGTGCGACCGTGGAAAGAGTGAGCAGCACCAAGTTCCTGGGTGTGCACATCACAGAGGACCCTCTCCTGGACTGACAACACCGCAGCACTGGCCAAGAAAGCACAACAGCGTCTCTACTTCCTCCGCAAACTGAGGAGAGCCAGAGCCCCGACCCCCATCATGTGCACCTTCTACAGAGGCACCATCGAGAGCATTCTAACGAGCTGCATCACTGTGTGGTATGGCGCCTGCAATGCGTCCTGCCGCAAGACACTTCAACGCATAGTGAGAGCAGCTGAGAGGATTGTTGGTGTCTCTCTCCCCTCCCTCCAGGACATCTACAACACCCGTCCTCACCCGCAAAGCCCTCTGCATTGCGGGTGATCCCACCCACCCGACACACAGCTTCTTCAGTCTGCTGCCATCAGGGAGGAGACTGCGGAGTCTCCAGGCCAGGACCAGTAGACTGAAGGGACAGCTTCATTCATCAGGCTGTCAGGAAGCTGAACTCCCTCCCGACCTTGCCCCCCCTCCCCTCTTTTGCCTCTTTTTGCCCCACGCACCACTGAACTCTGACCCCCCCCTCCCACTTACACACTGTGACCCGCACCAGTCACTTAGTGCACCACTGGGACTCACTACCTCAGTCAGTATTGAACTGACCCCACTCAACTACCTCTCTGTCACTTTAAACAGCCTGATAAGCTATTTTTGCACTACACTCTTTATATCTGCACAGTTTTCGTTTTGTTAAGCTCTTTTTGCACTACACTCATATCTGCACAGTTTTGTTTTGTTTAGTTTTGTTTATTTAACCGATTTGCATTTCATCTGCCATGTGCCTTATGCCACTTAATCAAACTCTTTTCTACAATGTCCTTATTTGTATATTTGTATAGTTTGTTTTTATATTTTAAACTGTATTTATTTGCATTCTACGTCTACTGTTAGTGTTTTGTTAACTGTATGCACCATGGGTCTGAGAGTCACGCAATTTCAATTCTCTGTATGTATGTGCTGTACATGTGGCAGAATTGACAATAAAGCAGACTTTGACTTTGACTTTGACTAAATGTACATTTAGCATGTTCAGAAGAAGTGAGCTGCCCTGTAGTGTGAAAATGTAAACAGGCTTGTCTAAGTCAATTGCTCAGTGCAAATAAAGAGAAGTAATGGGAACCTGGTTTTTCTATGTTCTTTTTTTATGTGTGTAATAGACATGAGCAAGTTCTTTGAAAAACATCTATGACCTTTGAAACATATCTACTCTTCATGCTCTATGTTGACTATGGTTTCACTAATAATAAACATATATTGCGATTAATCGCGAGTTAACTCATTACAGTCATGAGATTAATCACGATTAAATATTTTAATCGATTGACAGCCCTAATTCTGATACATGAATTAATGTCTCCGGGCTAAGCCCTGGGTATCCACTCAGCTTAGAACTGCCCCTGGAATCAAACCCATTAATTCAGCGTTCTACCACTTTGCTCTATAGATTGAGAATGCATTGTAAAAAATAGAGCTTTAATAATTTGAATGTGATGGATTATCAACTAATTATGTACCTTCCCTTGTAGGTGCGTTCAGATGTAGTATATAACGTTTTTATTAACATCAAAGTGCATACAGCAGCAAGTTTGACAGTTGAGGTAAATTCTGTAAACACTGCTTTGAAAAATAATTCTTTTTCTTTCTTTTTTTTTCTTGTGCTTGCAGGTTCATTCAGACAGTCAATCTTTGTGGCACAAAATGCATTGAAAGTCACAGATCAACTGGAATTCTGGAAAGAGGGTGCAAAGAAAAAGGATCTGCCTGAATCCCATCCTGCTGTTTCTCATCGGAGAGCTTGTCAACTTTGACTGTCAAAATTACTGAAAAGTTTTTGAACAGTAAGATTTTTAATGTTTTTAAAGAGGCCTCTCCTGCTCACCAAGCCTGCATTTATTTGATTCAAAGTGCAGCAAAACAATTTAGAATTTTTTTACTATTTAAAATAAATGTTTTCTATTTGAATATATTTTAAAATGTAATTTATTCCTGTGATCAAAGCTGAATTTTTAACATCATTACTCCAGTCTTCAGTGTCACATGATACTTTAGAAATCATTATAATATTCTGATTTGCTGCTCAAAAAAGTACTATTATTATTATTATTATTATTATTATGTTGAAAACAGCGGAGTAATTTTTTCAGGTTTCCTTGATGAATAGAAAGTTCAGAAGAACAGCATTTATCTGAAATAGAAATCTTTTGTAACATTATAAATGTCTTTATCTTCACTTTTGATCAATTTAAACCATCCTTGCTAAATAAAAGTAGTAATTTCCATACCCCCCTTCATAAGACCAATAAAAAAATACTTCATAAAAAAATACTGAATCCAAGCTCTTGAATGGTATAGTATGTAATGTTACAAAATCTTTTTATTTCAGATAAATGTTGATCTTTGGATCTTTCTATTCATCAAAGTATCCTGAAAAAATGTACTCAGCTGTTTTAAATATTTATGATGATGATAATAATAATAATAGTCACTGTTTGACTCGCTCCTGGCGCTGAAGTGAAGTTTGTCTGAAACGTCTCCGGTTTGATGTGATCGTAAAGACGTTCTGCGACTGAATAAATGCACTTCTTGCCAAGAAAAAAAGAGACAGAAGTAGCAGTTGTGAGTGGGGTGGCCAATCCTAGGCTCCGCCCCAGCGTTAACAGCGTTAAGTAATTTTAACGTGTTAAACTGAAAAAAAATAATCGCCTGCGTTAACGTGCTAATTTTGACAGCACTAATATATATATATATATATATGTATATATGTTTGTAAGTTAGCCAGATATATATAAACTTGCTATGTATACTGCCTTGGGATAACCGAGACTTGTCATAGCACTTGCAGTTTATTGATGTTTTGTTGGTTTTGATGGCTTCTATTGTCCTCATTTGTAAGTCACTTTGGATAAAAGCATCTGCTAAATGACTAAATGTAAAATGTAAATGTAAAACCTTAAATATATGGAAATATTGTTCAAAATACTTGAATATATTGGTCTCATTGCCTATGCAAGGCCTCATAAACAAGGCTCTTGGACTATGAGGGTTCCCTGGCACTCCTGTTACTCTTGGGCCCTATATAAATAATAATAATAATAATAATAATAATGTTTCATTTGCATAGCCCTTTCCAAAGCACAAAGAGCAGCAATAAACAATGTGATGTGAAGAAGATACCCTTTATGACTAAATAAATTGACTGATAATATCCCTCTACTGCATACATTTTGATGGTACATGATAAAAAATATTCCACATAATTTTTTGGTTTATTTGGGAACATTTTATTGATAAAACCTTTTTTTTTTTTTTTTTTTTTTAATGTGACCACATCTCACCCCCCATCCCAAAATATATATATATTTTTTTTTTCCGTTGCGTTGTGCAACAATGGTGCAGAATCACAGAGAAAATTCTGCAGAAAATAAAGTAGCACTTTATAATAACTGCACGCTATGATTAATTAGTTAAGCATTAGTAAATAGTCAATTCATCCTTTATAAATCATTATTCCAACATTAATAGGCATAAGTAAGCAGTTTATAAATACAGCTATAAATGTTTTTTTTCTTGAGCATATCTGTAATATTTAATACTTGTATTTTCATACTTTATTAATAATCAATTTATCATTTCTAAATTATTACGTTATTTACAAACCAGTTATTTAGAAGTTGTCAGTGGTTCACAAAATCATTTAGAAAGTGTAAGTAAATGATTAATAAACTATTTAAATATAATTCAATTCAGTTCAAGTTTATTTGTATAGCGCTTTTCACGATACAAATCGTTGCAAAGCGCTGTACAGAAAATTAAGTTTCTACAATATATTTAGTAGTAGCTTATCACTGGTGACTATGTCAGTTAATGTACATATGGCAGAAATGTACGGAAAAAATCAATTAAAGACGTAATCAAACAGACGATGAACACTATTAACAGCAATCATTATATGTTGAAATCAAACTTACAGCAAGATTTGGTAGTTCTGTATGTTGTTTCAGGGTTGGCATCATCTGAGGTCCTCTGAGGGGTTGGCATCATCTCTTCTCAGGTGTTCTGGATCCAGACTGAAGCTTGTGTAAATCCTAGTTACCACGGGATGTTAATCCCGTGGCAGAAACAGGGAAACAAATAGAGACATAATTAGCGTAGCTGTTCTTCCAAACAAGCAAAATTGATTTGTTTAACCCAAGCTAAAGAATAATAATGTGCATTTGACCAGATATAACTGCAGTACGAGATTATGAGATGCATTATTTGAAAGCTTGGCCAAAGAGATGTGTCTTTAATCTAGATTTAAACAGAGAGAGTGTGTCTGAACCCCGAACGTTATCAGGAAGGCTATTCCAGAGTTTGGGAGCCAAATGCAAAAAAGCTCTACCTCCTTTAGTGGACTTTGCTATCCTAGGTACTACCAAAAGTCCAGAATTTTGTGACCTTAAGGAGCGTGATGGATTGTAGCGTGGTAGAAGACTAGTTAGGTACGCAGGAGCTAAACCACTTATAGGTAAGGGCCTTATAGGTAAGTAATAATATAAGGGCCTTATAGGTAAGTAATAATATTTTGTAACTGATGTGGAACTTAATAGGTAGCCAGTGCAGAGACTGTAAAATTGGGGTAATATGATCATATTTTCTTGATCTGGTAAGGACTCTAGCCGCTGCATTTTGGACTACCTGTAGCTTGTTTATTGAAGATGCAGGACAAGCAGCTAGCAGTGCATTACAATAGTCCAGTCTAGAGGTCATGAATGCATGAACTAGCTTTTCTGCATCAGAAACAGGTAACATGTTTCGTAGCTTGGCAATGTTTCTAAGATGGAAGAATGCTATTTTGTAACATGGGAAATATGATTTTCAAAAGACAAGTTGCTGTCTAATATGACACCCAGTTTTTTTACTGTAGAGGAAGTAACAGTACACCCGTCTAGTTGCAAATTGTAGTCCAAGAGATTCTGTGTACTGTTTTTTGGTCCAATAAGTAATATCTGTCTTATTTGAATTTAATAGGAAAAAAAAATATTGGTCATCCAATCTTTTACATTTTTAACACACTCTGTTAGCTTAGATAATTTAGAAGATTCATCTGGTCTTGTTGAGATATATAGTTGAGTATCATCAGCATAACAGTGGAAACTAATCCCGTATTCTCTAATAATATTACCAAGGGGCAACATGTATATTGAAAATAGCAGAGGACCTAGGACAGATCCTTGTGGTACTCCGTACTTTACTGGTGATAATTGAGATGACTCCCCATTTAAATAAACAAAGTGGTAGCGATCGGACAGGTAGGATCTAAACCATTTTAAAGCCTGCCCTTGAATACCCGTATAGTTTTGTAATCGATCTATGAGTATGTCATGATCTATGGTGTCAAACACAGCACTAAGATCAAGTAAAACTAGCAATGAGATGCAGCCTTGGTCTGACGCAAGAAGCAAGTCAAGTGCGGTTTCTGTGCTATGATGGAGCCTGGAACCTGAAATTCTTCATAGAGATCATTTTTTGCAGGAAGGAACACAATTGAGCAGACACAACATTTTCTAGAATTTTAGACATAAACAGAAGATTTGAAATGGGTCTGTAATTTGCTAGTTTTTGTCAAATGTGAGCCAAAATCATCACAATTAAAAGAACCAAAGACTTAAACTACTTCAGTCTGTGAGCATTGAATTTATTTAATACACGAGTTTCACAATTTGAGTTGAATTACTGAAATAAATGAACTTTTCCACGACATTCTAATTTATTGAGATGCACCTGTATATATATATATATATATATACACAGTGGGTACGGAAAGTATTCAGACCCCCTTAAATTTTTCACTCTTTGTTATATTGCAGCCATTTGCTAAAATCATTTAAGTTCTTTTTTTTTTTCCTCATTAATGTACACACAGCACCCCATATTGACAGAAAAAAACAGAATTGTTGACATTTTTGCAGATTTATTAAAAAACAAAAACAAATATCACATGGTCCTAAGTATTCAGACCCTTTGCTCAGTATTTAGTAGAAGCACCCTTTTGATCTAATACAGCCATGAGTCTTTTTGGGAAAGATGCAACAAGTTTTTCACACCTGGATTTGGGGATCCTCTGCCATTCCTCCTTGCAGATCCTCTCCAGTTCTGTCAGGTTGGATGGTAAATGTTGGTGGACAGCCATTTTTAGGTCTCTCCAGAGATGCTCAATTGGGTTTAAGTCAGGGCTCTGGCTGGGCCATTCAAGAACAGTCACGGAGTTGTTGTGAAGCCACTCCTTCGTTATTTTAGCTGTGTGCTTAGGGTCATTGTCTTGTTGGAAGGTAAACCTTCGGCCCAGTCTGAGGTCCTGAGCACTCTGGAGAAGGTTTTCGTCCAGGATATCCCTGTACTTGGCCGCATTCATCTTTTCCTCGATTGCAACCAGTCGTCCTGTCCCTGCAGCTGAAAAACACCCCCACAGCATGATGCTGCCACCACCATGCTTCACTGTTGGCACTGTATTGGACAGGTGATGAGCAGTGCCTGGTTTTCTCCACACATACCGCTTAGAATTAAGGCCAAAAAGTTCTATCTTGGTCTCATCAGACCAGAGAATCTTATTTCTCACCATCTTGGAGTCCTTCATGCGGGCTTTCATGTGTCTTGCACTGAGGAGAGGCTTCCGTCGGGCCACTCTGCCATAAAGCCCCGACTGGTGGAGGGCTGCAGTGATTGTTGACTTTCTACAACTTTCTCCCATCTCCCGACTGCATCTCTGGAGCTCAGCCACAGTGATCTTTGGGTTCTTCTTTACCTCTCTCACCAAGGCTCTTCTCCCCCGATAGCTCAGTTTGGCCGGACAGCCAGCTCTAGGAAGGGTTCTGGTCATCCCAAACATCTTCCATTTAAGGATTATGGATTATATATATATATATATATATATATATATATATATATATATATATATATATATATATATATATGTACAGTTCATGTCATTTTAAATAAGGTTACTAAAGCAAATAACCTTGCCTTCTTCTCACACCATGTGCTCCTGTGACCATGTGTCAGAAAAGGAAGTCTTGTCTTCAAATGGTGCTTGATAGTGACTCCCACACCTTATTGGACTGTTCTTTGATACTTTTCAAACATTTTAATTGGTTGCAATCATTTAAAAAAAAAAAACATGTACTGAACATGGGGCATAAGAGAAAAAACTTTCCGTTGCCTGAGGGCAACTCTATGCTGTAGAGGGATATAATATTCGGCTAAACTGCCTATTCTAAATGATCCAACAAAATGGGTCTAGAGAGATCAATAGAGTATTAGACTGCATTACTGTATTAGACTAAAGGGTAAGCTTATGATTTAAAATTTTAAGTGTCAAAACTTACACACTTTACTCTAATACAGCAATGCAGTTTTTTTTTTTTTTTTTTTGTGTCAGTGTACTACCTACTTTGATAGCCAGCCTGAAGCTTTTCTTAGAGATTCCACTAAATGTTCATCCATGATGTTATTGTTAACTGTCAAAGCTCTTGAGTGGGCATCGGCAGTGTGGATGAAGGATGATCGATTAAGAACCTCGTTTGATTAATACAAGAAGTATTTGAATATCCCCTAGGAGGGAGAGACGTATCATTACAACTGCTTCAGTTATGCCAAGGAAATCACTCTGCCGCTGATTATGCCATTGAATTTTGTACCCTACCAGCACAAAGTGACTGGAATGAAGTAGTGCTGAGATCGGTGTTCAAACAAGGCCTCACCCAGACATTGCGAGCTGAACTAGTGTGTAAAGATGTGGGCTCGGATCTCAATCAATTGATGTCAATGGCAACAAATATTGATAAATTGGAAGTCGTAGCCTAATGGTTAGAGAGTCGGACTCGTAATCCAAAGGTTGCGAGTTCGAGTCTCGGGCTGGCAGGAATTGTAGGTGGGGGGAGTGAATGTACAGCACTCTCTCCACCCTCAATACCATGACTGATGTGCCCTTGAGCAAGGCACCGAACCCCCAACTGCTCCCCGGGTGCCGCAGCATATATGGCTGCCCACTGCTCTGGGTGTGTTTTCACGGTGGTTGTGTGCACTTTGGATGGGTTAAATGCAGAGCACGAATTCTGAGTATAGGTCACCATACTTGGCTGTATGTCACATCACTTTCACTTTCATAATCTTCTACGCAATAACCTACCTAGTTCCTTTGCAAATCCAACTTTTAACCCCACTACCAACATTCAAGAACTAGTTGAACCCATGCAGATCAGACTGACCAAAGTGTATGGAATGACATGAAGAAACAGAACAAACTGAGACAGACTAAATCCAGAAGAACTGTGACAATGTCTCCAAGACACTTGAAGAAAAAACCTTCCTGCAAAGCTACCTGAAAAACTATGTGCAAGTGTACCTCAGACAAAAGCTGTTTTAAACGCAAAGTGTGGTCATACCAAATGTTGATTTTATTTAATTAATAGGTTAATTGATAAATAAAATCTATTTATGGCATTATTTCTGAAAGCATCCTCATTTTACAGCATTTTTATACAATTGCCAGTACTGTAGCTTTGCATGTAGGTTTCTTGAAGCATCTTGGAGACGTTGCCACAGTTCTTCTGGATTTAGTCTGTCTCAGTTTGCTGTGTTTCTTCATGTCATTCCAGACAGACTGGATGATGATGAGATCAGATCTCTGTGTGGAGCACTGGCTGTTGTCAGACTCCTTGTGCAAACAAAAATCTCACTGGATTATTACAATTAATGGCAAAAATAATGTTTGGAAATGTAAACTGATATTTCCAACTGACATGCTACAGAAAAAGATAGAAATAACTGACTTAAAAACTTAATTTTTTTTTTTATTTTGGTGAAAATTCTAGTGGCCTAAGACTTTTGCACAGTACTGTATGTGCTGCAGATTTTACATATATGTAATCATATTTAGTATTTCCACATCTAGGTGGATTTTTTTTTTTAGGTTAAACTACTGTCTGTTCAAAATAAGTGAAAAGAAACCAAGCATAGTAGATTTGTTGTTGGGTTTTTTCCTGTTGTACCGAAATCGTATCGAACCGTGACATCTGTGTACCGTTCCACCCCAGTTAGATGATAAAATGGTGATATGAATGGCAGCCAAAAAAAAAAAAAAAAAAACGTAAAATTAAAGTAAAATCTCCTTATTTAAATAAGCTGATAAACACTGTTATTTCACAGGTATTTCCTGAATTTTCATGATCAAACACCTTCACTGAAAAACAAAAGACAAAAAAAAAAAAAAAAAATCAGTCAAATGACTGGTAACACAGGGTGTCAAACAAAAACCTTAAAATTAAAGTAAAATCTCCTTATTTAAACAAGCTGACAACACTGTTAATTTACAGGCATTTGCTAAACTATTACAATCAAACACCTTCACTTTAAAATTAACTAACTGACTAATTAATTAATTAAACGTCACATCACTGGCAGCAACAGAATATGAAACACTTACAGATCTCTCTACAGATCTCTCTCGAGACATCTTCACTTATTACAAACCAGTCTGACTTGATTTCTTTCATACAAAATTTCTTACTGAGAATTAAAAGAGGTTTAGATGTTAAGGTTTTATTGAAAATAATAAAGTTTGAAGTCACCATTGTGGAAATAAGTGCTTTAGTTGGGCTTCTGACCCTTGATTTTATAATATCAGCTCTTCTCTGGCTGCATAACTGTGTGTTTCTAAAGCACACAGTTTTTTTTTTTTTATAGCAACAATTGCTAGCGAAAAATCTGATCAGATAAATTTGGTTACTTATTTATGATGAGTTAGTCATCATATAGTAGCCTGATCACATCATGAGTATTGTCTTTGAATATATTAGCTTTTAAAGTTGCTTTTTTTTTTTTTTTTTTTTTTTTTTACAGCAGTCTTGTGATGTTATGACAGACAGGGATTCACTTTTTTTTTAAATAATTATATAGAAAGTGCCTTGAATGGAGGCTTTTTGACTCACACAAACATCAAGAATCAGCACATGAATCTCAACAATTGTGACAATCAACAAAAAAGCTTGTTTTGTGATGATCAGAGCTGATCTGAATATTTTGTCGATTTGTCACCATTGTTGAGGTTCATATGCATATTCTTGATGTCTGTGACTCTACATGTAAATAATTTATTCAAAATGACTTACAGTAAAATTCTAAGACTATAACAAAATGAAATTAATAAATGTAACATGCTCGGATATTAGACGTCTCTGATGAGGTTAGTGAATAAGGCCACTATACGAGGACAAGATCATCATCAGTATGTAAGCAACTTCTCACAATTTTTCTCGCAGGTTTTGCCATAACAAATGTGCTTTCGAAGCGCACAGTTACAGCAGCCAGAGAAAAATTACTGTTGAAAAGTGAAGGGACAGAAGTCCAACAAAAACACGTATCTCCTCAATGGTGACTTCAAACTTTATTAATTTCAATAAAACATCATCATCTAAACCTTTATTAATTCTCAATAAGAATTTTTGTATGAAATATAATAAGTCAGACTTGTTTGTAATAAGTGAATATGCTAAGATCTAGAGAGATATGTTAGTGTTTCATGTTCTGTTGGGATTTAAAGGGTTTCTGTTGTCTGTGTTTTGTGGGTCACCATTGTGCTGAAGAGTAGAGTGTGTGCTTCAGTCCAGGAGAAGACCAAAAAACATTGATGTTATGCTACATGTTACTGTATTTAAAGGCAGTAACTGTGGAGTTGCTGATGCAGTGATAGTTATTAGTTTTTGCAAGTATGCTGTTGTTAGCTGATAGTTAACTGCAAAAAAATTAAGTTTCACAGAGAATGTTTCGCAATGATAATCCAGAATATACCTATAAAGTAACAGTTAAAAAAAAAAAAAAACATTTAAGAAAAAATAGGATGTTTACAGTTTTTGTTTAGCAGCTGCTTCTGCCAGTCATTGACCATTTTTTTTTTATTTTTTTTTTAATGTTATTTAACCATTATTTCCATTAATGGTAAATGTTTGACACCCTGTGCTGCCACGCATTTCACTGTTATTTATTTATTTTACAGTGCACTATATATCAGTGCTATTTTAATATTTTAATGACATACAATTATAGTTTTATTAATATTTAGTTTTTTTTATTTATTAATATTTAGTAAATATTTAATATTTAACATTTTCTGTTTTCATTTTTAGTTAGTATTAGTTTTCATACTAGCTGAAATAAAATAAGTTAGCCTTTTATAAATATAATATAATATAATATAATATAATATAATATAATATAATATAATATATCATTGACATGCTGTTATACTTAATATTTTGAATCGGGTGTTTTTTCTATTTTAGTTTTAATTGTAAATCATTTTAAAATTAAAGTTTTTATAATTTTGTTATGTTTTGTTTCCATTTTAAAATTATTTTTTTATGTCTATATATAGTTTTTATTTTAGTTTTAGTTTTAGTTGTTTAGTACATCTAAAATTAAGCAAAATTTAAGTTAAACTAAATGAAAATGATAAATGTTGCCTTAGCAACTCGCTGAAATAAAATTATTGTACTTTTTTCCATAAAAAGTTTGCTTGTTTATAGTTAAGTTTTTTAATGATTTTATGGTTAGTTAACTATACTAACCAATATAATATAATATAATATAATATAATATAATATAATATAATATAATATAATATAATAATAAAAAATACATTATATTTGCCCCTGTTTCTATTACAATGAAAAGTACTGTCTTGGTGTAACCCTTATTCCCAGAAGAAGGAAACGGAGACGTCACGTCCCAATTCGTCGGTTTGTTTCGATGTGATGTCGAACAAGACTGACTGAATGGGAATGATAGATAAATAGTAATTTTTGGGAAGAGAGACGGGAGAAGGGAATTGGTACATAACGTAGGTTTGTTACTGCTGTGACACGGCTCCAGCCACAGAAGGTGCTAACTGTCACTTTTTCTGTTTTTCTCTCTGAAGTGGACTGGACAGTTCATCCTGCTTCCAGGTGGTGTCTCTGATGAAGGCTCTTGCTCAGGGTGGTCGATCTGTCATATGCACAATTCACCAGCCCAGCGCTAAAGTGTCTGAACTCTTCGATAAGGTGATCATTATTTTATATTCATACTTGAATATTTTTAAATGTCTGCTGTTATGCGAAATGCTGTCTATTACTCCTCATTCTTTTTTTTTCCAGCTTTATGTCCTCAGTCAAGGCCAGTGTATTTACAGAAGAAGAGTATCGAGCTTAATCCCTTATCTCAGAGAACTGGGACTCAACTGTCCCACCTATCACAACCCCGCAGACTTCAGTAAGAAAATAACGCTCTCAGTACACAGTAGTCCAACATTAACACACACACACACACACATGAGCACACACAAAAAAAATAAATAAATAAATAAAAAAATCAGGAATTGCAGGAGTTTTGCTTTCAGAAGTTGAAGAAAATCCAATTGGAAATTACTGAAATAAATTATTATTAGTATTAGTATTAGTATTACTGTTGTTCCCTTGAAAGTTTTGAGTCAGTAAGATTTTTTAATGTTTTTGAAAAAAAGTCTCTTATGTTCACTAAGGCTGCATTTATTTGAGTGCAATAAAAAAACAGTAGGCTAATGTGAAAATGTATTACAATTTTAAATAACTGTTTTCCATTGTAATATATTTAAAAATATAATTTATTGCTGTGATCAAAGTTGAATTTTCAGCATCATTCAGCGTCTTCAGTGTCACGATCCTTCAGAAATTATTCAAATATGATGATTTGCTCCTCAAGAAACATTGCTTATTTATTATCAACGTTTAAAAACCGTTGTGCTGCAAGTTTTACCAGTTCACTCACTACCGACAGATGCAAAATGTTATTTTTGGATGCTATCTATATGTAAATTATTAATATAGTGAGAGTAATAGGGAGAATAAAAATAATACACATCTATATTCTCAGTACAAGTGTCTTTTTGAGCTGCTCAGCAGAGTCTGAGAGTGTTTTTATTCATTTCTTCAGTAATGGAGGTGGCCTCTGGTGAATATGGCGACTAGACGGCTCGGCTGGTGAAGGCTGTTCAAGAGTGCAAGTGTGAGAAAGACTACAAAAGTGAAATGAATGGTAACGGGGTCCATAATCCCTTCCTGTGGCACAGACCTTCCGATGAGGTATGTAAATACATAAAGCCTTCATGTAGCATGATGCAGTGGGTGTTATGTCATATGGGATCTGTAGTATCTCTATACAACACTTTTTTTTAGGAAAAATTGCAGTGCAAAAATTGTTCAAAAGTGCAAAAATTAACTTTAGGGGTACAACAGCTTTTCACTGGGGAAGTACCTTCAAACAGACAACTTTGTACCTTTTTTATTCCAAAACAGTTCATAAAAGTACCAAAAGATTACATATTGCTACCTTATGGATACATATTACTAGTCTGAGGTACTAACAGGGGCGGACTTAACCAATAAGTGAGGTTAGGGCCCTGGGGAATCAGGGGGCCCCGTCTGATATTGGCAAAACATGTTTGGCAAACGCTCCACAGTGTATTTGTGTTATGGAGAGCATCAGATGTTCACTCAGTTTTTGTCAGCTGCTGAGTTCTGCAAGCTCGCGAATCCTCTTATTATAACAGCGCGTAGATACGATGTAAATAATAGATTCATTGTGAGGAGAGCTTATTAACGGAACGTCGTGAGATCGCAAAGATTTGAAGTGAGTGACAGCTTTTAGAGCGCTCTTTGCACACATTCTAAGCTGTATAATACTGTCTGACCGTCTCAGAACGGATAAATTAAAGGGTTACTCCACCCCAAAATGAAAATTTTATCATTAATCACTTATCCCCATGTCGTTCCAAACCCGTAAAAGCTTCGTTCATCTTCGGAACACAATTTAAGATATTTTGAATGAAAACCGGGAGGTTTGTGACTGTCCCATTGACTGCCAAGTAAATAACACTGTCAAGGCCCAGAAAAGGATGAAAGACGTCGTCAGAATACTCCATCTGCCATCAGTGGTTCACTCTGAAATTAATGAAGTGACGAGAACACTTGTTCTGTGCAAAGAAAACATAAACAATGACTTTATTCAACAATTTGTCTCCTCTGCGCTGTTTTCATTCAAATCAAAGCGTAGAAAACGTATCCTTGTGGTGTGGCTGACACAGAACAGTGTATGCCGTTTGCGTCCAGCGGATATTCTCCAAAATGATATATAACGTCTTCTTTTGTGATCCGAAACAAATTAGGTAATGTGGCTTTAGAACAGCATCAGGTTGACTAATTATTTACTTAAGTTATGAAGGGGTAAATAAACTAGTTATAGCTAGGCGTAAAAGAGCATATAGTTATTGTGTTGGGGCCCCAAACTCGAAATTTGCTTAGGGCCCCAATTCACTAAGTCCGCCCCCGGGTACTAATATGCATCCTTTAGGGGTAAAGAAGGTGCAAAGGTGTTCTTTTGAAGGTACTGCCCCAGTAACAAGCTGTACCCCAAAATGTACAATTTCTGTACTTTTTTTTTTTTTTTTTAATAAATGCAATAATTTAACCTGTTTTCTTTAGGACTCTTCATCCTCAGAGGGTTGCCATAGTTTTTTCTGCCAGCTGCCTGACGCAGTTTTGCATCCTTTTCAAGAGAACTTTTCTCAGCATCATGAGAGACTCGGTAAGCAGCACTGTCACCCTGTGGGGAAGTTTAGTAACACACGCAGCAGAGCCAAATATGCCATAGAGATCATCAGCTGTTATACAACAAAAACAGAAGTTAAACTTATCCTGTAATAATATAATGATCCTAATTACTTTTCAATATTAGCAGCGAGGTAATTGATTTAAATTTTGTGACTTTTTACTGAAATTTACTGAATTGTTATTCAAAGATATTTCTTCTTTTTTTCTTTTAATGTTTAGTGTTTTCCGCCATGGTTAGTAAAAGGATTATTAAATATAATTAATTATGCATAAATGGATAACAGATTGCCATTTCATTTACATCATCCAATGTTTTTGGAAATGCCTCGTATTGTGTGCATGAATATGAAAAACTTATATATATATTAAATTATTTATATATATTAAAAATTTAAAAACCTATGTACTTATATATATATATATATATATATATATATATATATATATATATATATATATATATATATATATATATATTATATAAATGCACACGGTATATTGAAACTGATATGTATTGAATATGATATATTAGAAAATACACATATAGCACATAACAGCAGAATTTCATTCTATTTAAATTTAACTTAAATTCAAATTAGAATGAAAATAAATGCATCCTGTTTGCTCTCTAAATTCATATTGTTTTGAAAGTGAGTAACTGAGCTGCAATTCAGAAGCTATTCTCAATTCAGTACTGGTTGACACATGAAAGTGGGTATATAAGTAAAAACAGAAGGAACATAGGTTTGATTTGAACATGGTTTTTCTTCGTTTAGGTGTTGACTCATTTGCGCATCATGTCTCATCTTGGGATTGGAATTCTAATTGGTCTTTTATACCTGGGCATTGGCAACGAGGCCAAGAAGGTCCTTAGCAATTCTAGGTTCCTGTTCTTCTCAATGTTGTTCCTCATGTTCGCAGCTTTGATGCCCACCGTCCTCACATTTGAGTCTGTACAATTAGTGTACAAATGTCCATTATATTCTTTATGATGCACACTTTCACTAACTTGATAATAACATGCTATCCTTGCTCATCTGTTCTTTCTGATTGTTATTATAGTTCCTCTTGAGATGGGCGTCTTTCTGAGAGAACATCTGAATTACTGGTACAGCCTAAAGGCATACTACTTGGCCAAAACAATGGCGGACATCCTGTTTCAGGTAACATGGAACAAAAGAAAACGTATGGTTTCCTCCTGAAAAGTTGCATGTTTGGTTGTTGTGCTCAACAAGATTTACAAAGTGGATAAGAGTTTCCTCAGAGTACAGAAACATAACAGGTTAAAAATAGAACAAAAATCAGAAAAGATGACTCAGGAAACCTCAGGAAACGTTCATTATAGCTTAGATTCAGTATTGAGTTGTGATAGATACTGTATACGCCCAATTCATTCTTCTGGATTTTTTTTTTTTTTTTTTTTTAAATTAGGAACAGCAATTACCTTTAATATGTATCATCTGAAATAAATTGTACTTTAATTATTTATACCTGAAGACAACAGGAAATAAAAATGATTGACCAGCAATATTAGAGCATGTTATGTGCCCTTGTGAGGAGGGGGGATAGTTTTAAAAAATAGTATTTAATATGGAAATAATATACTTTAAAAGAAAATACTTAAGTGCAACCTGAATGTAATGTTTTCAGATACTTAAACACATGTTATTTGCCATGTATTAAATGTATAGTTTAAAAGAAAATACTTAAGTGCAAACTGAATGTAATGTTTTCAGATACTTAAACACGTTATTTGCCATGTATTAAATGTATAGTTTAAGACCCCCCCCCCATCTCCTGGGCATTCTTTGGCTCACTCTAATTGGACAATGTGTTGCTCTATAACAAGACTCGAAGACCAGGATATTTAAATGAAAATTCATAATTATCTAATAACAGAGCCTAATGCACTAATTAATATATTTAGAATAAAAAAAAAAAACATGCAGGACAGTTCAGTCATTTTTTATTATGTGACCTAAAATATTAGAAAATATTATTATTAAAATATTACATTAGTGTGCAGTTCAGTCATTTGTATTATTAGGTGCCCTAAAATGTTAAAATATTATATTTGTTTTTATTATAAAAATAGTTTTCATCAAATTTCCTGTTAAGTGTGGTAGTTCAGTCATTTATAGTATTATGTGCCTTAAAATGTTAAAATATATTATTACTTTTATTATAAAAATATTTTTCATCAAAACTACTGTCAGATGTGCCAATATATCATTTTTATTATGTGCCCTAAAATATTATTTTTATTATATAAAATTTATTGTAAAATATTTAGCATTAAAATTACTGTCAAGTGTGCCAGTTCAGTCATTTATATTATTATGTGCAATAAAATGTTAAAATATTATATTGTTTATTATATACTTTATTTATTTATTTATTTATTAAGTATTTGGACCATTGTGCAGTTCTTAAATATTTTTGCTGATGATTATTATTGGTAAATGCAAAACAAACTTGTTCTTGTCCTACACACTTAAGACTCCAGTACATCTTTATATGTAATTTCATAATTACTTCTATTTTCTTTGAATTATGTTTAAAGTGTACTGATGAATGTACTGACAAGCATTAATGGTAACCAAAAATGTAAAAATGTAATCTGTATTAAAACTTGTATTTGAATATATTTATAATTACACATTTGTAATGATGAACTTTCAATTTAGTACATTTAAAATGTATTATCTTTAAAAGTACTATAAACAAACAAAAAACACTGCAGTTAAAATCATAATCAAATAATTTACATGTTCTTTAATATGTCAATCTACACAAAAAGTGCACTTCTTAAAAACATTACAACATAATATTAAAATACAGTTACAAAGTGTGCTTTTTAATGTGTGATCAAGTGTGTTAAGAGACAGTCATGAAAGTGACTTAGTAGCCTTTTATTGTATTAATACGATATTATCTGCAAGTGTAGTTTTAACAATATACTTTTAAGATTTGAAGTACACTGCAAGTGCATATTATAGCAATTAAGTTAAAGTCTTTATCACAAGGGTGTTTAACTCCTTTACAATGCAGTCAAATCCTGATGGATAATATAACAGTATTTCCTGAACAAGAATTCTACTTTGCTTAGAAAACACATCTCATTACAGAAATGAAATATGCAACAAATGTGATTTATGTTGTCTTTAAATACATAAGGTAGCCTATAATGTACAGTGAAGAAGAGGTTTATCATAATGATTAATTTCCAAATAAGTAAATAAATGATCTAAATTTAAATTATTTTATTATGCAAGGAGAAAGAGGCTGTAGGATGATATGAAAGAAATTAAACTATGTAGAAACCATGTAGGAGATGCACTTAGTGGTTAAAATAATAAATATCTGACAATATAAAACACAATGCTGCGTTTGACCAATCAGAATCAAGTATTCCAGAGACCTGTATAATACAACAAAACACGATACCAGTATGTCTTAAGTGGTCTTCTTCTAAACCCTTTCAGATATGGTTTTGAAGGAGTCATTCTGTCCATCTACGGTCTTGACCGTGAAGACCTGCACTGCGACAAAGATGAGACATGCCACTTCCAGAAGTCAGAAGCCATTTTGAAGGAGCTGGATGTTGAGGATGCAAAGCTGTACCTGGACTTCATTGTGCTGGGCATCTTCTTTGTGTCGCTCCGTCTGATCGCTTACTTCGTCCTGCGATACAAGATCAGTGCTGAGAGGTAGACTTGTGGAAGACCTGATGGACTGTCGAGACTTTCCTGCTGAGAAAGCCAAAGCAGAGAGGGTTTGTTCCCTCCAAACTGACCTTCGCCATGTTTTCCCACACTGGACAGAAACCTGGGCTCAACTTGAAGTCACAGCATGTAGATGCCCAGCTTTTGCGTGCTTTTATAAGAAAACAAAGAGCTTAGAACGCAACAGTTTTGGGGCTCAACCAAACGTCTGCACGGATAGAGAGAGAGACATGGCCTCGCTGAAGAAAACAGATCTACCATCCATTGCAGTGGTGGGAGATCAGAGTTCTGGAAAGAGCTCTGTTTTGGAGGCACTCTCTGGGGTGGATTTACCTCGAGGAAGTGGTGAGACTCTGAAGTTCCTTTTATTTTACCACTTTGTGACTAAATCAGAATTAAAAAAAATAGCATTTATTGCAGTTGTGCAACATTGTGCAATGTTCAAAACATATTTAGTTTCAACCTTCATATTGTAACCGTTACCCTTATCTTTTAAAGAAAGAGCTGCTACAAAATATTTTGAGGGAGGGGACCACCAAGCACTCTTATATGTACCTTAAATAATATTGAATTAAGATAGAAGCTTTAAGGAAATTGCACAAAATCCAAATAAACACACAGATGGGATTTACAAAATTATTATTGAAAAGTAAAGGCTCAAAAACTTCAAAGCATCAAAGCAAACAACATAACAAAAGGTGTGAATTATGGATGAAAAAGAAACCTGTGCATTGTCCAGTGAGAAACACAAATGTTCTTGGTTGATGTCTATTGTACTTATCGTTGATGATGATGATGATGATGAAGATACAAAGTTCAATGAGCATCCAATGGTTGTCCAAACAAATCACCAACCACCATGTGCTCCCAAAACTCTTCAGTCCTTGAGTGAATAATCCCAAACAGTCCATGATAGGATGTGAAGAAGTCGTCTTAGCATTGGAATGCTTCACACAATGAGCATATCAGTGTATGAAAACTACAAATATAAAAGAGTCATTCTAGAATACACTATTCAAACTGAGTGTTAGCATGCTAACAAACACATTCAACATAAAACAAACATAAGAAACAAATTACAAATCATATATAACGTCAACTGAATGAAAAAAAAAAAAAACAAGAACAAACCACAGATACACACTTACATTGACTGAGCTTGAAACACAAATTTTTCTCAATCTGAGTCTGTATTCACAAAACATTTTATCTTACCACTAAGAGTTCTCCTAAATAGCAGTAAACAGTTTTTAGCTAAGAGTTTTCTCTTAAAACCTATTCATAAAGCTGCTGAGACAAAAGTTTACTAAGGAACAGAGAGAAGTCTTAAGCTAAGAGTAAGTGTGGGGGTTGACCTCGTTGCTATGGATAATATCAGCATGCTTACTATGCACACAATGATTGGCTGATAGTCTCTGTCAGAGATTTATTCATAGAAACATTGTAGAGTGTGACATTATGATGTCATATTCATGTTTAAAAATAAAAATGTAGCCACATTCAAATAAATTTTAAAATGCAGGCTGTGTCACTAATTAAACAAGTATATGTTCAGCTAATTGTCAGCCTCTTACATGTGTGCTTCTCGCTACACGCTAATACACACAATACTCATAGTCACACAATGCTGATGTTGTTAACATTAATAATTTGAGAATAAAGTATAACAATAATAATTTGCACGGTTTGATGTGATATGAGCTAACCGATTGTTAGATTTAATTACCATTGGTAACGCAATTTATTGCAATGCTTTTTTCCTCAGTTGGTCAGAACAAACGTGGCAGACTTGTTACTTACTTGTTCAGATGGCAATATCCGGTGAAAATTCTTATTTGGGTCATATATTTCAAGATGTAGGATAGAATCTGTGATTCCTAAGTACAGTATCCACACTGGTGCGTTGACTCACAGACTGACACACATACTCCTCAAAACATTAGATTCATCCGCCTGGAGCCGCGCCGATGCACAGCCCCACGCACGGAAGATAATTCCGCACAGAGCTGCAATTCCAGGTTTTCAAACAGAGATGGCGACAAAGAGGCAAAACTTACGGACTGCAGATTTAAGTAAGAGGAGGAGAGCAGCTTAGAGCCCCTCGAGGACTGTAGTAGAACTGCAACCTACTATAAATCCATAGTAATAGAACTATGGGCTGTACCAAAATATATTTTGCTGTGGGTCTGGCTCCTGAGATGGCCAGAGTCTGGTCTCTTAACTCAGGTTGTTGAGACTATCCTTAAAGCTACAGCTCTCTCTAAGAGAAAACTTTATGCCCTGAAATTGCATCTATTTGAGGCGTGGTGTTCACAACATCAAGTTGACTCACTGCCCAGTTGGATCAGTGATGGATTTTCTGGAGAAGCACATTTCTGCTGGTATCCCCTGCAACTATCAAAGTGTATGTGGCTGCGATTTCAAATTGCCACAATCTCGTCAATGGAGCCTCAGTGGGTATCCCCTTGTGTCTCATTTTCTCTGTGGTGTCAAATGGCCTGTCTGCAGGCTGCGGGTTCCTTCTTGGCTTCTTTCCCTAGTTCTTGAAGGATAATCTGGGGCTCTGTCTGAGCTGTTACAGACAGTAGCAGAAACATTTCTAACTGTGAAAGTTGCTCTGTTATTGGCTCTAACATCACTTATAAGAGAGTCTGAGATCTGCAGGCTTTAACAGCTGTCTCCTCTCATTTAGAATTTAACTGGTAAAGGTGATTCTATACCCCAGGCCAAGTCATGTTCCTAAGGTGCCATCCTTGGTTGTCCATCTGGTCATCCTTCAAGCATTATTCCCTCCTCCATTTGACTTACTAGAGCAGGGGCTTCATTTATAACCGCTGCGTACGCACAAAACCTGCCCTGAAAGAGGCCTATGCCACTTCCTACGCAAAAGGTGGGATTTATAAAAACAAACTTGACGGGAAAGTTTGCGCACCTGCACGCAAACTCTGACCCATGCGTTCAAACTCTTTTTCATGGAGTGAGAAAATTAATGAAGAAACAACGATTTTAAACTCTGTTTTCATGTTGATATACCAACACTGATATACACATTTACATTAAATATTCCACTCTCATTAATATAGATAAGGACTGAAATTACATAAAGTCATTATGCAGAAATTTAAATTAAGTTTGAATTTAGACATATTTAGACGCTTGATAATTTTTCATGTTTTAATGACAGGGAGGAGTGGGGTGCACAATTCATCTTTAAACTAAACTGCAGATATCCTGTTATGAAAAAATATTTTCAGCGAGAACAGTGATCAATAATGTGCACTTACTTCGATATTATGGCGGACATTGCTGGATTCGGTGGTCGAATGTTAGCTTACGGTACAACCGCAGCTGCATGGAGGTGTTAATGTCATGTGAAGTCATCTCTACAAAAATACCACTGTATTTGAAGGATACAACTTGAAGAAAACTTTAAGATTTGAACGTTTCCTTTTTAAAATACTTTTGTCAGTGATGCGCCAAGTCAGACAATTGTATTTACACTGCAATAAATATAGGGCTATTTGTTTCCAGTAAAAATAGCTAAAATTTTCACCTTATCAGCAAAACTGGATAAATTTAATTTGAATTGAATTGTTTAAAACAATTAAAATACTATTTGGCCAGTGGAAAAGAATGAGATATATTTATCTGAGAAATATTTTAAACAGTTATGTTTTTTATGGATATTTTAATATATTTTTTTCTAAAACATAAGGATAATGGATGATTTTTTTTTTCAGTAAAAATGAATGTATGGCACAAATGGCATTTATAATCCGTATCTCATATTCTTGAATGTCTTGTAGGCCTACCTTTGACGGTGTTACATGGTGTCACGTGGATGGGAATATGCATGGAAATGATATGCAGATGAGGTTATGCATAGTAAAACTAGGCATTGTAAGCTCCATATATGGTGATTTCGGGGAAGAGTCGGGGTGGAGATGCACGTACACACAATCTTTCACTGACTGGGATTTATAAAGTGATTTTTGCACAGGTTTGGGCATACGCATGGTTTTATAAATCTGAAAACCTTTGTGCGTACGCAAAATCCAGCTTTTGTGCATAGGTACAGCTTTTGTGCATGTGTACATTTAGGATTAAATCTACGGAGAGTTTTATAAATGAGACTCCAGGAGAGGCTTCATTGTCTATGTCCAGTCATATCAATCATATTCCATAGATCACAGATGGTAGAACTCATCCTGTTTGTTTTCCCTAGTTTTAAAAGTATTTAGATTATTACACTATAGTACAATTCATTTATTTGAAGGGGTCTGTGTTCTTGTGGTGTTCTAGTAAAATATTAATCTATGTGTAAGTTGTGTGTGAATTGGCGCATTTGTACAGAGAAAAAACTTTATGCTTTTATGTTTTTAAGGTATTGTCACTCGATGTCCTCTTGAGCTGAAATTGCGGAAACTCAAAAAAGAACCATGGTCAGGGACCATTTCTTACCGTGGTCACAAAGAGACCTTTCATGACCCCTTAATGGTGGATACCCTTGTTAGAAAAGGTCAGTATGAAAAAAAAAAAAAAAAAAAAAGAAAAAAAAAAAAAAATATATATATATATATATATATATATATATATATATATATATATATATATATATATATACATATTAAGGTGGAATTAAGGTGGAATCCGTTAGTTGGGCATAAGCAGATCATACAAAACTCTACAAAAAAAAAAAAAAAGAGAACTCATGCAAACTCATTCAAATTAAAGGGATATTTCACCCCAAAATGAAAATTCTGTCATCATTCACTCACCCTCAAGTAGCTCCAAACCTGTATGAATTTCTTTGTTCTGCCGAACACAAAGGAAGATATTTTGAAGAAAGTTTGTAACCAGGCTGTTTTGGGGCACCATTTAAGTCCATAGTAGGAAAAAAAAAATACTATGGAAGTCAATGGTGCCCCAGAACTGCTCTGTTTCCCACATTCTTCAGAATATCTTCCTTTGTGTTCAGCAGAACAAAGACATTCATACAGGTTTGGAACTACTTGAGGGTGAGTAAATGATGACAGAATTTTCATTTTTGGGTGAACTATCCCTTTAACCAACACCAACCACTTGTATCCGACAAGGCTGTGCAAAATTCAAGATTTGATTCCCTTTCTATTAATGAGTATGAATTAAATTAGCTATGCTCAATAGGCTTGTTGTACTGGGATTTGAATTGGAATAGATTTATTCCCTATTCAGTTGTGAACGTCACACAGCCCTGGAGTCCAGAGGTGGATTTCACAAGATTTGAATTTACAAATACCAAAACTATACTCCTGTGTATGTCTGTTGACAAATTTGCATGTAAATTAAACAGCACAAAATGAGCTTGCTGGAAATACGGTTGGAATCAGTGATGAACACATTACTTTGGAAATTTCATCTCCTGATGTTTGTGACCTCACTCTGATCGATCTACCTGGTATAACCCGTGTACCTGTGCAAGATCAACCTGATGATATTGGAGATCAGGTGAGTGTTTATATTGTTTCCTCAATCAACTGCTGTAAAAACCAAGTTTGTATACACAGTGCCTTCACTGCGTGATCAGTAGCTATTACACTATTATCTGTTAAACTGCAGCTTAAAAACAAAAAACAAAACAAAAAACAAACAAACATATTTTTGACCTATTGCCTCTTTGACAGATAACATTCAATTTCAAATCTATAAAAATCCATGATGAACACTTGCTCTTCATGTTTTAGGTAGTCAATATTTAGCTGACTGGTGTGATTTAAAGTCAACATGAACTCAGAATTGAGTATATTTATTTAGTGTCTTGGGTTCAGTGGTGTTTCATATTGATCTAAAGATTCTCTCCTTTGTAATCAGAGAATATGTCTTTTTTTTAGATTAAAAACTTGATACTGAAATATATTTCCAAAAGTGAAACCATCATTTTAGTTGTTGTGCCCTGCAATGTTGACATAAGCACAACAGAAGCACTTAGAATGGCGCAACATGTAGACCCCGAGGGACACAGAACTCTTGGTTTGCAAACT
This sequence comes from Spinibarbus caldwelli, assembly GCA_039654775.1. Lineage (NCBI taxonomy): Eukaryota > Metazoa > Chordata > Actinopteri > Cypriniformes > Cyprinidae > Spinibarbus > Spinibarbus caldwelli. The sequence continues at coordinate 26,746,762 of CM077252.1, read as the reverse complement.
TCTTGTATTTCTATAACATATTTTTGTCACTTTATGATTCTTGCTATTCTTTCGATAAAACTTTTTTTTTTTTTTTTTTTTTTTTTTTAATGCTTGGGATAGCAATTCTCACAAAACCAGATCTCATTGACAAAGGAGCAGAGACTGATGTTTTGAAAATTGTCCAGGGCAAAGTCATTCCTCTCAGCAAGGGCTACATTATTGTGCGATGTCGCGGTCAGAGTGACATCAATAACAAAATCCCTCTTGATAAAGCCATAAACATGGAAATGGAATTCTTTAAAGACCACCGATATTTCAGGTAATTAATTAATGACTTAAAATACCTTAACTGAAAACTGATGAATGGTTTGTTTCAAACAACTTGTTTACAAAAAAAAAAAAAAAATGTATTTAGTGTTTTTTTTTTGTTTTGTTTTTGTTTTTTTTTTTTGTTTTTTTCTTGACAGCTCTCTATTGAATGATGATAAAGCATCTACTCAGTGCCTGGCAAGGAAATTAACCAAAGAACTGGTTGATCATATCAAGGCAAGCACTAAATGATGACAGGGATTATTTTAGCCCTTCTATTAATTTTTGTTTTATTTTATTGATTGATTGATTGATTGATTGATTGAAGTGCCACTCTGTTGTTACTCATTGGAGTGTGGGATGTATTATGTATGTATATGGTGCAATTAGCCAGCTGATTCATCCAAATATGTTTTCTTATTGACACAGAAATCGCTACCACACGTAATTGAGCAGATTAATACTCGAATACTTCATGTGAGAGAAGAGCTTAAAAAGTATGATCAGGGTCCACCTCTGGAAGAAGAAAAGATGGGACCTTTTCTCAGTAAGGTAAGAGCTCTGATAAAACACATTAACTCTATCTGTCTATCTATCTATCCTTGAAATTGCATTTGTTTTTATTTAATACTGATAGATTGACTGATTGATCGAGATTGTTTTCCTATATAGATAATAATAGAGTTCAGCGATCAAATCAATGAACTGAGTAGAACAGGACATTCAAAAGACAGAAACATTCATGCACTCCTACGTCCTGTGTTCAAGAAATGGGACAGCCACCTGAGAGACACTAAAGAATCATGTGAGTCAAGATATGTTAAAACTATTGATTCCTTTTTAGGACTGTACCAGGATCCCTAAAACTGACTTTCTCTTATCTTTATTACACATTTAGTCGATGCAAAAGTGAAGGAAATGATAGACAAGTATAATGAGATGCATCGTGGCAGAGAATTGCTAACGTTCAGTGAGTTCAGTGAATTTGAATATGTTATCCAAGACCATGTGGCAGCCCTTCAAGAGCCAGCTATGCAAACACTGAAATATGTACGAGGTACAGTGTGTATTTTCAAAATGTACCGTTAAACATTTTTGGCAATAAAGATATTTTCTTTGCTTGTCATTTTATTTTATTTTTTTTATTTCTCTAGAGATTATTCAAAATAAGTTCAGGGAAGTATGTGATTTATGTTTTGTTCAGTACCCATCACTGAAATGCAATGTCTCTGTAAGTAAAACCTTTACATTATTATTATTATTATTATTATTATCATTATTATTATTTTGTACATATATTATGTTGTACTCCTCAGAAAAAGATTGATGAGATTCAATCAAAACAAGAGGCCAAAGTGGAGAAAAGAATCAAGGAGTTTATTGATATGGAGCATCTGATTTTCACACAGGACAAGGTATTGCAAAAGAAACTTGATGAATCTGACATCCATCAGATGACTGATCTAGAACGTTATGAGAACCTTCGTGAAGATGACATGGTTTTAAATTCCAAAGGCAGTGCATTGTTGGATACGAGAAATCTAGTACCAGAAAAACTGTCTCTTTATTATGAGGTGGGTTACAACTCATGTTATGAAATGTCTTAATTTATTGACAGTGACAGTAAATTCATAATCATTCATTTATACACCGTAAAAATGTTAATTTACATACATAATTATTCTTACAAGACTGTTATGTACACACTGTTGTAGCATATTTAGCTCAAAAGGGAAATGTATATAAATAATTACAATTAATTACATCGGCTGACAGTAATAACTGTAGCAGAATTAAATTGCCATCAACTGATCTGTTCGTCCAGCGAACATTCAGAGTAAGTTCATATCAACTCTAAGAAAGGATATTTCCGTGGCCACAGAAAATACTTTCCTATTGATGCATTAGAGCATGTAGCGAGGGTCAAAATCGTAAAGAGACATTAATTTGCAAAGCAGAACCAGAAACTCATGTAATTTGTGCACACAACTTTTATTAACTAAACACTAACACACATAACTAATCTAAACAATCAAACATACACTCACGCGTACATACAAAGGGGAGCTAAAGTGGATGAATGAAGCCATTAGAGAAAACAGAGTTATGGAGTCAGTTAAACACCTGAATAAAACCATCAGCGCCATTTATAACGGGGTCTATAACTTATACTAAACCTCTGTTTCGTTTAGTTAAATGTACGATACTTGCATTGCCTTGGTCATTGACGAGTGTCCAGAATGCAGTCTCGGATGAAAGTCTTGATGGTTTCAAGGTTTTGGGCTCGCGATCACGTTCTTCCGGGTTGAAGAGTGATGAATTTCAAAGATGTCCTGACTCGATGGTGATTGGGAGTTTCTTCCCAGGTAGAAAGTGAAAAAGAGCTAAGAAAGAGATCTGCTGGAATCCGAGGATCTTGGATGAATGGAAAGTCATAACTTAAGGGTTGCTGAGGAGCTCACATCCTCTTAGGATCTAAAAGAACCGCAGACTGGGAGGCGGGTCACTGATGTGAGAGCTTTATCTGCTATAGAGGTCACTCTTTTCGGGTGTCAAAGAGCCAATGGTGTCTTGAACTTTTGGAGGGAAAGTTTACGACTCTTTGTCTCCAAGCATGGTAATTTCCATATGTAACTGGATCAGAAGTTGATATACAAACTAGTAAAGATTCTTAGAACACTAATATGTTGCATAGGTATCATTATATAATATACCCTCTCAATTAGATCATCCGAAGAAGAATTGATAGAAACCAAACATGGTATAAGTGAGGTGATATTAACTAGTGATCTATCATAAGCATGCATACAACCGTATACAATACACAAGAACATATACAAGAACAGTAATAATATACACAATGACCTGAAGGATATGTGTGTTCATTCAAAGAAAGGTTTTTCTATGAATTAATTAGAGAAGAGTCCATTTTTATGACATAATGTCTTTCCTAAGGTTCAAAGACGGTGAGAAGGAGAACTGTCAACATGCCATTAGGTCATAAAGTTTATCTGGTCTTGCTGAAATGTCCTGGTTGTCATGGTAACCGGGGGCCTGGAGCCATTCACAGACATACTGGCACCCAGTATGCGTATTGGGTGAGGTGTCTGTGACTATTTGTTAATCTAATGACTAATTGATTTGTTAAATCTAATGAAAAATTTTGTCTGATTGGTCCAAATGCTACACTGTAATATCTAAAGGGGATTTAACTATAAGTAATTCATACGTGCATTTCCTAAAACACTGACTGTATATTTAAGAGTCCCAACCAGCCCTATTCAGCAACACTGACACAACCATCGACTAATGCCAGATGGGTTTTTTGGTGACACTAGTGGCATGGAAATGTAACCTTTAAATAACTGTTGTTGTTGGCATCAGTTCAAGAACCTTTAACATCCATGAAACCTTTTAATTTTAGTTAGGTCCTTTGTAGTGGGGGGGGGGGGGGGGGGGGGGGGGGTTCTTTAAAATGTTCTTCACACTGAGAAAATAACTAAAATGTTCTTTGGGAAATCAAAAAATTATTCTCATATGGCACTGATGCAAAAACTACTTATTGGTGTTACCTGGCACTTTTATGTTTAGGAGTACAATAAGTGAAGATCAACCAGTGTACTGCCACAAGAGGTTCACCTCTTCACCTCAAAAGGTGGCTCAGATAACTTTGTTTTTCAAGTGAATGTTATTTTAATTAATGTCCTGTGTCCTTATAGATTGTCTATCAACGCCTAACGGACTATGTGCCCATGCTACTTATCCTCCTCATGCTAAAGGATGCAGCTAAGACATTGCGACATCAAATGCTGGAAATGAGGAACGGGGCAGATGTGGTCGAACTGCTAAAAGAAGACTCAGTCCAAGGGCGCAGGAGAGCTGATCTAAAGCAGCGTCTGGAATGCCTCACACAAGCTCAAGAACTGATAAACAACAGACGCTGAGACATCTTAATAAACATCAGGGCTGCAGAAATTGGCCACTGGATATACTACAATGATCTTACTTCAGTTTAGAAATTCTAACAATCAGATCATTATAGCAGACAAAGCATAATACATGTTTCGAATCACCCTTAGAGTTGCTGAATGGAAACTGTCGGTCAGCTACAGTCATCACATTGTATTTAAATTACCAAACTGACATAAAATCCATCATTCCTGTAATATCTATCCAATGTGTTATCAAAAAGTGTTGTGAATAAAGATATAAAAGCATGAGAAGTATGAGATTCTATATCAGTTCTGAGTGCATGGTATACTTTCAGTACTGTAAATGATAAGAAAATAAACTCAAAATACAAAGCCGTTTTCACTCCCTCTCTTAGTTTACTTAATTTAATTAACAATAATTATTTTTTGTTAACAATTGTTTATAGACTTTTCTTCTGGGAACAATAGTATAAAACAAAAAGCAGCTGTGCAAATTTAGAACCCACCCCAACCCCTGGTAGACTTCAAAATAATAATAATAATAATAATAAATTAAAAGAAATAAAATAAATAAATTAAATTAATTGATAAATAAATATGAAATAATTTTTTACAAAGATTTTAGAAAAGATTACAACATTAAAAGCTGAATACCATAAATTTACAGTTTTCACATTAGATCCATGTATACGAGAAGTTGAGAGTTCCATCCAGATATAATTAACAATAATTCAACAATGTATATATATATGCTTCACAGAAGAATGTCATCTTTTTAAGTAATGAACATTTCTACCGTCAGTTAGGGGTTGAACGACTTCTGATTTTTTAAAGTCGACATTTATGTGATGAAAGTCGAGTCGAAGTCGACTAGTCGCTGATGACGTCATTAATGAACAATTAAGTGTGGAGCTGTGACACAGTGCTGCCCACATGTAAAGATTACATTCATATGAATGCATTAGTGAGAGCGATTGCGTGTGAATTAATTCTACCTGGCAGCGACTCTCTACTAGTAGTGAAGCTGTGGGATTTAGTTATTAAGAAATATATGCTTAAAGTTTTTTTCTAAGCTATTTTATTGAGAAATCAAAGAACAGTGTTGACAATACATTTCCGCGCTGAATGATTCTGTGCACGAGCGATCTGCGCGTGATGTACGCGCTACTGTCTGAAGCCTATGTGTGTGCGTTACTGAGCAGCAGCGCATTATATTAGAATGGCGATTAACTGACCTGTACTATAAGCTGTTTAAAACGTGCATTCTCCCGTTCAATTTCGAGCATCCAGTAATATAATCACACATGTCTTGTGCAGCGCTTTCAGAGTATGCATTTATTTGTCATTTTAACTGTTTGGAAACGGAGCGTAAATGTGGAAGGCCTTCGGAGATTTCTTATACTGTTGCGCCCTCTATAGGACCAGCGACTAGTCGACGTCAAGCTTAAAGCGTCAAAGCAGAGCATTAAAGTCGACTAGTCGGTTAGTCGGTGCAACCCCTACCGTCAGTTTTCCTGTAGATCAATTAGGCCATCCCTGTTTGAATTCTCATGGAATGCATGAACTGAAACTATGTATACCCTGAATGCAATGTAAGCCTGTCACAAGTATGTCAAATGCAGACATAAGGTAATTAAAATTAATAATTAATTTTAAAATTTAAAGATTATTTTTAAAATTCAAAGAAAGTTTGAATGTATCAGTATTCATCCAAGCATCACTGCCCCTCCTCTACTGCTGCTAGTGTTATGCTCTAGCTCTTGACATCCTAACTTGTGTCCTCAGTAGGGAAAGGCATAGGCAGGCTCTGTATATTTTCAAATATCCATATTAGCCAAACCAATTATTACTACCCGGATTACGCAAGTAGATATAGATAACAGTTCTACTGTGCCGTTAACTGGTGGATTGTGACCCAAAGAAAGAAATCATCTAATTGACCCTTCACAGAGAGCTTGATTGACAGGCAATCTGACCAATCACAATGCCGAATCTGCCATTTTTGTCTGACAAACAAACCAGACCGTAGAGTAGATTTACGCTGGTGGACTTGAACTTGAAAAATGGTGTGTATTGACGTCTTTCCGCAGTTTAAATAATATACCTTCTGATGTTTATTTCATGCTGTAACTAGTAAAGCCGCTTGAACTGAGGCGCTACAGTGATCTGTCATGAAACATTAAAGAGCCACAAAATGGTATTTAGTGTTTGAAATTCTTGAAAAAAAAGACAAAATATGAAATCTGAGTCCTTGTTTCACACCAAAAGTAACCTGCTCTGTCTTGTCTGTCGGTGTCCTCTTTATGCCGCAATGTATTTTTCACCGCGTGAGAACATTATGTGTCGCGTGAGAGCCACAAATAGCAACTACATAGCAACAATAACGAAGGGGGGCGGTTCTTTGCCAGTGTTTGAATTGTGTCAAAGATCTTGGGGGGTCCCTCTAATCCCCACTAAGATAACTAAATAATTAAATAAAAATTCATATAAATATGATTCATATTTTTTTTTGTCTTGTCCTCGTTATCATTGAGAAAACCTAGTTCTAAGATAAAACCTTATTCAATATCAGTTAATTAGGTGTACCAAATAATCACTAGGCAAAGAGGAATTAAATATCTAGCCTAATGTTAGTATAATCTATTAACTACACACATAAACCCATTTGTTTAGAAAAGTACCAGATAAGATATCCTGGAATATTTTAATATGACTGAATTTGTATTTAAAGCGATCACAATTTAATAAAAAAAATTCTAAGTTACTAATTATAATGCTTTTATTTCCACAGTAATTCTAACATTGAGTAAATTATAGAGAAAACGAGCAAAGAACATTCACGTTAAAGAATACTTTCACTGACTTCAGTCTAGCTTGTTTTTAAGCACTCATAATTCCTCTTATAATCAATGAAGCTGTCCATACACTGTGTGATAAACGAATCTCTTACTTTGTATGTACATCTGCACTTTGTTGCTTATGATGAGATAATTCGTGAGTTTCAGTCAGAATTCATACAGCGAGTGTGTGCACTGAAGAAAACTCAGAGGTTTCAGAGATGACTAATCTGAATGCATCTGATTGGCCACTGCATTCCTAAACTCAAGAGAATCATTTGTAATTGGTTATAATACACAACACTGTAAAAACGCGTAAAAAGAAATATGATGTAACCATAGGCGTAGCTTGACATTTGAGCTTGGGGGGCCAAACCAAACTGAGTCGATTTGGTCAGTCAAACTTTTAAATACATTTCAGCATTTCTGTAGTAAACAAACAAATTGACACTGTGTACTATTAAAGTGATTTTACTATGATTACATAGAGCAGCAGTAAGTGTGTGAGGGTGCCACGGCAACCAGATACATTGCACGTGAATTACTTGTAAAGGCAGCACTGTCTATTTTTGTTGCGCTAGCATTAAGCACGTCGAACATTACCCACTGCTTTAAAACAGATATCTGTTGGACATGATTCAAGTTAAATGCACAAAAGCAGGCACACAAATATATTCAGTAACATTAAATCTTACTGAAAATGGCTGATTAAGTAGTTTATATTCTGAAATCTATTTCTTAGTTTTGTTCTGTGTACATTAAATTACATATGGATGTAAATGGTCCTTTTCCTGACATAAATATGAAACACTGAGCTGCTTGTTGTATGTTGTAAAAAATGCTAAATATCCATTCACGCCATGCAATAGGCAAGCATAACATAGGCTACTATCTGCCAAAATGCAGATTCGTCATGCGACATCTTAGGCAAATAAATATTAAATAATAATAATAATAAAATATTACTCCCATAATCCTTGGACTTCCCTGGCTAGCAGAGATGTAAAGTACTTGAGTATATGTAACTAATTACTGTACTTAAGTATCTTTTCGGGTACTTTGTAGTTGTACTGAGTATCAAAGATATTAGCAACTTTTACTCTTTACTCCACTACATTTGAATTGAGTGCTGCAGTTACACATTACATTTTGCATGGCACCTAGCTTTTCTGCATAAGTTTATTTATGCTACAAAAGATGTGATATCGCCAACTACAGGGCACTGAAAGTACTATATCTTGTGCATTTTGCCCTTACTCACCCAAACTTGTCAACAAGGCTACTTTATGTGAATGTGAGTTTCTTAGCCAGTAGTTGTGAATTACAGGTGTTTTATAAATGAGATGAGGACATGACTGCAGCTGGCAATGAGGCCGAAACCAGCACATCCAGTGCAAGAAGACTTTAACTTTTTAATTTTACTTAACTTTACACTGAAGAGACCTTTTTGAAGGATATTGTTTTTTGTTTTTGTTTTTGCAATTTTGAGGTGTTCGGTTTTATTTTGGTTTCAGAAAATAAGCGTGATTGCTTCTTGTTTTTGTTGCGTTTTCTGTGCCTTGTCTTGGACATTTGTCACTTTCTGTCTCCCGTGGTGCTTGTAGTCAGTTTGCATCTTATCTTGTTCAGCTTGTTAGCCTCCTGTATACGGTATATACAGCCCTAGTGTTTCTTTAGTTCTTTGTGAGTTGTTGAATGTAATGGCTGTCTGTTTGCCCGTCATTCTGTTCTTTGTTCCTTTTGATTTTTGGCTTATTGTTTGTTCTAGCTTTTCCATGAAATATCTGCACACAGATCCTTGCCTCTGCCTTTTTTCCCCAGCTTCTCCACAACATTACAGTTATTGACTGGCATGTCTCTTTGACGAGTGCATCTTTGAGCCTATATTTAGTATAAGTAAAATACTTAAGTATTGTTAAAATCAGATACTCTAATACTTTTCCTCAAGTTGTTTTGGAATTGGTGACTTGTAACTTGTAGTGAAGTAATTTTCACTTTAAGGTATCTGTACTTTTACTCAAGTATGGTTTTCAGGTACCCTTTACACCTCTGCTGGCTAGAGAGTCTCAACCCTCGTATTTCATGGACTGACAAAACAGATAATTCAGTGGTCTGATTCCTGTCATCAACATTGTTTAGACCTTGCTCTCCAAAGGACTGTAAACGAATCTACCAATGCACGCAAGCTTCCTGTGGAATATAAGGACTTAATCAAAGCCTTTAACAAAGTCAAAGCATCACTGGCAAGTTTCGCTACCCTATACCACTGGTTCCAGCAGCATTGGAACAGCTCCGATCAGCCAAATATTTCATCAAGCTCGATCTTCACAGCGCTTACAATCTCATTCGCATTCGTGAGGATGATGAATGGAAGACAGCTTTTTCCACAACTTTGGGGCACTATGAATACTTGGTTATGCCGTTTGGGCTGGTCAATAGTCCTTCCGTGTTACAGGCATTCATTAATGACGTGTTCCGAGACATGTTTAACCGCTAGGTCATTGTATATATCAACGACATCTTAATCTACTCAGACTCTTACGAGGATCATGTCAAACATGTTCGGGCCATGCTTCAATGTCTCATCACTCATCAGTTATACGCTAAGGCTGAAATGTGAGAGACAATGATTTCATTCCTTGGTTACGTAATCAGTTTGGCAGGGGTAGCCATGGACGATAAGAAGGTGCAATCCATACTGAACTGGCCACAACCTACCACACTCAAAGAACCACAGCATTTCCTGGGCTTTGCTAATTCCTATCAACGATTCATCTGCAATTTCAGTAATATTGGCGCACACATGACCTGCATGCTCAAGAAGGGAAAGCAACATCTCATGTGGACACCAGCAGCAGTGTCCGCTTTTCAAGAGCAGAAGGAGAGATTCACCACTGCTCCCATCCTACACCATCCCGATCCCGAGCTGGAGTTTGTCGTTGAAGTGGATGCCTCCAGCATAGGCATTGGCTCTGTCCTCTCTCAACGACACGGCAATCCTCCCAAATTGTTTCCCTGTACCTTTTATTCTCACAAACTAAGTCCCACAGAACAAAGTTATGATGTTGGCAACCGGGAACTTCTCGCCATGAAAGCAGCTTTCGAGGAATGGTGTCATTCGCTCGAGGGGGCAAAATACCCCTTTACAGTACTAACAGATCATCGCAACCTGGAATATCTTAAATCTGCCAAAAGACTTAATCACAGACAGGCAAAATGGGCCTTGTTCTTCACACAATTCAATTTCACAGTGACATATCTTCCAGGCTCTCAGAACCCCAAGGCTGATGCTCTCTCGACAATATGAATCATGCATGTTGCTACCAACCAACGAACCCATCATCTCTCCCACAATCATTCTAGTTCCAGTACAGTGGCACATCATGACAGAGATCACGGAGGCTCATGTCACAGATCCACCACCACCAGAATGCTCATCATACCTCACTCACCACCTCTTGTTATCCTGGTATTGCCGCTACCATGCAACTACTCACCAACCGCTTTTAGTGGTCCACACTGCAGGCCAACATGATATCCTACATCCGGGACTGTCCAAGGTTAAATGTCACCAAATCCTCTTGCCAACGACCTTCATCACCGATCTGCCTCTCTCCATGGGTCATACCACCATCCTCACTGTGATTGACCACTTTTCCAAAGCTTGTTGTCTGATCCCTCTGCCCAAACTGCCCACGGCTCTCGAGACTGACGAACTATTATGCAATTATGTCTTCAGGTTCTATGGTCTCCCCGAGGATATAGTCTCTGATCAAGGACCTCAGTTCACCTCCTAAGTCTGGATCGCCTTGTGCCAGAACCTGAATATCAACATTAGCCTCACCTCAGGTGACCATCCCCAGTCCAATGGTCAAGTGGAATGTTTGAATCAGGAACTCACATTCTTCCTTTGCTCATACTGCCACTGAAATCCTATACCTATACCTATTGTGGGCCGAATATGCTCAAAATTCCCTCCGCAAACCAGCCACGGGTATCACTTCCTTCCAGTGTGTGCTGGGCTTCCAACCTCCTCTATTTCCATGGTCCGGAGAACCTTCTGAGTTATCAGCTATAAACTCATGGCTACAACGGAGTGAGGAGACCTGTGTAGTGGACAGCACATTCCAGGGCCCAGTTTATGGCAGGGCCCCTCTCAGACTACTATAGTGGACAAAGGTTTGCTACATTTTGATTGGATCTCAGGTATTTGTTTGATGCATAATAAGGTTCTTCACCATACTTGTTTCAGAGTAGTGACAGTTTATCTTTCCAGATAACGTAGCTCTGACATAGCAACATCCAACATAATCACTTGCATTTTATGCATCTTATGCACTTTATTCCTTTTTCATTCATGGTATTCATTTAGTAGTTGTTGATTACTCGTCTATCTTTTGTTAATAAAATTTATTTTATTACACTTGTGTCTTCCTTGTGTTGCTAATGCAGTAAGGTTCTACAAGTTAGGTATCCTACCAGTCTTTCTTATGTGATGTACTCCTAACCACACCTTAAGTGACACGTGATCCAAAAATCATAACATCGCCTGTGACGTGAGTACCCATCACTACACTATTTCGCCTCCTTAGGTTGGCAAAAGCAAAATTCACTACACCTGGAACAAGGCACACGTACATCTACAACGTGCTGTTCGCAGAACGAGGGTGCAGGCTGATTGTCATCAGCGCCCAAATCCAGACTATTGTCCTGGTCAATGGGTCTGGCTGTGCACTTGTGACCTCCGTCTCCGACTTCCTTGCAGAAAGCTTAGTCCCAGGTATGTGGGTCCTTTCAAAATACTCAGACAAATAATTCCTGTTTCTTACCGATTGACTTTACCCTCAAATAATCGTATCTCATCCCCTTGACATGTTTTTTTTTTTTTTTTGCTTAAGCCCGCTGGTGGTTCGAGAGGAGTGGAGGATCAGGAGATGGCTAGTGACCAGGGAGCCCCTCCCATCATCGTAGACGAGTGGGGGGCCACCATGGCTCCCTCCGATCACCACCAGACGGAACCATCACCTGAAAACTAACTCTAACGACTTCATTTCCCACAATCCTGTGCCTGTCTTGAACGCTGCCTGTCTGACCTGGATTTTGTATTAATAAAGCTTAGTGCTGTCAAAATTAGCGCGTTAACGCAGGCGATTAATTTAAAGATGCCATAGAATGGAAATCTGTATTTACCTTGGCATAGTTGAATAATAAGAGTTCTGTACATAGAAATGACAAACCGTGAGTCTCAAACACCATTGTTTCCTCCTTCTTATGTAAATCTTGTGCATGCAAAAGACTGAAAAAGAGGCGAATCCCAACATAACACCAACTGTGACGTTACAGTCGGGATCATTAATGTTTACGCCCCCAACATTTGCATAACGTGTTCTAGGCCAGCCGGACCTGCATAGCCGAATCATGGATGCAGTGTTGCCAGATATTGTTATTAAAACAAACAAAAAACGATAAATAAATAAAACAAACCAAAATTATTTCAAATCTTTTGCAATTAAGATAAGATAAAGATATTGCTGACCCTAAACGTGCTATTTTTTTTTTCATTTTCTAAAGTGTCAAAAAAAGTGTAAAAGACAAGTCCAAAAAAATGCTTATAACAGCTGGATCTGGCAACACACAGGCTGCCCTAACTCACAACTCTCTCTCAAGCCTCGTTCACTCCACCAGCGTCTCACCTTTAATTTTCATACCATGGACGCTGAAAATTCTTGCAAAATCTCTCAAAATCTGTATCTTCGTCTGATCCAGGTTCAACACATATAAGGTTGGATGCCTAATCTCTCCTTCGCTCACGCCGGACAGTAGAGATCTGTTTGCTGTGTGATCTACTGAAAGTAGCCGCACTGTGCAACAGCCAGTCAGAGCACAGCTCAACATTATTATTCATGACCCTTCCAAATAAGGTAATAACAGACCATTTCATTCTAGTGACAAATCCTAGGATTGTAAATGGACATGTAAAACCATTTCTGGAGAATTGTTGCCTTTATCTAAGCCACATACCTTCTATGTAGATATCAGAGAACAATTTAAAATATTGACACCTTTAATTTTTTCAGTTTAACGCATTAAAAATATTTAACAGTTAATGCATGGGACGGAGCTAGTGTTGGCCACCCCACTCACAACTGCTGTTTCTGTCACTTTTTCTCTTGACAAGTAGTGCATTTATTCAGTCACATAATGTTTTTACGACCACATCAAACGGGAGATGTTTCAAACGCGCACTCCAGCTTCACTTCAGTGCCAGGCGTGAGTCAAACGAGTGCTGAAACGGTACTGTGTTCGCAGCACATACTGGCACGCACTGTAGTCCTTATCATTTAATATCAAATCGCGAAAGAAACTATACGTGCATGCAATGTCATAGTCAGTTAAGTCATGAAGTTACCAAAAAGGCAATTAAAGCTGCCTTAAAACTGTGCATGCATGTAATATTATATATGAGTATAATATATAATATATATATATATATATATATATATATATATATGAGTCACATTTAAGAACACGATTAATCGTGATTAATTTCAGAAAAAAATGTGCGATTAATTAGGTTTTTTTTTTTTTTAATCAACTGACAGCCCTAAAAAAGCTGCAGATGGATTCCAACTCTGCTCACTCTTCGTTACATCCCCCATGACACCTGATTTGGACAGGAAAGACCAAGACAAAGACTGGAAAAGGATGAAAGGAAAAAAAAAAATTAGACCTTGATGTCTGACTACAAAAAAAAAAAAAAAAAATGGAATCAGCAGAAGAAAGAGTGGAGACACAAGAACTGAAAACTCCTGTGAAGCATGCCTTTATGTTCAATACTGAAACTAAAAACACCCCACAAGTCTGCTTAACCCTTAAAGGAAAGACTTATTAAGGGAGATCCAAACATTTGAAAGGCTGTGGGGAGAGGCAGTGGCACATTTGTGTTTCTTTTTTATTATTGCTGAAGACTGTAGAACTTTCTTCTCCTGCATCATATACTTTATGCAATTTGTTTGAATTTGCACCCTCGACTGTACAGACATGAATTTACATTTCCTTCAGCTTGGGGCGTATTCATTTCACTTTTGGTGTGAAAGAGCTTTTACATTTGTTACAGAAGAACTTTTTTATATTAAAAACAAACAAGCAAGCCCTGCACAGATTTAAAAAGTAACTCAAAAGTAACATAACACATTACTTTCCATAAAAAGTAACTAAGTAACGTAATTACTTACTTTTTTAGGGAGTAAGGCAATATGCATTACTTTTAAAAGTAACTTTCCCCAACACCGGTTGCTGCATCAACTCAATTTAAGGCTGGAATACACTACACATCTTTTTGCCCTGATTTTTGCCCTGATTTACAGTCTGGACAAATTGATGCTATTTGCTGATAGTCAGAGCCAGTCTGCAGTTCTGAATTGAGAGATTTCACAGTAAAAACTAAAAAGCATTGTGTATGATGGTCATATATTCCGATTGCTTAGCTCCATTCTATGATTCTACCCTGAAGATATCAAAAAATTTCTTTACATCTTGAGCCCATTTCATATTATAGACTTTAATCTACATTCACAGCAACAAACCATGATGTACTGTTTGTCAGTTAGCTGCAGGCAAGAATATCTGTATAATACCTGGAGAAAGCTATCTGTTAGCATTCCCATTAATCTCAATAGCACTTACACTGCTGGTGCAGGACACCCAAGAAATATGTGATTGGGTTGCTCTGTTCTGCTGCCAGAATGTTTTGGGCCAATTCGCTTGAGCAGTAAATTTCATGTGAATAAAGGTGCGGTGCGGTCACATTTACCATTGCTTTGCAAAATTTCATGGGCAAAATCCAGTCAAAATCATTTTCCGGTAAGGACAAAAGAGCTCCTCACACTGATTTTGCTCATGCTCAAGTTGGTCACGCAAATTTACCACACTGACCAACAGAAAGCTGCTTGAGTTTAAAGTGTAGAGTAGTGCTTCATACATCTCTACACTATTGACAATGAACAACAGACCTGTTCTTGCACTCAAAATTTCGCTACTGTGACCTACTGTGTGTGTGCAATTTAATGTTGCAGAAGAGTTATATATATATATATATATATATATATATATATATATATATATATATAAAAAAATTTTTTTTTTTTTCCCCAACAATATTTTTGTGCCATTGAAAGGCTTTTCAGAAAGACACCCTATGGACACCCATCCAGAGCTGGGTAGTAACTGATTACATGTAATCTGGATTACATAATCAGATTCCAAAAGTACTTGTAATTAGATTAAATTACATTTTAAAATACTCGTAATCAGACTACAGTTACTTTTTTATTGATTACGTGATTACATATTATTCACACAATAGCATTAATTATTCATAATTTATTGATTCTCCCTAATTCTTCTTTTTCATCTTTTAAATTTTGCTTTCTAAAATAGCCTACTGCTTATATACACTCAGAAAGTCCTCTAGTTTTGCAGACATTCACACAAAGAACAGTCACTAGATATAATTACACAGAAAATTGAGAGGCCACATAGCATTTGACCACTGGATTTACAAAAATCATATCAGTTTTAAGAAGTGTTTTCTTAGCGTTTCAACATTACATCAATTACTGGTGAACATGCATAGGGTTATTTAATCAAGTATTACTTTGTCTTTGGAAGGCTTTTGTCTTTCAAACACATTAAAATGCACAAATTCACGTTGTTTCATATTTACATGCGATGCAAGAATTCCCAAACTTTTTTTTGTCAGCCAAACCTCTTTCACCTAATATATTTACTTGAAGTACCCCTGATATTTTAAAATAAATATTTGTGTTTTGTGATTTTTTTTGGATTGATGTTATTGTAAAATTATTTATTTTATTTTTTAAATTTTTACTATTTAAATAATTATTTGCTTTTCTTTAAACTCACAAACCTCCTGCAGTTCATTTACGAACCCCATGGGAAACCTTGACATTCATGTTGTCAAAAAACAACAAATGGAATATATTTTCTTATTCTTTGCATTTTTATAGCAATATGGTACAAGGCTAAAAGTAAGCTAAAAGTCTGAAAATTACCAAAAATGTGTAATGTAATGGATTACGTCACTAACTACAATTTTTGTCATGTAATTTGGAATCAGTAACAGATTGCAATTTGTGAGTAATCTATTCAACTCTGCACCCAAGTCCATTTAATGTTTTAAGTGCCCTCTAAAACACATGTGGGCAAAGGACTGGGTTGATCTACTGTAGTACAGGATACAGGCTACATTTTTTGTGATACATTTTGTTGATGTTAAAAATTTCGCCAATGTTTAGAAGTACACTAGCACAATGCAATGTCTTAGACATAATATATATATATATATATATATATATATATATATATATATATATATATATATGTGTGTGTGTGTTTGTAGTCGTCAGAATATATATATATATATATATATATATATATATATATATATATATATATATCCCCCAAATGTTCATTTAGTAATAGGTAACCCTAGGTACTACTGTACTCAATTTTAAATATTTAAATAATATTTTATTAAAATATGCACTTATTCAGTCTTATGCCAAATATGCAGAAAATAAATGAAAGTAATTTCATATTCATGATCTCTAGAATAACAAACCACAAAACTATTAATCCACTGAGGGTCTACAGCCTGGATGAAAACAGCGAGGAATACAAAACAAAACAAAACAAAACTCAATTTCCCAGCATCCCCCATCTAAACCCAACCCACCCCTGCGTTGTGACAGAAGTTTAGCTAGAGATTGATTGCCACAGCTGTTCATATGCGACATAAAGCCACAGCAACACTCTTCCAGTTATAGAGAAACATTTGCACACGTGTTTTGTGCGTAAATAACGGAACTGCTTTCTGATCACCAACAAACGCGCTTAGGCTAAATCCACCGATGCTAACTGCACGTGGCTCACCGGCGTTGTTAGCTTTAAAGTGAACTAATCCAGCTGCAGTGCATTTAATGTTAAATTATGTTTGTAGTCGTCAGAAAATGTAGTGTTTAAAACGATCCAAATGTCATTTGGTCTGTGAGCACGGATGAGACGCGAAGTACAACAGTACCTATTTTGATGCGCGTGTAGTGTGAGAAGTTGACGGTCTGTCTCGCCTTTCGTCTGTGACCTATTTGAATGGTGACGTCACGCCGTTAATCTTTAATTTCCGAGCACGCTGTGCGCAAAAACATTCAGTCGCACCGGTTGGAAGCAGCTGGATTAGAAGTTGCTATCTAAACTCACCCATCTGGCTCTACCGCTAAAATGGGGTCTAATGGAGACCTCAACGCAAACTCACAGTGTCTCAGCAGCACTGGGGACCTGGTCCTGGATAAAGCAGTCAGTCAGTGGATGGCCTGGGATAAGGTGAGAATATAACTGGTTTTACACATTCTCACACTGACATTATGACTGGTGGGTGTGTGTGACCATGTTGGCAACCCTTGCCATTGTCAGTGTTTTCATGTTGTTCATATGTTGTTTGTCTTTATCAGACTGTGCTCATGCATTTTTAAATACAGCATCTGTTGAGAAATTAAATAGATTTGTTTTTTATGTTGTCATGACCATAAAGTGCAACGTTTAGAGATATAAACTCTTTGAAGCAATCAGTATCACATTGCATTTCACTGCATTGCAGTGCCAGCTTGAGTTATTCACATATTTTGGTTGTGGTGGTACAGTGGTGATGATGGTGTTGTAATTTGATATGCTACAATGGTTTTTGTACCACAGTATTCCTGGAGGTGACCAGGTAAATACCATGATTTTTAGTATCATGAAATATATGAAAGTAAATGCGTCTGATTCCATTGCCGTACCCCAGTACTCTTTCGCAATGGATGCTCCTAACATGGTATGCAACTAGAAAAACCATTGTATTTCCAGTCTTGCAAAACGTACTGGTCTAGTTAGTACAGGACACGGCACAGCGATGTTATTAGATTTCCAGTACTAAAGATGGTGTATGCCATCATCACCATGTTTTTGCTATGTAAAAAGGGGTTTGTCTGGTACATTGAACAGCTATTTTAGTGCTATTTTCAGAATTTGCACATTGTATTGTAAGGATATTAGTACAGTTTGCAGCTCTTTTTTTCAGTTTTTGTTGCACGGGCAAATTTAATATGTCATATGTCTGGCTGACCTCATCTTGCAAATGTCAGACTCCACCAGCGCTGGATGACTGGTGTATATAGAAGTACACTAGAGCAACCAGCTGGCAGTTGTAATAAAAAACCATTAGCTCAGCAAAAATAAATGGAAAGTGGCATTTCCCTTGATGATATGTTTAAGTGGTAGGTCTACTTTTACTGATTATGTACATTTAATGCTGTTTAAACATTCTTGTGTTCACATGGCTCAGCTAGCTTACATGTTTGGATTAATCGGAAGTGCAGAGATAAGCTTTCAGCAACAGAAAAAAGCAATTATTAATGTTCCATCCTGACTGTTTAAAAAACAATCCATGATTAGATGCATTACAGCTGACTCATTGCTGAACCTGGCGTACTAAAGCAAATGCTGGGAAGAGTGTCTAGTGCTGCCCGCTTTTTTCACTTTTTAGATGTGAGAACATTATTGATTTTTAATCTGATCAATAACTTTCCATTTGCAATGGTCTGCGGTGTCCCAGAATCATGTTTGTCCTTAAAAATCCTTCTAAGTTAGACTTCTGTACTTTATTGTTATGTGTGGGTTGGTTAGGGTTGTTAGTTGATTTGCGTGAATGAATGAATGAATGCATGAATGTATGAAAGAAATGCCGATTAACTTGGTCAAATGATTGCATATCAATATTTGCTGGGAAAAGTCCACAAATGAAGCCGTTTGGGTACTATGTTGGGACTCCAAATGAATAAAGACTTAGGGGCCATTTTATGCATGGGTTCAGGGGTGTTATTTATTTATTTATTTTATTTTTTTAAACATTATTTTTTTATCTGAAATTTAAGTTGACAACACTAGTTTTTGTCTCTTTAGAATCCTCAGACAAGGAAGCAGATGGAGTCTTTGGTGCGAGAGGGCCGTGTGGTGGAGCTGAGAAGGAGGTTGTGCTCCAGGATGACGTTCGGAACAGCTGGCTTGAGAGCGGAGATGGGTGCGGGGTTTGCTTGCATCAATGACCTAACTGTCATCCAGTCTACACAGGTTAGTCTAGGTTAACAGTATGCACAACACTCTACAGTGTGAGTAAATCACTTGCATTTGCGACTAAATCTTCACTCTGGGTGACTAAATCATATCTAATATTAGCCACTGGCTAATAAATTCTCAGATTTTAATCGCCAGTGTGTGAGTTGGAGGCTAAGTGTAAGTTTAGCACAGATATATTGTGACTCACCGACCACTCTGACTGAGCACTTCAGAGTTTCACTCTCCATCAAGCGATCTGTGCTATTTTTCAACTCCTCTCAATGGATGCGCAGCGCACCTGTATTTGACGTACCATAAACTCTAGTGTGGAGGCTTTACTTTTTTCTCACACGCAAAGAGCGAGAGAGTCTTACATACCATGCAGAATTGACGTGCTACATGTAAACGATTTTCTTTGTTGTATTTTCATGTCAAAATAACAGCGTTCCTTTTGAATTCTTCAGCTTTCAAGAACTGCCGGGTTCTTCTTGTAGTGGGCGGAACTAATGTGCAAACGACAATCTCATTGGCTGGCGCTCACCTATTATCGTCCCTATTTTGATTTCAGTGAATCAGTTCGAGCGAACGTAGACAACGTGATTAATATTCATGATCCAGCCGCTCGTTAATCCCTTGTGCGTTTTATATTGTTATTAGTAGTACAATTCTTAATATTATTATCATCTTATCAGTATTATTGTTATCCCCTCCCCTTTTGTTTTTTTACAGAAACACTGAATTACCAACAATATCTTAAGCACCACCACCAAGTTCAGTTAAAATAACTAATATCCATTCATACATGGATTCCAAGTTTTAATTCTAATTAATAAAGTTCTAGTTCATTTTATAAACATATATATATAAAAAATTTAGTAGCCAATGGCAATTCTATTGCCAAGGTGTCCGTAGAGGGTTGATGCAGATGGAATCTTATTATTTGACCATAAGTGTAATGGCCTGTTTACACTAAATGTTAAAGAAAACAACTCCGTTTGCATTATTTCAGCAATAAAAATTTCAGTGCAAAATACATCCCATCTGACAGTACAGATATCTGTAATTCATTCATATAGTGATAGCAAGAATATATCACAGAATAATGACAATATCGATGTCTCTTTTGTGTAGTCATGAAATTTCAGATTTTACCATTTAAATGCTGTTTAATACTAGTATATATGTATATCTCCACGTTGATAGGCATTGTTGGTATGAAAATTAAATGATTGGACAAAATGGCTAACCATCCCAATAATTGATTACTTGATTATAATTAATTAAGTACTTCTCAATGTAAACAAAAACATGTATTGCTAATTAAGGACAGGTAATTAAACACACAAGTGTCACTCATTCAGAATAGGAGGATCCCCAATGTGAGCCAATTTGGAAGCCAAGTTAGCCAAGCCTCCACAGACTGGGTGCGTCCTGAGCGAGATCCAGTTCACTGACCAAAAATGTGTGCTAAATTTATTGAGATTGTTCCACATCAACCAGTAATTTTATTTCTAGTAATGGACGTTAAAAAAATTCTGGAAAGAATGGTGTGCGATTTAGGACTGGCTTGAATATAGTCCCACCATTGATCAGGGTTTTTGTTTCATGTGTCCGCCGGGCATTTGGTGGCAACAAGTCCAAAATGGACACATTTCAAGTGACTGGGTTTGGCAACTAGAAGAAATCCACTGAGAAGTTCAGTGAACATCAGAAAAGCTGCATGTACATTTCTGCTTGGAAATGAAAGGCCATCAACAGACACTTAAAACGGGAAGCATCGCCACTCAAATCAGCAGTGAACAAAGTTGAAAGAGCTAGTCCACAGTCTAGTAAACACTGGCAACCCCTTTAAGTTATTTTTGACTGTGCTGTTATTATTGACTGCTTTGATGAAGTGCAATAAGATAGGACATTGTTTTGATAATTATATTCATGAAAACTTTAAATTTACCCTGCCCTCCATTCATCCAGGCTCAGTTGTCTCTGTGCAACACAAGTAAACAGGATATACTGTATAATGAAATTGAGATGCATTTGTGAACAGTGTCGAATGATGAGATAAATATCAGGCTAATATAGAAATGTGGCCAACATGTTTTCATTACAAAAGTGTAGTAGTTGTATGTCAGATCCGCAAGCTTTTATCTTGTTTGCTTTGTTGTTTTGTTTATTTATATCTTGAATTTTTTTGTCAGTTACATATTGTCCGTTCTCTTTTGATAACGATGATAACTCTGTTTTTTCTTCATTATTGTTGTAGGGGATGTACAAGTACTTAGCCAAATATGTCCCTGACCTGAAAACAAAAGGCCTGGTGGTCGGTTTTGACACTCGTGCCCAAACAAGTAGTGGCTGCACCAGTGAACGGTAACACTCTCCACACCATTATATGAAGTGTCTTTATCCAAATACACCTTCATTGTGTTTATAGTTTGACATATTTCATACATACGTCAATAAAAATGCATATTCTTTCTTAAATATTATTATAGGCTAGTGTTTTTTCTTTTGATTTGTACATGCAAGTTTGTTGCACATACAAGAGTTTCAGAACTAGAAAATGGCATATGTACCATCATGCCAAGCCTATTTAGTAGGTGAACAATTATATTCAGTCTTTATCAGTTTTTAATTAAAGGTGTAGTTGCAAAACATGTAAATCTATCTTGCTCTCCTACCCTGAAACCTGTATGTTTTTTGTTTTTCCCTGTGGATCACAAAAGGAGAAAGAGGTTTTGAACAAACTGAGTAATTGATAAGTTTTAATTTGGGGGTAAACAAACACTTTTAAACTTACCTGTACCCTAATATATTTTTGGATTGTTGCGAAGAGAACTCGGTTGGAATTGAACATGGGGGGGGTATCTAGCAGCAGACATTAGGGCTGTGACGGTAGCCATGACAACCGCGTGGTCTAATTGCCACCGGTAGAAGTGCATGTGACGTCTCACACATTATAACAAGCATAAAATACTTTTTTTTTTTTTTTTTTTTTTTTTTTGTATACAACTGTAATATTAGTAACAGCTGTAATAGAATTTGGTATTTATAGCATGTAGAAATAAAAGACTAATTCACAAAGTACATTAAACAACATACACGGCGTCTCCTTTAGATTGGCGGGTTTGAGCGTGGCAAAATCCAGTTTATTCTGCATTGAATCAGCAAATTCATTTCATGTGTTGACCGATGGATCTTGTTGGGAAACCCAATGAATGTTTGTTTAACTTTCTTATTTAACTGTATTTATTTATTTATTTGATATTGATTTTAATGTTTTGCAGGCTGTGTGTTCAGGGAGTGCTAAAATAAACGTACACATTTGTTAATAATGTTTGAGCCTCATTTATTTATTTTTTTGTTTAAAATTTATATCGCTATATAAAGATATATATATATATATATATATATATATATATATATATATATATATATATATATATATATATATATATATATATATATATATATATATATATATATACACACACACACACACACACACACATTACCACCAACTACCATCGGCCAAAAATCTGCCACCGTCACAACTCTAGCAGACATCTCATGATTGCACTTTGTTTTATGTACTTGCCCAGGAATGTACTGGATAAGGTTTAGGGGTCGGTTCGGGGTTAGTACCTAGTTGTTACCCAGTTATTGTATTGTATTACTGTAATAAGTATATAGTATATACATGTGGAACAGGACTGTAAAGTAAAGTGCTATCCATCTCATTTTGCAAGTGAAATGAGCAAAATGCAAAATGGACCATCAAAACAGCCTGTTGTGGACGAGCAGTAAGAGAATGTTAGAGAAAACATTCTCGCTTCCTGCACTGAACAATAGTGCTGCATTCAGGCACGTGCTGAGCCCATTCGTCAATTTTATTGTTTATGCACTGAAAGCACATTTTTAGAGTCATAAGAACAATAGCATTTGAGGTTGCTGTTAAAATCTTTCACTCACCCACTCTGTACTGTAATTTTTGCGTTTTAACATTGACATTAACATTTAACATAAACTGTGTATATATACATATATGAAAATGCAGTTAAGGTCATATTAAAATGCATATATATATATATATTTTTTTTTTTTTTTTACAGTAAGACACAAACTTTGACTCATGTAAACATCTCATTCAGAATCATGGTCACGTGTAACAGTGTAAAAATATATATATATATATATTTTTTTCTCTACAGACTTGCAAGGTTGACTGCCGCTGTTATGCTTTGTAAAGATATCCCTGTCTATCTATTCTCTACATATGTGCCTACCCCATTTGTGGTAAGAAAATGTTATTGATCTATCATAATAATAGTTAGTAGTAGTAGTAGTAGTATGTGTTTAAATTACAGTAGTAGAAGAACTAAAATATCCTTCTCAAGAAAGTTGTTATTTGGGAAGCATACAGGAACAATGATAATGATGAAAGTAGAGCTTCTGTGGAATCATGTGAATTGTTTTTCCATCTTTTTGCCCTCCAGCCATATGCTGTGATGAAGTATGGAGCTGCAGCTGGAGTCATGATCACTGCATCTCATAACAGAAAAGAGGACAATGGATACAAGGTGAGCATCTGTTAATCCTATTTTGTAGTGAATTTATTTATAAAACTAAAATTATAAACAGTTTTCAGTTATCAAGGCCATTCCTACTGCTTCACAGTAAGACAATACACTTGCGCTAAAAAGACAAATGAAAGATAAGTGTACAATGAAATATAACTATTGTGTAGGTTTATTTTCTACATATATTCTTCTCATTAAAATTTATCTAGGTGGAAAACCAGGGATGCACGTAAGTCTTTCAGTCTGGTTCTCATGAGAGCACCTGGAGATTTTTGCACATAGTGTGACTGATTAAATATAACTAAAAAATTAAATAATTAATAATAGTAATAATAGCATTATTTTAATAAAACAATAAACAAAATAATAAAGTACAATACTATTATATTTTGCAATGCAAAATGTTAAATAAAAAAAAAGTACACTTAAAACATACACTGCTAATATTTACAATCTAATATTTACAATCATTTAATTTTCTTTTCTTTTTTACTTTATTTCTTTATGAATTTATCATTTTCAAACCTAAAATCAGCAAGCCTTTATTTTAATGGTTTGCCGGCAAGTAAGTATATGTGCTTTCAGTTTTAGCTTTGCCGAGTGAAGCATGTCAGTGAATAAAATGTCACAGTTTTGCATTTTTCTCTGAAACCTGCAGTGCATAGCCTAGATTTATGCTTTCAGTTTGAATGGAAATTTTATACAGTATTACAGTTAGTCAATCTAAAATGGTGATTGTGCATTAACAGCTGGCAAACATTTTGGTACGCAAATGAGAGGAACCCACCCCATTTTTATTATTATCTTTTATTTATTTATTTTTTTCATCGCACCTGCATACCACGTGCATGAATCCCTGTGGATAACACAGTTGCAATCAAAATTATTCAACTCCCCAAAAGTTGTTTTTTTTTTTTTTTTTTTTTTTTTTTTTTTTTGGGAGATCCAGTTTTTCTTTCTTTCTTTCTTTCTTAAAAAACTTGGAGCAGAACTGTCTTCATAGTTAAGTTTACCTAATTCATTCTGCTGTTTTCCTGTTTTTCACTGTGAAGCTTTTTTCTTGTTGTATAAAGTGCTACAGAAATAAAGGTGACTTGACTTGATGTAAACTTAACTGCTAAAATGTTATGGAGATGAAACAGACTGTTTCAGATGGTATTTTCATTGTTGCTGCTAGGGGTGCTCCGATTGATCGATCATGCATGCTTTCTCTTACCCTCTCAAAATGCGCAAATTGCTTCAAATCACATTGCGTCTGCACTATAAGCGAGCTGCACACTACACAATTGACACAGGAATTGTTACTTACACAATCGAGGAAGTGTCACATCGTCACTAAAATTTATAATTTTTTTTCATTCTTGCCAGTGTTTAAACCATTCAGCACTCGTGCGCTTATGCACACTTGAAGCGCACACACACATAACGCCATCAGGTTCAACATACTCCATTTGCAGTGCGTATGCGTTGCATATATTTCCAGTCTGGCAGTGCATAACAGGAGCAGTGCATTAGCAGCAGTGCAGCGATCGTTTCCACACCGAGTCTATTTGCTGTGCTGCATGTGCTGAATTAAAGTAACGGCGCAGTGTTCGTGGTAAAAATGAACATGGATTGAAACGAAAATGTAGTAATTGTAGTAATTACCCCCCCCCCCCCCCCCCCCCCCCCCCCATTTTCAAAAATGAAATTCATGCCCTGAATGAATGTCTGTAAGAATCCTGAATGGAGCATCACTATAAATCTACATGATAAAAAAGAAGGCTTCAAAAAGACCAGTATCGGTGATCGTATTGGCAGATACTGCTTCCTGTGGTCAGTGATCGGCTCCAAAAATCCTGTTCGGAGCACCCCTAGTTGCTGCAGTGGCTGTAAACACACTAAGGTTAATATCACTGATATTTTAAGAGAAAAACAGTAACACAAGCACACACTAATATAACAACAATTATTATTATTATGTCTTTATATAAATAAAAGCATGTTATATATACAGATATTCAATTCATCTTTTTCAACTTTGTGAATTTTCTGTAGGTTTACTGGCACAATGGTGCACAGATCTCCTCTCCACATGATAAGGAGATCTTGCGTTGCATTGAGGAGAGTAATGAACCCTGGCCCGAGTCCTGGAATGAGGACCTAGTTGAAAGCAGCCTCTTACGAAGAGACCCACTGGAGGATGTCTGCCGCTGGTACATGGAAGAGCTAAACACTATCTGCTTCCACAGGTGCAGTCTCTCACCTGTACTAAGAGAAAGTACTATTAGGCTGAATAAACTGTAAATTAAAAATAAATAAATAAATAAATAAATAAAGGTGCCAGGAAGAAACGATGTAAACAAACCATTTTTGTTTTCCCAAGAAAAATCTTGAAGTATGAAGTAGGGATGTAACGATATTATCAATATTGTCACATGACGATATGAAACAATAGATCTTTAGGGCAAAAAGTGTAGTTTTTAAAATATATTTAAAGCTGCAGTCTGTAACTTTTTTTTGGTTAAAAATGATCCGAAATCAATATTTGAGCAAGTACATAACCAGCCAGAGTTCAAAAATATTGCCTGCCTTTAGCCCGATTCACAACGGTAAGCTTATAATAATGTTTTCTAATTTGAGTGGTACTGGTAGGTTTTCGCAGGAAATTCAAGCATGGCAATGCGTCATTACGTCACGTCTGTAAACATAAAGAAGTTGTCCTGGCTACTAGGCTATCTCATGTGAGGATCCTGCAAGTGGCGGATCGTTTAGCATTTTCTCACAGCAGCTAGAATAATTACATTTATCATTTTGTTGGCGGATTGTAATGCAGAAAGGATTATGTGTTTATGAAACGCACGTAAATGAAATTAAATTCTGAAAGTGCTTCTGATTACAGTTAGCCTGGGATTACACAAGATTTGTATTTTAAAGAAAACCAGTTTGAAGGGAGCATAGTTTGCTTTTTGGGTTAAAAAAAAATTCTTAATATGAAATTCAAATGGTATGACAATTAGATATTAGACTGTGCAGAAATTGAAATCTACACGCTAATACACACTATACTCAGTCACCCAATGCTGATGTTGTTAACGTTAATAATTTGAGAATAAAGTATAACGATAATAATACTTTGCAGGGTTTGATGTGATATGAGCTAACTGATCTTTAGATTAAATCATCACTGGTAGCGCGATTTATGGTAATGCTTTTTTCCTCAGTTGGGCTGAACAAACGTGGCAGGCTTGTTACTTACTTGTTCAGATGATATTATAAGGTGAAAATTCTTATTTGGGTCATATATTCCAAGACGTAGGCTAGAATCTGTGATTGCGAAGTACAGTAAATATCCACACAGCTGCGGTGACTGACAGCTACACATTCACCTCAAAACATTAGATTCATCTGCGCTGGAGCCGTGCCAGAGTACAACCCCACGCAAGGAAGATAATTCCGCACACGGTTGCAATTCCAGGTTTTCAAACAGAGATGGCGACAAAGAGGCAACTTACGGACTGCAGCTTTAAACTTCTTATTCTAACATAAAAGGTCTTTAAAGTTGTGTTTTGGGCCATTTTGCTTTGGCACAGTATCTGTCAAACGAACTAAAACCGAAAGCACAATATGGCTTAATCCCTTCGGCAAGTTTTCGTCTTCGTCTGTTTTTGTTGCGCGTTTCAAAGCGAAGCGCACACATTGTTGAGGCAATCAGCTCATGATACGGTGTTTTTCGTGCCTCAGAATGGCTCTGTTCACAGTGAATGAATGCAGTCAACTTGTTTATTGCATGTGCTGTTAGTTTAGCGTGCATTTGGGAATGCAGTGACCACCAGTTATGCTTTTTCACGGCAAACGATTATAGCATTTCAATAGATTTGTAGTGAGACGCGTTTTTGTAAGCATGTTTTCAATGAAGCTAGAGATTTTCTTCAAAAATAAAAGCTCTACTGCCATGTCTGTCAAAATAAAAGCCTAAAAGTGCAGTATGAATTGCTGTAGCTAGCAGTTAAAATCCAGTCCAAATTCAAAATATCTCTTTCAAGTGTAGAAATTAGCAAAGAAGTATTGTGATTTTCCTACTGTAGTGTAAAGCAAAAACAATGTACCTTTTGAAATATTTAATTTCAATTATTATACAGTGCAGTTGTTTTACAATATATGGCTATTACTGTCGTTGTTGTTATTACTAGTATTATATTATAATTTGTTTGGGATCCTAAAACACCAGTGTGAATGTAATTTAGACTGAGACCGTATACTACAAATAAAAAGAGGGTTGAATCCCTGACTTCAATTCACATTCAAATCACTGACTTTTTTCTGACTTAAGTTTTCTTAGTTAAGATCATGGGTAGGAGCTCTTAATTTTGAACTCTCAAAGTGCATTAGGTAGAATAATTTAACTTTTAAAATGTACAAAATTGTTTATTTTTTAATTAATTAATTTTTTTTTTTTTAAAATATCGCAATAAATATCGTACCATGAACTTCATATCATGATATTATGGTATCGTGAGATTTTGATATCGTTACATCCCTTGTATGAAGTTTTCTTAAGAGTAGCATTTCGGTGCCATAAATAACATTGTAGGACACTGAGTGTGAAAAGCCTTTTTATATTCTAGAAAACCTTTTGTCTATTACAAAGAATTTTTGTGCACTGTGAATGTTTGTGAAACCATACATCCTGACCCAAAAAAAAAAAAAAAAACTTTATTTTTAAGAGTGTATATTAGGCTTTTTAAAATAATTACTAATAGAGGTGTACTTGTATATTTTTTCCTCAATATGATATACATATTTGTAAATATTTCACAATATCCAAATACATTATTACACAATATCACAAGATTTTTTTTTTTCTTCCTTCCTCATTGCAGAGAGCTTAATGCAAAGTCTCCCCTGAAGTTTGTGCACTCATCTTTCCATGGTGTTGGTCACAACTATGTCCAGAGAGCCTTTCAGCAGTTTGGCTTTCCACCTCCCATCCCTGTTCCAGAACAGAAAGATCCAGATCCAGATTTTTCCACTGTCAGTTGTCCTAACCCAGAGGAAGGAGAATCAGTTTTGGTAAGATTTTCAATTCCTTCTTTCCTTCCTTCCTTCCTTCCTTCCTTCCTTCGTCTGTGTGTGTGTATACACGCATACAGAATATAATTTCTGCACATAGCAAAGCAGTCTACATTTACAAACATTTGTGAAAGAAAAATAAGATGTTCTAAAGAACTCAGTGAATTCAAACGTGGTGCTGTGATTAGATGTCACAGCAAAATTTCAGTCAATTCATGAAATTTCATCCCTGCTAGATATTCAACAGTCAACTGTAAGTGATATTATTGGAAAGTGGAAGCATTTAGGAACAGCAGCAAGTCATGAAGGCAAGGCAAGTTTATTTATATAGCACATTTCATACACAGTGATAATTCAAAGTGCTTTACATAAAAGGAAGTAAAATGATCGTAAAAAAAAATATAATCTCAACAATAAAAACAAGGAATTTAAAAACTTTTAAAATGATTTAAAAATGATTTAAAATTAATTAAAACAGTTAATAATAGAAAAAGATTATACATAAAATGCAGTGCAATCAGATCCGACGTAGCACAGTGCTCATTCAGCAAATGCACAGCTAAACAGATGAGTTTTGAGTCTGGATTTAAATGTGGCTAATGTTTTAGCACATCTGATCTATTCTAGAAGCTGGTTCCAACTGTGGGTGGCATAATAGCTAAAAGCAGACTCCCCTTGTTTTGTGTGAACCCTTGGTATTTCTAACTGACTCGATCCTAATGATCTGAGTGGTCTGTTAGGTTTATATTCAGTGAGCATATCGGAAATGAATTTAGGTCCTAGGCCATTGAGTGATTTATAAACGAGTAAAAGTACTTTAAAATCAATCCTAAATATAACTGGAAGCCAGTGTAAGGACCTGAGGACTGGTGTGATATGCTCAGATTTTCTGGTTCTTGTCAGAATCCTGGCAGCAACGTTCTGGATGAAGCAGAAGACCATGAGCATGAAGCAAGCCATGGAGCTTGAAGCCACAAAGAAGATCACTGAGTGCTGAGGCGCATGGTGCTTAAAAGTCACTAACACTGATTCCACAGCTGAAGAATTCCAAGCGTCCACTGCCATTAATATCTGCACAAAAACTGTGTGGTGGGAGCTTCATGAAATGAGTTTGTATGGCTGAGCAGCTACATGCATGACCCACAAGTACAATGCCAAGCATCAGATGGAGTGATATAATGCACACCTTCACTGGACACTGGAGCAGTGGAAACCTGTTCATTCTGACTGGCGAGTCTGGGTTTGGCAAATGCTAGGAGAACATAACCTGTCTGACTGCATTTTGCACACTGTAAAGTTTGGTGGAGGAGGGATAACAGCATGAGGCTGTTTTTCAGGGGTGTGCTCGGCCCCTTAATTCCAGTGAAGGGAAGTCTAAATGCTTCAGCATACCAACACATTTTGGACAATGCTATGCTTCCAACCCTGTAGGAAGAGTTTGGAAAAGGCCCTTTTCTGTTCCAGCAAGGTCCATAAAGACATGGTTGGATGGGTTTAGTATGGAAAAACTTGATTAGCCCAAACAGAGCAGTGACCTCAACTGCATCGAACACCTTTGGGATGAACTGGAACGGAGATTGTGAGCCTGGCCTTCTCGTCCAACATTAATATCTGGCCTTACATATGTTCTACTGGATGATTGGGCAAAAATTCCCACAGAAACACTCAAAAATCTTGTGGAAAGCCTTCTCAGAAGAGTGAAAGCTGTTACAGCTGCAAACAGAGGACCGTGTCTGTGTATTTATATAACCCCCTTGGTTATGGTGCAGTGGAGGAAAAAGTAATACTGTACTAATTTATCATGCAGACATAACCATTGAGTTGAGTTGTGTTGCACTGACTTTGTTTTAGGAGCTGTCTCTTCGTTTGGCTGAGAGAGAAGAGGCCCGCATTGTTGTGGCCACAGACCCTGATGCTGATCGCTTGGCTGTTGCAGAGCAGAATGACAAGTAGGTTACCTTTTGTTCATTAACACTGATTCCACAGCTGAATAATTCCACACTTCCACTGCCATTAATATCCGCGCAAAAACTGTGGTGGTAGCTTCATGAAATGAGTTTCTATGGCTGAGCAGCTACATGCAAGCCCCACAAGAATGACAAGTAGGTTATGTTATGTTCATTCAAACCCTCCTCTGTAAAATGTAGCAGTATCAGTTCTACTGAACAGTACTTCTGAACTCTTGAAAGAATCAAGTGGCGTATAACTTGTCCTATGTTTTTTATGGGCAGTTCTGGTTGGAAAGTGTTCACGGGAAATGAGTTGGCTGCATTGCTCGGCTGGTGGATGTTGTTTAACTGGAAGGAAGCAAACCCTGACCCAGCTGATACTGAGAGAGTATACATGCTGGCCACCACTGTTTCTTCCAAAATACTTAAAGCCTTTGCATGCATAGAAGGCTTTCATTTTGAGGTTAGTTCGAGTCTTAATTTGAGTTATTACTAAAACTCAAAATACCTTGAGTGCTTTGTTATTCTTACATACAGACTATGACCTAAATAAAGATAAGACGATTTGTTTGCTAAACAAAATACAAAGCCACTGCTTAATAGTTTAACTTCTTACTGAACTCTGGTATTTTTACTTTACTTTTCCTTCATCCTAGGAAACATTGCCTGGCTTCAAATGGATTGGAAATAGAATCCATGAATTAACAAAAACAGGGAAGGAGGTCATTTTTTCCTTTGAAGAATCCATTGGTGAGTGCATTTATCTGCAGACACACCTGCAGTTCAAACTATGTCAACAGCCCTGTTTAGTCTAAATATAGTGGGATAGTTTAGATGGTTCACCCAAAAGTGTTGTCACCATCAGACTGTTTACAGAATGTGTCACACAATTAGTGTTGTGTTGAAGTTTAAAAGGGTTTGCATTTATCAATTTGAGTATAAAAGCATATGTAGAAGAATGCTAACATTGTGTCTTTGTCCTTATTTTGATGCCAGGGTTTTTGTGTGGGAACATGGTTCTTGATAAGGATGGAGTCAGTACAGCAGCTGTTGTGGCTGAGATGGCTGCTTATCTTCACACCAAAAACCTTTCCTTGAACCAACAACTAATCAACATCTATGAAATGTATCTCTTCTGCTACTTTTTTTTTCTTTTCTTTTAAGTGTCTAATGATAATCCAATCCGAATTTTATTAGGTGTATACTATAGCACTGCGTTCACATTTTACTTTGATTGTACAGTATGTGTTGATTGTTTGCTTCACTGTCATACCCTAGATATGGCTATCACATTTCCAGAACATCCTATGTCATCTGCAATGACCCACCAACTATTCATAGAATATTTAGCCGTCTGCGCAATTTTGGAGGTCCAGGTGTTTACCCAGAATCATGTGGAAACTACTGCATCACACAAATCAGAGATGTGACCACTGGTTATGACAGCAGTCAGCCTGACAAAAAATGCGTATGTCAAAGCAGTTCTATATTTCTTGATTTTAAGTCAATGACAAACAGTTTGACTGGAATAAATGTTCTTTTAATATCTCCTTTAGGTCCTTCCATTGTCAAAAAATAGCCAAATGGTCACATTCACATTTCAGAATGCCATTGTTGCAACACTTAGGACCAGCGGGACTGAGCCAAAGATCAAGTATTACACAGAATTCTGTGCAGCACCAGGAGATCGGTTTGTACCCTGCTATTTAAGTTTTCAAATGGATGATATTGTTGAACATGCATTCGCTACTTTTGTGTACAGTTCATTAAACATCATTGCAAAAATGGCTCAGAAGATTGGCACTGGTTCTGAGAAAGCCATTCGTGCATTTATGTGTGGCTTAAATGTTCAAATGCATTTTGAGGCCACCATATTTTTATGCACACTACCTAATTTTCTCTGTTTTTGAAAATAGAAGACAAATAATTGCAAATTTGGTTTCTTTTTTGTTTTTGTGTTTTTCCATTGTAATTTCAGTATTTTTTTGCAGTGATATCTCCAGTCTGGAGGAGGAGTTAAGAAAAGTGACTACTGCTCTAGTTGAAGAATTTCTAGAGCCTGACAAGAACAACCTGCTTCGCAGATCAGTGTAGCTTAATTTAAATAGTGGTAAGATCATTGTCTTCATGGGCATCTTGTATAAAACCAGTCCCAAAGGCCTGTCAGTGAACCGTTCTGTTAGTGTTGTTTTATCACTGTGAAATTATTTGAAGAAAAATCACCTTATGGCTCTCAAAAAAAAAAAAGTAAACATGACTGCTTATTCATTTTAGTGGTTTATATATGACAAAAAAATATTGTCATGATCATTTTGTTCTTTTGCAATTGAATGTCTTGCTCAGAGAAAAAAAACCTCACAGCTTTGGATTTATTTGTGTCTCATTACCACCATCACTTCTGCTGTGTTAGGTCCACTTGCTATGTTTCGATGTTTGCTGGTGTACAGATTTCAATATCAGTCCACGTGGACAACATGGTAGACATGGTCTGCTCATTATTCTCAGAGGTTTTGCTGAGAGCTGCTGCTGCTACCTTTTAAAGCTCTATGAGCATGTGTATTTGTTGTGCTCTCATAAACCTGTTAAATTTATATTTATATATCTCTATCTCTGTTGATGCTCGCACCCTTTATGTAGTGGTATATGCATTGATAATCAGTAGGCAGGCAGGACAGCACCTTGTTGCTCCCTGAATTTCTGCTGCCTTTGTCACGCTGGATACGCACAGGGTAACGAATGGAAGAATCAGATTTTGATTTCTGCCGTGTTTGATGGGCATATTTGACTTTTACTTGACTTTGTGGGTTATATACACACTAAATCAAAGATTCAGTGTGCAAACAAGACAAGCAAGGCATTGCATTCTACGAATAGCTAGAGACCAGGAGAAGGAAGATAATCATTCACTCTTTAGCCATTCGGTTACTTAAACACCCACAAGAAAAAAAAACAGGGGTCCGTTCTTCGTACCTTGCTTAATAGATCTGAGATGATTTGAAAGATGCCAAATTTTCTAATCGTGATAACTGATCTCTGGCTAATTTGGTTCTTTTGATTTGATTAAAATATCTGGATTAAGTTGTCTAAGTTTATTGCACATTCTAGTGTTCCCCGAAAAGGGCTGATGTATCGATACTCGAAACCACGATCAGCAATGCAGCGATTGACTGGTGGTAAAACAGCAATGTAATGACACCATATCATTAAAAAAAGACACCTGACGAAAAGCTTGACAAATTAAGGACCTTTATAAGGAAACAGCCAAGCGAACAAAATAAATGTTATATTAGATAAATGAAATGTGCAGTGTTTTATTTTAATATGTTTTACATGATTGTCAATGTTGTAATTTACAATTCATTTACTTTTATCTTTGAAGCAGATTTATGTAACAGCATTAATTTAAGTTTCTTAAGGGTCAAGATCAAGTTATCTGCATCTTCTGTGCTCCATCAAGCCACTCCCATAATAACTCTCACCACTCAAATTAATGCACATCTCAGATTAATTGTATAGCATGTGTGTAAGACTCAAATTATAAGGTAATTATTTTATGACAAATAAATCTTCACTGAGTAAAAATGCTGTGTAGTCTATAATACTATAGACACAGCCATTGTATTATTTTCAAATAATTATTTTAAATTATTGCCACTGGATCAGTGAGGTATTCTTGTAATAAAGTAGCGGTTGCTGGGACAGATTTTAAGTATCAATTAAAAAAAATGCGATCTAATCCTGTTTATATGAAATAAGCCTGCTCCCGAGCAGGTTTAAGCTTACGGACCTGTTGCTATGACAGCAACTCCAGGATGAGCTTTGAAGAACCAGCCAATCCAAGATCAAGCTAAATCATCAACAATCAAATCCAGCTAACTGAGTTAGCAGCATACGAAGAACGGACCCTGGAATAGAAATGCTGGTGTCTGTACTGTTTGACAATTTTATTTCTTATCAGTTCTCAAGCACTTATTCCTTTGCAAAAATAAAGTAATTATTTTGGCAGTTGTTTCATGGTTTAGGTTTTAGTGTGGAGTTCAGCTTTTCCAAATCCAATAATATAACTGCCCTATTTATTTATTTGATTGTCCGTTAATACACTGCTATTTTGCTATACTGAAAATATCCTCAGTGTACTATTGTTTGATTAAAAATGCTATATAATCCTATTAAGATCCAAATAAACATTCATAAAAAGAAATGGGAAATGCTTTAGTGTTTGAAAGAGTAATAAAGTAATATTTTAGTTGACCTCGCTGGTTGAGAGTGTCAAATACAGTGTACCTGAATTATTATTATTATTATTATTTTAATGAGTGATTGGTTTGGAAAACCAAAGGAATAACCATTTTCTTAAGTGTAATGTGTATAAGGTTTTGTTTTTTTTTTTTCCTTTCTGCATTGTTTCAAGTGAAATATTTATTTACAGTGTAACATTCCTTATGTGTATTATATGTATACCCCTCTACAAATAAATTGTTGTATTTTGTGATGTGTTGTTACTCCTCTCAAGGAATATAGGAAAGCACAACAGTCTTTATGATCTGTACAATATTCTGGCACCACTGATTACTAGATCAGTAGGATAATGACCATATCATGTTGGCAACCAGTCCACAAATGCCCATTTCCACTTTCAAACTGGTGGAAATGGATGGGTTAAATCAGTGGTTGTCAACCAAGAAACCCACTAGGTGGTGTTAGCAAACTTCCACATGAGCTTCAAAATTTCGATCATGTCTGTACTGACATTAAAACAAAATGACATGCAATGGTGGTGTTGTTATTATTATTAGTATTATTATTAATACAATCACTAGGATTCCCACATTTTTCTAAACCAATTGTGGCCAGTGTGTATTAGAAAGAGAGAGAAAAAATATATATAAATATATATATATATATATATATATATATAGTATTTTGTTTAAAAGTTAGATTTTTGTGATTTATTTATTTATTGAAAGCTTGAAAGGTAAAAAAAAAAAAAAAAAAAAAGTTTATTTTCAGAACCTTTGATCAAATTTTGAATTATGTATAACATAAAGCCATTTAGCCATTTTTACATAGAAAACCACCACAACAAAAACTACTAAATTGCCCCCTTTTGTATAGATAGTAAGGAAATTTAGATACTAACAGATGTGTAAGTGTTCAGCTGCATTTAATTGTTTTGATAATATTTATTTATTTATTTATTTTAGATTTGGAACATATTAGCATATAGTATTGTAAAATAGTAGCAAATTGATGTCTATTTATTTATGTGTAATTACTTTTTTTTCCTTTTTCTTGTTAATATGCCAGTTAACATTCACAACACTAGTTTTGCGAAAAATATGAATATAAGTGAATATGCAAGTTCACTCTTTGCCACAAGGTGACGCTTAAGGAACATCAGAATGCCATTAACGCATACGTTATTACAGGCATTATACAGAGGTTATATGAAAAGAAAATACCATCAAAACTTTCCTGGCTGAAATGTGTGTTTACAGGTGTGCTTTAATCACCATAAATCACAAAATATTCATTATTCATCGACAGTAGATCGAAAAACACTGCATGTTGGCATATAAATGTGGGCTGTTTGATGTCTGCTAACTGCATTGTTATTTTGAAACATGCCGTGCTCACGTTTAATTAATTAAATAACAGCCGTATAAAGTTTAATTATCACAAGCAATAGGACAATTCCTATTTTTCCATCCCTAGATATAAAAATTGAGACTTTGAAGCAGCACCTTTGATGGAAAACAGTGACTGAATCTAAAACCTTCAGATGACACAGATTACATCCACGCAAGTTACTAAACTCGCGCTGTATGACGTTACAGAAAGTTGTCCGATCCACTTCCTTTCACACAGCAGTGTTGTTTCTCTTGTTAATATGCACGTTAACATAAAGACACTCTTGGGCTACTTTACTAGCGAATACATTGTGCATTCCGCTTACAGTAGGCTATATCGGTGGAACCAACTATACAAATTGTGTGGGGGGAACCTAAACTGAACCATTCCCATATAGGCTACTACAACCACGGCACCGCTGAAAATTAGTGTGTGAGTTTGTTTACAGAATGCTGTTGTCAATACTGCAAACTCCCATATAAATAATTATTTGAAAAACATAATTTTCCTGCAGCTAGTGGGCCCCCTTTCCAGTGTAGGCCCCTGGGCTTCAGCCCCTTGAAGCCTGTGCTTTAATGTGCCCCTGAATACACCCAGAGATAAGCCATCTAGTCTCTTCACACTTTTCTTTTCTTTTCTTTTCAGTCTCGTTTTCTAAGTTAAGTTTTACCGCAAAGCCTTGTCTCCGACTTTGTGTCTACCTGCCTGAAACTTCAAAAAGCTGATGAGACTCCATGCCCATTTGTCAGCCAACACCTAGGAAATGACTTCCCCAAACATCACTCCAGACGATACTAGCCCTCCAGCAAATAAACAACCTGGGAAACTCCTTTCAGCGGAGGATGCCACCGACAAGGAACCCCCATCAGATTTAATCCACAGATTAATCTACTAACACAAGCAATGCAAGTAAACCTCCAGATATTGAGCTGGTGCATTTAATATAAAGCTTAATAAACAGTGTTTTCACTATACTTTGGATATTAATATCCATTGAAGTGTTGACGTTATATGGCCTCTGTTATGGAGCCGACAAGACGTGAGGCGTGCGGATCCATATGCAAGCTTTTATTAATAGACATGGTCAAAACACAGGCAGGGTTGAACAACAGCAAATGGGTATGGCACGGGCAAGACGCAAGAATAGTCCAGTGAATAGACGGGGTCGATCGGCAGCGAATGAAAACCAGGGGGCAAAACAAAGAGGGATAATCCAGGTACATGAGCAATGGTCCAGGCAGGAGCAAACAGAGTCCAAACGACAAGACAAGAGAGAGATCCAAGGCAGGCTATAAACTTCAAGGCAGGCGGAGATAACACAGAAACAAGATACACAGGCTAGGATCAAGACACAAATGACGCAATAAACAGTATTAACTAGACTAAAACTCATACAATAAACTGGCTCCGTAAAGTGCTATCACTAGGAGAGTAATAAATGCAGACAATACTCAGCCGTTTGAGAAGGCTCTGAGTGGGTGCTATATAGTGTGTGTAATAGCTTTCAGGTGAGCGTGTGATTGGTTACAGCTGTGTGTAATCAGTGCAATGGATGATGGGAAATGCAGTCTAGGGTGATGTGTAACAGTCTGTGTGGTGTGAGAGTCAATATAATGGAAGGGTGACCTCTGGTGGCAATTGGACGGAAGACCATGGACCGGATTCGTAACAGCCGTTCAACTGATCGGCTGTAAAACAGTAATTATTTCAAAATTTGGGTTGCAGAGTGTATACACTATTTTAATAATATATTAATTGCGCAGTGTGAGATTTATGAGATTCATTGGTCATAACAGAACTTTGTGAGATCGTGATGAACAAAGAGTGACAGCTTTTTAGTAGTTATGAGCGCTCTTTGCGAGCTTTCTAGGCAATCCATTTAAAATGTAGAACTTTGTTTTTCGGCCACACTCACATTGCAAAGTTTCTGGAATGACATCTGCATTTATGCGGGATTCACTCTCGAAGTAGCAGCGTTTGCCATGGTGATAACCATAGCAATAGATGGGACAAAATATGTGAAAATGTAATTTCAGAAGCACCCTCAGTGATTATTTATGGAACCTGGTTGATACAGTTTTATTGTATAACTATATACAAAAACAACAAAATACAAATTCACTAAATAAAATAATTTAATAAATGCATATTTACAATTTAAGCACTTAACTAAAATAAGTATTAATAAGATAAATAACTAGAGAAGGCTGACTACAATCAGCTTGCTTCCATTTAGTGAGAAAAGCCTACTCTTCACCCGAATTAGCA
This sequence comes from Spinibarbus caldwelli, assembly GCA_039654775.1. Taxonomy (NCBI): domain Eukaryota; kingdom Metazoa; phylum Chordata; class Actinopteri; order Cypriniformes; family Cyprinidae; genus Spinibarbus; species Spinibarbus caldwelli. The sequence continues at coordinate 26,708,054 of CM077252.1, read as the reverse complement.
AAAGTTCCTCTGGTCTTCAGTGATGCGAGGACAGCGTTTGAATGTATACGTAATATCTGAGCGAGAGCAGAGCCAATTCATAAAAGAACAATGTATATTTAAAAGCACGTCAGTTTTGTGTGAATGAAGAAAATCCACTTGCGATTTGAGAGATTTATGCTTGCGCATTACATGGATCGCGTAACATTATGCACTCTCAACATTATCATTAATATCACGCTATAGAAACCACCTAAAATTAAGTAGCCTATAAAGAGGAGAAGAAAGCGGCCCTAGGCAGCTGCCTACACATGCCAGGATCCGCCACTGCCAGATGCAGTTAATAATTTACTAAAAACAAGCCTATCGCAAGACATCTGGTAGAGGGGGCACCTGGGGTGGCCAGCCAAATTTCAGGGGGGGCCAGTGCCACCCCTGGCCACCACGTAGACACGCCCCTGGTGAGAGAGTATCAGCTAACACATAATCAGCCAAATGATAAGGCTGCAAAAACTATGATAGAAGCTGGCTATGCCAATAAATCTTGTCAGCTCCTTCTTAATACAGGGAGTAGGGAAGTTTCCTATTACAAGCACTTTAGCATGCAAAGGACACATTCTACCAAGACACACCCTCCTTTTCCAAATAGGTTGCTTGAGCAAAATCACATTTGGAAGGGTTTACAGTAAACCTAGCTCTTGGAACAAACTTCAGACATGGTTCATATGCTGGGGGCTGTTTCATAAAAGACGCTAAGAAAAGCAGAGATTAAAGTCCAAAACCTGACTTGAAATAACCTAACAAATCAGTCGGGACAAAAGCGATTTCATAAACGACAATTTAAGTTCACGCAATCTCACTAATTCGATCCAGGTTCAATGAGTCAGCATAATGTGATGTGCACGCTTATTCTTAAGCAGCCCTTAATATTGATCATGGATCAAATCGATCCACCATGGAAAACAGCGAATATTTGTGCTGTTTAATGCATTTTAGACATTGTTTTCCTCAGTGCATAACTGACAAGTCACAGGTGTATTTTTCATCTGTAAATGTTAGAAAGTCATGCAAATATATCCATTTTGCTGTCAGGAGTGGACGCGAGCGAACGAGGGCTGCGTTCAGTTCAAAATCAGTTCCTTCCGATTTTCTCACTAGTAGACATGGCAACGAGAACTTGGAGGTGCCACAATGTCATTCTCTAACAAAACCCTGCAACTCCAATTTTTGTCGTCTATCAAAAGAAACATGATAAAACCATTGCTGAATAGGTAGAGCATCACCCATGTCCACATCATGTTCTATTAAATAGGTTCACTGTGAAACGAGATCCATGTCGCACAATGTGACATGCAGTGATCTTATAGGATTGCTAAAATCGTGCAGTGTGTTTTGGGCTTTAAATCAGGGTTCCTAAAATCCGGCCCTGGAGTGCCGCTTCACTGTAGACTTTAACTAAAACCTTTATCAAACTCACCTACCTGTGATTTTCTAATGATCCTGAACCTTGATTAGCTTGCTCAGGTGTGTTTGATCAAGGTTGGAGATAAACTCTGCAGGACACTGGCCCTCCAGGACAAGATTTTGAGGAACCCTTCTTTAAATGATCTTATAAAACAGCAAGCAGACAGACTAAACCCCAAACTGGACTGTGTAACCTCCCAGGCAGCTAAAAAAAGCCATGCAACTCCCTACTCCCAATTTCAGTTCATTTTAATGCAATATGCATGCAAGAGAGCCTTCAGCATTGTTATAAATGCTCCGGCTGCCCCCGAATTCCCAGTTTTAATCAAGGTATCTGCACTGTAAAAAATGCAACTGCACATTTTCCAGTTGTGATCGATGATCAGTTAAGCTTCACAGACCATATTGCTACAACGGCCCGGTCCTGCAGATTTGCCTTATACAACATTAGGAAGATTAGACCCTTCCTGTCAGAGCAAGCCGCACAACTCCTTGTCCAAGCCCTTGTTCTCTCCAGACTGGACTATTGTAATGCTCTTTTGGCGGGCCTTCCCGCTAGTACTGTCAAGCCTCTGCAACTGATCCAGAATGCAGCAGCCAGAGTGGTCTTTAATGAACCAAAAAAAGCTCACGTTACCCCTCTCTTCATCAGGTTACACTGGCTACCAATAGCCGCTCGCATCAAATTCAAGGTACTGATGTTTGCCTACAAGACAACAACTAGCACTGCACCAATGTATCTAAACTCATTAGTTCAAACTTATGCACCCTCCAGAAGCTTGTGCTCTGCAAGTGAACGACGCCTTGTGGTGTCATCCCAAAGAGGGACCAAATCTCTCTCGCGGACCTTTTCCTGGACTGTGCCCATCTGGTGGAATGACCTCCCGATCTCAGTTCGAACATCTGAGTCTTTAACCATTTTCAAAAATCATCTAAAGACACATCTTTTTCGCCAGCACCTGACCAACTAATACTAACACTTTCCTATTCTATTTATTTAAAAAAAAAACAAAAAAAAAACCTAGCTACATGTACTGTGCTAGACTAACTGAGACTTGTCATGGCACTTGTATACTACTGCACTCTCGATGGTCTGATTGCTTTTATTGTTCTCATTTGTATGTCGCTTTGGATAAAAGCGTCTGCTAAATGATTAAATGTAAATGTAAATGTTATGAAACCTTTTGAGTCTCAAATACTAAAAAAAGCTATTTTCTTGAAACTACATAAAAACCCTTGTCAGACCAAAATTACCCCAAATGTTGTCCCAACTAGTCAAACACAGTTTTTTAAACAAATAATTTCATATTGTTGAAATGTTAAGGCTTTGTGAGTTCCCAGCATGCATTGTAGCATGAATAAATTATGCAGTTACTGTTATAGGATTAGTGTTTTGCTGTTTGCTGACTTCTTTTAAACTTTTTGTTGTTGTTGTTTTGTCATTATTGTTAGTTATTTGTTGTAATGTGATGTAAAGAGCTCATCTTTTTAACATTTGTTGATTGCCACTGTTCTTGAGGTTTGTGTGTCTAGTTTTGAGGCCTAGAGTATGTTCAACCACTTATGTCCATTTTCTGGTTGTTTTAGTCTTGTAAGTTGTCTTACAAATAAAGAAAATGTTGTTTACTTACTAGACTATCCATTAATGTTTGTCATTTGTGAACAAACATAAATTTGATAATTTGGTGGCTTTTTAAACATTCTTTTTTTCTTTTGGGAAATAAAAAATAAATCAATAAATAAATACCTCAATGATAGCAATTGTTGTTTCAATTGCTGGGACATGAATTTTTCTATTAGCAAAATAAGACAATCAGCATTGCATGAACAAACAAATTTACATTGGCTCAACAAAGTATCTTTACTGAGCAGAACTAAAAAAAAAAATATTGTTGAGAGAACTCAAAAGTCTTACTGCATCAAGTTGCCTTTATTTATATTTATTTATTTATTTACGTTTTCTCTATTTTTTTACAGTGTGCAGGATTTTTTTAAATCAAATTTAAGACTTTTTAAGACCTATTTAAGACCCTCACAAATAAATGAATACCACTGAAGTGGAGTTGGACAATATCTATGTAATGCTGATTTTAAGGATCACTGATAATCTAATTATCATAGTTTCTTTGTTCCTCAACCGAGAGGGCAGTATATACTTCCTGGGCTTTCCCCACTAGGGCTGAGGACACACTGCATGATTTTAAAAGTTGTTGGATCGCTGCATTTCTCACACTGCATGACTGTCTGGGGTATCATCTTCTTGCTGCTGTGTGCACGCTACACAATGGATCGGTGATGGGGAGCCACTCATTATACAAACCTTTCAATAAGAAGAATCACTGACATTTCTGCCTTTTCTACAAACTACGTTTCGCAAACCAAGCAAAGGAAAAGTTGATATGGGGAATAATGCAAGATCACGCAAGATCACGCTGTGCATTTTCACACAGAATGGATTTATTTCTGTCAAAAAAGATAGCCCACAAAAAGCTTGCAATCCAAGTTGTCTGTAAAGTGATTTGCAGTGAAAATAAATAAATAAATAAATAAAAACAAAAATAAAGAAGAATATGAGGTATGAAGGAATACGAAGAATACAAAGGAATACGATGCTTTCTGATATTATGTTGCAGATCTATTATGACTAAGAACGTTACTGCGAGGAGAGTCACAGCTGCTGTTCCATTACCTTTTTTCTTTTGTTTTAGCTCTTTGCATTTTCGATGTTTGTTACCACTGTGACCAGATGTATTGCACTAGGGAATCGTGCTTAAGTTTGTGCAGATAAGGACACTACGGAGACTGCATAGTGTCAAAAGGAAGGTAATGTGGAGAGTACACATATGGACAGGGCAGTATTAGGAAAGACTCTGCAGTAGGTCCCGCCTAAAGAGGTATGGAACTACAACAAGAATTCCAGAAATGTTGGGACGTTTTTTAAATTTGAATAAAATAAAACAAAGACTTTCAAATCAGGTGAGTCAATATTTTATTCACAATAGAACATAGAGAACATAACAAATGTTTAAACTGAGAAATTTTACACTTTTATCCACTAAATGAGCTCATTTCAAATTTGATGCTTGCTACAGGTCTCAAAAAAGTTGGCACGGGGCAACAAAGGGCTGAACATCTAGCAACTAATTAAGTTAATTGACATCATGTCTGCAACATGATTAGCTATAAAAGGAATGTCTTAGAGAGGCAGAGTATCTCAGGAGTAAAGATGGGCAGAGGCTCTCCAATCTGTGAAAGAGTGCGTAAAAAGATTGTGGAATACTTTAAAAACAACGTTCTTCAATGTCAAATTGCAAAGGCTTTACAAATATCATCATCTACAGTGCATAACATCATCAAAAGGTTCAGAGAAACTGGAGAAATCTCTGTGCGTAAGGGACAAGGCCGATGACCTTTGTCCCTCAGACGGCACTGCATCACTCATCGGCATGATTCTGTCATTGACATTATTCAATGGGCCCTGGAATACTTCCAGAAACACAATCCGGCGTGCCATCTGCAGATGTCAACTAAAACTCTATCATGCAAAAAGGAAGCCATGTGTGAACATGGTCCAGAAGCGCCGTCGTGTCCTGTGGGCCAAAGCTCATTTAAAATGGACTATTTCAAAGTGGAAAAGTGTTCTATGGTCAGACGAGTCCAAATTTGACATTCTTGTTGGAAATCACAGACGCCGTGTCCTCTGGGCCAAAGAGGCGGGAGACCTTCCAGTGTGTTATCAGCGTTCAGTTCAGAAGCCGGCATCTCTGGTGGTATGGGGGTGCATAAGTGCATACGGTGTGGACAGCTTGCATGTTTTGGAAGGCATTATGAATGCTGAAAGGTATATAAAAGTTTTAGAGCAACATATGCTCCCCTCCAGATGATGTCTATTCCAGGGAAGGCCTTGTGTATTTCAGCAGGACAATGCAAAACCACATACTGCAGTTTTACAACAGTATGGTTGCATAGTAGAAGAATTGGCCTGCCTGCAGTCCAGATCTTTCACCTATAGAGAACATTTGATGCATCATTAAATGAAAAATACGTCAAAGATGACCACAAACTCTTCAGCAGCTGGAAACCTATATCAGGCAAGAATGGGACCAAATTCCAACACCAAAATTCCAGAAACTCATAACCTCGATGCCCAGACGTCTTCGAACTGTTTTGAAAAGAAGAGGAGATGCTACACCATGGTAAATATGCCACCGTCCCAACTATTTTGAGACTTGTAGCAGGAATCAAATTTGAAATGAGCTCATTTTGTGCATAAAATTGTAAGATTTCTCAGTTTAAACATTTGTTATGTTATCTGTTCTATTGTGAATAAAGTATTGGCTCGTGTGATTTGAAATTCTTTTAGTATTCATTGTATTCAAATTTAAAAAAATGTCCCAACATTTCCGGATTTGGGTTGTAGTACAGATGCAGAGACTGGACAGAGAAGGCTCTGTTAAGAGAAAGACATGGGTTTACCACCATGGAAGAATTCACAAATGGGAGCAACAAGTAAGGGAATCACTATGGGGCACTGAGCTCAGTACAAGTGCTGACCAAATCGACATAAAAACATAAGTGCTGAGGATCCACCAGGATCCACCACTGAGCATGATAGCTGGAGGGTCTGCCTTCTCCAGGGGCAGCGCTTGCAAGTTAACCACCTGATCACGGACGGGAGTGGTAGGAACTTTGGGCATGTGTCCAATTTGGAATGTCTCAGGATGATGTGAGAGTCAGCTGGACTGAATTTAAGGTACGTTTTGGCTGACCAAAAATGCCTGCAGGGCCCCCAGCCTTGTGTTAAGAATATGCAATAATTTGTGTTGATTGAATCAATGTAATGTTGAACTGTACCACTAGAGGTCCACAGAGGATAAGAAACCATGTAAGAATAGAAGGATTAGAGCAGAGTGCAGTTCATGCAAAGATTTATGCCATCTCCTAAGTTTTTATTTGCGGCAAATAGGGCTGCCCCCTAATATTCAACTAACCGTTATTTGACCAAAAGAGGCTTGGTCGACCAAAATTTTTAGTCGCTTTGTCGCAGAAAAAAAAAAAAAACCACAGGCGAAGTCACGCAGTCCGTGAGGGACAGATCTTTAATGGCTGGTCTATGTGGTAGGCTAGTACATCGGGCAGGACATCCAAACGCTTGCCTATCATTCATCGACCTCAAATATGGCTTATCATCTGAAATATGCATGTGCGTTCACTTGCTCTTAAAATACTCCCTCATTTTTGGTCACAGATAAGAGTACTACATCTTTCGAATCTGTAAAGACTCATGTTTATTTTTGTGCACTCACAATAACAACAAGATACTCACAAGATATGTTATTGTGTGCACTCACAATAATAACAACAACAACAACAACAACAACAACAACTTGAGCGCAAAACTCTGAAACTTTGTGTATATTTCCCTTACAGATTTGAAAAACATATCTATAGAGAGCGAAATATCTACTTTCAAATGAACCAATTCAAACAGAAAACAAATATTCTCAGGTTATGCAATCCATATGAAACATGCATACAGGCGTATCACTACTGTCGCCAACTTCATTTCTTAAAACGAAAACAAAGAAAGCACTACTTTATCAATAAATTATTAAAATATTAATGCACTCTCCTTACTGTTTTTCCCTGACACATTCATAATCATTACTTCTGTGGTGAGCTGTGGCAATCTTTTGGCGTGTGCTTGAGAGCTTGTAGGCTATGTAGGCAAATAAAGACTCGTTATAATGATTTAAATTGTTTATTAATAAATGTGCGATTAGTCGACTAATGCTTAAATGGGTCATCAGATGCCCATTTTCCACAAGTTGATATGATTATTTAGGGTCTTAATGAAAAGTCTATAACATGCTTTGGTTAAAATTTCTCAATGGTAGTGTAAAACAGCACCCTTTTTACCCTGTCAAAATCTCAAAAGTTTTAGTCCGTGTTCCTTTAAATGCTAATGAGCTCTGCTCACCCCGCCCCTCTCTTCCGTGGGGTGACGAGCCGTTCTCATGATACTGTTTACTTTAGCTGTGGAACTTACTAACTTGCACGTTATTAGGAAAGGCGATTTGCAAAGATTCATAAAAGATCCTTATACTCACTTCTTCTGTACGTGAAGCTGGATCACGAATGATTCACGCAAACATAAACGCATTTAGGTAGATCGGAGGATGCATTCCCTTCAAAAACAAAGGTAATCCACTGCGTCTTCAGCAGCTCAGATGTCAGGAGTAAATGACAACTGCTATGTTCATTATTACATCCAACAACAAAACCACTTAGGAACCATTCTTGTCTACATCTGCTCCAGCGTCGAAACAATGGTGGACTGTCTACAGCTCACTCAGGGCGGGTCTAAGGTAAAATGCTAGTGTCAATCAACAATCATGGGAGGGCCTGGGTCTGGGTGATGTCACACAGACAGGCATCTAAGAATGTCTTGATATGAGAAAGGGGAAATGATTTAACGAGATAAAAAAAAAAAAAAAACACTGTTTGGATCTTTATCATTATATGGTGTTTGTGTACACACACTGCCAACACACATTTAAGTTCAAATAACTTGTAAAAGCGCATGTTGCATCTGATGACACCTTTAAAATGAACGACTACTAGTCAACCAGAAAAATCTTTAGTTGAGGGCAGCCCTAGCGGCAAATACCACAAATTGGCAATGAGGATGAGCGCTTCAGTATCGAGCACACCCCCATTTCTTCCTTCTCACGTGGCGGAAAATTTTCGACAACTACATGCTTGTTATTCATACCACTGGGGAAGCGTGGTGTCAGAGATGGGCTGTTTTACTGCAATATTTAGGGACAACACCTGTTCTACACACTGCCAGATCAAGGTACTATGTTTGATGAAGCAATGGCTGCTCTCGAGAAACATTTTGTGCCTCAAGTAAATGTTGTAGCATGCTGACATACATTCAGACAGCAAGTACAAAGAACCGACGAAACTATCCGCCAATACGTGGCTGCATTACGAGCGTTGGTGACACCATATGCTTTTGTGCATATGGAAAGTGAAATGCTCCATGATCAGTTAGTTGCGAACGCCTCACTGAGTGCTGTCAAAGATAAATTGCTGTTGGAGGATGATCTTACTTTGGAAAGAGCTATGGCAATCGCTTGCCAGGTGGAAGGCAGCGGTAAAAGATTTGTCCGTTCTTGGCTGCTTATTTGCGTTAGATGCCTAACAAATAGTGGCAGAATCTCTCCAGCTGCTTTCTATATAGTGCCGACTGTATCACCACTACTAGGCTTAGATCTAATTCGAAGTTTGAACCTGAACATAGTGGAAGGTAAAGTGGAGTACATAGAGAACACTAGTGAAACTGAACCTCTTTACCTTCCTGAGATGGCAAATCCTGTGTGCACAATATCACCAGTACCAACTACAATCCATAAGGTGCAAGTTAATACAACAGTACCACCAGTCTGTCAAAAGTTAAGACGTCTTCCCTTGAGTATCTGGAAGGAGGTGTCTACAGAGCTTAATCGCTTACTCCAAGCCGGCATAATTGAACAGGTGGATGCTTCAGAGTGGGTGAGTCCCATGGGTGTCGCTAGACCCCATTTACTGGGGCATGTGCCCCAGTAAAAATCTGCTGTGCCCCAGTAAAATCTCAAGTTTGAGTTATAATTTACTTTATTTTTCAGTGTAATTTAAATTGATAATCCCAGAATAAAGAAATCAATCTATATGCAACTATCGAATAAATACTTGTAAAAGTGACGCGGAGTAACTGAAAACAAACTGATGCATGCCGAAAATCCATGCAGAAATCCATGCCTGCGCACGTCTGTGTGTTGAACTGCAACGTGCAGCCTTTCACGCAGAAGTGTCGGCATAAATTTGAGGTGGGCTATGAAAAAAATTACAAAACCAGTGCTCGAAAGCAGGCTACCCAGCTAGCAGGGAACATTCTCAGAACTTTGGCTAACATTCCGTACAGGTTTGGTTGATGTTTTAGAGAAAAAAATTGAATGTAATGTTCAAAAAATGTTTTAAGAATATTTCTCATTTCAGACAATGTTCTTATAATGTTAAGTGTAAACAAAGCTAGAACATTTTACCTGCAATATTTTAAGGATATTTTGTGGATGTTGTTCAGGTGACAGATTATATAATGTTATCAATAAAACATTGCCACAATGTTTCAAGACAAAAAAGAAAGAACATTCTCTCAGCCACATCAGGAGAACGTTATAAGAACATCATTGAGGCCTGAGATTGTGTTATGTTTTCATAAAATATTCTTGTAATGTGACAAAGTTAGAACATTTGACCTGCGACATTTTGAGGATGTTGTTGAGGTAACAGATTATATAATGTTATCAATAAAACATTGCCACAATTTTTCAAGATAACAAAGGAAGAACATTCTCTCAGCCACATTAGGAAAACGTTATAAGAACATCATTGAGGCCTGAGATTGTGTTATGTTTTTATAAAATATTCTTGTAATGTGACATAACAAAGCTAGAACATTTTATCTGCAACATTTTGAGGATGTTGTTGAGGTAACAGATTATATAATGTTCTCAATAAAACATTGGCACAATGTTTCAAGATGACAAAGGAACAACACTGCATGGTGCTGCCACCACCATGCTTCACTGTAGGGATGGTATTGGGCAGGTGATGAGTGGTGCCTGGTTTACTCCAGACATGACACTCGCCAAAGAGTTCAATATTTGTTTTATCAGACCAGAGAATTTTGTCTCTCATGGTCTGAGAGTCCTTCAGGTGCCTTTTGGCAAACTCCAGGCAGGCCATCATGTGCCTTTCACTGAGGAGTGGCTTTTATCTGACCACTCTACCACACAGGCCTGATTGGTGGAGTGCTGCAGAGATGGTTGTTCTTCTGGAAGGTTCTCATCTCTCCACAGAGAAATGCTGGAGTTCTGTCAAAGTGACCATTGGGGTCTTGGTCACCTCCCTGACTAAGGCCCTTCTCCCCCGATCTTTCAGTTTGGCCGGGTGGCCTGCTCTAGCAATCCTGTCTTGGAGGTCTATAGACAATTCCTTGGACCTCATGGCTTGGTTTGTGCTCTGACATGCACTGTTAACTGTGGGACCTTATATAGACAGGTGTGTACCTTTCCAAATCATGTCCAATCAACTGAATTTATCACATGTGGACTCCAATCAAGTTGTAGAAACATCTCAAGGATGATCAGTGCAAACAGGATGCACCTGAGCTCAATTTTGCGTGTCATGGCAAAGGCTGTGAATACTTATGTACATGTGATTTTTTTCTTTTTTTTTTTTTTTTTTATAAATTTGCAAAGATTTCAAACAAACTTCTTGCACATTGTCATTATGGGGTATGTTTGTAGAATTTTGAGGAAAATAATTAATTTAATCCATTTTGGAATAAGGCCGTAACATAACAAAATGTGGAAAAAGTGAAGCGCTGTGAATACTTTCCGGATGCACTGTAAGGATTTCACTGAGGCCGGAGGTGATTGATTGGTTTTTATAAAACGTTTTTATAATGTGACGTATTAACAAAGCTAAAACATTTTATCTGCTAAATTTTGAGGATATTTTGAGGATGTTGTTGAGGTAACTTATTATACAATTTTCTCAATAAAACACTGGCACAATGTTTCAAGATAACAAAGGAAGAGCATTCTCTCAGCCACATCAGGAGAAAGTTATAAGGATGTCATTGAGGCCGGAGGTGATGGAATGTTTTTTTTTTTTTTTTATAAAACTCTTGTAATGTGAAGTATTAACAAAGCTAGAACATTTGACCTGCAACATTTTGAGGATGTTGTTGAGGTAACAGTTTATGCAATATTGTCAATAAAACATTGGCACAATGTTTCAAGATAACAAAGGAAGAACATTCTCTCAGCCACGTTAGGAAAATGTTATATGGATATTATTAAGGCCTGAGATAACAAAATGTTCTTTATAAAAGTTTCTTGTAATGTGACGTTAACAAAGCTGGAACATTTTACCTGCAACTTTTTGAGGATGTTTTTTGAGGTAACAGATTGTACAATGTGGTCTATAAAACACTGGCACAATGTTTCAAGATAACAAAGGAAGAGCATTCTCTCAGCCACATTAGGAAAACGTTATAAGGACGTAATTGAGTCCTTAAGTGATGGAATGTTTTTTTTTTTTTTTTTTTTTTTTTTATAAAATGTTCTTGTAATGTGAAGTATTAACAAAGCTAGAACATTTTATCTGCAACATTTTGAGGATATTTTGAGGATGTTGTTGAGGTAACAGTTTATACAATATTGTCAATAAAACATTGGCACAATGTTTCAAGATAACAAAGGAAGAACATTCTCTCAGCCACGTTAGGAAAATGTTATATGGATATTATTAAGGCCTGAGATAACAAAATGTTCTTTATAAAAGTTTCTTGTAATGTGACATGTTAACAAAGCTGGAACATTTTACCTGCAACATTTTGAGGATGTTTTGAGGATGTTTTTTTGAGGTAATAGATTGTACAATGTTGTCAATAAAACATTGGCACAATGTTTCAAGATAACAAAGGAAGAACATTCTCACAGCCACATTAGGAAAACGTTATAAGGATGTAATTGAGGCCAGAGGTGATGGAATGTTATTTTTTATTTTTTTTTTATGAAACGTTTGGGAATGTTCTTGTGTTTACAAAGCTATCTGTACCCAATCAGATCTAATACAAATAACACCAAATTTACTGTTGTTGGCATACTTTGTAGAAAAAAATAATGCAAAAAAGAAGACGGAGACAGAGAGAGAAAGAGCGAAGGGAGGCTGCTAAAGGCAGTTCAAACATCGCAAACATGAATTCAAAGCTCCAGCAAGCCAGCAGGTAAATCATCATATAGAATATTTAGCAGTTTGTCACACTTTAATTCTTGCTGATATATAATTCCCATTATAATCACTTGTCTTAGTTCATACTAATAATCTATTCTATAACACATATTTAGAATATTTTTATTAAAACCATATTAATAGGCCTATAATAGTTAAAAAGGTAATATAAATGTTCCAAATGAAATGTTTATTAGTATATAATATAGATTTATGCAGTATAATATGAAATTAAATGTCTAATACCAATATTTCATTGAAGATGAGGCAAAAGCAAGCTTAGAGAGTGAGGGAGAGCTCACTCTATCAAAACATCTACAATTAAGTCTGAAATTATAACAGAGTGTGCTGTTGTCACGAATCCTGTCCGTGGTTTTCCATCTGCTCGCCACCAGATGTTGCCTTCCAGTTACATTGACTCTCACACTACACACACTGTTGCATGTCACCCCGGACTACATTTCACATCATCCACTGGACTGATTACACACACAGCAGCAACCAATCAAACACACTTTATAAGCCATGGACTTCCTCTTTCTGATCACCCAGTATTGTTTGCGCTTCTCTCTCTGTCAGTGATAGCAACTTTACGGAGCCAGTTCCCGGTCCTAGTTTCGAGTTCCTAGTTGTAGTCTTAGTCCTAATCACGTCGTGTTTCCTGATTTTCTGCCTTATCGGACTATTCTTTGTCTTGTCTACAACATACCTGTTTACCATTGTCTGACCCATGCCTGTTTGTGACCACACCTTTTAATAAAAACTTCTGCATATGGATCCGTACATTTCACGCTCTGATCACTCCGTTACAGCTGTCTTCTCTTTTAATTGTACACTACTAGTCAAAAGTTTTTGAACAGTAATGTTTTTTAAAGAAGCCTCTTCTGCTCCCCAAGCCTGCATTTATTTGATCCAAAGTACAGCAAAAACAGTAAAATTCTGAAATAGTTTTATTATTTAAAAGAACTGATTTCTATTTGAATATATTTTAAAATGTAATTTATTCCTGTGATTTCAAAGCTGAATTTTTAGCATCATTACTCCAGTCACACGATCCCTTCAGAAATCATTCTAATATTCTGATTTGCTGCTCAAAAAAAAAAAACATTTATTATTATTATTATTATTATTATGTTGAAATCAGCTGTGTAAATTTCTTCCAGGTTTTTTTTTTTGATCAATTTAAAGCATCCTTGCTAAATAAAAGTATTAATTTCTTTCCTATATATACAGTGCCCTCCATAAGTATTGGAACAGTAAAGACAAAATTGCTTTCTCTGCTGTGGAGTCAAGACATTTGCAAATATGATTAAAAGATGAATATGAGACAAAACTACAGAATGTCACATTTTATTATTAGGTCTTTCGACACATACATGTTTTACCAAATAAAAAGGACAGCACTTTTAGAGTCAGTATATATACATATATACACATACACACACACACACACACACACACACATATATATATATATATATGTATGTATGTGTGTGTGTGTGTGTGTGTGTATGTGTATATATGTATATATACTGACTCCAAGCTTTTGAATGGTTATAGTGTATAAATGCTGATGTTTGGATATTTTTATTCATCAAAGAATCCTGAAAAAATTCTATTCAACTGTTTTAAATATTGATAATAATAATAATAATAATAATAATAATAATAATAATAATAAATGTTTATTGAGCAGAAAATCAGCATATTAGAATGATTTCTGGATCATGTGACACTGAAGATTAATGGTACTGAAAATTTAGCTTTGATCACAGAAATCAATTACATTTTAAAAATATATTCAAATAGGAAACAGTTATTTGAAATTGTAAAAATATTTCAGAATTTTACTGTTTTTGTTGTACTTTGCATCAAATAAATGCAGGCTTGGTGAGCAGAAGAGGCTTATTAAAAAAAAAAACTAAAAAAAAAAAACAGTTTTAATGTTCAAAAACTTTTTACTGGCAGTGTATATTTGTAACAACTGGATAATTTGTATTAAAAAGCACCCACCCTCTCAGTGCCCCCTTTTTTTTTGTTTGGGCCACTGCCCCTCAAAATGTCTGTGCATAGCCCTGGTCATCAATATCATACAGTCCATTCACATTTTTAATGTTACAGGAGAAGTGTCACGTGAATGTGAGCAACATTGTAGATTGAATGACAAAAAAAAAAAAAAAAAAAAAAAAAAAAAAAAAACCCGAAACAAAACAAAACTGATTTTCAGGAAAGAAAATGTTTTTTTCATTGAGATTTTATTTATTTATTAATTTTTTTTTTTGCCTAGCAATCATTGTGTTACAATTATTAGATACAATTATTCGACTTACATTACCTAAAGTAGCTGTTTCTCCAGTTTAATTTGATACTTTGCATTCATGCTAACTTACAACCCACATGATAAAACAGTTAGCTATGTTATGGCTGCTTGAGGTGGGGATAGTTGTACAGTTCATTAAAAATGTTACAACCAGCTCCTTATGATGATTTCAATGAGTCCAGTTATCCAGTCACATCCTCTATTGAGGCAATGTCATGTGAGTTTTTTGTTGCACATCAAGGGATTTATGTAAAATGTGTTTCCATCATAGGTTATGCGCATATCTTCTTATTGGATAAAAACACTATCCACCTCAAATGAGCACATACGTTTTTTTGTGCACATTTAGAATTTATGCGCATCTTGACATTTCCATCCAGCATATTTTTTTATGTGATATTCCAAAATTCACATAAAGGTAGGTAGATGGCAACACAGCTAGTGACTGAATACAGTACACACACACTCACTCTCACACAAACACAAATTTAAAGTCCTAAAAGGAATACAGTATAATGTGTTTGTCATTTTAAATGATTCACTTTATTCAAAACTGATTATTCTTTGTTCTTCAATCAAGTTTTTGCATAAATTGGAAGTGTGGGTCTTATTTCCGCAAATTACTTCACACTGTTACATCTATCCCCAGCCTGTGTTACAACTCACCCCAGTAGTGGATGTTTTCTCCGCTGGTAAGTTACAGTGCGTGGACCAAACAACAAACCTGTATCCTGGTCAGCGGAACTCTCCCTTCCACAATAATTACTGGACTATATGTTTTTTTTTTGTTTTGTTTTGTTTTTAAATGTCTTTTTCAGTTTACGTATTTCTTTTTTTATTCTTTACGTATTTAAGTTACATACAAACAAATCAGTTTCAATCAGTTTTAATCTTTTTTTATCTTTATACCTTTAGCGTTTCACATACAAATTTGATGTAGGCTAGACATCTTTCAGTATTGGGGCTGGATCTTACTTTCTTAGAATTATATGACAGTTGCATTAATTTTGGGTGTAATGCTGCTTTTGAATAACAGCTAGATTTGTTTTCACCCAGAACCCAAACTGCCTGCTTGAAGATTAACACTGATGGCCCAATAAAATGTCTCCTTTTACAACAAAGGTAATGTAATCCATTTCTGCTTTCTTGGTAATATTGGTAACACTTTATTTTAGAGTTCAACTCTCACTTTTAACTAGTTGCTTATTAGCTTGCATATTACTAGTATAATGGTTGTTCATTAGTATTTAAAGCACATATTAATGCCTAATTCTGCGTGACCTTATTCTAAATCCCTAAATCCTACCCAATACCTAAATTTAAATGCTATAAAACTACCTTACCAACTATTAACAAGCAGTAAATTAGGAGTTAATTAAGGCAAAAGTTGTAGTTAATAGAGAATATGTTCCCTATACTGTAGTGCAGTGGTTTTCAAACTTGTCCTGGAGGACCCCCAGCCCTGCACATTTTGTATGTCTCCCTTATCAGACACACCCAATTTAGTTCTCGCAGTCTCTACTAACAAGATAATGAGTTGAATCAGGTGTGTTTGATGATGGAGACATACAAAGACTGCGTCCCAATGTGCATACTATCTATCGTAAATTCTATGTGATATTAGTAATTTTCAGTACTATTTAGGGCAGATAGGGTGGATAGTATGTACATTGGGACGCAAGGAAAATGTGCAAGGCAGGGGTCCTCCAGGACAGGTTTGAAAGCTCCTGCTGTAGTGTTACTGTAATATTGTGTTCTATGCATATGAAAACTGTACATTTGCTACTTAAGTGTTCATCTGATTATGTCTTTTGAACTTAAAAGTTAATAATCTTTCAGTAATTCATAATGGGGTAATGGGAAATAAGCATTAAGTCTAAGACTATGTGTTTTTGATTTGGTAGTCTACCAAATATTGTATGTACTGGTAATAGCAGTCTTAGGTAAGGCTTTAAAGTATATTATTGTATACTCATATTGTTAACCTTTTTAAACTTAATATTATTATTATTATTATTATTATTATTATTATTCTGTTTTCTTCTGAGACTTAACTTTTCCTTTAGAGCTTTAAGGGATAGTAGTTCACCCAAAAATTAAAATTCTGTCATTAATTACTCACCCTCATGTCGTTCCAAACCCGTAAGACCTTCGTTCATCTGTGGAATACACGCAGAGGAGAAGAATTGTTGAATTAAGTGTTTTTTTTTTTTGTTTTTTTTTTGTGCACAAAAAGTGTTCTCGTAGCTTCATAAAATTATGATTGAATCACTGATGTCACATGGACCATTTTAACGATGTCCTTACTGTGTTTCTGTGCCTTGACCGTGGTGGTAGTACCGTTGCTGTCTATGGAGGGTCAGAGAGCTCTTGGATTTCATCGGTGGCCGTGGGTTAAAATGATTCTTTTGATTTTACATTCAGCGCAAACAGCTGTTGTTGAGGCTTGCGCTGCCTGACTGTTTGTGAGAGACTTTTATGGAGAAATGAAATGTGTAACGGCACTCATCAAGAAATTCACAGAAACAGAAAAATACTGAGGTAAAAATTCAACATGTTTAGTTTATTTCTAACATGATATATTTAAGTAACATACCATGACAAGTGAGCAATTTTGCTGGATATTTTCACGAGTGAAAATATTACCTTGATTTTAGTTCAACAAACAAGTAAATTTTAGACACAATATTGACTGTTTTGTTCTGTTTCACCAATGAAAATAGTTCCAAAGAAAGATGACAGCAGAAGTATTTTCACATTCTCCAAGCAACACTCTGCATTGTTTCAGTACAGCATTTTGAACCGACCAATCAGTTAAATGAATAAGCGAATTAACATCATCTACTGGTGGTTTAGTGTATTTAAAAGTATACTTTTTCCTCAGCATAGGCCTATTCAAAATTTTATTGCAGTTGTAATTTTACACTGTAAATTTAATTTGATTGGCAACAGCCCTATAGTGCATTTTGATTTTTTTTTCTTTTTTTTGTTTTGTTAACTAATAATTTGACATTAAAGATGACGCATACATTTATTAAGGTTAAAAAAATATTGGCCTTAATGTAAATATCCTGGGGTAAATATAAAAAATAAGAAGATTTAAGTACGTAAAAGCTGATAGAGCACTGATGAAAATATCAGTTTTTAGGTTTCAGGATTTTCGTTAACTAAACTTTGTATAAAGATGATTCTCAACTATGTTATGAAAGATAAAACATAATGATTTGATATACTATTTTTTATGCATTATGTGTGTAAAATTGCCATAAATAAATGAAAAAAAGAAGTGAGATATAGTAATAATGGGAGTAGTGATTGGCAACATTTTCATTAGAATATCTAATATTTCATGGGAGTATTGATATTTAATTTCTTTCCCTGTTCACTTGTTGTGTTTGCCTGATTTGCATGCTTGTCCACTACATGATGCCTACATGATGTCCACTACAGTGGAAAAAATGCTATGCTTAGGTTTCAGGAGGATATTTTGTTTTCTTTTAACATTAAATGCATTAAATATCACACATGCATGTAATATAATGTGTATTTCCATCACAGGTTTAGTCTTAAATTTCACGAAAGGTGGTATTAAAAAGGTCTGTAGACACCCTGATATAATTCTCAATTCAGGATGATGGCAGCTGGCAGAGACAGTCTTCTAACACAGAGAGAGAGAGCTACCAGCACACACACATACACACAGAGCACTTATCAGAACTTCAAGGCCGCCTAGCCCTAGCTAGAATTTTATCAGTATGGTTCGTTACACACACTCTATGCAGTCATCATCTTAGAGAGTAGAAGTACAGAATAAAGCAGGATTCTTTAATATTTCTTAAGCACACACGTAAGTCTCAGATACTGTTGCTCACGTAGATGGGAAGTCATCCTGACCTCCTGACATGGCTCTGTGACCTTAGGAATAGATCTCGGCATGTAAAGCATAAGGTTACACATTTCACTCTTGCTGCACTGCTCTAATGAAAGACCAACAACTTCTATCTATAATTATTATTATAGATGGCACCACTAACTTAAGTGAATCATCCAGTAATCTAGGAGGTGAAATACTGATCCATAACTTGATTAATAGTTAAACAAGAAATATTAATAAAATAATTAATATCAGAAGGAAGAATATGGTCAGATCGGCATCCACTCCATCCTCTCCTTCAGTCCCCCGTTCTTCACTGTTAATAGTGTTCATCGTCTGTTTGATTAAGTCTTTAAGATTTTTACAGTACATCTCTGCCATATGTACATCAACTTGACATAGTCACCACTGATACTCTATTACTAAATATATTGTAGAAACATAATTTTCTGCATAGCTGCTTTGCAACGATTTATATCGTGAAAAGCACTATACAAATAATCTTGAATTGAAAAAGTCACACTAATGCATTCAAATACAGTGCTACTTTATATCTGATTTAAAACAAGCAGAAATCTGTAAGAAATGTAATGATCCATAGACAGTATAAATGAAAAAAATTAGCTGTTATGTCAGAGCAACAGCCTTGTGACCCACGTTTTGACATATGCTACAGCTGTGCACAAGATGACCCGAGTTCAAGTCTCGGCTAAAGGTTCAGGCTTTTCAAGCCAATGTCAAAGTTTGATCACAAATTTAGCCTCTAGTTGTGTTATTAATGCATAATGGATTACGTAGCTGTGTTTTAAATTATAGAAACAATATAGATACTCATAAGGTGTCATATCTTTACTTTCAATAAATTAGTCTTTACATAGTTTCTGAATACTAATTAGGCTGGCTAATTTAGAAAGTTTTCAATGTCAGTATTGTTTGTGATCTTAAGATGTAATGTATATTTGTATTCTTTCTGTTTACACTGTTATAGGCCATGAGGAAGAACACTATCATGCACACAGAGAATAGAGCTCAGTGCTGCTAACTGGGAGAGCAGCTGGAAAACTGGAGGAGAAGAGCAGTTGAACATCTATTAATACAGACGACTGTATTATTTTTCTGCAAGAACCACAACAAGCAAAAACAATGATGAGCACTCTCAGACGCTTGATTATGCATTGCACTTTACTGAGTTCTTCAATGTGATGCTGAGCACTTACTGTATGTAAAACTACTAATAATTTATGTGGATGCCATTTATAAACCTGCTAGATTTTGATGCTTTATTTTTGAGATCAATAAAATTGTATGTTTTAATGTAATAGCTAAGCATTTTTTTTTTCCATTTTTTATTTATTTATTTTTTTAGTGTTTAGGATTCTGGGAACAAAAATAAAACTACCCGCTAAAAACTATAAGAATGTTAGGGGATAATGTTCTAATAATGTTATGACTAAACATTTACAGAAGGTCATCACAGAACTTTTTTAGAGTGTTTTTAGAGAATGTCATCCTACCTTTTAGAAGAATTTTCTAAGAACAAAAATAAAACTACCAACTAAAAACTTTATAAGAATGTTAGGGAATACTGTTCTAACAATGTTATCAATAAACATTTTTAGAATGCTTTTTGGAGAATGTTATCCTATCTTTTGAGAGAATGTTCTGGGAACAAAAACAAAACTACCTGCTAAAAACTTTATAAGAATGTTAGGGAATACTGTTTTAACAATGTTGTCACTAAAAAATTTTTACAATGTTTTTAGAGAATGTTATCCTATCTTTTGAGAGAATGTTCTGGGAACAAAAACAAAACTACCCACATTGCTAGAACAATGCATGGTAATGTTCTTAGAATATTTTTAGAACAAAACATTTCTAGCTGGGTAGTACGCATCGGGAGTACCGGCAGTTTTGTATTTCCACTTAAAGCTCTGGACGAAACTAAAGTATGTTTCTAAATAATATGATGATCTTAATTTGACTAAAACCTTATTGGCTCCTGTAGATGGACATTAGATTTTTTTTTTTTTTGGATGAAGCAGTCACAGAGAAAGGAGAGATGATGAGTCTGAGGGAGGTAAGACTTGGCAAACAAACCATTCTCAGCCATCAGATGAAAAGCAATAAATCCCAGAAAAACCTGTGTCAAATCTATGGAGTTGCACTAGCCTATTGCAGCGAAAATAAACACATTTTTGTGTTCTATAGAACTGTCTTTTGACATTAATATTTATTTATACACCAAAGATTTCTTCTTACTAGAATTAAAATATCTGAGCACATCACACCAGTCCTCAGGTCTTTACATTCCAGTTAATCTGCTTAAAGTACAGCTGAAACCACTGTGGAAATAGGACAGACTGTTATAAACTGTGAAAGTTTAAGATGTTTTTTATTATAATTATTTTTTTTTTTCAAAAATACTGGAAAAATATCTTTATGCATTACATTAAAACAGCACATTAATTGTATCATACTGTAGTCAGAGATTCAGTCTGATAAGATATGTAAAGCCTTATAGCTTCCTCTCTATTGGTCAAGGCAAATGTTGCATATTTGCCTTGATTTTACATATCTTATAATCTGCTTCAATGATGTTTTGCGGCTGCTGATGCCACCATGCTGCATCCTGTCCACCCACTCTGCATCCTGGAAAACATTGAAAAATTTTAATTTACTAATGCATTCGTCTCAAACTATTCCAGCATATCATGAGGGCCAACTTGCTAAAATAGATTAACTTACCGTCAAGCCTTCCACAGCTCCTGGGCACTGATGGTGATGGAAGATTAAGATCGCCTCACAGTAGTAATGGTACAGCGTGTTTTCAGCATTTGTGACCTCACTGCCCTTCAGAAGGTTCCCATAGATCAGGAGGAAGTCTGCCTTTGCAGCTTTCAAAATCTTATGGAAATCTTTAATTCTGGGAGTGATCACAGTGGTGGTGGTTGTAGTGGCACCTACACGGTCTAAGACCAGTTCAGAGTCATCAGGCTGGTTCTTGATGAAGAAACCTCGCCGGAGAAGCTCCTTCACCATGCTGACCCGAGAGTGCCTGTCAGGCAGGATCTCACAAAGCTAGTGGTAATCCCAGGTCCTGTTAGTGTGGATCCACTCCCTGTTGGATGCCTTGGCCTTCTGCAGCTCATCAGCTCTTTCATCTGGGGTGCTGGATTTCATACAAACCCTAGCCAGGTGAACAGGGAGGTTCATTGTGAACAGTACACAATGCTGCGATCAGCAGATCTTCAAGAAATAGACAAAATAACATTCAGAACATTTAGTAAAGCATATATATATATATATATATATATATATACAAACCCTCTAAACCCTAACCAAAGTCAACTGTGTGAACAAAAGTAATGGGAATTTAAAATAAGTAAAATTACAAAAAAGTAATACATTAAAAGGAAAGCATTTTTTTTGCAGAGATTTGCCAGATGTTTTATTTGGCTGATGTTGGAATTTGGTAAAAAAAAATAAATAAATAAATAACTACTTACATTTCCCAGATTTCCCCAGAAGCTTTAGGGGTTTAGCATTAGGCGTTTTTTTGTTTGTTTGTTTGTTTGTTTGTTTGTTATTTTACTCATGCTGAGATAGTATATGTCGCAGGGAGTATTCAAATGTATAGCTTTAACAGTTTACACAATTAGTTAAGTAACAAAAACACAAGCCTTACCAAAGTCAATTGTGTGAACAAAAGAAATGGGAA
This sequence comes from Spinibarbus caldwelli, assembly GCA_039654775.1. Lineage (NCBI taxonomy): Eukaryota > Metazoa > Chordata > Actinopteri > Cypriniformes > Cyprinidae > Spinibarbus > Spinibarbus caldwelli. Next base: position 26,685,851 of record CM077252.1, on the reverse strand, counting down.
TTTAAAATAAGTAAAATTACAAAAAGTAATACATTAAAAGAAAAGAATATTTTTTTGTGTAGATTTGCCAGACTTTTCATTTGGCTGATGTTGGAATTTGGTTAAAAATAATAATAATAATAATAATAATAATAATAAAATAACTACCTATATTTCCCAGATTTACACAAAGCTTTAGGTGTTTTTTTTTTTTGTTTTTTTTGTGTGTTTGTTTGTTATTTTACTCATGCTGAGATAGTAGATGTCACAGGGAGTATTCAAATGTATAGCTTTAACAGTTTACACAACAATCAAAATTAGTTAAGGAACAAAAACACAAGCCTTACCTCTTCTGAGCTTGTTCTGCCATTTTCAAAGAAAAAAACAAAGGATACAATCCAGGAAAAGAGTACAGTATGTGTATCTAGTTGAAACAACACACAAGATGTGTCCCAATTCGTTGGCTACGTCCTCCGAAGTGCGTATTTGTAGGCCGATTGCGTCACGGCGGCGTGGCGAAGAGCGTCCCAATTCACGATGTGTATTTCGAAGGCTGCATTTGAAGGGGCGGCAACAAGATGGCGAGCTAAGCACATGTAGTTTTCTCGGCTCTTCAGCAATTTCAGAACTTTTCGCTCATATTTCATCTGTTATCATCCCAATTGTTAATTTTATTATTGATTCGTGGAGAGGATTGACATTATGTTGACAAAAAAAGCTTCTAGTCACCCAAAAATAGTTATTCCAGGAAACAAGGCAACAGCTATGAAAACATCGGATGTTAATGCTGAACACGAATACGCCATGGAAATTGCTCACGGTGGCAACAAAGATAAACGAAAAGAGCCCTCATCTTTACAAAACACCCCCCCCCAACTAAGATCTCCTCCAAGAAAATGAAAGGTACTGAGGATCTTGAGATTTCCAATGCAGCTCTCCTGGATGCTTTAACAGCAAGGTTTGATTTGCAAGATGGGAAGCTGAGTAGCATTGAAAGTAAGATCACGGAGAATAGTTTGATGATTGTAAACCTATCCAAGGCAGTGGAATTCAACACAGCGGAAATTAAGGACTGTAAAGCCAAGATGAATCTGTTCGATAAACAACTCACCTCTGTTCTCGCTTCACATGCAGACCTGACCAGTCGTACATCAGAGCTTGAACGCTACAAAAGAAGATGGAACCTCCGAGTGATTGGGATGAAGGAGATCGCAGGGGAAGACACTCGTAAAGAAATCATCCCACTGTTAGCTGAAATCGCTCCTCATCTGCAACACAAGCTTGATGACATCGTGGATACAGTCCACCGCGTTGGCCCATGGCAAAGGGATAAATCCAGACAGGTGATCATTCAATTTTGTATGAGGAAATACAGAGATGAGTTCTGGTGCTCCACGAAATCTTCGGACATCTGCAAAGCCTGGGGGATAAAGTTCACTGAGGACTTGTCCAAGGGAGATCGAGAGGCTCGTGCGGCGCTGTGGCCGACGATCAGCGAGGCCAGAGCTGCGGGCAAGAAAGCCTACTACCGCGGCCCTTACGGCTATATTGAGGGCACTCGGATCGTCAAAAACAGTTGACTTTGATAACTTGAACTGCATCTATTTTCCTTGCCGGAGAGATGTAAGTGGGATGTTCTGTCATGTTTTTCTGTTGAGCGGGATCTCGTTACAGTGCTCTGTTTAAGGCAGACATTGTTCTGTGTTCTATAAACATTTTTGCATTACTCTTTTGATTTAATTTTACATACATATTTTATTTTCCTTCTTTATTATTTTATTTTACTTATTAGGTAGATGTTCTCGGTGAAGACATCTTTATCTTATATTTCTTTAAACGCAAAGGGTCTCCGTAATTCTGTCAAAAGAAAAGCTTTTTTTCTTTTTTGTAAAAACAAAGGTGCACACTGTGTATTACTACAAGAAACACATTCTGAACCTGATGATGTTAAATTCTAGACAAGTCAATGGGGTGACAAAATAGTCTTCAGCCATGCCTCGACACAGTCAGCAGGGGTACCCATATTATTTAATAACCTCCCTGGAAAAATAATAAAGTCAAGGACTGACTCCAACGGGCATTGGATTTCAGTTGTTTTAAACATTGACGATGTTCTGTTTATTTTATTTAATGTGTATGGCTACAATAGTAGTACTCTTAACAACAAACTACTATCTGAAATCTCAGATCTTTTGTTTGAATTGAAACTTTTGTACCCAACTGATAATGTTGTCATAGGAGGAGATTTCAATATGGTTATGGATGAGACATTAGATTGTTACCCACCTAAATTTAGTAACTCGCACCCGAACCTTCATTTCATAAACTTCTGTTTAGATAACAATGCGGTAGATATTTGGAGGGTTGGGAATCCAAATCTAAGACAATTCTCTTGGTTTAAACCAAATAGGATTTCCAAATCCAGGATTGATTATTGGCTAATTTCTTCTAATTTAACTGAATTTATCAAAGACATTTCAATCTCCTCAGCACCCTTAACTGATCATTGCTGTATTTCTTTATCTTTTTGTTTGAATAAAAGAGAATCGCGAAATAAGGGTTACTGGAAACTTAATTCTGACTTATTAAGGCATAGTAGCTTTTGTTCACAAATGAAATCAATGATAAATAGAGCAAAGTTAGATAAAGACCATCCTTCATTCACAAGTAAATGGGAGTACCTAAAACACAAGATTCGGAAATTCTCATATACATTTCAGTAGAGCTAGAGCGCATTTGGAGGAGGAATTAACAAGAGAGTTAAATAATTTATGTAATAGAAGTGAAATGGATGATGAAACTAAAATAAAAATCTTATCTTTACAATCTAAAATTGACAATTTGTATATTCACAAAGCTAAAGGAGCTTATGTGAGATCTAGAGCAAGATGGATAGAGAAAGGGGAAAAAAGCAATAGTTATTTTTGTAGACTCAAAAAAAAGGCAACAGGAAAAAAAGTACTATAAATTCCCTTTATGTTAATGGAATTATAAATAATTGCCCAAAAATAATTTATTCTGAGATCTTTAAATTTTATAGTACTTTATATAGTTCAAATTTTTCTGCACAAGATTGTAATGCTTTTTTTGATAGAATACATACTGATATACCACAAATTGGTGAAGATTTTAGAGATTTATGTGAGGCGGACAATAAAATTGAGGAACTTGATAAAGCCATAGATAAATTATCCTCAGGAAAATCTCCAGGCCCTGATGGCCTCATTCCTGAATTTTATGATTTTTTAAGGAAGACTTGAGGGATTTATTGTTTCAAGTCCTTCTTGAATGTATTTACAATAATGCACTTGCTTCGACTATGAAGCAAGGACTGATTACTCTAATACCCAAGCTAGGCAAGGATCCTCGACAAATAGATAATCTTCAGCCCATTACTCTTCTTAACTGCGATTATAAGACTTTAGCTCACATATTTGCCAACAGATTAAAGGAAGGATTAGACCAAATAATAAGTGAATCACAATCTGGTTTTATGAAAGGTAGATCAATACATAATAATATTAGGCTAGTTTTAGATATTTTAGATTATCATGAATGGATTGAGGATGATGGTTACATTTTGTTTTTGGATTTTAGAAAAGCATTTGACACCACTGAACACAATTTCATATTTGATTCTCTTAGTAAAAACGGTTTTGGCAACAATTTCATATCTTTTGTTAAAATGCTATATAAAGACATTAATAGTTCTATATCACTATTGCATGGGACATCTCAGAGACTTAATATTACATGAGGAATTAGGCAAGGCTGTCCCATTTCCCCTTTCTTATTCATCTTGGCTGTAGAAATGCTCGCTATCTTGATCAATAATGATAATAGTTTTGATAAACTCAGGGTATTTGGAAGACAAATTTCTATTAGTCAGTTGGCAGATGATACGACTCTGTTTTTAAAGGATAAACATCAAATTGATAGAGCTATTAAATTAGTTAATTTCTTCTCCAATGCTTCTGGTTTGCACTTAAATATAAACAAATGTGAATTAATTGCAATTCATGACAGTGAATTAGAATTTTTATGTAATATCCCAGTTAAAACTTCTGTGAAATACCTGGGTGTTACTATTACTAAAGATAATAATCATAACATTCAGGAAAATTTTATAAACAAATTCTAAAAGCAAAATTAATTCTCAACAGTTGGCTACAAAGAGATGTCTCAATTTTTGGAAGAATTTTGTTAACCAAAATTGAATTTCTCTCTAGATTTGTTTACCCAGCCTCTTCACTTGCTATCCCTCTTCATTTAATAAAGGAATATAACAACTCAATTTTTAATTTTATTTTGAAAAATAGGCATCACTATATAAACAAAAATGACTTGATTATCAGTTTTGAAGAAGGAGGTCTGAATGTCAGTGATTTGGAAATATTGAACAATGTCTTAAAAACTCAATGGTTAAGATCATTTCTTCACAAAACAAACAGTACGTGGTTTACAATATCTTCTTCGGTGTTTGGGAAAATAGGTGGTCTCGAATTTTTAATCAAATGTGATTTTGAATTGTTCAAGCTACCTCTCAAATTGTCTCACTTTCATCAACAGGTTTTGTTGTGTTGCAAACTAGCTTTTTCTCACAATTTCAGTCCTCACAAGACTTGTATTTGGAACAATCGTTTTATTTTACATCGTAATAAGTCTTTATTTTATGAAAGTTGGTTTAAATATAATATTCTTTCTTTATTGGATATCATGGATAACCATGGTGACATTCTCAATTACAATGATTTCTGCCTGAAACATGGATTTGTATGTCACCCTAAAGAGTTTTATACAGTCATAAATGCCATTCCTAAAAGTATAGTATTATTGCTCAAAGGAATTCTTTCTCATTATTATGTGACATTTTCTCTTCCGTCTCTGAGATTGGATAGTTTGTCTATTAGAGATCAAAAATGTACCAACATATTTATAAGATGTATTTTCATTAATAGACTTTATCCAAATCGGCTCAGACGTCACCATATTTATAAAGATTTTTACTCAAAGGAGTTAAAAGAAATTAGAATGAGCTACCTCTCTTTTCCAATCTTCCCAAAAGTAAAAGAACTTCAATTTAAAATAATGAATGAAATATATCTATCGAAAGAATTCCTTAGATCAAAATTTGATATTGAGGAAAACTCTTGTCAATTCTGTGAAAGTGATATTGAAACCACTGAGCATATTTTCTTCAACTGTATTCATTCAAAGCTGTTTTGGTCTCACTTGAATAACAGTGTCCTATGTCAATATCCATATTAACTATAAACAAATTAAGTTTAGAGTATTTAAAAAAAGACTGTGTGCAACACTATTTAATTAACAACCTTATTTGTTGTGGTAAATTCTTTATTCATATGTAGGATCAGAACGAGTCAGACAAAGTTGAGATTCGATCTGAACATTGAAACATGAGGAGCCGAAATTCCAGAGAGGATCCCAAGGCTGCAACAGGATGTTCGTCATAAATCAGATTCCTAGCTCCAGCCCTCTGAAGAAAGCAAACCAACAAGCCTCCTTCACAGAACAGCTTGCAACATTCAAACAAAAGAACATTTATTGATAATTCCAATTCAGGAAGGAGCCGGTCAAATTTGGGGCAAGTAATCAGAACTGATGATCAAAGAGATGGCCGTTACTTGTAAATCTGTGATCGAAATCACGAGCTAGAGACTTCATTGGGTGGGTCAACCCAGCTCTCTACATAGGAGACAAAGACGGAGACTGAAATTCCTTAAGAGACCTTTTAACCTCTCTAGTCTTCACAGAGAACATGTCCTTATGTTCACAGAATGGTACAGAAGCTGCCTTTTCACATATAGATGCACCAAAATCATCTTAAAAGGACTTATCATGTTTATGCATAACCCCATATCATGTATGTAACCCACACGATTAACCATCATGTTTTAATCACATATTATGTATGTATTTTAATAACTAGGGAATAGTTTAAGAGTTCATATCCTTGTGTGGTATGTATGAGTTTGAAAAATCATGCTTTAAATGTTTCTTCCAATCAATTCTTTGTCAAATGTACCATAGTCTTGTTAGAGAAATCATGTCCAAAATTGTACTCTGTAAGAGCTGGAAAATTTGGACCATATGACTGATAAGATAACATGTTAGATTTATGAATGGGGAGGAGAAACATACAACACCACGAGCCAAGATTATTTCTAATTGGTCAAGACGTCCAGATAGGACGGTCTAGAAGCCGAGTTTAAATACTCAGGACACCATCAAACTCTCTTCTTCTTAGCTCTCTTGGTTCCTCTGCTTCTTCTTTTCTTTTGCCACCGCGTTTCGACGCTGCTCTTTGAGCGTGCTCTGGCCTACATGCCAGCTGCCAACACAATGAGAAGTAAAACCACCTAGTCTCGTTACATTCTTTTATTCTTTTACTTTAATTTCTTGTCTTTCCGTGAGAGTTTCGTTAAGTTAAGTTTGCCGCAAAGTCCAGCTCCGACTGCACCCGCCCAAACTTCAACCAGACCAACTCCGCATCAAGAGCCAACGCCCAAGACTTTACTACGAAAGACCACTGAACTCAGCTAATCAGCAACCTCGGGAAACCCCTTTCTCCAAAGACGACAAGGACACAAGGGAATTCCTTAAGGCAACACAAGCAAGTACAACCTCCAGACTTTTGCTGAGTCGGTGCAGTTTAATATAAATTTTAGCCTCATTGAGAAACTCAATGCGAGGGTCAAATGATTGATGGTTCAGGTCTATAGGCAATTGCACATATTGCTGTAAACTTGGGATTTCACATTTTCATTCTGTAAACTCATCCTTTCCTCTCTTTCTGCAACGTGTGAATGTGTGAATGCGTGTGTTCATGTGTTAGATTAGATTAGTTTACATGTATTAGGTTTATATAAATAAAGTCTTATTTATATTGAAAAGAGAAGTATCTTGTGTTTTGTGCTTACAAGTTAATGTCTTAATCTGCCGATCTTGTTACTGTGCTATTTAATAGTGTTTTCACTATATTTTGGATTTTAATATCCAGTGCAGAGTTGATGTTATACGGCTCGTTCAGTGACTCGCTGCTGATTCAGTGATCAGCCGTGAAACAGTGATTCTGTTCAAATTCCCTATAAAATCATAAATGATTCCCTTTGAGCTAAATTGACTTGTTTCCCTTATATATATTACTTATATATTTACAATTTCTACACATAAGTGTAGATTTTTGAAAAGCACCCCTTCTTTCCCTCATTTCATAAATGAACTTAAAATTATTGCTTCTTCCTTACATACACTGTCAAGCAATAAAGCTATTACATTACCTTTTTTTTTTTTCAACAAATTTAGTGACATAATATCTTGTAAACCCTTCTGCATTTATTTATCTTAATTTTATTTTATTTATTTGCTATTTTTTAATATTTTTCATCTTGATTTCTAATTCATATTTAATTATTGATGTTAATGATGTACAATGTATATAACTTAGTTATGTCTGCCTTGTATCTGCAACTGTTTTTTATATATATATATATATGTCTTAATTTTGTTCTTTTAAGCCTATTTTGTTTGTAAATTTTTTTTATTTTCATTAAATAAATAAATAAATAAATAAAGGCTGCATTTGAAGGCCGAACGCTGGCGCAATACGAAAGCGACATCAAATGCACCCTCCGTTTCACCAGCAAATGAAGGATACATCAGATGGAGCCTTCGCAGCCTACCCTATCCCAGAATTCACAGAGCACCGGTGAAGACGGGACTTATTCAAACAAAAAAGCACACTTCCTGTTTGTTGCTGCTGCGTTTTGAGTTTGAGCTCCGTCTAATTCTTTATCGTCTATTTTCTAATCCTGAAATCTATTTTACAGACCATCATTTTCGTTTCTATAACGTGTGAATATATCCCCTATCGTATTCTACAACAAAAACAATCAAAGCGCCTTGTTATCACTAGTTTTATTTTGATTTCCAGAGTCCGCTATTAGCTTATAGCCCGTTAGCATCGCCAGCGAGGTTGCATTAGCGGCAAGGAAGGTTGCCGCTAATCTCTCTTACATTGCTAATACTCTATTCACACACATTACCATTGTTTTACTCACTGCTACTTGCTTTAATGGCGGATGTGTGTCTACCTTTGAGTGCAGGTGAGGACACGTTCGAGCTGCATTCGGTGCAGCTGGAGCTGGAGGCCGTGGAGAAGCAGATCCGCGAGCCGGTGGAGAAGCAGGCCCAGCTGAGAGAGCGGAGAGCCGCGCTGGAAACATCCCGGGCTGACGCTCACAAGTCCGGGGTAAGTATACAGCGCGCCGCTAACACTCCCACCACCTCTACTCCGTGTGTTTCTCTGCACAGACCCTGTTTGTTTTGCGCCGGTGTTATGGATCAACTGGGGATCGTGTTAACTAGGGGTGCACGCTGGTAGTTTTACCTGACGTTCCAGCAGATGTTGAATGTCGACAGATTCGTCACAGGGTATTTTCTACAGAACAGATTTAAACGCTTTCCACATTATACGTAAATGTTTGTATTGTTATTGGACTCTTTTGTTTACTCTGTCGCGTCTCCAAATGTATCAGATCCCGTTTAAGGGAAGTTAAAATGAGTTTTCATGTCGCTTCACATAGACCACGCCCAAATTATTTTGCTACATTCGTTTCAATGGAATTAGTTTCTGATGGCTAATGTAAGTCCATTTAATAAAGGTTTTTATTTTGTTTCTTTGCAACGTGTGTATATGCAGTATTCTTCTTTACAATGATTAATTTGAGCACCAGTTCTGCTGTGGTTTAAGAGATTACGCAGTTTTTATTATTGTTAATTTATTTGGTTAAAATACATACTGAAAAATCCATCAATGTTCCTTCAAGAGTGGACAGTAGTGATAAAGTAGTTAAAATAAATTAAACCTTAAATGAAATGCATTTTTCAATGGTATTATGAAGACAAATCTGAAAATGACTGTCAATGTAATGTCTATATGGCAGAAATAAATACTAATAAAAGTCTGCAGCATCATGTATTCAGAACATAAGGCAATAATTTATTGTGATCATAATTATTACAATAAATAGGATACTTTTGCAGTTCTGCATGTTGATTCAAAGTTGGTGTCATATGAAGTTTAGGGGTTGTCATCTGTTCTGGGTGCTGAGGTCATCTGAAATCTTCCGAATTGGAATGGCTTCAATTTAGTTCTTAGCTCTTCTCTATTTGCCTGTACCTCAGGATTCCCATCCAAGTTGGAAACAGAAAAGCAATGAAGAAGGGTTAGCATCGCTGCAGTCAGTGTGTAGCATTTTAGGCAAAAGATAATTTGCATTTTATCACCAAGTACACAGTTATGTGAATGTTGGCTAAATAGATGCTTGTTTAATCTAGATTTAAAATGGGAGAATGTCTGAGCCCCGAACATTATCAGGAAGCCTATTCCAGAGTTTAGAAGACAAATGTTAAAAAAAGCTTTTCTAATTTAGTGTATTTATTTTTATTATATTTTATATGAGGACACAGGACAAATGCATTAAATGCATGCAGGACAGGTGTATTTGCCAGCTGTGGAGGGTCTGCCCACACAGTCCCAGTGGTACCACCTTCCATATTCAGTACATTCAATCTATAAGGAGGAACAAACAAATACAATAGGTTACATGTTACTGGAAAACAGCTACATTTATGTTTTGCAATGTCTAAATTATTTTACCCATTGGTCAGTTTGGTCTTTGTCCTGTTCTCCACAGTAATGGCACAGTTGAGAAAGGTCATCTATAATATGTGGAGACAGTCATATCATGCCCAGAACATTGAGAAATAAATGTGTCTAGGCTATAAAAGACATAAAATACTTATGCTCACCAGATTCTCTCAAAAGCGTTCTAGCAATATCCATCCGCATTGATGCAGTCCCTTCCTCATTTGAAACAAATGTAATTTTTTTCCTCCATAAGAAGATTCTCTGCAAGCTGATGTGAGAAGTTATACATTAATTGTTTTATCAATAAAAACTGCAAAAAAAGAAATACATGAAAGTAGATTTAGCTTACTTTGCAAACAAATGCACCGCAGGATGTAGAATCCTGTTGGGTCGGATGAGCAACCAAGTGGCATCCCCACCTCGAAATGTTAAGCCCTCTCATCCTCATGAAAGATCTATTAAATAGAAAGTGCACTCATCATTAACAGGCAATAACACATTATATACAGCATAACAGATGGGCTACTTTCCTCTCAGTTTTAAGAAACTTTGTCTACTTGCCTTGACACATCCTTGCATTTAGTAATTGCTACTTGTTTAGCACCGAAAGGGTCTATATATATTGACTTTGATAGTTTTGGGAACATTGCCTAAAACAAACACCAACTGTCATTAGATAATTACTTCAACTTTTCATTATCATTTATTCATGTGTCTACTTCTGTGTATATTAAGAAACTTGCAGACACTTACTATGAGCGTCCAATGTGTTGTTGTCACATACAGCCCCAAAAAGCACATCATAACTGGATGGATCAAGCTTAAAAAAAAACAAAAAAAACAAAAAAAACAAAAAACAGTACAACAGCAGTTTAAAATGTGTTCTGTCAATATACAGAAATACTTTGGGGCTTAGCTTTAAATGCAAAAACCTTTTTCAAGCCTTTTAGGCTTCCTTTCCAGATTGCAGTCATCTGGTATGAATCTATTAAATAGGCTTTTTTTTCCCCTGACATATTTAATCTCTTTTTAAGATGCTGCAGATAAGCATTGACAACCTATTTACAAAAAGAATAAAAAGTAATGATTAGATTACTAGCACAAAGAACCATAACAGAGGTAACCATGCAAAAATTGAGAATGCATACTTAAATCCTACCTCACTTTCTAACTGTTTGCCCGGTGCCAGATCCATCATGTTGTTTGTGAACAACTTGTAAGGGCCCATTTTGCTCCACAACACTTGCTGTTTTTTGCCCTCCCATAAATCATTTATCACTAAAAGAAACATAATATCACAAAGTAAAATACTGAGCTATGGCACAGTCAAATATCAAACCACTTAATATTTACCATTTTCTTCTGAATTTGCTGATGCATGAAAGGTGTCTGGGGAGCAAGAGTGGGTTGATGGGCCTGATGGGTTCACTTGAGTCTGTGCATTGGAGCTATCAACTGAGTGGGTAGCGGTATGCCAAGGTGAGGAAAGTACCTTTAAACATGGATTGGTGGAGGTGCTGTTTGGGGCTGACAGACCATTAGTGGAACTAGGAAGAGAGGCAGGAGGAGGAGGAGGACTGGCAGAGTTTGATGGAATCCATGTTTTGGGAATGTGGGGCTCTGGCTCAACATACTTTATCAAGTGATCTGTATTAAATGTCATTGTTTTTTTTCCTTTCTTTGAAACTACATCAACAATTTTTTCTTCAGTTTTTACTACAGTAAATGGACCAAGCATGTCTGGGTCCATTTTTCCACCCTTTCTGTTCTCTTGTCGCACATTCCTCACCAATACCTTGTCTCCAACCACAAAGTTGTCCTCCTGCCCTCTTTCCATTTTCCTCTTCCGCACTTTGTCCTGGCTCTTTGAGATGTTCAGTTTTACAGCTTCCATGGTCTCCCTCCTATCACTCAACCCCTCAGAAAGTTGCTCAGTGGCAACCATGGCTTCCACTTTTCCATGACAGATCTAAGTAAAACATTCACAATAATTATTCACTTTCTAGATCGTGTTGTTACAAAAACAAAGTAAACAAATCACTAACCTCATAATCCTTCGGTACCTCACATGGATACCGTGCCTCTCTCCCAAACATTAAATAGTATGGGGAAAACTTTGTTGTGATTTGTTTTTTTGTTCTTAGTGCAAACACTGTTGCACTTAGGTATATGTGCCAAGATGAAGGATTTTCCCCGACCATTTTTGTCAGACTTCTGAACATGAAGAATTAAAAAGAAAATCATGAAACGTTCAAAAACTACTCAACTTGTCTTTTAATATTTAAAACACCTTTGAATTGTTCCATTCAGTCTCTCAACAAAGCCATTTGTCTGGGGATGGTAGGGTGAACAGAGACTCCTGGTAATGCCCAGTTTGTCACACAGGCTAAAATTGAGCTTTGAAAAAAAATAATAATAATTTTATATATATTGTTTATGGTCATATCAATACATTTTGAATTGATTTGTGTTAAACCAACCTTGTTTACAAACTCTCTCCCCTGATCAGTTAAAATTCGCTTTGGTGCCCCAAATTTGTAAAAAAAAATCAAGAATGCACTGTGTGACTTCTTCTACATTTTTTGTCTTGAGAGGATAGGCTTCGGACCACTTGGTAAAATAGTCCACCATTAACACATATGTACCGGTGGCCATTTTCAGTGGGAGTCAACTTGCCAATAAGGTCCATCCCAACTAATTCCAGAGGTTCTGTGACCTGAAATGGAAATCAGTTTTATAAACACTCAGAATAAAAGCTACTTTCTTAAATGTATCATACTCACAGCTATAGGATTGTATGCCGCCTTCTCCTTTATTGACTTTCTCCTGGTCTGACACTGAGGACACAGAGAAACACCAAGGAAACAGAGGTGGGTCATAACCATTTTAATGTAATATTGCTTTAATGTAATCGACAACATCTAATGTGTCATTTCTAACAATTAACTTACCCACTTGCGGATGTCCTGCTCCATGCCAGGCCAGTAAAATCTAAGAATTATGGCATTATGGGTTTTCTCCACCCCACAATGACCACCAAGAGGGCCTGAATGGAACTCCACAAAGATGTTGTGTGCCTCCTTGGGTGAAACCACAACTTTAGCCAAATGTTGGCTTTTGTCTTTTTTTCTTCTGCATATGTAATGCAGCTCACCATCTGATATTAAATAAAATATTGAATACAAGTAACAGTTATATTACCTGTATGTGGTGAGACCAACTTAAAACACCCTTACCCTTCAGTGTGAAATTTTCACATCGTCTCTTTATATGATAGCGCTCCTTACTTGAGCAACTATCTGGATACTGTTTATCCTGCAAAAATCTTTTGATCCCTTGAACCTTACTTGGCTCCATTTGTCTGGCCTGTATATGGCCTAGTAACAATGGTGCCAATTAACATAAAGACACTGTATTTATAGACATTTTCATCTGTTCCTAATTATTAATAGACAAGAACACTGAAAGCACATTATGTGATTAATTAGGAGAGAGAATATGTTATTACCACTAGGTTGATACCACTCAAAATATATTACTGGCACAATCCAAAGTTATAGTTCATATAAACAGACCCCCACTCATTAAACTGTATTTATAATCTGACAGACTATTGTGTCATATTTTTAGTTTAATAAGTCTGCAAATAAGTAAATAAAGCTTTTCTTGTTCTAATTGATGTTTGCTAGAGAGGCATGGTATTCATGTGATAAATGATTATAAATCATTATGATGGTAAATTATTGAGGTTAGTGATGTCTTGTAGAATATCAGCCATATTTGAAATAAAATAAAATAAAATCATCATCATATCATATATTTTACTTATGTCATGAAAAGTTGGGGTTGCCACTTAGTGGTTGTCACAGGACTTACAAAACACAATACAAGACAAAATGGAATCTGGAAAAAGAACCAGTCAGTACAAAAAGATCTCATAGCATGGTTCAGTTTTAATTGTTAAACAGTTGTTAAGCACTTTATTTTGTCACCTTCAAAAAGTAAGCATGACATAGATGTGACATACAATTGAAAAAATACCTTCCTGGTTTATCACACATATTAAAGTGTTTGGCACTGGTGAAAATGTGTTTTCTACTGTGTTCTGGTGAGAGACCAGAATGTCCAATGTCCAATAAAAGACATCTGATTCACAACTTTCAAATTCAAGCACCTAACTGAGCATAATGAACTACAAAGAGACACTATTAATATATAAACAAACAGAAAATTCAGTTAATTTAATTGATTATGATTCTAAGAAACTGCAATATTAGATAAAATTTGTTCTAAACATTGAGTTCTGTCATTTAAATAATTCTGGGGAAAAAAATGAAATAATCTTGTGTTATTATTTGTAAGCCAAAGTGTAGATTTCAGATCAGACATAAATCCAGGGTGAATCTTCTCATCCAGGATGAAGATTCCTGGAGTCCATTGGCATAAACAAGCCCTGCAATCACAACATTAAAAGAACAAGCATTTTTGCCTCGTCAAGGTTGATTTTTCTAAGTGCCCAGAAAAACCTTTGTTCAAAGACAAGATAATAGAATAATCCTTTTAGTACATATAGTAGAACGTGACATAAATGATTTTTGATAAATCGGTTAAAAATGTTAACAATGCATGTGTTAGATACCTTCATGAATCTATAGGCATTTTGTGTCCAAGGCTTTATGTCCAAGGAAGAGGATAGGCATCAGAGCTGGTTGTAAAACCAAGATCTAAAATCAGCAAAGTAAATCACTTTGAACAAACTCAAGGCAAAGTATCCTCTCTTTCTCTCTCTCTCTCTTTATTATGACATCAATTAAAAATAACTTGATCACACACAATAAATTAGGCTGCAATTAAAATAAATCCATATGATGTTAAAACGGAAGGACTTTGCACTTCATGTTTTCTGTAGGTAGTCTACTGCCCTAAAGCTGAAAAGAAAATACTTACATATTTACTTCAGCATGCTGACAAGTTTGATCGCTCATTGAAACGAATGTCCCATGTTAATGTGGGCGTGTTTTGTGAGCATGACGTGCCAACACGGTAAACTGTTTTGAAATTGCGTCAAATACCCAGGAACAGACACTTTCAGTTCAAAGCGCTTTATTGTACGTACCAATGTACACAACTGGTGAAACGTCTTTTTTGTACTATGAGCCACGTGGAATATGGCATGTGACAAATCTGTCGCCGTTCAACATCTGCCGGAAATTCAGGTAAACATGTTGCGTGTATGCGCATGTCCCCAGTTAACACGATCCCCAGTTGATCCATAACACCGGGACACCACGGACCCTGGGTGCAGCAGCAGCGGAAGACGTGAGCCAGGCCCCGCGCGAGGACCTCTCCCCCTCCGCCGCCTCCAGTCTTCGAGATCTCCACCCGGAACCGCTTCACTCCCCTCCGCGAGACGGAACGCGACGCTGTGATCGTCGGAGACGCCATCGTCCGGCACGTCCGTGCTACTTTAGCTGAAGGTAAAGCGCACACTCACTGTTTCCCTGGCGCTCATGTTCTCGATGTTTCTGCGCAGATACCCGCGATCCTGAAGGACTACGAGAACATCGGCGCGATCGTGCTGCACGCGGGGGTGAACGACACCAGGCTGCGGCAGACGGAGACACTGAAGAGGGACTTCAGGAGCCTGATCGAGACGGTGCACAGCGCATCACCCGCGGTGACGATCATCGTGTCTGGACCGCTTCCCACGTATCGACGAGGACACGAAAGGTTCAGTAGACATTTTGCTTTAAACGAATGGTTATTGTCATGGTGTAAAGAATAGAAACTGCTCTTTGTTAATAATTGGAATCTTTTCTGGGAGCGTCCTAGGCTTTTCCGCGCTGATGGCCTGCACCCCAGCAGAGTCAGAGCGGACCTCCTGTCGGACAACATCTCCAGGACTCTACGCTCCATCTGACTAGTAAGCCCATTCTCAAATAACTGCTATAATGACTTTTGTTCTACCCACTTAAATGATAGAAATACTTGTGCTGTCCAATCTATAAAGACTGTGTCTGTTCCCCGAACAGTGAAGCCAAAATATAAATTTAATGCAGGATCTAGAAATAATCTGATCGTGATTAAACCAGAAAAATGCAAAACAAATAAACAAAAGCAAATTTTAAAGCTTGGGCTACTAAACATTAGATCACTCGCACCCAAAGCAGTTATTGCAAATGAAATTATCACAGATAATAGTTTTGATGTGCTCTGCTTGACTGAAACCTGGCTCAAACCAAATGATTATATTGGTCTAAATGAGTCTACTCCACCAAGCTACTGTTATAAGCATGAGCCCCATCAGACTGGCCGTGGCGGCGGTGTTGCAACAATATATAGTGATATTCTCAATGTTACCTCGAAAACAGGATACAGGTTTAACTCATTTGAATTACTTCTGCTTGAATGAATGAATGAATGAATGATGCATTTATATAGCGCTTTTATGTGTATTGCTGTACACCCAAAGCGCTTTACAATCATGTGGGGGGTCTCTCCTCAACCACCACCAGTGTGCAGCATCCACCTGGATGATGCGACGGCAGCCACAGGACAATGGCGCCAGTGCGCTCACCACACACCAGCTACAGGTGCAGAGGAGAGAGAGAGAGAGAGATAGAGCCAATCAAGTGGATGGGGGTTATTAGGAGGCCATGATTGACAAGGGCCAGTGGTGGGAATTTGGCCAGGACACCGGGGTTACACCCCTACTCTTTACGAGAAGTGCCATGGGATTTTTAATGACCACAGAGAGTCAGGACCTCGGTTTAACATCTCATCCGAAAGACGGTGCTTGTTGACAGTATAGTGTCCCCGTCACTATACTGGGGCATTAGGACCCACACAGACCACAGGGTGAGCACCCCCTGCTGGCCTCACTAACACCTCTTCCAACAGTAACCTAGTTTTCCCAGGAGGTCTCCCATCCAGGTACTGACCAGGCTCAACCCTGCTTAGCTTCAGTGGGCAACCAGTCTTGGGCTGCAGGGTGATATGGCTGTGGCTTAATGTTACACTGTCAGATATGCAAAAGAAATCTCTCCTATCTCTTGCTCTGGCTACTGTGTATAGACCGCCAGGGCCGAATACAGATTTCTTAAAAGAATTCGCAGATTTCCTCTCAGACCTATTGGTTACTGTTGATAAAGCGCTAATTGTCGGAGATTTTAACATTCACATTGATAACACAAATGATGCGTTAGGACTTGCATTTACTGACTGAATAAATTCTTTTGGAGTCAAGCAAAACGTCACCGGGCCCACTCATCGTTTTAATCATACACTAGATTTAATTATATCGCATGGAATTGATCTTACTGACATAGATATCGTACCTCAAAGTGATGATGTTACTGACCATTTCCTAGTATCGTGCATGCTGAGTATTACTGATATTAACTATATGGCTCCGCGTTATTGTCCGGGTAGAACTATTGTTCCAACCACTAAAGATAGATTCAGAAATAACCTGCCTGATTTATCTCAACTGCTCTGTGTACCCATAAATACACATGAACTAGATGAAATGACTAGCAACATGGGCACTATCTTCTCTAATACATTAGAAGCTGTTGGGCCCATCAAACTGAAAAAGGTTAGAGAAAAACGTACTGCGCCATGGTACAATAGTAATACCCATTCTCTCAAGAAAGAAACTCATAAACTTGAGCACAAATGGAGAAAAACTAACTTGGAAGTTTTTTGAATTGCATGGAAAAACAGTATGTCCAACTATAGACAGGCTTTAAAAGCTGCCAGGGCAGAGCATATCCGCAAACTCATAGAAAATAACCAAAACAATCCAAGGTTTTTATTTAGCACAGTGGCTAGATTAACAAATAAACAGACGTCACCCGATCTAAATATTCCCTCACAATTTAATAGTAATGATTTTATGAATTTCTTCACTGATAAGCTAGATAACATCAGAAATACAATAACAAATGTAGATTCTGCAGCGTCTAGTACTTCAGCTCCATTCATCACACCCAAAGATAAACTGCAGTGCTTTACAACTATAGGACAAGAAGAGCTAAATAAACCTATCATTGCATCTAAACCAACAACATGCCTATTAGATCCTGTACCCACTAA
Organism: Spinibarbus caldwelli; assembly: GCA_039654775.1. Classification (NCBI taxonomy): domain Eukaryota; kingdom Metazoa; phylum Chordata; class Actinopteri; order Cypriniformes; family Cyprinidae; genus Spinibarbus; species Spinibarbus caldwelli. The sequence goes on along the minus strand of CM077252.1, from coordinate 26,668,102 downwards.
ATTATTGAAAGAGTTGTTACCTGTAGCAGAAGAACCGCTTCTCAATATTATTAACTCATCGATATCTTTAGGTCACGTCCCAAAATCATTCAAGCTGGTGGTTATTAAGCCTCTTATTAAAAAACCACAACTAGATCCTAATGAACTAGCAAATTACAGACCCATTTCTAATCTTCCGTTTATGTCTAAAATTTTAGAAAAAGTTGTGTCTGCTCAGTTGTGCTCCTTTTTGCAAAAAAATGATCTCTATGAAGAATTTCAGGTTTCAGGCCCCACCATAGGACAGAAACCACACTTGTTAAAATTACAAATGACTTGCTTCTTGCGTCAGACCAAGCCTGCATCTCATTGCTAGTTTTACTTGATCTTAGTAATGCGTTCGACACTGTAGATCATGACATACTCATAGATCGATTACAAAATTATACGGGTATTCAAGGGCAGGCTTTAAGATGGTTTAGATCCTACCTGTCTGATCGCTACCACTTTGTTTATTTAAACCGGGAGTCATCTCAATTATCACCAGTAAAGTATGGAGTACCACAAGGATCTGTCCTAGGTCCTCTGCTATTTTCAATATAAATGTTGCCCCTTGGTAATATTATTAGAAAATACGGGATTAGTTTCCATTGTTATGCTGATAATACTCAACTATATATCTCAACAAGACCAGATGAAACTTCTAAATTATCTAAGCTAACAGAGTGTGTTAAAAATGTAAAAGATTGGATGACCAATAATTTTCTCCTATTAAATTCAGATAAGACAGAGATATTACTTATTGGACCAAAAAACAGTACACAGAATCTCTTGGATTATAATTTGCAACTAGGCGGATGTACTGTTACTTCCTCTACAGTCAAAAATCTGGGTGTTATATTAGACAGCAACTTGTCTTTTGAAAATTACGTTACTTTTCACGCTTTACATGTTACCCTTGGGAGATATTATCAGGAGACATGGTGTTAGCTTTCACTGTTATGCTGATGATACTCAGCTCTATATTTCTTCACGGCCCGGTGAAACACACCAAATTGAGAAACTAACGGAATGTATAATCGATATAAAAAACTGGATGACGAGTAACTTCTTACTGCTAAATTCTGAAAAAACAGAGGTGTTAATTATCGGACCTAAAAACCCCACGTGTAATAACCTAGAACACTATCTAACACTTGACGCCTGCTCTGTCAATTCTTCTTCATCAGTTAGGAACCTAGGTGTGCTGTTTGATAGCAATCTTTCATTTGAAAGCCATGTTTCTAGTATCTGTAAAACTGCGTTTTTCCATCTCAAAAACATATCTAAATTGCGACCTATGCTCTCAACGTCAAATGCAGAAATGCTAATTCATGCGTTTATGACCTCAATGTTAGACTATTGTAATGCTTTACTGGGTGGTTGTTCTGCACGCTTAATCAATAAACTACAGTTGGTCCAAAATGCAGCAGCTAGAGTCCTTACTAGAACCAGGAAGTATGACCATATTAGCCCAGTTCTGTAAACACTACACTGGCTCCCTATCAAACATCAGATAGATTTTAAAATCTTTTTAATTACTTATAAAGCCCTGAATGGCTTAGCTCCTGAGTACTTGAGCGAGCTCTTATCACATTATAGTCCTCCACGTCCGCTGCGTTCTCAAAACTCTGGCCATTTAATAATACCTAGAATATCAAAATCGACTGCGGGCGGCAGATCCTTTTCCTATTTAGCTCCCAAACTCTAGAACAATCTACCTAACACTGTTCGGGAGGCAGACACACTCTGTCAGTTTAAATCTAGATTAAAGACACATTTCTTTAACCTGGCTTACACATAACACACTAATACACTTCTATTATTCAAATCCATTAAAGGATTGTTAGGCTGCATTAATTAGAACAACCAGAACCGGGAACACTCCTCATAACACACGATGTACTCGTTACATCGTAAGAAGAATGGCATCTATGCTAATATTTGTCTGTTTCTTTCTTATTCTGTTTCTCAGTCCGTGTCCGGATCAGATGGTGGATCGGCGCCGGGAGATAATGTCTGCGACCCTGATCGTCGCCGGAGGCCGGACACCTGGATGAGCCCCGGGGACATATCCCCAGTGAAGACCTCGACTTAAATACAATAAAACTTAAAATTAAACAAAATAACTATAATATAATAAAATACCTAACTACATAATACTATTATTGTTAGAAATTGCATCAATATAAAAATAGAAATATAATACATTTATACATTTAAAATTTAATTAAAACAATAAGTAAAAAAATAAATAATAATATCCTGGCCAGAGGAGAACTGGCCCCCCGACTGAGCCTGGTTTTTCCCAAGGTTTTTTTCTCCATTCTGTCACAGAGGGAGTTTTGGTTCCTTGCTGCTGTCGCCTCTGGCTTGCTCAGTCGGGGACACTTAATTTCTAACGATTATCGTCAATTTGATTTCATAGATACTATTTAAACTAAACTGAGCTAGACAATGACATCTCCGAATTCAATAATGAAATGCCTTTAACTGAAAATTGAGTGTTTAATCTTATTATTATACATTACTGACACTCTATCCTCTAATTTGATACTGTTAAGTGCTTTGACACAATCTGTATTGTTAAAAGCGCTATATAAATAAAGGTGACTTGACTTGAAAATCATATTTCCAATGTTACAAAAACAGCATTCTTCCATCTTAGAAACATTGCCAAGCTACAAAACGTTCCCTGTTTCTGATGCAGAAAAGCTAGTTCATGCATTCATGACCTCTAGACTGGACTATTGTAATGCACTGCTAGCTGGTTGTCCTGCATCTTCAATAAACAAGCTACAGGTAGTCCAAAATGCAGTGGCTAGAGTCCTTACCAGGTCAAGAAAATATGATCATATTACCCCAATTTTACAGTCTCTGCACTGGCTACCTATTAAGTTCCGCATCAGTTACAAAATATTATTACTTACCTATAAGGCCCTTAATGGTTTAGCTCCTGCGTACCTAACTAGTCTTCTACCACGCTACAATCCATCACGCTCCCTAAGGTTCCAAAACGCTGGACTTTTGGTAGTACCTAGGATAACAAAGTCAACTAAAGGAGGTAGAGCCTTTTCACATTTGGCTCCCAAACTCTGGAATAGCCTTCCTGATAACGTTCGGGGTTCAGACACACTCTCTCTGTTTAAATCTAGATTAAAGACACATCTCTTTAGCCAAGCATTCACATGATGCATCTCATAATCTTGTACTGCAGTTATATCTGATCAAACACACATTATTGTTCTTTAGCTTGGATTGAACAAATCATTTTTGCTTGGTTGGAACAGCAGCTACGCTAATTATGTCTCTATTTGTTTCTCTGTTTCTGCCACGGGATTAACATCCCGTGTGACTAGCATGAATAATTACTTTACTGGGGACAAAAACTCTGCCAGTCCACAACAATAAGACAAGAAGTAGATAAGGCTACTTAATAATTCGATAAGTCTTCCAATTGTTATTTATTTATTTATTTAGTAAGTAAGCAAAGTAGTAGTGCTGTCATGCTAGATATGTCCACAAATGTTTTAGGCAAACTTGATGATCCAGAAACATAATTTCTGGAGTAGCCTAGTTTGTATGCATTTGTTTCATATTTTCTGACCTTAAGATTGCAGCTCTGTCTTAATAATTTTCATACGTCTTTCCTTTTAGGACAGTTCTGGAGAAAATGGGGCTGCCTGGAAATGTAAAAATATAATGAATGAAGCTGTTCTGTACATTACTTTTGTAATTTAAGTTAGCCTATTTGTAAATGAAGCAAAGTAATTTCTGTGCATTACATTATTTTTGTATTATAAGTTGAAACTTAGAAATAAAAGATAAGTTGTTCTGGAAATTGTTTATTTGTGCAAAGCAAAAAGCAATAAATTGGTCTGTACTTAAAAGTACTTTTTTACAACTAATTAAAAAATAACTTCAATTCAGCATCAGAAAAACAACATAAAAATAAATTAAATCTACATAAAACAGATTGGGGGGCAAAAAATAAATAAATAAATTGTAGGCCTATGTACACTTTCATTCAGCTGAGCAGGGAGACCCTGGTGGAGTCTGGACCTGGATGGGCTGCCACAATAGAGAGCCTGGTGCAGCCTCTGCCAGCGGGACATCATCTGGGATTGTCTCCAGAGTGTTTGAGTGCATATTTCCACTGTTCAGCACTGGGATGTTCAGGTTTATCCTGCAGTACAGGGGTCTGGTCTGATTTAAGGAAAGGAGGAAAGGACTAATTGTTTAGAGCTATGACAAAGTAACTGGTGGAAGAAATATTAAGTTACTTTAGTAAAGTACTTTCAGTAACTACTAATAGTGCATTGAGGAAAAACTGCATGCATCTAAAACCTTAATTAAAAGTATTATCTTTACTGTAATTTACTTAAGGTATGAAGAGTAAAAGTAAAGGTATATTCTGCAGAAAAAAAAAAACTATATATGATGGTCTTGCTTTAATATTACTGTTGCACTATACTGTGTATGTTGCATTTTACTTCTAAATTTGTTCAAGGTTGTTACATTTAAAATACTTTATATAGGCTGCTGCTGGGCAGTTCAATGTACAACAGTGCATCATATTGTAAAAGACGATGTTTTTGTAGTGTTGCTGTCCTGAGGGGAAAAAAACAAAAAAAAAAACACTCATCTGTAGGCTATGTGAATACACTCCACCACTTTATTTTGCAAATGAAAGGATCAAAGTCTATTGATATATTAAAAATAGATGCAGATTACAACTGCATCCGATGACAAAGGCTGCTTCCGAGGACTCCGACCGGTCCAGCCAAGTGGATTTTTTATATTCAGCTGCATAAAACTAAACAGGGTTGAACACCTGTTTAAATGTTCACCATGGTCCATTTATGTACATAATAATCAATAATAAAATAAACAACATAAAATCACATTTTGGTAAGATATAAGTCAACCTTAAACCGCTTTATATTTTGTATTTTTTCATGTCATTGCAATATTCAAGTAAGTGGAAACCCAATACTTGCATGTAAATTGTAATTCGGTAATTAAAAGTCAAAAACTAACAAGTCTCCATAGTTATTTTCATTTTCATTAACAAAAAACATCCATGGCAGCTCTCTTCTCGCACCGTTGCTATGCGACAGGAGCGCGATCGGGAACACCTGCTGGTGCAATCAGGAAATCCTGCGAAGGCTAGACTTGCAATCGGCTCGCATCGGCTGCATCCTTCCAAGGATCCAGTCTTTGAATTGGGACGCAGCTACAGTGTGAGACTGTGAGAGATTTACTTCCTGTATTCAAGTCTGTTCATGCCAGTGGGGCCGGGGTCATCTCACCAAATGTGGTGTCACTGAAGCTGAGCCAGTGAGCAGAACATATGTCTCTCCACGGAAAGCCTGTGAAGGCCCCGTCAAATAAGTTACAGGTGGTCGATTTTCTTCTTTAAAATATTTTAAAGTTTAAAAAAATTGCAATTATTTTTGACTGTGTAAAAAATAATAATCACTCTTTGAAACTTCATTTTAAAACAGGCAGTGCACAGGCATTAGGTGAGGTCAAAATGCAGGCAGCAAGTGAGGTCACAGAGAATTGTTTGTATCCCAAATATAAGGTAAATTAAACAGTCTTATTTTGAGAGTTGTGCATGTTTGTGCATCCCAAGTGACACGTGTAACTTATTTGACGAGGCCTACACAGGCTTTCCATGGAAAATGCATTAATAAGTCATACTTTAAGATTATAATGATTTTATTATGTAAAACGTACAGTACTACACACAGGAATCACACTATGACAAGTTAATATACATTACAGCAGTGGTTCTCAACCACATTCCTGGAGGACCCCCATCACTGCACATTTTGCATGTCTCCTTAATCAAACACACCTGATTCAGGTCACCTGCTCGTTAGTAGAGACTCACAGACTTAAAATGGGTGTGTCAGACAAAGTAGACATGCAAAATGTGCAGTGTTGGGGGTCCTCCAGGAATGTGGTTGAGAACCACTGGATTACAGCATTCATAGTTAGCTTAAAGATGGTCTGTCCACGGAAAGCCTGTGTAGGTTCCGTCAAATAAGTTAAAGGTGGTCAAGTATCAAATAAAATATATTTTCTTCTTTAAAATATTTTCAAGTTTTAAAAATTGCAATTATTTTGAAAGTTTTGCATGTTTGTAGTAGTTCAAAGCCAACTAACTTTATTTACATTTCTATTCTATTTTAAAGATGCAGCTAAAATGCCCGCTGTGCCCTGCAAATGTTGCCCACTTGAGGCACCATCTGAGTTCGCAGCACAAAATGAACAACCCTGAGGAAAGGTGAATTATGCTGCACTTGGCCAGGGGGCGGGTCCGGCTACATGACATCAGATGTACCGTGTGCAGCATCAATTACAGCAACATTAAACAACACATCGAATTGGACCATTGGGAACTCAAGGTAAGTCTTATCTCAAAATAGCATGCTTGTTTTTGTGGATTTATATTTAGATAAATCTTTTAAGAAAATCTGTTTCTTTAGCCAAAACAGGTGAAAACCTATCTTAAGGAGCTCCAGCTGATGGTCAGTATAGACCATCTGAAAGGTGTCTCGGCTGGATGAAGGAGAAGAGGAGATTCAGGTGGCACTCCCCCAGCCTTCAGAGGATTGTTTCCAGTTGTTGGGTAGGCCTTGAATGTTTCATAATAACACAGTGTGTGTGTGTGTGTGTGTGTGTGTGTGTGTGTGTGCTTTCATTATAGAAGAAATGGAGAATGAGTTAAACCCCCAGGGAACCATGAGCCTGCTAGGTAGGTGTTAAGTGATCAATATATAATTATGTTCTATTCTTTCTTCAAGAACAATACATTAACTATTTTTTTTTTATTTTATTTATTTATTTTTTTTGGTAGATTGGCTTCTGCAGGATGATCCGATCTATTCACTAAGTTTTAGGTGATCAGTTTGTTTGTGTTTGTTAGATTCTGTTGTTTCTTTTTAACCATAAAACCAAGCTTATTCTATTTTGTTGCTTTGTGTGTTTCTTTTTTCATGTTTTGGTTCACCCTTTCCTGCAGGATGACACAGACATCTCTACACTTGATCTGTCAAAGTTTTTGGACTTTTAAACATTTAAATAAATAAAATAATAAAAAAAAAATTACATGTACATAGTTCTTGTAATTTTAACTATTTTATTGTAAGCAATTATGGATATTTATATGGTTCGATTGTTTAATAATTGTTTAAACATGTTTTAAATATTATTTTATTATAAATTAATCAGTAGTTCATTTATATTCTCATATTTAGAAGCGTGAAATAATGTGCTTGATAGTGTTTAATAACAAATGGATCAAAATTACCTAATAATTAACATTTCATGTAAATTAAAACGCTTACAAATGTCATTAAACTTCTAATTCATATGATCATGCACATCTTGAAAATTACACGTTTGTTTACATTTTTACTGTAGTGCTTTCAACATTAAAATTTGTAAATGATTTTTTTGTCTCTGTGTCACTGATTTATGTGGACAATGCATTAATAAGTTATGATTTGAGATTGCAATGATTTTATTAAAAGCCTGTGGAGGCCCCGTCAAATAAGTTACATCTGTAACTTGCTGATAATGGAATTTGCATGTGTTAAAAACTGCTAATGATTCGAAAATGTGAGCAGAAAAATCACACTTATTGACGGGGCCTCCACAGGCTTTCCGTGGACAATGCATGAATATATCATTATTCATAAATGCAATGATTTTATTGCGTAACACCTACAGTACAGTGCTCAGGAAACACAGTCCAGCAGTTTCATTTACACTGGAGCTCATAAAATGGCTTAATTTGCATAAAAATGCACTGTCCATGGAAAGTCTTTGGAGGCCCTGTCAAATAAGTTACAGCTGTCACTTGACCACCCGTAACTTATTTGACAGGGCCTCCACAGGCTTTCCGTGGACAATGCATTAATAAGTCATAATTTAAGTTTGAAATCATTTTATTATGCAAAACGTACAGTGCTACACTCAGGAAACACCGTCTGACAAGTTCATGTACAACTCATCAATATTCATATTTACCCTGAAAAAGTCTGTCCACGGAAAGCCTGTGTAGGTCCCGTCAAATAAGTTACAGTTTTCACTTGCTGATGTTGGAATTTGGAGTTGGATTTTGGTGAATATCACCACTATTGGTACATGACCACCTGTAACTTATTTGACGGGGCCTTCACAGGTTTTCCATGGACAATGCATTAATATGTCATTATTCATAAATGGAATGATTTTATTGCATAATACCTACAGAACAGTGCTCAGGAAACACAGTCCAGCAGTTTCATGTACATCGAAACTCGTAAAATGGCTTCATTTGCATAAAAATGCACTGTCCACGGAAAGCCTTTGGAGGCCCCGTCAAATAAGTTACAGCTGTCACTTGACCACCCGTAAGTTATCTGACGGGACCTCCACAGGCTTTCCGTGGACAATGCATTAGTAGTTCATATGTCATAAATACGATGATTTTATTGAGTAATACCTACAGTACAGTGCACAGGAAACACCGTCCAGCAGTTTCATGTACATCGGAGCTTGTGAAATGGCTTAATTTGCATAAAAATGCACTGTCCACGGAAAGTCAGTGGAGGCCCCGTCAAATAAGTTACACGTGGGCACTTCCTGTTTCAGTCGGTCAAAATAGCCCTTAATTTGGTGCAAAAACTTTGGGGCTTCAAATGCCGGCTCCTCACACCCTCACGCGCCTCGTATTCGAGGCCCGTACCCCTCAGAGTATGGCAAGTGTTTGAAAAAAAACCTGAAAAAATATTCAGAGAAAATTATCTGCCTGTAACGCACTCAGCTGGGCCAATTAAGCACTTAACGGGCCTAGGGACTTCAAACTTTGCGTAAAGTCTAAGGGGCCCCTGAGGGCTCACAGGTTTCAAATTGGAGCCGGTCGGAACCTTCGGGGCCGTTCCACGGGTTGTACGCCAAGCGCCTATGAAAATCAATGGGATAAGTTGCACGTGTCAGTGGCCCCCGTTCAGCTCCCGGAGGCCCGAGGGGCCTCAAATTTCACAGGAAGTTGTGTCACTTGGCCCTTTATGACATACCGAGAGGGCTAGATTGGGAGATGCCAAAAATATATTTCTTTGCTCTTTATACAACTCTCTGTCTCTTATAGATCTCTGTGGGGGAAGGGCCTGTGCAGCAGCTACTTTCTCAGTGCCTAATTGGCTCAGGAAGCATGTAGGGCCACAAAATTCTGGGACCCGATTCGGTGGGCCCTGACGGTCCCCTTTGATGAATCTCGTGGCCCAGAGACCTTCGTGACCCCTGTGTTTCCGACATCCCACTCGCAACTTATTCAATGGAAACTTCACAGGTGTGGAGGTCCCGTCACATAAGTTACGGGTGGTCAAGCGACACCTGTAACTTATTTGACGTGGCCTCTACAGGTTTTCCACGAACAGTGCATTTTTTTGTAAATTAAGCCATTTTACAAGCTCCAAAGTACATGAAACTGTTGGATGGTGTTTCCTGAGCACTGTACTGTAGGTATTACGCAATAAAATCATCATAGTTATGATATGACCTATTAATGCATTGTCCACGGAAAGCCTGTGGAGGTCCCGTCAAATAAGTTACAGGTGGCCATGCACCAATAGTAGTGAAAATCTAATTCCAACTCCATATTGGATGAATAGGATTTTCGTGGTCACATAGGTGGTCAGGGTGACAAATAGGCTTTTCGTGGTCACATAGGTGGTCAGGGGGACAAATAGGCTGTTTGTGGTCATATAGGTGGTCAGGGGGAGAAATAGGCTGTTCGTGGTCACAGTCCTTAGATTGCCGCCGGACAAATAGGCTGTTCGCGGTCACATAGGTGGTCAGGGGAATGAATAGGCTTTTCGTGGTCACATAGGTGGTCAGGGGGACAAATAGTCTTTTTGTGGTCACATAGGTGGTCAGGAGGACAAATAGGCTGTTCGTGGTGAGGAGCCTGCCAGCCTGTGGCCGACTGCCAGATCACAACAAAATTACAGATTACACCCCCTGGGCGCCCCAGGCCCTAGCCGACGCCTCTGGCTTGGCCTGCCGGGCCTCCCCTCGGCGCCCGGGGGTCATCGGGGCCGGGAAAAATCATCTAGAGGGTGGGGCGCAGCGTCCCACGGACAGCCTGCCCACGAACCACCTATTAAGCACTCCGTGGACTTGATGGCCTAAGCCCCATTAGGGAAGTGTAATATTTTGAGTATTTCGGATCTTCTTGCAATTCACACCATGGACAGGGCATGTCCAGAGTAGCACCGGAACGCAGGTTTCAGCTTGATATCTTGTCCAGAAGCCAAGATCCAGGATGGCCCATGTACAATCTATCCCATTAAAAAAAAAACAAAAAAAAAAAACAAGTCAAATAAGTTACAGGTGGTCAAGTGACACCTGTAACTTATTTGACGGGACCTACACAGGCTTTCCGCGGACAGTGCATTTTTTTTGCAAATTAAGCCATTTTACGAGCTCCGATGTACTGTAGGCATTGCTCAATAAAATCATTGTATTTATGAAATATGAGCTATTAATGCATTGACCACCTGTAATTGATGTACATGAAACTGCTGGATGGTGTTTCCTGAGCACTGTACTGTCGGTATTACTCAATAAAATCATCGTAGCTATGAAATATGACCTATTACCGCATTGTCCACGGAACACCTATCTAAGTTGTGTCAAATAGGTTGCACATGGGCATTTCTTTTGCCGATTCATACAGGAAGTGCCCATGTGCAACTTATTTGACAGGGCCTCCACAGGCTTCCCATGGACAGTGCATTTTTATGCAAATTAAGCCATTTTACGAGCTCCGATGTACATGAAACAGCTGGAAGGTGTTTAGGTGGTTAAGTTTAGGTGGCTAGGGATCAAAATAGGTGCTCTGTGGCACTGAGGAAGACTATGGTGAAGTTTAGGTGGTTAGGGGTCAAAATAGGTGCTCCGTGGCACTGAGGAAGACTATGGTGAAGTTTAGGTGGTTAGGGGTCAAAATAGGCACTCCGTGGCACTAAGGAAGACTACGATGAAGAATAGGAGGTCCGGGGGCTCCAAAGGCTCTTCGTGGCCTCGCAGTGCGAGGGCGCCCCCAGAGGCATCCGTCCAGAGCTGTGGCCGATTTCGTGGCCTTACCTGCATTTTCATAAAACATCCACGTCACCATTAGAATAAGTGGCTCATGTCGTCCACAAAGTGAGTGCGAGCTCTCACACCAACTATGGCCTGGATGGCCAACAAGGTGGGCCATTTGCACTTTTTGTACATACATACTCCATATTTGGCACTATTTCTGTTGTTGATATAGAGCAAATCAGACAAAACTGTTCTTCAGTGCAAGTCACTTAAAATTAACTTCTTGTTTTTAAATTGCATAAAATCAGGATCACACTTGCAACCATGCTAATATTCGGGAAAACAGCACTTTTCTTCCTCAGTTGATATTGCTTAACTTCTTCTTTAATCCCTAGTTGGCAATTGGTATGGATCGTTTCCTCAGACCGTACGCTGATGCTAATTGTGCTAATGGTTGCTGGATTTAATTTACAAGATGCTTCCAAGCCAGGGGGTTCATGGCCCACCAATCCATCGATGGCGGATTGGTGGGCATAAAGCCCTAGCACAATCCTTGATTGCCTCTGAAATCCATTTTTCTTCAATGCTGATGTCTTCTTGTTCAGCGAATGTTGCAAAGTGATTTGAAAGTGCAAGTTGGAATTTCTGTTTGTAAGTGGGATCCAACAGGCATTTCCAATCCAACTTTGTTGATGGACGTGTTGTGTATTTAGCACACCGAGGTCAGAGTTTGAACACAGAGCGTACAAGGTAGTGGTCTGATCCGTAGTCAGGACCACACATTGAACGGACATCTTTTAATGATGTCTGAAAGCGAGAATTAATCAAAATATAGTCCAACACCGCTGAGTCCTTTCCAGATGAATTTCAGCAAGTGATTTGACATTTCATTGTGTTGAAATTTGCTGTTGCAAATGATGTTGTTAGTTGTGGCAAAGGACAAGAGACTCAAACCATTATCGTTCAGGATGCTTTCCCATCCTGTTCGATTAGCACCAATGTGGACACTGAAGTCACCAATGAGTATGGTTATGTCAGACAATGGGACAGAGTCCAGCGTTTGTTGGAGTTGGATGTATAAGTCGCCCTTGGCTGAGTCCAAACTAGCCACAATTCCCAGATAGCAACATATTGTCGGCCCAGATCCGGCCCACATCTGGCATATGTGGAATGATGATCTGGCCAACATGTAGCATGGAATGATGGCACTTGGGCGGACCGCTCCTGTTTGCCAGATTTGGGCCAAAAGCAGGCCATAGCAATGCCACGTCAGCCAAGAGCAAAGAAATAAACCACACTGGACCTTATCTGAGACACAAAATCTTCATATATTATTTATAGAGTCCTTTCAGCTTATCTAAGCTTGATAACAAGCAACATTACCGAAGGAAAGAAGAAAACAGAAAAAAAAAGACAAATAGAAACTCAAGAACTACAGCTGACTGCAGCCACAGCCTTAGATGAAATCAACTGAAGATAAAAGACATTAAATCTCTGAAGATCTCAGCAGAGGAGGATTAAACAACTCCACAAACAGCATCCCCAGCTTTACTTATTACTAGCCAGATTGACTTTATTTCTGTTAAGGGCTTTTCACACTGAAAGCAAAAAATCGATAAAGCTTTTGAATCGAAACAATAGATCCCTATGGGGCTATTCACACCAGGCGCGATCATTCGCGGTGCGAAAAAGCGAAGATTTTGTTTTTTCCTCCTGTGTGTCGATTTTTTTCCCCATCGCTCCACGATGAAACGGGCAGTTCAGTCAGATTTAAGCTTAGATCAAGTGCCCGGAGCAGCTGCTGTTGCTCAAAAAAGCAAGAGTAGTGGCGCTGTTTCGAAAACCAGTGTAAACAAACACCGAAGAAGAGTATTCTGAGAGCGAAGAAAGTGAATGCCGAGTTCTTGGTATCTTTGGTATCTGAGTATTTATTGGTATTTATTCTCACGTGTTCTTAATATAATTTCTATTAATTCTCCACCGAATGATGTGATCTGGAGTGTCCGTTTTCTTCCACGTGTGCGAGTGTTATGAGTCAGAGCGAGTTAACTAGATCTTCCGTTTTAAAAACAAATCAAGTGAAATATATGTCTACACATGAAATACGAAAGCAAATAGATATATGATTATGACAATATATTTTCTGTATGTGTTTTGTATGCAGCTCATGGTATTTTTATAACAATAAAAGATGTTTATGACAATAAGCAGTGTGGCGTTAATAAACATAAAAAGAGTGCTTGTCTGCCTATGACTATAACGTTAGATCACAATCGGAAGTTATTACAAGCACTCGATGATGGTTTAAAGTGGGTTTTAAGCAAACATCTTAATAATTAATGTGCATAAATTTTCAAATGTGGCTTGATGCTACTTCTGTTTGTATTTTAAGATGTTTTCTTGTAAGCATTATAGATAGTTTGTGTTTCTGGCATAGAACCAAACTTTATTTATCTTAATTTAATGCTGTATATTGAGCAACGAACAATGTTAAATCCATATGTGAGACATATCTGAGGATAAATGCATTGTTGGTCAGTGCCACCTAGCATGCAGGCGTGAATTAACAGAAGGCGATCAATCGTTTCATGCTCGGTGTGAAAACAATGTTCACTTTTTCGCATCGCGCTCAGTGTGAAACGGCCTTTAGAGGTCTACAGAAGTTCTTATTGAGAATTAACAGGGGTTTAAATCTAATGTTTGTGTAGTGGGTCTTGACTATTGGACCAGACAATATTATCAGAAGTCTACAAGGTACGCAAAAAGAGGCGGCAGTGGTGCTGAGCAACAGACAGAGGCAGAAGGTAGGTTTAACCATAAATGTTTTCTTTACTTTGAATTTTTAGCGGCTCCTGACCATAAATTTAGGTGGGGCAGATTACTTTGTAAGATTTATATTCTAATCTCTGAACACAAAATTTTTGCAGAGATGTCCTTGCGTTATCCTGTGGGTGGCGCACTAATGTTGATTGACAGGCTCGAAGTAATGTTACACGCATAAAATGCTTTATAATAATTGCCTTAATATAGTATTTATCACCTCCAAATGTTGATTTAGAATGTTACAAGCTATGGAGCAATTCAGATGAGGAAAGAAGATCATATGTCTATTCTCAGAATAAACAAAACAAACACAACAGAGCCATATAAAGGCTATGTGAGCACATTTAAACTAAAGTCAAGTCAAGTCACCTTTATTTATATAGCGCTTTTAACAATACAGATTGTGTCAAAACACTTAACAGTATCAAATTGGAGGATAGTGTCAGTAATGTATAATAATAAGATTAAACACTCAATTTTCAGTTAAAGACATTTCATTATTGAATTCAGAGATGTCATTGTTTAGCTCAGTTTAGTTTAAATAGTATCTGTGCAATCAAATCGACGATAATCACTAGAAATTAAGATTTAGTTAAAGGATTTAACGTATAGCCTACTTTGATAATTTGATCCACTACTCTACATAGGAGAAAAAAAAAAAAAACAAACAAAAAAAAAACAGACATGCCAACTAGTTACTGACCTGATGCAGACACATAGTTGAAGCGGATTGATATCGTTTTAGTGGAGCGAGGTTAATGTAAGGGTAAGGTAACGTTAACGTGAAAATAAGCGGGGCAGTCTCAAATCTAAAAGAGTAACGACAAGGCAAATGCACTTTTTTCAGTGCACACTGAGTTCAGTTTTCAAGTTCAAAAATCCTTTTCATTAAGAAAATTGATCAGTCTTAACTCCGTTAGTTGTGTTTCTGAAATGTTTCAGTCCCATAGAGTCAAAGAATCGGTTTCTGTGAACGAACTCTCTTACTTGTCTGAAGAGAAATGATAAAGTGAGAAGAAGAGTCCTGTACTCCACACAGAAAAAAGTGCATTTGCCATATCGTTACTCTAAAGAACATTTTATACTTGATCCAACTTAATAATTGTACTTTTTCCGTCTTGTCATTGAACTAGAGTAAAATATTAGTTAATTGGAAGTAAAACTACACTGAAAAAAAATTATACTTTTGACCAACCTAAAAAAATTACTGTAATTTGTTACAGCTAAACAAATTAACTTGCTACTCAAGATGGCGGCGCGTGCACACGCTGCGGCTTCGCGTGTTAACTTGCTACTCAAGATGGCGGCGCGTGCACACGCTGCGGCTTCTCTCTCTCCCGACAGAACGGTGTTTTCGTGTTTTTTATCTTGTAAATCGAAGTGTTTTTGTACGTCTTCGTCGCGTCTATCTGTCTTTAAACGCGCATACAGTCGTGAGTTTCTGCTCGATGTCGGCAGAACCACATTTTTAGAGTTAAACCTCGCGCACGCCGAAGAGCTGCGGGACCTCGGTCTGCTCCGGAGGCCTACAACATCACCGACCCCCACTACTGCATCTCGCCCAGAGCGGAGGCGCCACAAGCGGCGCGAGAGGAAGCAGAAGAGGGGTAAGCACGGAGGTATCCGGGCTAGGCTAGCGGCTAACCCACACAAGCCAGCTATCCCCACCATCGTACTGGCTAACGTACGCTCTTTAGACAATAAACTGGACTACATCCGACTACTACGCTCAACTCAGAGGACTGTAAGAGACTGCTGTGTTTTTGTTTTCATGGAAACATGGCTCAACAACAGCGTTCCGGACTGCGCCATTCAGCTCGACCAGCTAACATGCTATCGAGCGGACAGAGCTCTCGTCGAGGGAGGTAAGACCCGCGGCGGCGGGCTTTGTGTTTACATTAATGACGCGTGGTGCCGCGACGCTGTTGTGGTCTGCAAACACTGCTCGCCCCTGGTGGAGTTTATGATTATTAAGTGCCGGCCGTTTTATCTACCGAGGGAATATACAGCCATACTGCTCGTTACTGTATACATCCCTCCCAGCTCCAACAACAACATCAGGAGTGAGGCACTGAATAAACTGTATCAGCACATCAGTGAGCAGCAGACAGCCCACCCAGATGCTTTTCTCATCTCAGCTGGGGATTTCAACCACGCAGACTTAAAGAGTGTGTTCCCAAAAATACAACAGCACGTAGACTTTCCAACACGAGGAAACAACACTCTGGACTTTGTTTACACCACCCAGAGAGGAGCTTACAAGGCCCTTCCCCTCCCCCATCTTGGCACCTCAGACCACATCACTGTCATGCTAATGCCTGCATACAGACCGGTCATTAAAGTCACCAAACCAGTTCACAAACAGATACAAGTGTGGCCGGATGGGTCGTCAGAGGCACTTCAAGACTGTTTTGACACCACTGACTGGAATATGTTTAAGCAGGCTGCCACATATAATAACACCACAGACCTCCAAGAGTACTCAGAGACTGTCACTGCCTACATCACCAAATGCATTGATGATGTAACGGTCACAAAGACCATCACTGTCCGGGCCAACCAGAAGCCGTGGATGACAGGGGAGGTCTACAGACTCCTGAAGGCTCGGAACGCTGCCTTCAGAGCTGGAGATGAGGTGGGCCTGAGGACAGCTAGGGCCAATCTATCCCGCGGCATCAGAGAGGCTAAGAGACAATACTCCAGGAGGGTAGCCCATCGCTTCAGCGACAGCGGGGACACTCGGAGCCTGTGGCAGGGGATTCAGACCATTACGGACTTTAAGCCCCCACCGCGCACCTGTGACAGCACCATCCCCCTGCTGAACGAGCTGAACGCCTTCTTCGCTCGCTTTGAGGCACAAAACAGCACCACTGCAGAGAAGACCCCACCTCCTCCCGGCGACCAGGTGATGACGCTGTCCCCGGACAGCGTGAGGAGATCCCTCAGCAGGATCAACGCACGCAAAGCTCCGGGTCCTGACAACATTCCTGGTCGTGTACTGAGAGACTGTGCAGCGGAACTCACTGATGTCTTCACAGACATTTTCAACATCTCGCTGAGTCAGGCTGTTGTCCCAACATGCTTCAAGGCTACCACCATTATTCCAGTCCCGAAGAAGCCATCTCCATCCTGCTTCAATGACTACCGTCCAGTCGCACTTACTCCTATCCTCATGAAGTGCTTTGAACAGCTAGTCATGCATCATATCAAGTCTGCCCTCCCCCCCTCCCTGGACCCCTTCCAGTTTGCATATTGGTCCAACCGCTCGACCGATGATACCATCGCCACTGCCCTCCACTCAGCACTCACACATCTGGACAAAAAAGACTCGTACGTCAGAATGCTGTTCATAGACTTCAGTTCAGCATTCAACACAATCATCCCTCAACAGCTCATTCACAAACTGGTCCAGCTGGGGCTCAACACCTTGCTGTGCAACTGGCTGTTGGACTTCCTGACTGGGAGACCTCAGGCAGTACGGGTCGGCAGTAACACATCCAGCACCATCACACTTAACACAGGGGCCCCTCAAGGATGTGTGCTGAGCCCCCTCCTCTTCACTCTGCTGACCCATGACTGCACACCGTCACACAGCTCCAACCTCTTCATTAAGTTTGCGGACGACACAACTGTGGTGGGTCTCATTAGTAACAGAGATGAGACAAACTACAGGTGCGAGGTGAGCCGCCTGGCCGGGTGGTGCAGTGACAACAATCTCTCTCTGAATGTGGAGAAGACGAAGGAGATTGTTGTTGACTTCAGGAGAGTGCACACTCAGCATGCTCCTCTGACCATAAACGGTGCGACCGTGGAAAGAGTGAGCAGCACCAAGTTCCTGGGTGTGCACATCACAGAGGACCTCTCCTGGACTGACAACACCGCAGCACTGGCCAAGAAAGCACAACAGCGTCTCTACTTCCTCCGCAAACTGAGGAGAGCCAGAGCCCCGGCCCCCATCATGTGCACCTTCTACAGAGGCACCATCGAGAGCATCCTTACTAGCTGCATCACTGTGTGGTATGGCGCCTGCAATGCGTCCTGCCGCAAGACACTCCAACGCATAGTGAGAGCAGCTGAGAGGATTGTTGGTGTCTCTCTCCCCTCCCTCCAGGACATCTACAACACCCGTCTCACCCGCAAAGCCCTCTCCATTGCGGGTGATCCCACCCACCCGACACACAGCTTCTTCAGTCTGCTGCCATCAGGGAGGAGACTGCGGAGTCTCCAGGCCAGGACCAGTAGACTGAAGGACAGCTTCATTCATCAGGCTGTCAGGAAGCTGAACTCCCTCCCGACCTTGTCCCCCCTCCCCTTTTTTGCCCCACGCACCACTGAACTCTGACCCCACCCCTTACACACTGTGACCCGCACCAGTCACTTAGTGCACCACTGGACTGCCCACTACCTCAGTCAGTATTGAACTGACCCCACTCAACTACCTCTTCTGTCACTTTAAACAGCCTGATAAGCTATTTTTGCACTACACTCTTTATATCTGCACAGTTTTCGTTTTGTTAAGCTCTTTTTGCACTACACTCATATCTGCACAGTTTTGTTTAGTTTTGTTTATTTAACCGATTTGCATTTCATCTGCCATGTGCCTTATGCCACTTAATCTAACTCTTTTCTACAATGTCCTTATTTGTATATCTGTATAGTTTGTTTTTATATTTTAAACTGTATTTATTTGCATTCTACGTCTACTGTTAGTGTTTTATTGTTAACTGTATGCACCATGGGTCTGAGAGTCACGCAATTTCAATTCTCTGTATGTATGTGCTGTACATGTGGCAGAATTGACAATAAAGCAGACTTTGACTTTTGACTTTGATTAGTTTTCCTCAAACTAAACTTTTGATTTGGTTGAAACTTTAAAATGTAATTTGATATCAATCAAAATACACTGAAAAAAAGTTGTAAACACATAAGTTTGGAGTGCCCGATTAACACTTGATTATCCAAGATCTTGAAGTGACAGTCTGATTCATTCAAATTATATGTACATTGAACAGTTTATGGGTCATATTTTTTCCCATTTTAATACTCTCACACAAGAACATGCTTCTCTGTCGCTCTGCGTCTGTCTTCTAACTGCGCGACACTATCCGTAAGCAAGAGGGGCAGAGCTAACAATGCATTGCTCCAATTGGTTGTTACTCATTTCTTAAACTAATTTCAGATATACATATATACATATATTTATTGATTTACGAAGAATTTAAGACATATGGATAGGCATAATATTGTAGTCAAGCAATCTTATAAACAATATGAACAATTATTTAAAGGGGACCTATTATGCCCCTTTTTACAAGATGTAAAATAAGTCTCTGTTGTCCCCAGAGCGTATACGTGAAATTTTAGTTCAGAATACCCCACAGATAAACTTTTATAGCTTGTTAAAATTGCCACTTTTAGGGTATGAGCCCAAACTTGCTGATTTCGAGTATGCTGCTTTAAATGAAAATGAGCTGTTGCTCCTGGAGAAGAAGGCGGAGCTTCAAGAGTTCAAGCTCAGCATTAGCAGTGCTAGCCTTTACAAATAAACATTCCACTAGTAGTACAAGCCTGTTATCTTTACAGAAAACATACTCTGTTTCAAAATCTGTCATCTGATTATACTCTGCATAATAAATTTGCGTTTATGAATTACACCGATGGGGAGCACGGCAGGATAAAAATAACAACATAGCTGGTCTCATGCTATCACAAACTTTATAAGTCCCACTTCTGGTCATGAGCTTGACAACTTCAAGCGATCGACTCACATTGCTTTCATATGCAACTTTTAACTACCACATTCCTATTTAAGATCATTCTGGTAGCACTTGAAGGCAGCATCAGTGAAAATAGGCAGAGATAATGATAGCTTTAGCAATTAGCCTTACAGAGTGCCAAGAAGCTCTTTCAGAAAGGCAATTTGGAAAACAAATGCATGATACTTACTTTGTCTGGAGCTGACGTTCGCGCACGAAGCGTTGGTATTGATTCCTAAACATTTAGGGGACGTTACCGATTTTTTCCAGGACATTTCTTCGAAAATGAAATTTAACCAGTGTCCTCGGCTCAGATGGGGGAGATTATGGTGACTCCTATGTTCATTAGTGCATCCCAAAACACTTGTAATGCCTCTTTGACGCTGACATTGTATATATCTCCAGTAATGGTGGACTGCAGCTTCTCACTCAGGGCTGTGTTTATGCTAATAGGGCAGAGAGCATTACAAACGGGCGGGACTTTTTTCCCCTCGGTGACGTGAACAGAGGGAGAATCTGAAACAGCTCGTCTGGAGAGACTGTTCATGATTTCTTGGTTTTTTAAAAAAAAAATAAGAGTTGGTGGATTTTTAACATTATAGGCTGGTTGTTTTCACACACTGCAGCCATACAACTGTGTTCAAACACCTTATAAAAGTGATTTTTGCATAATAGGTCCCCTTTAACCAGGGTTACACTGTCCCCCCCTGAAATCATACAAGCCCCTTTGCATGCTCTGTGTGGCTGATTAGTCACTATATTTGGTGAGGCATCAGGTACATTGGAAAGGACACCTGGATTTTCAACACCACTGAGGGAGTTGACAAGGGCAGTGCTTAAGCCCTGGAACAAAGACTGAACAAAATAAGACAAGGGGTTTCTACGCTGGAAGTAGGTAAGTCTTTCAGGCTCACCTCTCTGCCTACTAGAACGTCTGAGCGGAATACTCAAATTCTGCTCTCCCTCAATTTCTGGCTGTTGCTCTCTCCAGAGGTGGGTAGAGTACCCAAAAACTGTACTCAAGTAAAAGTAAAAGTATTTATAGAAATATTTACTCAAGTAATAGTAAAAGTAATAGTCTGCATAGTTACTTGAGTAAGAGTAAAAAAGTATCGGATAAAAAACTATTCAAGTGGTTAGTTACTAGTTACTTTGGATCATATACTATATCTATAGTCTATTTTTATTAGGCTATATAGATCAAATTTATGTAATGCGTGTGTGTGTGACACACACACACTGCTGTTCACTGAATAATTTATTTCAGTGATGCAAATCAGAATTTTCATCAGCCTTTACGCCAGTCTTCAGTGTCACATAATCCTTCAGAAATCATTCCAATATGTTGATTTATTATCAATGCTGTTCTTTTTAGCTTTCGATTCATCAAAAAAATCCTGAACAAAATGTCACAGGTTCCAAAAAACATTAAGCAGCAAAATTGTTTCCAACAGTGGTAATAAATCATTGTATTGGAATGATTTCTGAAAGATCATATGACTCTGAAAACTGGAGTAACAGCTGATGAAAATTCTGATTTGCATCACTGAATTAAATTATATTTTAAAGTATATTAATTATGTATTATATATGCATGACACGGAGAAGAGTGAAAACCCCTCACATGGCCACTACCGAACATCTAAACATAACAAAACAAATGCACATTGACGGATCTTCTTCCGTCTGTTCTGCAAAATGTAAACAAATGTACATTTCTGCAAGCGTAAATGTTGTGGAAATATCAATAATTGTGTCTAGGCAAAGCCATTCCTCGAAGTGATGTTTTATAAACAAATGTCGGGAGGAGTACGCACAGATAATTAACACGGCCAACTAATCATTAGTGATTACACCATTTATCCAATCAATGCACGAGGAATCTCCTATAAATAACCAAGTATGTCCTACCTCCATTATCTCGACTTTCAGCGTTGGTGCACCCAATCGCCGCAACCATGTCAGAGATAGAACTCTTCCCCGAGGATAACACCTTCGACAATGCAGCTCCGCCTGCATATCCAACCGACGTTCAGAACACCAGTGCTCCGCAGGACACCTTAACCGAGCCCGCGGCTGCACCGCGGAGTCGCCGGCCTTCCCGCACTGCCGCCGCTCATACCTCCAGACGTCGGGGTTCGCCTTCGCCTGCTAGGCATCAGCAACCATCTCCAGCGTCATCCTATGCCTCAGCCCTCTCTTCCGCCCCCGACACCTGCTATTCCCCCTCTTCTTACCAATGACTGTTCCGCTCCTGTAACTAGCGCAAGCGTGAGGCCGCCTCCGCTAATGCCGCAGGCCCCGACGCCAGATATTCCCCCTCTCCTTCCCAATGTTTGGCCCGCCCCCAGGGCCGGCCAAAACGCGAGGCCGCCTCCGCTTATGGCACAGGCTCCGGCGCCCATTATTCCTCCCATTTTTTTCCTCCTTTTCATCCGATTCTGCTACCGTTCCAAGCACGAGCCTGCCGCAGCAAGCGGTTCCGGCCGCTACCTTTCCCCCTCCTCTCCCCCATACCCGCTGTTCCTTCTCTTTGTCCACAGCCACGCCCCTACCTATGCCGACGAACGCCCTCGCATTGGATCCGCCCCCAGTTTCCAGCAACATCAGGAACCAAATTTTAGCAGGTGCAGACATTGATCTTTTTTCCCTTTTCTCTCCTATTTCTCCTCCATCAGCAGATCGCCAAATTGACTGCGGCGAATTTACAGTGCACAATCATTCACGTACTTTATCTTTCTCCGAATTTACAATCACTTTCATTCGTTACTCCGAAATCATTTGCTCAGTCTTCCCACACAGAAGACGCGAGCTCAGCGACTATCTCGCGATTATCGCTGAGCTTGCATTATCATACGGGGGCTCACATTTCTACACTTACCACAAGCTGTTCTCAGCTAAATGCGCCATCCGAGTGGTCCAGTGGAATCAGTGCCCTTACTGGGGGGCTTTGGACACTGAACTCCACAACCGTGTATTTTTAGGCTGCCGCAATATTTAATGCACGGTCTGCCGTTCCATCGTCCATTCCACTATAACATGCTGGCGTAAAATTTTTTTACTTTTCCGTCCGCCTCACGTTCGGCTGCAGAAGCAGCCCTAAAATTTTCGACATGTTGTCAGAAGCCATCTCTTAGACGATTTTTTTAATTATCTCGCCCCCCACCTCCATCCCAGCTGCGCACCTTTTGACAACGCAAAAAGTCTTCGCAGAGCTCGAGATTCTCCTCGCTCAAAACAAAACCTCGGGCCCAAGCACTTCCATCGAGTTTTTAGGTATCAACATAGATTCACAAAAATTCCAAGCTTCTCTACCCAAAGAAAAAATTGACAGAACGATTCTGGTAGCTTCCACCCTCTTTTCCAACACAAGCTGCTCCAAACGCGAGCTGCTATCCGTTCTCGGCCATTTAAATTTCGCAATGCGCATCATTCCGCAAGGCCGCCCTTTTATCTCTCACCTCCTCTCTCTCGCGTCCTCCGCTCACGATCTAGAGGACCGTCACAATCCAAATCCCCTTCTGACCCTCTCTTTACAGATGACTCTATCCGCCCCGTCACTCGTTTCTGATTCCAGAAACATCTCAAGTCTGTTCTGCTCGTTTCTGGGATCCCAGCGAATAATTTTTCCAGCCATTCCTTCAGAATAGGCGCAGCCACCACAGCAGCTCAAAAAGGCCTTTCCCAACAGCAGATCCAAACGCTCGGTCGCTGGTCGTCAGAAGCCTTTAAGAGCTACATCCGATCGGACCGCTCCCACATCATGGAAGCCCACCAAACCCTAATCAGCCGCCCCCTGTAACCTCAGTCTATCCCTTTTCATCTCCACTTTACATCCCAGCAGCACCTCGCTCCTGCAGGAACCTCTCAGTAATGACTACCCCCACAGGAGCTTGCATCTGTATTTCCCTACTGCCGCAGCAGAGCCTGCTTCTGCAGAAGCCACATCCTCTTTCAGATGCCGCAGCAGACCCTGCTTCCGCAGAAGCCACATTCTCTTTCAGATGCCGCAGCAGAGCCTGCTTCCGCAGAAGCCACATTCTCTTTCAGATGCCGCAGCAGAGCCAGCTTCCGCAGAAGCCACATTCTCTTTCAGATGCCGCAGCAGAGCCTGCTTCCGCAGAAGCCACATTCTCTTTCAGATGCCGCAGCAGAGCACGCTTCCGCAGAAGCCACATTCTCTTTCAGATGCCGCAGCAGAGCACGCTTCCGCAGAAGCCACATTCTCTTTCAGATGCCGCAGCAGAGCACGCTTCCGCAGAAGCCACATTCTCTTTCAGATGCCGCAGCAGAGCCTGCTTCCGCAGAAGCCACATTCTCTTTCAGATGGCGCAGCAGATCCCGCTTCTGCAGAAGCCACATTTTCTTTCAGACGCTGCAGCAGTTAAAGATAGGTACTTTTACTCAAGTACATTTTTAGTGAAAAAACTGTACTTTTACTTCGTTACTGTGGGCGACGCACCTCTCGTTACTTTACCATAATGCAATACAAGTTAAAAATGCTTCAATTTATTCCAAACGCGCCGTCTACTTTTCTCTGGGCAATGAGCGATGCCCATTCGCGAATGACTCATTCTTTTTAGCCAATTCTGTTCAAAGGCTTGATCAAACCAGTGAATTGGTTCGCGAATCAGTTTGAATGATTCGTTCAGTTCCATGCCGCACGCGCTGAGTCGTCTGAAGTGGTTCTCACTCAGAGTTGTAACAGAAAGTTTAAGAACATCAAGAGCGTTGAAACGTGGCTTTGTATCTACAGTCAATTGAAAGCAAATCTGCAAAGGCTATTGTTTGCTAGCTATGAAGATCTTTATTAGATGAACACCACGTGTGCTGTCTACGGTTCCACAGGTATAGATAGG
This sequence comes from Spinibarbus caldwelli, assembly GCA_039654775.1. NCBI lineage: Eukaryota > Metazoa > Chordata > Actinopteri > Cypriniformes > Cyprinidae > Spinibarbus > Spinibarbus caldwelli. The sequence goes on along the minus strand of CM077252.1, from coordinate 26,643,561 downwards.
CTACATTCGATTATAGTACACGATACCACTATGACATTACCAGTTTGTTGTACATGTGCCTTAACATTAAATACAATGTATAATTTATAAATTAAATAAGCTGTCACAAAGTATGAAATGAACACCCACCAAACCCGCGTTAGCTCTGTGCAGCGGTGGGCGACCTGTTTCACGAGTTCACACTTACATATAATCAAACTGAGTAAAGGTTATGCGTATTTGGCGTGCTGTCCAGGGAGAGGGCTCCGAGCTCGGCAAGACTCCCGAGACCGGGGCTCTCCCCCTGTCCGGGGAGAGGGGTCAGAGCTCGGTGTTTGGCCCGGCCTCATAGTACTCCCCCAAAATGCAATTAGAACAGGACAGCAGCCAGATATGTGCGTTTATAATCCCCCAAAAAGCAAGGCTTAATGTTAGAGGGGTGCTGGACGTCACATTTGTTTGGTGTACTTTTAATTATTTAGTTTTTTTTTTTTTTTTTTGTGGTGGTGGTATCTGGAAAGAGAAGTTGGCTTCTGCAGAAGCCTTCACTTCTGAAAGAGAGAGATAAAGGCTCCTGTGGGAGCAGCTACTGCTGTGGCAGTAGGGGAGATGCAGGAAAGGCTTCTGTGGGGGCATTAAAAGTTTTTTTTTTTTTTTTTTTTTTTTTTTTTTTTGTAATTATTATGTATGCAACTTTTATGAGCTCATGCTAATTGGTTAGACTACATGGAATTTCTAAAAGAAAAACTAAATAAAAATATTCCTGATTCTTGGATAAAAATGTCCATGGACATGTTATATATCAACTATACATATAGATACCAGCAGCAAGGACTTTTGTCACAAAAACTTTGCAATATTCTCTCTTATATTTCTGCTTGTCCATCAGTGTCACCACAGTGGCATGATTTTATTTACTGAGCAGTTTGAGGCCCACGTATGAAAATGTCCAGCAAATACCAGGAAGGAAGATGACTAGCAGTCAGGTCAGCAGTGCAAGCCCCATACTTCAGTTTCCAGCAGCAGGCATATCTGCCACATCCCAATGGCAGGCATTAGAGGTCAACCGATATGGGTTTTTCACTGGCTGATGCCGATAATTTTAAATCAGGCCGATATATGATGCCGATTTTTTTTTTTTTTTTTTTTTTTTTTTTTTGGCCGATTTTCTTTTTTTCCACCATTCATCTCATAAAAGTGAGTTTGAGTAAATTATTATTGCAGGGTACAAGATAGTAATAGTAGTAGTAGTAGTAGCCCAATTTAGAGTAATAATGCATGGCTCAAAACTTAATAAACAACATGTGCTCAGGGTTAGAGTTAGGTTTAGGGTTTGATTTCAAGTTAGTTGTGTGTAATTATGCTTAATTTACTGTTGCATGTAACATGTAAGAAGGACACTGTAAAATAAAGTGTTACCAAATATTCCAGTTAAATCCTAGCTGGGTGTTAATTTAGAGGATAGCATGTGAATGACAGTCTAGTGATAGTTCTGTAAATCCTTGAGAAAAGAAATAAAGTGTTAATGTGTTGTCCCAAGGTCAGGGGGTAACATTTGTGGATAAAATAAAGAAGAAATTTGATGGCCATAGTGAAGACTTCAGAAATCTATGGTGTGGTCCTACAGACTACAAGAGAAAGCCATTTGTAACTCAAGTTAACTTCCCAGTTATGCTAGTCAGGCCTGAGAGGGTGGTGTGGTCATAGCCAGGACTTTTGCTGGTTCCCTTTGTGTCACTGTTTGCTTTGATGGCGCCATGCAAGCAAATGTACTAATCCTGCATGTCCACGTTTACAGTGCACAGAATATTAAAATAAGAATATTTTTAGGGATTTTAACTATACATTTGTTGTTATATAGTTTAAATATTAAACTTTCACAATTAAATTGGTGACATTTAACACAAGGTAATTTGTGCATATTGTTACAGCTGTACTTATAGCAAAAAAAATAAATAAAAAAATAATTAAAAAGAAATATATAAAAAAAAAAGGATGAAAGACATTTTTAAACACAGTAAAGTACTATGTGCCATAAGTATTTTATTGAATATAGAGTTAGAGTTGAAATTATTACAGAACATCAAGGAGTTTAGTTTTATGAAGATATCAGAAGTATGGTGTTTGTGCCTCATTGTATAGGACTAAATAAATAATTTCAGAAAATGAAGTTTTATGATAAAAAACTGTAAAACCAGTAAGTAGCTTTTTTTAAATAATCTTATGTTATATTTTAAGTAATTATTCTGGAAAATGGCCAACTTTTGAGCGCTGAAACAAGAATGCAATGTTTTTGCGAATTTCTGGCAAATTTAAGCCATAAATAAGGGGATTCAAAACAGGAGGGATAACCAGAAATTCCACCGAAAAAATGATAACCACAATCTTAAGTTTGTCTGAATCATACCGACTTAAAGCAATATCACAAAATGAAGCTATAGAGTAGTTAACAAAGCTTATAATGTGAGGAAGACATGTTTGTAATGCTTTGCCTCTAAATTCTTTGGAGCTTTTTTGACAAATGATCAAAATTCTGACATAAGTATAGAATATGAAGAAGGCAGGGAGAAAAACTGTTGTTGTTGTGACAAAAAATCCAATTATGTTGTTATTCAAGGTGGAAGTCCCACAAGACAGTCGAACCACAGACCAGTTGGAGCAGTACAGTCGTGGTATGTCAGTCCCACACAAAGGCAACCTGGCTGAGAAAAAAATAACCAGACCCATAGAAAACACTGCATAAAGTGATGCTAGTGCCATGTACAGTGTTGTCACTTTTGAGGTCATAATTTTATGATATTTTAAAGGATTGCATATGGCAACATATCTGTCATATGCCATCAGAGTTAATATGGTATATTCAGACATTGCATAAGTATAAATCGTAAAAATCTGAACAAAACACGCAGGCCTAGAAATCGTATTTGTATCAGAAAGGAGATCAACCATTAGCCTAGGAAAGAAACCAGCTGAGCCACAGAGATCATTGACAGACAAACAAGAGATCAGTATGTACATTGGCTCATGAAGAGATCTCTCTTTAAAGACCACAAACAAAATGATGACATTAAATAATATAATTGCTAAATAAACTGTAAGTGTCAATATTAGGATAAGATATCTCATGTGAACAAAATCCTTGAACAAAGTGAAATAAAAATAGGAAGGCATGGTTCCATTTTCCATTTGGTGATCAAAAAAGATCACAAAAGTGAAAGTGCCACTCAAAATAAATATCTGTATTCCGTTTTTGTCTGTTATTTGAAGAGTAAAGCATCCAAGTAGTTGCTGATGTCCCTTGTTCAGTCTATAATTTCTTTATTTGCTCCAGCTAATTTTTAAAATAACGAATAATCAAGGTGAAGAGAACTGATTGTTGCCGCTGATCTGAGGCAACTGCTCAATTTGCTGTAAGAAGATTATATAACAAGAGCTGACACCATCTGGGTCTTTACAAACTGTACACATGAGAATTGGCCACATTCATTTTTGCTGTTCATTAAGATCATCAACTAAAATTAAAAATTATCTTTTACAGGACGGCTGATGGTTTTTTATTTGATAATATTGGTTTGGGGTAAGCACAACAATGTATAACTTGAATGAGCAATAAATTATGTAAGTAGAGAGGAAAATGGTACAGATTACTTTAAACTACACAATATGACTGAATGTAGCTATATGTATATGTATGTATATATTGACAAAAGATATGATATGAACATATCACTCAGCAATAGAACCCAAAATAAGTAGAATTCGATTGAAGAAAAATAAATCTAATGAAACCAGGTTCAGCACTGCCTTTGTAATCTTGACTGAATTGCTATGCAACTTTTATAATGGCTGTTGTTGTTTATTAAATATTATTATTTAAATGTTATTTTATATAAAAATTATTAGTATTTAATAAAAGTATTTGGTATTGAGAAACGTCTGAGTGTTAGTGATCGTGATTTTGGTTACACTGCTATGCCATTAGATGGTGACAAGAGACTTTATGAGCGAGTCAGCATCAAAGATTTTTATATTTAAAAGAACTGAAGGTTCCAGCAACATTATTTTTATTTTCAATAAAACGTTGTAAGATGCAACCAACAAATGCACTGACCATCATTGTCGTCGAAAATCCCCTTAACAGTTGAAAGGATACTACAACAAAATATATCACTTTCCTCAGTGGATATTGAAACTAATATTTTATTGTGAATATGAAATTGAGCTGAAGAATGAATGCTGTATCATATGCAGGTAATCTGTCCATCTCTCTCTCATAATACTCTACTATAGTGATGGGAGAAACAAAGCTTTTCAAAGCTTCAAATCAACTGAACTGTTTTAAAGTGTTTTGAAATTCCACAGTCAGGCGACTCCTGCTGGTCAGAACTGTATAAATGCAACAAAAACTCAGGCCGAACATGCATAAAAAAACTTTTACAAACCCACTGCAATCTCAGAGATCTCACGATTCATGGGTTCACAGAGCTCGCCCCCAGTGATGAACCATTGAAATTTTGAAACATTTTGAAACATTTTGAGTTATGATTTAACAAAGCAGTTACGTCAGTTAGGAACCTGTGATTTAAAACATTCTTAAAGGTTTCAAAGCTTCATGAAGCAGTGCTTTGAAAGCAGCCATAACTTCTCTACATAGTATAATAAGCTTTCAATGAAGCAACTCATACCCCTTTTCCACCAGCATGAACCGGGTGCTAGTTCAGAGCCAGTGCTATTGCCAGTTCAGAGTTGGTTTGACTGGCGAGCCATCTAAGAACCGGTTTGCCGTTCCACTGGCTAGAAAGCCACCACAGAGCCAGGTCTTAAGTCACTGAATACATCATCAGTGTTCCTTCATTACTAGTTATAAAGTGAGGTTTTCGAATTAGTAATAGAGGCTTGGGCTCATCTTTTAAACTGTCAACCTGAGATTTGAATTTGTGGTGGAAGAAAGTCGTTCTGCAAAGGGTTTAAAGACACTCTGTGGTTATTTCCTATTTATTTACTTTTATTATTATTATTATGAAATACTCTGAAGGGTACAAGAAAGGGTATTTCATGAATATACACAAACAAATTAGATGGAGTGTTGCAAATATTATATTTTTCATATGTTTGTGGTGCGTAGCTTCAGTTAGGCAGTAGGTGGTGCAATTATGCTAAAATAACATGCCCTTGAAAATAGGACACCTCTTTTTTGAAGGAAGGTCAATTTTGTTTTTGATAACCAGCTTTCTCCTTTGCAGAAAATAATGCTGACAGCTTCCATGTTTTAATAAGTGAAATGTGTTTCCTGACATAAAATAGTAGCCCATATGTGGGGAAGCTCATTGTGCTTTTTATTTTCAACACACCCTCATCAAACAAAAGCCCAACTTACAAATTCAGAATATGCATTCCAGACCCTGTTTTAATCAAATGCTAACATGCTCAGCCAATTCTCCAATTCTCAATGTTAACTAACCATAAACCATTTGCTGCTTCTTAATAATTAGTAAGGTAGTTGTTAAGTTTAGTTATGAGTAGGATTTAGACATCTTAAATATGGGGCCACTTGCATAAACTTAGCCTCTATGTTAAGATGGTGTCTTAGATATGAGTTTGACCAACTAGCAGTTAGCCAAAGGGTAATCAGTCTTATTTTTAGATTCAAATAAGACTAATCTTAAAAAAAAAATAAAATAATAATAATAATTAAATAAATAGATGACAAGCTTGTAAGACTAGTCTAAACCTTTTATGCAACTGACCCATGGTCATGCAGAATTAAGCATTAATATGTGTTTTATAAGTACTAATGAACAGCCAATATGCTAGTAATATGCATGCTAAAAAAAAATAAATATTTTTTTTTTTTAAAAAACAAACAAACAAAAAAACACTACACTGTTAAAAATAATTGTGTGAAATGCCAGCATATTCAAGGATAGTAAATGCATTACTTTCATAGTAATTTCAAAGTGGGACTTCTCTTGTATCTAACTGCCCTTTCAGAAACTGCTTGTAAACAAACAGCATCATACTGTGTTTCTACAGTGCATATGTACTATGAAGAGATACATGCAAAGAATCATGAATAGATTGTGCTGTGGAGTTTTATAATTAGAATAGTTAGACTAAATTAAAGTCAGGCAATTTGCTTATTTCATATTTTAGCTTGTCATCTTTTTCACAGATGTTTTCATGTCACACTTCTGACATAACTAGATCAGAAATTTGAATATGAACATGTAAGATCGAAGATCCCAAACAAATTCTAATCAGTAATCTCCATTATGGTGACTTCAAACCAGTTACAGTAGTAAACAACTAAATTTCTCACAGTGGCACAGTTAAAGACAGCTTAATAATGTGAATTCACAGTAAAACAATAGCAGTAAATTACTGTGATGTTGCAGTGATATGGTAAAATAATATTCTTTAATCCTGTAAATTCCTGGCTATGTGTGTGTGTGTGTGTGTGTTTTTTACAGTGTAGTTAAAAATGATAATTGGTCCCTAAACTAAAGCGTTACCCAATCATTTATTTCCAAATATATCAATGATTTGTAAAATACAACTGCATTATAACAAGTGTTTTAATTACTATAATATGGCAGTTTTTATACATTGTTTGTGAATTCATCACTTTCTAAATGTAACGTCACTGCATGTCAAAGATCACTCAAAATTAATGTGACCAATTTTTTTTTTTTTTTTTTTTTTTTTTTTTTTTTTTAAATACAGCACCAAATGATGCAACAAAGATGAACATGTTATTAACAGATCATTAAGTTGTTTTCACTTCTAAAATGGTCCCTTGATCACATCAGGAAAAGATACTGTTACCAGTTCTCCCAGTAGTCCAAGGTAAATGGACCTTCAGGTTAATTAGACAAAAATAAAAAATAAAATAAAATAAACCCTTTAATTAAGTCCCTTGGTCAAATGGCCAAGACTAGTCCCAATGAGCCCGATCACTGTGGCATTAGATAAAGAATATTGCATCACTAGAAAGAGTAGGCCAAGCAGGTGACACTGAAATGGGAATAGTGGTGAAAAATGTGAAGACTAAAAAAAAACAAAAACAAAACAAAACATAAAAAAGTTTTATTCTTATTTTACTTAAAGTAACACAAGTGTCTGAAGAGGGAACACCCCAAACATAAAATTCTAAATGTCCCGCTATGCACTAGAGGGAAGACGTGAAAAGGGAAGAGGTATGTAATACAGAGAAGCAACCTATGAGACGCTGATTGTTACTGCAGTGAGAACACACTTGACCCACAAGGAACTGCGATGAATGCATTTCATAAAATTTAAAATACGTGTGAAAACTTCAAATCTGACAACCTTCCAAATTTTACTGACAGATCTGTGGTGTAGTCTGAAGACAAACTGGGCTATGTTTCCCAAAAACATTTTAGCGAACTACGTATGATCGCAAGTTCCATTGTTTCCAACAGTTAAAGATTCACAGGCCTGACAGCTATAGGTTTTTCTCAGTTTCAAGGTGATGATGCACAGGAAGGAATGCCAGGAAGGCATACAACTTTCTGAGCAATGTTGCTGGGTAATGTTGCCATCAATGAAAAACCAGGTGAGACACAGGGCCCATGACTGATCTAAAGTACCAGATAGAAATTTGTTGCCCATTTTCAATGGGAAAGTGCCCAAGCAACATTGCTCGGCAACACTGCCCCGCAACATTGCTCAAAAAAGTTGCCCCGTCTATCATCACCTTCACATCTGTTTTGATGGATCCATGCATGTAGGAGTATTATTCATGTAGGACCACATAAAGAACATCTGTAAAGATGTTAGTAATAATAATAATAATAATAATAATAATAATAATAATAATAATATTTTTTTTTCCATAACGGAACTCAAAACTGAAATGGTACAAATTATCCTGATCACAAGTTTAGATCCCTTTGATTATTATTATGGTGTAGCTTCAATAATATGATCTATAACTTGCTTGTTTGTGATAGTTATGCATGAGCCCCTTTTTAAGAAAAAAATCATTGAGGTCCTGCACATTGTTTGATTTTCCATCATCTTCTGAACACTAGCTATATGAAGATGAGATCCAGCTTTTCACACTTAGGACAACCAAGGGACCTGTACACAACTGTTGCATGAGGTGGTATTTTCTGTACTGGAAATGCAAAGTCAAGTATATTGCATTGTGGGATACTACACACTGTTCTCTACACATGAACTCTGTTGTAACGTTTTAACAAATGTAGGTTGTCCGGGTAAGAAAAATGTGCATACTCTGCATGTACCGATAACATACATACAATTCATTGTATATATAAATGGTACAGCTGGTGGAACTAAAACTAAATGACCATTAACCATTAACTTTTTAGAAGAAAGTTTGTTGACATCAAAGACTGTGCATCTAAAGAAGCTTAATGGCATGTTGGAGCAAATAATTGCGAATATGATATACAGTACAATACAATATTTGGCCCAGAGGACATTTTTGTTCCTTTTACTTTCATTATACATAATTATTGTCACGAATCTGGTCCGTGGTCTTCTGTCTGCTTGCCACCAGAGGTCGCCTTCTGATTATATTGACTCTCACACTACACAGACTTCCAAATGACACCACGGACTACATTTCCCATGCTCCATTTCACTGATTACGTTTACACCTGCAGCCAATTACGCACACTGTAAAAATCAGTCTCAAACAACCATTCAATGCCGAGTACTGTCAGCGTTTATCACTCTCCTAGCAATAGCAACTATACGGAGCCATTCCATGTTTCCTGAGTTCAAGTCTAGTCTGTCCTGTTTATTACTAGTGATGCAAAGTCCGATTCATTTCTGCGAACCGGTTCTTTTCAGACAGTTCAGCTTATTGAACTGGTTCAAAAAGCCGATTCATCGGTTCCTGACGCCGTCAAACAATGATGTCACTACGCTTCTCTTTTCTAACAACTCAGTGTCATGTTGTATCAATAAAACATTCAAATAAAGTCAATTGTGTCAACACATACTGAAACATTCGGTCCCACTTTATATTAGGTGGTGTTAACTACTGTGTACTTACATTTAAATTAATCATTTGGTACAATGCACTTATTGTGTACATACATGTTTTTACATTGTACTTATATTTAAAAAAAAAAAAAAAAAACTATATGTAATTACATCTGTAATTAATTTCTGTAATTACATTTATAATTACACTGTTGACCCATCCCTTACACCTTAACCCACCCTTAAACCTACCCATACCACCAAACCTGTGCCTAACCTTACCCGTATCCCACCTCAATTGCAGCAAAAGTGTTTTGCAATACAATATGACCACAATAAGTACATTGTACTTATTTTTTGATGTAAGTACATAGTAGTTAAGATCACCTAATATAAAGTGTGACCAAACATTCAAATAAAAAGTTATTGTGTGAACGCATATTGCTGATTATTGCCTTTCATTCACTCAAGTTAATGGTGTTTGTGAACACAGTTTCATTCGCGGATCATTTATATCAGATACCACCAATATTGACTAGCCTACAACTTGGATAATATTCCTAAACGTTTCGCACCTACAGCACACTTTACAGACATGGATGCACAAACACGGATATGTCCTATGTCTAAATTATAAAGAAGGAATAAACCAGTCTTATAAACTCATTGATTTCGCTTAAACAACTTAAAAATAATATGCAAGCAAGCACAATAAACTGTAGTGAAATTTATTTTTTTGAAATGTATTCATTTTTGCAGGTTTTAATAAAATGTTAATTTATAGCAGTAATCATAATTAGCATATTTCCAGTACGTGTCTTAGGCTTGCCCAGTACCGTCAACTCACTCATCAGGACCCTCACTCAGTAATCCTCTGCAAACTTCGACAGCTGGTTTAACCGGCTCATTTGGTTCTTTTTGAGTTGGACGTGCTACTTCGGCTGTGCGTCCTGCGTCATCAACCCGGAGCTAAAGTTTGATTCAGTTCGATTTTGTGAACCGGCTCGACCGGTTGCTTCCTGAGAACCGGCTCAAAGGAACGATTCGTTCAAGAACCGAACATCACTATTTATTACCTGTTTAACCTCGTCTTGATTGTAACCTGATTTCCCGCGTTCTGTGTGATCTCTGCCTGCCCTGTAGTTTATAGCCTGTCTTGGATTTCTTTCTGAAATTGTCTCAAAAAATCACCATAGACCAAGAGTTTTATTTTCAACTATAGACGCTGTTTTAAATCCTGCTGTTGATGTTTTCCCTGATGTGTCTGATCTCCTATGTGAAAACTTTCTGTCGATTTTTGTTGAGAAGACAACAAGGTTAAGACCACAATCACTTGTGACTTCTCATGCTCTTCCTGAAATAACTAGGTGCTCTTCTGTTTGGAGCATGTTTGATTTAATTACCCTTCAGACCTGCAAAGATATTATTGATCATCTGAAACCTACTTTTTATCCTTATGATAGTATTCCATTACACTTTTTTAAGCAAATTGTTGATACCACAGGGCCTGATCTCCTGTTGTTTATTAACATGTATTTGAGTACTGGCACGGTCCCTGACTGCCTAAAACATGCTTCAGTCACTCCTCTTTTGAAGAAACAAAATCTTGATGTGTCTGATTTAGGTAATTTCAGACCAATTTCTAATCTCCCTTTCATTTAAAAAATTCTGGAAAAGGTTGTACTTACTCAACTACATTCTTTTCTGGAATCTAATGCACTATATGAAATTTTTCAGTCAGGATTCAGAAAACTTCATAGTACCGAATCGGCTCTATTGAAAGTTATTATTGACATTATGATGGCTACAGATAATGGGAGTGCTGTTGCTCTGGTCCTTTTAGATCTCAGCTCAGCTTTCGATATGGTTGATCATACAATTCTTATTTCTTGACTGGAAAATCTTGTAGGCATGCAGGGCATCGTTCTAAAATGGTTTCATTCCTTTTTAAATAACAGGAAGTTTTCTGTTTGCATTGGAAAATACACTTCCTCAGCAGCACATCTCCCCTGTGGTGTTCCGCAGGGATCTATTCTTGCTCCAACATTGTTCTCTTTATACCTGCTCCCATTGGGCTCCATCTTTTTAAAATATGGCGTATCTTCTCACTTATATGCTGATGACACCCAATTGTATCTGCCCTTTAAACATAATGATTCAAAATCCATAGAGGTCCTGCTGGCCTGTTTACAGGAAGTGAAATTATGGCTTACACAAAATTTTCTATTTTTCGCACAGTTTGGAGCATCTCAGCTTGTTTGCTGTCTGAAGGTAAATAAAGAACTGTTGATTGAATAAGTACAGCGTTTTCTCAAGAAACACGTTTTTTGTATTTGAGGAGCGGAGAAGAGGGTCTTCATTTGTTGTCAAGTCACAGCCAATTAGCTTGTGTGAAGCGCTGAATCTTTTATCATATGATACTTTGGCCAAATAACAGAAAAAAAAAAAAAAAAAAAAAAAAACTGAGCGCCCAGTGACAGAAAACTGTGTGACCTGCAAGTTCATGAAAATGTAAATGCGATGCCTGTACTCAGGCCCGTAGTCAGCTATGAGGCCACCGAGGTCCGGACCTCGGTAAATTTCTCATGTTCAAAAATAAACTTTGTTCTCTGAATGACTAATTTGCTGTTAAACTCTTCATATGCATGTCTGTATGACATGTATAATTCAGTTTAGACAGTTTGCAAGAATTTTAGCATCCGTGGTATGAAAATGATCGCTGCGAGATGCTGCCGGAGTGTGTAATTTTGTTCAGTCTGTGGTGTAAAAAGGTAACATTAGCAATTAAAGAAAAACACTTAAGCAAAACATGCTCAGGTCAAATTGTCTAAATAATTTTTGGTTCCAAATTTTTTATCAATTTTACTTGTAGTCCACTGTATGAAGATTTTTTGGGTATGTCACAGTTTACTTTATTTTGCTATGCTCACTTACATAAATGAACTACAGTGTCCTGCACCCACTAGTAAAAAAACAAAAAAACAAAAAATTAATAAAAAATACAAAATATTATATCTGGTGTCTGAATAATTTTTGGTTTGTGGATTAATTCTTGTTAACACTACAAAGTAATTCAGTCAAGAGCAGTGAGTGAATTTTTAAGGACACCGACAGCAGCTAGTAAATTAGGTGTGGTCACTTTAAGAGACAATGGATCCATTATAATGATACACATCTAATTTCTTTCCACACTGTTTACTTTCACTTTAGAAATAACCGACAGTTTTTTTCGAGGATGCTCTCCAAGACCGGTATTTTGACATAATTTTGTATGTATATGTCGGGACAAGAGTAAGAAGAGGCAAATTCGGTGTTGAAGCGCTTTGAGACGCGTCTCTCTGCGTGCGCCCTGTGCGCACAGAACACCGCGCGCGGGTGCTGAATTGGGCTCTTTCACATCTTTTTCTGTTTGCATGTGTAAACTGCGATTTGCATTTGTTCGTTCAGGTGCAGGAGGACACGAAGAAGAGCTCGGTTCGGTGTTGCTGTCCGTGAGACGCGGCTCTCTGCGTGCGCACCGAACACAGCGCGCGAGTACTCAGTTGAGCTTTTCCGCGTCTTGTGTTTGAATGCTTTAAACTCTTTTGAATGTTTAAGTTGGCAAGGCTTAAAAACACGCGCAAACGGTAAGCTTTCGTGACGACGCGCAGCAGTGGCCCATCAACTGTCCTGAGCGTCTTTTTATTGGCTGGCCTCAGCCAGTCGGTTGAGATCGCCGGGGCCCCCCCCCTCAGCTGTGGGCCCCTAGAATCGTCACCACCTTTCACCCCACTAGCGACGGCCCTGTCCACACTACACGCGACGTGACAGCGCGACGTGACAGAATCAATCAAATATCACAGCCAATCAGAAGCGTGTGTGGGCGGGCTCTCCTTGGAAGCACACTGCACTCGCAAAGAAATGGATATGTTTATAATCTAATTCATAAATATTAAACTTTTTAAACATTATTAAACGTACATACTGAGTGACTGATACCATCTTTGTCATGGAATACACTTGTTGGTTTGCACTGAATTCACAGTTTTAACGTACATCTTATTTTCAAGGTCTGAGGTAAACTATCTGTTGTTGCTTTCAGTATGGCTATAACGGTCAGCAGAATGATATTCAAACTCACATTAGACACGTTTAACATTGAATAAAGCACATAATCAGTACATGAGATTATCACTGTCATTAGTTTGTATGTTGTTGTTCCAGCCGCGACGTCGCGGAAATAGAAACCGTTTCTAAATTAGAAATTTTGCGGCGTCGCGTCGCGGCTAGTTAGGACAAAAACTCCGATTAACATGGAAAAGATACCTTTTATCGCGTCGCGGCGTCGCGTCGCAGTAGTTAGGACACGGTGTAACTTTTACTGATCTAGGATCAGTGATCGGTAGCAGTTATATTTCCGATTTGAGCTTGAGCTTCAGAATGCTTTGGATAATTTAACGTTAGCTTTTGTTGACGCTACCGCGCTACTTGATCAAGCTATTTGATTCAGAAAGCAGCGACGATACCACCACGCTACTGAGAAATGTAGTTAAACTAGTTAACTTAGTTAACTAGTTTAATATATATATATATATATATATCACACACCTGTTTACTGTACAAACACAAAATTTTACTGTTTGCACTTCTAGTACAACCCTCTTTCCTTAGCTCAAGTATGCAAACCTCTTTAATTACCACATGCACTGGAATATGTATTACACTGAATGTTAAATTTTCAAATGAAAATGGCAACATGATCATTTTATAAAGTATACGTTCATATGTGCTTCATATTTACTGGAGGAAACAGCTATGGGTGAACGCAGCGAAAATTTAGGCTACTGTAGATTGAGAACCAATTGCTACCCATGATATTTTATAAACTGTATTTATGACAAAAAGCTGAGCAGATGCAGATATTATAACAATATCGATAAACACACCTTGTCCTCTGTTTCTCGATTTGCGCAACCGCGGTTTGCGGATTGAAGAACGCGCTGAAAGACGGGGAGGAGCCGATCGAAGTCTGCCGCTGTTTTCATATGAAATTTAAACGGGACTGAGGCGATCACGAATTCGTAGTTTGTGGAGCTAATCGTGGATCTATAGCCCCCCCTAAAAAATGGCCTAGCGACGCCCATGGTTTACATATAGACTCGGTTATGTCTAAAATGAAAGTAAACAGTTGAGAAAAAAAAAAAACGTATACGTGTCTGTATATTAGATGTGTGCAGGTCTTAAAGGGACAGAACTAAACATGCAGCCGACTCTCATTAAATGGATAGTTCACCCTAAAATTTTATTTCTGTCATTATTTACTCACTGACATGTTGTCCCAAACATGTATTAATTTCTTTCTTGTGCTGAACACAAAAGAAGATATTTTGAAGAACGTGGGTAACCAAACAGTTGCTGGTCCACACTGAATTTGATAGAAGGAAAAAAAATACTATGGAAGTCACTGTGGACCAGCAACTGTTTGGTTTCCACGTTCTTCAAAATAGCATTTTTGTTCAGCAGAAGAAAGAAACTCATTCAGGTTTAAAACAACTTTTGAGCGAGTAAATGGTGGTATAAAAATAAAACACTATGACAGAATTGACACAGATGACAGAATTTTTATTTTTGGGTGAACTATTCCTTTAACGTTAATAAAACAACAAAACACAAAGAGAAAAATCACTCACTATTCTTGACTGAATAACTTTAATACAGTTGCTTTAGGAATCAGTCTATATAGTGTTTTATTTTTATATTTGTTTATTCAATTTCTTGAATGCTCCTGTTTGTTTTATTTGTATATTATGTGTGGTTGTAATGTGTATCTTTGTTCTTATTTTTAATAACAAAGATAAAATAATGACAAAGATTTTTATCTGCACCCACTTTGGCCTAAATATCTGCCAGTCTTTTTATTTTTATTTTATTTTTTCTTCTTTTTTAATGTTATAGTCAGTGTTGGGTAAGTTACTCAAAAAAAGTAATCCACTACAAATTACTAATTACTTCTTTAAAATTGTAATTTGCCAGACGACAGCGGCGGAGGAGGAGGCAGGAGTGGGTGGTAGGGTGGGCATTTGTGAACCTCCAGGCTTAACTCTGGAACGGGAGCCCAATCTGGGCTTAACTCTGGAATGGGAGCCCTCTCTGGGCTTAACTCTGGAACTGGAGCCCTCTCTTCCTCGTGTGGCACAGACGCCGCTCCATACTCACCCTCAGCCGCGGTGCAGGGCTCCTCTCCGCGGTCACACCATCCGTGGCTTTTTCCCTCGTGGCGGACGTTGTAGCCGGCTCACACACCTGGACTGACGTCACTAGCAGCTGTGGCTCCGCAGCGATCCGTGGCTCTGTCGCTCCATGCAGCGATGGCTCGTCGGTCGTGGCGGGCTCCAGCTCTCCGTCAGCAGTGGGGTCGGGCATGCGCTTCGCACAGCAGGGAGATGGCGGGCTGGGCACTGGGTCCGGAGTGGTCCACTCCACAAAGGCGACCAAATCCGATCTTCGGACGACGGAGCTCTGCATGTGGGGTTCAAGCTGGCATCGCAGAACACGCAGAGCGTGTCGTCTGGGTTGCAATCCTAACAAACTGTAATCAAATTACATTCATTTAAAATGTAAAGGCCTTTCCACACTGAGTGCGAAAAAGAGAAACGAATATCGGACGCAATGACACGCTGTAATAAAACAACAGATTCCTATGGATGCTTCCACATAGGCCGCGAACATTTGTGCACCGAAAATGTGAATGTTTTTTTTTTTTTTTTCCAAACCAGTCCGACAAATCTTTTCAGTTTCGCAAAGCGAAAACACGGGCAATCCAATGAGATTTGAGTATTACATCACGTGGCCAGAGCAACTGCTGTTACCCAAAAGGTCGACGCGGTGGCTCTAAAAGCTCAGAAGACTGTATTGAGCATGAGCGTAAAAACACCAAAGTAGAGGACTTTAACCAACATACAAAGAGGGCCGTATGCACCTTTTAAGTTGGTTCGCAACCTGCCATAAAACCAAAAGAAGAACATACAAAGAATATGGATGGATAACAATAAAGAATGTTGATGACATGCAAAGAATCTGCCTATTATAATCAAAATCATCTATAGATCACAATCGTAAGTTATTAGAAGCACTTGATAATGGTTTAAAGTGACTTATAAACAAATACATTAATAATTACATACATTTTCAAGTGTAGCTTGATGCTAATTGTACCTCTAATTATTTTATAGGAGATTCTTGTATGCATAAGGATATTTGTGTTTCTGGTGTAGAACCAAACTTTATTTATCTTAATTTAATGCTGCATATTGAGCAGCGGACGATGTTAAATCCATATATGAGATACATATCTGAGGAAAAGGTTTGTGGTTTGGTGCCACCTAGCATGCAGGCGTGAATTAGCAGAAGGTGAACAATCGTTTCGCGCTCGGTGTGAAAGCACAGTTCCTCGCGATTCGCCTCACTTTTTCACATCGCGCTCAGTGTGGAACGGCCTTAACGCATTACTTTACTGCATTTCCAGGAAAAGTAATTAGATTACAGTAACGCATTACTGTGTAATGCGTTATACCCAACTCTGGTTCTAGTTTAATGTAGATGCAAGATTCTTATAGACATTTTCTTCAAGGTCAATTGTTAATATTTCAATTTGATTGGAATTTTGCAATAGTAATGGATAACTTTGAAATTTGGGTGCATCACCTATTGCTAGCCCATACTCACCTACTACTAGCTACTAGGTCTATTACTAGCCCATTGAATGTCTATTACTATTACTAGGTCTATTACTAGCCCAATGAATTGACAGTATTGAATGTGCTTTAGCATCCTTGTTCAGTACCAATATCAATATCAATATCAATATATCAGTATCAATGCTCTATTTTGTACATGCACATGTCTTGTATTTATGTACTGTATGTACTGGCTTCATATAGATAAACATAATGCATTGTAAGAGTAAAAAGAGAACAATACACAAAAAGAAATAGAACTGTATTATAAACAAACAGTTAAATGATTATAATAATGAACATTGAAGTTAGGAAGGTTAAAGGTTAAAGAGGGACCAAATGTTTATCACCAAATGATGCAACTCAACAAAGGTAAACATGTTATTAACGGGTCATTACTGTGTTTTTCACTTCTAATATTGTCCCTTGGCCATCACAAGAAATCATCTTGTCAAACACTTCTCCCATTGGGTCAAGATAAATGGACCTTTAGGTTTCATTAAACATTACAACACTTTAATTGAGTCCCATTGGTCATAAGGTCAAAGAGCTAGTCCCAGTGAGGCTTATTAATAATGTTGTATGTAAAGAATATTGCATCATTTCAATGGGAGGTCAAGCACAAGACACAGAGATGGAACAGTGGTGGAAAATGTAGAGTTACTTCCTAGTTGAAGAATGTACAAACCAATTTGACATAAAAAATGTGTGTAAAAACAAAGTTTAATTTGAATCAAATATATATGTTGATACTAATGTGTGCAATCCTTTTCACAATCTACCAATTTTTAACATTGTTTTGGACATTTGGAATTGAAAATTTAAGACTGAGATAGTGTCTTTGTCACAGTAATGTTCAGTTTGCTCTTGTTTTCATGGACTCTGAGTTGTGTTTTTCCGTTTCAGTTCTCCTGCCTTGTTTTGTTCTGTTGACCTAGTTTCTCATCCTTCCCTTGATTGTGTCATTCTGTTCTAGTGTTAATTTTGTCAGCTATTTTCAATTTAGTCTTAGTCTTAGTCCAATGTGAAATGTCTTTATTAGTTTTTATCATATTTTGTCAATCGTATCCCTTTTTTATTTTAGTCAAATTTTAGTCGACCAGGGCCTGGTTTCACAGACAGGGCTTAGACTAAGCCAGAATTAGGCCATAGTTCAATTAGGACATTTAGGTGATAAACGTGCTTAGAAAAAAAAACAAAACAAAAAAAAAAAAAAAACATTACTGGTGTGCATCTTGAGACAAAACAAAGAAACTGATATATTTTAAGATCAGTCAGTGCAAGTTTCTTTCAGTTAAAACAGCTCAGACTTACATTTTAGTCTAGGACTAGGCTTAAGCCTTGTCTGTGAAACCGGGGTAAAAGTCTCAGCATTTTAGTCTAGTTTTAGTAGAAAAAAAAAAATCAAAAGTATTTTAGTCTAGTTTTAGTCAATGAAAACTTGACATTTTAGAAATAAGATTATTATTAATTAACTGTACAGCAGTATTAATTTTGGCAGCCATTTTTAATTTAGTCTTACTCAAATGTACATTTTAGTTATCATATTTAGTCAGCCTTGTCCTGTTTTTGTTTCATCAAGTTTAAGTCAGTTAAATGTATGAGCATTTTAGTAAGGTTTTAGTCACGTTTTTGTCATGCTGTATAATGGTTAAACTGATAAAAATTATTTTTACTCAAATTTATAATCTTAATGATTGTTGTCATTTGAGAAATTTACTTCTGCATTCCAGGTATTACACTTTCACTGGTAAGCACAAATCAATAGAATGTGGACTCATTGGACTCACTTATTTATTATAGGCTTTTTATTATATAAATTAATACCAAGTACTTATGCAATCTCTCTGTCTACACTATGAAAACTGCTAAAACAAACGAAAAATATTATAAGTGAAATTCCAAGTAATTCCACTATAATTTCAAATGGCAGTACCCTATTTCTCTATTAAAACAACAGCGGTTGAGTAAGTGCATTTATTCAGCAACCACAATCGCAAACAATACAGTTGAGATCTCATGACAGAACACAGACCGGGTGAGTGACGCTTTCATTTAAACTCCAGCTTGTTTGTCATGTTTTCAGATCATCGTCGGCAGCGCTTCTGCAACGAGTAACAAGCGCGTGCGCATGGTTGCCAGATTGCTTAATAATAAACACTAGGCAGAAAATGTATCCTTGTAACAGTGAAGCTCTGATTCGGGGATTTAAAATTTTGGCAACCGCACTCATGAAAGCTCACGTAGTAGAGGCGTGTAGAGCAGCCTGCAATAAAATTTTGTCTCCTTTTTTTGACAAAAATAAAGAGGTTTTCGTTAAAGTTTTTATTTTAGTCTCGTCTTATTTCGTCAATGAAATTGCATGTTGATATAGTCATAGTTATCGTTTATTGACCTTATTGTTGTCTCGTCTTCATCTCGTCTTAGTCATGGGAAAAAAGCTTGTCAACGAACATTTTTCGTCATTGTCTTCGTTAACAAAATTAACACTATTCTGTTCACCTGTGTCTAGTTAATTATCCTCGTTTGGTATGTGTATTTAAGTTCCTTTCTGTTAGTTTGTTGGTTCTCATCGATGTATACGTGTGTCACCATCCTCGCTTTTGTGGATCTATTAAAGACTGTTAAACCGTCATCTTCATCTTCATGCGTGTTCACTGACACAGCAGTATGACAGTCATGCATTACTTTCTGCATTAATGATGGCCCATTATACTAAAGTGTCACCATCATAATGGACCAGTATAATAAAGGAGGCCATTTCTGAACAGCCTATCCTGTCACGACCAAGGAGGCCGTTTCTGATATACCTTCATTCCTTACACAGATAACTTTAGCTATACTTTAGAACAGTATTCTCAAACTCAAATCCTGGATGGCCACAGCTCTGCACAGTTCCCTTTCAGTCAGTTACTCTCGACGTCACGTCGGATGATGACCAACGAAATTGGGA
Organism: Spinibarbus caldwelli; assembly: GCA_039654775.1. Classification (NCBI taxonomy): domain Eukaryota; kingdom Metazoa; phylum Chordata; class Actinopteri; order Cypriniformes; family Cyprinidae; genus Spinibarbus; species Spinibarbus caldwelli. Next base: position 26,623,935 of record CM077252.1, on the reverse strand, counting down.
TCTCGCTTAGAGAGACCAATCCACTTCGAGTGTAACTAAACAAGCCAATGCACATTAGCATGCGATGATTGCAGCGTGAGTATAAGTAGGCAGCAGATGCAGTGCATATTCAGCTTTTTGCTTCGGAGCTGAGCGATTCGGAGCTTTTGCTCCTGACTACTCTACTGAGAGAAGACTGAACGAGTTCAGCGCGCTCTTTGGAGCTCTTGGTGTTGGCGGTATGGCGCTTCAGCGGTGGTGGTTTCCTGTGTCGAGTGGGTTGCACACATCAGGCTGCACTACCCCCTGTTTGTGTTGCAGGTGATCATCTCCCCTGTGCGCTTCAGCACGCTAAAAGAGCTTTTTCCCTAAAAGAGCATTCACGGGTGCATCTTTTTAAAGATGATGTTGCATCTGGCAAACTCGACGTTACGTCTTTGTAAAGACGATGTGGGTCTTGCTATAGACAATGTGTCACCCGTGCGTTTCTGGATGCGGTCATTACCTGGCACCGGGTGATGGTCACGGTTGCTGCCTCACATGCCTGGGCAGTAAGCACGCTGAGGTGGTGTTTGTGGATGAATCATGTTCTCATTGTGGGAAGATGATCATCTCGGAGTTGCGGGCCAGGCTCCGTTACCACGACAAAGGGGCAGAGCTCTGTTGCTTCTGCCTCGATCTGGTTCTCATCCTGGGTGCAGCCAGGTGAGGACTACTTCAGACAGTGGCATGGGTGGTCTGAGGGTTTCAGTGATGGCAAACCCTCCAGGGAACCAACCCTCGAGGGACCATCGCTCCTCTTGCGCTCCGCAACCAGCTGAGCTGCCAATGGAATGTGCTGGGCCCTCTACAAGGAGCGTACCAGCAGTGTCCTTCGCGCTCCTCCCGATGACCGAATGTCAATCGCTGCATTGGAGGGTGAGCTGGAACTTTCTGGAGAAGAAGATTCGGCTGCGCTGCTGCTCTGGTAGTAACAATTCCTGGGTTGGATCGAGAAATGACAGCTATGCTTTCCCGGGCCTCCGAGAGGGTAGGGCTTGAGTGGAGACTCCACCGTGTCCCGAGCCCTCAAGGTTGGATGACTGGTTTCTCGGGGTAGCTTGCACTGGTTCTCTGCACCCTGTCCCAGTGCCTCTCTTCCTGGAGGTGCATGGGGAGCTTACCAGGTCATAGACGGCATCTTTTACTGCCAGAAACCGACCTGCTAGCTCCTCCTCCCTCACCACCCTCGACGGCGGTGCAGCTAGGGGGTATACGGGGGTCCCCCCAGTGGAGCGGTCGGTTGCGATGCACTTGTGTCCTAAATATCGCCTTCACCCAGCAGGGCAAACCGTGCCTCCCCTTCCGGGCATGTAGGTACTCGTTTGGTCTGTCCGGCGATGCTTATGTGGTCTGTGGAGAAGTTGCCTCCGCTTTACGCTATGGCGTTACTGCAGGTTCTTCAGGCTAAAAGCACTGAGGACCTGCACGAGGGTGGTCACGTTCTGGAAGTTCTGAAAGAGCTCTGAACCGCAACCGACCTCGCGCTCTGAGTAATGAAGGTCACCGCGAGTTCTTTGGATTATGCGATGTCCACACTTGTGGTCCAGGAGCGTCACCTCTGCTGTGTCTGGCCAACATAGGGATGCCAACAAAGTTCGGTTCCTCCAGGTCCCTGTGTCCCAGACTAGTCTCTTCGGCTTCGGTTCTCGGCTGCACAGGAGCAGACTGAGGCAATCTAACACGTTCTTCCACCCTTCCGCCGGCTGCAGCGCCCCGGCCTGCTCATAGCTGAGGGCGATCCCCTGCATCCGCCCCCGCTCCGCATCAGCAGCAGCCTCAAGAAGCAGCGCCGTGGAGCAGGCCGCCCCGCCCCCGGGACGAGCGACCCAGAGAGAGAGGGAACTGCTTTTCGGGAGATGGTGAATGCACCTTCCCCTCCCCCGGAGTAGGGCCAGGTTGAGAATCTTTTGTTTCCAAAAATCTTGACAAAAGAGCAGTTTTCTCTGTCTTTGGGTCCCAAGAAGGCATGGAGAGTCGCGGACGGACCAACTCCAGACCACACTCATCCTCCTCTCTCGCTAGCAGGCAGCAGTGGGTGGTTCGAGAGCATCATCAAAGGCCCTACTCACGCACCCTATGTCAAACTATGGAACCAAGTAAGCACTGCACCGCACACTCAGACCCCTTTTCTGTCCACCCACGGGCCGGGTCCCTGCATTCCACCTCGCTGCCCCACCGTGGGTACGTCAGTGGTCCCGCTGGTCCCGCTTGTACGGTGCCTGGTAGCGCTACCCAGCCCGTCTCGCTGGCTCCTGTGGACCATCTGACTCGGCTATGCAATTCAGTTTGCCCGGCGTCCTCCCAAGTTCAGGGGCATCCACTTCACATCAGTGAAGGCAGCTGATGCTCATGTCTTGTGTGGGGAGATCGCAGTCCTACTGGCTAAGGACGTGATAGAGCCGGACCCTCCAGCCGATATGAAGACAGGGTTTTACAGCCCTTACTTCACTGTGCCCAAGAAAGGCGGTGGGCTACGACCAGTCTTGGATCTGCGTGTCTTGAATCGGTCACAAGCTACCGTTCAAGATGCTTATGCAGAAGCGCATCTTCGGGTGCATCTGTCCCCAAGATTGGTTTGCAGCGATCGACCTGAAGGACATGTACTTTCATATTTCGATCCTTCTGCACTTCAGGCCATTCCTGCGGTTTGTGTTTGAAGGACGAGCTTATCAGTACAAGGTCCTGCCCTTCGGGCTGTCCCTGTCGCCCCGTGTCTTCACAAAAGTTGTGGAGGCGGCCCTTTGTTCCCATGAGAGAAACTACCTCGATGACTGGCTCATACTAGCTCAGTCTCAGGATCAGTTGTGCGAACATAGGCCCAACTCAGCCAGTTGGGCCTTCTGCTTGAATACGTACAAAAGCAGGATGGTGGTCCCACTGAAACAGTTTCAGAGGCTCCTGGGGCATATGGCAGCTGTAGCGGCAGTCACGCCACTGAAGCTGCTTCATATAAGACTGCTTCAACACTGACTTCATGTCCGAGTCCCGAGGTGAAACGGCAGAACGGGCTTCCGATCCCAGGGAGATAGGAATTCGCTCCCACGAGAGCTGACTCTGCCTGCTTCGCTCCCAACTAGACCATGCACAGGCTGTGTGTATCCCCGCTCGTGATGTAGCATGGGCAGGGAGGAACACACAACCTGTAACACGATCTGCTTTCGCCCTTATGTTTTGTCTTAGCCTCGGTTTTCGACATATTGGAGCTTATATTTAAACAAACAACCCCAAATAAGACTCACAACAACAGAGAATGCGACTGACACACACACAGAGCACTTTCTTAATGACATAAATCTGACACTGGTTTCACCGCATGTGCTTTTAAGCTTCCTGGTCACTATGTCCCCCCGCCCATGACGTCTCGCCCATCTATTGGACTGATTACACATGTGATTCAGAGCGTGGTCTCGCTGAAGGCGTTCACATAGCGTTTCCACAGCTCGAGTTCCTGAAGGGGAACAGAACATATTTGCTTATAGTGGACTATAATTGAAGAATGTGGAAATTGTACACCTATCTCTGACAAAGTCATTGAATGTAATTGAACATCTCAAATCAATATTTGTGATATATCTGAGATGTAGATCATGGATAATGGACCACAATTCGTAGCTCAGGAATTTACAGATTCTGCGACAAGTAAATAAACGTGGCAATTCTTCCTCAGTTACTAAAACCTTTTCTTCCTGATGGAGATACTGTGCACTCAGGAGGAAAAGAAGAAAAAAATGGAAAAAGTGGACAGCACTTGATACCTATGCCATCTCTGGACAGAGAAATAGTACTGAACATGAGATGGCTTAAGAACTACCCACTGCATCTACACCAGAATTTCCTATGTGTGGGCAGCCTGAGATACAGACAACCTTGTATGGGAGAGCCGTGATTAAACCAAACAGACTAAACTTGTAACAAGAAAAGGAGAAAATATGGTTGTGGCTTAAGAGAAGACATGTCTGTGTTGCATTAGAAAAGTCAGAAACTTTTAGAGTGAAATAACTGTTTACGTAAATATACATATATCAATACTCTAATACAAAAGGATTTGCATATTTAAATATAAAATGTTATGGAAATCTGCATAAACAGAGAGAAAAAACTGTTAACTTGTACAACATAAATGATATTAAGGGGTTGCTGTAACGTAGTTGGAAGAGATATATTGAAAAAGTAGGATATTAAAGTCACACTTGGAAACCTGCAGCTGGAGATCCTGGACATGGAGATTTTTTCTGAAGAATGTGGCCAGTTTGCTGAGGACAAACAAGGGGTACTTGAACAACAATCACAAAACACAGCTGTGAATCATCCAGGTAAAAACAAACAGTATTAAGAATAAAGCATATATACACTGTTGAATGGGCCATTTGTGCAAATTCAGTCAGGACTTTCTGGACTAGGACAAGCTCGACTGGTTAAGGCAGGGGTCACCAAGCTCAGTCCTGGAGGAACAGTGTCTTGCAGTTTAGCTCCAACTTGCCTCAACATCCCTGGAAGTTTCAATTAATAGACCTTGATTATCTGGTTCAGATGTGTTTGATTAGGGTTGGAGCTAAACTCTGCAGTACATCAACCCTTCATTACCAAGTTTGGTGACCCCTGAGTTAAAGGACCTGGTTTTGACTTGAATTCGACAAAAGGAGAACTCAGACCCAACACTAAAAAGGTGTTAGAATTAACAGACTAATGTATGTGTCATTTATTAGAATATAAAGAAATGGTTATGGGTGAGATGTATAATATATGATGAGCTATCCTTAAATGTTATTCTCTGGCATATAGAGCAGTAACTGTTGGTGTTTTCTCTTATTATTATTATGGTGTTATCCTAATCTCATAGCAGGGTAGCACACTGTTATGAGAGAAACCAGCTGGCATACTGTAGGCTCTAGTAAGACAGCACTGTGGCAGGAAGCAATGGTGATAAAAATGAGATGAAAATATAAATGTATACATTTTACCTTCAGATGTTACCTTCAAATGTTTTATTCCAAGAGAGGGAAAAGGTAACCGAAGTGCCTGTTACTATTTCTCCTTGTCTGCCCCCTGCTGAAGACCAGATTCCTGAAATGGAAACCGGGAACATTTCCTAGTTCAGTGGTCAAAATATTATTGAAATTAGGCTATTGTTATTTATGGGTTATGTTACGTCCTTGGATGTATATGGTATTAAACTGGGGTTTGTGTGCATTTTTGGTCTCCTCTCTCTCTCTCTCTCTCTCTCTCTCTCTCTCTCGAGTTGCTCTCTCTCCGCTGCTCCAGGTTCTGGCTTCTAATCATCTGGGAAAGCGGATTGACTCCTCAGTTGGCATTGCATCTTTTAGAAAATTGTTGTACTAAAGTTGATTAGAAGCGAAGTAGCTTGGTACTCAGTTAATTTTGCTCCTGTTGTTTTTTTTTTCCCCCTTCCCCTTATCTTTTGTTACTGTTACTATGTTTGTTAGTAGTGTACCAGTATTAAAAGGTAATCTGTAAATAGAGGAATGTCTCTATTGCGTAGGATCTTTTCTGTCTTTCATTTCAACTGTTATTGTGTCGTATCAAAAGGTAATCTGTAAGATTTAAATTAATAAATGCCACTATTTTGTAGGAGATGACAGGGTTAGGGAAGTAGGATGTATTTTTGTTTATTTTATTTTATTTGTTTTTGTTTATTTTTTTGGGTTATTGTAATATTTAAAAAAACAGTTATTTTCTGTTTTGGTTTGTTATTTTGGCATTTCTGAAGCTCATGAAGTGACTTAGGGAGATGACCGAACAATTAATCAGAAATCACACTAAGAAAATAGTTCATAGTAATCATTATAAATAACAAAAATTCAAAACAAAATCATAACAAAATTATGACAAAAAAATAAAACAAAAATATAAGAACATATGACAAAATTGTATTTAACAAATATGTTTAATATTGTAATATGGAGTCATGTGACAACAGAGTTGAGGATCCAGATGTAGCTTTATTAAGATCATAGTCAGACAGGTAGGGTCAAACACCAGCAAAACAGTAATATCCAAGGCAAATCCAAATGAGTAATCCAATAAACAGTCAATGTTCAGGGCAGGCTAGAACTAGGAAACTCTGAGAACTAGGAAACTTGGAAAACACAAGGAAACTAGGAAACATTACAGGCTATCAGTCATCAGCGGTGTAAGAGTGTGACTGTATCCGAAATCGCCCCCATACTCTCAAATAGTGCGCTATTTGAGGGGACAGCTATTTTTAGTGGTGTCCGAAACCATAGTGGACATTCTCGAGTGCACACATTCAATCCCACAATGCACTGCAAAAACGAGTGTACAACCAATATACACTCAACGGCTAGAGATAACCCATAATGCACTGTGAGAGTCGTGCGCTGAATGGATTCCCGCGTCTCGCCAGAAGATGGCGCCCACAGCTGAATCATCCATTCATTCATTTTAGAAGACCTTGTCCACAGCGTAATACAGCGTAATACAACACGGGTACAAATTAATGGTAAATTGGCTATTAGGGTTTATACATAATTTCCGTAACAGAGATCAAGATAAATCCTTCAATCTTACTACTGGAGCTGCCTGTTTCAAATGATTATTAAACAGCAAGCAAACTATGCAAAAGCATCAGTCCTTCCGGTGCACTCAGTGTCCGAATTCACTCACTCGTTTTCATTCACTCCTTCAAGTGAACTGTATGAGTGGACTAATGTAGGGAATAGTGAATGAGGGTAGGGGGGCGATTTCAGATACAGCCTGTCTCTGTCTGTCTGTCTGTCTGTCTGTGTGTGTCTGTGTGTCTCTGTCTGTGTGTGTGTGTGTGTGTGTGTACTGGTTTTTGTGGTTTACGGGAACAAAATTTGTATAATGACATGGGTATGACAGAGGTATTACAATTTGAACTTGTTTTATGAGGACACTGCCTATGTCCCCGTAATTCAGAAGGTTTAAAAAACATACTAAATGGTGTTTTTTTGAAAATCTAAAAATGCAGAAAGTTTCCTGTAAGGGGTAGGTTTAGGTGTAGGGTTGGTGTAGGGCAATAGCACATACAGTTTGTACGGTATAAAAACCATTACGCCTATGGAGAGTCTCCGTAAACCACAAAAACAAATGTGTGTGTGTGTCATTCTTATAGTGTGTGACTGATGAGGTGATTAGAGACAGGTGACTGCAATTGGTGAGTGCTGATGAGTCCGGGCAAAGGATTATGGGAAATGGAGTCCTGAGTGAAGTGGCAAGAGTCTGGAATGGAGTGCCCTCTAGTGAAGCTCACGGGCACTCCAGCTATAGATTGTGACAAAAATATTATATTTGCATTTAATATTTTCATTTTCACAAACTGATTATACTGTATACACCAATTACAGGTTTTTTAAACTGTTAAAATTAGGGGTGTAACGGTTCACAAAATTCACGGTTCAGTTCGAGACGATACACTGGTGTCACGGTTCGGTACTGTCACGGTGCACATAAGAAGGAAAGCGAGGAGACAAGGGTAAACTCAAAATACAGTCTTTAATAAATCCAAAACAGACATGGCAAGACAAGGCAAGTCTGGGACAGACAGGAACACTGGGGAGTAACGAGTAGACCAGACGAAACTGAACAGAACAGGCAGGAACTAAATACACATAATAATTAACACACACACACACACACACACACATGAAATAAATGATAAACAATCAGACTTGACGAGGACAGGAACAGGAAGGACCAAATATGGGCAAGGAGGGGGAAACACACAAGACACGACAGACATGACTGTGACAGGTACGTTTTCGATAGAGCAAAAAGAAAGAAATGCCAGAAAAATTTCCTTGATTTTTACAAATTCTTTATTTATTAAAACTATTTTTTACTTTGAACAATGATGGAGCTATACTTGATCCATCTTCTGGAGTGTCTTCTTGGCAGCATATAAAAGAAAAATAGCTCTGGTAATTTGGTGGTATTCCAGCTGATGTAGCCTATTGTCATGTAGCAGATTAATCTTTTCCCATAAGTTTAAATTGATTTTTAACTTTTATGGGCATTTTTTAACCTGTATAAAGGCTTTTTTTTTTTTTTTTTCTAAATGTGTGCATCAACTTTTGAGTCAATGTTTTACATTTAATCAGTCAATAAGACATTTGGGCTGTTACCAAGCAAATGAAGTCAGTATTGACAAAATTCATCTTTGTAATGCAGAGGAAACATAGAAGTTGCATCTGAATGGAATTTAGATGCTTTTACACACTGTTTAATGCAGCTCAGAGGGACATGTAATGCAGTTATAAATGCATAAATGCATATATATTGTGCATAAATATTATTTATTATGCATAAATAATATTTTAATATTTAAAACATAAAACATTGACAAATGACTTTGAAATTATTTTTGTTGACAAAATTGCGCAAAAACAGGCAATATGCTGTCTAAAACGTAAGTCTCTTAATTAAATTCTTGCTTATTGAACTGTTGTAAAAAAATATTTGTCACCATGCTGATTTTTGGAGAGAAAAAAACGCCACTCTTCTGTGATATTGATAGACTATATGAAATTATGTAAATATATACATTTTCTGCCCCCATATCTTGAATTTTGTGGTCATTCTAAATGCATTTTAATAGTCTGAATCATGCAGTGAGCACTAAATGCGCACACACACTTGTCTAACCTAATAGTTTAATATGCTGTAATATAGAATTAGTCCAACAAATCATTTGGTTTGTAATGCGTACCGAACTGAAAGCCTCGTACCGAACGGTTCAATACGAATACGTGTATCGTTACACCCATAGTTAAAATGTTAATGTTGTGTTAGAAATGACTCTTACAATCCTTAATTAGACTTATTATTTTGCATTTACACTCATTTTGAACATGCAGGCTATGTTGATCAAGGTTTTTCTTTTTTTCTTTTCCCCTTTTCAGCTCTTGACAAGATACCAAAAACCTTGATTGTCCCTGTAAAAAGAGGGACGTCTGATCACCGTACTCTATAACCACACATTCTTCACTATATTTTAACATTAAAAATTAGCACAGAATATATGTTAAATTATTGTTATGCTATTGTGGAAAGATCTGTAGCCTGCCACAGTGTGGCCCACATTTTTCATTTAATTTCCGATGACCTACACCTGGGACAACTCCACAGCCCTAACAGTAAAGATGTCATGCATTAGTCGTAAAACATGTTTGCTCCTGGTCATTAGTAAGTTGAAGCCTCATCAATGTACCTGTGTAAACTTCTTTCCCACAGAGATGGGATTTCCATATTCCCTAGGGAAGAGCTATTATGCCCCCGCTGTGTGACAAAATTACAGCAATTTTAACATAATAAACCCTTTTGGGAATTCTATGAAGTTAAAATAAGTTGTTTTGTCTATGATTATGTGTTTTAAATATACAAATATACAAAAAGAAACAATCTGTATTGTTACATGATTTCTTACATTTTAATTTTAAAACAATTTATATGTTACATATATTAACACTTTTCCTCCCATTTTTCCCTTCTGCAAACATAAAAATTTCCATTGGTCATGTAACAACAAGTCAAAACAAATATGTTTAAATGTCACCAAGCAACTAGTCATTAATCCAGCATCATATTACTCCCTGTGTAGAGTTTTGAGCAGTTATTCTTTTAAATCTCACACCTCTGTGAATATTCAGTGGCCAGAGGCAGAAGGACACATTGTTTAGAGCGATGGATTCATAAAAGAAAACTGTCTGAATTCAAACTACTGCTTTTTATAACTTTTATGTAATAATTAGACATTGAATTATTGTGGGGATCAAATAATGGGAAACCATGTTGTTTATGTTAGCGAAAGAGAAAGATTACACACTTCAATACATTTCAAGATATTAAGTATACGTTATATTAAGTATACGTTGAGCTATTCAATATCAGTTCACAGAACACTCTAAATCATTGCAGGCTGCAGTTGGGAAAAGTGTTTTGTAACTGTACAGTAGATTGCCAGTGTGCAAGGTGCTCATAATTTAAAGTAGTTATACACTAAGTCTGTTTAGAGCAATAAGTTAGTTAAAAGCAATAAGTTAACAAAAAAAAAAAAAAGTGTAATTACACTGGCTTACCTACAGATATTTAAAGGAACCTTGTCATTTTAAATATATTACTTATTTAATTATACAATCAAAACTATTTTTACAATCCCATATTACATTTTCACACAAAGAATGTCCATTTCAAGCCTTTAATCCTTGTGTTGTGTTCTAGAGAAGCTTTTCTTTTTCCCAAAAAATCTAGTAAATGTTATCACATTGTACTAAAACTAACTGACTTTGCACACTTGAACATACACAAAATAAAATACGGCATCCACCATTTGCTAACCAACCAAGCTTTGAGCCCCAGGCATGGTAAACTACCACTTACACATGCATAGTATTTGAAGGAAACTGCTCTTGAAATAGTCTATACAATGTAATCTGACAGAGGAGAGCCAAGAATTGGTTCAGTGTGTTTATGCTTTTAATTTCAATTTGTTAATGAAATGAATTTGTTTCTTTAAACCATAATCAACATAATTCAACCACACACACACACACACACAACACACATATACATATACATACATATATATATATATATATATATATATATATATATATATATATATATATATATATATATAATAGGTGCATCTCAATAAATTAGAATGTCGTGGAAAAGTTCATTCATTTAGTAATTCAACTCAAATTGTGAAATTCGTGTATTAAATAAATTCAGTGCACACAGACTGAAGTAGTTTAAGTCTTTGGTTCTTTTAATTGTGATGATTTTGGCTCACATTTAACAAAAACCCACCAATTCACTATCTCAACAAATTAGAATACTTCATAAGACCGATTAAAAAAAAAAAAAAAAAAAAAAACATTTTTAGTGAATTGTTGGCCTTCTAGAAAGTATGTTCATTTACTGTATATGTACTCAATACTTGGTAGGGGCTCCTTTTGCTTTAACCCTCTGGGGTCGACAAACGCAGATACGTGTTACGGCAGATTTTCCTGATAAGGCCGAAATGAGCTTGAATTACTCTGCCATTTTTGATCGTACAGAAAAGAGCAATACACCATTCGATTCTGTAAAGGGTCTACATTTATTTGTATACACTCGTTATAACAACTTAACTTTGTGCTTTTGAAGAATAAAGAAAACAAACAGGGTGCGCTCTGTTTCTTCTCCGTCTCCGCGAACTGCTTTTAGAAACGCGTCACTAAAATGAACTGTAACTCAGCAAATACTCAGCACACAGAACCCCCCAGCACAAGGCCCCCAAAACACCCTCAGACCCCAGAGGGTTAATTACTGCCTCAATTCGGCATGGCATGGAGGTGATCAGTTTGTGGCACTGCTGAGGTGGTATGGAAGCCCAGGTTTCTTTGACAGTGGCCTTCAGCTCATCTGCATTTTTTGGTCTCTTGTTTCTCATTTTCCTCTTGACAATACTCCATAGATTCTCTATGGGTTTCAGGTCTGGTGAGTTTACTGGCCAGTCAAGCACACCAACACCATGGTCATTTAACCAACTTTTGGTGTTTTTGGCAGTGTGGGCAGGTGCCAAATCCTGCTGGAAAATGAAATCAGCATCTTTAAAAAGCTGGTCAGCAGAAGGAAGCATGAAGTGCTCCAAAATTTCTTGGTAAACGGGTGCAGTGACTTTGGTTTGCAAAAAACACAATGGACCAACACCAGCAGATGACATTGCACCCCAAATCATCACGGTTCTAACAAGATGGCGGCGCGTGCACACGCTGCGGCTTCTCTCTCTCCCGACAGAACGGTGTTTTCGTGTTTGTTATCTTGTAAATCGAAGTGTTTTTGTACGTCTTCGTCGCGTCTATCTGTCTTTAAACGCGCATACAGTCGTGAGTTTCTGCTCGACGTCGGCAGAACCACATTTTTAGAGTTAAACCTCGCGCACAGCCGAAGAGCTGCGGGACCTCGGTCTGCTCCGGAGGCCTACAACATCACCGACCCCCACTGCTGCATCTCGCCCAGAGCGGAGGCGCCACAAGCGGCGCGAGAGGAAGCAGAAGAGGGGTAAGCGCGGAGGTATCCGGGCTAGGCTAGCGGCTAACCCACACAAGCCAGCTATCCCCACCATCGTACTGGCTAACGTACGCTCTTTAGACAATAAACTGGACTACATCCGACTACTACGCTCAACTCAGAGGACTGTAAGAGACTGCTGTGTTTTTGTTTTCACGGAAACATGGCTCAACAACAGCGTTCCGGACTGCGCCATTCAGCTCGACCAGCTAACATGCTATCGAGCGGACAGAGCTCTCGTCGAGGGAGGTAAGACCCGCGGCGGCGGGCTTTGTGTTTACATTAATGACGCGTGGTGCCGCGACGCTGTTGTGGTCTGCAAACACTGCTCGCCCCTGGTGGAGTTTATGATTATTAAGTGCCGGCCATTCTATCTACCGAGGGAATATACAGCCATACTGCTCGTTACTGTATACATCCCTCCCAGCTCCAACAACAACATCAGGAGTGAGGCACTGAATAAACTGTATCAGCACATCAGTGAGCAGCAGACAGCCCACCCAGATGCTTTTCTCATCTCAGCTGGGGATTTCAACCACGCAGACTTAAAGAGTGTGTTCCCAAAAATACAACAGCACGTAGACTTTCCAACACGAGGAAACAACACTCTGGACTTTGTTTACACCACCCAGAGAGGAGCTTACAAGGCCCTTCCCCTCCCCCATCTTGGCACCTCAGACCACATCACTGTCATGCTAATGCCTGCATACAGACCGGTCGTTAAAGTCACCAAACCTGTTCACAAACAGATACAAGTGTGGCCGGATGGGTCGTCAGAGGCACTTCAAGACTGTTTTGACACCACTGACTGGAATATGTTTAAGCAGGCTGCCACATATAATAACACCACAGACCTCCAAGAGTACTCAGAGTCTGTCACTGCCTACATCACCAAGTGCATTGAGGATGTAACGGTCACAAAGACCATCACTGTCCGGGCCAACCAGAAGCCGTGGATGACAGGGGAGGTCTACAGACTCCTGAAGGCTCGGAACGCTGCCTTCAGAGCTGGGGATGAGGTGGGCCTGAGGACAGCTAGGGCCAATCTATCCCGCGGCATCAGAGAGGCTAAGAGACAGTACTCCAGGAGGGTAGCCCATCGCTTCAGCGACAGCGGGGACACTCGGAGCCTGTGGCAGGGGATTCAGACCATCACGGACTATAAGCCCCCACCGCGCACCTGTGACAGCACCATCCCCCTGCTGAACGAGCTGAATGCCTTCTTCGCTCGCTTTGAGGCACAAAACAGCACCACTGCAGAGAAGACCCCACCTCCTCCCGGCGACCAGGTGATGACGCTGTCCCCGGACAGCGTGAGGAGATCCCTCAGCAGGATCAATGCACGCAAAGCTCCGGGTCCTGACAACATTCCTGGTCGTGTACTGAGAGACTGTGCAGCGGAACTCACTGATGTCTTCACAGACATTTTCAACATCTCGCTGAGTCAGGCTGTTGTCCCCACATGCTTCAAGGCTACCACCATTATTCCAGTCCCGAAGAAGCCATCTCCATCCTGCTTCAATGACTACCGTCCAGTCGCACTTACTCCGATCCTCATGAAGTGCTTTGAACGGCTAGTCATGCATCATATCAAGTCTGCCCTCCCCCCCTCCCTGGACCCCTTCCAGTTTGCATATCGGTCCAACCGCTCGACCGATGATGCCATCGCCACTGCCCTCCACTCAGCACTCACACATCTGGACAAAAAAGACTCGTACGTCAGAATGCTGTTCATAGACTTCAGTTCAGCATTCAACACAATCATCCCTCAACAGCTCATTCACAAACTGGTCCAGCTGGGGCTCAACACCTCGCTGTGCAACTGGCTGTTGGACTTCCTGACTGGGAGACCTCAGGCAGTACGGGTCGGCAGTAACACATCCAGCACCATCACACTTAACACAGGGGCCCCTCAAGGATGTGTGCTGAGCCCCCTCCTCTTCACTCTGCTGACCCATGACTGCACACCGTCACACAGCTCCAACCTCTTCATTAAGTTTGCGGACGACACAACTGTGGTGGGTCTCATTAGTAACAGAGATGAGACAAACTACAGGTGCGAGGTGAGCCGCCTGGCCGGGTGGTGCAGTGACAACAATCTCTCTCTGAATGTGGAGAAGACGAAGGAGATTGTTGTTGACTTCAGGAGAGTGCACACTCAGCATGCTCCTCTGACCATAAACGGTGCGACCGTGGAAAGAGTGAGCAGCACCAAGTTCCTGGGTGTGCACATCACAGAGGACCTCTCCTGGACTGACAACACCGCAGCACTGGCCAAGAAAGCACAGCAGCGTCTCTACTTTCTCCGCAAACTGAGGAGAGCCAGAGCCCCGGCCCCCATCATGTGCACCTTCTACAGAGGCACCATCGAGAGCATTCTAACGAGCTGCATCACTGTGTGGTATGGCGCCTGCAATGCGTCCTGCCGCAAGACACTCCAACGCATAGTGAGAGCAGCTGAGAGGATCGTTGGTGTCTCTCTCCCCTCCCTCCAGGACATCTACAACACCCGTCTCACCCGCAAAGCCCTCTGCATTGCGGGTGATCCCACCCACCCGACACACAGCTTCTTCAGTCTGCTGCCATCAGGAAGGAGACTGCGGAGTCTCCAGGCCAGGACCAGTAGACTGAAGGACAGCTTCATTCATCAGGCTGTCAGGAAGCTGAACTCCCTCCCGACCTTGCCCCCCCCCCCCCCCCCCCCCCCCCCCCCCCCCCACTTACACTCTGTGACCCGCACCAGTCACTTAGTGCACCACTGGACTGCCCACTACCTCAGTCAGTATTGAACTGACCCCACTCAACTACCTCTTCTGTCACTTTAAACAGCCTGATAAGCTATCTTTGCACTACACTCTTTATATCTGCACAGTTTTCGTTTTGTTAAGCTCTTTTTGCACTACACTCATATCTACACAGTTTTGTTTTGTTTAGTTTTGTTTATTTAACCGATTTGCATTTCATCTGCCATGTGCCTTATGCCACTTAATCAAACTCTTTTATCTGCCATGTGCCTTATGCCACTTAATCAAACTCTTTTCTACAATGTCCTTATTTGTATATTTGTATAGTTTGTTTTTATATTTTAAACTGTATTTATTTGCATTCTACGTCTACTGTTAGTGTTTTATTGTTAACTGTATGCACCATGGGTCTGAGAGTCACGCAATTTCAATTCTCTGTATGTATGTGCTGTACATGTGGCAGAATTGACAATAAAGCAGACTTTGACTTTGACTTTGACAGACTGTGGAAACTTAACACTGGACTTCAAGCAACTTGGGCTATGAGCTTTTTCACCCTTCCTCCAGACTCTAGGACCTTGGTTTCCAAATGAAATACAAAACTTGCTCTCATCTGAAAAGAGGACTTTGGACCACTGGGCAACAGTCCAGTTCTTCATCTCCTTAGCCCAGGTAAGACGCCTCTGACGTTGTCTGTGGTTCAGGAGTGGCTTAACAAGACGAATATGACAACTGTAGCCAAATTCCTTGACATGTCTGTGTGTGGTGGCTCTTGATGCCTTGACCCTAGCCTCCACCCTTCCATGCCTTCACCCAAATTCATGCCTTCACCCAAATTCTTGAATCGATTTTTCTTGACAATCCTCATAAGGCTGCGGTTCTCTCGGTTGGTTGTGCATCTTTTTCTTCCACACTTTTTCCTTCCACTCAACTTTCTGTTAACATGCTTGGATACAGCACTCTGTGAACAGCCAGCTTCTTTGGCAATGAATGTTTGAGGCTTACCCTCCTTGTGAAGGGTGTCAGTGATTGTCTTCTGGACAACTGTCAGATCAGCAGTCTTCCCCATGGTTGTGTAGCCTACTGAACCAAACTGAGAGACCATTTTGAAGGCTCAGGAAACCTTTGCAGGTGTTTTGAGTTGATGAGCTGATTGGCATGTCACCATATTCTAATTTGTTGAGATAGTGAATTGGTGGGTTTTTGTTAAATGTGAGCCAAAATCATCACAATTAAAAGAACCAAAGACTTAAACTACTTCAGTCTGTGTGCATTGAATTTATTTAATACATGAGTTTCACAATTCAAGTTGAATTACTGAAATAAATGAACTTTCCCACGCCATTCTAATTTATTGAGATGCACCTGTATATATACACATGCATACATATATACCCACAAATACAGGTGCATCTCAATAAATTAGAGATGTACCTCGGTGTAAACATCTCAGAGGACCTGACTTGGACTACAAACATTCAAACACAGGCAGAGGTGGGTAGAGTACCCAAAAACTGTACTCAAGTAAAAGTAAAAGTACTTGAAGAAATATTTACTCAAGTAAAAGTAAAAGTAATAGTCTGAATAATTACTTGAGTAAGAGTAAAAAAGTATCGGATAAAAAAAACTACTCAAGTAGTTAGTTACTAGTTACTTTGGATCATATACTGAAAATAGTCTATTTTTATTTAGATATATAAATTTTATCTAAATATCTATATATCTATATATCTCTATCTCTCTCTCTCTCGCTCTCTCTCTCTCTCTCTCTATACACACACACACACACTGCCATTCAAAATACTTTTAATGTTTTTTTTTTAATGTAATTTATTTTAGTGATGCAAATCAGAATTTTTATCAGCCTGATTTATTATCAGTGCTGTTCTTTTATAGCTTTCTATTCATAAAAGAATCCTGAACAAAATGTCACAGGTTCCAAAAAATATTAAGCAGCAAAACTGTTCCCTGATGAAAAAAACAGCTTTTGCTGGTAAGGTATGTTTTGAAGCATGGGATGCTGGTTTGAGTTGATTTAAGCTGGTCCTTTGCTGGTTTATGCTGATGCTTAGCTGGTTTAAACTGGACATGTGCATGACCAGCACATGACCAGCTTAAACCAGCTAAGGACCAGCATAAACCATCATCCCAGCTTCAAAACATACCTAACCAGCAGATGCTGTTTTTTTTCAACAACACTGATAATAAATCAATATATCTGAATGATTTCTGAGGGATCATATGACTCTGAAAACTGGAGTAACAGCTGTTGATGCAAATTCTGATTTGCATCACTGAATTGAATTAAATTATATTTTAAAGTATATTAATTATGTATTATAAATGTATATATGTTTATAACCTCTGACACGGAGAAGAGTGAAAACTCCTCACATGACCGCTACAGAACATCTGAACATAACGAAACAAACACACATCTTCCGTCTGTTCTGCAAAATGTAAACAAATGTAGCCTTTATTTCTGCAAGCGTAAATATTGTGAAAATATCAATATTAATTGTGTCTAAGCAAAGGCATTCCTCCTGGAACTAACGCGGGTTTCGCGGGTGTTCATTTCATACTCTGTGACAGCTTATTTAATGAATAAATTATACATTGTATTTAATGTGTAAGGTACATGTACAACAAACTGGTAATGTCATAATAGTATCGTGTACTGTAATCGAATCTCTACCTGCTTCATAGCTAGCAAACCATAGCCTTTGCAGATTTGCTTTCAATTGACTGTAGATCCAAAGCCACGTCTTCAGCGCTCTTGATGTTACAGCTCTTCAGTGAGAACCGCTTCAGACGATCAGCGCTTGCGGCAGAACTGAACGAATCATTCAAACTGATTCGCGAACCGATTCACTGGTTTGCAAACTGGTTTGATCAAGCCTTCGAACAGAATTGACTCAGAAGAATGAATCATTTGCGAACGGGCATCGCTCATTGCCCAGAAAAAAGTAGACGGGCGTTTGGGATAAATTGAAGGATTTTTAACTTGTATTACATTAAGGTAACGAGAGGAGCGTCGCCCACAGTAACGAAGTAAAAGTACCGTTTTTTCACTAAAAATGTACTTGAGTAAGAGTAAAAGTACCCATCTTTAAATATACTCTAAAAGTATTAGTTACCCAAAAAATTTACTCAAGTAAATGTAACGAAGTAAATGTAACTCGTTACTACCCACCTCTGAACACAGGTTAATAAAGCCAGGCAAAGACTGTACCATCTGCGACAGCTGAGGAAATTCAGGGTCTCACCAACAATTCTGAAAACTTTCTATTCAGGGACCATAGAAAGTGTATTTCAGTGTGGTATGGGAACAGCTCCAGTCAAGACTGCAAAGCCCTGTAGAGAGTTTTGCGCTTAGCTGAGCGCATCTCAGGGTCTGCTCTCCCCTCTCTGCAGGACATCTACCTCAAATGCTGCAAAAGCAGAGCTGTCAAAATCATCAAGGACTCAAACCACCCTAGTAACTGTCTTTTCACTCTGCTGCCATCTGGTAAGCGCTTCCGCTGCCTGATGACAAAAACTGAGAGACTCGGGAGGAGTTTCTTCCCCCAGGCCATCAGGCTCCTAAACTCAAACTCAGCCTCTTAACATCAACCTGACTCCACTTAATAATCACTTAACAATCAGTAAGATATTCATTATTCTCTACCTCATACTGACAGTGTCATTTGCACTCAGCACTTTCTGTATTGCTGCTACATGACAACCATGTACAACCTATTTGCACATTCCTCTCTTGTACATTCCTGCTTATCTTAATATTTAAGTCTACAGTATACTGTCATGCACATTTTATTTTATTTGTATTTTATATTTTGTTCTTAAAATTTATTCTTTATTTCATTTTATCTATACCTATTTATGTATATTTCTTCTGTGTTTGTATTCGATAATATTTGCACTGTCCATGGAGCGGACCTGACTCACATTTCACTGCTGGTTATATCTCTATATAATCGTGTATGTGACAAATAAAAATCTTGAAAATCTTGAATCTTGAAGCAGAGGGGCTGCCAGACGACAGCGGTGGCGGAGGCAGGAGCGGGTGGGAGGTCGGGCATTTGTCAGCCTCCGGGCTTTCAGGGTGAAACTCTGGAGGACGCGTTCAAGGAGCAGGCACAGGAGGGCGCTCAGGAGGAGTGGAGCTGGCTGGGACCAACAGAGACGAAGGAGATAGGAGAGGGGGAAAGTCGACCTCCAGGTCAGTTACCCAGTCTATCAGATCCCCTTCTAAGTCCAGCAGCCCCAGATGTACTATCCGCTCACCCTCAGCCACGGTGCAGTGGGCGGAGCTCCACTCCATGCTCACAACATCTACGGCTGGCTCCCTTGTGGTGGGCATTGTCGCCGGCTCTCGCACCCGGTCTGACGGATGGTGCTCAACGTCCGGGGCGATCCGTTGCTCAGTCGCTCGGCTAGGCACTGGCTCTCCGTTATCGGTGGGCTGGGCTTTGGGTCTCTGCACTAGCGAGATCCCCCTCGGCACAGACGGTGAACGGGGATCCGTACCTCGCCAGTGTCCACTCCACGAAGGCGGCGAATTCCTCTCAAGGACCATCCTCGGACGACAGCGCTCTACTCGTGGTATTCAAGCTTGCGTCATAGAATGAACAGAGCGCGTCGTCCGGGTAGCTGGTGTCATTAGCTACACACAGGAACAGTCTTGTATGGTCCTCGAGAGATCTGCCCCCCTGCTCCAGCAGGAGGAGGAGGAATTCGGGCCGGACGAGAGGATCCATGGGGCACCACGGAAAGAAAAAAACGGGAAATGAAACGAAGGGTACACACACAGAGGTTACTGTCTTGGTCAGTCCTTCTGTCACGTTTCTCAGGGAGTCAGGAACACGGAACAAGGAGACACAGAGAATTCACAAAACTAGAGTCTTTAATATCCAACAGGGTTATGTGGAGCATAGGCAGGGAAGACATTCAAGAACTGACAAACACTAACTGAATGGACTGGGGCTTATAAACACAGGACAATCCGGGAGGAAGACGAGACACACCTGGAAACAAATCAACAATCAAACTGAGGGAGAAACTGGGTCACGGAACACATGGGGAGTAAAAAATTCAACAAAACAGTCCAGGGGTGTGACAGATATATTATTTTAGTTGATATTGCTCTTGCCAAGCTCTGATTTCTAATAGATCCACGGAGAGGCAACAGCAATGCAGTGTTCGATTTGTGCTCTTTTCATTGATAAAGTTTACATTCATTCACTTCACACACTCATTATTGCGTGACTTTAGGAGGTTTGAGTAAAATATCCCGCTGATCCCCTGGCTCACCCGTTACCTAGCAAACACCAGAGTGTTCCAGCCTCAGCCGAATATTCGGGCAGAATTATTCATTATACGTTATTCGGATTTGAAGCCATTATCCGTGCCTTTCCGAATAAGGTATTCGGCTTTGGGCACACCCCTATTAATCAATATCATAGAAGAGTGCCGTTTTTTTTCTCTCCAAAAATCAGCATGATTACAAATGATTTTTACAACAGTTCAAAAAGCAAGAATTTAATTAAGAGACTTACGTTTTAGACACCATATTGCAAGTTGCACTATTTCGACAACAAAAATAATTCCAAACACAGCCACAGTACTGTTTTGCGTCTCCAACATGACGGTGTTTCGTTCCTGAATGAAACAACCATTTAAATGATTCGGTTCAATCGCAATGACTCACTTATTAACAGTGACTTGCTACCACCTGCTGGCGGTTTTAATTTCACATTTAAAGTATCTTGTCATTTTTTTGGTAATTTCAAACATCAGTTGCCAACGTGTTATGTTGAATTTTGTCAATACTGACTTCCTTTGCTTGGTAACAGCCTAAATGTCTTATTATTGACTTGTTAAATGTAAAAAAATGACTCAAAAGGTGATGCACACTTTTAGAAAAAAAAAGCCTTCATAAAGGTAAACAACAAAAAAAAAAAATGCCCATAAAAGGTCAAAATCAATTTAAACTTGTTGGAAAAGATTAACCTGCTACATGACAATAGGCTACATCAGCTGGAATACTTCAAACCAGCTGTTTTTGGTTTATATGCTAAGAAGACAACCCAGAAGATGGGTCAAGTATAGCTCCATCATTGTTCAAAGTAAAAAATAAAAAATAAAAAATGTAAAATTTCTATGGCATTTCTTTCTTTTTGCTGTATCGAAAACGTACTGAACCGTGACACCACTGTATTGTATCGAACTGAACCGTGAATTTTGTGAACTGTTACACCCCTAATACATACATTATTTATATATATATATATATATATATATATATATATATGTATTAGGGGTGTAACAATACACGTATTCGTATTGAACTGTTCGGTATGAGGCTTTCGGTTCGGTACGCATTACAAACCGAACGATTCATTGGACTAATCCCATTACAGCATATTATCCTATTAGGTTAAATTAGTGCATGTGCGCATTTAGAATGTGTCCTTTCACTGCATGATTCAGTCTATTAAAATGCATTTAGAATGATCACAAAATTCAAGATATGGGGGCAGAAAATTTATATATTTATATAATTTCATATAGTTAATCAATATCACAGAAGAGTGCCGTTTTTGCTCTCTAAAAATCAGCATGATTACAAATGTTTTTTTTTTTTACAACAGGTCAGTTAGCAAGAAGTTAATTAATAGACTTACGTTTTAGACAACATATTGCCTGTTTTGCTCAATTTCGACAACAAAAATAATTCCAAACACAGCCGCAGCACTGTTTTGCGTCTCTGTACATGACGTTGTAAAAAATTGACTCTAAAGGTGATGCACACTTTTAGAAAAAAAAATGGCTTTATAAAGTTAGAAAATGTCCATAAAAGGTCAAAATCAATTTAAACTTGTTGGAAAAGATTAATCTGCTACATGACAATAGGCTACATCAGCCAGAATACTTCAAACCGGAGCTGTTTTTGTTTTATATGCTGCTAAGAAGACACCCCAGAAGATGGGTCAAGTATAGCTCCATCATTGTTCAAAGTAAAAATAGGTTTAATAAATAAAGAATTTTTAAACCGTGACACCACTGTATCGTATCGAACCGAACCGTGAATTTTGTGAACCGTTACACCCCTAATATATATATATATATATATATATATATATATATATATATATGGTTGAATTATGTTGATTATGGTTTAATGAAACAGATTAATTTCACAATTTATGTAGGGTACAAGTCTCATATCAAATCGGCTTTGTAGAAGTTCATAGGAACTCACTAGTAAAGTTCAATAGAACCATTAGATGTGGCACACAGCCAAAGAATTTGACTTGTTCACTCTTTGACATTTTCAAACAGATTAAGATCATTCTTTCATAAGTATTTCACAAGTAATTTCATGAGTAGACAATTATGACAAATGGCAGTATAATCGCAAGGAAAATCATTATTGTGCCATAGATTTGTAATAAGAGATGTTAGAGCATGCTAGCTTCACTAGTGAATAAATATCACAGTAGACCTTTTCAATGACAGCTCCACAGATGTCAATGTTTGTTGTGAGAGAGAGAGAGAGAGAGAGAGAGAGAGAGAGTGAGTTATTACAGTTCTAAAGAAGGGCAAAAGCCAAGTAACTAAAATATCAATAGTGACTTTTGCAGGAGTGACTATTTTTTCATACATTAAAGCAGCGGTTTTTAATCCTTTTCCTCGTGACCTCCCACTCTGCATATCTTGCATATCTCTCATTTAACACACCTGCCCTTGTGAAAAAGAAGTGCACTTAAGTATACTTTTATAAAGTGTACTTATTGCAGAAATAATATACTTTAAAATAACACACATAAGTGCAAATTAACTATGATATTTTCGACGCTTAAATACATTGTGTTTGTAATTAACTTCAAATGTATTACATTTTAAAATGATATTAAATGCAATTAGTTGAACTTTTGAGTGATTTTTTTAAAACACTTAAGTGGGACTTTTTAGTACATCTTTATATGTACTTTTCATAATTGCTTCTAGTGTCTTTAAAACATGGTTAAAGTATACTACTAATGTACTGACAATAAATTAATGTTAACTAAAATATACTTTAATGCCTGTTAACAATACACTTAAGCGTGAATTAAATGTAATGTTTTAGACCACCTAAATGCATGTTATTTGCAATTGATTTCAAATATATTACAGTTTAAAATTACATTGAATGCAAATAGTTGAACTTTTGAGTGATATTTTTGAACCATTTAAGTGGGACTTTAGTATGTTTTATATGTACTTTGAAATATGGTAAATTTGTACTTCTGAATAAGCAATTAATGTGAACTAAAATATACTTCAATGTCATTTCAATGTACTTCAATGTTATGTCTCTGGCAATGAAGTTGAAATTTAGTATAGGCTATTTAACTTTTTATTTATTTATTTTTTAAATCTCTTAATTACCTAGTTACAATCAACACAAACACAAAATGGAAAACCCTCTACATTTATTAACAAAACAATATCTAAAACAAATACACAAAAACACTTTTTGCTGATGCACAAGAAAAACCCAACACTATACACAGTTACAACACTTTAACTCACTTATTAGAAAGAGTCTGGAGAACAATGCAAAATCACTTACATACTTACAAACAAAAGTATCTAATCTCGCCATCATAGAAAACATCATTCTGTATGATCTATAAGCCTGTTTCCTCATTGGGGACTTAAAAATTTAGTGGTATTCAGGCATGGCTTGTCTACATGGGGAGGTGGGGCCGAGCCCCACCAAAATATTCATTCAAAACATTGACCTCTATATAAACTGAATCAATAATAAATTGTAAATGTGTTCAGCATTCTGCAACAAATATTTTTCGGATTTTATATACTATTTTAAGTCGTAAAGTAAGCAGTATTAAAATCCCACGCATGGCTTTAGCAGGCATGTATATGATACTAAGTGGGGCAGACGGTGGCCTGAGACCTCCCGAGCTCAACAGCGCCCCACAATTTTGCAACGTAAATTTGTGGTGAAAAGGGGAACTGCAGCGCGCTCTAATTGAGAGCCATTGGGGCAGATTTGAGACTGCCCCGCCTATTTTCACGTTAACGTTACCTTACGTGAGCCTCGCTCCACCAAGACGATATCAATCCACTTCAGCTATGTGTCTGCATCAGGTCAGTAACTAGTTGGCATGTTTTTTTTTGTTTGTTTGTTTTGTTTATATATATGTGGAATAGCGGATCAAATTAACAAAGTAGGCTATATGTTAAATCCTTTAGTTTAAATGTGTTCACATGAATAACCTTTATATGGTTCTGTTGTGTTTGTTTTGTTTATTCTGAGAATAGACATATGATCTTCTTTCCTCACCCGAATTGTTCCACAACTTGTAACATTCTAAATCAACATTTGGAGGTGATAAATACTATATTAAGGCAATTATTATACAGCATTTTATGCGTGTAACATTACTTTGAGCCCGTCAATCAACATTAACCCACAGAATAACGTAAGGACATCTCTGCCAAAATTTTGTGTTCAGAGATTAGAATATAAAGTTTACAAAATAATCTGCCCCACCTAAATTTACGGTCAGGAGCCGCTACTGGTGGTATTACTATCCTTGTGGAGTCATTTGTTCTCCATAACATATAGGATTACAAACACGCACTTAATACAAAAAAATAAAAAAAATAAAAATAAATAAATAAAAAAAAATCAAGAAAATTATTATTCCATGTACAACAAATGAGACCTTATTGTAAAACATGACCAAACTGTGTTAATGGTACCCCCGGTTTCACAGACAAGGTTTAAGACCTGCCCCAGACTAAAATGTAATTCTGTAATTATGCTTTGTAATTATCATCGATTGCTTCAGTCTGTTCCTGTCTGTTGTGCTGCTGAGAGGTTTGCGATTGTAGCTCCGCTTTTTTATTGAATCTTTACCTTACTTTCACTCTCTGTTGTTTAAAGTGATAATATATAACTTAATTCCCACCATATTTCTGGTATTCTCTATCAAACTAATCTAACTAATTTGATCGTTCGCTTTTAAAACCGCGAGTGCAGCGCGTTAGCCGGTTAGCTTGTTACTCGCGGTTCCATTCACGTTTCTATTCGCTCCTATTATTGTTTTCTTTTTTCTCGCTCCGTTTTCATTTCTCTCTCGCTCCGTTTTTCACAAGTTCATCAAAAACAGTGGTAAGTTAAGTTGGTATCATTCATCAATCACGGTGAGTAATGGCTTCTCCTTCTCTTGTTGTTTGCACTGTTTGCCACATGTACAGTTTATCTGTCTCTGTCGGCGACGAGGGATTCACATGTGATAAATGCAGGGAAATAGTTAGGCTGACAGAGAAGATTTTAGAACTAGAGACACGCATCCAAACTTTAGTTGAGGATAGTAAGAATGTGAGGGCTGTAGATACTGCTTTGGATGCGACTAGCTCAGGGACTTCTGTACATTGTTCGGTTCCGGTTGTGCCCGTGCAGCAGGGCAACTGGGTGACTGTGAGGCGGCATAGTTGCGGGTCAAAACACCGCTCTTCCGTTCTGATCAAAACATCAAACAGGTTCTCCCCACTCAGTGATGCACCCACTGAGAAACCTGATGAAAGTGCTCTAGTAATTGGCGATTCTATTGTACGGAACGTGAAAATAGAGACACCAGCCACCATAGTCCAATGTTTACCGGGAGCCAGAGCGCCTGACATCTTGGCAAATTTAAAAGTGCTGGCTAATGCTAAACGTAAATTCAGTAAGATTGTTATCCACGTCGGCGCTAATGATGTTCGACTTCGCCAGTCGGAGATCACTAAAAATAATGTTAAAGAGGTGTGTGAACTTGCAAGTACGATGTCAGACACTGTAATATGCTCTGGTCCCCTCCCTGCTTACCGTGGCGATGAGATTCATAGCAGACTGTCGTCACTCAATGGCTGGATGTCTAAGTGGTGCCCGCAGAATAACGTAGGTTTCATAGACAATTGGAAGAGTTTTTGGGGCAGACCTGACCTGTTGAAAAGAGATGGTGTTCATCCCTCCTGGGGTGGTGCCGCTCTTCTCTCTAGAAATATGGCACATAGTCTTAGAGTTCGTACTTGACTAACTAGGGCCCAGGTCAGGGAGCAGACAGACTGGCTAAACCGACCGTCTGCTAGCCACCTCACGTCACAAACATGGCTAAAACCAGATGAATACATTACTTTAAATGAGTTTACTCCCCAAGATTACTGCTATAAAAATGAGCCACGTCCAAAAGGTAAAGGGGGAGGTGTTGCTACAATTTATAGCAATATTCTCAGTATTTCTCAGAGGGCAGGCTTTAAGTATAACTCGTTTGAAGTTATGGTGCTGCGTATAACATTATCTAGAGAAACACATGTTAGTGATAAATCCCCTGTGATGTTTGTATTGGCTACTGTGTACAGGCCACCAGGGCACCACACAGACTTTATTAAAGAATTTTCTGATTTTCTATCTGAGTTAGTACTGGCTGCAGATAAAGTCTTAATTGTTGGTGATTTTAATATCCATGTCGATAATGAAAAAGATGCATTAGGATCAGCATTCATAGACATTCTGAACTCTATTGGGGTTAGACAGCATGTTTCAGGACCTACTCATTGTCGAAATCATACTCTAGATTTAATACTGTCACATGGAATTGATGTTAGTGGTGTTGAAATTCTGCAGCAAAGCGATGACATCTCAGATCATTATCTAGTCTTGTCTAAACTCCATATAGCTAAAACTGTAAATTCTACTCCTTGTTACAAGTATGGTAGAATCATCACTTCTACCACAAAAGACTGCTTTGCAAGTAATCTTCCTGATTTATCTCAATTCCTCAGCATATCCAACAGCGCAGAAAAACTTGATGATGTAACAGAAACTATGGACTCTCTCTTTTCTAGCACTTTAGATACAGTTGCTCCTTTACGCTTATGGAAGATCAAAGAAAACAGTTTGACTCCGTGGTATAATGAGCACACTCGCACCCTAAAGAGAGCAGCCTGGAAAATGGAGCGCAGCTGGAGGAAAACAAAACTAGAGGTATTTCGTATAGCTTGGCGGGAAAGTACCCTATCCTACAGAAAAGCATTAAAAACGGCTAGATCTGATTACTTTTCATCTCTTCTAGAAGAAAACAAACATAACCCCCGGTATTTATTCAATACAGTCACTAATTTAACGAAAAATAAAGCATCAACAGGTGTTGGCATTTCACAAGAGCACAGCTGTAATGACTTTATGAACTACTTTACTTCCAAGATCGATACTATTAGCGATAAAATTGTAACCATGCAGCCGTCAGCTACAGTATCACATCAGATAGTGCACTATAGATCCCCTGAGGAACAATTCCACTCATTCTCTATTATAGGAGAGAAAGAATTGTATAAACTTGTTAAATCATCTAAACCAACAACATGTATGTTAGACCCTATTCCATCTAAACTACTTAACTCTTCATTCCCGGTTTTGGCTGCTATGTGTATCATTGTTTGTGAAATTTGCAGAAACTATGAGAACTGAAGCTTCTCTGTGCCACCGTAGATGGCAGACAGGCAAGCATGTTTCTGAATGAAAAGATAAATAGATTAGAATGGCAAAAGTACATCCATATATAGCTACAGAAAGAGAACATTATATGTTTATGAATTTGTATGTTTAACTATATCACTGACAAGCAAGATACATAAGATAGGTGTTACGGAATGATCAGAGCATGAGACATTCGAATCCATCTGCAGAGTTTTATTCATGATCGTGGTCGGAAAAAAGTATGGGTCAATAAACAGCAAACGAATATGAATGAGGCAAGACAAAGAGTGTTCCCAAGGCAGGCGTGGGTAATCGATCGGTGAACAAAATCCTTAGGGCTTGACAAAAGGGGTAATCCGTAAACACGAGCAAAAGTCCAGGCTGGGGCAAACAGTATCCAAGACAGGGTCAGACAATCGTATAATCCAAAACACACAGGCTAGAATCAAAGGACCGGAGGACAGGCAAGGCAAACCTGAACTAAGGCTAGGACTAGGAAACTAGACTAAGACTAGGTAAAACTAGGTAAGTTTAGGTAAGTTTTCTTTCAAGACATACTATACAGATGATCAGTCCATTAGCAACGATGATGACTGGGTAAAGTAAACCCAGCACAACAACAAAAACATATTTCAGATCATGTATTTTATTATATGCATCCAGTGTGAAGGAAATATTATGTGTTGCACTTTGCAGCATGGCCCTGTAAATACAGTATCTCACAAAAGTGAGTACACCCCTCATATTTCAGCAACTATTTTATTATATCTTCTCAAGGGACAATACTATAAAAATTAAACTTGGATATATTTTAGAGTAGTCAATGTGCAACATGTATAGCAGTGTAGATTTACTGTCCTCTGAAAATAACTCAACACACAGCCATTATTTTCAAAATAGCTGGCAACAAAAGTGAGTACACCCTAAGTGATAACAGCTATATGTCGTTTAACCATGCAAAGACACATGTCCTATTCATCATGTTCATGTTTTTGTCTGCTTGACAGGACTGTACAAATTTGTGTATCTTGTATTAGAAATAAAAAAAATAAAAAACAAAAAAATAAAAATAAAAAAGACAGAAACAAAATTAGAAAATCAGAATGAATGTACAATAAACTATAAATTAATCACTTTTATTTATTTATTTTTTTTTTTATACTTATCTTTAAAAAAATAATAAAATTGAGAATCTTAAGATTTCTAATGTGTCAGTCAAACATCAGTCTTAAGACAGTCTTTCTTCAACAGTTTGAAAATGAATTTTGAATTTATGGCATGGGGTTGTATTTATGTCCCAGCCCTTGAACAATGTCATGTCCAGGTAAGGCTCTCCCTGCACACACACAACTATCCAACTCACCAGGGTACTAATCATGCTCACCTGATACTCATTGCACCAAATCACAAAGCCCCCAGCACAGTCATGCTGTAGCTGTGTCTCATTTCGAAGGATGCATCCTAAATAGGATGTATTCTCTGAAATATTAGTGTCCCGAGTGTTTTCAACCTAAAGCAGGGGTCATCAAACTTGATCCTGGAGGGCCGGTGTTCTGCAGAGTTTAGCTCCAACTTGCCTCGACACACCTGCCTGGAAGTTTCAAGTATACCTAGTAAGACCTTGATTAGCTGATTCAGGTGTGTTTGATTAGGGTTGGAGCTAAACTCTGCAGGACACCGGCCCACCAGAACTGAACTTGGTGACCCCAGTAGTAAGTAGCCGGGAGCTTATGATAAAAAGATCAATGGCTTTGACCTTTTGTGACCTCATAATAATATTCATATGTGACCCTGTGACCTCATGATAATATCCAGATGTGGAAATCAGCATATGTGGAATTCCGATGTCAGCCTATGACCTCTGGGGGAGGAAATATGTTGTTTGTACAACTCTGTCCAGTGACAAAACCATAAATGAACATTTATGGTCCGTCTGCATCTGGGGATACCTTCCATCTGCGGATCACATGTCCGTGGTATCCGGTAGCATTCCAAGGCACACTTAGATAAATAGACCCCGGCATTTCTGTAGAAAATCAGAAAAGAGCTGTGTAATTCATATATACAAAGTTTCTCCACGAAAATACGGATTGTGTGAGAGACTAATTTTTCCTGATCAGTGGACGCATATTCGGCTACATATTTCACAAATCGTCTCGAGTGGTTACACTCTACACGTCTGATGAAACCAACGAATTTGTACAGGGTCCCTGTTTGGTATTTCCTGATAAAGACTGGGAATTATTTTTTCAATCATATCTGGAAAGATCTGAATGATTGTGGAGAAGAGCCTTTGTACGTCGCGAAGTGGGACGGGGTAGCGTTGAATATCCGGTACCGAGTGATCGGTGATCACTCTCAAAAGAACCCAGACGACTGCATGTACATTTTCGCCTGCGAAGACAAGACAAAGCTTAGCAGTCGTTCAGGGGGTGAACTGCATAAGGAACATCATGAAATGTACACCCTGGAATTTTTGTTCAAGTGGCATGATCTGCATCTGCTGAGTGCTCTTTTTTCGATCGTAAACAAAATCACTGCATGAAAAGAGCTGTATACGGACCAGTAAACTCCTGTACACACCGCAGAATTTCGGACAAATCTGGGAGTATTACTTACCCGACACGGAAATACCATGGGTCCGTATACTTCCAGATATGTACCAATTCGGATGTAGGTTACTGACATATTCTTCAGTGCAACAGCCATTTGTTGCCATGGCAAGTAATCACCTAAATGAAGGGAGTGTTCACAACTTTGTCCCACTGTGTCCTCCCCTTTTGGTCATTCGTGTTAAACTGGATTGGTTAATTTGAAACTAAACCTACCCCTAAACTAGACAGCTATTGAGCAACTGAGCACACAGACTTTCCTCAAAAGTCATTTCATTGGTAAACTTGTGATTTATCCCTCCCCTTTGCAGAAAAGTGACTTTATTGGTTACATTTAGAATACATCCCTCCCAAAAACCTTACAGGTGAATAATCTGATTGGTTGCGGACCATGGGGTAGATTGACTGTTTGTCTTTATTAGGGGAAAATAGTAAACGGTATCCAAAACATAAAAACAGCCAGAAAATATGTCAACAGAAAACAACATGTAAAAATACATCTACTTTGAATGAAAGATTTCAAACAAATGCAGTAAATAACACATGAAATGAACTGTCCCAGCAGACTCCATTCATCACTGTAGATCCTGTGTGCGTTCACATCAACAACATCTTCCTCATCTTACGTTGAGCTCCACCATTTCTGTCCTCTACAATGCTCTTTCTGTGTTTGTCTCGGTTAACCTTGTCTCCAGCAACTGCAAAACAACAGTAAAGTTGACAATAATCACTACAGGATAATAGCCTATTTAACCCTTTCACACATGAGTTTAAAATATTCTAGCTGAGCCCCCAGTGTGAGTTTTTTCAGGTGACCGTTATTTTAGAATGTATAGCCTTATTGTTTCCATGGCGACGCGTCATGCTTGTCATGTGACACACCACAGCCACAATAGGTGCGTTCGACTTCATGCAGCGCCGTACAGACCGATCGGCGGCTTACTTGAAGTAATGCATGCCAATGCCACGTCACTGTCACGTGTGACGTCAAAGTACCGCGAGAGCGTTTCGAGAGCAGCTGGCTCACTCAGCTGGCACAGTTTCTCCAGAGCAACTGCAGGAGCGCTGATGACGACACCGCTGTTTCATCATTGGCCAGATTCACCACATGACAACAATGACGTGTGTTTCTAACATCTTCAAATCCAATACTGCTCATAAATCTTATTTTACTTGGAAAATATCACATTCATGTGAAAAAAAAAATGGACTAAAGCTAAGCCAAACTTTGAAAATTTTATAAGAGATTAAACAATATGGTACTACATTAGATAAAATTAAAAACAAAAAAGCAAGAAAGATCTATGAAGCTTTTTGTTACTTTAAATTGTTGTAATTTTACCCCTGGCATGAATTGTTTCACTTTACATATTCTTATGAATGTTTATTTGTTTTTGTACTTGTGAGTTATATGCTTGTACAAACCTTTGTATAATTTTTGCATAATAATAAAAAAATACTGCTTACAAATCTGTTTTTAGAACAGTAAAAGCTTTTTTACTGTATAGTCGCAATGTTATATTGAGTCATTTAATAAAAAACTGATAAAAGCAAATATACCTCCACTTTATTGGTATTTAAATAGTATATGTTTATGTTGAACTTTATTCTTGAACAGATGGCCCTGTATTAAGCAGTATATAAAAAGTGTTTCTGTTGCTCATGAAACCATTTCTGAAACGTCTGTGCATTTGACAAATATTGCATGTTATTGACTTCATCTGTGGTGGAGTATGCAAACACCGCAAGAGCATCAATAACGGGAGCAGAACGTGTCCGACTTCACGCTACTCTCGCCGATAGGTCTGTGCGGCGCTGCATGAAGTCGAACACACCTAATAGCCCTATATGACACATGGATCGCTTTTATTTCATTTTTCCTTTTTTTTTTATTATTGATATTCACAAACATACTCACTATATTATGAAATATCTGATATTCCGATTCTGAAATATGTGCAAGTAAATGTATTTGAAAGTTTAAACACTTTTATAATGACCGTGTTAGTTGATCTGTACCGGGTGATGGGCGCCGCCATGTTTGTTCGCTCTGAATCTGAGCTGTGGGATTTACAACACGTAAATTCATCCTCTCCTCCCAAAACACGTTAAAGTAAGTCTCCGGTAAACTGGGAGAAGAGCAGAGTAAACTTTAAAGTTATCTACACAATCTGTATATGATATAAATAAAACATGTTGTCAGATTATATTTATAAGGATCATTATTGCTGCTTCCAAAGACATTAGTGCATATTTTACAAACTATAAATGTATGGTTTTGCTAGTACTTATGTGTATTTAATTGTCTGAAACCTAAAATAAGCATTATATGGTTGAAAACACTCAATATTTGTGATAATATGACAAGCGCTCAGCGCATCCTATGCACTCCGCTCCAGCCAACGCGCAAAAGCAGATTTGAATTCAGCAGTTGGTCACATGATGCACTGAACGTTCTAATCACACTGGTGTGATCGTACGTGTTAAAGGGTTAAGAAGTTACATCATGTCAATTTCTAAACTTACTGTTGTCTCTCTTTGGCTTTTTTGCTACAACCGTGATTGAGTGTTTCAGCTGGGCCTTTCCGGAGTGAAACTATGAAAACTTCTTCCTCTTAGCCTCATCATAATTCCTGCAGGATACCTAAAAGACATAACGTGTTTAGTAAAGGAAAAGATTTAATTGGATAGGTGAAAACAACACAAAAAAATGGATAATAAAACATTGCAACAACCTTCTGAACTTATGTTACCATTTATAATCTCTGAAGATGAGCTGAGCCAGTCTTGTGTGTAGGATACTGTAGAAAAGAGGAAACACTATCTGAGAAAAAATACAGTATAAATATAGTTTTGACATTAAATATATTAGTTTTACACAATATAAATAATTAGTCTAACTTTGGTTTGCGCATGCTGTTGAAGTGGATTCTTCCCAGAACTGTGTAAGCTTACAAATGTTCCAGTCTGTAGCTGTTGGTGTCCTCAAGAAGTGTAACTTGAGATCAGGTCAAACACAAAAGTTTTAGTCGGGGGTGGTGTGTTTGTGGTTGTGGCAGGGGATCATTTATGAAGAGTTAGATATTTTGGAGACCAGTGCTATTTGACTCACTTTTTACATAAAATATTTATCAGGGGAAAAGATACACATCATACCTCATAACACACATTGACTTTTTGGAGGGCATTAATCACTATTGGTAGAGATACTGCTAGATAAACCACTTCTCCTGATACACCAGTAAAGGACCAGGTCATAATTTCTGTGAAATAATATGGAAAGAATGAAACTGGAGAGAGAATGACTTCAAATTATAAAACATAGATAGATATGTTCTCTAATGGCTCTGTCAAAAATAATATGGCTAGCTATATTTGAGTTCAGTAATATTAAGACTATTTTGAGGCTTCCCTGGCTCACTCCCACCCTCCACCTGGGAACACAGTAAGCACTGCTGGTCATTAACATATGAAAGGTCTGACAGCCATCAGTCCTCACAACCAGTAGTGTTGCAGCTGTATATGTCCATGAAACTTCACGGATTCCTGTATATGTCCGTGTACACTGGAGTACATGGGTATTTCTGGAAATTTTCTGTTCTGTGTAACATGGCTCAGGTAATTTCCACATACATCTGGCAAACCTGAAATTACACAGCAGTTTACCATGGCCAGATATTACTGGATTTGACTCTTTTCATGCAGTGAATGTTCAGGTGGTGTGACATGCGTGATGATACAACAAAATTAAAACACAGCTATTTCACCCCGAGAGTTACTCCCGTGATGGTTCAGCGGCGTTACCGTCCCCGGCCATTTTCTACAGTCATTATAAACAAAAGTAAGTCGAACCTTCCCACATCATATTTCCAACATGTCTCAAGAAAGCTCTTTACAATGCGATTACGTTCCTTTCAACCCCAAAGCTCCTGATGATAATGCTATCGATTATATTCCGACAGACAATACCCACTTACCCGTCCTGCGCAAAGAATGCTTGGATAAATTCTGCACGTAGCTCGGATATCATAACCTGAGCTGCCTAAAGGACTTGTGCACTACCTCCGCCCACACAGGGTTTGATATAGAAACCTGCGTGGGACGGATTTTTCAGTCCCGCTCCCGCAAGATTCTGTCCCGCGCCTGCCTGCTCCCGCAGAAATATATCTTATCCGGTCCCGCTCCGTCTGCAAAAGGCTGCATAAAAGTAATCTACATAGATTTTTTTTCAGTACATCGAAGAAATTTACATGAAATGGTTCCGTAACAACTCCTAAGCTCCACAACATCCCAGAATAAATGCTCCCAATAAAATATTTGTTATTTAGACTAAACATCAACATTCACAAACCACTGTTATTTTTAACAGAAAAACAAGCATGGGCTGCTGCGTGCATGGTTTGGCATGGCAAAATGCGAGCTGCGCGTCCTTTATTATCACTAAAAGCTGACATCTCAGTTCATTGCGATCTCATAAAGCTCTGTTATAACACAATGAACATATATGCACAATGAATCTTTCACAATGTCTACGCTTTGTGTATTAAAATTAGACTATTCACGAGCACGCAATTTCAGCACTGCTGTGAGTGGATTCTAACTTAATCACCTCTGATTGGCCATTGCGTTCCAGAAATTAACAGCCGAGTCTGTGATTGGCTACACTGCACAACCCTTTAAACACGTGTTATAAACTGAAACTCTTCCTAGCTTGTGCATGTTAATCATTTTAATGTTAATATCAGTTGTTCTATTTGCTTTTGTGCAACAGATAAATAACAATTTATATGTTTTAGACATTTTATGTTTAGATCATTTCTATTTTGCGGGAGTCCCGCGAATAATTTTATTCTCCCGCATCCTGCACACACACAAGTCTCTTCCCGCGCCACACCCTGTTGCACTGGGTCCCGCGGGAGTGCAGGTCTCTAGTTCGATACCACAGACGACTGTTTCAGCAGAATCGGGTCCAGAATCATAAAAGCCCCGATCGTGCTGCTGCTGCAGCACATCATTGACAACAAACTGAGGGAAGAGTGCGAGGGATGTGCAACAGACCATCCGAGCCAGCTGCAACATTCCTGTCTGTTTGAGCCTACCGCATAATATTTTGACTCATGCTTTGACGAGCTGTGCCGCAAACTGTTCAAACCCAATCTTCAGACCATTATTGACTTCACTGTACGCCGCTGCGGTTTAATGACCAACAACATTCTGAGGATTCAAGGAACTACCGGTGCTATCCTGCACGAATTAAGAGACAAACCATTAATCGTCGCAAAGCTGCAAGAAATCAGGGCAAAGCAGCCTGTTCGTGCCTGGAGTGTGACCGTGACAACATGGGGTCTGTGTGTAGTGGAGATTTTTTTCAGAGACGTCGTGTTTATGCCACGTTATAAAGAGCAAATGATCGAAATGATGATTACGGTCATTGAGCATGTGTGTGAACCTGAGAAAGATCGTGAGGGACAAACGAAACGTGTAAAAAATCTCAAGAAACAAATGTGCGTTATAAGAGGTCTGACCAATTCAGGGACTGAATTGTCTGACATATGTATTAACAGACCTGAACCACCCTCTGTAATGCTCAGAAACATTCTAGAAGAGATA
Source organism: Spinibarbus caldwelli (assembly GCA_039654775.1). NCBI lineage: Eukaryota > Metazoa > Chordata > Actinopteri > Cypriniformes > Cyprinidae > Spinibarbus > Spinibarbus caldwelli. The sequence goes on along the minus strand of CM077252.1, from coordinate 26,588,359 downwards.
TCTGCAGCCGGTGAAGAGATAGGAGTTAGCAAGGTCCTGTGCATGTGCACGTATGTGACTGATGTATGCGTAAAGCTTGTTTCAAAAAATGAGAAAAACAAGGTTTGCGAAATGGTTGAAATTCTGGTCAACTACATACTAGATCGCAGCTACGTGGCCTGTGTAAATTGTCTTTACTAGCTAGACAGTCTGTAACATTATTCTATCAGTTTTTATTGTTATTGTTATTTATAACAATTGTTATTGTTATTTATTAGGGGCCAAGCACCGAAGGTACGATGGCACCTATTGTATCTGTTGGCGGTATTATTATTCTTCTTCTTCCGCTCGAGTCTATGGCAGCCAGAGATGGGCACAAATACATCAAAATGTATTTAAAATAAAAATACAAAATACAGTGTGAGAAAATTTATTTAAATACAAATACAGTATTTTGTATTTTGAAAATACAGAAAATATATTTGAAATTGGCCATCCAGTGAAATAACACTATTAAGGCCTATGTACACCAATAATGATAATTATAAAGAACTATATTAGTGTATTCTAAGTATACAATGCAGTTGTGTCATCTGTCACTTTAAATGTTCAAGCTCTTTAAAGCAGAAATGAATCCGATTGGCTGTCAATGTTTTTATTATTCATCATTTTTTGTGCTGTTATCAAGAGCGTAGGTTTGCTTTTGACTTTGGTGGGGACATAAACCCAAGTACCCCCAAGCTCCACCCAACATATACATATATTTAATTGTTTGATCAAAATTATTGTTTGATAAAAATTATTATGGTTTTAGTTGTGATGTGCTATCTGCTATTCACTTAGATTTAGGATGTACTCACACTAGGGGATGTGATCCATGCTTGAGCGCGATTGACCCCCTAAGTTCACCCCCAAAGTGTGACTGCTCTGTACCGTGTCCAGTGCGGTTCATTTAACCATGCCCTGGCCTGCTTGAAGACGTGGCTCAGGTGCGGTACGCATGTAGTGTGATCGCTAACCGTGCCGGAGCATCGAACAGTTAATTTACTATTTTTGTATGCACTATTGTTATCATTATGACAGCAAACATCTTTATTACTACTTGGATATCACACTTTTTATTTAATTTAATTTCGAGTACGTTTAGATTTATATTTTGCGGGGCAGTCGTGGCCTAATGGATAGAGAGTCGGGCTTGTAACCCGAAGGTTGTGGGTTCGAGTCTCGGGTCCGGCAGGGAATACCACGACTGAGGTGAGACCCTTGAGCAAGGCACCAAACCCCCAACTGCTCCCCGGGCGCCGCAGCATTGGCTGCCCACTGCTCCAGGTGTATGTGCACTACTGTGTGTATGCACTTGGATGGGTTAAATGCAGAGCACAAATTCCGAGTATGGGTCACCATACTTGGCCACACACCACTTCCCTTTCCCCCCCTTTTCCCCCTTTATAATGGGTCTGGTTCTCATCTTATTGATGAACAGGTAATGTAGTAATGTAGTTGCCTCTGTAATAATCCTGTGATATCTGTCTGTTAGCAAAAGGAAAATCGCACTTGGGCTTTAGTAGAAGACAACTGTGCCTAGTGTGAGTATACCTTAGAACAAGTTTTTTTTAAATTACACTTTTTTATTATCATTATAGTTATCTTTGTCTTGGGGTACACACACACACACACACACAGAAAGCTGCTTATTGCTCATTTATCCATGTTTCTTTATCGCTCTGACATGTCAATAGCTCCTGCCCACTAAAAGCTCCACAGATGTATTTGCATACCACAACGATATATAAATAATATAGAAAAAGTTAAATCGATTTACACTTTATATCATCGCCAACATATATATTGTCATATCGCCATAGCAAGCAGTAATGATTGAAGTTTAATGAACACATTTGACTAGCTAGTTGATAAAACCAAAATCTGACAAAAAAAAGTGTTAGTGCTAATGTTCCCCTTGCTATGTGACTAGTGCTAATGTTCCCCTTGCTGGTGCTCTTTTTTACCTGCCGGGACAGGAATGCTTTTTTTTCCCCCACAAAAGCAAGAACACCTTGTTTTAATGTTAAAGTCATGCACATAGTAGTGCAATAACCATTTCAAGCATTTTGTATGGTTTATGCACAGCAAAACAGCATGTATTTGACTGAAAATCCAGAATCATCAACAAGCTAACTGTAAAGATAGCACTGTGAATGATTATATAGTTGTCAACAAATGGAGGATACATTTTATTCAAAATTAAATGTCTTAAATATCTACGATTTTGGCTTTAATAAGATTTTCCCAAGAAACCTGGCGTCCTCCACGATTCCTATTCTTTCCAACAGCAAAGCACTTGAATGTGACATGCTTGTAATCAGGACTTCTGAAATTGGAAACAGGAAATTTTGATAGCACATGAAGGCAGCATTATTCCTTATTTCCTTACAGGAATCCAGAAAAGTTCATTACCCCATTCTAGATGGAGTCATACAGCTGCAGCTCACATGCATGAAAGTGGCATGTTTGAACTAGTTGATACAGGAAATCAGCAGTCTAATAAAGAGTTTGACTGGCAACAAGTATTTTATGTATTTTGAAAATACAGAAATACTAAGATTAAATGTATTTAAATACAAAACACAAAATAGTATTTTGTATTTCAAATACGTATTTTAAATACATGTATTTGAAAAACTGCCCATCCCTGATGGCAGCCCATAGAACCGTTTGCGGGAAAGTTGTGAAATTTGGCACACTGATAGAGGACAGTCTCAACAATAACCATTGCAAATTTGGAGTCTCTAACTCAAACTCTGTAGCACCATCACTTGTCTAAAGTTTCACTCATGTTTATGCTAAAAACTTTTGAACCATAAGGCACAGAAGTAACATTCTTTTTTCCTCTGAATCCTTGGCTCATGCCGAGTCAAATGGACACCAAAATTCAAAAATCGTAAGGTTTAGTTTTTTCGTTATTTTCAATTGTTTGTAAAACCTACTTTTTCGAGTTTGTCCTAGACGGTTCGTCCGATTTTCACTAAAATTGGCTCAGATCATCTTCAGACCATGCTGGCAAAAAGTTATGGAATTCAAGTTAATTCGTCCAACCAAAAATCACAAAACTGGTCTCTTTAGATTCGGTGCAGCATGTCGAGTCCAACCATACCCAATTTTCCCATGTCAGCCATTTTGGGCGTCGGCCATTTTGAATTTTGTTGTAAAATGCTATATTTTATGAACGCTTTGACGTATCGTTATGAATCTCGGTATGTGTCTTTAGCACCATGCCCTGATAGTACTCAAAAAGTTTGGTCACAGCGCCACCTTGTGTTCAAAAGTTATAATGAAATTTCATAAAATGCTAATAACTTTTGTTTACATTAGTCTATTGTAATGAGACTGATGTTGATAGATTCCTTAGATCATGTTGAGAACACTGATACCAATTAAGCCATAATTGACCGAACTCCCTGTCCGCCATTTTGATTCATATTGAAAATCTACTTTTTCGAACTCCTTCTACACCATTGGTCTGATTTTAAACAAATTTGACTTGGACCATCTTCAGACCAAGCTGGAAAAAAAGTTATTTATTTCGTGTCTATATACGTAATGGTTTTCGTTTAACGCCCAAATTTGCTGGAAAGATGTCAAACTGCATCTGAGGCTGTATCTCTGCAAAGCTTTGACATATTTACACCAAACTTTGAATGTGCCATTTTCACCTCACACTGACCACGCCACATCAACTTGGTAACAGTGCCACCTATTGGTCAAGAGTAATAAACAATTCACTATCCATTCATCATGAAATTTCCAAAAATGCAAATAACTTTTGAATGCATTAGCCTATTGTAATGAAACTGGTCTCAAAATATTTCTTGGGTCATGCCGACAATACACATACCAATTATGCCATAGTAAGCCGAACTTCCTGTCCGCCATTTTGATTTATGTGGAAAACCTACTTTTTCAAACTCCTCCTCAACCGTTTGTCTGATTTTCACCAAAATCGAGTCAGATCATCTTCAGACTGTGCTGACAAAAATTTATGGATTTCGTGTTGATAGACGAAAGCGTTTTCGTACAGCGCCATTACAAATTTTAGGTTGTATCTCTGCAAAGCTTTGACATAAAGACAGCAAACTTTGTGTGTGCCATTTTCACCTCACACAGAACACACCAAAATGATTTGATTACAGAGCCATCTGTTGGTCAAAATTGATAAGCCATTTAATCATATTACTAGAAGTAATTTATGATTAGAGACTGTATTTATGATTTTCCAGCCATTTCAATTACAATCATGCTAAAATTGCTATTATTACTTATTGTTGCATTTGGTCTGATGCTCCATGCTTAGCTCCTCATTTTGCCGCTGGAGTGCTTGGCCCGTAATTGCTGCTTGCAGCTATATTTATTATTATTATTATTTTTTTTTTTTACACAGGGCCATGTGGGTTGGATTTTGTTTTCCCTTCATAATAAAAAAAAAAAAAAAACCATTTAAAAACTGCATGTTGTGTTTACTTATGTTATCTTTGATTAATATTTAAATTTGTTTGATGATCTGAAACATTAAAGTGTGACAAACATGCAAAAAAACAAAAAATCAGGAAGGGGGCCAACAATTTTTCACACCACTGTATGTGTGTGTATATGTATATATATATATATATATATATATATATATATATATATATATATATATATATATATAATTACTGGCCCCCCGACTTAGCCTGGTTTCTCCATTCTGTCACAGAGGGAGTTTTGGTTCCTTGCTGCTGTCGCTTCTGGCTTGCTCAGTTGGGGACACTTAATTTCTAGAGATTATCGTCGATTTGATTGCACAGATACAATTTAAACTAAACTGAGCTAGACAATGACATCTCTGAATTCAATAATGAAATGCCTTTAACTGAAAATTGAGTGTTTAATCTTATCATTATACATTACTGACACTCTATCCTCCAGTTTGATACTGTTAAGTGCTTTGACACAATCTGCACTGTTAAAAGCGCTATATAAATAAAGGTGAATTGACTTGATTTGACACACACACACACATATATATCACATAAAATAACTTGAGATTCACTTGCGAGTGCAGTTAAACAGTGTGTTAGGAACAAACAAACAAACAACAGAAGAGTCAAGACATCGTGGGTGCAATATCCAAAATATCCAAAACAGTTGCAGGAAACTGGAACCCAGGAAAACGTGAGACAACAGAAACTGCACAAGAAAACACAAAACAGACGTGAGTAACACAATGAACGGACAAAGACAAAGCAAACACGGTGACAATATATACACTATCAGTCAATTTTTTTAAACAGTAAGATTTGTAATGTTTTTTTTTTTTTTTTTTTTTTTTTTTAAGAAGTGTCTTCAGCTCACCAAGCCTGCATTTATTTGATTCAAAGTACAGCAAAAACAGTATATTATATTTATTATAATATATAAATATTTTTTACTATTCAAAATAACGGTTTTCTATTTTAATATATTATAAAATGTAATTTATTCATGTGATTTCAAAGTTGAATTTTTAGCATCATTACTCCAGTCTTCACAGTGTCACATTATCCTTCAGAAATCATTCTAATATTCTGATTTGCTGCTCAAAAACATTATTATTATTATTATTATTATTATTATTATTGTTGAAAACAGTTGAGTATAATTTTTTTCAGGTGAATAGAAAGTTCAGAAGAACAGCATTTATCTGAAATAGAAATCTTTTGTAACATTATAAATGTCTTTTTCATCACTTTTGATCAATTTAAAGCATCCTTGCTAAATAATGCACCCCCCCCCCCCCCCCCCACACTAAAATTAATAAATAAATAAATTAGCATGTTGATAGGCTTATCAGGAGCAACTATATTATTACATTAGCAATCACCAATATTGCCCACGTGATTTTATATCATGTATTATCATACAATACAAAAACGACATTTTATATCTGAGAAACTAAATTATTATTGTTAAGCTCATTATACACATTTGAGCAGGTATTTGCAAACAGAGTAGGAGGATTGATTGGTCTAAAGGAGGAAAGATTGGTCTAAACTTTCTTAGACATTATTTTTATATCGTCTAAACATTACTTTTATATCATTGTGTATAGAACATATAACCATCCTTCTGTGCAACATTTAAATGCAATGAAAGGTTGCATATTCATATCATATTTCAAAATGTTGCACTCGATTTCACACATTTTAGTCTGGAGTTATAGTTTGGGAAAAGTCCAACTAGTAAATGCGTTCAAGTTTATGTCACAACAACACATTATCTAATGCCAATAAGAAACATCACTTACTCGGTATAAAAGATCTCCTCCGCTGGCTCCAGCTGCACGTTCTGTTTGTGAGGTAAACAAAGCTTATTCCTCTCAGCGCGTCTTCATCTGAGGTAAATACAAGGCTTATTCCTCTCAGCGTCTTCTTCCAAAAACAAAAAGTATCCGAGATGAACATGTTGCTGCTTTGTTTACGGTGATGTGGGCGTTTACATGCCGTGCGTCTCACGTGGAGATTTGTAATATCAATAGCACGAGCAGCGCCTGGGCGTGACCTAATTAGAGATAATGGGCCTCATTTATCATTCTAATGTAGAAATGAGCGCAGATCCGTGCGCACAAATCAACTTACGGCAGAGTTCAAGTGTGATTTATGAAACATTCGTATGCCGCCAATCTCAAGGTACGAATGATCGCACGTTGATAAATGTGGCGGCTGAAAACAATCGTTATTTGAATATCACGCCCCTAAAAACACCCCGGTTTAGAAGCCTCGCCCCTAGAGTTTACGACAAGGAGAAACAAAACCCGGTCAAAAAGAGGAAGTAATCTCATGAAAGAGAAATTGATCTTACTCCAAAAACACCTGTTACCCTTGTAACTGCAAAGAATTTCATTATTCTTATGTATATTAAATGCCGGTAAATATAGGCTAAGGAAACCTTTAGAAACATAAATATTATTTAGCCTATTTAGTTCCTTTTAGTCCACAACAAATCCTTTACTTTTAATGATATTATAGAACAAGAATGACAAAATAAGCAGCTATAAAATTATGTATTAAACTGTAATATAAAAAAAAAAAAATCACGCTATAAGCTGGCATTTATTATAAACAGCACACAAACGTCAAGCAAAGCTGAAACGGCATTGCGCTCATGAGCCTCTCTCATTCGACAAGAATCCAAATGTTTCCATTTTTGCAATATTTGTATTATTTGGTTGTTAAACTATTATTTATTATGAAGCCTAAACATGGCTTTATACTTCACTCATGTTCCAATATTCGCGTAAAATCCTTCACATGCGTAAAAATGTTTGTTTGGCCACTGCACGCTGATTTCACAGTGGACATTTTAAAATAAACAGTGTAACTTTTATATTTCGTTGACTGCAATTTAGTTTGATGATGAATAGCTGAAATGTCAAGCAACGTTAGAACTAATGTTGTTAGTGTGTGCGTGAGGCGCCAGTGCGATCTGATGAATAAAATCAAACAAAGATATAAAGAAAAGAAATAAAATGCATGTCACAAAAACGGGTGCAGCCTATACTTGTTGCACAGTTTTTTTTTCCCTTTTGTTTTATAATAGGCTATTATATTATAGCCTATTATATATTTTGTGTGGTCCAGTTTGTTTTATTCCTTTTATAGAGTTAATTGTTTTTCTCCATTCACAGAAGTGCTGCAGGTGCATGATGCAACGATTGAATCCTCATGGTCTGTTGTTTATGCTGCTATTCGCGCATATAAAGCTAAAGCCCTGTATAAAACAAACAACAACAACAGCAAAAGACATTCTAATCTTAATGGTTAACGATCGACTAGTGAGCTTCGGTTGACGGTCAGGAAAATAACCTAAATGAACAAAATGCTGTCATTCTACAATTCTCCACCCAATTTACTATGCTGCGTGCAAGTTCAAAAACTTGCGTGCACGAACTGAGACCAGACGTGAGATTTGATCGTAGCCACCGCTCATGTCCATATTGAAAAATTCCAAGTTTTGTGTTGAAACGACCGTACGCCCAATTTTCTGTCGTATGCTCATTTTGTAAATGAGGCCCAATAAGATCAGAGCGAAAAACTGGACCTGTCATTGGTTTCATACGGATTACTTTATCACAGAACCCAGATAGCAAGCACACGGGCGGATTCCGGCTGAAATGCGGCACTGTCTCGGCATCGGTTACAAGATAATGGGCCAGAGCCGTGCCGACTCTACAAAACACTTCTGGCTGACAGACGGCTTTTTCTCTATGTGCCGATCTCGGTTGAAAGCTGTTGTACGCACGGCAGGTCCACACTTGGTGTAGTTGTGTGTATCTACCTCTGGCCCGAGTTCGTTTTGTCACCAGCGGGCCGCTGCTAGAATGAAGGAGATCATCCGCCTGATAGAAAGTTTTGGCGGTTAAATCCTGAGGAGCGTTCGGCGGGCAAAGTTCTCAAGAGGAATACTTCAGCTGCAAAAAGGTAAGTTATTTAATTTATTTAATGCTCAATCTAGTGTTGTTTGATGTTTTAAATGTCACAAAGAGTATTTTTAGATGGTTTCTATTAGGAGGTTTCCGATGATAACATAACGTCAAAAAAAAACATTCGGTCCTGGAGATATTGAGTGTTGATGAGTAGGCCTAGGTCTCTTTAGAATAACAATATGTATTTTTTTATTTTTTATTTATATATATAAAAAAAATTGATGAGCTGTATCCAGTGTACCATAATGTTTGCTAATTAAAGTTTAATGAGTTAAATTCTATTTTGTTTGCTAGAATTCATTCAATCGTCTTTTTCAAGGAATGATTGCTATTGTATCATAGGAGTCGGACTGTGCTGGTGGCGCCATAAATATCTATATGGGTGGCTCTGTCTGATTTGATTCACTTAACCATTCAAATAAGTCATTTGTTTGTGAATCAAACTGAGCACGCTGTTGTAGCATTACAACTGCTAAGACAATTCAATATGTGCAATCTGAATTTAATATTTATTTTGTGCACTTCCGTGTGGGAAGCTCTGACATGGAAAAGCACTATAGATACATAAGAGAAAGCCGTAAAATGTAAGTGCATCATCTTTTGTTCTTGAATGGAGGCCTAATCTGTCTGCTGCTCTAAAGCAGGTTAAATTTTATGTGTTATACAGTCAGGTCCATAAATATTGGGACATCGACACAATTCTAACATTTTTGGCTCTATACACCACCACAATGGATTTCAAATGAAACGAACAAGATGTGCTTTAACTGCAGACTGTCAGCTTTAATTTGAGGGTATTTACATCTAAATCAGGTGAACGGTGTAGGAATTACAACAGTTTGCATATGTGCCTCCCACTTGTTAAGGGACCAAAAGTAATGGGACAATTGGCTTCTCAGCTGTTCCATGGCCAGGTGTATGTTATTCCCTCATTATCCCAATTACAATGAGCAGATAAAAGGTCCAGAGTTCATTTCAAGTGTGCTATTTGCATTTGGAATCTGTTGCTGTCAACTGTCAAGATGAGATCCAAGAGCTGTCACTATCAGTGAAGCAAGCCATCATTAGGCTGAAAAAACAAAACAAACCCATCAGAGAGATAGCAAAAACATTAGGCGTGGCCAAAACAACTGTTTGGAACATTCTTAAAAAGAAGGAACGCACCGTTGAGCTCAGCAACACCAAAAGACCCAGAAGACCACGGAAAACAACTGTGGTGGATGACCGAAGAATTCTTTCCCTGGTGAAGAAAACACCCTTCACAACAGTTGGCCAGATCAAGAACACTCTCCAGGAGGCAGGTGTATGTGTGTCAAAGTCAACAATCAAGAGAAGACTTCACCAGAGTGAATACAGAGGGTTCACCACAAGATGTAAACCATTGGTGAGCCTCAAAAACAGGAAGGCTAGATTAGAGTTTGCCAAACGACTTCACAGTTCTGGAACAACACCCTATGGACAGATGAGACCAAGATCAACTTGTACCAGAGTGATGGGAAGAGAAGAGTATGGAGAAGGAAAGGAACTGCTCATGATCCTAAGCTTACCACCTCATCAGTGAAGCATGGTGGTGGTGGGCATGTATGGCTATCAGTGGAACTGGTTCTCTTGTATTTATTGATGATGTGACTGCTGACAAAAGCAGCAGGATGAATTCGGACGTGTTTCGGGCAATATTATGTGCTCATATTCAGCCAAATGCTTCAGAACTCATTGGATGGCGCTTCACAGTGCAGATGGACAATGACCCAAAGCATACTGCAAAAGCAACCAAAGAGTTTTTGAAGGGAAAGAAGTGGATTGTTATGCAATGGCCAAGTCAATCACCTGACCTGAATCCGATTGAGCATGCATTTCACTTGCTGAAGACAAAACTGAAGGGAAAATGCCCCAAGAACAAGCAGGAACTGAAGACGGTTGCAGTAGAGGCCTGGCAGAGCATCACCAGGGATGAAACCCAGCGTCTGGTGATATCTATGCGTTCCAAACTTCAGGCTGTAATTGACTGCAAAGGATTTGCAACCAAGTATTAAAAAGTGAAAGTTTGATTTATGATTATTATTCTGTCCCATTATTTTTGGTTCCTTAACAAGTGGGAGGCACATATGCAAACTGTTGTAATTCCTACACCGTTCACCTGATTTGGATGTAAATACCCTCAAATTAAAGCTGACAGTCTGCAGTTAAAGCACATCTTGTTCGTTTCATTTGAAATCCATTGTGGTGGTGTATAGAACCAAAAATGTTAGAATTGTGTCGATGTCCCAATATTTATGGACCTGACTGTATGTTTTATATGTTAAAAACTTAACATATTTTACTGTGGTGGGGATTATTATGAGCAAACATAAACTTAAAAGTTTAATCTGAACACTTTATATATGTAATCTGACATCTTTTTTTTTTTTTTTTTTTTTTTTTTACAGACATTCTGAGCTGCTGCATGAACTTATGCATGAACATTCATCAAACATATAAGGTGCGAATTCTGGGTCTGGTCGTAATGATTGTTAAAAAAAAAAAAAAAAAAACCTAATGCTTAAGATTTAATAATTACCTTACAATATATATTTATACAAATATTTCAAGGCTGCAATTTGGAAAAACCTTCAAGCTAATGCTGCTGAAATGGAGGTTAAGAGAACTATGAAGAGGTGGCTCCAGGTGGCAGATCAAAAGGGTGGACTTCGGGAGACAGACACACTCTGTGAGTTTAAAAATTCCATCTCTTTAACCTTACATACACATGTCACACTATCACATTTCTATAATTCAAATCCTTTAAAGGATCTTTATGCTGCACCAATTAGGGTAAGCAGCAACACTTCCCATAATATCTAATGTACTTGTTAATTTGTAAAAAGAATGACATCAATGCTTATATTAGTCGCGCATATACTGTCTCACCCTTATCCCTAGGTTACAGTAATCAGCTAATCCAGCTGGTATCCAGACCAGATGGTGGACCTGCACCCAGGAACGGCCACAACACATCCCTGAATGTCAGCGGAGATCATGTCAACTAGATAACAGATCCCTGTGAAGACCTCATTGATGGCCCCAGCACAGATCCTCAGCAAATACTATCAGACAAGCCCTCTGCACAGACCTTTTTTACCAGCTTCACCTACTGGCATGATGTTTCTTCAAGCAGAAGAAGTTGGATGAAATATTCTGAATATCAATCAATCCACAATCAGACTTGTGATGCAGCTTGGAATAATCACACCATGTTCATTCGTTTGGCCAAAGGAGACTGTTTTCTGACTGAGCCTGGTCTTGTTTGGGTTTGGGTTCCTTGTCACTGTTGCCTTTTGTCTTGCTTAGTTGAAGACACCTAATATTCAGAAATATTATTGACTTGACTGCACTGATGCCATTTGATAAGAACTGAACTGAATTTTGACAGTGTTATTTATATATATATATATCAGTAAATATAATTTACTTGTTACTTTGTGGTTTAAAAAGTGTGTTAATGTTTATATTGTAGTTTGTTCATTGTTAATATATATTTATATTAAAGTATGTTTATATTTATGTTAAAGTATGTTGTTAATATATATTTATATTAAAAAGTGTGTTAATGTTTATATTGTAGTTTGTTCATTGTTAATATATATTTATATTAAAGTATTTGGGGTTACACTTTATTTTGATAGTCCTCTTTAGATGTTCTACTAACTATAATTAACTTTGTAATTACGTCAACTACATGTCAACTAATTCTCATTAATTTGCAACTACATGTCAACTACGTCAACTAATTCTCATTAATTTGCAACTACATGTCTACTAACTCTCAGAGTAGACTGTTAGGGTAGGTTTAGGGTTAGAAGAATAAGTTGACATATACTTGCAAAGTTTCTCATAGTCAGTATGTTGCATGTTGTGGACCCATCAAAATAAAGTGTTAGAAGTTATTAAGCAGACAGTCAACTAATACTCTAATGACTGCTAGTTGACATGTAGTTCCAAAATTACTTACTGTTAGTAGAGTGTCTAAAGTGGACTATCGAAATAAAGTATTACTGTATTTGGTAATTTTATCATTAAAGCCTTGTTAATGTTTTTAAATGGTTGTATTTGTGTTTCACTGTTGAATTACATTTAGCAGTTTCTGGGCCAAGTTTGGCCCGGGGACCAAGCCAAGTCGGGGACCAAGCCGAGTCTCAGCCAGATCTGTCTTAAAGTGTCTGGTCCACACCTGGGCCACATAAAATAATATAAGTTACTCTACAGTATGCGGGTCAGGGGCTGTACCATGAAGCTGGTTTAGCTGGCTAGCCACGTAAGTTGCAGTTTAGTTTGCGCCAACTCTGGGTTTTAGGTACCATGAAAGTGTTTTGGCTTTTAGCAGTGTTCATTGCCATAGTAACTTACGCTCCACAGCTAACCTGCTCCGGGGCAGGTTATGTTCTGTTTTAGAGATCTCAAACCGAAATTTGATCAATCAGCTTCAAGCAAAGTGACACGTCTCTGACGAAATAAAGCCACTCCTCCAGTTTCTCTTACTCCAAATTAAAGGACGCTACATAGTAAAACATTTTTAAAGATAAAATCATCTGATTTTTAGAGATGATTATTTTTTATAATTATTTTATATTACTTATATAATTATTATACCCTTAATCCATTACACAAGCCAGCTTAGTTTAATAGTAATTATTAAGCTTTTATTTAAAATCAATGTAAACATATAGATAGTATAGATAATATGCAATATAAATAAGTTTTAGAATCAATAGCTTTAAACATGACTACATATGAGCTTAGATTTTTAAGTGTTTTTATACCTATAAATATTATCAACTCTGTAAACTAACCTTACAACTTTTACTTGCACTTATATGGTAAGATGTTTTCTTTACATTTTACTCTTTCATGGATAGATCATTTCATGATCGTGCTGTGTAAATGTGTTTAAAATTCTTCATATTGTTCAATCTTTTAATCTTCGCACTGACTCCCTCACAAGAAGTGAATCATAGTTTTAAGGCATGTGATTGGCTGCTCATTACTGATGTCACACTTTCATGTGCACGCACTCCATTAACTCAGGATCAAGCCTGAGTTGACAGAGAAAGTTGATGATCAGCTTCATGGTACCAACAAAGCCGGATTGGACTGGTTTGGTTTTGTCAGCTCAAAACTAATCCTGTAACCCAAAGTTTGTTCAGCCACCATCATGATACAGGCCCCAGATCTGGGCCACATCAATAAATAAGAGTCATTTTACAGGGTGTAGGCTGCATCCGGGCCAGAGGAAATTGTTTCAGTTTTCAGTGTTTGGGTCAGTTTTGAGCCGGGTACCCAGCCAGAATTGGGCCAGAACTTAAGCAAGGTTGTGGCCCTCTGTCACGAATACGGTTCATGGACTTCCATTCGCTCGCCACCAGAGGTCACTCTTCCATCACATTGACTCTCACACCACACAGACGACTGTTATACATCACCCTGGACTACATTTCCCATGTTCAATTGCACACATTGGTCTCACCTGCTGTCAATTACAAACACATAGCTGCTACCAACCAGACACAATTTATAAGCTCTGGACTTCCTGTTTCAGATAGCCGAGTATTGCCTGCATTTATCTCTCTCCTAGTGATAGCACTCTACGGAGCCTTTTCCCCGTCTTAGTTTCTAGTTCTAGCTCTTAGTCTGATTTCCTGGTCTCTGATTCTTGCTCACGTATCCTGGATTTACCCCTTTTGCCTTGCTGTTTCGAACTGTGTTCGCTCCTCGCCTGGACTATTGCTCACATTTACAGATTACCTCTCTTGTCAAGCCCTCTGGATATTGTTCGCCGATCGTAGACCCACCCTTGCTCGAGGATTATTCTTTGCCTTGCCTATGTTATACCTGTTTGCTGTTGTTCCACCCTGCCTGTGTTTTTGACCACGTTATTTAATAAAAGCTTGCACATGGATCCGCACGCCTCTCGTCTTGTCGGCTCTGTTACAGAATACTCGGCCACACAAGGATCCAGCGGCTTTTCAGGGGAACATTGGCCAGGTATGGACACAGTTCGTATATTACTAGCTCTTAAACAAGGCCCGCGTTCGCTGGAGAACTATATTCAAGAGTATCTAGCCATTGCCTATTGCTCAGATTTACCGGACTGTTTGTTGATAGAGTTTTTTTGCAATGGCATTAATCAACCGCTGAGGTCTAAGCTCAGAAGCAAGGGTCCGCGTTAATCACTTTACCAGTTTATGGACTATGCTCTGTTGTGTGTTGGCTCTTCATTCACTGTGGGTGTCACGAAGGAAGAATGCGACACTGCACTCACTAGTGTGATAGCAGCCGCACTAGATCAGACTCACAAAATGGCGGTGACAGTGGAGCCCGTTCACAAAATGGCGGCCACAACAACACCCCGCCATGTCATTGCTGCCAGTCATGAGTCAATTCAAGTCACAGTTGATGTTTAAGAGCCAAGTCAAGTCACAGTTGATGTTAAAGAGCCAAGTCACGTCTCAGCTGACCTTCAAGAGTCAAGTCACGTCTCATCTGATCTTCACGAGTCAAGTCACATCTCCGCTGATCTTCATGAATCAAGTCACATCTCAGCTGATCTTCACGAGTCAAGTCACATCTCAGCTGATCTTCACGAGTCAAGTCACGTCTCCGCTGATCTTCATGAATCAAGTCAAGTCACAGTTGATCTTCGTGAATCAAGTAAAGTCACAGCTGTTCGTCATGAACCAAGTCAAGTCACAGCCGATCTTCACGAGCCGAGCCAAGCCAAGTCAACTCATAGTTGATCTTCATGAGTCAAGTCAACTCACAGCTGCTCTTCACAAGTCAAGTCAAGTCACAGCTGCTCTTCACGAGTCCACTCAAGTCACGGCTGCTCTTCACGAGTCCACTCAAGTCACGGCTGCTCTTCACGATTCAGGTCAAGTCACGGCTGCTCTTCACGAGTCAGGTCAAGTCACAGCTGCTCTTCACAAGTCAAGTCAAGTGACAGCTGCTCTTCACGAGTCAAGTCAAGTCACAGCTGCTCTTCACGAGTCAAGCCAAGTCACAGCTGATCTTCACAAATCAAGTCACGGCTCAGCTGATCTTCCAGAGTCTCGTCACGTCTTCGCTTATCTTCTAGAGTCTCGTCACGTCTCAGCTGATCGTCCAGAGTCTCGTCACATCTCAGCTGATCGTCCAGAGTCTCGTCACGTCTCAGATGATCGTCCAGAGTCTCGTCACGTCACAGCTGATCTTCCAGAGTCTCGTCACGTCACCGCTGATCGTCCAGAGTCTCATCACGTCCTGTCTATTGCACCCAGATATTCAAGGTCAGTCTTTCGGTATCCCAGTCTGGTATCTAGTGTGAGGGATGCACCGCTGGTGTCTGCACGCACAGCTGGTGTTCCCAAACCCACTCATTCGAACCCTCCTGTTCCTGAACTTATCCCCTTGCCTGAAGCGCTTCCCACGATGGGATCGCTTTATGTTGCGTTTGGGCTGCGTACAGCACCACCAAACTGCCCGAGGTGGCGGCGTCCACTGAAATGTCTCCAGAGGTGGTGGCTGAAGCTGCAGAACCTCTCGTGGTAGTGACACGCGCTGCTGTGTTCTCCGAGGCGACGGCACCCGCTGCAGCTTCTCCTGAGGTGGTGGCACATGCTGCAGAACCTCCTGGAGTGGCGGTGCTCACTTCAGTTCCTGGTGTGGTGGTAGCGTTCAGCAATGTACTTTCAGCCTGTCATGTGGTGATCAAGGAGAGGGTTACTGCTGTAGAACCTCCAGAGGTGGCGGCAACTGCAGCAGAACCTCCAGAGGTGTCAGTGGTACCCATTCACCAGCTCTCGTCCTGTCCTGTCATGGCTATGGAGGCTGTCTTTGAACTCTCGTCCTGCCCTGTCACGGCTATGGAGGCCGTCTGTGAACGCTCGTCCTGCCCTGTAACGGCTATGAAGGCCGTCTGTGAACTCTCGCCCTGCCCTGTCACGGCTATGAAGGCCGTCTGTGAACTCTCGTCCTGCCCTGTCACGGCTATGGAGGCCGTCTGTGAACTCTCGTCCTGCCCTGTCATGGCTATGGAGGCCAATTATGAACTGTTGTCCTGTCCCGACCCTACCGAAGAGGCTGTCTCGGAATGCACAGACTTGTCTGTCACAACCCAAAAACCCGCCTTTGAACCCTTAAACCTGCCTGTCATGAGCCCTGAAACTAATAATGCACTCCATATCTGTCCTTTTAACCCTGTCACTGCCATAGAGACCATTCATGAACTGTCTGCTTACTCTGTTTCCCCTAATGTATGTGAACTGTCTGTCTACCCAGCCTTATTTACTGAATTGTCTACCGGTTCAGTTGTCACCAAAGAAGCCACTGATGAACTTTTTATGTTCCCTGCCTTGACCCTTGGGGCCATAGATGCTCTCTCTGTCTTGTGTGTCTCTGTGTTTCCTAGGTCCCAGTTCCTGCCGTGGTCTTCAGTTTCTTATGCTCCGGCCAGGTAGTCTTATGCCCTGTCTGCTTCACCATGGAGGTCTTCTGCCCTGTCTGCTCCGCACTGGTTGGCTCCTGCTCTGTTTGCTCCACCGTGGAGGTCTTCTGCCCTGCCTGCTCTGCACTGGTGGACTCCTGCTCCATCTGATCCATCTTGGAGGTCTTCTGCCCCGTCCGTCCTGTCCTGCTCTGCTCTGCCGGCTTTGCCTCAGTTCCCGGTCTCTTCACTTCCTCACGGACCTGACCCTCCGTCCCTCCCCCTGTTCCGCCTCCGCTCCACCATCCTCTTGGACCCACCCTTGCTTGAGGATTATTCTTTGCCTTGCCTATGTTATACCTGTTTGCTGTTGTTCGACCATGCCTGTGTTTTTGACCACGTTATTTAATAAAAGCTTGCACATGGATCCGCACGCCTCTCGTCTCGTCGGCTCTGTTACACCCAGAGGTGGGCCAGACAAATTTTGTTATCTGGGAATATTTGTTTTTCGGGTAAGACTTACTTCGTTTAAGAGTAGACATGTCAAGCTTTTTATAGATATATTTCTCATGTCTCTGTGTAAAGCATTTGCTGAGTTTCAGTTCATTTTAGTGATGCGTTTCAAAAAGCAGTTCACTGAGAGAGTGAAGAATGAGAACGCACCATGTTTGTTTTCTTTATTTTTCAAAAGCACAAAGTTTAGTTGTTATTATGAGAGTATACAAATAAAAGTAGACCCCTTACAGATTCAAATGGTGTATTACTATTATCTGTATGATCAAAAATGGCCGAGTAATTCAAGCTCTTTTCGGCCTTATCAGGAAAATCTGCCACAAAACACATATCCGCAGGCGTTGACCCCAGAGGGTTAAGATGAGACCGGTGGACGTTGACAAAGAAAATAAAGGTACCGTGTTTCATATCTTGTATGGCAGTATGAAGAAGAATGAGCATCCTGTATTTAAATATAAAGTAGGGGTGTCACACTGTGTTGGCAAGGAATGATAGAGACGAGTAATAGCGAACACAGTCTTTAATACAATCCAAACACAGGGTACATCCACACTGGAAATGGCAGGAAACACACGAACATAACGAGTAGACCCGACAAAGACAGAACTCAAAGGCTAGGACTTAAATACCAAGGATAATTGGAGAAACACAGGTGCATGGGATATAAATCAAACTAAACGAGGACAGGAACATGACCGAATAAGGACAAACAGGAACAAAAATGGGCAAAACACAACACAGACAGTCCAAGGTTTATGAACAGAACTACACTGAAGAACTTTTTACTATCTCTGCGTCTATCCCGTGTAATCCTCCCGTAAACAGGCTGTCTGATTACAATGGCGATGTCATCGATGGCGCGCTTTACGAAGAAGAGTTACAAAAAATATTTGTGAGCAAAAACAAAGCGTTTAAGGCGTAAAAGACTTTAGGGGAGAAAAAAACAGGGGTGTTCTAAACTAGTTTTAGTGAAATGGCTAGGATGGCCTTCGAAATTTATTAGCTATATAGAGAAAAGAGCTTTGTTGGACTTGCAAAAACCTTAAAACGCACAAGCCTTTACCGGAATAGATCATTCGAGTAAAGGCTTGCCATGGATTACCGCGGTTTCTACGTCACGTTGCCATGCAACGCTTCTTTGTCAGTTTATCCTGAAAATCGCATATCTAGTTATACGACCAGTGTTAGGGAACACAGACTCAGATGAAAGATGTAACGTTAACCCAACAGGTATTTTTATTGACAGATGCAGATGTGAAATATGGCAGATGAATACATGAGTATGAACAATCTTAGAGGATAGTCTGCAGGACTTGATGGAGATATATTGTTTGTTACCAGGTAGATGGAGCACATACTGCTCTGAGGGATCGATGGGTGGTCACCATGAGCTGGAGAACAGGTAAGTGGACCTAATGGAGTGGAAGGATATCGTGGGAGACAAAGGAGAACACGAGGAAGACGAAGGAGGATCTTGGAAGGAGATAATCTTGGCATCACAGGTAAGTAGAGTATACGTTTGAGTCTTCTTTCCATGAGGGAGACCAGACAATGAGGGAGAGCAGAGTACGTGCTTTTATGGGGCTTGATGGTGATGAGGTGGTGAGAGACAGGTGCAGCTGGTTAGTACTCCGGTGATTGGGTGAGCTGAGTGGTGGAAGAGCCTGGTGTGGCCATGACAAACAGGTTAGCGAACACTATAAATCTGAAAGGAGAGTGGCAGGTAGGCCTTGCTGAGATTGAATATCCTAGAAGCTGGTACACCTTTAACGATGACGATGGGATTTTCAGCCTACACATCTCCCCAGCCCCATCCCAGAAACATGGGAATAAACCCGACGAAGCCGTGTTTAAAGAGTTATCAGGGTTTTCCGTATCAAGGAAGCTCCAAATAAACAGCAGGTACTATGAGAACGTTTGTGCCGTGATCCGGGCGATAAATGAAGTTCTCATGGCAACGGGGGTAATGGCTTACGATCATTTAAAAAACAAAGTCCAACTGGTAGCAAAGCCCAACATTTTGGTAAGCTTCTACGGGAAATTCGCCGCTATTTTAGGAATGAAACCTGACGTGGCTTTAGGACGTTCCGCCTACCATGATAAAGCCGATTTTACAATGAGTGTTATTATGGACGCTCCTCATCAAGCCGATATCAACGCGGGTTTCTATACGATGTATGTTTATACCGACATTATCGAATACCAATCATTGGGTGATTCGTAGGTGCCCCTTTTAAGATGTGTACATATAACGAGGGTAAACAATGTTAGATACGACAAACTCCATTATGGATCGGTCAACAAGTCGCTCATCACGGACATCACCATAGAATTAAAGGATGACCGAAACCGCGAAATACCATTTTCTTACAGGAAAGTCATTGTAAAACTAGACTTTAGGCCTGTGAAACAATCTGTGCTTTAAAAAAAATGGCTTATTACAACCCATGCGAGATGAATGCCAGTGATTATGTTGACTATTATCGAAATCAGGCCGGCGGTGGACTGCACGGATATGCAGGTGGTGCCGTTATATACGGGGCTGGCCTAGGAGGTCTTTTCCGAAGTCTGTTTAGGTTGGCCATACCGTTGTTAAAAAGGGGGTTCAGCATCGCTAAACCTCACCTAAAATCGGCCGCTAAAAATACAGCATCTGACGTCGCCTCAAACTCGTTGTCAAGATCATATAATGATAACCCTAAAGCTCAAGACGGTGCGGGTCTTATGGTCATGGCTCGCAAGAGAATTTCTAAACCGAGGCGTGGTCATTCATGGTAAGCTTTTACTCGAATGATCTATTCCATTAAAGGCTTGTGCGTTTCAAGCTTTTTGCTAGTCCAGCAAAGCTTTTTTGTTTATATAGATATTAATTTTCAAAGGCTATCCTAGTCATTTCACTAAAACTAGTGTAGATCGCCCCTGTTTTTTCTCCGCTAAAATCTTTTCCACCTTAAACGCTTTGTGTTTGCTCACGATTATTTTTTTGTAACTCTTCTTCGTAAAACGCCGTCGATGACATCGCGGTCATAATCAGACAGCCTGTATATGAGAGGATTACGCGAGATACACGCAGAGAAAGTAAAAAAATTCTTCAGTGTAGTTCTGTTCATAACCCTTGATGAACAGTCCTCGCACTTTAGAAATCCTAACAACGTCCCCTACTTTATATTTAAATACGGGTTGCTCATTCTTCTTCATACCGCCGTACAAGATTTGAAATACGGTACCTTCAATTTCTTTGTCGACGTCCACTGGTCTCATCTGGAGTTATACCCCTGCATAATGTCTACGTATCTCCATGAATTTGTAGCAGTTAAAATTATCCACATTTATCTTTTTAACGATCTATTAAATTGCTCCACGACGCTGACCTTCAAATCAGTAGCCGTAGCAAAATGAAAAATATGTAAAAATATGAAAAAAAAAAAAGAATAATAATATAGAGATAGTAAAATAATATATTTCAAATAGTTTTCAAAATGGATACATAGTAGTGATGCGGGCGCTGCGGATAATCTGCGGGTCGGGTGGGTCGGGTAATAAAAAAATGCATTCTGATTATTTGCGGGTGGGTCGCGGGTGGATAAGATAAATCATAATGATGCAAATATTAACTACATTTCCTAAATAGGCTACAGAAATTGAATAAACTGTAAATTAACATTAAAGTTATTCAACAAAACATTTAGTCAAGAGCATGAGGGATTTCCTCTGTCTGATTAACATTAATGACAGATGGCACAGCTTTATTAGGCTGCTGTCACAAGACCTATTTCACGGATCCAATACTTATACACATGCGTTTTCTTTCGCAACTGTTTACATTAACTTAGGACAAAACCGACAGTGCTTATGAGGATACTTGCCAGGACGACCATTTTGACGTCATTTTGTGTGCATTTGGCCACTTAAGCGCAACAAACTCAATTTGGTACTCGCAGATCCCGCTTTGGATGTGTCTGTGAGCACACAGAAAAGCAGCTCTGGAGAGCGCGAGTACCGAATGGCTTAAAAAGACGTGAAAATAATACATTTGTGTGACGATGCAACAATGGCCGACTAGGCAATTGACAATTCTGTCAACTGTTCCGTAACACGAGCTAAAGTCTTGTATCACAGCGTGCAGCTCTAGATGCGCCGATGTGAAGAGAAGGTCAAAGAGAGAGGACGCAGTACAGCTGAATCACTCACGCTGTTTTCAAATTACTGATTTGATCTGATGGTTTGTGTGGATTTATTTACTCATCTAACCTATACGCTATATTGAATAAATGTTTTGCAGTAATTTTCCTCATTTTAAAGTTGAAAACTGGTGGAATGAGTAATGCAATATATGTGCAATCCCGCACTGAAATTCAGGACCTAATTAAACATAATTCTATTATACAGAGAATTGTGAAATAGATTTCCATGACTTTTCCAAAACTTTCTAGGTTTATTTATTTTTCCAAAACTTTCCATGCCTGGAAATTGCTGTTTTAAAATTCCATGACCATACGAACCCTGAATGTGATGATCGGGTGCGGGTCGGGTGCGGTTATCTAAATCAGACAAAAATATATGTACGGGCGGTTGGCGGGTGGAAAATTTATTTGAAGCTGCGGATTCGGGTGATGTTTTAGCTCATCCGCGCATCACTAATACATAGTGACAAGAATAGTTTTCAAATAGGATACATAATGATGGGATTAGAGATCAAACTGGTTACATAGTGACAGTAAAAGAATAGATTTCAAAATGGTTACATAATGAAGGTACGATATAAGTAATAATAATAAAAACTGATAGAATGATGTTACAAACTGTCTAGCCAGTAAAGACAATTTACACAGGCCACATAGCTGCGATCTAGTATGTAGTCGACCAGAATTTCAACCATTTCGCGAGCCTTGTTTTTCTCATTTTTTGAAACAAGCTTTACGCATATATCAGTCACATACGTGCACATGCACAGGACCTCGCTAACTCCTATCTCTTCATTGGCTGCAGATATCTCTTCTATAATGTTTCTGAACATTATAGAGGGTGGTTCGGGTCTGTTAACACACATGTCAGACCTCTTATAATGCACATTTGTTTCTTGAGATTTTTTACACATTTCGTTTGTCCCTCACAATCTTTCTCAGGTTCGCACGCATGCTCGATGACTGTAAGCATCATTTCGATCATTTGCTCTTCATAACGTGGCATAAACACGACGTCTCTGAAAAAATTCTTTCCACTACACACAGACCCCATGTTGTCACGGTCACACTCCAGGTCACACGCTGCTTTGCCAGAAATCCACAGCGTCGTAAACGACTTTCTTGTAGGACTCGTCCAGCAGCTTTCCCCTGATTTTTGTGGAGAAACTTTGTCAAATACAAATTGCTGGTGTATGGCTTTCTCGGTGCCAATGTCAGATTCTGCATCATCTCTTCATCCCATTCCTTCTCATGAGTTTTAGGTGAGTATAAGACATCCATGTCTATGTATTTCACTTCTCTTTTCTGATTTTCTACAGAAATGCCGGGGTCTATTTATCTAAGTGTGCCTTGAATGCGACTGGATACCACGGACGTGGTCCACAGATGGGAGGTACCCCCGGATGCAGAAGTTCAAAACGGACCATAAAAAGTAAAAAAAACAAACCATAAATGTTAATTTATGGTTTTGTCACCGTACAGAGTTGTACAAACAACATATTTCCTCCCCCAGAGGTCATAGGCTGACATCGGAATTCCACATATGCTGATTTCCACATCTGGATATTATTATGAGGTCACGGGGTCACATATGAATATTATTATGAGGTCACAAAAGGTCAAAGCCATTAATCTTTTTGTCATAAGCTCCCGGCTACTCACTACTCACTAGTAATGATTTAACAAATCTAGCAAAATGAACTACTAACAGAACCTTAGAAAAACTTCAAAAGTTTACAATGACTTCAGTAATTACTAGGGAGTTATCACGATCTTCAATTTAGAATACTGGTACAAAAAATTAGTAATTGCTTTACAAGGATGTAGTACCACCTGAATAATTACTATCCAATACTTCAGTGGTTCCCAACCATGTTCCTGGAGGCCCCCCCAACACTGCACATTTTGCATCTCTCCTTTCTCTGATACACCCAATTCAGGTCTTGGAGTCTCTACTGATGAGCTGATGATCTGAATCAGGTGTGTTTGATTAAGGTGACATGGAAAACATGCAGTGTTGGGGGGCCTCCAGGAACGTGGTTGGGAACCACTGCAATACTTTACAAAACCCTCAAAAGCTTACAATGATTTCAATCATAACTAGGGAGTTATCATGATCTTCACTTTAGAATACTGATCCAAATAAAATTGAATTCCTTTTGAAGAATTTGGTAATACTTGAGTCATTACTAATGGGTTACCATGACCTTCACTTTAGAATTAATTATACATTATGTATTATGCATTATTTATTATTCATATTAATTATGAACTTGTATACAGTAGTTCTTATACACCCCGAATTCTGGAAATGTTGGGACATTTTTTAAATTTGAATAAAATGAAAACTAAAAGACTTTCAAATCACATGAGCCAAAATTTTATTCATAGATAACATGAATGTTTAAACGGAGAAATTTTACACATTTATCCACTAAATGAGCTAATTTCAAATTTAATGCCTGCTACAGGTCTCAAAAAAGTTGGTACAGGGACAACAAAGGGCTGAAAAAGCAAGAAATTTTGAAAAGATTCAGCTGGGAGAACATCTAGCAACTAATTAAGTTAATTGACATCAGGTCTGTAACATGATTAGCTATAAAAAGGATGTCTTAGAGAGGCAGAGTCTCTCAGAAGTAAAGATGGGCAGAGGATCTCCAATCTGTGAAAGAGTGCATAAAAAAATGTGGAATACTTTAAAAAACAACGTTCCTCAACGTCAAATTGTAAAGGCTTTGCAAATCTCATCATCTACATTGCATATCATCACTAAAAGATTCCGAGAAACTGGAGAAATCTCTGTGCATAAGGGACAAGGCTGAAGCCCTTCAGGCCCTCAGACGACACTGCATCACTCATCGGCATGATTCTGTCATTGACATTACTAAATGGGCCTAGGAATACTTCCAGAAACCACTGTCGGTAAACACAATCCGCCGTGCCATCTGCAGATTCCAACTAAAGCTCTATCATGCAAAAAGGAAGCCATATGTGAACATGCTCCAGAAGCGCCGTCATGTCCTGTGGGCCAAGGCTCATTTAAAATGGAATGTTTCAAAGTGGAAAAGTGTTCTATGGTCAGACAAGTCAAATTTGACATTCTTGTTGGAAATCACAGACACCGTGTCCTCCGGGCTAAAGAGGAGAGAGACCCTTTCAGCGTGTTATCAGCATTCAGTTCAAAAGCCAGCATCTCAGATGGTATGGAGGTGCATAAATGCATACAGTATGGGTAGCTTGCATGTTTTGGAAGACACTATGAATGCTGAAAGGTATATAAAGGTTTTAGAGCAACATATGCTCCCCTGCAGACGAAGTCTATTTTGGGGAAGGCCTTGTATATTTCAGCAGGACAATGCAAAACCACATACTGCAGCTATTACAACAGCATGGCTTCGTAGTAGAAGAGTCCGGGTGCTGAATTGGCCTTCCTGCAGTCCAGATCTTTCACCTGTAGAGAACATTTGGCACATCATTAAACGGAAAATACGTCCACGAACTCTTCAGCAGCTGGAAACATATATCAGGCAAGAATGGGACCAAATTCTAACACCAAAACTCCAGAAACTCATAACCTCGATGCCCAGACGTCTTCAAACTGTTTTGAAAAGAAGACGAGATGCTACACCATGGTAAACATGCCCCCGTCCCAACTATTTTGAGACCTGTAGCAGGCACCAAATTTGAAATGAGCTAATTTTGTGCAATTTTTTTTTTTCAATTTCTCAGTTTAAACATGTATGTTATCCATGTTCTATTGTGATTAAAATATTGGCTCATGATTTGAAATTCTTTTAGTTTTCAATTTATTCAAATTTAAAAAAACGTCCCAACATTTCCGGAATTCGGGTTGTAGTAGTTCTTAGGGAGGTATGAAAAAATAGTAGTTACTGATTAGCTAATAGTGAACTACCACATTCGACTAAGCACTATTACTTACTAATTCATTAATCAGTTTCTTGTTAGATATTAGAAGCTACTAGAGTGCTAATATTGGGTTACTCATGTGTTCTCTCACATGAGCCCCCTCTCACCGGGTCTTCCACTCCCCGGAGGTCCATTTTTGCAGCCTCCTCAGGTTGTTAGGCCTCTCTCTGCCTCCCTGTTAGGCTGCTATTTTGGTTGAGCCCAGCAGTGCTCCCCTTGTCCGCAAGGGTCATCTATGAGCATGCCGCTCCCAATTGAGCGTCTGAGTTCTCCTCCTGTTTTGTGAGTCAAGTCCTCCGTTCTTTGGAGCTCCGTTGAGCAGCTGCCAGGTTGTCAGGTCCTTTCTGCCTCCCTGTTAGACTGCTCTTGAAGGTGAGCCTAGCAGTGCTCCCCTCGTTCTTGAAGGTCACCTATGAACACGCCGCTCGCAACTGAGCGTCTGAGTTCTCCCCTCGTCGAGTCCTCTGCTCCTCGGAGCTCCACTGAGCAGCCATGTCAGGTTGTTAGGCTCCTGCCTTCCTATTTGGCTGCTCTTATGGTTGAGCATAGCAGGGTTCCCCTCTTCCTGAGGGTCACCTATGAGCACGCCCCTCCCAACTGAACATCTGAGTTTCTCTCCCACTTCTGGGACTCGGGCCCTCTGCTCTCTGGAGCTCCATACGGCAACCATGTCAGGTAGCTAGGCTACCTTCTGCCTCCCTGGTGGGCTGCTCTTATGGTCGAGCTTAACAGAGCTCCCCTCCCTGATTGTGAGTCCTGAGTAACCTGCTTCTCCTGAGCAGTCTCAGTCCCCTTTCTCTGAGTTGGCTCAGCCCCCGGTTCTTACTTTGGGCCCCACTCTCCATGTGTGTATCTTTTTTGATACATTTTTAAGTAGGGTATTTGCTACTTAGTTCCCAGACTATCATGTGATCCTCAGGCAGCTCATTCTAAGACCAGAAGGAAGCCCCCTTAGTGACAAGATATGGGTTTATGTCAGCTCTGTTATTCGGCCGCATCCCCTTAAGGAATCCTTTTATTCTGATTCCAAACTTTGAGCTTTGCCCTGGGCTCAGGCTTCCTTAAGCCAGACCCTCACAGGTAAGTTCTTTGGTATGTAGCTCAGGGCTTTGGCCATAGGGGATGATGTCACTGACAGCCGTCAAAGCGTCCTAGGGGCAACTCCCTTAACTTGGTTGAGTTAGTACTCAGTGCTCCCCTCAGCATGGCAAAGTGGGTATACCGTTCCCCAAAGCGATCTCTAGAGGACGCAGTTCGAAGTTCCCTCGGAAGGGAACGTCTTAGGTTACGTATGTAAAAGTCTTTAATTTTTTTTTTTTTTTTTTAAGTTATGCAAATTCAAAAAGCCAAAGTGTTAGCCCGTTATATACACCATGTTTCTTCATCTTTCAAAGGAATGCAAAGACAGTTGTAGCCACAGATTTCGCATTGTAAAAAAAAATAAAAATAAAATAAAAATAAATCATACATAAATAAATATGGTCTTTTATGCCTGGCATCACTGTCATTTGAATACTTTATATGGCATTTGTATGGCATTTTGCATTTTCTCAGTTTTGCAAAACAACTAAATATTACAGCCTTTAAACATTTACTGTCATTACTTTGTGAAGATAAAAAATATATTATATATATATATATATATATATATATATATATATATATATATATATATATATATATATATATATATATAATATGAATGAATAAGGCATTTATATAGCGCTTTATGTATATATATATATATATATATATATATATATATGGCACATGGACTTAGAATTATGAGATTTTTATTAAAAAACAACAACAACAACAACATGCACAAGGTATTCCTATGACATTAACATTACTATTAACAACATTCATGATATCTTTACTAGAACATGTTTCACTAATTAAAAATATAAAGTTTAAAGTTGTTGTGGTTTAATATACTGTCCATTCAATTGACAAGCCAGAAGTTTATAGTTTGCAAATGCTTACAAATTATATGACAATGTAAGGTAGTTACATAACAATAGCACTCTGTTAGCTGTAAATGTAGACAAACTGCTTAAAATAGTTCTGGTTTGTGAAAAGGAAAAAAAAAAAAAAAAAAAAAAAAAAGGTCAGATAAAACATAAAACATATTTGACCGAACTGAAGGGCAGCAAGTAATAATAGAGTGAGACATACAGTATTTGTCAATACACATCTGAGCAAAGTTGGTAAAACTCTAAACTGCTCAGCAACCGTACACTGTAAAACAAACAATATTACAGTGCATTTACATATGCCAAGCTAACGTTTTATGTACACTAAATTTTAGATAACAGCATAAAACAGTATGTTATCACTCATTTGTGTTACCATTTACAAATAAGTTCATATTTTACATTTGTTTAGAGATGGAGTGGACATAACTTGTTCCACAGATTAGACTACCTGTTTTCTATGAAAATCTATGACATTTCTTTTAATAATGGCTTCCTTTATTTTTTGAGTTTTTACTCCATACATTATTGGATTTATAATAGGAGACAAAATAAGAACATACAAAGAGAGTACAACACGAACAGTGTAAGGCACATGACGCATACTGAATCGACTTTGGAACAATTCAAAGCAACTACCGATTACAAAGTTTAGTAATGCTATTAGATGTGGGACACATGTGCTGAATTTTACTCGACCTGTTTTTGACAACTTCAAGCAGATAAAGATGATCCTTACATAAGTATAGCAAATGATGACAACCAGTAAGATAGTAAGGGACATCATAACAACACCATATATACTATTACTTAAAGTGTCAGAGCATGCTAGCTTCACAACAGAAAAATTGTCACAGTAGACTTTTTCAATAATTACTCCACAAATGTTAAGATTAGCTGTAATTGAGATAGTGATGGTCGATCGCACAAATGGCAAAAGCCAAGAAACTGCGACACCTATCACCACTTTTGTTGGCGTGACTATTTTTTCATATTCTAAAGGATAGCATATAGATATATATCGATCATAAGCCATAACTGTTAAGTTTGTTAGGTCACAGCCACCATAGGTAAATATGCTAAAGATTTGCACAAGGCAAGAAAGCCATGTTATTTGATAATTCGCTGTCAGAATTTTAGTCAAAACAAAAGGTGTAACAGCAGATCCACCATATAAATTAATACATGCCAAATTGCAAATAAAGATGTACATGGGCTTATGTAGCCCTCTTTCAACACATATTATATAGATGAGTATACTGTTAGAAATGATCATGACTGGGTAGAGTAAAGATAACATAACCACAAAAATATATCTTTGGTCGTATATTCCTCTGTATCCATCCAGTATGAAAGAAATATTTTTCATGACAGCTTGATTTCCTAAAAGGAGAAAAGCACAGATAGTGAGCTATTTAAAAGCTGTTTCCGTCCTTTTAACATGATCAAAAAGGGTTTGTAAGACATTTTCCTCTTTGCACAAAATGACAACTTGAAAGCCAATACAATACAATGCATACAATACATATATACAATAACCAAATAAATAAAAATATAACTTGAAATCAATTTAGCCTCAAATAAAAAAGTATTATGTACACAATATAATATGACAGACAGACAGACAGATAGATAGATAGATAGATAGATAGATAGATAGATAGATACTGACAATATTTCTGTACCTTGTAATTTTTGTGTATTGGTTTATCTTTCCTCTGTCTATTACAGAATGACTGCGTGCAACAAGAAACAGCTCTATTTAAATTATGGTGACTGAAAAAAAAAATAACTATGCAAATCTGTGGTGCTTATTTCATGAAAAAGATGTGGCTTTCTGTCATGTAAAGCCTCAAAATGTCTTGTCCCTAGTTAATTTTGTTGCATCATAAAATCGGCTCACCTCCTCATCAACTGATGCACCTCATCAAGGGAAACATGCACTGTCAAAAGTGGTTTAGGTTTTGCTGAATGTTTTGAATAAAGGCAAAAACACATTTATGATTAAATGTGTTTTTGCAAAAACACATTTACAATTAATTATAAATGATACAAATGTGGGGTAAACCATAGCAGAGATAGCAAAACAAAATTGTCAGTCAGTTCAAACAACTTGTTTCCAGTCGTGTAAAAACACAATACACTTGCAAATCCAAAGTTTTCCTAGCAGTGTGTGCGCTTGTTGGAGCTACATTATGGGGATGAAAATGTAATGCTCTCCCTGGTTCTTGTGCAGTAAATGTTGCAGGGTTTCAGCTTCTGTATTTAGATAAGAGATGACAGAAAAGGTGTGCCTTATTGGAGGGCATTTACTGAAATATTATCATTTTATAATTATTTTATTATTTATCTACAATAGTTAACATTTGAAGTGGATCAAAAAAGTTAATCAAAGTTGTCCTAAGACAAGAACACATTTTGGTTTTAGGACAATTTCATTGAAAGGTTTTGATCCACTTCAAATGTTGACTAGTGTAGTTAATAAATGAACACCAACCACAGCACAGGAATTCTGCCTCTGATACCGTCTTGTCAAACTGGCAACAATCTGTGTGTAATGGTGTGGCTGTAGAAATGCGCACGACGCAGAAGAAATCCAACATAAACAGTCTTTAATTCCAACTTAAACTCAGGAAACAGGAAAATCACCAGGAGAACACAAACACATCAACTAAAGATAACACAGGACGAAGGAACTGGGGGAGAATGCAGGGTATAAATGAAGGGAGACCAACGAGATAATTAACTAAACACAGGTGCATAGGATAAGGCAATCAAACTAAACAAGAACAGGAAAATGACCATATAAGGAAAACCAGGAACTAAGACGGGGTAAAACAAGGAAAAATAAGTCCAAAACACTGACACTGTGCTAGTATAATCTATTTAGCAGACATAATTTGTTTGTTTGTTTGTTTGTCTGTTTGTTTGTATGAAAATGTGGATGATGTCCTTAACTCTTAATTGACACTATTAAGCTTATTTATTTAGTTATTTATCTGTTGCTGTTGTTGTATTTTTTATTTTATTTTTCATGAAAATTATTGCATTTCTGACTCTGATTCTGATGTGAACAGCCACGTCAGCATTCCCTTGTGTTTGTGTCCTGTATTATAAATTCAGATGCTTCACCAACACAACATAATGTTTTACTCTATGGTGCATATCTATTTTCCAATTTGTTATTTTATTTGTAGTAGGCTGATACTTTTGTCTTGAGTTTTATTTACTGCCAATTCTTAATGTAAGTTTGCATGACTGTTTCATTTTTTTTTTCCATTGACAGTCTGCTCTATATAAAACATCTCATCATAACATAACTGTACTTTTTTTTTAAAATTTCCTTTGCAATATGCACGAAATACATTAGTGCAGAAGACATACAGAATATTATGTATATATTTTCTTCAATCTGTTTGTCTGAACAGCACATAAATAATATTGAAAATTGTGCAAATTTTACATCCATCAGACTGACTGGATATCTAAATTTGGATTTCAAGATGAAGTACTTCTTGTTTGCTGTAATAACTGTGCTATATTCTACAATCCTATTTGCCAATAGCTTTCTTATTGGTGTCATTTGTTCAGCAAAAGCCCTTCATAAACCAATGTCTGTGTTTCTCTGTAGTCTGTTTGTTAATGAATTGTATGGTAGCACAACTTTATTTCCTTCCCTTCAAGTTCATCTAATTTTGAAAAACAATGAAATTTCTCAAAATTATTGTTACTTGCAGATATTTTGCTTGTATACATATGCAATAATTTAATTTTGTAATTTAGTGGTTATGGGTATTGAAAGATTTGTGTGATGAAGACGAGCCCACCAGCTCGCCTTCGGGGAAAAATATGAGTCCGTAAAGGGATGTAAAAATGATGGCTCACTCGCAAAAGCACTTTCATGCAAGGTGGAATTTATTTACAGTGCCAGAAAGATTGTCCACAGTGAAGAATATATACAAGTGCACCCAAAAAAATGACAAAAATCCAAAGTACCAAAGAAACAAGAAAAGGGAAAAATAAACCAGAAAATACTCCGACAATGATATATTCAGGCAACAAACAGGTATCCACAATATACGAAGGAGTTTTGGGTTTTGCTTGAGGCACCGCAGTAGTACTCTTGCATCGACTTGGTAAACAAGCACCATTTTTATGTTTGGCCTCGGCTTATATAGGCCAAACCCCACCCCTTTTTTGGGCCATACCATTCACAGTGCACCCGCTACTCTGATAGTGGCAACGGCAGGGAGGAATGGTACGGAGGATGAATGAGGTAAGTAGGCCGGTGTGTATGTATGTATGTATGTATGTATGTATGTATGTGTGTGTGTGTGTGTGTGTGTGTGTGTATGTGTCAGTGCTGCTTTCTCAGCGGTGGCAGCTAATGTGACTTTATCACATCACCTTCCCCCTCCCCAAGCCGCGTACTGGCCGGAAACCTGGACAGGTAGTCGGCTACAACGTTGAGTCTGCCAGGTCGATGCTGTATCTTGAAGTGGTACAGCTGCAGGGCAAGGTACCATTGTGTGACTCTGGCATTGTGGTCCTTCATGTACTGGATCCAGATTAGAGCCAGGTGGTCAGTTTCTAGATTGAACTCTCGACCAAGGAGGTAATAGCACAAGCTGTCCAGGGACCACTTGATGGCGAGACCTTCCTTCTCAACCGCCAAATATCTTGTCTCCCTGGGGAGTAGCTTGCGGCTGAGGCAGACAATTGGCCTTTCTTCTCCTGTGCTTCCCTGGGCAAGGACCGCTCAAATCCCCGTTGTGGACGCATCTACTTGCACCAGGAACCTCTGAGAGAAGTCTGGACTCTGCAGCACTGGGCTGGAGCATATCTTTTCTTTCAGGGTATTAAAAGCTGTCTCACAGTCATTGGTCTAGGGAATAGGGTTTGTCACTGTCTTGGACAGCAGGTTGGTCAGAGGAGCCGCGATGGAGGCGAAGTTTGACACAAACCTCCTGTACCAGTCCACCAGTCCTGGGAATGACCTCACTTCCTTCTTGATCTTTGGTTGTGGGCTCCTTCGAATTGCCTCCTGCTTGTCCACTTGTGGTCTCAGCTGTCCGTTGCCCAGGTGATACCCCAGGTAGTTCACTTCTTGCCTTACCCACTCACATTTTGAAATGTTTAATGTCAATCCTGTTTCCTCTATCCTCTTTAGGGTTTGCTGGAGATGTTGAAGATGTTCTGCCCAAGAGTGGCTGTGGATTACCACATCATCCAGGTACGCCACAGACCAGTCTTCACAGCCTTGGAGTACTCTGTCCATCAGCCTCTGGAATGTGGCTGGTGCCTCGTGAAGGCCAAAAGGAAGGACCATGAATTGGAATAGTCCTAGAGGTGTTTGGAATGCGGTGTAAAAATTGTAAATAAGTAATATATATAAGGGAAACAAGTCAATTTAGCTCAAAGGGAATCATTTATGATGTTATAGGGAATTTGAACAGAATCACTGTTTCACGGCTGATCACTGAGTCGGCAGCGGTTCAGTGAACGAGCCGTATAACATCAACTCTGCACTGGATATTAAAACCCAAAATATAGTGAAAACACTATTTAATAGCACAGTAACAAGATCGGCAGATTAAGACATTAACTTGTAAGCACAAAACACAAGATACTTCTCTTTTCAATATAAATAAGACTTTATTTATATAAACCTAAGACATGTAAACTAATCTAATCTAACACATGAACGCACGCATTCACACATTCACACATTGCAGAAAGAGAAAGTGAGGAAAGGATGAGTTTACAGAATGAAAATGTGAAATCCCAAGTTTACAGCAAAATGTGCAATTGCCTATAGACCTGAACCATCAATCATTTGACCCTCGCATTGAGTTTCTCAATGAGGCTAAAATTTATATTAAACTGCACCGACTCAGCAAAAGTCTGGAGGTTGTACTTGCTTGTGATGCCTTAAGGAATTCCCTTGTGTCCTTGTCGTCTTTGGAGAAATGGGTTTCCCGAGGTTGCTGATTGGCTGAGTTCAGTGGTCTTTCGTAGTGATGTCTTGGGCGTTGGCTCTTGATGCGGAGTTGGTCTGGTTGAAGTTTGGGCGGGTGCAGTCGAAGCTGGACTTTATGGCAAACTTAACTTAACAAACTCTCACGGAAAGACAAGAAATTAAAGTAAAAGAATAAAAGAATGTAACGAGACTAGGTGGGTTTTCTTCTCATTGTGTTGGCAGCTGGCACGTAGGCCAGAGCACGCTCAAAGAGCAGCGTCAAAACGCGGTGGCAAAAGAGAAGAGATCTGAGAAGCAGAGAGGAACCGAAAGAGCTAAGAGTGCTAAGAGAGCTAAGAGCTGTCCTGAGTATTTAAACTCGGCTTCTAGATCGTCTTATCTGGACGTCTTGACCAATTAGAAATGATCTTGGCTCGTGGTGTTGTATGTTTCTCCTCCCCATTCATAAATCTAACATGTTATTTTATCAGTTATATGGTCCAAATTTTCCCGCTCTTACAGAGTACAATTTTGGACATGATTTCCCTAACAAGACTATGGTACATTTGACAAAGAATTGATTGGAAGAAACATTTAAAGTATGATTTTTTCAAACTCATACATACCAAACAAGGATATGAACTCTTTAACTATTCCCTAGTTATTAAAATACATACATAATATGTGATTAAAACATGATAGTTAATTGTGTGGGTTACATACATGATATGGGGTTATGCATAAACATGATAAGTCTCATAAGTCCTTTTAAGATGATTTTGGTGCATCTATATGTGAAAAAGTCGTTTCTGTACCGTTCTGTGAACATAAGGACATGTTCTGTGAAGACTAGAGAGGTTAAAAGGTCTCCTAAGGAATTTCAGTCTCAATCTTTGTCTTCTATGTGGAGAGCTGGGGTGACCCACCCAATGTAGTCTCTAGCTCGTGCTTTCGATCACAGATTTACAAGTGACAGCCATATCTTTGATCATCAGTTCTGATTACTTGCCCCAAATTTGACAGCTTCCTTCCTTCATTGGACTTATCAATAAGTGTTCCTTTTGTTTTAATGTTGCAAGCTGTTCTGTGAAAGAGGCTTGTTGGTGTGCTTTCTTCAGAGGGCTGGAGCTAGGAATCTGATTTATGACGAAAATCCAGTTGCAGCCTTGGGATCCTCTCTGGAATTTCCTCATGTTTCAATGTTCGGATCGAATCTTAACTTTGTCTGACTCGTTCTGATCCTACAGCGGTGTAGGGTCTGGACTCAGGGTTGAGGGGTACCTGCCAGTACCCCTTACACAGGTCTAGCGTGGTGATGTACTGGGCTCTTCCAATCTTCTCCAGCAGATCATCCACCCTTGGCATGGGGTATGCATCAAACTTAGATTAAACGTTGAGCTTGCAGAAGTCGATGCAGACACGCAGGGATCCGTCTTTCTTGGGTACGATCACCATTGGGCTGCACCACTCGCTCATTGAAGGTTCAACCACTCCTAGCTCCTTCATCATCTTGATCTCCTCCTTCAAGGGTTCCACCAGCCTCTCAGGCACCCGGTAAGGACGTTGACGTGATGGTGATGGATTGGAAAGGGGGATGGTGTGTTGGGGCAGCTCAGTTCATCCAGGCCTCTGACAGAACAAAGCAGGAAACTGGCTCAGGAAGTGCTGCAGTTCTTTCCTTTTGGAGCCTTCTAGGTGAGTTAGACTCACCACAGACAGCTGTCGCTTTGCATCCTCTGATTCCTCTTCCTCTTCCACCTCCACCTTCCTTACCAGCAGTGATGTTTCCGGTACCTTACTGGGTGACACCTTCCACTCCTTTAAAAGGTTTACGTGGTAGGTCTAATAATAAATGCTGTGCTTTTTAAACTTTTTATTAATCAAAGAATCCTGAAAAAAGTATCACAGGTTTCCAATATTGATAATAAATCAGAATTGCATAAAATGTAATTTAAAGTATATTAAAAATTTGATCAAATAAATGCAGGCTTGATGACCATAAATGACTTCTTACAAAAATATAAAATAGTAATGTATCCAAACTTTTGACCTATATATATATATATATATATATATATATATATATATATATATATATATATATTATTATTATTTTTTTTTTTTTTTTACATTGCCCCTATTTTACATTTGAGCCCCTGCCCCTGAGGAACTCTCTGCACGTCCCTGCTCCTCAAGATTGAAAGTCGCAACGAATCCTCGTCGAGCAACACGTCCTCTGAGGTAAAAGTCGACATCACCTCAGCTTCCAAAGCCATGCCTTATCCATCCAAATTCATGGCACTTATTTGGGGTACGCTAGCACAGGAAATTCTACTTTGTTGTACGCTTAACTTTCGGACGCAAGCAGCACCAAGATTTTTGGACGCGTTATCAGAAGCAGCTTATTGGATTTGTCTTATAATTATGCAGGGTAATATGCTCAGTCTTCCCAAACAGACATAAAGAACTGAACCTATCTATCACAGCTGATCTTTCACTGTCTTTCGGCGGCAGTCACTTTTACACCTACCAGAAGTTATTTTCTGCCAAATGTGGATCGAGAGTAGCGCAGTGGAACAAGTGCCCCTACTTTGAAGGCACTTTGGATTTCAACCTTTACAATAGAGTCTTCCTTGGCTGCCGTAATATATCCTGCTCCATTTTCTGATCTCTCGATCAGAACACTCTTGCCCTCTCATCTTAAAAAATGGCCCGAACCCTCAGTCCCAGCCTACTTCCAAACCTATCAAATCCACCTCATAGATGCCACAGTCTGCGTTCGATTTCTCCATCCCTGTAAATGAAAAAGGACGCTTCTCATCCATTTCAAATCGCCAAGTCTGTAATAATTTCAACAAATTTCATTGTTTCAGACAAAGATGTAGTTTCTTGCCTGTTTGTAATTTTTTTTGCGGCAGTGCTTATGTCTGCCTCGTCTGCCTCGTGTAAAAATCTTCGGCAAAAACCAATAAAGATCTTAAAAAATGCCTCTCTTCTCCTGTCAATGTCTCACTCTTAACTCTCGAACTAAAAAAATCACCCTGACAAGCGTTTCACACACTATCTGCTTTCGGCTTAAAGTAAGGCTTTGATCCCGGCATAGAAAGCCTTCCCGATGCATTATTTCTTTGTAATAATTTACAATCTGCCTTGTCCGAACCGGACATCATAGAAAGGAGGTGGATTCCAAATTTATGATCGGCCCATTCAATTCCCCCATTCGATGCATAAACCCTATTAACATAGCCACCACAAAATTCACAGGAAAATAGCGCATTATTATCGACCTCACTGCTCCCCACAGTGCTTCGTCCCTAGCGTTAGCAGCCAAATTCCACTCAGAATTCTCCCTGAACTACGCAGATCAAGCAATTCAACTAATTAAATCCATCAGCTGCGGAGCGTGGCTAGCCAAAATCGACATTACGTCAGCCTACAAAGTCATGCCAATAAACCCCGATTTCTGGCATCTCTTTGGTGTTCGCTGGCATGACAAATACTATTTCGTCGTCCGCTTAACTTTCAGTTGTAAAAGCAGTCCAAAAATTTTTGACACACTTTCCGAAGCCCTATGTTGGATCCTCAACAATAATTATGGCATCCCCTACCTTATCCATTTGCTCGATGATTTCCTTATTGTATCGCTAAGCCTCTCTCCCCCGGCCACCCACCTTAGCACCGTTCAAAAAGTTTTCACCAAACTAGGTATTCCTTTCGCTTCTGAGAGAACCGAGGGACCTGCCACCTCCCGAGTTTCTCGGAATTTATCTCAACGCAGTTAAGTTTCAGGCTTTGCTCCTTAAAATAAATTGACGGAATTATCAGTGTAATCAATAATCATCTCTCGGCCTCGCAAATTTCCAAACACAACCTTTTTTCCCTTCTTGGGCACCTTAATTTTAATTTCTTTCTAGTATCCTCGCTCCCTGGCTTAAACGATTTAGTCACTCTAAATAAGTATAGCAGACCTCAAACTATGGCTTTTGTTTCTTAGTCATTGGAACGGTCTTACTTTTTTCTACGACACTCACATTGCCTCAGCCGCCAACATGCACCTGTTCAATGACGCAGCCCCCTCAGTTGGTTTCGGGGGTATTTTCAAGGTCGCTGGTTCGCTTCCACCTGACCTCCCGAACTCGCAAATCTGAAACCATATGTCTCCTCTTCCGCACTTTTCGAGATCTACACAATTGTCGTCGCCTCCCCCTTGTGAGGAAAAGAATGGGCCTCCAAAATCATCTTCTTTCATTGTGACAATGCTGCAGTGCACTGCATTAATAAAGGCAGTTCTAATTCCACTGAAATAATGCCATTTCTCAGATGTCTCATCTGGTCTTCCACTTTCAATCAATTCATTATTAAAGCAGTTCATATACCAGGTTTCAACAATCAAATCTCTGACTCTCTATCTCCCATTTTGCCTTTCAGAAACTCAGAACATTAGCTCCTCATGCGGACCCATTACCCACTCAGTGCCTCCTTATTCAGATCTGACATTCCAGTAAACCACCATCTACATAAAATATCCATTCATCTCATTATCCAAGCCATGTCCCCAAGAATGCTCAGCTCATACTGGATGGCTTGGAATTGTTTCAAAACATTCCACTTTCGTCATAAGCTTCAATTTCCCAACTTTTCTCTCACCGCCGTTTCTTCTTTTGCAACCTTTCTCCGCCACTTTAAACAGATCCAACCCGGATCTATTAAAGCTTATCTCAGTGGCATTCTTTTTTTTAATATATACCGTATATATATATAAACTTATCTTCAGTCATCCATGCCCAGCCATCAATAATCTTCAAATCTCCCTCCTTATCAAAGGCATTGAAAAATCCTAACCCCGCCATTTAGATTCTCAACTTCCCATCACCCGTGAAATATTAAGCAAATGCTTACTCACCTTTCGTTCAGGCTACCAATCAGAAAAAACAGCCAGCTTACTCAACGCTCTATTCATCCTCGCCTTCTCCGGATTCCTCAGATGCTCTGAGTTTACTTGTAATTCCAAATTCGATGTCAAAATCCATCCAGCCTTTTCAGACCTCCAAATTCTGGACAACGACACCATTCGCTTTATTATCAAACGTAGCAAAACAGATCAATCAATGTGATCAATTACAGATCAATTAAGGCCATTCAATTTTCATCTTTAATAGCCTACTCTGTTCAAAAATAGATTTTAATAATGTGCTAAACAATAATAATTAGTTTCTTAGATATAAAATGTCTAAAAAATGTCTAAAAAGTCAGCAGGATTCACAGATGAATCCTGCTGACTTTCAGTCTCTTCAAACTGTTTTCCTCTGAGAGCGCTGTACCAACATCAGATTTTCAACTACACTGATATTTTATGGTAAGACAAGCTCCTTGACTACTGATTATGTTTTTTTTTTTTTTCTTCTTAAATCCATGGAAAGAAGCAGAAACACTTAAATAAAACAAGTAAATATCAGGTATGATTTACTTGTTTCACTTGTTAGAATAGAATCTGTTGCTTGAATGACTCAAAGTCTGTTCACATCTCTGTGGTTAGATCAGTGTGCACAATAATGTGTCTTTGACCTTCATTATGTATGTTTTGATTATACTGTGTTGTAAATAAAATACAAATAATAAAAAAAAAAAACTTTTTTTTTTCAATCTCCTGACGTTCTCTCTTACCTGCCTCAAAGTAACAGTCACACTGATGGGCCATTAAGGGCCATTAGGGGAGGGCTCTTTGTCTCTAGGGTGAAAATCACTTAATATTCAAGGCCATTGCATATAGGCTTTCGATCACACAACATGTCTTTAAAAATTTAAATCAATATATTGTTTTCTGTGAGCGAGTAAACAAGCTGATTTTCACATAATTTTGAAGCAAAAACTCTAGGCTACGAGATCCAGTTCTCAAAAGTCTTGTAAAGAAACGTTCTGTATGTGTTTTATGGCCTTATTTCAGTGACTTCAAAATTTTAGTTTTTCACTAACCACGCATAAACGTTGCTTTCTCAAAAACACAATCATGTACATAAATGCTGCTAACATATTATTGTAGCCCAGTTTGTGCTGTTTACAGTGTTATTAGACTTTAGCCATTTATATTTTTATAAGCAACTGAAAAAAGCACAAATGTCAGGGCATGTCGAAACTTCTCCAGGCCCCCAAAACACCCTCTGACCTCAGAGGGTTAATAATAAACATGTTCTAAACATACTTAGACTCGTAGCATTCATCATGTTGCAGTGTACTCTCATATTACTTTTGTTTTATATAGCACATGAAAACATCATCGCACCGTAAGAAAATTAAATACAATGAATTGCCTGTCATATTCAAAATGTTTTACTCAATTTCAAACATTGTAATCAGGAATTATAATTTAGGAAAAACCCAACTATGATTTTGTAGTCATATAGCCATCCTGAACATCATGTATGATTTTATAGTTGCCTAAGATATGATTCTGCAGCCATAGACTCACGCATGTTTTGTACTATAAAAGGATGTACTTTGTACTATAAAAAAGGATATTTTATATCTGAGAAGTAATTGTTATTGTTTAGCACGCTATTAAAATATATTTGTGAACAGATTATTAATAATAAACATGGTCTAAACATTCTTAGATGCGTAGCATTCATCATGTTGTAGTTTGGGGAAAAAACAACAAGTAAATGTGTTCAAGTTTATGTCACAATAACACATTAACTAATGCAAAAAAAAGAAACATTACTTACTCATCAGATTGATCTTCTCTTCTGGATGAAATATTGTTCTTCTTTTGAAGGAAATCCTGCCTATACTCAGCGCGTCTTCTTGCAGAAACGAATGAACGATCTCCTCAGGCTTTGTTTATGTTGGGCGTTTCCATGTGCGCATCTCACATGTATATTTACATATGAACGGCGCGAGCCGCGAGAGGGCGGGATTGCATTAGAGATAATGAGTTAGACGGGAAAGACTGAACATCGCGTTAGTTTCATATGGATTACTTTATCACAAAATATTTGTTTTCGACATTTGTTTGTTTTACTTCATTTAAAAGTAGACACTTCAAGCTTTCTATAGATGTAACTCCCATGTCTGTGTGCTGAGTATTTGCTGAGTTACAGTTCATTTTATTGACGCGTTTCTAAAAGCAGTTCGCGGAGAAGGAGAAGGCAGAGAGCACACCCTGTTTGTTTTCTTTATTCTTCAAAAGCACAAATGTTGGAGAGACTTTGTACTGTTAGGTTCTGATTGGGTAGTTGATGAGTAAACCCCCCCGGGTGCCGGTCAGAGCACCAATAATGAGGAGACAGGTGATCAGCTTTAGATGGTGTATT
This sequence comes from Spinibarbus caldwelli, assembly GCA_039654775.1. NCBI lineage: Eukaryota > Metazoa > Chordata > Actinopteri > Cypriniformes > Cyprinidae > Spinibarbus > Spinibarbus caldwelli. The sequence continues at coordinate 26,547,577 of CM077252.1, read as the reverse complement.
GGCAGAGAAAGGTAGGGCCACAGATGTACAATAAAAGGTGAAGATAGTCTGTAAAAATAAGTACAATAAAGAAATGAATAAACTAAGTTATATAAACAACAGTAAACTTTCACTGTTACATAATGAAGCCAAAGTATCCCAATTTACATCAGGGATATTTCTCTACGAAACAAAGTTAAATGAAGGGAAAGAAGGTCTTCACAAAGAACTACAAGCCATGAGTGAGAATTTGTCACTATGAACATACAGCTCTCATATATGAGTAGAATCGTGGTGCATATGAGCAGCATTTACATAAACAATGCTCATCACTCATTCGGTAATTTAACAGCTCAATAGAACAGCATCGCGTCATTCAAACTTCTTTAAGAAACACTATAATACATAACACTGATTTACATCTAGATAATGAATGAATAATCACAAGTTAAGTAACATTACCAGGCTGAATAATACAGAACGATTGTTACAGGACATGTCTGGGCAGGTTCGTCTGATACCGACGCATATAACATTGTTCCGATCACTGTTAACACAAATATAAATAAAACCAGCTTACTTTGCGGTCAGTGACTAACACCTTGATGTTAAATCTGCAGCAATCACCAAGAAACCAAGTAGAATAATCATCCTTTCAGCCAGTGGCTTGAACAGATCACACGAACACAGCAAACAACAGCCGCTCAAGGAACTACGCTGCCCCCTCCCGTAATACTACTACGACTACAGTTTCAAATTAAAAGTCCCTCTTGCAGGAGCCTTTAATACAACAAAGTTTAGTTGTTATAATGAGTGTATACAAATACAAGTAGACCCCTTACAGATTCAAATGGTGTATTGCTCTTATATGTACGATCAAAAATGGCAAAGTAATTCAAGCTCATTTCGGCCTTATCAGGACAATCTGCCGCAAAACGCGTATCCGCGTTTGTCGACCCCAAAGGGTTAACTTACCCACTCCCCTTCAGCCTCACCAGTCCATTGCCCTTTTCTTAGCTCATAGAAGCTCTCAGTTTCCTTCTCCCACCAACCCCCTTTTCGTAGATGATATTAATAGCCCCACCTCCAGACAATGGTTTCAAAAACACCTCAAGACTGTTCTGACCAGATCAGGCATTCCAGGAAACCACTACTCCAGCCATTCCTTTTGCATAGGTGCAGCAACTTCAGCCGCTCAAAACGGTCTCCCAGAGATCCAAATCAAAACTTTAGGCCGATAGTCCTCGAACGCCTTCCATTCGTACATCAGATCAAACATTTGTCAAATTCGGCAAGCACACCAATCTCTTATCCAATAATCCAACTGCTATGCACCTGTTCTACTTTAATCAATGAACTCCACATTCTCTTCATTTCTGCTGCAGCAGTGAATTCTTCCTCCTCAACTTAAAGTAGCCTTTCCACTACCGCAGCAGTGACTTTTCCACCCTACAATCTTCTATTCACAACTCACTGCCGCAGCAGCGATATTTCCTACCACCCTCGCAAGCAAGCTTTAAACCTTTGTCACTGCCGCAGTAGTGATGACTTTATTCCACCCCTGCAACAGCTATTTCACTCTTCAATTAAACATTTGTTATTCATTTCACTGCCACAACAGTGATTTTCCTTATCGCTCAAAATTTACTCTTCTGCCACAGCAGACCTTCTCTTAGCTGCGGCAGGAGTTGTTCACAGTTGCACAAAGTTTTTTGGAGGAGGAAGTTTTTTCTCAGTTTTTCTCCCGAAATTACACACAATCGGTAGCCAGCTTGTTGTCCTTGATAAGCCTTTTTGGGGGGTTCTTACTCTGAGCTCAAGCCGAGCCATGGGTTTGAGCCTCCTTCGAGGATAACAAGCCAAGTTTGTTTACCATTATCTAGCAGGACTGAATGGGCAGGCAAATTCGTGAAATGAACTTCCTAACGTAGGTTCGGGAGGAGCTTAATCTTTCAGTCCTGTCAATCATCGCAACGAGCGTATATAAGCAGCAGTCGCTGCACCGTCCCAGCGACAATTCTTCCGGCCTCAGGTTCGAGCCTCCTTTGAGGACAACAAGCCAAGTTCGTTTACCATTATCTAGTAGAGCTGCACGATTCTGGATAAAATGAGAATCACGATTTTTTTGCTTAGAATAAAGATCACGATTCTCTCACGATTCTGGAGAACTTTTTTTATTTTAAAGATTTACCCCTGAACATTAGGTTATCAAACAGTAGTAAAGTAGCAGTAAAATAAGACACAATACTCTTTGCTTTAAATTTAAAGAAATGTAATGAAAAATAATGTAATAATGTAAAGAAAAAAAATCATCATTAAACATAAAAAAAAAAAAAACATACAAATGTATTATGTAAGAGTAAAGCGATTTAAAGATTCTTTGCTAGAAACACTAGCCTATCAACATTTTGTGGCTTCAGTGCAGAACGGCGACAAGAGACAATGTTGCCTCCTGTGCTGAAAACCCTTTTAGAAGGGGAACTGTTTGCAGGAATGCAAAGGTATTTCCTGGCCAGTGAAGACAATCTTGGATAGTGTTCCTTGTGAGCCTTCCACCATACTAATGGATCAACTTCACTGTCAGCGTTGCTTAAGAACAGGTAAGACTGTAGCTCCATGCTTACGGCTTGTTGTTGCTGTGAGGCTGGATCTGTTGGCCCTGTATTGCTTTGTGCTGCTTTGAAGAAGCTCCCTAAGTTCTTTCGAATCTTCTTTGCAGGGCTGCTACTACTAGTTGTAGTAGGGAGACTTTCCTGTGAAGGACAAATCATGTTTATTTAATCACAGTTTAGTCATGGTAAAACAATTTAAACAATTCTGTACATTGTAATACACAGGAAATATATAGCTAGATTTACCTCAACTGTTGTTAGCTTTGACATCTCATCTTGTAGTTTGTTTTGGACAGCAATTTTGTTATCTTCATTGACGTAAGTCATCTTAAACCTGGGGTCGAGGGTTGTGGCTATGTCAAGGAGGTCTTGTGTTTTTTGGTCATTATATTTTTCCTCCAGATACCCCACAATCTTTGATTTGATTGTGCGAATAAGGTCAGAGTCATCTTCCTTAACAGCCAAAACAGAAGACTGGAAAAGGTGGAGAGCAGGTTTCACGGAAGAGACACTGACATACTGCTCTCCTGAAAGAGCATCTGTGAAGTCTGCTAGTGGGGTAAGAGTCTTGTCCACAGCCTCCAGGACCTCCAGGTCTTGCCATGTTGGCAAGAGGTGCCTAGCCTTGCGGTCAGAAGACAGGACATGGGTGATGGCAGCTTGCTGCTCAAGTATTCTCCTCACCATAGCCTACCTAGATCCCGACCTTGTCGAACACTCAGTCTTGAGCTTGTGGTCTGGTAAACAGAGTTGTTTTTGTGCCTCAGAAAGCTCCCTCTTCCTCCTCCAACTGTAGCTGAAACACCCGAAAAGCTTTTTGCGCAAACCCATAGCACGTTCAATTCGTGGGTCCTTCATTGCATTCTCTAGAAGAAGAAAAAAATAAGTTAACAAGTCTGAAGTCTTAAACACACATTTATAAATGGTTTACATTTGGTGATGTAAATAAGGAACCCACTAGTATTGGGGCTATTTGCTAAATTATATATAAAATTATAGCTAACATAGACTTTACTACATAAACTTTTAAACTTAGCTGGAGAAATAATATAATTTTGTTGTAGCTTACTTCTGTTAGTTTCACATTCAAGTATTTTGAATCTACTCAGCAAATTTCCATTTTAATGAGAGACTGCTATTAAAAATACCACTAGGTGGCGTAAAATTTTCGTTTTATTAATTAAGAATGTTAATATGAGACTTCAAAGTTAAAAACAAAGCAGACCAAAAATGTTGCTTTGTTTCTTTTTTGCTAACTCTCAGTAAGACTTTGAATAAAATGACAATATTAATAGTGCAACACTGATTTTAAGTTTTAATAGTTTTTTTTTTTTTTTTTTAAATAAGGTATTTTTTGGCAACCCTTTACAATAAGGGTCACTTGGTTAATGGTAGTTAAAGTATTTACTAACTTGAACTGAGTAAGAACAATGCTTATACAGCATTATTAATAATAGTTAAACATTTACTACTGCATTATTAAAATTCAAAGTTGTGCTTGTTAACATAGTTAATGCCCTGTAAGTTAACATGAATTAACTTGCATTTTCATTCACTAAAGTTAAAAAAGATGAATACATTTTGTAATGTGTTGTTCATTGTTTCTTCATGTTAGTAAATACTAACTTACATTAACTATAAGATGCTTATTGTAAAGTGCTAAAAAAATTTAAAGTAGAATGTTTAAGCATTAGAAAAATAGTACAAATGCCTTACTACTGTTTTTGAAATGGCTAAGCATTAAAAGTTAATAAAGACAATTACAAAAGGCTATTTTCATTTTGTTTGTTAAACTCACCTATTGCAAGATGAAGCCTATGGCCAAAACACTGCAGTCGTGTCCAGTCATTTATGGATGTTGCCTTTACAATGTTGCTTCCGTTGTCTGTAGTGATGCACACAAGATTCTCTTCATCTAACTTCCAGTTTACGAGAGCATCCTTTAATCCTTGCACCAAAGCTTCACCAGTGTGGTCCTCAGGGAAAAACCCAGTTTGTAGGCAGCGACTTTTCATCTCAAAATCATCAGTAATGAAATGGATCGTTATGCTCATGTATGGTTCCATTGCTCTGCTGGTCCATAAATCTGAAGTTGCTGCAAAGTTGTGTACGTCTCGCAATTCCATCTCAACTGTTTCGCGACATTTGTTGTACAGAGCAGGGATTGCAACGTGTGAAAAATAATTACGAGAGGGCACGCAATAGCGCTTATCAAGGGTTTGGATGAGTTTTTTTAAACCCGTCTTTTGCAACAGTGGTCACGGGAGCCATATCTTTAGCTAGGTGAAACGCAATTGCGTCCGTTATTTCTTTGTGTCTGGGGGAGGTTGTTGGGTACGGTGTTGCATTGAATAATGTTGCTTGAATTGACGTTTGCTTTGTCTGGCTGCAGGTAGGCCTACTTTGTGATTGAGCGGCTTTGTTTTTCCGTACCATTTCATACTGTTGTATATGATTACGTTTCAGGTGATTAAACAAATTTGTGTTGTTCCCCTTTGGTACAGAAACAATTGCTGAACATTCCTTGCAGTATATGGTTTGCTGAGTATCATCATCTGGTTTGAAACCGAAGTAAACCCACACTTCGGAATAAGATCCTTTTTTAGGTACTAAAATGTCCGGGTTGTTAACAGACTTACTTGAACATTGCTCTGCCTCACTCATTCTTCTCTGTTTAGTTTCTGTTTGTTTCTAACTCGAATGTCTCATGACTCGCATCCACTGCTCTGGTGCAGGTAACAAGCACATCTGGCCGCTGCCCGCGCAAAACCGCATGTGACGTCAGGCGTCATCACTCCCGCTGTGAGTGATTGCGTGTTATCTCGAGATCATACAAGTTATGCTCGTCTCCTGTCCTTGAAAATATAATTGGCTAAATCATATAAATGCTGGATTAAGATCGCGTGGGGGGTCGAATCGAGATCGCGATCTTTTAACGATTAATTGTGCAGCTCTATTATCTAGCAGGACTAAATGGGCAGGCAAACTCGTGAATTGTTTTGTTGCATGGCATATATTTTGTGTGAGTTCCGGACATTTGATTTCATGGAGAGATCATTTCACTTCTTACACTCTTGAGTAGGACTAGACGGTATGACGATACAGTTTCACAGGACTACTTAATTCTTGACATGCTGATAAAGAAACGATAAAGGAGTAATAAAGAAACAAGAAAAAAATTAAGTGTAGACATGCTTGATGGGATTCAAGTAAACATAGATATTTGAAGAAATATGAATCAATTTATTGGGTAAATTGTCTAGTGTCAGGGTTAAATAATATGTTGTTTATAATTTATTCAAGGAGGGGAAAGCACTTCTCTTAATCTTATATGTCTATCCGACTCCAGTATTACTAAATGTAATTGCACTGTTTCTTGCACTTCTAATGATTGATTGTAAATACTGTTTGTATTTTTTTGTATTTTCAAATTACACATTACTTGTATTTTAATTAAATACATTTATCACACCAGTATATTGTATTTTAATTAAATACATTTATCACACCAGTATATTGTATTTTAAATTAAATACATTTGATGAAAAAGAATTTGTAATTTGTAACTAAATACTTTATGTATTTGTACCCATCTATGTATATGACTTTTTATTACTGAGAAACCCCAGAAATGTAAAAGAGGCCCATCCTTTTTCAGAGGCCTCTTATAGTTAAATAACATGATGTATTCCGTATATATTGCATACTGCACCACAATTATATACAGTATCTTTAGGTCCGTCTTATACAAGTTTGTTTTGTTGATTATTTTAAATGATTAAATATTCAGCACATTAGACGGAGAAAAAGAAACAAAGAAAATGTGGTTGATGCAGTTAACATACAGTAACACTAAACTTGATCTGCAATTTAAGTAATGATATGGCAAGTTTTGTTTTTAAACTATTATTACATTTCTAATTTCTTTAATCGGTAAGTGAAGCTCAGGAACCTGAAACTAATGATGTCATTTAACAGCCAAGTCAACATTCCCTTGTGTGTTTGTCTTGTATTATAAATTCAGATGATTCACCAGAACAGCATAATTCAACTCTGTTTCTCTGATGACAAAAAAAATTGTATTCCAGATAGTCATTTCATACTTGGTAAGTTGATGGTTTTTATTAGTAATTGTTTTTAAATTTGTTTAAATTTGTAAAAAATTGTTTCAAAATAACTTTCAACTGACAATCTGCTCTCTTCAAAACAGCACATTATCAGCAAAAGGTATTTTTTTTTTAACTAATTATTGCTTTTGCAACTCTCACACATGCCATCTTATTACAAATTATACTTTTTTCTTTATTTACAGAAGCAAAGTTGGAATCTTTCACCATTGTGAATCAAATGGCTACAACATCTACAGTATATGCTGATTATATGATAAACTTTTAAACATTTAATGCTATTATCTGACATTCATGGATAATTCAACACATTTTTCGACCATTATATTGGCTGGATACATTGATATTGGGAATATAAAGTATTTATGTTTCATTGTTTTGATCCTGTTGTTTCTTGCAATCATTGTATCAAATCAATTAATTATTGGAATAATATGTACGGAGAAGTTCTTGCATGAACCTATGTATGTTTTTTTATGCAGTTTGTCTGTAAACGAACTGTACGGCAGCATTGCTTTATTTCCATCCCTTTTAAGTAATATGCTACTATCAAAGATTCCAGAAGTTTCACTGACCCTTTGTCACATTCAAATATTCGCTTTATACACTTATGCATCAGTAGAATTCTGTAATTTAGCAATCATGTCATATGACAGATATGTAGCCATCTGTTACCCTTTGGAATATCATAGAATCATGTCTCCTGCCATGACAGTTACATTGATTGTTCTGGGGTGGTCAGTATCAGTTATCAAATTCTCCATTAATTTTTCTGTGAGTGTACGGCTAAAGTTGTGTGGAAATGTAATGGACAAAGTATGGTGTGACAACTACATGCTTGTGAAACTGGCATGCTCAGACACAACAGCAAACAATATTTCTGGCATAATTGGTACCATGCTAACCATTGTTGCTCCTCTAGCATTAATTTTGTTCTCATATGCTAAAATTTTAAGAGTCTGCCTAAAGTCTACAAGAGAAATGACCCAAAAGGCTTTAAGCACATGTACTTCACACCTTATCTCACTACTTAATTTTTCTGTTGGATGTTTATTTGAAGTTATCCAAAGCAGATTTGATAAGGTGCCTATGCCCCCTGTACTACGTGTGATTCTCTCACTTTATTTTCCGATATGTACACCGCTTATCAATCCTATCATGTATGGTATGAGACTTTCTAAGATAAAAAGGGCACTCAAAAAATTGATTTACCCCTGGAACCACATAAAACCCATATCACAGTAGTGTGTAAGTCTATTGTTCTTTGTGACCTATTGGACAAATATATACTGACTAATTAATACTAATGTGCTTTTTCAGTAAATCTAAAGTAAATCTGTTAAATTATTATTAGGAATCTGTGATAATGATTTATGATTACACAATGTAGAAATGTTATAATGTTTACTTACTGTACTTTTCCAAATTAAAAATAATAAAAAATAATAAAAAGGGTACCACTAACAAAATATTAGTTTTAAAGGGGTCCTATTATGCTTTTTCACTTTTTGAATTTTAGTCAGTGTGTAGTATGTATGTTTGGGCATAAAACGATCTACAAAGTTACAAATTTCAAAGTCCACTCCAAAGGGAGATATTTTGTTTTTAAAAAATCTCTTTTCAAGAACTACAACGAACGGCTCGTTTTTTACTACAAAGTTGTTTTCCTGTATTTGTGACATCACAAATTGGTCCATTAGAATATCATTAAAATAAATCCCGCCTCCGGAAATTCGAATGTACGTTTCAAAATCGAAACCCGGTGCTGGTGTTTTTATATCACTGTATTTCTGATGGAAACTGACTGTCTTCAGAAAATTTTGGATGTCATTTTCATTTCATCTTGCATGTAATGTCTGATAAAGCAGCGTTTGTGAGTGGAGCTCTGCTTTGTGTACAGCGTTACCGGGGAAACCTCACTCTCTCCCGCTGGCAGAGAATTAATTTGCTTTTAGTCATTCTGCCTTGCTGTTCGCCAATCACAACGCACTGGGACAGCTAACTAATCACAACACATTTCTTTTTTTGGAAGGTGGGCCTTCATCAAACCCGGAACTGATCGAGCCGTCTGTGCCAGACTGGGGAGAATGGTATTGTAATAATGTAAATTGAGAGCATGAGAGCATGTTCTAGTACACCCCTAAAACGAAATCAAGACTTTGTAAAAGAGCATAATAGGACCCCTTTAAATGTTTCACTGATGTTTCTTACTTTGTTAAATCCGAAAGCAAAAAACACAGAACAAAGTTGTTTCTTTAAACAAAAATGTGATAAAATGCTGTTTGTCTCATTGCTTTAACTTTATTATGGCGAGTGAGCAGTTCAAGATCTGTGTGCCTCCCTGCCCACGCTACAGTACATCATGGGCATCTGTCAAGGCAGAGCAGCAGATTAGATTATGGAGGTCGCAAATGGAGCTTGCAGAGGAGTTTGAGATGGTTCCATCCCTTTCTCAGTTTTCACCTCCATGCCCTCTCAGGATCCAGAAGCGTGCTCTGCCCTGAGTGAAGGCCCAATGCTGGCATTCTTCAGCTCTGAGGAGGTGGATATACTTAGCACTGAGGCAGGGGAGTTTGATGATTTCCTGCCAAGGAGTTTGTGACACAAATTTAATATCAACCAAACTGAATATCAACTGGCAGGCAAAAAGATGGCCTGTTCTATTGGTTGCTCCATTACAGCACTGATGGCAATGGAGACACATATCTGGTTGCGGTAGCAAACAGTGACTCTTGGGCCTTGGCCCTCTCTCTCTACCCTCGTTGGGGGAAAAAACAAACTACCAATATAGCTTAAAGTGTCCTCTTCTAAAAGTCATCTTTGACAATTTCACCTCTGATACAAGAGGCTAATCCAGTGTTAAGGCGGTCACACAACAGATGACAAGTGCAGCGCTGCACCACATCTTAAAATTTTGCACACACTGTTTTCTATGAGTGCAAGCACATCGTAGACACCACCGGCAACTGTCCACGGATCCCAGCTGCGACTCTGGCCATTGTTCAAAATCCTAGCGCGCCCACTCACATAATTTGCCATTAAATTGCATTATATTTGTCCCAAATTATTGTCTATGTACATAATGACTTCATCCTAGACTGGAAGATTGTGTATTGTGCATTTTTCTGCGAAACGAATTATGGCTCTAATAAATTCCGTGCTTCATATAGTGAGCTATAGATTGCAATTTCTCATCCTGTTTGCTGTTTTTTCAATCACCAAACTATAATTGACACCACTTGCTCATTCTTGAAGTAAAGTTTTGACTGTTTGGGGAATAGATAATGTTTTGTACTGCTGTCTTGAACTGAACTGAAAGCGACGTGTCTGGTGTGCACGATACCTGTGACCCTAGACGCCATGCTTCTCGTCCGGTGTGCGACCGTCTTAGAGAAATGCAACAAGAAAACAGTGCAGTGAGAGAGACTGATGTTACCAAAATAAAACAACTTAATATGTTAAATGCAAATTTTCATTACGAATGCATCATCACACAATATGTGCACTTCAGCGGGCAAAATACAGACACTCCCTCCGACCATACAAAAACCAACGAATGTAATGTGCTTAATGTAAAACAATACACCATGACAGCGCTCACAGCAAAACAAATTAGTAGCAGGCACTTCATGATAAAACAAGCTGTTTTTAATAAATAATGTTATTATTAGATATGTAAAGTCCAGAGGACAAAGAGTAAAAGTCCTGCCATATGTTTATTCCACCCATGAACTCAGCAGCTGATTTCACCAGAGGAGGAACCAAGTCATTCCTTTCAAGTCACAAGCAAGTCTCGAGTCAAATCCCAAGTCCTCAAAGAGTTAAAATTAATGAGATAATTAAGTGACTAATTAAATGATGATTGTGCATTAGTGATGAACACCTGCTGTTACTGAGAATTACAGAGGATCAGATGTTGATGTTTTATTGATTAAAATGGTGCCACCATCATGGAGATCAGCCTTTGCTTTAGTTGGGCTCTTGACCCTTGACTTCTTGTGTTAGCTCTCTCTGAAAAAATGCATGTGCTGTTATAAAGCAGAGAGCTCAGTGCTGTGCAGTAAACATATGATGAGGTAATCATCATGCGCTGACCTGTTTATAGCCAAAATAACTTTTTTTTTTCATATATATTTAGATTTCCAATAACCAATCCTGTGAAACTACAGCATACAATGAAAGTGTTGCTCTAATAGTTGTATTGAGAGAATTTTAAATATATGTAATGCATATAAACACCAGTGCTGTTTAGACACACACAGACATCAAGAACCAGCATATGAATCTCATCAATGGTGACAATCAACAAAATGCTTCATGCTGCAATGCATGCTTGGTAACATCATAGTAAAAACTCCCATCATGCACTGCAGCATGAATAATTATTGTCACCATTGTTGAGGATCGTATGATAAGTGTTTATGTCTAAAAGCCTGAGAAATATAGTTCTTTTTTCCAATATTTAAGTATTACGGTGATATTTATTTAATAGGATTTTTTTTTGCAGTTCTGCAACAGCTGAATGTCAGGCAATAAACCAAAGAGAGACACCTTAATGATGTTCATTCAAGTAACTTAAAAGCAGAAAGTGTAAATTCATCTGCTTCCTCAAGCTTTTAATTCAGCAATGTGCAAATGAACAAATGTTTGTTGTGAAAAAATATTGCAATTGCTTAAAAGTAAACCACTCTCAGTTATTAAAAGGGTCAAGAGCCCAACTAAAGCAAACACTGATCTCCATGATGGTGGCATCATTTTAACCAATAAAACATCAACATCTGATCATCTGTAATTCTCAATAACAGCAGGTGTTCATCACTAATGCACAATCATCATTTAATTAGTCACTTAATTATCTCATTAACTTTAACTCTTTGAGGACTTGGGATTTGACTCAAGACTCGTTTGTGACTTGAAAGGAATGACTTGGTTCTTCCTCTGGTGAAATCAGCTTCTGAGTTCATGGGTGGAATAAACACATGGCAGGACTTTTACTTTCTGACCCCTGGACTTTACACCTCTGTCTGTAATATATCTGCTTGTTTTACACTCTTTGGCCACCAGGTGGTATTGTGAGCAAATGAAGCCTCCAGAAGTTAACCCTTTTGTGAACCAAGCTTAAAGCTTCATAAAGCATCATCCCGCCATCACTAATCCTGAAGACATTAATTGGCATGTTCAGGTGTGTTTGATTAGGGTTACAGCTAAACTCTGCAGGAAAGTGGATTCAAAGAGCCCTGGTCTAACAGTTATAAGTTAATTTTAAATCTACTATATGAAATTCATATAAACATTTGAACTCCAGTTCTAACTAAACACACACGGACATCAAGAACCAGCATATGAATCTCATCAATGGTGACAATCAGCAAAATTCTTCATGCTGCAATACATGCTGGGTAACACCATAGTAAAAACTCCCATCATGAACTGCAGTATGAATAATTATTGTCACCACTGTTGAGGATCGTATGATAAGCGTTCATGTCTAAAAGCTTGAGCTATTGCAACTCTTTTTTTCCCCTCAATATTTAAGCATTACAGTGGCATTTGTTTAACAGGACTTTTTTTCAAAGATGAATAGTAAGTGAATGTCAGTCAACAAACAGAAAAGAGACCACTTTATGATGTTAATTCAAAAGCAGAAAATGTAAGCAAATCTGTTATCTAAAGCTTTTAGCTCGTTCCCCGCCAGCGTTTTTTAAGAAAATTACCAGCCACCGCCAGCATTTTTGATGATTTTCACCTAAATTTGACGGCCCTCAGAATATTTTTTGCTATGAATATAACAACATATTATATATCAAAATAAAGAATCAAGCCTCTGCTTTAAAAAGAAAAAAAAAAAACTATTTTATTCTATCTTCATGTGTTCATGTTTTATCACCATTTGAATGCAGATAGGTTTCATCAGAAATACATTTTGGACAAAAAACAGAAAAATGCATTTTTATCAAAGTAGTGCATTTTCAAACAAAATACATTCAGACGTCATATTCTTTCACCTGTAAATAATTATATGAATAATTGAAATTGCATTCAATAAACAGAACAAACAGACACACACACACACACACACACACACACAAACATATATATACATATACATACATATACTGTACATGCACGCACACGCGCGCACACACACACACACACACAAACATATATATATATAGAGAGAGAGAAAGAGAGAGAGAGAGAGAGAGAGAGATCTATATATAGATCACGCACACACACACACACATCTATTCAGATCAACGTTTATCGGTAACAACTAGAGATGTTTCTGTGTCTGTAAAGGCATCTCTCTCACTGACTACTTCGTCCCAATTAGATTCAAAATGGACAAAACCTGATCTACATATATGATCTACATCATCTATGATTCTTCCATTTATGCCGATTGTCTTCTATTCGCACCCTAAAGACCCAGAAGTCTCGTAACTCATTCAGGACATGCGCTAGGGCTTTCCTTACTCTAATACACCTAGAACAGAGGTTGCCATAAAAACTCATCAATGGTGGGGAAAGAGTTAATAACAGGTGTTCATCACTAATGCACAATCATCATTTAATTAGTCATTTAATTATATCATTAACTTTAACTCTTTGAGGACTTGGGATTTGACTCGAGACTTGCTTGTGACTTGAAAGGAATGCCTTGGTTCCTCCACTGGTGAAATCAGCTGCCGAGTTCATTGGTGGAATAAACATATGGTAGGACTTTTTTTTACTTTCTGATCCCTGGACTTTACACCTCTGTCTGTAATATATCTGCTTGTTTTACACTCTTTGGCCACCAGGTGGTATTGTGAGCAAATGAAGCCTCCAGAAATTAACCCTTTTGTGAACCAAGCTTACAGCTTCATGAAGCTTCATCTCGCCATCACTATTCAGGATCATTAGAAAATCACAGACAGGTGAGTTTGATCAGGGTTGGAGCAAAACTCTGCAGTGGATTGGACCTCCAGGATAAGATTTGAGGAACCCTGATCTATATCAATGATTGGTGGATTCTGGCTCAATCAGAGCAAATGGCGGCTCGAGATGTCATCCTCATCCATATGAGGGAGTCCTGTCATTTCAAGATGCTTATTTGATGCAATTTTGCCAGGCAACTTTTTTTTAAGCAATGTTGCTTGGGCACTTTCCCATTGAGAATGGGTAAAAAGTTTCTATCTGGATATTTTAGATCCATCGTGGGACCTGTGTCTCACCTAGTTGCCCACTGACGGCAACATTACTCAAAAAGTTGCCCCATGTATCATCAGCCTAAGGCTCGGGGAATGTTGACTCCACCCCGAGGTGGTGGAGTTGATTTGGATGTAATTTGGCCATGCAGAGGTTAACTTGTTTGCATCACAAGAAATGACCCATTATTGATTCAGCCCAACTAGGGTTGGATGCCATGGTGCAGACATGGCCAAGGCTGCATCTATATGCTTTTCCCTCCAAGTGATCTGCTCCTAGAAGTTTTAGAGAGGGTCCGTCTACTTTGGGTCAGTGCTTAGTTGGGATATGACAATTTTATTGCATCAGTCAGAAAAAAAATTCTGACCCTGAAAAATGTTTTTCTGCTGACTTTTACATCTTTTAAGAGAGTAGGAGACCTTCAGGCCCTTTCAGTTGCCCCTTCGCATTTGGAGTTTCACCTGGCATGGTGAAACTCCAAACAGCATAATCAAGAGATTTTTAACAGATCCTTTGATTAAAAAGAAGAAAAAAAGGAAGGAAGAAAAAAAAAGAGGAAAAAAAAATTAATTTTCACAGACATCAAGAATCAGCGTAAGAACCTCAACAATGGTGACCATCAAAAAGCATGTTGCATTGCATTCTGGGTGCCACCAATCAAAAGTCATCCATGGTTCCCATCATGCATTGCGGCATGAATAAATTATGAGCTGAATTGTCTTGTATTTATTCTTACTATTTTCTTTTATTTTTGCTGTTTTTATGTGATTTTTTTAGTAGCTTATTTTGTGATGGAAGAGCTGATAGAAATGTATAAACTGTAATTTGAATGCAATGTAAGTCACTTTGGATAAAAGAGTATGCTAAATGCATAAATGTAAATGATGGTAAGAGTTGATCTATTTATCTGAATATGCTGTTTGTCACCATTCTTGAGATTCATACACTGGTTCTTGATGTCAGTGTGTGGCTAATGTAAGATGCAAATAAAGAAAGAGCTCAAATAAAGCAAACACTGACCACCGTAATTGTAATCTTAAAATAAAGATTTTCTTCTTCAGTGATTCTGTTTGATAACATCAGGTGTCTTCATTAACTCTGTTTAGAGGGCCTGAAAACACAAGCTTTTGAACACGATGCCTGTATCATCATGTGTATGCGTATTACATTTTGTGGGTTGTTTCTTGATCACCAACTACTGGCCTGGCATGCATATAGTATTCTTTAGCATAGTGTTGTTGTTTTTTGTCCAATGAAACCAATAATTTTGTTTAAAGTTTACTTAATTTTTTCATGCTATTTTACTCACTTTAATTGTATTTCATTTGATTAATTCTAATTAAATCTAATGTGTTGAATTAATAATATTGCTTGTAATATTTTGAAAAATTTTGTTGAGTAAATATAGTGAATCATTTTTTACAGTGTAAGATTACCTATGATTTTTATGACATGATGGCTGAAAAACAGAAGAAAATGATGCCAAAATTTTATAGAAAAGTGAACAGAAAAGTGGACTACACTATTTGTTAAACCAATGTGTTCAGAGATTGTGGTGTATTCACAAAAAGGAAAAGACACCGTCAAAGATATAGACTGCAAAAATGTTTTCTTAATCCAATAGCACCATAATGATTGAATTAAACTAAAATGTTCATTTGTTTTAACTGCTTGTAAGTTAATACATTACACACAGATGAACAAACAGTTATTAATTTATTTGAGAAAGAAAGAAAGAAAGAAGGGGTCTACTCACAAGAAAAGGGTTGCATACAATTAAAAAGAACAAGTTTGAAGAGCACTTTATTCCAGATCATGGAATTAGATGTTTACTTTTTATCAAAATAATGATTATGACACTTTTATAATACTAGTAACAACTTTTTATTTTTTTTATTTTTTTTTTTACACATTTAAGTGTTTAAAAATAAATAAATAAATGAATTAATTCATTTGAAAAAAATCACAGTAAATTGTGTTTTTTCTAGAACAAAATATCAGTGGTTACAATAAATCTTAAGACAACATCCTTTTTTCTATGTTTAATGTACATAAGTGAAAGACCTTCTTCTCTCCTGAATAAAAACAAAGAACATTTTCTATTCAGGCATTTTTTCCCCACATAAAATTTGAGGAAACATAGGAATCTGTTTATATACAGGTGCATCTCAATAAATTAGAATGTTGTGGAAAAGTTCATTTATTTCAGTAATTCAACTCAAATTGTGAAACTCGTGTATTAAATAAATTCAATGCACACAGACTGAAATAGTTTACGTCTTTGGTTCTTTTAATTGTGATGACTTTCGCTCACATTTAACAAAAACCCACAAATTCACTATCTCAATAAATTAGAATATGGTGACATGCCAATCAACAAATCAACTCAAAACACCTGCAAAGGTTTCCTGAGCCTTCAAAATGGTTTCTCAGTTTGGTTCCCCTAAGCTACACAATCATGGGGAAGACTGCTGATCTGACAGTTGTCCAGAAGACAATCATTGAAACCCTTCACAAGGAGGGTAAGCCACAAACATTCATTGCCAAAGAAGCTGGCTGTTCAAAGAATGCTGTATCCAAGCATGTTAACAGAAAGTTGAGTGGAAGGAAAAAGTGTGGAAGAAAAAGATGCACGACCAACCAAGAGAACCGCAGCCTTATGAGGATCGTCAAGCAAAATCGATTCAAGAATTTGGGTGAACTTCACAAGCAAGGGACTGAGGCTGGGGTCAAGGCATCTAGAGCCACCACACACAGACGTGTCAAGGAATTTGGCTACAGTTGTCGTATTCCTCTTGTTAAGCCACTCCTGAACCACAGACAACGTCAGAGGCGTCTTACCTGGGCTAAGGAGAAGAAGAACTGGACTGTTGCCCAGTGGTCCAAAGTCCTCTTTTCAGATGAGAGTAAGTTTTGTATTTCATTTTTGGAAACCAAGGTCCTAGAGTCTGGAGGAAGGGTGGAGAAGCTCATAGCCCAAGTTGCTTGAAGTCCAGTGTTAATTGTCCACAGTCTGTGATGATTTGGGGTGCAGTGTCATCTGCTGGTGTTGGTCCATTGTGTTTTTTGAAAACCAAAGTCACTGCACCCGTTTACCAATAAATTTTGGAGCACTTCATGCTTCCTTCTGCTGACCAGCTTTTTAAAGATGCTGATTTCATTTTCCAGCAGGATTTGGCACCTGCCCACACTGCCAAAAGCACCAAAAGTTGGTTAAATGACCATGGTGTTGGTGTGCTTGACTGGCCAGCAAACTCACCAGACCTGAACCCCATAGAGAATCTATTGGGTATTGTCAAGAGGAAAATGAGAAACAAGAGACCAAAAAATGCAGATGAGCTGAAGGCCACTGTCAAAGAAACCTGGGCTTCCATACCACCTCAGCAGTGCCACAAACTAATCACCTCCATGCCATGCCAAATTGAGGCAGTAATTAAAGCAAAAGGAGCCCCTACCAAGTATTGAGTACATATACAGTAAATGAACATACTTTCCAGAAGGCCAACAATTCACTAAAAATGTTTTTTTATTGGTCTTATGAAGTATTCTAACTTGTTGAGATAGTGAATTGGTGGGTTTTTGTTAAATGTGAGCCAAAATCATCACAATTAAAAGAACCAAAGTAAAGTACTTCAGTCTGTGTGCATTGAATTTATTTAATACACGAGTTTCCCAATTTGAGTTGAATTACTGAAATAAATGAATTTTCCACGACATTCTAATTTATTGAGATACACCTGTATACTTAAAGTGGTTCCAATTTAACACAATTTCAATATATTAAATATATTACAAATAGATTAAAATCAAACTTAAACAGATCTTGAAATGCACTTAATATACTTAAAGTTGTTTCAAAATAATACATTTAATATGCACTTAGTATAGTATAATTTAAATATAGTAAGTGTGTCTGAAAAAGCACAATTTAAATACATTTCATTTTCACCTGGGTGGTTGCTGTCGAGGAGGTTGTTCTGTGTGAGAAAGTCAGAGACTTGGTTGAACACAGCTCATTCAAGTGTTTTTGCAATGAAAAGAAGAAGAGAAACCGGTCTGTAGTTCTCTGAAAGAGATGGGTTAGGGGTGGGTTTCTTAAGTAGTGGGGTTATACAAGCCTGTCTAAATGCTGATGGAAAAACACCAGTCTGAAGGGATGTATTAAAGATGTGAGTGAGTGCAGTTACAACTGCAGGAGAAATGGCTTGAAGGAGATGAGATGGAATAGGATCAAGCGGACAAGTAGTAGGATGATTAGATAGGATGAGTTTGGAGACTTCTGCCTCAGAGAGTGGAGAGAAGGATGTGAACGATGTTTGCTGGTAAGATGTGCTTGACAGATTGTGGTGTGGAAAATTGTGCACTGATGGTTTTAATTTTGTTAATGAAGAACGTGGTAAAGTGGTCAGCTGTTAGAGTAGATGAAGGAGGGGGAGGAGGATGTAAAAGGAAGGAGGAAAATGTTTTAAAGAGCATGCAAGAGTTAGATGAATTGTTAATTTTATGATGATAGTATGTCCTTTTAGCAGTGGAGACATTAGCAGAGAAGGAAGAGAGGAGGGACTGATACACATTAAGGTCAGTAGGGTTTTTTGATTTGTGCCACACCCAGAAGGGGTGGTACGGGCTGGCCTGGAAGACAAGAGGCAGACAGTGTCTAAACAAGATGTAAGAGTGGAGCAGAAAGTATCAGTAGCACTGTTAGCATCAAAGAGATGCTAACTGTTCAGGGGGAGGAAGCGAAGATGAAACCATAGCAGATAGTCGGGAGGGTGAGAGTGAGCGTAGGTTACGTCGAAAGATGACATGTGGAGGGGTATGTGTTGTGTCAGGAACCATGTTGAGATTAAGAGTGAGGAGGAAGTGATCTGAGGTGTGCAGTGGAGTAACCAGCACATGATCAGTGGAGCAGTGTCGTGTGTAAATAAGGTCCAGTTGGTTGCCTAATTTGTGAGCAGCCGTTAACACTCTCTTGAGATCAAAAGAGAGTCGAGTTGAGCTTTATTGTCATTCTGCTACATGTGTGGACATATAGTGGAATGAAATGTCATGTCTCGCAGGACCACGGTGCTACATACTAGTTAAACCTAAGATAAACATACAACGATGCAAGTATAGGAAAAACAATGGAGCTATACAACAGTTAACTATCTGACTATACATATACTAAAAATACTATAACTGCTATACCTAGTTGACCACACATACACAAACTGAGACTGTACAAAAACTTTACATAAATACTGTACATGAAATTGTGCGAAAGAGATATATGTACATGAAATTGTGCAGAAAAATATATATTTTGTACATTAAATTATTGTGCAGAAGAGAGATTTTGTGGGAGACAGTGCATAGTGCAAAAAGATTTTGTACTGCAATGCTCAAGTAAACGTATTATTTTGTAGTGCAATGTTCAAGTAGACATATATTTTCTTAAGAGTCTTTGTGGCAGGGAGTGTTTGTAGAAAGTGTCTAGTGTGCATATAGTGGGATGAGTGCGTTACTACAGGTGGTTTGTATAGCCCACTCACCTGTGTGTAGCACATTCAGAATTGCACTTAGTAAAATTGTCAACAGTTTTTAATGAGTTGGGGGGTGGGAGGGCTGAGGTGTTCATGGTTTCAGAGGGGGACAGGGGGATTGGAGTTAAGAGCTCTCACAGCCTGGGGAAAAAAGCTGTTGAGCAATCTGACAGAGCGAGCTCTGACGCTCAGGTACCTTCTACCTGATGGCAGGAGCTGGAAGAGGTTGTGAGAGGGGTGGGTGGGGTCCTTCACGATGCTGGTGGCCTTGTTGTAGCATCGTGAAAGGAAAATGTCCAGGATGGAGGGGAGAGGGGCACCGATGATCTTTGCGGCAGTGTTCACTGTCCGTTGTAGGGTAAGAGGCAAGCAGAGTGTGGAAGTCTGCAGCTTGAGGTTTATCTAGGTGGATGTTGAAGTCTCCAAGCATAACTAGGGGAGTACCATCATGAGGAAAGAATGAGAGCAGCACATCTAATTCATCCAAGAAGTTACCTTGTGGTCCTGGGGGTCGATAAACAACTACACAATGGATTTTAAAAGGGTGGGTAATAGTGACTGAATGTGATTCAAAGGAGTTGTTAATACCCAGACAAGGTAAAGGAATAAATTTCCAATAATTAGAGATAAGCAGACCTGTACCTCCACCTCTACCAGTCAGATGGGGTGTATGGGAAAAAGATAAATTAATGGAGAGTGCTGCAGGAGTGGCAGTGTCCTCTGGTTTGATCCATGTCTCTGTCAGGGCCATGAGGTTTAGCCTTGAATGACTAGTAATAGATGTAATGAAATCTGCTTTGTTGATGGCAGACTGACAATTACAGAGACCAATAGAAAAAGAAAGTAGTGTATTAGTGTAACGGAGGGCAGCGGGTAAGTGCTGTGCAGGTAAAACCTCACTCCCCTGATCTCAAAATGAGGTGCTCTAGCGACAGACGCTAGAGGCCATGGCCTTTAGCCTCCTTGTTAGAGCGCCTGCCTCCCATGCCGACGACCCAGGTTCCAGACCCACTCGGAATGAGATGTGGCAGGTGCGGACCTGGGGGGGTTACGTTAGCAGACATAGGCAAAGTGCGCAGGTTGTTAGGATTGCTCTGCCTACAGTGTGTGATGCATGGTAAACTAACCTTTTTTATACCCGATTGACAAAACGTAAATTGAATTCAGCTGAACACACTTTACTGTTTCTCACAACAAAGGGCTAAGCAAGCACACGACACTGCCAAGGTATGCGATAGAGTACGAGACCAAATGCAACTTCAGCACGTCTCAACACAGTAAACAAAACAATCATTTCCTAGCAAAGACAACTGCGCTAAACACTAATGAGACAAGAAATATATACACTTACGATCTGCTTTTAACTTCCGCTGATTGACTGCTTCTCTCAAAGAGTATTTCTTTACACTGTCTTTTGCTAGCGCTTGAACACACTTTACTGTTTCTCACAACAAAGGGCTAAGCAAGCGCACGACACTGACAAGGTATGCGATAGAGTACGAGACCAAACACAACTTCAGCATGTCTCAACGCAGTAAACAAAACAAGCGTTTCCTAGCAACGACAACTGCGCTAAACACTAATGAGACAAGAAATAAATACACTTACGATCTGCTTTTAACTTCCGTTGATTGACTGCTTCTCTCAAAGATTATTTCTTTACACTGTCTTTTGCTAGCGCTTCAACACACTTTACTGTTTCTCACAACAAAGGGCTAAGCAAGCACACGACACTGACAAGGTATGCGATAGAGTATGAGACCAAACGCAACTTCTATGATACTAATATGATATATCATGTTGGGTGTCCTTTTTAGAGATAATCACCATGTTTAGAATGAAACCATCATATTTAAAAGCATGATATTAATCATACCATATAGTAAAATATCATGTTTTTACTACTGTAAATCTATATTAATTTATTATGGGATCTCCTTCAATACTTTCAGAATCTTTACTTTTTAAAATTATTTTGTTTCTGTATTTTAAAATATATATTTTTATATTAACATATTTTAATGACATATATTTGTTGAACATAAATTAATTCTTTTATTTTTAAAGATAAGCAGAAAATAGAACAAACTTTGCTAAAGTGATTGTTTTGAACAAGTATTAACTTAGACATTATTTTAAAAAAAAATAAAATATTTTAGCTGAAGTATTTGTATCAATACCGTGTGCCTTTTATCCCATGCTGGTGAGCCTTTTACCCCACTTGCCACCTCATACATTAAGAAGATTTTTAAACAAAATAAACAACTTGTATGATTTATTTTCACACAAAATCTGTTGCTCCATTAATGTTCAATATACATTTTAGGTGCAGTGAAAAGCATATTTTTTTCTTAAGGTGTGCCTTTAGCCCCGTTGTACCATATATACACTATATTGCCAAAAGCATTGGGTAATTTCCATGAGTACAAATCTTAATGTTTAACCATATAATGATATTCTAGGGAATTGTGTCCTTCTAATTTTAAAGCAACAGTTTGGACAGGACCCTTTTCTACTCTAACATGACAATGTATCTGTGTATAAGGCAATGTTCAAAAAGAAATGATTGATTTAGTCAGTGTGGAAGAACTTGACTGGTCTGCAGAAAGCCAAGTCCTAATCCAAGCTGAAAACCTCTGGTGTGACTTTAAATCCAGACCTTGAGCCAAACACCAATGACTTGTACATACACTATATGGACAAACGTATTGGGACACCCCCTTCTTTAGAACAGAAAAAGGCACTTCCAAAACTGTGGCAACAAAGATGGAAACATAATACATGTATTTAAAAATTGTATTTCCATCTCTGTTGCAATAGTTTTGGAAATGTCTAAAATGACTGTACCCATATGTACAAGTCATTAGTGTTTGGTGATGAGTTTTTGGCTCAAGGTCTGCATTTAAAGTCACACCAGAAGTGTTCAGCTGGGAATAGGAATTGGCTTTCTGCAGACCAGTCAAGTTCTTCCACCCATACGGAAATGTAATATATGACATATATGTCCCTATATCAGTAGTGATGTTGTCATATATGTTACATATAAGGCAATATATTATTGTAGGATCAGAACGAGTCAGACAAAGTTAAGATTCGATCCGAACATCGAAACATGAGGAGCTGAAATTCCAGAGAGGATCTCAAGGCTGCAACAGGATGTTCGTCATAAATCAGATTCCTAGCTCCAGCCCTCTGAAGAAAGCAAACCAACAAGCCTCTTTCACAGAACAGCTTGCAACATTCAAACAAAAGAACACTTGTTGATAATTCCAATTCAGGAAGGAGACTATCAAATTTGGGGCAAGTAATCAGGACTGATGGTCAAAGATATGGCTGTCACTTGTAAATCTGTGATCGAAATCACGAGCTAGAGACTTCATTGGGTGGGTCACCCCAGCTCTCCACACAGAAGACAAAGACGGAGACTGAAATTCCTTAAGAGACCTTTTAACCTCTCTAGTCTTCACAGAACATGTCCTTATGTTCACAGAACGGTACAGAAACTGCCTTTTCACATATAGATGCACCAAAATCATCTTAAAAGGACTTATGAGACTTATCATGTTTATGCATAACCCCATATCATGTATGTAACCCACACAATTAACTATCATGTTTTAATCACATATTATGTGTGTATTTTAATAACTAGGGAATAGTTAAAGAGTTCATATCCTTGTTTGGTATGTATGAGTTTGAAAAATCATGCTTTAAATGTTTCTTCCAATCAATTCTTTGTCAAATGTACCATAGTCTTGTTAGAGAAATCATGTCCAAAATTGTACTCTGTAAGAGCGGGACGATTCAGACCATATGACTGATAAGATAACATTTTAGATTTATGATGGGGAAGAAACAGAGCAACACCCCTAGGCTAAGATCATTTTCTAATTGGTCAAGACGTCCAGATAGGATGGTCTAGAAGCCGAGTTTAAATACTCAGGACACCATCAAACTCGCTCTTAGCTCTTAGCTCTCTTCCTCTGTTTCTCAGATCTCTTCTCTTTTGCCACCACGTTTTGACGCTGCTCTTTGAGCGTGCTCTGGCCTACGTGCCAGCTGCTACCATAATGAGAAGAAAAACCACCTAGTCTCGTTATATTCTTTTATTCTTTTACTTTAATTTCTTGTCTTTCCATGAGAGTTTTGTTAAGTTTGCCACAAAGTCCAGCTTCGACTGCACCCGCCCCAAACTTCAACCAGACCAACTCCGCATCACGAGCCAACGCCCAAGACTTTACTATGAAAGACCACTGAACTCAGCCAATCAACAACCTCGGGAAACCCCTTTCTCCAAAGACGACAAGGACACAAGGGAATCTCTTAAGGCAACATAAGCAAGTACAACCTCCAGACTTTTGCTGAGTCGGTGCAGTTTAATATAAATTTTAGCGTCATTGAGAAACTCAATGCGAGGGTTAAATTAATTGATTGATGGTTCAGGTCTATGCAATTGCACATATTGCTGTAAACTTGGGATTTCACATTTTCATTCTTTAAACTCATCCTTTCCTCACTTTCTCTTTCTGCAACGTGTGAATGTGTGAATGCGTGTGTTCATGTGTGAGATTACATTAGTTTACATGTCTTAGGTTTATATAAATAAAGTCTTATTTATATTGAAAAGAGAAGTATCTTGTGTTTTGTGCTTACAAGTTAATGTCTTAATCTGCCAATCTTGTTACTGTGCTTATTAATAGTGTGTTCACTATATTTTGGATTATAATATCCAGTGCAGAGTTGATGTTATTCGGCTCGTTCAGTGACTCGCTGCCGATTCAGTGATCAGCCGTGAAACAGTGATTCTGTTCAAATTCCATATAAAATCATAAATGATTTCCTTTGAGCTAAATTGACTTGTTTCCCTCATATATTACGTATTTACATTATTATCACATATATCCATCTTCTGGATATATGTATGTGTATGTTTATAACATATATGAAATTCCCATAGTAAAATTTGTATATAAACATATATTTAAAGAATGTATATGGTTAATTTTTATATGGTATTACATGTTATGACCATATATGTTAACAATATATATGAAAATTTTATATGGTACTATATGTTTTGACCATTTGTTAACAATATATATTGAATTTATATATGCAAGTTTATTAGCCATATATGCCTAAAAGATACAGCTCATTGTAAATCATATAACAAAATTACTTTTTGCTTAACTTTATTCATTGTTTCAATCCAGTTTTCTGGGGAAAAAGTAGAGATGAATGTGTAACGTTCAAAAAAAATGCCAATAAGCCTAAATGTCAATGATTGGATAAGTTCTTGTTGTAGAAAAAGGAATGTGTTATAGACTTAATTTACTTAATTTAACACTTAATTTAACTGTTTGTCCATATGCGTCATTGTACTAAACGCAATTCATTATACTAAATGTGCAAATCAGCGCGATTGTGCTAGACCCCCACAATACCGCTTCTGCGCATGCGCCAGAATTCAAACACATCCGCGCTAACACATCTGAGCAACGGCTGCAGCTAAACAAACAGTCATCTGCGTTAAGATGTTTTTCTTAATAAGTGGAAGGATAAGAAATGTGCCAGCACCTTCACATAAAGTTTAAACGACAATGATTTTATAGACGGGCACGAAGACAGACCAACAACATCACTGAGTGGAGCACTGGATGAAACGCCTTTGAATGAGCTGCAGCGGTGCAGGCAATTTACACTAATTTACTCAACGCTTTATTAAAATTAATATGCTAATATTACAGAGAAACTAAGTGTTATATGATTGTTTTGGACAGCAAGAGCCTCTGTCCCAATACAGATCAGTTTCAAATATTCCCTGTCAGTGTTTTATATATGATGTTATGATTAACGTTACAGCTGCATTGATGTGTTTTGCAATTTGCTCACGTTAAAGTTTATTTTAACTATATACTATTGGATAGAGATACTGTAAGTTCATCGTTTTCACTGGATAAGCAATGCAACATTTGAAAATTAATTAAAGCTCTCCGACAAAAGTAATGGAGCAAAATTACGTTATAATGTTTATCTCTGAGATGTAACTTTACGTTAGTCTAGTAGCCTATAACTATAAAGCTGCACAAAATGGAATTACTCAAATACAAGCACCTTGAATTCATACAGTACTGTACTTGGTTATATTGCACCAAGTACATTGACATGTCAGTGACATGCCTATGGTGGGTGCATAAGCACATACATGTGCATATTACATAAAGGTACAGAACACTAAAAGATGTGACTTTGGGGTTTTGAAAATATGGTTAACCTATGGTAGTCAATTTTGTTCATATTTTTGCTGATAATTGTGCTTTTCCTGTTTGTGTCCCTTGAAAAGGTAATGAGTCCAGACATTCTCAGAAAATAGAAATGGAGGCTGAACCGGCAGATCTACCCAGAAAAGGTTACATATTTTATTGAAACCAAAACTAACATCTGCAATATACATGTAAACAAATCAACTACCCTTTTTAATTTATTTTCTCCAGGCCAAAACGATGCCCTCATTAGTTATTATGAATGTCTACTATTTGTTTCATTGATGCTAAATAGCAAATGAAATTGTAACCTTAGTTGTGAGCTCTGTCATTGAACACTTGGGTTACTGTAGTATAATTCTTCATGTCTGTAGAGGCATATTATTTGGATGGGCATGTAGGCTGTGCTTCGTTGTTGTTCTGCCTTGTCCTTAAGAAGGTGGAGCTCAGATCAAGTGGTATCTGGTAATATTTTACAACTACAACTTATAATTATTACTTATTTAGAATTCTACAGTCTTTTAAATAATCTTTACCAACTATGTTTTAATACTCAGTATACACTGCTCACAAAAAAAGTTATTTATGGAAAATGTAAAAAGTTCATGCTACAGTGAAATTATTTAATGAAAGTAGAGCATTTAAGTAGAAGCATGCAGTGGTAATTTCTTCATCTCAAACAAACGGTGGTGGCTATACCACAACAAAAATGTCAATGTCTCAGTAACTTGTCATGTGTCCTTGAGCATCAGTTACAGCTCGACAACAACATCTCATGCTGTTCACAAGTCAACTTATTGTCTGCTGAGGCATGGCACCCCACTCTTCTTGTAGAGCTGCCCTCAGGTCATTGAGGTTCTGGGGTGCAGGGTTACGACCCTCTGCATGACGACTCAGCTGATCCCATAGGTTTTCTATGGGATTCAGGTCTGGAGAAAGTGCAGGCCACTCCATTTGAGGTACCCCAGCCTCCAGCAGCTGTTCCCTGATGATGCGACCTCGATGAGCTGGGGCATTGTCGTCCATGAAGATGAAATCAGGCCTGTGTTGCTCATGCAGAGGTACAATAACTGGATTAATGATGTTATTCAGGTAGTATTGGCTTGTCACAGTACCATTCACAAGGTGTAGGCCAGTTCTGTATTGACTAGACACACCTGCCCAGACTGTAACAGCACCACCTCCAAAGGTTCATCTGGTGACAACAGTGGCTGATGTATAGCATTCTCCTTGATGTCTTCAACAGCGTTGCTGGCCATCATTTCTGCTCAACGTGAATCGACTTTCAACAGAGAACAGCACTAGTTCCTCGTCCAGCACAAATACTCCCTGACCCATGCAAGTCTCCCTGGCCATTACAGTCTTTTCAGGTGTTTCTAGTCAATACAGAACTGGCCTACACCTGTGAATGGTACTGTGACAAGCCAATACTACCTGAATAACATCATTAATCCAGTCATTGTGCCTCTGCATGAGCAATACAGGCCTGATTTAATCTTCATGGACGACAATGCTCCAGCTCATCAAGGTCGCTTCATCAGGGAACGGCTGCTGGAGGCTGGGGTACCTCAAACGGAGTGGCCTGCACATTCTCCAGACCTGAATCCCATAGAAAACCTATGGGATCAGTTGAGTGTCGTGCAGAGGGTCATAACCCTGAACCCCAGAACCTCAATGACCTGAGGGCAGCCCTTCAAGAAGAGCGGGATGCCATGCCTCATGCTACATTATTTGCTGTGGTATACCCACCACTGTTGTTAGCTTTTGTTTCAATAAATTGTTTGAGATGAAGAAATTACCACTTCATGCTTCTTCTTAAATGCCCTACTTTTATATAATATCACTGTAGCATGAACTTTTTACATTTTTCATAAATTTCAACTGAATGTCCCTAACTTTTTGTGAGTAGTGTATTTGTCATCTTATATGTAGTTAAACACTTTAAGACATAGGCACAGTTCTAACTTAAAAGCAAAATTAAACTGGTACAGTGTTGGATTGCAAGACTTAAGCAGATTAAATGTATGTATAACACCATATGTATAACACCATAGTGACTAAAATCAAGTTTAGTTTACTGTACCACCCAACACTACCAAAGTTAAAAATTGCTTTTAAATGTTGAGCACTTCCTGAAATACATATAGGGTTCAGACAATTTAATTTTTAATATGATACATTTAAGTGTAAACGTAATTCTGGGCCTAGTAAATCAATTTATTGTAATTATATTATAAAAACCTAACTTTTACTAATTTCTTACAGATGCAGTGATCCAGAAATTTCTTCACCAGGGGCCTCTTGGGGATGGCAATAATCCAAAAACTAACCAAACTGTGGGAATACAAAACTGTAGACCTTTAGCTGAACCACTACAATTGGTTGATGTTCTGTTTCTTATGCCTGTTCAGTGTTTTAATCAGTTATATATGTAATTGTTTCTTATTTTTTTTATTTTTGATTGTGCAGATCAATAAGATTGTTTTTTTCTTTTTTCTTTTTTTTTCCCTATTTAAATAAAGACTGTTTAAATAGATGTTACTTTTTGTAGCTTATTGCACCATTTAACATTTTAGGCTGAAATATTTTTGAAATCTTTCAGGCATGAAATGTGCAATGCACTACAACTTTGTAGATACATACAACCTGTATTAAAAGATCATTTTAAAGATCACATATTAAAAGATCAAAAATATGAAACCATATATTTCATAATTAAAAGATTGTCATATATAAGTGACACGTCACATATGTAAATAATTTGCTATGCATATATGTCTAATTTGTATATAACACATAATTAAAAAAAGACATATATCTCACATATATTAATAATTATATACATTCCATATATGGCAATAAATGTATTATACATACATAAACATATATTTTTGTATGGGGTAGACTTATATGTCAATATATGAAATTGTTCCATTTTATAATAGGATTCATATATAAATAGAGCAAATATATAAAACATGTATTGCATATATGGGTATTTCGTAAATGCACATATATTACATTTCTGTATGGGCACACTGACTGAATCAATCATTTCTTTTTGAACCTTGCCTTATACACAGATACATTGTCATGTTAGAATAGAAAAGGGTCCTGTCCAAACTGTTGCTTTAAAATTAGAAGCATACAATTCCCTAGAATATCATTATATATCATTAAATTACTAAAGTAGTCAAACCTGTTCATTAGAAGGGGGTGACCCAATATATATATATATATATATGTGTGTGTGTGTGTGTGTGTGTGTAAATATCAGATATTTATGCATACAATACACATACAATTTCAGAGTCCCTCTCCAAAGCTTGAAAACAATGTACAAATGTACGACATTCAAATGTGTTCATATAAACTTGCCATTTATTTAGTAGAAATAAACAGTGCATCATTACACCTTTGTTCAGTTTTTAAATTTAAACCAAGAGCAAGTATTTTTCTTTGAAATATTTTTGTGATGCTATTGCTGATCTCCTTTGTTCTAATTCCATAAATAAGTGGATGTAGAAGTGGAGGGATTAGGATAAAATGAACTGACATAAACACATTAACTTCTTTTGAAAGACTGATATTAAATCGATTGTATATCACAGAAAACAGAGAGGCCAGTGAAAAATTTATAAAAGTAATCAAGTGTGGTGTGCATGTTTTTAGAGCCTTTTTCCGGGCACTTACTGATGCATTCAAAGAGACAAATAATATCTGCACATATGATAAGATGACAAAGATTAGAGGTAGAACAATAAAAATGAGTACCAGACATATGCCATACAGGTCTCCCCAGGTATTTTTGACACAGGAGAGATTAACAACCGCCAAATTGTCACAAAACAACTTGTTTATTGTATACCTGCACATTGGCAGCCTTGATGTAAGATACACCTGTACAGCTAGAGAGAAGATAGGAACACAGTATACAATAAAAAGCAGAAGTCTAATTTTAGCCGGAGTCATGATATTGTGATATTGTAGAGGCTTGCAAATTGAAACATACCTATCATATGCCATAAGTGTCAGTATTGCATAAGCACATGTTCCATAAACATTAATAAAGAATACTTGCAGAATACAGTCAGTATACAGTATATCTTTCATATCGTCAATAAGATTCTCCATTATTTTAGGAAGTACAGCAGAGGATCCGATTAGTCCATTAATAGCCAGGTTGAATAAAAATATGTACATGGGCTTATGGAGAGATGTGTCCAAGCAGATCACCAACATCAGTGTTACATTTGCAAAAACAGTTGTAAGGTATACAACGAGAGAGACTAGAAAAACTCCATAATTCAGTGCACCAGGAGGTCCATAACTGGTAAAAACCAGAGTGATGTTCAAACTTTGCAAAATCATTTTTCCTATAGAAGAGAAACAAAGGCATTTCACATTAGAATAAAGAATGCAGTATATATTTAAATTAAATATTACATTCTGAAATATCCTTTTACCTACTGTTTCTAAATTCCCTTGTCTTCTGAGGATCTGAGCTGCTCGACAGTAGCTTTATATTACTTTGTTCTACAAGGCCCCCCTCCACTGGATTTCAACTTATAGGCCCTACCCCCTTTTATCTCAAACTTTCAAACTATAATAGTAGGCAGTGAAGTGTTGAAATGTTGATCTTTTGGCAGCAGTTTTATTAAATAAAAGAGATAATGCAGGATAGGGGTAATAATATCCACAAGGATGAGAGAACATCAACATAACACAGCTTAGTATTTTTCAAAGTACCACACATAACAAACAAACAACATTGTTCTGCACACACACTCACAAAAAAAAAAAAAAAACAATATAATAAAATAAAAAAATAAAAACAAATAAAATTGAAACTAAAAAATAAAAAAATACAGGTAATAAGAATAATATTAATAATAATAGTAAATACAGGTTCAGTAACTATAGGTTCAGTCAATCATCCGGAATGCCTGAAGGTAACGTACAAGTCAACCCTCATAGGAAACATTAGATGTTAATTGGGCAGCTAGTTTGTCTAAATATCCAAGAAATGATCCCCAGACAATGTAAAACTTTCCGATGGAGTTAGACTGGAGTTAGAAATCTGAGTCTTTCCATTTGTATGACAGAGACCATGTCCATAATTCAAATTCGAAAAGAGGGAGGTGAAGAAGACTTCCAGTTCTTTAATGTAAATCTCTTGTCCATGATCATACCCAGAGTAAGGGCCTATTGTAAATTTTTTGGAAAGCTATAGGTGTGTTGTGAGAAGCCAAAGACAGCAAGGTCCACGTCCAGGAGAAGAGGAGCATTATAGGCCTTATAGCAGTGGTTCCCAACCCTGGTCCTGGAGGCACCCCAACACTGCACATTTTGCACGTCTCCTTTCTCTAACACAACAATTTCAGCTCTTGGAGTCTCTACTAATGAGCTGATGACCTGAATCAAGTGTGTTTGATTAAGGAGACATGCAAAATATGCAGTGTTGTGGTGCCTCCAGGACCAGGGTGTGGAACCACTGCCTTAGAGTACCAATCAATTATGCTTGTCCAAAATCCCAACAGTGAAGGGCAAAACTCTGCATCTGAGAAAATTTGATGGATACCAGGTCTTTTAATTGTGATAATTGATCAGTTTGGTTCTTCAAACAAATTTGTGTATTATCTGAATTAAGTTATCTGAGATTACCCTGTGTTGTCATGTTCATTGGAAAGTAGCATGATCCTGCAAGACTGGAGGCTGCAGTTTCAGGACCGCATTTCTAGGACCAGAGGGTTTATGATATTTTATAGCACTTACTAATTAATTAAATATTTTTTAATTATGTTTTTTATGTTTATTTATTATATTGATGGGCTGTCTTTAAAAGTTTGGTGTAACAGAATTGACACTAATTCAAACACAAGAAATCATGATTTATAGCTATATAAGACACTTTTTACAGAAAATATTATGTTGTTGTGGCCTGTGACATCTTGTGAACATGACACCAAATGTTCCTGCAAGTGCATCCGCCTCCTAAAGCCCTCCCTACAGCTATGGTATACCCAATAAACACTTTATTATTAATTAGGCGAACACAACTTCTGATTTCAGTGTACTTAAGCTATCATTAGCAGATTCTGGCAAGTATCCGGGTATTCCATGCATATAGAAAGTTTGCATACTATGCACAGTATACTTACTGGATACTGCAGAAATAGCGGGTCTCATTTATGAAACGAACGTTTGACAGAAAAGTGAATGTATGGTCGTCTCGCAAAACTCACGTCAGGTCTCAGCTCGTGAACTTGCATGCAGCATAGAGAATTGTATAACGGAGAATATATAACGACAGCATTTTGTTAATTTAGATTATTTTCCTGGCCGACAACCGAAGCTATTTTTTCCCTCTCTCTTTCAGGGCTTTAGCTTTATATGCGAAAATAGCAGCGTAAACAACATATCATGAGGATTTACACATCTCATCACGCACCTGCAGCACTCTGTGAATGGAGAAAAAGAGAAATTAAGTTTATAAAAACTGAACTGAAAGCACACACTGAAACAACGCACGTGCTGAACACTCAAAGAGAAACGTAACGAGAAACGTAATTCGGAGAAACGTAATTCTTAAAACACTCTTAAACAATATAACAGATGGCATAGACTCACTATTTCAGTCTGATAAAACATTTTTCTAATCTCAATCAACATAAATCAGGCCTGAAACACAATTTAACTCACTCTTCAGCCTTTTTTATAATCCTCAGTGAATTAAAACATTTTTTTTTTAGATTAGATACACTTCAAAACTCACTAAAACTCTTTGTATTACACATTTTGATTTGTACAAATACAATGAAATGAACATTTTAATTAAATATATTCATACCTGTGAAAAACACGAGAGGACAGTGAAGTTACCACAGCGGCAGTCAGTTTATTACTGAGCCCGCAGACCAGGGGGAAGTAAATCTCATGTCTTCCACGAGTGCCTGATGCGCCATCTATTGGCATGGCGGTGTAATGCCACAAAGATATACTGTTTTACCTTAATTAGAAAAACCCATTACACTGGCGTCTCATGCATGTACAAACAACATATCAGTTCTAGTGTTGCTAACTTGACATTTCAGCCATTCATCAAACTAAAATGCAGTCAACCAAACAAAAGTTACACTGCTCAATTTTAGAGGTCCGCTGTAAAATCAGCATGCAGCGCTCAAACAAACATTTTTGCGGATGTGAAAGATGATGTTTAACGCAGATATTGGAACATGAGTGAAGTACAAAGCCTTGTTTACATAATGAATAATAGTTTAGAATCCAAATATTACAAATATTGCAAAAATTGAAGCATTTGGATTCTTGTCAAATGCGTGAGGCTCGTGAGGTCAATGCTGTTTCAGTTTCGCTCTAAATAAATTCATTTTAGCTTGTCGTTTGTATGCTGTTTATAATGAATGTCACCATAACCTAATTTGTGTTTTATTTTATAGTTTAATATATAATTTTATAGCTACTTATTTTTCATTCTGGTTCTGTAATACCATTAGCCTAAATTGAAAGGATTTGTTGTGGAGTGAGTGTAACGCATGTCGCGACATGAGTGCAATCCTCACTCTCACCCAGTGACTGATGGAAATGAATGTGAAGAGGGTTCACTATTTTCAGATTTGGACCAGCTAACAGAAGACTAAACTCGCTCAAGAGACAGGCTCAGCAACAAGGAGGAAAGGAAACAAAACAGCACTGGATGTTTTAGGAATAGGTAACAGATATATTTAGAAACAAAACAGCAAAATTCAAAAAGAATGTCACAACTTGAAAGGAAAAAAATACAGTAACACCTTGTCCCAATGACTTAGGTTTACACTGTTTTTGATCCTGTTTAGTTCTTCAGCTATTATTAGTAATTTTAATTTGTTAATTAGTTTTTAGGTATTTTTTTTTCTTTGAGTTACTTAGGTAGCTAATAAAACTAACTACCCTTTATCTGTTAATATGTGTTTATAATTACTCTTTGGAATACCATTTTCTTTGTTTGTAAACTACCAGACAATAGAAAAAAAGGGGAAAAATAAAATAAAATATAATGTCTGAAAATGGAAATCACAACAAACAGCTTAAAATAACAATTTCCATATAAATCTGAATGTCAGTCAATTTCAGTGCCAGTTGCTTCCAAAAGATTCGTCTTCTGGGAATGACTCAGTTCTGAACAAAACAGTTCAGTCAGGAAAGGAAAAATAATATACAGTCCTACCACCCTGTTGATTACTTTATCCTTAAATCTCAGTCATTATATGGGCATTGCTCACCAGTTCCTGCATGCAGTGATGCTTTTAAACGTGGAGCAGGGACAGTTCATGTTCAAAATCCTCCACAATCATCCAGTGTCCAGAAGAAAGTGTGAAGCATCCAACTCAGGGGGTGATGAAAAAGGGAAAGATAGAGAAAAAAACAAGAAAGACAAAAAAAAAGAAAGAAAAGACCCAAAAAAACAAGGTCAGAAATACAATTAGACACTTTTTTGCAAAATACTCTTATGAAAAATAATTTTATTCAAGAGTGCTATTAGTATACTTCTTTTAAACTAAAAATAATAAAGTATACTTTCAGTCTACGTTTTATGTACTTCTCAGAAATATATTTAAAATGACATTTAAGTATACTTGACTTATGCTTAGAAAAAGTCTGACCCTGCGTCCCAATATGCATACTATCCACCCTATCTGCCCTAAATAGTAT
The DNA here is from genome assembly GCA_039654775.1 of Spinibarbus caldwelli. Taxonomy (NCBI): domain Eukaryota; kingdom Metazoa; phylum Chordata; class Actinopteri; order Cypriniformes; family Cyprinidae; genus Spinibarbus; species Spinibarbus caldwelli. Next base: position 26,513,171 of record CM077252.1, on the reverse strand, counting down.
TGAAAATTACTAATATCACATAGAATTTAGGATGGATAGTATGCACAGTGGGATGCAGGCTAAATTTATTTGAACTATACTTGTGCTCCGAGAATGTTTTCATTGTTATATGGTAGGGGGCGCTATTACACATCTCCTGTACAGAATTTCCAAAACACAAGCGAAGAAGAAACCGAAAAACAACAGATGCTTCCACACATAATCTAATATGATCATCAGACATAAAACAGCATCAAAACTGTGAAACGTTATGGGATAAAATGTTGACCTATGAAGAGGTAATAATGATTATCAAGCTTTGGGGTGTTGATTGACTCCATCTATGTCTTGATTATCATTCTGAATCCAATTCATAGTCTTTTTTCTACCTTTTGTGTAAAATGTTGTTTATTTATTTCTTCATTTTTTCTTTATTTATGAAACTTACCCACATCCAAGTGTTTATAACAGGGCTCCTCAAATCTGGACCTCGAGATCCACTTTTCTGCAGAGTTTAGCTGTAACCCTAATCAAACACACCTGAACATGCTAATCAATGTCTTCAGGATTAGTGATGGCGAGATGAAGCTTCATGAAGCTTTAAGCTTGGTTCACAAAAGGGTTAACTTCTGGAGGCTTCATTTGCTCACAATACCACCTGGTGGCCAAAGAGTGTAAAACAAGCAGATATATTACAGACAGAGGTGTAAAGTCCAGGGGTCAGAAAGTAAAAGTCCTGCCATGTGTTTATTCCACCCATGAACTCAGCAGCTGATTTCATCTGAGGAGGAACCAAGTCATTTCTTTCAAGTCACAAACGAGTCTCGAGTCAAATCCCAAGTCCTCAAAGAGTTAAAGTTAATGAGATTAGAGACTAATTAAATGATGATTGCACATTAGTAATGAAAACCTGCTGTTATTGAGAATTGCACAGGATCAGATGTTGATGTTTTATTGATTAAAATGATGCCACCATCATGGAGATCAGCGTTTGCTTTTGCTCTTGACCCTTTTAATAAGTGAGAGTGGTTTGTTTTTAAGCAATTACAATATTGCTTTACAACAAATATTTGTTCATTTGCACATTGCTGAATTAAATAATACTTAAATATTGGGAAAGAAGAAAAAAAAAAAAAAAAAAGAGCTATATCGCTCAGGCGTTTAGACATGAACACTTATCGTACGATCCTCAACAATGGTGACAATTATTCATACTGCAGTGCATGATGGTAGTTTTTACTATGGTGTTACCCAGAATGCATTGCAGCATGAAGCATTTTGTTGATTGTCAAGTCACCTTTATTTATATAGCGCTTTTAACAATACAGATTGTGTCAAAGCACTTAACAGTATCAAATTGGAGGATAGAGTGTCAGTAATGTATAATAATAAGATTAAACACTCAATTTTCAGTTAAAGGCATTTCATTATTGAATTCAGAGATGTCGTTGTCTAGCTCAGTTTAGTTTAAATAGTATCTATGAAATCAAATTGACGATAATCGTTAGAAATTAAGTGTTCCCAACTGAGCAAGCCAGAGGCGACAGCGGCAAGGAACCAAAACTCCCTCTGTGACAGAATGGAGAAAAAAACCTTGGGAGAAACCAGGCTCAGTCGGGGGGCCAGTTCTCCTCTGGCCAGGATATTATTATTTATTTTTTTTAATTATTGTTTTAATTAAATTTTAAATGTATAAATGTATTATATTTCTATTTTTATATTGTTGCAATTTCTAAAAATAATAGTATTATGTAGTTAGGTATTTTATTATATTATAGTTATTTTGTTTAATTTTTTATGTTTTATTGTATTTAAGTCGAGGTCTTCACTGGGGATATGTCCCCGGGGCTCATCCAGGTGTCTGGCCTCCGCCGACGATCAGGGTCACAGACATCATCTCCCGGCGCCGATCCGCCATCTGATCCGGACACAGACTGAGAAACAAAATAAGAAAGAAACAGACAAATATTAGCGTAGATGCCATTCTTCTTACGATGTAACGAGTACATCGTGTGTTATGAGGAGTGTTCCCGGTTCCGGTTGATCTAATTAATGCAGCCTAACAATCCTTTAACGGATTTGAATAACAGAAGTGTTGTATTAGTGTGTTATGTTTAAGCCAGGTTAAAGAAATGTGTCTTTAATCTAGATTTAAACTGACAGAGTGTGTCTGCCTCCCGAACAGTGTTAGGTAGATTGTTCCAGAGTTTGGGCAATAAATAGGAAAAGGATCTGCCGCCCACAGTCGATTTTGATATTCTAGGTATTATCAAATGGCCAGAGTTTTGAGAACGCAGCGGACGTGGAGGACTATAATGTGATAAGAGCTTGCTCAAGTACTGAGGAGCTAAGCCATTCAGGGCTTTATAAGTAATTAACAAGATTTTAAAATCTATCCGATGTTTGATAGGGAGCCAGTGCAGTGTTGACAGAACCAGGCTAATATGGTCCTACTTCCTGGTTCTAGTAAGGACTCTAGCTGCTGCATTTTGGACCAACTGTAGTTTATTGATTAAGCGGCAGAACAACCACCCAGTAAAGCATTACAATAGTCTAACCTTGAGGTCATAAACGCATGAATTAGCATTTCTGCATTTGACGATGACAGCATAGGTCGCAATTTAGATATGTTTTTGAGATGGAAAAACCCAGTTTTACAGATACTAGAAACATGGCTTTCAAATGAAAGATTGCTATCAAACAGCACACCTATGTTCCTAACTGATGAAGAAGAATTGACAGAGCAGCCGTCAAGTGTTAGATAGTGTTCTAGGTTATTACATGTGGGGTTTTTAGGTACGATAATTAACACCTCTGTTTTTTCAGAAATTAGCAGTAAGAAGTTACTCGTCATCCAGTTTTTTATATTGACAATTCATTCCATTAGTTTCTCAATTTGGTGTGTTTCACCGGGCCGTGAAGAAATATAGAGCTGAGTATCATCAGCATAACAGTGAAAGCTAACACCATGTCTCCTGATAATATCTCCCAAGGGTAACATGTAAAGCGTGAAAAGTAACGGCCCTAGTACTGAGCCTTGAGGTACTCCATACTGCGCTTGTGATTGATATGATACCTCTTCATTTACTGCTACGAACTGATGGCGGTCAGATAAGTACGATTTGAACCATGCTAAGGCACTTCCACTAATGCCAACAAAGTTTTCTAGTCTATTCAAAAGAATGTTGTGGTCGATAGTGTCGAACGCAGTGCTAAGATCCAGTAGAACTAATAAAGAGATACAACCATGATCAGATGATAGAAGCAGGTCATTTGTAACTCTAATGAGAACAGTCTCAGTACTATGATACGGTCTAAATCCTGACTGGAATTCCTCACAGATACCATTTTTCTCTAAGAAGGAATATAATTGTGAGGATACTACATTTTCTAGTATCTTTGACAGAAAAGGGAGGTTTGAGATCGGTCTGTAATTAACTAGATCTTTGGGGTCAAGTTGTGGTTTTTTAATGAGAGGCTTAATAACAGCCAATTTGAAGGTTTTGGGGACATATCCTAATGACAATGATAAACTAATAATAGCCAAAAGAGGATCTATGACTTCTGGAAGCAGCCCTTTTAGTAGTTTAGATGGAATGGGGTCTAACATACATGTTGTTGGTTTAGATGATTTAACAAGTTTATACAATTCTTCCTCTCCTATAATAGAGAATGAGTGGAATTGTTCCTCAGGGGATCTATCTATCTGATGCAATACTGTAGCTGACGGCTGCATGGTTACAATTTTATCTCTGATAGTATCAATCTTGGAAGTAGTTCATAAAGTCATTACAGCTGTGCTCTTGGGAAATGCCAACACCTGTTGATGCTTTATTTTTCGTTAATTTAGTGACTGTATTGAATAAATACCAGAGGTTATGTTTGTTGTCTTCTAGAAGAGACGAAAAGTAATCAGATCTAGCCGTTTTTAATGCTTTTCTGTAGGATAGGGTACTTTCCCGCCAAGCTATACGAAATACCTCGAGTTTTGTTTTCCTCCAGCTGCGCTCCATTTTCCGGGCTGCTCTCTTTAGGGTGCGAGTGTGCTCACTATACCACGGAGTCAAACTGTTTTCTTTGATCTTCCTTAAGCGTAAAGGAGCAACTGTATCTAAAGTGCTAGAAAACAGAGAGTCCATAGTTTCTGTTACATCAAGTTTTTCTGCGCTGTTGATTATGCTGAGGAATTGAGATAAATCAGGAAGATTACTTACAAAGCAGTCTTTTGTGGTAGAAGTGGTGATTCTACCATACTTGTAACAAGGAGTAGAATTTACAGTTTTAGCTATATGGAGTTTACACAAGACTAGATAATGATCTGAGATATCATTGCTTTGCTGCAGAATTTCAACACCACTAATATCAATTCCATGTGACAGTATTAAATCTAGAGTATGATTTCGACAATGAGTAGGTCCTGAAACTTGTTGTCTAACCCCAATAGAGTTCAGAATGTCCATGAATGCTGATCCTAATGCATCTTTTTCATTATCGACATGGATATTAAAATCACCAACAATTAAGACTTTATCTGCAGCCAGTACTAACTCAGATAGAAAATCAGAAAATTCTTTAATAAAGTCTGTGTGGTGCCCTGGTGGCCTGTACACAGTAGCCAATACAAACATCACAGGGGATTTATCACTAACACGTGTTTCTCTAGATAATGTTATACGCAGCACCATAATTTCAAACGAGTTATACTTGAAGCCTGCCCTCTGAGAAATACTGAGAATATTGCTATAAATTGTAACAACATCTCCCCCTTTACCTTTTGGACGTGGCTCATTTTTACAGCAGTAATCTTGGGGGGTAAACTCATTTAAAGTAATGTATTCATCTGGTTTTAGCCCATGTTTCTGTCAAACAAAGCACATCTAGCTTATGGTCAGTGATCATATCATTTACAAATAGTGCTTTTGTAGAAAGGGACCTGATATTCAGTAAGCCAAGTTTTATCAATTGTTTCTCTGTATTGTAAACATTTTTTATTTGTTGAACATCAATTAAATTGTCACTATTACTTTGGTTTGGACGTTTTCTGTATTTTCTAGTACGGGGAACAGACACAGTCTCTATAGTGTGATATCTAGGTGAAGGAGTCTCTATGTGCTGAGAATTAACTGACTTCTGTGACGTGAGGCAGCTAGCAGACGGTCGGTTTAGCCAGTCTGTCTGCTCCCTGACCTGGGCCCTAGTTAGTCAAGTACGAACTCTAAGACTATGTGCCATATTTCTAGAGAGAAGAGCGGCACCACCCCAGGAGGGATGAACACCATCTCTTTTCAACAGGTCAGGTCTGCTCCAAAAACTCTTCCAATTGTCTATGAAACCTACGTTATTCTGCGGGCACCACTTAGACATCCAGCCATTGAGTGACGACAGTCTGCTATGAATCTCATCGCCACGGTAAGCAGGGAGGGGACCAGAGCATATTACAGTGTCTAACATCGTACTTACAAGTTCACACACCTCTTTAACATTATTTTTAGTGATCTCCGACTGGTGAAGTCGAACATCATTAGCGCCGACGTGGATAACAATATTACTGAATTTACATTTAGCATTAGCCAGCACTTTTAAATTTGCCAAGATGTCAGGCGCTCTGGCTCCCGGTAAACATTGGACTATGGTGGCTGGTGTCTCTATTTTCACGTTCCATACAATAGAATCGCCAATTACTAGAGCACTTTCATCAGGTTTCTCAGTGGGTGCGTCACCGAGTGGGGAGAACCTGTTTGATGTTCTGATCGGAACGGAAGAGCGGTGTTTTGACCCGTGACTATGCCGCCTTACAGTCACCCAGTTGCCCTGCTGCACGGGCACAACCGGAACCGAACAATGTACAGGAGTCCCTGAGCTAGTCGCATCCAAAACAGTATCTACAGCCCTCACATTCTTACTATCCTCAACTAAAGTTTGGATGCGTGTCTCTAGTTCTAAAATCTTCTCTGTCAGCCTAACTATTTCCCTGCATTTATCACATGTGAATCCCTCGCTGCTGACAGAGAGAGATAAACTGTACATGTGACATGAAGTGCAAACAACAAGAGAAGGAGAAGCCATTACTCACCGTGATTGATGAATGATACCAACTTAACTTACCACTTACCACTGTTGTTTGATGAACTTGTGAAAAACGGAGCGAGAGAGAAATGAAAACGGAGCGAGAAAAAATAAAACAATAATAGGCGCGAATAGAAACGTGAATGGAACCGCGAGTAACAAGCTAACCGACTAATGCGCTGCACTCGTGGTTTTAAAAGCGAACGATCAAATTAGTTAGATTAGTTTGATAGATAATACCAGAAATATGGTGGGAATTAAGTTATATATTATCACTTTAAACAACAGAGAGTGAAAGTAAGGTAAAGATTCAATAAAAAAGCGGAGCTATAATCGCAAACCTCTCAGCAGCACAACAGACAGAACAGACTGAAGCAATCGGAACTGAGCAAGCAATCGGAGCAAGGGCCAGTGTTCAATTGTTGAAACGAAACTATATTAAAAGGGATTTTAGTAGATTGTCACCATTGTTGAGATTCATATGCTGGTTCTTGATGTCTGTGTGTGTATAAATAGCACTGGAGTTTAAATATTTATATGCATTATATAGATTTAAAATTAATTTAATATAACTATTAGAGCAACACTTTCATTGTATGTTGTAGTTTCACAGGATTGGTTGTTGAAAACCCAAACATATATATGAAAGAAAGAAGTTATTTTGGCTGTAAAAAGGTCAGCACCTGATGATCTTTTCATCATCTGAAAACAGCTAATAGCTGTTTACTGAGCGCTCTGCTTTATAACAGCACATGCATTGTTTCAGAGCGAGATCTAACACAAGAAATCAAGGGTCAAGAGCCCAGCTAAAGCAAACGCTGCTCTCCATGATGGTGGCATCATTTTAAACAATAAAACATCAACATCTGATCCTCTGTAATCCTCAATAACAGCAGGTGTTCATCACTAATGCACAATCATCATTTAATTAGTCACTTAATTATCTCATTAACTTTAACTCTTTGAGGACTTGGGATTTGACTTGAGACTTGCTTGTGACTTGAAAAGAATGACTTGGTTCCTCCTCTGGTGAAATCAGCTGCCGAGTTCATTGGTGGAATAAACATATGGTAGGACTTTTACTTTCTGATCCCTGGACTTTACACCTCTATCTGTAATATATCTGCTTGTTTTACACTCTTTGGCCACCACGTGGTATTGTGAGCAAATGAAGCCTCCAGAAATTAACCCTTTTGTCAACCAAGCTTAAAACTTCATGAAGCTTCATCTCACCATCACTATTCAGGATCATTAGAAAATCACAGACAGGTGAGTTTGATCAGGGTTGGAGCAAAACTCTGCAGTGGATTGGACCTCCAGAGTAAGATTTGAGGAACCCTGGTTTATGAAAAAGAATGCATGAAGCTAGAATAAAATGTTATTGTTTACAAGCAGATACCCTGTTCTTTCTTTTTGATGTTTTGTATTGTTCTTTCTTTTTGATGTTTTTGTTCATATTTTCATATTGCAAAATATATACAAATGAGTAAATAGGGACATAGTAGCATACTTAAAGTATGATGTAAAGTTCACTTAAAGAAAACTTATGAGTACAATTGCAGTATAAAACTAATCTAGTAGTTTACTAAGACTATACTTCAAAGTGTAATAACTTTCACTTTTAGTATTGTTTCGTACAAACTAAAAACATAGAGGTAAACTAGTTGTGTACTCAAAGTTTACTACTGTTATACTTAAAGTATACTTAAAAGTGTAATTTCATATTGTTATGGCCCGTCTAGGGCCAGGCCGCAACAGAAACAACTCTTAGACATGGGCTTAGTTTGCGAGAGTTTATTACAATAAAGGAAATTGGAAAAAGGAAATAAAACTTTAAACAGGGCGAACTTCAGGTTCCGACAAGGACAAAACAATAAACAAACCCCAATCTCAACCACCCCTCTTTCTAAACTCGTCAAAGAAAAGAAAAGAAAAGAAAAGAAAATACAAAAGTATCTTCCCTAACTAGCTAATGCTTTAAACAAAGACAAAGAAAATAACAAACAAAAATAAATGGCATCGGAACCCTACAACCCCAATAAATCAATACTTAAAGATTTTACAAATTATAAACTAATACAACCAAAATACAAAAAGCAAAACCAAAATAAACAAAACAAAAAACAAACAAACAAAAAAAAACAGAACAAAAGGGGAAACTAAGCCCAACGTCCAAGAGTGAGCGTTCAAAGAAGCTCTTGAAGAAGGTGAATGGACTCCTTTTAAACACTCATGGTTTTGGCAGCACCAATAGGAAGCAGTCTCCAATACTGACAACAGCCAATCCGGAGCGGCCACCACTGCAACACAAAACGCGTACATAAATAGAAAAAAGAAAGACAAAAAACAACAACAACAACTGAGGTTGTAACACCCCCACCCATAAGATTAAACAGAGTGACAAGACTATAGTCCTGTTTTGTTTTACACATGACATCTAGACAAGGTATTAGCAATCACATTGTCTGTTCCTTTTTTATGCACTATCTTCAGATTGAAACCTTGACAAATAAGTGACTATCGCATAAGACGATGATTTGTGTTACACATGCGGAGAAGGAAAACAAGTGGATTATGATCAGTATAAACAAGGATGGGTTGTGATTTAAAGCCAAGATATACTTCAAAATATTGCAAAGCCAGCAAAAGAGCAAGAGCCTCCTTTTCTATAGTGCTGTAGTTAACCTGATGCCGATTGAACTTCTTTGAATAGAAGCAAAGTGGGCGGTCGATTCCACGGTCATCCTCTTGCAGCAACACAGCACCAGCTCCAGTACCACTTGCATCTACTTCCAGTTTGAACGGTTTGTCGAAGGCCGGCGCTGCCAAAACAGGAGAACTACACAAACTTTTAAGAGATTCAAATGCAAATTGACACTTGGGGCCCCAAGTAAAAGGACCATTGCCACAAAGAAGATCTGTCAACGGTTTTGCAACATCAGAGAAGTTTTTGCAAAAACTCCTATAATAGCCAGCCATCCCAAGAAAACGCCGGAGTTCGTGTTGTGTTTTAGGCTCTGGGAAGGCCTTAATGACTTGAACTTTAACATCCAATGGCCGAACTAGACCTTGACCAGCTTGTTTACCCAAATCCGAGTGAGCGTAGCACAGCCGAATTTACACTTAGCAAGATTAAGTGTAAGATGGGCAGTTTGAAACCGGTTGAACACAATGTCTAAAACTTGGAGATGCTTCTCCCAGGTATCAGAATAACATATTATGTCATCAAGCTATGCCTCACAACAGTCTACATTAGAAAGCACTTGACACATCAGACATTGAAACGTTGCAGGAGCATTTTTCAACCCAAAAGCCATAACCTTATATTGTAAAAAGGCATCAGGAGTGGCAAAAGCTGAAATTTCCGAAGCACGGCCTGTGAGGGGCACCTGCCAATGACCCTTAAGTAAATCTAACTTTGTCACAAATTTGGCATTTCCAATCCTGTCCACACAGTCCTCCATCCTTGGGAGAGGAAAGGAATCAGACTTTGTCAAAGCGTTAACTTTTCTATAGTCGATACAAAATCGGGTCATCCCATCAGGCTTAGGGACCACAAGGCAAGGCGAACACCAAGGGCTAGAACTAGGGACAGCAAAGCCATTTTCCACCAAGTACTGGGTTTCATGTTTCATTAGAGCACGCTTTACAGGATTAAGTCTATAAGCATTCAGTTTAACTGGGGAATGACCCTCCACATCTATATCGTGCTTCAGTACATTGGTCACAGAAGGAACATCCGAAAAAAGTAAAGAGTACTTCTTAATTAAGGTCATAAGGGCATTTTGAGCTGAATTAGACAAATGAGAAAGTTTGGAAGATAGAATTAAGAGAGTTTCGGAATTTGGCAACTGAGCACATGGCTCACAAGTATTACCTATGTGGAGGTCATCCACTTCAGGGGAGTATTCAGATGGCAACATATTTACAGAAAGGGCAACTGCTGGAGGAATAGGGGATGCAGAAATTCCTTTACAGACAGATTGAGACACATATAATTTTAGCATGTTTATATGACAGACACGAGATTTTCTCTTCCTCTCAGGTGTTTTTATCACATAGTCTGTCTCACTCAATTTTTCCTCAATAACAAAAGGCCCTAAAAACTTTGCCTGAAGTGTCGAACCAGGGAAAGGCAACAACACCAGGACCTGGTCTCCAACATGAAATGAACGATTTACTGATTTCTGATCATACTGATTTTTCATTCGGACTTGAGACGAGGCTAGCGACCGTCTGGCCAACTTCCAAACCGCATGCAAACGTTCACGAAAACTAGACACATGATCCAAAACATTCTTACAAGAACTTTGGGACTGAGCTGTGGAGAGAAGGTGTTCTTGTAAGATTTTCAGAGGACCATGAATAGAATGTCCAAAGACTAGTTCAGAAGGGCTAAATCCAAGGGACTCCTGAACTGTATTTCTGATGGCAAACAGAAGAAGAGGAACTTCCTCATCCCAGTCCTTCTCATGGTCCACACAATAGGCCCGAAGCATTGTTTTGAGCGTCTGGTGAAATCGTTCTACGACCCCCTGTGACTGGGGATGATATGCACTTGATACCTGATGTCTGATATTCAATTCCTTCAGGACTTTACCAAACACTCAAAAAGCTCATAAAGGTATGTCCACAGAAAGCCTGTGTAGGTCCCATCAGATAAGTTGCAGGTGGGAAGGCCCTACTTGATCGGTCCACTTTTGTAGTCAAACATCAAAGAATCCACTAAGAAACCTATTTAGGTGACTCCTCACCTCCTCCTGAAGCACCTAGAGGTGTTAGATCCTCAGAATTCCACTGACCACGAACAGACTCTTTTTTTATAATGGGAGAGATTGTACATGGGACGTCCAGATTTCAGCTTCTAGAGGAGATATCAAGCTGAAACCTGCGTTCCTGTGCTAGTCTGGGCATGTCCTATTCATGGTGTGAATTTCAAGAGGATTGGAGAAACTTGAAAATTTGACTCAAAAAACCTCAAAGGTCTTTGAGTTTTTTGGGGTCAAATTTTCATGTTTCTTTCTTGTCAGGCTTTCCGTGGACAATGTAATAATAGGTCATATTTCATAACTACAATGATTTTATTGAGTAAAAACTACGGTAGAGTGCTCAGGCAATAACACCCAGCAGTTTCATGTACATTAGAGCTCATTAAGTTCCTTAATTTGCATAAAAATTCATTGTCCACAGAAAGCCTGTGTAGGTCATGTCAAATAAGTTGCACATGTCACTTGACCACCTGTAATTTATTTGATGGGACCTCCACAGGCTTTCCGTGGACAATGCATTTATAAGTCATAATTTAAGTTTATAATCATTTTATTATGCAAAACCTACAGTGTTACACTCAGGAAACACCGTCTGACAAGTTCATATATATTACAACTCATCAATGTTCATATTTACCCTGAAAAAGGTCTGTCCACGGAAAGCCTATGTAGGTCCCGTTAAATAAGTTGAAAGTGTCACTTGCTGATATTGGAATTTGGATTTTGGTGAATTTCACCACTATTGGTGCATGACCGCCCGTAACTTTCCGTGGACAATGCATTAATAAGTCATAATTTAAATTTATAATCATTTTATTAGGCAAAACTTACAGTGCTCCATTCAGGAAACACCATCTGACAAGTTCATATACATTACAACTCATCAATATTCATAATTACCCTGAAAAAGGTCTGTCAACTGAAAGTCTGTGTAGGTCCCGTCAAATAAGTTACAGGTGTCACTTGCTGATATTGGAATTTGGAGTTGGATTTTGGTGAATTTCACCACTATTGGTGCATGACCGCCCGTAACTTATTTGACGGGACCTACACAGGCTTTCCGTGGACAATGCATTAATAGATCATATTTCATAAATGCAGTGATTTTACTGAGCAACACCTACAGTACAGTGCTCAGGAAACACCAGCAGTTTCATGTAGTTTTCTGAACTGCAGAAACACATGCTTTGAAGCGATTTAGAATTCTGAAACAACGTCCAGCAGTTTCATGTACATTGGAGCTCATAAAATGGCTTAATTTACATAAAAATACACTGTCCACGGAAAGCCTGTGGAGGCCCCATCAAATAAGTTGCACGTGGGCTCTTCCTGTATGACACGGCAAAATCGCAGGAAGTGCCCACGTGCAACTTATTTGATGGTTGCCTACACAATGGGATAAGTTGCACGTGTCAGCGGCCTAAAATTTCACAGGAAGTTGCGTCACTTGGCCCTCGACGACATACCAAGATGGCTAGGTCGGGAGCCGAGTCGGGGGCCCCTAGGCTACCACCGTACCGAATTTTGAGGTCCTGTGACCTTTTGACCCCTGTATTCCTGACATCCCACTTGCAACTTATTCAATTGAAACTTCACAGGTGGTTCGCGGTAAAGGGGGTCTTTTTTGGCCAATTAAGTAGATACAGACACGGAACTCCGGACACTGTCCAGGGGGAACGTGAAGTGATGTATATATCAATTTCGGGGCAATCGGCCACTGTCGCATTTTTAGGAACAACGTAGAAACTCGAAACTTTGGATCTCACATTGTTTAGGTGGTTAGGGATCAAAATAGGCGCTCCGCGGGCATGAGGAAGACTATGGTGAAGTTTAGGTAGTTAGGGGTCAAAATAGGCACTCCGCGGGCATTTAGGTGGTTAGGGGTCAAAATAGGCACTCCGCGAGCATGAGGAAGTCTATGGTGAAATTTAGGTGGTTAGGGGTCCAAATATGCGCTCTGTGGCACTGAGGAAGACTATGGTGAAGTTTAAGTGGTTAGGGGCCAAAATAGTCGCTCCGTGGCACTGAGGAAGACTATGGTGAAGTTTAGGTGGTTAGGGGTCAAAATAGGCGCTCCGTGGCACTGAGGAAGACTATGGTGAAGTTTAGGTGGTTAGGGGTCAAAATAGGCGCTCCGCGGGCATGAGGAACACTATGGTGAAGTTTAGGTGGTTAGGGGTCAAAATAGGTGTTCCGTGGCACTGAGGAAGACTATGGTGAAGTTTAGGTGGTTAGGGGTCAAAATAGGCGCTCCGCAGGCATGAGGAAGACTATGGTAAAGTTTAGGTGGTTAGGGGTCAAAATAGGTGCTCCGTGGCATTGAGGAAGACTTCGATGAAAAATAGGGGGTCAGGGGGCTCCAAAGGCTCTTCGTGGCCTCCCACGCAGTGCAAGGGTGCCCCCAGAGGCGTCCGTCCGGAGCCTGTGGCCGGTTTTGGTCAGTGGGTAAACGTACAAAATCAGCAGGGGACCAAATCATTTTTTCCCCACTGTATACCTTTTAGCATTCATAGTGCCTTCCAAAACATGCAAGCTGCCCATACCGTATGCACTTATGCACCCCCATACCATCAGAGATGCTGGCTTTTGAACTGAACTCTGATAACACTCTGAAAGGTCTCCCTCCTCTTTAGCCCGGAGGACACGGCGTCTGTGATTTCCAACAAGAATGTAAAATTTGGACTCGTCTGACCACAGAGCACTTTTCCATTTTGAAACAGTCCATTTTAAATGAGCCTTGGCCGACAGGACACGACGGCACTTCTGGACCATGTTCACATATGGCTTCCTTTTTGCATGATAGAGCTTTAGTTGGCATCTGCAGATGGCACGGCGTATTGTTTACCGACAGTGGTTTCTGGAAGTATTCCTGGGCCCATTTAGTAATGTCAATGACAGAATCATGCCGATGAGTTATGCAGTGTCGTCTGAGGGCCCGAAGACCACGGGCATCCAACAACTTTCGTTTAAGCCTCCTGGGCAGGAAACTCTTCTAAGGACTCGGAACAGAGATCAAATCCTGGCTTAGTATCACCTGACTCCAACTCAGAGAAAGGCGTTTCTACATCTACAGACTCAGGTAAGCTTTTCTCCACAGGTCTGCAACATCAGGTGATGTTTCCTTCACAGGTTGCTCCGGATTCTTCTCGGTGAACCCACAGGTTGGTATGCTCTTGGTAGGTATGCTCTCTCTAACAGGTTCAACAACAAGTGAGTCAATTGGGACGTTCTGAGTTTCTGGGCAGGGTAAATGCTCAGCTTATGTATTATGTATTTTGCCTCGCTCTTTGTCAGTACCCTATTTACGAATGCTATTACTCGCATCTGCCCATCCTGCTCCTGGTATAATACCGCACCAAGCCCCATGGTACTGGCTTCAATGTAGAGTCACTGGTCCACTGGTCACGAATTGCTCTTTGGTACTTGCCCCCCTTCCATTTCCCACTGTGGCCCCAACGAAGTTCAGGGTACCCTTCAGTGAGTCCTGTGAGAGGTTTGACCATTTTCGAATAGTCACGCATGAACCTTCTATAGTACCCCGCAAAACATTTGACTGATGTTTGGAAGAAACAACATATTTAAGGCAACAGATTCGACCCATATTCTTTGAGATGGTGGAGGACCTGAACCAAACACAACTCATGCTCCTCCAAGGTCTTTGAAAATACTATCAGGTCATCAATAAATACTAATACCTGCTTCCTGTGGAGATCATCCATGCACCGCTTCATAAGTCTCTGGAACATACTTGGTGTATTGGTGATCCCCTGAGGCATCCTATTGAATTCCCATAATCAAGAGGGCATATGAAGGCAGTCTTGCACTTATCAGACTCTTCCATTTTGATCTGGTAGAACCAGGACTTTAAATCAAGCTTCGAGAACCACCTTGAGTCTGTAAATACAGAGAAGACTTCCTCCAGATTGGGCAGTGTATGCATCTTTGATCGTCTTGGAATTCAAATTCAGAAAGTCTATACAGAGTCGAATTGATCTGTCCCTCTTCCGTATCACCAATATGGGTGAGGAAAAAGGGGAATCTGACTCAAGAATGATTCCAGCATCTATTAGTTCCTGAATATGCTTTCGGACAGCAACAATGTATTGAAGATGAATTGGACCCCCTATGCTTAAAGGGTGTCTCATCAGCTAGATTAATCTGAAGCTTCACCTGACCTGTACAACCATAGTCAAGTTCATATAAAGAGAAAACCTCAGGCATAGAATTTAACAAATTTGATATCTGCTCCTTCCAGCCTGAGGACAAGGGAGAATCCCCAAAATCAAAGGTGAGGTTAGCACAGGTAGGTGCAGGTGTTTCAGCATTTGAACTCTGGGCTGTTTTCTCTATGACCCTCTGTACTGCATGGATCTCAGCCAGTACAGCTTTAGGGGGAATAGTTATGTCTGTTTGAGTCCCACTGTTAAGCAAAACTGACAGCCGAGAAGGACGTCTAGAGGGCAAATTATGCACACAGCTGGCAACTAAAAGGCTGCTTGGGAAAGGAGCTGGTGGTTGCTCAAGGCCTACCCATTTCTTTATACAAGGTTTCCGAAGCTGAACATAGCCATTCAGGACCACTGCTTTCCCTGCAGGAACAACTTCAGGAAGATTCGCTCGCTTGTCTCCACCTCACCTAAAGGACTTTAAGCACCGCCTGATATTCATGGAGGCTCAAGCAAAGATTACTCTCATTCTCCCTAATGTAATGGCTGTAAAGCACATCCAACAAGTTGTTTTCAATGAGAACTTGAGACAGACTCTTTAGATCCGGAACTACTAACGCTAAGGTGGGGACTTCATCTTCAACCCCTACAAACTCTTTAGAAAACTTCACAGCCAGTTCGATGTACCCAAAATAAGGTGCTGCTTGCCCATTGGCTCCCTTCACCTCCAACAAATTCTCCAGCAGCTTCAGTGGGTGTTCAGACACATGTGCCTTGTAGAACAACTGGGGAACTGTAGTAACCTGGGACCCCGTGTCTAGACAATCTATCTATTTTTCACCAATAGTAAGCTGAGCAGTGCACTTTACTCCTACTAGCCCCTGAGGCAGGCTCCTTAAGGGTGGCTTATGATGGCTGGTTATGGCAGGCATCTGTCTATAATACTTAGGACGACTACTTTTACACTTTGTCTACATATGCCCTGTTATGGAGAATGCCTTTAGTTTAAAGGTAGAGAGGAGTTCCCATGCAGAGAGTCCCACTGGGCCTGTTACTCCCTTAACCTGCGCCATTTTTCCTCAACTCTTGCGCGGTTAGCAGCATTATCGCAGGCAACAACCAAATGGCCGTCATCTCTCTCCTCAGACCCCTACCAGTGTCTGTCTGTTTCTGAGAAGGAATTACTCGGGAACCAGAAGCTTCATGGAAACAGTCTCAAAGAGTTTTACAAGCAGCGCTTTGTGCTTGCAGCTCAGCAACTTGCCACTGCAATTTAGTGATTTCTGAATTGTCTGAGTTATCATGCTTCTCCTTTTGGGCAACAATCTGACGACTTTTGGACCCTGGTTCTGTAGGGTGCCCATGAACTTGGCTAGCAGTTCATCACCATCCTTTACAGAACCATAGATTGACTCTTGTAACTCTGGACAGCATATCTGTGCCAAGGTTCAGATTAACCAGCACATGAACCGCCCTTAACAAGAGGAGTTTTTTTTGTGCCCAAAGAAGGAGGCAACAAGCCATCCTGTAAAGATATGTGACCTGAGACTGCCTTGGTAATTGATATAAGCTACCACTGTCATGCTGTCTGACCGGACTAGGACGTAGTGCCCCTTCAAGGCCGGCAGGAAGATTTTCAGGGCTAGGGAAACCACCAACATTTCAAGGCAGTTGATATGCAGGCATTGCTCCAGGGCTGACCAGGAGCCGAACACCAGATTGCCTTCCAACAGGGTGCCCCAACTCGAGTTGGAGGCGTCCATTGTAACTACCTTCCTTCTGAAGTTCAGTCCCAAATGCCCGTCTGCTTGAAACAGGCGAGAGGTTGTCCTGGGACAGCTCTGACACAGCAATGGTTTACCCTGATGCAAAACGTCCCAGCTGCCAGGCGTGGGATGGAACACAGACTTTGAGCCAAAATTGAAGAGGCTGCATGTGGAGCAGGCCTAGAGGTATTACAGAAAAAGCAGCTGCTATGAGGCTGAGTAACCTCTGAAAAACCTTCAGGGGATGTATCGTCCCCGGTTTGAGAGATGCCGCTAATTGCTGAATAATCAGGGATCTTTCCAGCGTGATCCATGCCTGCATTTGGACAGAGTCTAAGATGCTCCCAGAAAGACAGCCTGCTGTCTGGGTAACAAATGACTCTTCTGCAGGTTGCGTGGCTCTCTAAGTGGCTGAGTAACAATGTTTTGTGAACGACCCATTCCCATTCTGATCTAGCTAGAACCAGCCAATCATTGAGGTAGTTTAATATGTGGATTCCCATCTGTCTCAGAGGGGAAGAGCTGTGTCTATGCACTTCGTAAAAGTGCGTGGGGCCAGAGACAATCCAAACGGTAGGATACTGATAGGCCACTCCCTCAAACGTGAATCTCAAGAACGGTCTGTGATGGGGGGGCTATGTGGATGTGAAAGTACACGTCTTTCAGATCCACTGTCAAAAACCAGTACTCGGGGGAAAAGGTTTGATAGTTAACATCTAAAACGGCCGGTGCGTAAATGAGTGTTTTAGATGTCTGAGATCCAGAATGGGTTTGAGCCTGCCATCTCTTTTTGGAATGAGTATGTAGCAGTTGAAAAAGTCTGACTCGCTGTTTGTTAGTGGTACTATTTCCACAGCACCTTTTGCAAGTAGTGTCTGCACTTCTTGTCAGAGAACGAGAGCTTCGTTGTCCAAAACGGAAGTTTGAATAATGCGAGGGGATCTATTTTTTATGAATGAAAATTCATCAAAAGAGGACAGGGAACTTATACACGTGTGAAATTTGCTCTTTTGAGTATGTGGGTCCGCTATCACAGCGGTACAACATTCAGGTACACGCTGCACCTGTAGGGCGTGACCCATGTTAAATAAAACTCCATCGCTCCGAGGTGCTCGGAGGGATGGAGGATGAAAGTGAGCTGTCTTTGAGGGAGGGTTGGGAGGGATGCGCTGCATGGGCCTTCAGACCGAGGTGGGCAGAGATGAGCAGCGACCACCTCTTCCAGAGGGGGGAGCTTGCTGTATCCTCTTTCATCAGCACCAAGGTGGTGAGGGCCGCTGCAGTGGAGGAATTAACCCGTGACAAGTAGGGAGCATGCCACGTCTTGGTGAGCTTTTCATGAACTGCAGGCAAAAAGGGGGTGGGGCGTTGGTGAGAGGACTGTTGAGAAGGGGGAAGGGGCTCTGGCTCCTCGCCAGAACCTCGCCACTCTTCTGCGACCGACGCTGCCAAGGACATATAGTTGTCAATGGTGATGTCTTTGACGGTGACATCTTCCTCGGAAGCGCTGAAAGAAACCAAGCTAGAGGAGGGGCGCTGGTCTTCCTGTGTAAAACAAACCAGCGAGACGAGGCGACACGGTGAGGGCGGAGCATGAGGGCGCTGAGTCAATGTGACACTGCTCGAGCCCTCTGAAAAAGACCTGCTGCTCCACTGTTGCTTTCTCTTAAGCGAGAAAGGAAATTGGAGAGCAGAGCGGGGCGGACCGCCTTCATTGAAGAAGGTGATCCGTGAGCAGAGACAGGAGAGGCTCATACTCTCACAGTGGGAGTATGATCCTTCAGCGAGTGCAGCCTCTGCATGGGCGCTGCCCAGGCAGTCGACCCACTTGCTGTGCCCTCTTGCATGTGAGCCACACTTTTTGCAACAATATGCGCTGAATTTGCTCTAGGAAATTTGCTCAGAAATTTGTTCTTTTCAAACGCATCAGAAATCCCTGCGTCAAATTTCCCTGCGTCAGGGAAATCCTTCTCTGCCAGGGGCTCTTCAACGGTGGAGAGTTGAGCTGGAGCTTCTTCCTTTCAGAATCAGAATCAGAATGAGCTTTATTGCCGGGTATGTTTACACCTATGAGGAATTTGTTTTCGTGACAGAAGCTTCCACAGTGCAACAGAATGACAGTGACAGAACAAAAACACAGATAATAAAAGAATAAAAATAGAACATGTAAATAAGGAATAACAATATACAAATTGACAATTGTATGTACATGTATATTACAATAGACAGTTTTGTATGTAAGGTATATTGTGTGCAAATTTGAAATGTAGACTAAGTATGTGTGTTAGATAAATTAGTGTATAAGTGTATAAATAATGTTGTGTGTTCCGCAATTATTGTCAAGTGTTCATGAGATGGATTGCCTGAGGGAAGAAACTGTTCCTTTGCCTGGCTGTTCTGGTGCTCAGAGCTCTGTAGCATCGACCAGACGGCAGCAGTACAAAGAGGGAGTGTGCTGGGTGTAAGGGGTCCAGAGTGATTTTGCCAGCCCTTTTGCTCACTCTGGATAAGTACAGTTCTTGGAGAGTGGGGTGGGTTGTACCAATGATTTGCACAGCAGTCCGGATTACCCTCTGTAGTCTTCTGAGGTCAGATTTGGTAGCTGAGCTGAACCAGACAGTTATTGAAGTGCAGAGGACGGGTTCAATGATGGCAGAGTAGAACTGTTTCAGCAGCTCCTGTGGCAGGTTGAACTTCCTCAGCTGGTGAAGGAAGTACAACCTCTGCTGGGCCTTTTTAACAATGGAGTCAATGTGAGTGTCCCA
This sequence comes from Spinibarbus caldwelli, assembly GCA_039654775.1. Classification (NCBI taxonomy): domain Eukaryota; kingdom Metazoa; phylum Chordata; class Actinopteri; order Cypriniformes; family Cyprinidae; genus Spinibarbus; species Spinibarbus caldwelli. The sequence goes on along the minus strand of CM077252.1, from coordinate 26,493,660 downwards.
CTTTAGGTCCTTTTCTTCTTCGGCTTCCTTGTAGAGTAAGTGAAGAGATTGATCATCGTCACTGGAGGAGAATGATTCTGATGAAATAGCACTATGAGCCAACTAATGTAGCGGTCGGTTCCACCCTTTCTGGCAGGCTAAAGCACCATTGGTTTGTGCAGCTACACAAACGTGAACAAATCAGGCTTCTGTACAGAGGAAAACAGGAGTTTTCCCCCATATGCGTTCAAACGCAACGGGAGAGACCGTTCGATAGGGAACTGCATATTTGAAGTCTAAACAAGTACATTCTCGCCTAAAAAAAATCTTACAACTACATTCTGTGACACAAAAACAACACTACTTATAAAATCATAGTGGATTTGGGCATCCGCCATGACACTCGCTGTGAGAAATACCACAAGCAGAGTGATACAAACAGTGAAACAGTTGGAGTTCTGTTTCACTAGAAGTGTTATCACTCTCGAGGACCAGAAAAACTGTTGTATATATTCTTGATGTTTTAAAAATTAAAGATGAAATAATTAGTGCTGGGCAACGATTAATCGCAATTAATCGCATCCAAAATAAAAGTTTTTGTGTACATAATATATGTGTATGTATTAGGGGTGTAACGATTCATTTATTTTCTTGATGCATCGATTACAAATCCTGGCGATGCATATGCATCGATCTTGAAACAAATTATTGAATCGTGAATCGATTGTTTCTGTCAATAATCGATTTAAAATTAAAGAATCGAATGAATCACGATTATATAACGATTCACAATGTTAAAAATAAATTTAAACCTTAAATTAGTTGAGTCTGCGTAGTCACGTGCACCCTCACTACAGTGGTGCAGTGGATTACGTTACTACTCTCAAATTTGCGCCTGTTTATTGTCATTCACACACACTGCACTATGGAGGGCAATGTAGGAGAAATTTTCAAGGCACCAGCCAATATGAAGTCAAAGGTTTGGGAATACTTTAGTTTTCACAAAAAAAAATGGAAAAATTGACAAGTCCGTTGTAGTTTGCAGACATTGTAAATGTGAGTTAAAGTACTGTGGAAACACAACAAACCTTAGCAACCATCTCCGCAGACGCCATGCTATTAAGGTAGAAATACCTGCAACTGCGGAAGCTAGTATCTCAGGGTCAGGTTTGAGAAGTCCTAACCTATTTGGTGAGAGTCTTTCTGCAAATTCCCATCGTGCTAAAGTCATAACTGCATTTATCGCAAGATTTATTTGCAAAGATATACGCCCCTATAGCGTGGTGGAGAACACTGGTTTCCGAGAAATGATAAACACTTTAGAACCAAGATACAAAATACCCAGTCGTCAGTTTTTCAGTGAAAAATGTATCCCGGAATTGTATCAGTATACGAAAGAGGAGCTGCAGCTCAAGCTTTCTCAGTCTGCCCGTGTCGCCCTCACCACTGATTCTTGGACGTCCTGTTCGACAGAGTCTTACGTGACAATCACCGCACATCTTATTTCCGTGAACTGGCAAATGCAGGGCTTCGTTCTTCAAACAAGGATTCTAAACGAAGCCCACACAGGCAAAAACATTGGAGAATTGCTGTGTGATGCCTGCTCCAAGTGGACCATTGCAGACAAGAGTCCTGCTCTTGTTACAGATAACGCACGCAATATGATTGCTGCAGGTAAAGCTGCTGGATTTAGCCCCCATATCACTTGCTTTGCACACACGCTTAACTTGGTGTGTCAAAAGGCCATGAAAGTGAACAATGCAGAGCGATTGTTGAGCAAAGTAAGACAAATTGTCTCTTTTTTCCACCGAAGTTCCACTGCTACAAGAACTTTAAAAGAGAAAAAACTAATTCTTGGCTTGCTGTTAAACAAACTTAATCAGGACGTTTGCACTAGGTGGAATTGTTCTATGGAAATGCTTGAGCATTTCTTAGAACAACAAACCGCAATCTTGGCAACGCTTATGTCAAAGAATTTGCGGAGGGGAACGAAGTCCACACTTTCTCTGAAACAGACATCAGTAATGCTTAGGACATTGTGAAAGTGATGACACCCATTAAGATCGCTTCTACTATATGTGTGAAGAAGAACAACCAACCGTGTTGGTGATTGCGCCTCTCCAGGCTAAACTACTGAAACATCTCAAGCCTTGCAAGGACGATATAGACATGATTCGAGAAATGTAATCTGTGATGGTTCGGTACACAAACTCCCGTAATGTTCTGCTTAAAGGTAAGACATTTCTGTAATTGTCAATAGCAAATGCAAATGCACAATCTTTGAATTTTTTATTATTATTAAGACTTCATTGTTGCTTATATTAAAACTTAATAGCACAACATTGTTCAAAGTTTTCATGTTTACTTGGTAACAGCTAATAGTATTTTTTTTTTTTTTCGTTTTTCTTTTTTTCCCTAGCATCTGCTATGGACCCCCGCTTCAAAGGGCTACCCTTTCTAGAAAACGAGGAAAGAGAATTGATTGTCATTAAGCTTACTGTTGAGGCCTCAAACAGTGTATGTTTGCAACTTTGCAACCTTTATTTTCATGAACCAAATGCTGACTAACTAACTGTATTTTATTCAGGATTATAGGATTGTAATAGGATTGTCTTAAATTGTACTTGGCTTGTTTTAGTGAAATTATAGTCCTGCTGTGTGCTAGCAAGACTTGACTGGTGCTAATATTTTTATTTGATTTTGTTACAGATTCACATCTACACCAGACTCAGCTGAAGAAGGTATTTATTTTAATTTGTTAATAAAGACTAATCTTTTTAATTTAAATGGTAGGTATACTGTAGTATACAGGTTTGGGATGCATTTATTTATTTCTAAATGTATTTAAGGACAAGGAATGAGATGTAAACAAACGCAATCTTTATCATCATGCATTTCCATCTAATTAATTTTCTTTTTCAGATGAGATATGTTCTGAAAAAAAAACAAAAAAAACTGAAAGCCATGGATTTGCTCTTCGGCAACAGCTTTCAGCAGGTGCCAGAGACATGTCCTCTATCCAGGTCTGCTAGTGAGATCAGCAGAGAAGAGTTACTCAGATACAGATCCATGGCTCCTCTGCCACTGACTTAAAGTCCACTGGACTGGTGGAAGTCCCATGAGACAGAACTACCAATCTTTGCAAATCTGGCAAGAAGTTATCTTTGCATTCCTGCTACCAGTGTGGGCTCCGAAAGAGTTTTCAGCACTGCAGGAGACATAGTGTCTTCTCAGAGAAGTAGTTTATGGCCAGATTGTGTTGATCAGTTAATATTTTTGAAAAAAAAAATAAAAATGAAGTAGATAGTGTGTTGAAAAAAAGCATGTCATAGCCATTTGTTTGTTCAACTCTCTCTTAATACACTAACTACCATGTTTTAATTGCACTCTGTCTGGTATTACTGCCAGTTGCACTTGCACTTTGCTGTATTTCTGCACTTTGTGTATTTCTAAATGTTCAAGAAATGTATGCAATGTTTACAATAATAAAAAAAAAAAGCTTATGGTGCATTGAATATATAGTAGTAGCATTACTTTTTCTTGCTTAAAATATATTAAGGCAAAGTCCTATGAAGTTAAACTACTGAACTAAAGATCTGGATCAAGTTGCTGCAAATGTATTGAACTGAATGGTCATGAATTTCCCAAAAACCTAATTTATTTGCTCAGATGCAGATGCCTAAAATATACAGAATCGAATCATTATAATCAAATCAAATCGAATTTCATAGTGAATCGAATCGAATTGAATCGTTCTGAATTTGCCAAAATCGTTCTTGAATTGAATCGAAAACCTATGAATCGTGAATCGAATCGATTCGCTGTCTGCCCAAAGATTCACAGCCATAGTGTGTACTGTGTATATTTATTATGTTTATATAAAGACACACACATACAGTATATATTTGGAAAATATTTACATGTACTTGTCATTTATATTCATACAATACTGTAAATTAGGGATGTGCAGCAAAGCCAGTATTTGTATCTGTATTTGTATCTGTAAAAATCACAAAATTAGTCGTATCTGTATCTGTATTCGGATAAAACCGGAAGTGGGCGGAGCTTGAACTGGAACTTCGTATACTTGATAAGACCATTGTTTATATGGTTTTACAGCCTATCTTTTTTCGTAGTTATCACTGAACAAATATGCCATGTTTAACTAAAAAAAAAATGTTATGATTATAACATTTATTTAAATATCTTCTAACAGTCAGAGCCGATACCCTTGTAGGTGCTTCGAGATGTAGTGCGGTTGTGCTTTGGGCAACGCAAGTTCGAGTCCCAGCATGGGGACCTCTCGTGATCCGATAAATAAATATTCAAATATCTTCTAATTAAAACAGTAAGGGTTCCTACGCAGTTTAGAAATATGGAAATTAATTTAAGTAATTTCCAGGAAATGCCTGGAAAAAGGCAACTGCAACACTGCTATTTACACTCATTTACTTCACACACTTGTTACTGCGTTATAATTTTAGAGGTTTATGTAAAACAAAATGATTTCCTTTGGCTCACCGGTTCCTGCGTAGTTTAAAAAAGAATTTTACTTAAGTAATTTGCAGGTCTGGAAAAGTATGGAAAAAAGAGAACAGAGTTACCTACATGTAAAAATATGTGTTTCGATTATTTGTCCTATTAATTGTTCTAAAATATAAAATTAATAATTTCTAAAAATAAATTTATCATACAAACAGAGAGATTTCATGACAAACATTTAGTGAGCATCTTAACACGACTGAATTAGATCAAGGCGCACATTTTCATTACGCAGAACTCTTTAAGCGAGACTTTTTTGAACTTCACTAAACAAATGTGTGTGTGCCACGCAAACCAGCAAAAGATAAAGAAGCAAATATGTAGGCCTAGTAGAAAATGTATCTGTATATAAGTTGATTATTAGCCTACTCTTGACAGAGAGCTGGTTTGGTTTTTGAGAGACGGAGACGCACAGAGACGGCAACGCGGCTGTTTGATTGGCGATCGCGCTGTGCTTATTCCATTAATTTGTGTATCATAGCCTATAAGATTTAAATCATAGCCTTTTAAATATACGCAAATAGTAGAACGTGTATGATGTATTATTTTAGGTAGTATTACTCTTGCCAAGCTCTGATTTCTGAGAGATGCACGGTAGGCAACAGCAATGTTTGATTTGCGCTCTTTTCATTCATAAAGTTTAAATTCATTCACTTCACACACTCATTATTGTGCGCCTTTAGAGGGTTGTGTAAAATATCGCGCTGATCCCCTGGCTCATCTGTGAATCTAGCAAACACCAGACTGTGCTGCAGCCTCAGTCGAATATTTGGGCATACTGTATACTGTATATACATACATATATATATATATATGTATGTATGTATATGGTGCAGTCCAATAGGTCTAACTCAGTCTGACTTAATGACATCATCACATGGCACAACTGATTGGTTCTCTCCTGTATCGATAGCCAATGGGCTCGCTGCTCAACATTCAGACATATGACTAGTGCTTGCTGTAGCAGTTTGCATTGTGCTTCAGAAACCCTCCAGCTTCCCCAGCTCCACCTGTATAGATCTGCTATCTGATTCATGTATGCTATATGGGGGTTATTTCATGTATGTTATATTTGCAGCAGCAGTATTTCTTACATGCTCACAGCAGCATGTTGTGTATGTATTGGCAGTAGCAAGTCTCGTACTTGCTCTGCTGCAGCAGCATAGCAGATCTATTCCGCCAAGACCAAATACACTAACATTGTCATGTACATTACCATCACAATCCCTCTGAGAGATGTCATGACAGAAATATATTTAATATATGTCTAGCGTCAGTGGCAGGTCACGTTAGTCAAGCTCGCATCAGCTGACTCTCAGCTGATCCACATCTACCTATAGGGATGCGACACCTATCACAGTACTCATATATAAGGTCCTTCAGTATTATCACCAGCTTCGCATTGTTCAATAGCTAATTAAATGGCGAATTTGGCAGGCAAAACACCATCATCACTAGAAATCTGGAATTTAGCGAGTGGAATTCTTTTCCCCAATGGACTCACCTCCGATTCTTTCAAGTCGTTAAATTGAACACGTGAATTCACTGAAGTATTAAACTTTTATATTCCTTTCCAGTCTGCTCAGTTCAAACCAATGGCGTGTTGCTCTATATCTCTGATCCGGCTGTTTCTTTACCCGAAGTTCTGAGAATTATAAATTCCTTTAGCCTCTTTTCCGGTCATAAATTAAATTAAAGTAAAAGTGAGATATACCCAATAAATTTTCCAATTTCTAATTTACCAATGAGCGTTTCAGTGTTTAAAGTTGCTTTTCATAGTTTTAAATACTTAGGAATAATAATTACTCGTAAGTGTTTAGATCTCTTTAAAACTAATTTCACTCCACTCCTTCAGAGAGTTCAGAACAATTTTGCCCGCTGGTCAGCTCTCCCCATTTCTCTGGCAGGACGTGTGGATTCAGTAAAGATGAATGTATTACCTAGATTTCTGTACTTATTTCAGTGTGTTCCCATTTTTATACCTAAATCTTTCTTTGAGACTTTAAATCAACACATCTCATCTTTTATCTGGAACAAAAGACCAGCCAGAATTCGCAGGGAAATACTTCAGAAACCAAAGGTTGAGGGTGGGTTCGCCCTTACTAATTTCTTATTTTACTACTGGGAGGCAAATATACACTCTACACCAGGGTTCCTCAAATCTTACTCTTGAGGTCCAATCCACTGCAGAGTTTTGCTCCAACCCTGATCAAACTCACCTGTCTGTGATTTTCTAATGATCCTGAATAGTGATGGCGAGATGAAGCTTCATGAAGCTTTAAGCTTGGTTCACAAAAGGGTTCATTTCTGGAGGCTTCATTTGCTCACAATACCACCTGGTGGCCAAAGAGTGTAAAGCAAGCAGATACATTACAGACAGAGGTGTAAAGTCCTGCCATGTGTTTATTCCACCCATGAACTCGGCAGCTGATTTCACCAGAGGAGGAACCAAGTCATTCCTTTCAAGTCACAAGCAAGTCTCGAGTCAAATCCCAAGTCCTCAAAGAGTTAAAGTTAATGAGATAATTAAGTGACTAATTAAATTATGATTGTGCATTAGTGATGAACACCTGCTGTTACTGAGAATTACAGAGGATCAGATGTTGATGTTTTATTGATTAAAATGATGCCACCCTCATGGAGATCAGCGTTTGCTTTAGATGGGCTCTCTGGTTTATGCATTTCTGCTTCTGCTGAATTACTTTTATTTCTGGTGGGGATAAAAACATCTCGCGAACCCGGTCTGACATCCCGCTCTGAATCAAATGTTTTGCGATACATGCTTTGAAGTCCCGATCTGAATCAAATAATTAGTGATAAGCAGAGGTGTAAAGTCCTGCCATATGTTTATTCCACCCATGAACTCAACAGCTGATTTCACCAGAGGAGGAGCCAAGTCATTCCTTTCAAGTCACAAACAATTCAATCATCATCCCAATCATGCACAATCATCATTTAATTAGTCACTTAATTATGTCATTAAATTTAACTCTTTGAGAACTTGGGATTTGAAATAAATGACCTGGTTCCTCATCTGGTGAAATCAGCTGCTGAGTTCATGGGTGGAATAAACATATGGCGGGACTTTTAGTTTCTGACCCCTGGACTTTCCACTTCTGCACAGACTGAAGTAGTTTAAGTCTTTGGTTCTTTTCATTGTGATGATTTTGGCTCACATTTAACAAAAAACCCACCAATTCACTATCTCAACAAATTAGAATACTTCATAAGACCAATAAAAAAACATTTTTAGTGAATTATTGGCCTTCTGGAAAGTATGTTCATTTACTGTATATGTTCTCAATACTTGGTAGGGGCTCCATTTGCTTTAATTACTGCCTCAATTTGGCATGGCATGGAGGTGATCAGTTTGTGGCACTGCTGAGGTGGTATGGAAACCCAGGTTTCTTTGACAATGGTCTTCAGCTCATCTGCATTTTTTGGTCTCTTGTTTCTCATTTTCCTCTTGACAATACCCCATAGATTCTCTATGGGGTTCAGGTCTGGTGAGTTTGCTTGCCAGTCAAGCACACCAACACCATGGTCATTTAATCAACTTTTGGTGCTTTTGGCAGTGTGGGCAGATGTCAAATCCTGCTGGAAAATGAAATCAGCATCTTTAAAAAGCTGGTCAGCAGAAGGAAGCATGAAGTGCTCCAAAATTTCTTAAACGTGTGCAGTGACTTTGGTTTTCAAAAAACACAATGGACCAACACCAGCAGATGACATTGCACCCCAAATCATCACAGACTGTGGTAACTTAACAATGGACTTCAAGCAACTTGGGCTATGAGCTTCTCCACCCTTCCTCCAGACTCTGGAACCTTGGTTTCCAAATGAAATACAAAACTTGCTCTCATCTGAAAAGAGGACTTTGGACCACTGGGCAACAGTCCAGTTCTTCTTCTTCTTAGCCCAGGTAAGACGCACAAGAGGAATACGACAACTGAAGCCAAATTCCTTGACACGTCTGTGTGTGGTGGCTCTTGATGCCTTGACCCCAGCCTCAGTCCATTCCTTGTGAAGTTCACCCAAATTCTTGAATCGATTTTCCTTGACAATCCTCATAAGGCTGTGGTTCTCTCAGTTGGTTGCGCATTTTTGTCTTCCACACTTTTTCCTTCCACTCAACTTTCTGTTAACATGCTTGGGTACAGCACTCTGTGAACAGCCAGCTTCTTTGGCAATGAATGTTTGTGGATTACTCTCCTTGTGAAGGGTGTCAATGATTGTCTTCTGGACAACTGTCAAATAGACAGTGTTCCCCATGATGTAACCCAGAGCTCCTCAAATCTGGACCTCGAGATCCACTTTTCTGCAGAGTTTAGCTGTAACTGTAATCAAACACACCTGAACATGCTAATTAATGTCTTCAGGATTAGTGATGGCGAGATGAAGCTTTAAGCTTGGCTTACAAAAGGGTTAACTTCTGGAGGCTTCATTTGCTCACAATACCACCTGATGGCCCAAGAGTGTAAAACAAGCAGATATGTTACAGCCAGAGATGTAAAGTCCAGGTGTCAGAAAGTAAAAATCCTGCCAAGTGTTTATTCCACCAATGAACTCAGCAGCTGATTTCATCAGAGGAGGAACCAAGTCATTTCTTTCAAGTCACAAACGAGTCTCGAGTCAAATCCCAAGTCCTCAAAGAATTAAAGTTAATGAGATAATTAAGAGACTAATTAAATGATGATTGTGCATTAGTGATGAACACCTGCTGTTTTTGAGAATTACAGAGGATCAGATGTTGATGTTTTATTGGTTAACATGATGCCACCATCATGGAGATCAGCATTTGCTTTAGTTGGGCTCTTGACCCTTTTAACAACTGAAAAAGGTTTGCTTTTACGCAACTGCAGTAATATTTCACAACAAACATTTGTTCATTTACACGTTGCTGAGCTAAAAGCTTGAGAAAGCAGATTATCTTACGTTTTCTGCTTTTAAGCCACTTGAATGAGCATCATGAAGTTTATTGACTGACATTCTGCTATTAGAGAACTGAAAAAAAAAAATCCTATTAAACAAGTGTCACCATAATACTTAAATATTGGAAAGAAGAGCCACGTCGCTCAGGCTTTTAGACATGAACACTTATCATACGATCCTCAACAATGGTGACAATAATTATTCATGCTGCAGTGCATGATGGGAGTTTTTACTATAGTGTTACCCAGCATGCATTGCAGCATGAATTATTTTGTTGATTGTCACCATTGTTGAGATTCATATGCTGGTTCTTGATGTCTGTGTGTGTCTAAATACCACTGGAGTGTAATTATTTATATGCAATACATTTTAAGATTCATTCAATATAACTATAAGAGCAACACTTTCATTGTATGCTGCAGTTTCACAGGGCTGGTTACTGAAAACCTAAACATACATATAAAAAAAAGTAATTTTGGATGTAAATAGGTCAGTGCTTGATAATTACATGAAAATAGCACTGAATTCTCTGCTTTATAATAGCCAATGCATTGTTTCAGAGAGAGATCTAACATAAGAAGTCAAGGGTCAAGAGCCCAACTAAAGCAAACGCTGATCTCCATGATGGTGGCATCATTTTAATCATTAAAACATCAACATCTGATCTTCTGTAATTCTCAATAACAGCAGGTGTTCATCACTAATGCACAATCATCATTTAATTAGTCACTTAATTAGCTCATTAACTTTAACTCTTTGAGGACTTGGGATTTGACTCAAGACTTGCTTGTGACTTGAAAGGAATGACTTGGTTCCTCCTCTGGTGAAATCAGCTGCTGAGTTCATTGGTGGAATAAACATATGGCAGGACTTTTACTCTTTGTCCTCCGGACTTTACACCTCTGGCCAAGTCGTGTGGGCCGGAGCTGGGCCAGAGAAAAATTGGATCAGGCTCAGGTGTGGCTCAGTTCTGGGCTTTCTGGTTAAAGACTGGTGTTGATATGGTTTGCTTAAGGTTGTGTTTTGGTTCCAGTGTTACATTTTAATCTGGCCCAATTCAGGGCCAGTTATGGGTAATTAACTTGACTGAGACTTGGGCCAGATATAGCCCATGTGTGGCCCTTGTCTGGAATCCAGACCTGGTCCACACTAGGACTATAATTCATTGCGGTATGTGGGCCAAACAAAAGCTGGTTGTGTGGGCCAGAGCTGGGCCAGAGAAAAAATTGCTATGTGGGTAAAGGTTATCACAGGTGCAATGCCAAAATATACAAACAACTCTTTTACAGCTGTACATCATACATAGTTTCATCATAGGTTCAGCAAACACCCTCTATGGCAACGTTTGAGTGACTTATAGCATTCCTGCATAAAGTATACTCTGTGAAGTGAATGTCTTTTTTGTAAGGTTATTTTTTTTCTCCAAGCTGATGCAATTCAGTGGTCAAGATATGTGATAGAAACTTGCTCCCTAAAGAAATCACTTGAAGATCTGTTGAGCTCATCTCCAGCCTAGCAGCAGAAGGGCTTTATAAAACAGCCCAGCCGCAATGTTTTGCAGTGCACATGGAAGCTGATCTGCATTAACAACAAGGTACAATTTGATGGATTTTTTTTGCCGAGTGTTATATTTGTAAATCCTGCATGTTACACAAGGTTTGCAGAGATTTATTTAAAGTTAGTGTAACAACCATTTAAATTACCACTAATACTTTGTAATATTTATTCATTTTATTGTATTTATTATTATTGTTTGTTCTTTAATAATAATACTTTATGATAATAATTCAATAATTCACTGTTTTCATGTTATATTATTTGCTTTTCCAGCCTGAAGGATGAACAAGTCTGTTGGTTTTGATCTATTATTTTCAACCTATGAGTCGCTGGGCTCACGGAAATATGTATTGACTATTTTTATTTTTTTAGTTTACTCGGTTGCAACCTTAGCAAACATATTTATAATGCTTGTGATATACTTAGAACCAAGTCTCCATAAACCAATGTATATATTTTTGTTTAACCTGTTATGCAGTGGACTGCTCGGAAGCAGTGCAGTTTGGCCAAATGTGCTTTCAAACCTCCTAACTGGTTTACACACTAGTTCATATGAGGGGTGTCTTCTGCAGGTCTATTTGCTTAGTGTTTTTGCTGCTTGCACTTATTCTACTTTAACAGTAATGGCCTATGATAGGTATATATCCATTTGTAAGCCATTACAGTACCATAATATCATGAATCCTAGTAAAATTAAAAGTTGTCTAATGATAAGCAACTTAATTCCTGTTTTCTCAATAGCTGGTCAAATATATTTGACATCAAAAATTCCCTTATGCAGCCATACTCTTAATAAACTATTTTGTGATAACCTTTCAGTCATTAACATATCATGTGGTACAAGCAGCTTCAGCCTTTTAAGCAATGTGTATGGTTTACTTATAATAGCTTGTTTATCTGTGCTCCCTACATTCGTGATTTTGCTGTCTTATGTTAAAATACTTTCTGTTAGTTTAAAAGTGTCAAAAAATAGTCAAAGCAAGGCACTTGGAACTTGCATTCCTCATTTGATAATCTTCATAAACTATTCCATTGCCACATTTTTTTCTGTTATATATAACAGACTGACTGTGATTATGCCTAGCGAGATGAATGTCTTAATATCAGTCCAAGTAACACTGTTACCACCACTTTTGCACCCAGTAATATATGGTGTTAGAACCAAAGAGATCAGAAAATGTACCGTTAAAATAACCCAGAGATTGTATGCATCAACAAACTGTTATTATACTTCAAAACTAAAAGTACCTAAAGTACTTGCAATTTCAGGATCTCTGTAAAATACCTGATTTATACAGTTCCACACAGCAAAATCCCTAGTGTTAATTTAACACTCTGAGTGTGGACTCATATAAACACTGAAGCAGTGTTGAAGGAACACCGAAGCAGAGTTAAAGTTAATGAGATAATTAGGCAATTAATTGAGTGAGCATTGACCATTATTGAAGACACCTGATGTTAACATGCTGAATCACCAAAGGAGAAAATCTATTTTTTTTTTTTGTGTCACCATTATAGTGGTCTGTGTTTGCATTCTTTGGGATCTTGACTCTTAAATTTTTAACGTTAGCTTCTGTCTGGCTATTGTAGTTGAATTGTAACAGCCAGACAAACCAAAAGCAAAAATCATGAGGTTGTGATGATTTTATCTGAACTCATTTAGTCCATTTTCTGAGTTACATTTGCTTTATTGCTTATAACAGCCTTATGTTTCCATAGCAAAAAATATTTTTTTCTGTAAATTTTGGAATTATTTCTTACAAACTTGTTCAGAAAAAAGCTATATAAAATAAATAACCTTCAAAATAATGTTTTGTTTAGGCACACACCGACATCAAGGAACAGCGTATGAATCTCAACAACGGTGACAAACAGCATTTTCAGATAAACTCTGAACGCCACAAAACTAGCTACTAAAAAGTCACATAAAAACAGCAAAAAAAAAAAAGAAAGAAAATCGTAATAAAACAAATTACAAAGACAATTCAGCTCATAATTTATTCATGCCACAATGCATGATGGGAGCCATGAATGAATTTTGATTGGCTACAACATGCTGTTTTGATGTTCACCGTTGCTGTGATTCTCACACTGATTCATGATGTCTGTGTGTCTAAATTAAGACAACATGTCACTACATGGTAATGATGTAAAAACTTTGATCAGCACCACATGATCATCTTTTCTCTGATTTGTCTGTAAGCACTATTTTATTTATTGTTTATGTTTATTTATTTTAGTTAGTTACAGCAACCAAGCAAAGTCTAACATTGAAAATTTGATTGTCAAAGCCCAACTAAAGCAAACACTAACTACTATAATGGTGACATAAAAAATAGTTTCTCCTTTGGAGAGTCTGCTTGTTAACATCAGGTATCTTCAATAATGGTCAATCATCACTTAATTAATCACCTAATTATCTCATTAACTTCTACACTGCTTCAGTGTTTATATGAGTCCACACTCAGGGTGTTAAATTAACACTGGGGATTTTGCTGTGTATGGACAACCAAAGATATGATTACAAACAAATCTCCTGTCTACCTCCTCTTATATATATTTTATTTAATTATTTATTTATCTATCTATCTATCTATCTTCCCAGAATTCAGCAATTAGCATGTGTCCATTTGGTTAAATAACAGCAGGGTTCAAGCTGACATGGACACAAAACCTAATATGTTGTGCAGCATGATTTGAGAATGTTCTTGTGCTTCAATTGAGTCAAGAACATCTGACCTTTGTGCAATGGAGTTCACAAGCTGGATATGCTTTTTCCAGGTTTAAAAGGGGGAAAAAATATATAAAAAAAATCAATAAATAAAAATCAATAATAAAAATGTTCAAAACAGTTCATTGTGGACTCAGCGTTTTGACTCCACTGCAAGATTATTTAATTGGTTTAGCATATAAATCACATGTTCAGACTGTAAAATGTACTGATAGCAGCCTTGAAAATTATTTCTACTATTAGTGTGTGCTATGGTCAAGCCATACAGCAGCTTTACCTGGTCATTTAGTAATGTGACACTATTATTTTACTGTATTTCAGAAGAGAATAAAAAAGGCACATTTTGTATTATTACATGATCAGTAATGTACAAATGACAATGACAATGCACATTTATTTCTAATTTATTCAGCCCTCATGTATTTAAATCTCCCACATCTCAATAATATATAGCAAATGTGTCCTGATTAGTGGTTATTTGTCACCATCTAATGTTTTTTTGAAAGAGACTCAAACGTTATTTCATTTTTCAGCAAATGTGTTCTCCCTCTTTATTTTTGTGTTATGTCTTTAAGCTTTGAAATTTAGTGGCTTACATCAGCTCTTACTTCTCACTGATTGCACGTTTAAAGTAAATAATTCATTATTGACTCTAATATTACCTTTGTGAAGCTTAATTACTAGCATGATTGAGATTCATTTAATGCAACAACATTTGTCAGGCATCTGCATTGTCAGCTGAGGAGATTACAAAGATTAAACAAGTGTTTTTGTTTAACTCTAAAACATGAAATGTAGAGTTATCTTTTTTTTTGCCAAAAAATGACTGTTGGAGTTATCTGCTTTCGCTAAAAAACTAAATAATAATAATAATAATAATAATAATAATAATAATAATAATAATACATTTAGTTACATTTACATTTAGTTATTTAGCAGACACTGTTATCCAAAGTGACTTACAAAAGAGGACAATAGAAGCAATCAAAACCAACAAAAGAGCAACAACATGCACACAATATGACAAGTCTCGGTTAACCTAACACAGTATACACACTCTTAAAACAGATGTGTTAAAAACAACACAACCTGTGTTATATTTTAACACACCTGTGTGTCTAGCTAAGGACAACACATTTTGTGTTAATTTCAACTCAACCAGTGTGTTATTCTTCTTAACAGGTTGATATTCTTCAAATATTTAAATAGTGCACCTTTAAGAATAGCACATCTATGACACAAATTGTGTTATTTATGACACATTAGTGTGTTAAAAAAACAGATGTGTTAAAAACAACACAACCTGTGTTATATTTTAACACACCTGTGTGTCTAGTTAAGGACAACACATTTTGTGTTAATTCAATTTTAACACAACCAGTGTGTTATTCTTCTTAACACAGGCAATGTGTCATAAATCCAGAGGTGGGACTTTCAAGTCACAAGCAAGTCTCAAGTCAAATCCCAAATCCTCAAAGAGTTAAAGTTAATGAGATAATTAAGTGACTAATTAAATGATGATTGTGCATTAGTGATGAACACCTGCTGTTAACAAGCGGCATCATTGAAGAAAAGAGAAACACAAGAACTACAGACTTCAGCCACAGCCTTGGATGGAATCAACTGAAAAAAAAAAAAAAAAAAAACACGACGCCACCATAATTGTGGTCAAGGTTTGCTTTAGTTGGCCTCTTGACCCTTTTACTAATTCAAAGTCAAAGTCAGTTTTATTGTAAATTCTACCACATGTACAGCACATACATACAGAGAATTGAAATTGCGTAACTCTCAGACCCTTGGTGCATACAGTTAACACTAACAGTAATGTAAAAATACAGATAATTACAGTTTAAATATGTATAGATACAAACTATACAGATATGCAAGGTCGGGAGGGAGTTCAGCTTCCTGACAGCCTGATGGATGAAGCTGTCCTTCAGTCTGCTGGTCCTGGCCTGGAGACTCCGCAGTCTCCTCCCTGATGGCAGCAGACTGAAGAAGCTGTGTGTCGGGTGGGTGGGATCACCTGCAATGCAGAGGGCTGTGCGGGTGAGACGGGTGTTGTAGATGTCCTGGAGGGAGGGGAGAGAGACACCAACGATCCTCTCAGCTGCTCTCACTATGCGTTGAAGTGACTTGTGGCAGGACGCGTTGCAAGCGCCATACCACACAGTGATGCAGCTAGTAAGGATGCTCTCGATGGTGCCTCTGTAGAAGGTGTACATGATGGGGGCCGGGGCTCTGGCTCTTCTCAGTTTGCGGAGGAAGTAGAGACACTGTTGTGCTTTCTTGGCCAGTTCTACAGTGTTGTTGGTCCAGGAAAGGTCCTCTGTGATGTGCACACCTAGGAACTTGGTGCTCCTCACTCTCTCCACAGTCGCACCATTGATGGTCAGAGGAGCATGCTGAGTGTGCACTCTCCTGAAGTCAACAACAATCTCCTTCGTCTTCTCCACATTCAGAGAGAGATTGTTGTCACTGCACCACCCGGCCAGGCGGCTCACCTCGCTCCTGTAGTTTGTCTCATCTCTGTTGCTAATGAGACCCACCACAGTCGTGTCGTCCACAAACTTAATGAAAAGATTGGAGTTATGTGACGGTGTGCAGTCGTGGGTCAGCAGAGTGAAGAGGAGGGGGCTCAGCACACATTCTTGAGGGGCCCCTGTGTTCAGTGTGATGGTGCTGGATGTGTTACTGCCGACCCTTACTGCCTGAGGTCTCCCAGTCAGGAAGTCCAACAGCCAGTTGCACAGAGAGGTGTTGAGCCCTAGCTGGACCAATTTGTGAATGAGCTGTTGAGGGATGATTGTGTTGAATGCTGAACTGAAGTCTATGAACAGCATTCTGACATACGAGTCTTTTTTGTCCAGATGTGTGAGGGCTGGGTGGAGGGCAGTGGCGATGGCATCATCGGTTGAGCGGTTGGACCGATATGCAAACTGGAAGGGGTCCAGGGAGGCAGGGAGGCAGGGAGGCAGGGAGGCAGGCAGGGAGGCAGGCAGGGAGGCAGGCAGGGAGGCAGGCAGGGAGGCAGGCAGGAAGGCAGGGAGGGAGGGAGGCAGGAAGGCAGGGAGGGAGGCAGGGAGGCAGGGAGGCAGGGAGGGAGGGAGGGAGGGAGGCAGGGAGGGAGGGAGGGAGGGAGGCAGGGAGGGAGGGAGGGAGGGAGGGAGGCAGGGAGGGAGGCAGGGAGGGAGGCAGGGAGGGAGGGAGGGAGGCAGGCAGGCAGGCAGGCAGGCAGGGAGGGAGGGAGGCAGGCAGGGAGGGAGGGCAGACTTGATGTGGTGCATGACTAGTCGTTCAAAGCACTTCATGAGGATAGGAGTAAGTGCGACTGGATGGTAGTCATTGAAGCAGAATGGAGATGACTTCTTCGGGACTGGAATGATGGTGGTAGCCTTGAAGCATGTTGGGACAACAGCCTGACTCAGCGAGATGTTGAAAATGTCTGTGAAGACATCAGTGAGTTCCGCTGCACAGTCTCTCAGTACACGACCAGGAATGTTGTCAGGACCCGGAGCTTTTCGTGTGTTGATCCTGCTGAGGGATCTCCTCACGCTGTCCGGGGACAGCGTCATCACCTGGTCGCCGGGAGGAGGTGGGGTCTTCTCTGCAGTGGTGCTGTTTTGTGCCTCAAAGCGAGCGAAGAAGGCGTTCAGCTCGTTCAGCAGGGGGATGGTGCTGTCACAGGTCCACGGTGGGGGCTTGTAGTCCGTAATAGTCTGAATCCCCTGCCACAGGCTCCGAGTGTCTCTGCTGTTGCTGAAGCGATGGGCTACCCTCCTGGAGTACTGTCTCTTGGCCTCTCTGATTCCGCGGGATAGATTGGCCCTAGCTGTCCTCAGGCCCACCTCATCTCCGGCTCTAAAAGCAGCGTTCCGAGCCTTCAGGAGTCTGTGGACCTCCCCTGTCAGCCACGGCTTCTGGTTGGCCCGGACATTGATGGTCTTTGTGACTGTTACATCATCAATGCACTTGGTGATGTAGGCAGTGACAGTCTCTGAGTACTCTTGGAGGTCTGTGGTGTTATTGTACGTGGCAGCCTGCTTAAACATATTCCAGTCAGTGGTGTTAAAGCAGTCTTGAAGTGCCTCTGACGACCCATCCGGCCACACTTGTATCTGTTTGTGAACTGGTTTGGTGACTTTAACGATCGGTCTGTATGCAGGCATTAGCATGACAGTGATGTGGTCTGAGGTGCCAAGATGGGGGAGGGGGAGGGGGAGGGCCTTGTAAGCTCCTCTCTGGGTGGTGTAAACAAAGTCCAGAGTGTTGTTTCCTCGTGTTGGAAAGTTCACATGTTGGTGTATTTTAGGGAACACACTCTTTAGGTCTGCGTGATTAAAATCCCCCGCCAAGATGAGAAAAGCATCTGGGTGGGCTGTCTGCTGCTCACTGATGTGCTGGTAAAGTTCATTAAGTGCCTCACTCCTGTTGTTGTTGGAGTTGGGAGGGATGTATACAGCAGCGAGTAGTATGGCTGTGTATTCCCTCGGTAGATAGAACGGCCGACACTTAATAATCATAAACTCCACCAGGGGCGAGCAGTGTTTGCAGACCACAACAGCGTCGCGGCACCATGCGTCATTAATGTAAACACAAAGCCCGCCGCCGCGGGTCTTACCTCCCTCGACGAGAGCTCTCTCCGCTCGATAGCATGTTAGCTGGTCGAGCTGAATGGCGCAGTCCGGCACGCTGTTGCTGAGCCATGTTTCCGTGAAAACAAAAACACAACAGTCTCTTACAGTCCTCTGATATGAGCGTAGTAGTCGGATGTGGTCCAGTTTATTGTCCAAAGAGCGTACGTTGGCCAGTACGATGGTGGGGATAGCTGGCTTGTGTGGGTTAGCTGCTAGCCTAGCCCGGATACCTCCGCGCTTACCCCTCTTCTGCTTCCTCTCGCGCCGCTTGTGGCGCCTCCGCTGCGGGCGAGATGCAGTAGTGGGGGTCAGTGATGGTGTAGGCCTCCGGAGCAGACCGAGGTCCCGCAGCTCTTCGGCGTGCGCGAAGTTTAACTCTAAAAATGTGGTTCTGCCGACGTCGAGCAGAAACTCACGACTATATGCGCGCTTTAGGACAGATAGACGCGACGAAGACGTACAAAAACACTGCGTCTCACAAGATAAAAAACACGAAAACACCATTCTTTCGGGAGAGAGAGAAGCCGCAGCGTGTGCACGCGCCGCCATGTTGTTGTGATCACAAACCTTCAAAGTAATTTGCTTCTAAGCAATTTCAATATTGTTTCACAGCAAACATTTGTGCTTTGCTGGATCAAACCTTGAAGTAGCAAATTAAAGAATGATTTCTGCTTATAACTCATGGTGAATGAACATCATGAAGGGGTTTATATTGGTTTACTGACTAACATTTAGTTATTACAGATCTACAAAAAAAAAAAGTGCCCTATTAAACAAATACTTCTGTAATGCTTCAATATTAAAAAGAACATTTTCTGCTCAGGCTTTTAGACATAAACACTTATCATATGATCCTCAACAGTGGTGGCAATCATTTTTCATACTACAGTGCATGATGGGTGTTTTTACTATGGTGTTACCCAACATGCATTGCAGCATGAAGCATTTTGTTGAGATTCATATGCTGGTTCTTGATGTATGTGTGTGTCGAAGTAATGATGGAATTCAAATTTTTATTATATATATATTTAAAATTCATTCACTATTAGAGCAACACTTTGTTTGCATGCTGTAGTTTCACAGGGTTGATTATGCAAAACCTAAACATATTCATTAAAAATAAATTTAAAAAAAAAAGTTTTTTTTGATTGTAACCAAGCCACGCCTGGTGATTATCTCATCGCATAAAAGCAGCTAATATCTTCACTCTACTTTACAACACCACATGCATTGTTACAGAAAGAGATCTAACGTAAGAAGTCAAAGATCAAGAGTCCAACTAAAGCAAACACTGATCTCTGTGATGGTGGCATCATTTTAACCAATAAAACATCAACATCTGATCCTCTGTAATTCTCAATAACAACAGGTGTTCATCACTAATGCACAATCATCATTTAATTAGTCACTTAATTATTTCATCAACTTTAACTCTTTGAGAACTTGGGATTTGACTTGAGACTTGACTTGGTCCCACCTCTGCCCAATCCTTTAAAGAACTCCACATCATCTCAGGTGTAGGATCAGAATGAGTCAGACAAAGTTAAGATTCGATCCGAACATTGAAACATGAGGAGCCGAAATTCCAGAGAGGATCCCAAGGCTGCAACAGGATGTTCGTCATAAATCAGATTCCTAGCTCCAGCCCTCTGAAGAAAGCAAACCAACAAGCCTCTTTTACAGAACAGCTTGCAACATTAAAACAAAAGGAACACTTATTGATAAGTCCAATGAAGGAAGGAAACCATCAAATTTGGGGCAAGTAATCAAGACTGATGGTCAAAGAGATGGCCATCACATGTGTTCCACGATAGAAATCACAGCTTCTCTTATCTCCACATAGAACAAAGATCAGACTGAAATTCCTTTGTCCACAGAGTCATTTCCATATGCACCTAAAATCATCTTAAAAGGACTTATGAGCAACTAATGAACTCCATGTTATGTATGTAACCCACACAATTGATGATCATGTTTTAATCACATATTATGTATGTATTTTAATAACTAGGGAATAGTTTAAGAGTTCATATCCTTGTGTGGTATGTATGAGTTTGAAAAATCATGCTTTAAATGTTTCTTCTAATCAATTCTTTGTCAAATGTACCATAGTCTTGTTAGAGAAATCATGTCCAAAATTGTACTCTGTAAGAGCGGGAAAATTTGGACCATATGACTGACAAGATAACATGTTAGATTTATGAATGTGGAGGAGAAACATACAACACCACGAGCCAAGATTATTTCTAATTGGTCAAGACGTCCAGATAGGACGGTCTAGAAGCCGAGTTTAAATACTCAGGACATCATCAAACTCTCTCTTCTCTTAGCTCTCTTGGCTCTTCCTCTGCTTCTCAGATCTCTTCTCTTTTGCTACAGCGTTTTGACGCTGCTCTTTGAGCGTGCTCTGGCCTACGTGCCAGCTGCCAACACAATGAGAAGAAAAACCACCTAGTCTCGTTACATTCTTTTATTCTTTTACTTTAATTTCTTGTCTTTCCGTGAGAGTTCTGTTAAGTTAAGTTTGCCACAAAGTCCAGCTTCGCCTGCACCCGCCCAAACTTCAACCAGACCAACTCCGCATCAAGAGCCAAAGCCCAAGACTTTACTACGAAAGACCACTGAACTCAGCCAATCAGCAACCTCGGGAAACCCCTTTCTCCAAAGACGACAAGGACACAAGGGAATCCCTTAAGGCAACACAAGCAAGTACAACCTCCAGACTTTTGCTGAGTCGGTGCAGTTTAATATAAATTTTAGCCTCATTGAGAAACTCAATGCGAGGGTTAATTAATTGATTGATGGTTCAGGTCTATAGGCAATTGCACATATTGCTGTAAACTTGGGATTTCACATTTTCATTCTGTAAACTCATCCTTTCCTCTCTTTCTGCAACGTGTGAATGTGTGAATGCGTGTGTTCATGTGTTAGATTAGATTAGTTTACATGTCTTAGGTTTATATAAATAAAGTCTTATTTATATTGAAAAGAGAAGTATCTTGTGTTTTGTGCTTACAAGTTAATGTCTTAATCTGCCGATCTTGTTACTGTGCTTATTAATAGTGTGTTCACTATATTTTGGATTTTAATATCCAGTGCAGAGTTGATGTTATACGGCTCGTTCAGTGACTCGCTGCTGATTCAGTGATCAGCCGTGAAACAGTGATTCTGTTCAAATTCCCTATAAAATCATAAATGATTTCCTTTGAGCTAAATTGACTTGTTTCCCTTGTATATATTACTTATATATTTACAAATTTCTACATATTATTGGTGGAGAATGCGGGCAGATTAATCTAAATTGTGAGCATAAACCAAGTTATTTAATCTTTTCTATTGCTCCGGTATGAAAGATGAGACGCTTCTGAGACTAGTGTGTGTGAGTGTGTGCGCGCGTGACGTCAGCAGCGCGCGTCCTGTTTGAATGAAAGCAGAGAAGCCTGTAACTCGAGTCCAACTCTTTGTTCAACTGCAGTAAGTGAACTTAAAGTTATCTGAGATCGTACAATAAGGTTGAAATTGAGCGTGTTCCTCTTTTCTGTAAAGCCTTGTTTTATAGCTGAATTGATGTTCTGCGGGTTCCAGGTCATTAAATAGCTATACTCTCGAATCTCAGTTACTGTTAGCCGAACGGAGCTAAACTGTAATAGTTAAAAGGGAAATAAATCGGTGGATAAAGAATAGTTTTGAGCGTGTTCCTCAATCTATTTATCAAAGCCTAGTCTGATTGCCAGTGCGTGTTCCACTGCCAAATCAAAGGCTATTCGACTCCCCTGGGTTAAACATTAGAGAATAATGCTTGCCTGTTTGTGTACACTGTTCACAAAGTGAATTAAATCTCCTAAAGGGGTTTGAATGGGAGTTTTTTAAAAGCTTGATCAAGTAAAGTGAACCAACAGCGAAGAAAACCTGTTGTGTTTGTGTCCAGAAGAAACTGGCACACTTTTATGATCCGATCACTGTTTTCCTTAGCTGCAGCACGAAACTGCTATTTGAATAAAGTTTAATCAAACTCGGAAAGAACTGAGAGTTTAAGCACCACATCGCAGAACCAACTAAAAGCGGTGTTGTTATTTGTACAGTGTTGAAATGCGCCTACATTTCATGTAACCTGCTTAACTGTACTTGCAATGCATATGCTAGTCCACTAGAGTTTGTTTTGGTTGCCACGGGTACGATCGTGACACGGAAGTCTTAACCTACTTCCGGAGCAACTCTGAACTGCGCACGCGCAGCACATCGATGCTATTGTAAACAAACTCCATGCTAAGCTAACGAAACGATTCTGTTTACATTGAAGTCTATGCTAAACCCATTAGCTTCAAAGTTAGCATTTAACATCCAGTGGTTGAATAGTGTGTGTATGAAAAGCTAAAGTGGTTTAAACAATCTCAACTAATACACTTGTTGGTCTTTCTCTTTCTTATTTCTCTAATTTCTCACTTCTTATCACTTATTTGCATTTTACTAGAAAGGGAAATACGAGTTCACAATTATTAATTGTGCCAAATTCAAAATTTAATTAAAACATTAAATTTATTTAGAATCATTCAAATTTTCCCCTCAGATCATTTCATATGATCATTACTTCTAGTATTCTCTTATGGGTCTAATTATTTTAGGTACGAATAAGCCTTGAACTTTGAAAGTTTAAGTAAACTTATTCTATCTAATTTATTTATTACCATATCAATAGATTCTATTCAAACTTATACTCACTCATTACTTTATTGTGTTTTACCCCTCTTTCTTCCTGTTTTGGTTATACACTTCGCCATTACTATTTTTATTTACTGATTTCCTCCTTCATTTAATTTCATTTTTGCTTATTTTGCCCATTTATTACTTTTCAATTTTACCTTGTCTTACCGTTTTCTTTCCTCTGTGTATCCTAGCTTGGAACACACACCCGAGGCTCATAGGATACATTGTTATCCCTCACTACGAGTTCAAATAAATTAGAGAGACAAATCTCTTTCACCCAAAATTTATTTTTGTTGATAGTTGTGTACCAACTGAAAACAACACTCTACTCGTAGTCGGGCATAACCTCTTGCTAGTGGACCTGATCCACTCAACTTACTGTCTCTTTCCTTCCTCTCCTGTTCTCTCCATTTTCTTTCCTCTACACTTTTCACATTTGTAGGGACCTGGCTGTAAGAACCATCAATCAATTCTAAGTGAATGAGATACACAATCTTGTAAGAAAAAAAAAAAAAAGACTACTCATCTTTATGAATTTGATTGTAATCAAACCCTCTTTCGTTCTTCCTAGCCTCCCCACATTTGAAAACGCAATCCAAATTTTAACATCTCATCCAACGCTGAGATCAATTTTAATAGAGATAAGTTTTGATCAATTGTTGCCTTCGCAGCCTCCCTGGTGAGCGGTCCAACTGTAAGGTGTATGATGTCAATCTTGTCAGACTAAGAAAAGAGATATCAGAATTATTATTATTATTATTCCTTTGTCTACGACAGAGACTTAAAAATATTGTTTACCTTGATAACATTTAATTGAGAAAAAAACAATTTTCCTCATTTGAAAAAAAGAGGAATTGTTTCTTTTAATTGAATTTGTTTTTCACCTGTTTCTCTCTTTTCCCTCTTCCTCATTAGAGTGACGAAGTCTTCACATCTCTTGTCTACCTAGATACCCTGAGACCAACACAGTCATCACCACATTACACTAAGTGGTTCAAAATCATTGACACAACACTTAGTTGTCGCACCACACATAGGCTTCTACTCCACACAGATCTGTGTCAGTCTCTCTTCTCCCTAGCGTGCCAACATGCCGCAGACTGCAGACCCCTTTGCACAAGGGGAAGATGTGAACACTTGGCTGAGAGGCACGACAGACAGCCTCACCCCCAAGATGTTTGAACTGTTATTATTTTTAATAATAATCCTAATGCTGAGAAGATTCCTGACACAAGATTCAAGCCACAACAACAACCACGAGGAGCTCGTTAAAATCACCAGCTCCCTAAGCTATGCCTTCACGACCCAGCTGAAACTGAGCGACAAGCACATCACCCACCTTCAAGAGGAACTGACATGTGCTCAACGCCGCATAGAGAAGCTGGAAGTGAAAGTTCAAGATCAACTCAAAGCACCCAACGAGAGGGAGCGGGAAACAGCGGAACAAGTTAAGAAGCTCCAAGCAGCCCTGACAGCAGCTCAGCTCGACCAACAACATGCAAAGGCTGCCCAGAAAGACCTGGTAAACAGACTCCAGTATGCCGAACAGCTTCTAGAGAAAGCCAAGAATGACATCAGCAACAAGAATGCTGAAATCAGTGCCTTAAAAGACCACCTTGAAAGGTATGGAACTGAAATGAACGATCTGACCCAACAACTAAACGACACCAACGATGAGCTCTACATGGTCAGAAAAGAACTTAAACATGCTTATGAGCAAAAACTAGAGCCAAGGCGAGAGAAACATCTCTCAGCCTCACCTCTGCTGAGCAGAGCAGAGTCCTGCGTCCAAGAACTGGTACGCAACGAAAGAAGCGAAGGGCCACCACCCAAAACCTCACCTGCCCTCGCCACAGAACTCTTTCCTGTCAACGAAAGAAAAGAGCCCATCCAAGCAGACCTTGGAGCTGCACATGGGATGACCATCACAGACCTCAACCAGCTGTCTAAAAACATCAGCAAGTTCAACCCGAACTCCACAGAGGGCCACACCATGCAGGCCCATCTGCAAGATATCGACTTTTATCTAGAAATGAGACCTCATGTGACTGACAGAGACCGGTTATACCTCCTTAGAGCCACGTCCAGTTCCGAGGTACGAAACTTCCTAGATCGACAGCCCAGTCAAACGAAGTCAGACTACCAGCTACTTCGTGAGGTCCTGATTAAAGAGTTTAAAGACCCTGAGTCTGAACATGGACTGTTAACTGCCTTAGAAACCAAACAGGGTCGACAAGAGACTCCACAAGCTTACTACAACCGACTCCGACAAGCCTACTTTGGTGCACACAACGAACCTGACCTTGAAGAGGATGTGAACTTCAAAAGCCTCTTCCTAAGAAATGTGCACCCTGGAGTCAGTCACCATCTAGGCGTCATGGCCTGTCCACGCTCCATGACCATCCAACAGTTGCGTGACCTAACACAGAAGGCCTACAACAAGCAGAAGATGGCCTCAAAGAAAGGTAACAAAACCTCCACACTCTTGAACTCTGTCACCAAAGACTCAAGCCTTGCACTGGACGACACCCAGTTGCATTACGACACCAGAGTCCTCCATCAAGAGCACAGAGAACGTGACTCCCATGTCCACGACAGCTATCAGCCCAACCGCTGGAAAATTCCATGGGACCAGCCACGCTTCTCAAGAAACCTAAAAGATAAGAACAACTGGAAACCTAACCATACATCCAAAGGTAATCGCCTGACTTATCCAAGAGCAACTCGTGTGGGTAAGCGACAACGAAACCCACCTCAGCATCACTCAGACATGCACAGTGCTGAGTATGCTCCAGAACAATACAGCTTACCGTCAGAACACATGGAACAAGTCATGAGACAACTGAACGAGTTCCTTCAAGATAAGCTGAACATGGATGACCACGAAATTGAGTCATGCTCGCTGTGACCAGCGACAGAACGGAAGGCCGGTGATCACATGGTACACCACCATGTCAGAGATGACAAGCACCTGTTCAACAACCACCCAGAACGAGCAAGTCTCACCGCCAACCGTTGATAAAAACTGAGGTACCAGAGAACATCATCTCAGTCATCCATCACTCACTAGCAAACTGCTAAATTAACTCCAAGAACCACATTCCTGTCTGTGCAACAGCCACCACCAAAGCACAGAAGGTCAGAAAGTCTGCCACATCCAGAAGGCAGCACAAGAGGAATGCAACAAAGGAGACGAAGTTTGCATCCTAGCTTCACACAGCCATGCCAAACTACCTCCGACTGTCTGCTAAAAACTTCCTGCCTTTCTGGACTGATCCCCATTAGATCATGGACACGCCCTCATCCAAGCCAAGGATGCAGAGAGCCAGTCTTCACTGACATACCCGAAAAGGGGGGAGACAACACAGACTGAAACAGATCTGACCACACTTACACTACACCACTAACATACACAACATTACCTACAACCAGAGGTAACCACATCTACTGATAACACATTCAACAAACATATTCTTCCCACAAGTAGAATATCCAAATTTTAGCATAAAGTTACATACACCACCATGAAGGAACATGCAGCTATCCTTACAATAGTTAGAACACCTGACACTAAGTTAAGGTACATGACTCCCTAGCTGCACATGACATCCTAGCTCAACAGTAGTTGCAAGTCATGCTAGGAAAACCCACAGCAGCTTTGTTTTTGTTTTGTTCTTCTTTTACCTATCCTTTTCCTTCCCCTCTTTCTTTAGTAGGTGAAACACCTAGACACCCTGCAAGGGTCAAAGGTCTGATATTAGGATTGACTCACCACACCTAATACCCGCGAGCCACTCTAAACCGAATGGAAGCCAGAGAGCTCCATGCACGATAGGTTAATTCATTTTACCACAAATGATGTCACCAGAAACTTAAAGGTGAACATTAAGTTGACAATTTAGAAGAAACAAACAAATTTTATCACAAAATTTGATCGAAGAGTCAACGTACTAAACTAAATTAGAACAACAATTTCCAAAATTGAACTAAAACTATTCAGTTTACCAAACTATATTGACTAATTGAATATAACCGCCTGTACCCGAATTACCTGATGCCCTGCACCAGTACAGTAACTGTCATGGAGATGTTGTCTTGTTGTTTGCTGTGTTTGTGTCTGCTTCTTCTGCCTCTGTTTTTCCAGCGCTCGACGATGTCTTCAGCCAAACACCTCGCCGATCGAAGGGGGGTATGTAGGATCAGAATGAGTCAGACAAAGTTAAGATTCGATCCGAACATTGAAACATGAGGAGCCGAAATTCCAGAGAGGATCCCAAGGCTGCAACAGGATGTTCGTCATAAATCAGATTCCTAGCTCCAGCCCTCTGAAGAAAGCAAACCAACAAGCCTCTTTTACAGAACAGCTTGCAACATTAAAACAAAAGGAACACTTATTGATAAGTCCAATGAAGGAAGGAAACCATCAAATTTGGGGCAAGTAATCAAGACTGATGGTCAAAGAGATGGCCATCACGTGTTCCACGATAGAAATCACAGCTTCTCTTATCTCCACATAGAACAAAGATCAGACTGAAATTCCTTTGTCCACAGAGTCGTTTCCATATGCACCTAAAATCATCTTAAAAGGACTTATGAGCAACTAATGAACTCCATGTTATGTATGTAACCCACACAATTGATGATCATGTTTTAATCACATATTATGTATGTATTTTAATAACTAGGGAATAGTTTAAGAGTTCATATCCTTGTGTGGTATGTATGAGTTTGAAAAATCATGCTTTAAATGTTTCTTCCAATCAATTCTTTGTCAAATGTACCATAGTCTTGTTAGAGAAATCATGTCCAAAATTGTACTCTGTAAGAGCGGGAAAATTTGGACCATATGACTGACAAGATAACATGTTAGATTTATGAATGGGGAGGAGAAACATACAACACCACGAGCCAAGATTATTTCTAATTGGTCAAGACGTCCAGATAGGACGGTCTAGAAGCCGAGTTTAAATACTCAGGACACCATCAAACTCTCTCTTCTCTTAGCTCTCTTGGCTCTTCCTCTGCTTCTCAGATCTCTTCTCTTTTGCTACAGCGTTTTGACGCTGCTCTTTGAGCGTGCTCTGGCCTACGTGCCAGCTGCCAACACAATGAGAAGAAAAACCACCTAGTCTCGTTACATTCTTTTATTCTTTTACTTTAATTTCTTGTCTTTCCGTGAGAGTTCTGTTAAGTTAAGTTTGCCGCAAAGTCCAGCTTCGCCTGCACCCGCCCAAACTTCAACCAGACCAACTCCGCATCAAGAGCCAACGCCCAAGACTTTACTACGAAAGACCACTGAACTCAGCCAATCAGCAACCTCGGGAAACCCCTTTCTCCAAAGAAGACAAGGACACAAGGGAATTCCTTAAGGCAACACAAGCAAGTACAACCTCCAGACTTTTGCTGAGTCGGTGCAGTTTAATATAAATTTTAGCCTCATTGAGAAACTCAATGCGAGGGTTAATTAATTGATTGATGGTTCAGGTCTATAGGCAATTGCACATATTGCTGTAAACTTGGGATTTCACATTTTCATTCTGTAAACTCATCCTTTCCTCTCTTTCTGCAACGTGTGAATGTGTGAATGCGTGTGTTCATGTGTTAGATTAGATTAGTTTACATGTCTTAGGTTTATATAAATAAAGTCTTATTTATATTGAAAAGAGAAGTATCTTGTGTTTTGTGCTTACAAGTTAATTTCTTAATCTGCCGATCTTGTTACTGTGCTTATTAATAGTGTGTTCACTATATTTTGGATTTTAATATCCAGTGCAGAGTTGATGTTATACGGCTCGTTCAGTGACTCGCTGCTGATTCAGTGATCAGCCGTGAAACAGTGATTCTGTTCAAATTCCCTATAAAATCATAAATGATTTCCTTTGAGCTAAATTGACTTGTTTCCCTTGTATATATTACTTATATATTTACAAATTTCTACACAGGAAATGTTCTGGGAACGTCATTGACACCGGTGAGACCTTCTGAGAACGCACTGGGAACTTTACTTTTCTAGTGAGGAAAGCCATATACCTGACCATATACCTGAGTGGATCCACGTCATCCACCAATGAAAAAAGAGGCGCGAATTTGGTCAATAGCTTGTGGACTGATGTAGGCAGCAGTATGATTGGATGATAGTTAACACATATTGTGTTGGACACATTGTGTTGTTTCTCTCTCTCTCTCTTTCTTTTTACACATGATCAACTTAAAATTACACAAAATGTGTTAAAATGGCTATAACACAAAAAATGTGTTATTAATTAACACATCCTTTTTGAGAGTGCACAGCAAGTTTTTTTGTTTTGTTTTGTTGTTGTTTTTTAAAGAAAAAAATAGTAGATAGAATAGAAAAAAAGAAACCTAGTGTTTTTTTTTTTTGTTTGTTTGTTTTTAATATAAAGAAGACATAGATTAAATAGAATTAGAATAGAGAGTGATAGAGTTAGAGGGTCAAATAAAGATGGAAGAGATGTGTTTTTAGCCGTTTCTTGAAGACTGCTAAGGATTCAGCTGCTCGAATAATAATAATAATAATAATAATAATAATAATAATAGGGCCTGTATATATAAACATACTTTCAACGAACTTTAATTTTGTAAGTTACCTGTATTTGTTTGAGTTATTATTACTTAAAGCTGCAGTCCGTAAATTTTGCCTCTTTGTCGCCATCTCTGTTTGAAAACCTGGAATTGCAAGCTGCTTGTGGAATTATCTCGCTTGCGTGGGTTGTGAGCAGAGGTGTAAAGTACAGGGGACAAAGAGTAAAAGTCCTGCCATATGTTTATTCCACCCTTGAACTCAGCAGCTGATTTCACCGGAGGAGGAACCAAGTCATTCCTTTCAAGTCACAAGCAAGTCTCAAGTCAAATCCCAAGTCCTCAAAGAGTTAAAGTTAATGAGATAATTAAGTGACTAATTAAATGATGATTGTGCATTAGTGATGAACACCTGCTGTTATTGAGAATTACAGAGGATCAGATGTTGATGTTTGATTGGTTAAAATGATGCCACCATCATGGAGAACAGTGTTTGCTTTAGTTGGGCTCTTGACCCTTTTAGTAATTTGCTTTTAACCAGTTGCTGTATTAAAAGCTTTAGATAATAGATTTGTTTACGTTCATTGATGAATTAAATGCTTGAGGAAGCAGATGATCTTACACGTTCTGCTTTTAAGTAATTTTAATGAGCATCATGAATGGTTTATTGACTTGCATTCAGCTGTTACAGAACTGCAGAAAAGTCCTATTAAACAAATGTCACTGTAATACTTAAATATTGGAGAATAGAACTATATTGCTCAGGCTTTTAGACATGAACGCTTATCTTACGATCCTCAACAATAGTGACAGTAATTATTCATTGATTGTCACCATTGTTGAGATTCATATGCTCTTTCTTGATGTCTGTGTGTGTCTAAATAGAACTGGAACTTAAATATTTATGTACATTACATAGATATAAAATTCACTCAATATAACTATTAGAGCAACACGTCCATTGTATGCTGTAGTTTCACAGGATTGGTTATTGAAAATCTACACATATATATGAAAAAAAAGAAGTTATTTTGGTTATCTCTGATGATTATCTCATCATGCGAAAACAGTTAATAGCTGTTTACAGCACAGTACTAAGTTCTTTGCTTTATAACAGCACATGCATTGTTTCAGAGAGAGATCTAACACAAGAAATCAAGGGTCAAGAGCCCAACTAAAGCAAAGGCTGATCTCCATGATGGTGGCATCATTTTAATCAATAAAACATAAACATCTGATCCTCTGTAATTCTCAATAACAGCAGGTGTTCATCACTAATGCACAATCATCATTTAATTAGTCACTTAATTATCTCATTAACTTTAACTCTTTGAGGACTTGGGATTTGACTCGAGACTTGCTTGTGACTTGAAAGGAATGCCTTGGTTCCTCCTCTGGTGAAATCAGCTGCCGAGTTCATTGGTGGAATAAACATATGGTAGGACTTTTACTTTCTGATCCCTGGACTTTACACCTCTGTCTGTAATACATCTGCTTGTTTTACACTCTTTGGCCACCAGGTGGTATTGTGAGCAAATGAAGCCTCCAGAAATTAACCCTTTTGTGAACCAAGCTTAAAGCTTCATGAAGCTTCATCTCACCATCACTATTCTGGATCATTAGAAAATCACAGACAGGTGAGTTTGATCAGGGTTGGAGCAAAACTCTGCAGTCGATTGCACCTCCAGGGTAAGATTTGAGGAACCCTGGCCTAGTATGTATGATTTTATAGTAGCCTATGATATGATTCTGTAGCCACAGACTCACGCATGCTTTGTACTATAAAAGGATGTACTTTGAACTATAAAAAAGGATATTTTATATCTGAGAAACTAATTATTATTGTTTAGCACGCTATTAAAATCTATTTGTGAACAGAGTATTAAAGGGGTCATATGATGCGATTTCAATTTTTCCTTTCTCTTTAGAGTGTTACAAGCTCTTGGTGCATAAAGAAGATCTGTAAAGTTGCAAAGACCAAAGTCTCAAATCCAAAGAGATATTCTTTATTAAAGTTAAGAGTCAGCCACACCTAACTAAAACGGCTCGTTCTAACACGCCCCCACATCTCTACACTGTAAAAAATTGCTGTAAAATTTACAGTAATTTACTGGTAATTTTGGTTGCCAGTAAGACTGTAAATTTACAAGAGTACTGTAAATCAATAATTACAATTTTACTGTAAAAATACAGCAAACTCTTGCATGCTGTAAAATTGTTGTGATGGTGTAAACATTTGGTTAACTTATTTCATTTGAATCTACTAAGGAATATTTCTTAATATAAATCTGCAAACACTTAATTTGTAATAATAAAGTTACTAAAAACATGACTTTAACTCAAATTGTTGCAGTATATCATCAGCTATAGCGCACATGTATGTGTCAAAGCACTTAACAAAAAGATCACCACTGTATCAGCAATTCTACAGTTATTGTCTTTAAATAAAGCAGCAGAACATCAGTGTTTGTGGCTCATCATTGACTGAAGCACAAGCTCTACTCTCCAGCACAATGGTGACCCACAAAACTAAATTAGATCTCTCTTGTGCAAAATAATACAGTTCAGTTAAATATTTACTCTCCTTATAGATAACACCTGCTGTTATCAAGCAGAATCACTGAATGAAAGAGAAACAAGAACTACAACTGACTTCAGCCACAGCCTTAGATGAACTCAACTGAAATACAAGACATCATTAAATCTCTCAAGATCTGATTAAACAACTCCACAAACATCATTACCAGCTTCACACATTACAATTTGACTTTATTTCTGTCATATGTCTATAAAAATTATTTGAGAATTAACAGAAGTTTAGTTGTTTTATTGGAAATGTTTTGTTTGACCCCACCATTGTGGCGATCAGGGTTTGCTTTAGTTGGGTTCTTGACCCTTGTTTTTCAATCTTAGTTTTTTTCTGGCAGCTGTATCTGTGTTTGAAAAACATATTTGTTATAGCAAGAAAAACCAAAACATTTTGTCAGTGTGAAGAGATATTTAACCAAAAAAAAAAGGATAAAAAGATGAACGTTCCTAACACGCACAGATATGAGCAATCAGCATATGAATCTCAACAATCGTGACAAAACAGTCAGCTAATCAGATCAATTCTGGACATCACAAAAAGCTACTAAAAGACACAACATAAAACAGCAAAAAATACAAAATAAATACATGAACCAAAGTTAGAATTAAAGAAAATAATAGGACAATTCAGGTGCATAATTTATTAATGCTGTGATGCATGCTGGGAGTTTTGCACTATGACACCCAGCATGCATTGCAACATTACACTTTCTATTGTCACCATTGTTGAGGTTCATGTGTTGATTTGTGATGACTTTATGTGTTATTAGGGCTTTGTTTTAATTGGGTTTGTTTTTTAAGTGGTTCTGCAGTACTTATTTATCTTAGGTTACCATTTTATATAACAAGTGTATCATTGGTACAACACACCTGCTAGAGTCAAATGACATTATTGAATCAGGCTATTTCATTATGATGATGAACCATTAATAGCTGACTATCATCACCTGTTCTCATTTTGCCTTTATTTGCTACTGCGAATGTGTTTGATAAACACACCATAACAACAGGCAGCAAAGGTAAAGTAATTGTCGTCGTCTTCTTCTTCTTCTTCTTCTTCTTCTTCTTGGTTTTTAACGGCGGCTGGCAACCAACGTAAATAGGTGCATTACCGCCACCTTCTGCTCCGGAGTGTGGAACAGAATTTTATATTCTATTTACCAGTCCCGTCTCTCTAATAAAATCATAGAAGGCTTTACTATTTATTTAACTTGACCATTTTATTAAAACCTTAAAATTCTTAAATTCTTAAAATTCCTCTATCATTTTTCTTCTTTCTTGTTCATATTTCCTACATTCAATAAATACATGAGGTATTGTTTCTTCAACATTACAGTACTCACATAATCCATTTGGATGTTTCCCTATTATTTTAAGCGTACGATTTAAATTGTGCCCTAACAATATTCTGTTAAAAATGACCTCCTCTTTCCTTGACTTATCTATACACTTTATAATAAAGCAATTGTAATAAGAGTTAAGAGCCCAATTAATGGAAACAAAAGTCACCATTATGTTGACTTCAAATGAAACAAACATTAGATTTAATCCCTGTTAATTCTCAATAAGAACTTCTGTAGACCTCTAACAGAAATAAAGTCAGTCTGGTTAGTAATAGGTGAAGATGATAAT
Organism: Spinibarbus caldwelli; assembly: GCA_039654775.1. NCBI lineage: Eukaryota > Metazoa > Chordata > Actinopteri > Cypriniformes > Cyprinidae > Spinibarbus > Spinibarbus caldwelli. The sequence continues at coordinate 26,459,820 of CM077252.1, read as the reverse complement.
GCTGTTTGTGGAGTTGTTCAATCCTCCTCTGCTGAGATCTTCAGAGATTTAATATCTTTTCTCTTCAACTGAATTCATCTAAGGCTGTGGATTAAGTCAGTTGTAGTTCTTGTTTGTATTTGTCTTTTTTTTCTGTTGTCTTCTTTCCTAACCCTAACCCTTGTTAACGAGCTTAGACAAGCTGAGAGGACTCTATAAATAATATATGAAGATTTTGTGGCTCAGATAAAGTCCAGTGTGGTTTATTTCTTTGTTCTTGGCTGACATGTGGCATTGCTATGGCCTGCTTTTGGCCCAGACCTGGCAAACAGGAGCGGTCCACCCAAGTGCCATCATTCCACGCTACATGTGGGCCAGATCATCATTCCACATGTGCCAGATGTGGGCCAGATCTGGGCCGACAATAAGTTGCTATCTGGGTTTGTAAGCCATTACAGGACTATAATATCATGAATCCTAGTAAAATTCAAAAATTGGCTAATGATAAGCAACTTAATTCCTGTTTTCTCAATAGCTGATCAAATATATTTGACATCAAAAATTCCCTTATGCAGCTGTACTCTTAACAAACTATTTTGTAATAACCTTTCTGTCATTAACATATCATGTGGCACAAGCAGCTTCAGCCTTTTAAGCAATGTATATGGTTTACTTATAGTATTTTGTTTATCTGTGCTCCCTACATTTCTGATTTTGCTGTCTTATATTAAAATACTTTCTGTTATTTTAAAGGTGTCAGAAAATAGTCAAAGCAAGGCACTTGGAACTTCCATTCCTCATTTAATAATCTTCATAAACTATTCCATTGCCACATTTTTTTCTGTTATATATAACAGACTGACTGTGATTATGCCTAGCGAGATGAATGTCTTAATATCAGTCCAAGTAACACCGTTGCCACCACTTTTGCATCCAGTAATATATGGTGTTAGAACCAAAGAGAACAGAAAATGCACTGTTAAAATAACACTCTCAAAAAGGATGTGTTAAATAATAACACATTTTTTTGTGTTATGGCCATTTTAACACATTTTGTGTAATTTTAAGTTGATCATGTGTAAAAAGAAAGAGAGAGAGAGAAACAACAGCATGTCCAACACAATATGTGTTAACTATCATCCAATCACATTGCTGCCTACGTACCTCCACAAGCTGTTAACCAAATTCATGCCTCTTTTTTCATTGGTGGATGACGTGGATGCACTCATGTCAGGTAAATGTATTTCCCCGCTAGAAATATAATGTTCCCAGAGCATTTCTCAGAGCGTCCCGCTGGTGTCAATGACGTTCCCAGAACGTTTCCCGAGATGGTCATGATGTGGAGCTCTTTAAAGGGTTGGGGGACGTTATTTGGAGAACCTTCAGGGATTAACACTGCTCAGAGTGTGTTTGGTCCCACAATACAGTGTTAAAGTAACACTGAAGCAGAGCTGAACTTAATGAGAATGTTAACAAGCAGAATTACTGAAGGAAAGAGAAACAGAAAAACAGAGAGAGACAAACAGAAACACAACTACAGCTGACTTACAGGAAATCAACTGAAATAAAACACATTAAATATCTCAAGGATTAAACAACTCCACAAACAGCATCACCAGCTTCACTTATTACTAACCAGTTTGACTTTATTTCTGTCATACAAAAGTGCTTAATGAGAATTAACAGAGGTTTAGATGTTAGTTTCATTTCACAAAACGTCACCATCACCATCAATGTGGTCAGTGTTTGCTTTAGTTGGGCTCTTGACCCTTAAATTTACAAAATTGAATTATTTTGTTTTTTTGCTATAGCTTTGTGTTTACAAATCAAATTAATGTAGCAAAGAAAGTTTGAAGAAAGTATAATGCTGGAAGCAATCATCATGTAGTGGCTTGGCTCACTGACTGTTGCATTTTATAGAGAGAGTTTTGGTTCTTTGCAGCTGTCTCCTCTGGCTTGCTCATTTGGAGGCACTTAATTTCTAACGATTATCGTCAATTTGATTTCATAGATATTTTTTAAACTAAACTGAGCTAGACAATGACATCTCTGAATTCAACAATGAAATGCCTTTAACTGAAAATTGAGTGTTTAATCTTATTATTATACATTACTCATACTCTATCCTCCAATTTGACACTGTTAAGTGCTTTAACACAAGCTGTATTGTTAAACGCGCTATATAAATAAAAGTGACTTGACACTTCACGGTGTTGAAAAGAATAAGCTTGTTTCGAAGATTCCATTTTCAAGATTGATCTTTAACAGTGTTTGGATAATTAAAACAATTGTGTATGGCTCACATTGACATGAAGAATCTGCATATGAATTTCAACAATGGTGACAATCAAAAAAATATTCAGATAAACATATTTGAACATCACAAAGCAAGCTACTATAAAGTCACATTAAAAATAGCAACAGTTAAAGCAAATAATAAGAATAAAAGAAACTACTAAGACAATTCAGGTGTATAATTTATTCGTGTTGCAATGCATTCTGGGAGCCATGAATGAGTTTTGACTGGTACACCCAGAATGCACTGCAGCATGAAGCTTTTTGTTTATTGTCACCATCATTGAGATTCATATGCTGATTCTTGATGAATGATGAATGTCTGATTAGTTTTGGAGCAAGATGGCGCCAGTGTGTATGGCCTGCTTTCTACTGTCTGTTGTGTTTGCACGTTTGTGTGATTGTTTGTTTGTTTTAATGTATTTTATGTTGGCTATTGTACAAAAAAAGCTATCGTTTCATCACTTTTAACATACGATCATCAAACACTGCTTGGCATTAAAGGCATCACTGAAAAGTTACTGCGTGACGCTAAGGGTGGTGCGCGGTTTGTTTCTCCTCTGGCAACTATACCTGACTATCTGCGTCGGCTGTCTGGTCCTCTGCTGGGAAGGAAGCGCCGCAAAAGATGGGGAAGGCGCTGAGGCTTTGTGGTCAAGTTCAAACTCCTTCTGTCCGAATCGGATTTTCTACCTCACGCTGGCCGTTGTACCTACATGGCAGGGTGCGGCCGCTTCATTGCGGGGCGCGCGCTAGAACCACTATACGCGTGGAATATACCCATTGCCGGGGATCCGCTGGATCAACCTCCAAGGAGGCGCCCACCGCGTCCGCGCCAAGGAGGCGTTTGTATTAGACACCTCCGCTCGCTATCCCGGGGTTCAGAGCAGACCATTGACTCGCAAGAGATCAGGATGTCGTTGATTAACGCCAGGTCAGTGTCAAACAAGACTGTTATCATCAATGACTTTTTCAATTCACGTACACTACACTTTTTGTTTATCACCGAAACTTGGCTTACCCCAGGGGACCTGAACTGGTACCATCTGGGTGTAAATTCTTAAACTCTTCTCGCTCGGTGGGTCGAGGAGGTGGACTGGCTTCTATTTTTAAACAGAACTATACTTGTCGGATGTTAACAACGGATGCCTATTCCAGTTTTGAAGTGCAGTTATTTGTTTTGGAACTGGATAATCCGATGGCGATCTCAGTCATCTATCGTCCACCTAAACCACATAAGTACTTTATTAACGAGTTCTCAGACTTTTTAGGGGGAATTATCCCCAATTTTGATAGACTTTTAATCCTTGGGGACTTCAACATACATGTGTGTTGCCCAACTAATCTATTGGCCAGTGAATTTTTGAGCCTTATTGACTCTCTTGATTTGGCACAGCTTGTGAATGTTCCTACTCATATGCATGGGCATACCCTTGATTTAGTGCTTTCTCATGGTTTGTCAGTACGTGATCTTGCAATAGATGACCATGCTATTTCAGATCACAAGCCTATTACATTTAGAGTCCCCATAAATATTAACATTACTAGACCCACCAAGGTTGTTCGTTGGTCTCGCACGATCACACCAACTACATGTACTGAGTTTTCAGCTGTTTTTAAGGAGGTATTCCAATCATCCGACTTAGTTTGTGATGATTGGAATGGTGCAGACTATCTTAATCATTTTAACACTATCTCTGCTAATATTTTAAACTCGCTGGCTCCTAAAAAAGCCAAGCAACACAAACCAAAGGCTGAGCCTTGGCTCAATGAGGACACTCGTGCCTGTCGTCAGGGCTGCGGAAGGGCCGAAAGAAGGTGGAAAAAAGATAAGCTGCAAGTTTCTTATGAAATATTAAGGGACAGCCTGATACAATATCAGAAAGCAGTGAAAACAGCAAAGTTTAAGTATTTTTCAGATTTAATTGAAAAGAACTCTCACAATTCAAGAGCACTTTTTTCCACTATTAATGCAGCCATTAACCCTTCAGTTGATCTCTTCCCTACAGAGTCCCTGGCGATGTGTGACAAATTTCAGAAAATTTTTGTGGACAAGATACGGGATATTAGGTTAGATATTCCCTCTTCTTGTCAAGATCCCTCTGTCCCTCCACTCTTTACCAGCATTCTGAGTCTGTTTGAGCCTGTAACTCTGCCTGCTCTACAGGATATCGTAACCCAGCTTAAACCCTCCGGATCTTCCTTTGACATTCTTCCTCCTCGATTTTTTAAACAAATTTTTGAGGTGATTGGGCCTACCGTTCTTAGGATTATGAACAGCTGTCTTGAAACGGCAGTAGTTCCAGATGACATGAAGCTCGCCATTGTACATCTACTTCTTAAAAAGTCTACTTTAGATCCGACAGATTTGACCAACTTTAGGCCAGTCTCTAATCTCCCTTTTATGTCTAAAATTTTAGAGAAAATAGTGTTTCACCAACTGCAGAGCTTTCTATCAAATAACAGTATTTTTGAAGTGTTCCAATCGGGTTTTAGGAAAAACCATTCCACAGAAACAGCACTGATTAAAGTTTTGAATGACATTTTACTGACTCTTGATGCTGCCAAATCTGCTGTGTTAGTGCTGTTAGATCTGAAGGCGGCATTTGATACAATTGACCACTCTGTTTTGATTTCTCGTCTGGAGCACTGGGTGGGCATTCAGGGTAATGCTCTCAAATGGTTTAAATCCTATTTTAATAATAGAAGGTTCTCTGTTAGTGTTGGTGAATTTACTTCAGATGCAGCTCCCCTTACGTGTGGTGTCCCTCAAGGCTCCATCCTTGCCCCAATCTTGTTTTCTGTGTACATGCTCCCCCTGGGGTCGATTTTTAGGAAACACGGTGTCTCCTTCCATTGTTATGCAGATGATACCCAAATCTATCTGCCCGTGGAATCCAATAACAAAGATTTGGATCCTCTGCTGGCGTGTCTAGCCGATGTTAAGGCCTGGATGTCCCTAAACTTTCTCCACCTTAATGAAGGCAAAACTGAGATTATAGTTTTCGAATCATCAGATGTCGTTTGTTCCCCTGACTTAAATCTTGGCCATTTGTCTTCCTGTGTGAAACCAGTAGTTAAGAATTTGGGGGTCTATTTTGATAGTGCTCTTAAATTTGACAAACAGATTCGAACAGTAGTCAAAACTAGTTTTTTCCATCTCAGACTCTTAGCTAAAGTGAAACCATTTCTTTCTTTGAAAGATTTTGAAAGGGTTATTCATGCTTTTATTTCATCGAGGCTTGATTAATGTAATTCCCTTTATATGGGTATTAACCAAGCATCGCTTAATCGACTCCAAATGGTACAAAATGCTGCTGCTAGGCTCCTTACTGGTATGCAAAAACAAGAGCACATTACCCCAGTTTTAATATCTCTGCACTGGCTCCCAATTCGATATAGAATTGATTTTAAAGTCTTGTTGCTGGTTTTTAAGGCTCTGAATGGGTTAACTCCTGTATATCTATCTGACTTATCTCCTCACAATCCTGTAAGGTCTCTTAGGTCTTCCAACCAGAGACTTTTAAATGTTCCTAGAGCTAAACTGAAATCAAGAGGTGACAGAGCCTTTGCTGTTGCTGCCCCGAAACTCTGGAACAGCTTACCGGTTTGTATTAGAACTGCCTCTACATTGAATGAGTTTACAGCCAAACTCAAAACCCATCTTTTCTCGTTAGCCTTTAATTGTAGTTAAATGTGTGGTGTCAGCTCTGTTCTGTGTTGTAATCTATGTTGATTTGAGTATTAATGCTGTTGTTTTTTTTATTGATTGTACAGCACCTTGGTCAACTAATGTTGTTTTTATTGGTGCTATATAAATAAAGTTGAGTTGAGTTTGTATCTAAGTTGCACAGACGGTCTAAATGCTTTGTGCAAAGTGCTTTTCTTTTATTATTAAATCCAAAAAATTATGTGACAAAAACACTAAAATAATTTAACATCAAACATAATCACAGATTTAAACAAATCTTTTTTTTTTTTTCCCCAATCAGGCAAAACCAACGGATCTTTTTTTTTTTCTTTTTCTGGCTTTTTTTGTCATAATAAAAGTGTTTTACAAACACAGAACTAAAGCAACCACAGAAAAACTAATGTTACAAAGTCAAGGGTCAAAAGCCCAATTAAAGCAAACACTGACCACAGTGATGGTGATGGTGACGTTTTGTGACATGAAACTAACATCTAAACCTCTGTTAATTCTCATTAAGCACTTTTGTCTCTGAGTAGTGTTAATCTCTGAAGGTCCTCCAAATAACGTCCCCCAAAACTTTGAAGAACTCCATATCATGAGCATCTCGGAAAACGCTCTGGGAACGTCTTTGACACAGGCGGGACGTCCTGAGAACTTTACATTTCTAGTGGGGTAGATGTTATTCATTCTGACAGTGCTTGTGAATTACTTTTTGTATTATCAATGTTCAATATTCAAATCACATGTGAAAATTGAAGGTGTAAATATTGCAGTCAATTTTTAATATATATATATATATATATATATATATATATATATATATATATAAAAGCTATTTTTAATATATATATATATATATATATATATATATATATTAAAAATAGCTTTTTTTGTACTGCATTCATTTTAACTGGTTAAAATCTATGACACAAATCGTGTGATTTATGACACATTAGTGTGTTAAATTTTAACACACTGCCGGTGTTAAGAAAAATAACACACTGGTTGTGTTAAAACTGAATTAACACAAAATGTGTTGTCCTTAACTAGACACACAGGTGTGTTAAAACTTAACACATGTTGTGTTGCTTTTAACACATCCCTTTTTTTAACACACTAATGTGTCATAAATAATACAATTTGTGTCATAGATGTGCTATTCTTAAAGGTGCACTATTTAAATATTTGAAGAATATCAATTGGGTGCACCAATCAAAACTCATTCATGGCTCACAGAATGCATTGCAACATGAATAAATTATGCACCTGAATTGTCTCCGTATTTTCGTTTATTCATATTATTTGCTTTAACTGTTGCTATTTTTGATGTGACTTTATAGTAGCTTGCTTTTTGATGTTCAAAGATGTTTATCTGAATATTTTGTTGATTGTCACCATTGTTGAGATTTATATGCAGATTCTTCGTCAATGTGTGCCATAAGCAAACGCTTTTTGTGCACAATTGTTTGAACTGTTCAATTTACATAAACATTTCAAACCAAGCTTTTTTTTCAACAGCGTAAAATGTAGCAGTCAATGAACCAAGCTGCTACATGGTGATTGTTTCCAGCATCGCATTTCTCAAAGTTTTCTTTGCAGCGTTGTGATTTGTAAACACAAAACTACAGCTATAAAATTTAAAAAAAAATAAATAAATCAGAAGTTTGTCAATTTAAGGGTCAAGAGCCCAAATAAAGCAAACACTGACCACATTGATGGTGAAGGTGACGTTTTGTGAAATGAAATGCATCTAAACCTCTGTTAATTCTCATTAAGCACTTTTGTATGACAGAAATAAAGTCAAACTGGTTAGTAATAAGTGAAGCTGGTGATGCTGTTTGTGGAGTTGAGATATTTAATGTGTTTTATTTCAGTTGATTTCCTCTAAGTCTGTGACTAAGTCAGTTGTAGTTGTGTTTCTGTTCGTTTCTCTCTGTTTTTCTGTTTCTCTTTCCTTCAGTAATTCTGCTTGTTAACATTCTCATTAAGTTCAACTCTGCTTCAGTGTTACTTTAACACTCTGTATTGTGGGACCAAACACACTCTGAGCAGTGTTAATTCCTGAAGGTTCTCCAAATAACGTCCCCCAACCCTTTAAAGAGCTCCACATCATGATCATCTCGGGAAACGTTCTGGGAACACCAATGACACTGGCGGGACGCTCTGAGAAATGCTCTGGGAACATTATATTTCTAGCAGGGAAATCCATTTACCTGACATGAGTGCATCCACGTCATCCACCAATGAAAAAAGAGGCATGAATTTGGTTAACAGCTTGTGGAGTGATGCAGGCAGCAATGTGATTGGATGATAGTTAACACATATTGTGTTGGACACGCTGTGTTGGTTCTCTCTGTCTCTCTCTTTACACGATCAACTTAAAATTACACAAAATGTGTTAAAATGGCCATAACACAAAAAATGTGTTATTTTTTAACACATCCTTTTTGAGAGTGCTGTATTTGGTTAAATGACAGCAGGACTCAAGTTGACATGGACACAAAACGTAATGTTGCCCAGCATGATTTGAAAATGTTATTGTGCTTCAATTGAATCAAGAACATCTGACCTTTGTACAATGGAGTTCACATGCTGGACATGCTTTTTCCGGGTTTAAAGGGGGGAAAAAATCGTTATGTGTTCAAAACATTTCATTGTGGTCTCAGATTTTTGACCCCTCTGCAAGCTCATTTAATTGGTTTAGCATATAAATCTATTTTCACATGTGCAGACTATAAAATGTACTAATAGTGGCCTAGAAAATTATTTCTATTATTACTTTTTGTGCTAATATGGTCGAAATATACAGTAGCTTTACCTGTTCATTTAGTACTGTGACAATTATTTTTACTATATTTCAGAAGAGAATAAAAAAGGCACATTTTGTATGCAAAATGTATGCTTGTATTTGTATGCTTGACTAGTAATGCACAAATGACAATAACAGTACACAATTATTTCTAATTTGTTCAGCACTCATGTATTCAAATCTCCCACATCTCAATAATATTTTGCAAACTGATTAGTGGTTAGTGATTAGTAATTAGTGTCCTGATTAGTGGTGATTTGTCAACATCTAGTGTTATCTTTGGGTTGGGTGGTTCTTTTTAATCATTATGGTACGCAGCAAAAATTCCCAGTGTTAATTTAACACTCTGAGTGTGGACTCATATAAACACCGAAGCAGTGTTAAAAGTAACACTGAAGCAGTGTTAAAGTTAATGAGATAATTAGGTGATTAATTGAGTTAACAAGCAGAATCACCAAAGAAGAAAATCTAAATTTGTATGTCACCATTATAGTGATCAGTGTTTGCATTAGTTGGGCTCTTGACCCTTGACTTTTTAATGTGAGACTTTGTTTGGCTGCGGTAGCTAACTTATAACAGCCAGACAAGCCAAAAGCAAAAGTCATCATGTGGTGATGATTATGTTTTAACGTAATCATTACTTGACCTGAATCACTGAGCTCATTTAAAGTCTAATCTCCAAGTTACATTATCTTTGTTGGTTACAACAGCTTTGATTCCATAGCGAAACATACTGTATTTTCTATACTTTTTGTAAGTGTTTCTTGCAAGCTGTTCTGTTTAAAAAAATAAATAAAAAGTAAAGGCACACACAGACATCAAGAATCAGCGTATGAATCTCAACAATGGTGATAAACAGATCAAGTCTGAACATCACAAAACAAGCTACTAAAAAGTCACATAAAAACAGCAAAAATAAAAGAATATAGTAAGAACGACCAAGATGGCGGCGCGGTCAGACGCTGCGGCCTCTCCAGGTCCCAAAGACGGTGCTTTTATGTCTTTTAATGTCGTCTGTTCGTCTCTAAATAGTGTCGATTTACCGTTAATTCATCAGGAGATCACTCCGAGATACATATACGATCGCCAAAGTCTTTTGGATATCGACAAGACATACAAACTCAAACTCTCGCCGGCGGCTACTGAGAAGCTACGAGGCCTTTGTTTACTGCTGGAGCCGGACCTCGAGACCGCGGCCTCGCCTACTGACGCTACCCGCACAAGGCGGCGTCGCAAGCGGTGTGAGAGAGGACGGAAGCGCGGTAAGCGCGGAGGTATACGAGCTAGGCTGAGGGCTAACCCCACAAGACCGGCTCTTCCAACACTCATGCTCTCAAACGTTCGCTCTCTGGAAAACAAACTGGACTTAATTCAACTCAGTCGATCTACACAGCATGAGGAAAGGGATTGTTGTGTGTTTGTTTTCACTGAAACATGGCTAAACGACAACATCCCGGACTCCGCCATTCAGCTGCACGGACTAACTTGCTACCGAGCGGACAGAAATTCATCACTGTCTGGTAAGACTCGCGGGGGTGGCTTGTGTGTGTATATCAACAAAGAATGGTGTAACAATGCTGCGGTAGTGACAAAACACTGTTCATCACTGGTGGAGTTTATGTTTGTGAAGTATCTGCCGCGGGAGTTCACGGCCATTGTTATTGTTGCGGTTTACATTCCTCCGTGTGCAAACGCTAAGGACGCGCTTCGCGAGCTGTACAGCGCCATCAGCGAACAACAAACAAATAACCCTGACGGCTTTTTCATCATAGCCGGTGACTTCAACCACGCAAACTTAAAGACAGTTTTGCCAAAGTTCTACCAACATGTGAACTTTGCAACAAGGGGAAACAACACGCTGGACTTTGTTTACACAACAGTTAAGAACGCATACAAAGCCGAACCCCGCCCCCACCTCGGGTACTCGGACTACATCTCTGTTATGCTAATCCCAGCATATAGCCCACTTCTCAAACTCACCAAACCGGTTCAAAAGCAGATCACAGTATGGCCAGACAATGCCACCTCAGCACTGCAGGACTGCTTCCAGGACACAGACTGGAACATGTTTAAAGAGGCGGCCACCTACAACAACCACACAGACCTGCAGGAGTACACCGAAACTGTGACTGCTTACATCAAAAAGTGCATAGATGATGTGACAGTCACCAAAACCATCACCACACGTGCCAACCAGAAGCCATGGATGACAGCAGAGGTTCGTGGGCTGCTAAAGACCATAGATGAAGCATTCAGATCAGGAGATAAAGCAGCCCTCAAAACAGCAAGAACCAATCTGTCTCATGGTATCAAGAAGGCAAAACATCAGTATGCTAAAAAAATCAACAATCACTTCACAGACAGCAGAGACACTCGGACCCTATGGGAAGCCATTCAGACCATCACTGACTACAAGCCCCTGCCACAGGCCAGTGATGATGACACATCTTTACCAGAGGCACTCAACCACTTCTACTCACGATTTGAGATACAGAACGACACACCTGCACAGAAACTACTCACATCTCCAAACGACCAGGTACTCTGTCTCTCTCCAGTCGACGTAAGGAAGACCCTATCCAGGATTAACCCACGAAAGGCTGCGGGCTCTGACAACATACCTGGACGTGTACTGAAAGACTGCTGCACAGCTGACGGATGTCCTAACAGACATCTTCAACATCTCGCTGAGCCAGGCAGTCGTCCCCACGTGTCTCAAATCCACCTCCATAATTCCAGTACCAAAGAAGTCACCTGTGTCCTGTCTGAATGACTATCGTCCCATAGCACTGACCCCAATCATGATGAAGTGCTTTGAGAGGTTAGTCATGCAGCACATCAAGTCCAGTCTTCCAAACACGCTGGACCCACTCCAGTTTGCATACCGTCCAAACCGTTCCACGAACGATGCAATATCCACCACTCTCCACCTAGCTCTTACCCATCTGGAACAGAAAGACTCTTATGTAAGAATGCTGTTCATTGACTTCAGCTCAGCATTCAACACAATAATCCCACAACAGCTCATCCACAAACTAAACCTGCTGGGCCTTAACACCTCCCTCTGTAATTGGATCCTGGACTTTTTAACTGCAAGACCTCAGTCAGTCCGTGTTGGCCGCAACACCTCCAGCACTACCACACTGAGCACAGGTGCCCCACAAGGCTGTGTGCTCAGCCCGCTGCTCTTCACGCTGCTGACCCACGACTGCACTGCCAAGTCCAGCTCCAACCACATCATCAAGTTTGCTGATGACACAACTGTGGTAGGCCTCATCAGCAACAACGATGAAACGCACTACAGAGAGGAAGTGGCACATCTGGCTGAATGGTGTGGTGCTAACAACCTGTCCCTCAATGTGGGTAAGACGAAAGAGGTTGTGATGGACTTCAGGAGAAACTCTGTTGACCACCCCCCGCTGACCATCGACGGCTCAACCGTGGAGAGAGTCGGCAGCACTAAATTCCTGGGAGTGCACATCACAGAGGATCTCACCTGGACCACCAACGTCACGTCACTCAACAAGAAGGGACAACAGCGCCTCCACTTTCTCCGCCGGCTGAAAAAGGCAAGTCTCCCTCCACCCATCCTCACCACTTTTTACAGGGGCACCATTGAGAGTGTGCTGACTATCTGCATCACTGTCTGGTATGGGAACTGCAGTGCTGCTGACCGCAAGACCCTACAACGGACAGTGAACACTGCCGCAAAGATCATCGGTGCCCCTCTCCCCTCCATCCTGGACATTTTCCTTTCACGATGCTCCAACAAGGCCACCAGCATCGTGAAGGACCCCACCCACCCCTCTCACAACCTCTTCCAGCTCCTGCCATCAGGTAGAAGGTACCGGAGCATCAGAGCTCGCTCTGTCAGATTGCTCAACAGCTTTTTTCCCCAGGCTGTGAGAGCTCTTAACTCCAATCCCCCTGTCCCCCTCTGAAACCATGAACACCTCAGCCCTCCCACCCCCCAACTCATTAAAAACTGTTGACAATTTTACTAAGTGCAATTCTGGACCAAACCCCTGAATGTGCTACACACAGGTGAGTGGGCTATACAAACCACCTGTAGTAACGCACTCATCCCACTATATGCACACTAGACACTTTCTACAAACACTCCCTGCCACAAAGACTCTTAAGAAAATATATGTCTACTTGAACATTGCACTACAAAATAATACGTTTACTTGAGCATTGCACTACAAAATCTTTTTGCACTATGCACTGTCTCCCACAAAATCTGCACAATAATGTACAAAATATATTTTTTCTGCACAATTTCATGTACATATATCTCTTTCGCACAATTTCATGTACAGTATTTATGTAAAGTTTTTTTTGTACAGTCTCAGTTTGTGTATGTGTGGACAACTAGGTATAGCAGTTATAGTATTTTTAGTATATGTATAGTCAGATAGTTAACTGTTGTATAGCTCTATTGTTTTTCCTATACTTGCATTGTTGTATGTTTATCTTATGTTTAACTAGTATGTAGCACCGTGGTCCTGCGAGACACGACATTTCGTTCCACTATATGTCCACACATGTAGCAGAATGACAATAAAGCTCGACTTGACTTGACTTGAATAATATGTTACATAGACAATTCAGCTCATAATTTATTCATGCCGCAATGCATGATGGGAGCCAAGGAAGAGTTTTTATTGGCTACATGCTTTTTTGATGGTCACCATTGTTGTGATTCTCACGCTGTGAGTCTCATTCTTGATGTCTGTGTCTAAATTAAATATATTTGTTGTTTATTTTATATTAAAGTAACTTTTAAAAACATCTGTTTGATTATGCTGAAATGCCAGTTCTTGTGTTTTTCACTTTGTTGATGTAATCAATAAAGAAAACCTAACTCAGGTATTCAGGTCACTACATGATGATTAGTTCAAAACATAATCAACACCACATAATTTTTTTTTTTCTGGTTTGTCTGGCTGTTATTTTTTGTTTTGTTTTGAACAGTTTTTGTTGTCACCATTTTCATTTTTCATTTGCATTTCAACATTCTCACACACATTTTAAAACAAGCAAGAATAAGTAGAATAAATACACATGATTTAAAAGAAAAATACAATCTTTGCTAAAAACCAAACAATTAAACCATTGTGTTACTTGTTTTAAAAGGCAATCTCTTTGATGTGTTTTTAAAAGGTGTGAGCCTTTCAAAAATAAAATACAAATTTTAAAACAAGCATCATGTTTTGTGCAATAAAACAAAATTCTATATGATAAAACACGAAAAAAAATACCAATTAAAAGTCATCTGTTATCCAAGACCGGGTGAGTCCTTATCAATCAGTCTTGACCCTACTCTCCAGAACAGGCACGTGAGATACAGTTTTATGGGCTCAGCCCTCTCCTCCGGCCCGCTGTTCCCGTAGCCAGAGTGGTGAGGGTGTACCCCTGCAGCATTGATGCTAATTTTAGCTCACATGCGTGGAGGAATAGCGTAACGCACTTCCCCACCAGCAGGTTTCTGGTAGCCCAGATGGCATCCTTGATGACGTTGAGGGTGAGCCAAAGCGAGGTGAATTCCTGTGATGTCAAGTCCTTCAAGCCCCGGCCCGCCCCAAGGATGGCGAGCTGGTACCCTATCTGGGCCCCACCTGCTGGTAGGCACGGGAAATACAGGGGGCCGGTCCTGGCCCACAGGTCCCACGCAGCGCCGCACTCCCAGAGTAGATGTCGGACGGTCTCCGGGAACTTGCATCAGGGCCGTGGACAGATCGGGTTTTTGGCCATGCCTCTGAAGTGCATAACCGCCCTGACCGGGAGGATCTCATGAGCCACCATCCACGATAAGTCCTTGTGCCTGTTTTGGAGAGCAGGGTGAGCAGCGTTCCTCCAGACTTGCTTTGCCTCACTTAAAGTGAGGCCTGGAATTGGACTCACCGATTCCCGGTCCTGCACAAGAGAGACAAGATGCTTGTGATTAGTTAAAATGGTGACGACATCTTTCTCTAAAAGGTGTTTCTTTAAAAACTTTTTGATAAAACAATGCTCTTTAGGCAAAAATTTTTAATGTTCTTAGGTAAGACCCCATCCAAAATCGCATCCGTCTTGTTTTCTTTGGATGGGGTCACAGCATACTTTATGTGGAGAGCAGTGAAGCATCTGCCTAAAAACAGGTGGGGGTCTGATTTGTTTAGCTGTTATGATTCAGGTACTACAGTCAAACAAAATCTAATGTTAAAAAAAGGTATTTTAAGGGTCAAGATCCCAACTAATGCAAATGCTGACCTCTAAAATGGTGACATACAAATTTTGATTTTCTCCTTTGGTGAATCTTCTTGTTAACATCAGGTGTCTTCAATAGTGGTCAATCATCACTCAATTAATCACCTAATTATCTCATTAACTTTAACACTGCTTCAGTGTTTATATGAGTCCACACTCAGAGTGTTAAATTAACAGTGAGGATTTTGCTGTGTAAAAACAGAGATTTTTGAAAGAGACTCAAACTTTATTTCCTCATTACTTTATTTTCAGCAAATGTGTTCTTTCTCTTTCTCTTTGTATTATGTCTTTACATTAAGCTTTAAAATTCAGCCGCCTACATCAGCTCTTACTTCTCACTGATAGCACATAATAAAATATATAATTCATTACTGACTCTGATGTTACCTTAATCACTAGCATAACTGAGATTAATTTAATGTTTTGTTTCAAAATTCATTTTGCTCTGACTGAAGATATAAGATATTTAAGTATAAAAACTAATATATAGATATGCAAACCTAAGCTTGATTAGCCTTGTTTTGGTTAATGCAATAGCATAATCTTGTCCACATGATGGAGCATGTGTAAAAGGAATGCTATCCTACACCAAAAGCTGAAAGTAATTCTTCTGTGTACTTGGTTTATAAATTTAGGTTATTAGACTTTAAAGGTGAGCTCACAGAGAAACAAAAGATACGGTTCTGTCCAAAAAAGAGAAAAAAAGGGTATTAATTAATTATTTAATTAATTTATTTAATACACAATTTCTGACACTTTTTCTCTAAACTCTCACACAAAACCACAAAACATGCACACAAGATGCAAAACACCACATCTCTTGCAAAAGCTATCACTTTAAAAATGTTTATAATTCTTTTCTTTTTTCTTTTTCTTTTTTTTTTGCAAAGTAATTCTACACACAAATATCAAATGATTAGCCATATACAATACACTCCAAAATACACATATGACAAATGTAAAACACCCTTACTCTAACTGCACACTGCAGTTAGTCATAGCACTCACGCGTACAAGTATGCGCATAAATACTGTATATACAACATGTAGTTATACATATTCAGTATTCAGTATATATTTTCTCTGTAAACAAATAAGAGGGTGGACATCATTTCATTCTCAAAACATTGTATTTTTATTGTGTTTGACTTTAGGATGCACAACAAAAGACAAATATATTTCAAAATACTGTAAACAAACAGACTTACTGTAGCTTTCCTGTAGCTCAAATAGTAGAGCATGGCGCTAACAACGCCAAGATCATGGGTTCGATTCCCAGGAAAAGCAAGAGTTGATCAAACGTAAAAACTGTAACTTGAATGCTATGTAAGTCGCTTTGGATAAAAGCGTCTGCTAAATGCATAAATGTAAATGTATTACTGTAATTAAAAATAATGTGCATCATGTCTCCTATTTGGTTCTGACCATCGCATGGAGAAAGGGTACGTGTTGGTGGGGCTGGCAATCCTATAACTTTCAACACCATACTGAAAAGAAATCTTCAACAGACTTCAGAAATAGAAAATAACTCGTGGATGGTTGATTTTTTTTTTTTTTTTTTCAGTTTTTATTGTTACCATTTTCATTTGCGTTTTTACTTGTGCACACACATATTTCTTTTCAAGAACACATTTTCAAAACAAGCAAGAATAAATAGCATAAATACACATGGTTTTAAAAATAAAAAATACGTTTGTTAAAAAACAAATAATTACAAATAATTAAAACCATTGTTTTTCTTGTTTTTAAAAGTCTATTTGTGTGTGCGTGTTAAAAGGTGTGACCATCTCAAAAGTAAAATACAAATTTAAATCAAGCATCTAATTTTTGTCCAATAAAATCCAGTTCCATTTTCAAAGCACAATAAAACACCAATTAAAAGTCTTTAAAAGTCATCTGTTATGCAAGACCGGGGTGAGTCCTTATCAATCAGTCTTCACCCTACTCTCCAGAACAGGCCCGTGAGATACGATTTTATGGGCTCAGCGGAGATCCCCTCTCCTCCGGCCCGCTGGCCCGCTGTTCCCGTAGCCAGAGTGGTGAGGGTGCATCTACGGGCGGCCAGGAGCGGTGGCGGCCAGGACCCTTCCCGTGCGACCCCGGCCCCCCCGTTCGAATATCATTGTCCGGTACCCCAGCAGCATTGATGTTACCTTTAGCTCGCATGCATGGAGAGATACCGTAACGCGCATCCCCACCAGCAGGTTTCTGGTGGCCCAGATGGCATCCTTGATGACATTGAGAGTGAGCCAGAGCGAGGTGAATTCCTGTGATGTCAAGTCCTTCAAGCCCCAGCCCGCCCCAAGGACGGCGAGCTGGTACCCTATCTGTGCCCCACCTGCTGGTAGGCACAAGAAATACAGGGGGCCAGTCCTGGCCCACAGGTCCCGCGCAGCGCCGCACTCCCAGAGCAGATGTCGGACGGTCTCCGGGGAATTGCATCCGGACCGAGGGCAGATCGGGTTTTTGGCCATGCCTCTGGAGTGCATAACCGCCCTGACCAGGAGGATCTCATGAGCCACCATCCACGTTAAGTCCTTGTGCCTGTTTTGGAGAGCAGGGTGAGCAGCATTCCTCCAGACTTGCTTTGCCTCACTCAACTTGTGGATGATTGATAAACCCGTTGCAAGCAAAAGAGTTAGAAGAAAAAGATCTAACAAAAAGTCAAGGGTCAAGAGCCCAACTAAAGCAAACACTGTTCTCCATGATGGTGGCATCGTTTTAACCAATAAAAAATCAACATCTGATCCTCTGTAATTCTCAATAAAAGCAGGTGTTCATCGCTAATGCACAATCACCATTTAATTAGTCACTTAATTATCTCATTAACACTTAACTCTTTGAGGACTTGGGATTTGACTTGAGACTTGCTTGTGACTTGAAAGGAATGTCTTGGTTCCTCCTCTGGTGAAATCAGCTGCTGAGTTCATGGATGGAATAAACATATGGCAGGACTTTTATTCTTTGTCCCTTGGACTTTACACCTCTAAGTATCTGTGATTTTTATCCTCTGTCCTCTTCCTTGTTGCAGTCATTGTTCTCTTCCCCTTTGGCCTCTCTTCCTCATCCTCTTCTTACTCTCAAGTTATCAAATTAGGAAAAAGTGTTTTCACACATAATCATTGGGTTTAAGTAATCAGTAAATAAGTGTGCCATTTAAATAGCAGCATTAAACACAAGAGCTGTTAGTTTTGAATAATGTGTCTAATGTAGAGAACTGTATTTATCGTTTTGGAAAAATTCTAACTCATTCAGCCCTTTTTCTCTCAAAATTAGTACACAAATGCAGTGTGTTGTTCCATATGATCCTATACCAGGGCTCCTCAAATCTGGACCTCGAGATCCACTTTCCTGTAGAGTTTAGCTGTAACCCTAATCAAACACACCTGAACATGCTAATCAATGTCTTCAGGATTAGTGATGGTGAGATGAAGCTTCATGAAGCTTTAAACTTGGTTCACGAAAGGGTTAACTTCTGGAGGCTTCATTTGCTCACAATACCACCTGGTGGCCAAAGAGTGTAAAACAAGCAGATATATTATAGACAGAGGTGTAAAGTCGAGAAGCACCCGGCTGCAGCCAGCAGATCGAGGCGGGGCTGCACCTTGGGCGGGGCTGCACGTGTCGCCCCGCCTACAATGCTTATCATTGGTTAGTGGCATCAAGTCATAACGTTGATTCTAGCGGTTTTTCATTTACGCTGTTCTTCGCTGCATGGTGAGTACAGGCGAGCTACATCTCTTGTCTAATTTGTTTAATTACAATTTTTAATTGTAAAGTGGCGTTTAGTGTGTTGTTAAAAGGAAATGTGAAGTAGTTTCAAAATAAAATCACATAACTTTACTCAACCATGTCATGCAAGGTGTGAAGGTCTGCTTTTAAAATAACCAGGGCTGCGTTTCCCATTTATTATTACATGTATTTATTATAACAGTTTCTTCCCCCAGGCAATCCAACTTATGAACAGTTGAATGCCCCCCCCATTATGCAATAACAATGTGCAATGACCTTATATTTATTTGCTACCACCTCCATCCTTGTACATCCCTGTATCACCTTTTATTCCATCCCATTCTATCATCTATTGCACAGCTGTATCTACAATAATTTATGTTTCAATTATTATTTTTTTTTTGTTTATTTATATTTATATATGTGTATTTTTTTATTCTCATCTTATTTTTATTGTCTGTGTGTCGTTGTTGTCTCTGTAAACTGGAAGCATATGACACTAAAACAAATTCCTTGTATGCGCAAGCATACTTGGCAATAAAAGCTCTTTCTGATTCTGATTCTGAAGAAAGTGTGTAAAGGATGTTAATGTTTAACCAGAGATTTATATGTACAAAAAGATGTGTTATATACAGATGTACAAATTTCACCTTTCTTTATCAGAATTAAACTTTCATGCCTAAATAAATAACAAGGAAATAATTGTATTGGCATGTTATTCATATACAAACAATGCTGGTATTTTTACCATAAGCTTTTCATTGTCAAGTAAATCCAAAAATTATTAATTTGTTAACAATATGGTTCATTAGTTAACATGAACTAATAATGAACTGCACTTATACAGCATTTATAAATCTTTGTTAATGTTAATCTCAACATTTACTAATACATTATTAATCTTGCTAACATTAGTTAATGCTCTGTTAACTAACATGAACAAACAATAAACAACTGTATTTTCAATAACTAACGTAAACGAAGATTAGTAAATACAATAACAAATGTATTGCTCATGGTTAGTTCATGTTAGTTAATACATTAATGTTTAATGAACCTTATTGTAAAGTGTGACCATTAATTTTACTAACATCTTAAGACATGACACTTGCTGAGAATATTTAACTTTTATTTAAATGTTAATAATACATGTAACAGTAAAGCATATACTGAAATTAAAATAAAAAAACGACCATAAATAACTTATAAGTGGTAAATGACCAATGCACATGAATAGAAATAACTTAAAACTTAAGTTGTAAATAAACTATATTCGTTGACATTGCGATTGCAATGTGACAAGTCAAAAGCAGTAATTGGATTCTTGCGTGGAAATGTACATAATGAAACGTTTTCCAAAAATTAACAAATTTACAATGTATTGTTTAATACTATATATTTTTACCAGGTACTATATATTTTTACCAGGTATAAGTAATTAACGGGTTCACAGTTTTGTTTTATATAATTAAGTATTAATACCATGTAGGCCTATTGTTTCAACCGCATTTCCTATTTACCACGGCGTCGACGTCATTACTTTGTCACTAACCAATGAGAATCATTGTGGGCGGGGCGACACGTGCAGCCCCGCCCCAGGTGCAGCCCCGCCTCGATCTGCAGGCTGCAGCCGGGTGTAGTTGGTAAAGTCCAGGGGTCAGAAAGTAAAAGTCCTGCCATGTGTTTATTCCACCCATGAACTCAGCAGCTGATTTCATCAGAGGAACCAAGTCATTTCTTTCAAGCCACAAACGAGTCTCGAGTCAAATCCCAAGTCCTCAAAGAGTTAAAGATGATGAGATAATTAAAGGGGTCCTATTATGCTCTTTTACAAAGTCTCGATTTCGTTTTAGGGGTGTACTAGAACATGCTCTCATGCTTGGTGGTTCGAAAAAAGCAATATTTTTTAACATAATTTACATTATTACAATTCCTTCCTCCTCAGTCTGGCACAAATGGCTCGATTAGTTCCGGGTTTGATGAAGTCCCGCCTTTCAAAAAACAAAATGTGTTGTGACTGGTTAGCTGTCTCAGTGCGTTGTGATTTGCAAACAGCTAGACAGAATGACTAAAAGCAAATTAATTTTCTGCCAGCAGGAGGCGCTGTTGTAGTGGTAAAGATCAACGTTTCTCCGGTAATGCTGTACACAAAGCAGAGCTCCTCTCACAAATGCTGCTTTATCAGACATTACATGCAAGATGAAATGAAAATGACATCCAACATTTTCTGAAGACAGTCGGCTTCCATCAGAAATACAGTGATATAAAAACACCAGATTTTTAGATTTTTAAATTTTGAAACGTGCATTCGAATTTCCGGAGATGGGATTTATTTTAATGATATTCTAATTGGCCAATTTGTGATGTAACAAATACAGGAAACATCTTTGTAGTCCAAACGAGCCGTTCGTTGTAGTTCTTGAAAAGGGTTTTTTTTAAAAACAAAATATCTCCCTTTGGAGTGGACTTTGAGATTTGTAACTTTGTAGATCTTTTTTTATGCCCAAAAAATACACACTACACACTGACTAAAATTCAAAAAGTGAAAAAAGCATAATAGGACCCCTTTAAGAGACTAATTAAATGATGATTGTGCATTAGTGATGAACACCTGCTGTTATTGAAAATTAAAGAGGATCAGATGTTGATGTTTTATTGGTTAAAATGATGCCACCATCATGGAGATCAGCATTTGTTTTAGTTGGGCTCTTGACCCTTTTAATAGCTGAAAGTGGTTTGCTTTTAAGTAATTGCAAAATTAATTCACAACAAACATTTGTTCATTTGCACATTGCTAAATTAAAAGCTTGAGGAAGCAGCTTTCTGCTTTTAAGTCACTTGAATGAACATCATGAGGGTGTCTCTCTTTGGTTTGTTGACATTCAGATATTACAGAACTGCAAAAAAAAAAAAGTTTTATTAAGCAAATGTCACTGTAATACTGAAATATTGAAAAAAAGAGCTATATTGCTCAGGCTTTTAGACATGAACACTTATCATACGATCCTCAACAATGGTTACAATAATTATTCATGCTGCAGTGCATGATGGGAGTTTTTACTATGGTGTTACCCAGCATGCATTGCAGCATGAAGCATTTTGTTGATTGTCACCATTGTTGAGATTCATATGCTGGTTCTTGATGTCTGTGTGTGTCTAATAAGTACTGGAGTTTAAATATTTATATGCCTTACATAGATTTAAAATTCATTCAATATAACTATTAGAGCAACACTTTCATTGTATTCTGTAGTTTCACAGGATTGGTTGTTGACAACCTAAACATATATGTGAAAAAAAGAACTTATTTGTTATGGATGTAAACAGGTCAGTGCCTGATGATCATCTCATCACATGAAGACCGCTAATAACTGTTTATTGCACAACACTAAGCTCTCTGCTTTATTACAGCACATGCATTGTTTCAGAGAGAGATATTTGTTTAATAGGACTTTTTTCACTATAAAAATATTTGTAAAAACATTTATTTAATAGGACTTTTTTGTAGTTCTGTAATAGCTGAATGTCAGTAAATAAACCAGTCAATAAACCAAAAACAGACGCCATGATGATCATTCAAGTGACTTAAAAGCAGAAAGCATAAGATCATCTGCTTTCTCAAGCTTTTAACTCAGCAATGTGCAAATGAACAAATGTTTGTTGTCAAACAACAATGCAACTGCTTAAAAGCAAACCACCTTTAGATATTAAAAGGGTCAATAGCCCAACTAAAGCAAACGGTGATCTCCATGATGGTGGCATCATTTTAACCAATAAAACATCAACATCTGATCCTCTGTAATCCTCAGTAACAGCAGGTGTTAATCACTAATGCACAATCATCATCTAATTAGTCACTTAATTATCTCATTAACTTTAACTCTTTGAGGACTTGGGATTTGACTCTAGACTCGTTTGTGACTTGAAAGAAATGACTTGGTTCCTCCTCTGATGAAATCAGCTGCTGAGTTCATGGGTGGAGTAAACACATGGCAGGACTTTTATTTTCTGACCCCTGGACTTTCCACCTCTGCTAATAAGTGAAGCTGGTAATGCTGTTTGTGGAGTTGTTTAATACTCCTCTGCTGAGATTGAATGTCTTTTTTCTTCAGTTGATTTCATCTAAGGCTGTGGCTGAATTCAATTGTAGTTCCTGAGTTTCTGTTTGTCTCTTTTTTTCTGTCCTCTTCTTTCCATCAGTGATTTTGCTTGTTAACAATTTTAGACAAGCTAAGAGGACTCTATAAATAATATATGAAGATTTTGTGGCTCAGATAAGGTCCAGTGTGGTTTATTTCTTTGCTCTTGACTGACATGTGGCATATGCACCCCCATACCATCAGAGATGCTGGCTTTTGAGCTGAACGCTGATAACACGCTGGAAGGTCTCCCTCCTCTTTAGCCCGGAGGACATGGTGTCTGTGATTTCCAAGAAGAATGTCAAATTTGGACTCTTCTGCCCATAGAACACTTTTCCACTTTGAAACAGTCCATTTTAAATGAGCCTTGGCCCACAGGACACAACGGTGCTTCTGGACCATGTTCACATATGGCTTCCTTGGCATCTGCAGATAGCACGGCGGATTGTGTTTACCGACAGTGGCTTCTGGAACTATTCCTGGGCCCATTTAGTAATGTCAATGACAGAATCATGCCGATGAGTGATGCAGTGTCGTCTGAGGGCCCGAAGACCACGGGCATCCAACAAAGGTCTTAGACCTTGTCCCTTACGCACAGAGATTTCTCCAGTTTCTGTGAATCTTTTGATGATGTTATGCACTGTAGATGATGAGATTTGCAAAGCCTTTTCAATTTGATGTTGAGGAACGTTGTTTTTAAAGTATTCCACAATCTGTTTACGCACTCTTTCACAGATTGGAGAGCCTCTGCCCATCTTTACATCTGAGAGACTCTGTCTCTCTAAGACATCCCTTTTATAGCTAATCATGTTACAGACCTGATGTCAGACCTGTTAGTTGTTAGATGTTCTCTCAGCTGAATCTTTTCAAAGTTTCTTGCTTTTTTAGCCCTTTGTTGCCCCCGTGCCAACTTTTTTGAGACCTGTAGCAGGCATCAAATGAGAAATGAGCTCATTTAGTGGATAAAAGTGTAAAATTTCTCAGTTTAAACATTTGTTATGTTCTCTATGTTCTATTGTGAATAAAATATTGGTTCATGTGATTTGAAAGTCTTTTAGTTTTCATTTTATTCAAATTTAAAAAACATCCCAACATTTCCGGAATTCGGGTTGCATTATTATTATTATTATTATTATTATTATTATTATTATTAAATTAAAAAGTAGGCATGTTTATATCGGTGATGCACAAAGGTGTATTGTCACATTTTGTGGTATAGTAAGAAATTTGATTTAAATTCAGTGAAATAGCACAAAGAAAATTAGGAAAAATAGATGCTTTAAACAATTGCATAATGGAAATGGATACTGCATTTTAATACGTGTGACATTCTGACTGTGGTAAATGGATCCATTGAGCTAAGTCAGTTTCAATATTTGTAATAAATGTCTGATACATTATTGTAGTATCCAACAGTTTTGATCACTATTCAGTGAGATATAGGTGAGAAAATAAGGAATCAGTCCAGCAGTATATATTCAGAGTATATCTTTCAATATGCTTGAATATTAAAGCGATAGTCCACCCAAAAGTGAAAAGTTATGGCACTGTTTTGCCATATACTCTTGAAGCGCGGACAATTGGGGGCACTCTGGAAGTGCGGAGACTAGGAGGCACGGAGATAGGAAGGTGCCTTCATGGCGCAGCCACTGGGGGGCACTCTTGAAGCGTGGACAATTGGAGGCGCATAGATAGGAAGGCACCTTCATGGTGTAGGCACTGGGGGGCGCTCTGGAAGCGCGGAGACTAGGAAGCGCCTACGAGGCACAGCCAGCAGGTTTGAGTAGGCCGTAAATAGCGGAGGGCTTGTCGTTGCCGCAGGTGACGGGCTGGGTCCGACTCGGGCCCGGACACTTCCCAGAAACCGGTAGACCCCCCTCCTTCCAACACAGTCCTGTGGTGTCTGGGAGGTCCACGGGGCGGTGGTAACAGGCCCCAAGCCGGAACAGGTGGAAAACGGCCACGTCCCCTGCGGCCAGTTTGCAGAACTCCCTGACGAACTCATAGAAGGGGAGATCCAGATTGACAAGGGCGAGGAGACAAGTTGTGAAATCGATTGCCATCTTTGTCTGGTCGGGTCTTCTGTCACAACACAGGCGAGGAGACACAGAGGTAAATGACACACAACAGCAGGTTTATTGAAATAAGACGGAGGAGAACCAGGGGAGCTGAGAGTCCAGGTGAGTGAGCAGAGAATGGAGAAGTTGCAAAAGTCTTATCTGGTTGTGATTGTTCATTTCCTTTTCCAGGGGTTCATGGGAGAAAAGGAGCGGGGAGATGGTGGAGCACAGGAGCGGTGGAGAGCGCGGAGATTCCTTGGAGGTAAGGGACAGGTAAGTAAACACAGGGTAATCTAGTGATGCAGAAGGTATGTGAACGGTCTGTGAGCGGTAGACCCAACAAGGAGGGAGTGTGGAGACTGTGCAGAAATAGAGGAGCTTAATTGCAGATGGCAGGTGCGGGTGATCAGAAAACAGATGCTGGTGATCGTGACTGATGACAGGGATAGCTGACAGAAACCAGGTGTGAGCCGGGGAGGAATCTGGGGTTTGGAGTCCAGGGCAGGTGGCTGGTGATAGGGAACTCGTGACAGTAAAAGCCTTGTAATATCTTTCTGCCAGTTTTAATAAATACTTATTTGCAACAGTTTTCTTTGACTAGAAAACTTCTTGCTAATTTGCAAATGTATTAAGAGAGTGCTCATGATAATGCATTTATATCAGAAAACTACAGTTTACTGTTAACCTAATTCAGGTCACAACATGACGATTATATCAAAACATAATCATCACTACCTGATGACTTTTGCTCTTTATTTGGCTGGCTGTTATAACCCAGTTATTAACAGCAAAAAGTCAAGGGTCAATAGCCTAACTGAAGTAAACACTGACCACTATAATGGTGACTTTAAAATTTTAGATTGCTGTGAATATGCAGTTCTGAAGTACGTTTGATGCAGCTCAAAGTGCTAAAGAAAACTTAATGTGATGATGACTTTGTCATCAAATAGTGATCACAGCATTGTGTGACTAACAGCTAACATTCTCAGAAATCAGACTCCTGATATGATCTGTCAAGCTGACCACTACACTGAGTCACCATCATCAATAAATAATCACAGTTTCTCTCACACCTGTTATTATAACAAATGTGCTTTAGAAACACACAGTTGTTGGAGTCACAGAAAAACTAATGTTAAAGGCTCAAGAGCCCAGTTAAAGCAAATGTTTATCTCCACAACGGTGACTACAAACTTGATTATTTTGAATAAAACATCAACATCTAAACCTCAGTTAATTCTCAATAAGAAGTTTAGTATGAAAGAAATAAAGTCAGACTGGATTGTAAAAATTGAGAAAGAGATCTGTTAGTGTTTGTTTTGTTGCTGCCAGTCATGTGACATTTTATTTATATTTTTACTTTTTTTGTTTGTTTGTTTTTGTTTGTTTTTACAGTGGTTACCATTGTGCTGAAGAGTAGCACTGTCAATTGTAATTTTCACTTTATTGCAACTTAAAATATATAACTTCAAATCATAATTTCTCATTGAACCAAGATTTGCTAATCTGCATAGAGTAGGTGTGTGTGATTTGAATGTGTTAATTCTGAGTCTTATTGGAAATTGTGTGTTGGGTCAACGTAATGGATTCAAGTTGAAATAGCATTCTCTTGTTTTGTGTTACATAATCTTGATTGAACTGGGTTGCAACAACAAAAATAGAATTGTATGTAATATCAGATAGAAATACCTCCTTAAAGCAACAACTGCACATGTTCACTTTTTACAGTGTAGGCTCTGTAAATAATGCAAAAACAAAATAGCTACTGCATTTAGTACATGTGTTATGAGCACAATATGTTGTCAATACTGTATGTTCTTAATGTCAAAAGACTTTCTGACTGTTGTAACAAGCTTTATCAAAGCTAATAAACCATTTAGAAGCCATCTCAAATAATTAATTCGTCAAAGTGAATGAATATTACAGTATTTGTAATAATACCTACTATCTGAGGGCTTTAATCCCCTTGAAATAATTCCAGGTAAATGGAAATGTAATGCTCTTATTTGTATATTTGCTGTGTCATTGACTGGTTAAATGCAGCATGAGACCTGTTTACATAAAGGGTCTAGCAATGTTCATCCTCCGATTATAGTCTATATAGCCCTGTATTAAGATTTTTGTTGTTGTTGTTGTTGTTGTTTTGTTTGTTTGTTTTTGTCTGCTTTCCTTTCTTTTCCCTGAGTGGACTTTTTGGATTATATGAATAATGCATAAGATTAAGTAAGAATAAGACAGTCTTTTCTTCATTCACAATTCACATGTTTCCTGTCACTGTTACACATTAAACTCTAAAATAACTGTTTATGGATCTAGCTGTAACATTCTAACACTGCATTGTTCCACACTGTATGAGTATGGCACAGCAATAAAGGCTTAACATTGCTAATCTTGCTTCCGGTGCAGGGTTTCATAACCCTGGGTAAAATTGGTTCTAACCCCATTTCTAAATTCCTGGTGTAAAATGTTCCTTTACTTAGGGTTTTAACGAGGGGTTAACAAAGAGGGTTAAGAACATGATGAAAAGCCCTTTGGTGATAGAAGTGACATAAGAGTCCATGATTTAGACAGAATTTTTTGAAAGAATTATTCTTCCTTCAGAGCTACAGCAAGATCTCCAGCGCCAAAATCAAAAAGCAGCTGTTGCTGTTCTCTGCAAGACAACAACATCCCGTGAAAGTGAAGTGCACACTCCAATGAAGAAAGACCACATTTCTGAGCTGTTTGATGAGGAATGCTGGGGTGGCCTCTGACTCATCTAAAATGGCTACAGGGAAGAGTTTGTCCACACCACAGCATGTTGCTGGGACTGGCCTCCTGATACTGAAGGTTCATCAGCAATAAAAACTTGGTGCTTGAAATACCCAGCGGGCACCAACTGGGCAAAGTTATGTCCAGTGGATGTCTTTTTATGTCTTTGCAGAAGTTGAAAAGGCGTCCACTGAGGAGCCGGAATGCAAGTTTTTATGACGTCTTTTTTTTGATGTGTTCTGCACGTCCGATATAGACGTTCATACAACCTCCATATGAGGTTAAAAACTAGTTCAAATGTGGTCAGTGGACATATTTTTCAACGTCATTTAAGGTTCATTTAGACATTATTTATACTCTTTCTGGACCAAATGAACACTCTCAGGATGCATTAGATTTAAACTCATGTTATTTTAATGTAATTTCCATTTGTAATTGCAAATCAACTCACAGACACTGCCCAAAATCATGAAAATAAAAGAATCTTCGCTGAAACAGAGTTGAAGTTTATGAGATAATTAAATGATCAAATAACAGATGATTGAGCTTTTTGTAAATATCAACCACAAATCAAAGATATTCAATCTCTCAAGATGTCAGCAGAGGATGATTAAACAGCTCCACAAACAGCATCATCAACTTCACTCATTAGATTGACTTTATTTCTGTCAGACATCTATAGCTTTTATCGATAATTAACAGAGGTTTAGATATTGATTTTTGTTTCACTTGAAGTCACCATTGTGGTGGACAGTGTTTGCTTTAGCTGGGATCTTGGTCCTCATACTTCTTGTATTAGCTTTTCTTTGGTTGCTGTAACTGTATCTTTATCTTTGTGAAGTGCATTTGTTGTGGTAAAGCATGCCAAAATAAAGCGAGGTCAGGTACTATCAGCTCTTTCTTGATGATGATCAAATCACCACAAAAACAGCATCTGATGTTGTGATTTTTGTTTTCTTTTATATTTGGCATTTATAGCCTCCAACATTGTGAAGTTGTACAAGAGCAAAATGACCACTTATTCTGAAGATGGACAAAATGCATGAGATATATTGAGCAAATGCAAATAAAGTCAATCTAATGAGTGAAGTTGGTGATGCTGTTTGAGGAGCTGTTTAATCATTCAGAGATTTAATGTCTTTAATTTGCAGTTGATATTACCAAATGCTCAATCATCAGTTATTTGATCATTTACTTATAAACTTCAACACTGTTTCAGCAAAGATTCTTTTATTTTCATGATTTTGGGCAGTGTCTGTGAGTTGATTTGCAATTACAAATGGAAATTGCATTAAAATAACGTTTAAATCTAATGCATCCTGAGAGTGTTTATTTGGTCCAGAAAGAGTATAAATTATGTCTAAATGAACCTTAAATGATGTTGAAGATTTGTCCACTGACCACATTTGAACTAGTTTTTAACCTTGTACGGAGGTTCCGTGAACGTCTATATCGGATGAGCAGAATACGTCAAAAAAGACGTCATAAAAACTTGCATTCTGGCTCCTCAGTGGACGTCTTTTCAACGTCTGCAAAGACATAAAAAGACGTCCACTGGACGTAACTTTGCCCAGTTGGTGCCCGCTGGGAAGATCAGATGTTGATGTTTTATTGGTTAAAATGATGCCACTATCATGGAGATCAGTGTTTGCTTTAGTTGGACTCTTGACCCTTGACTCCTGTGTTAGATCTCTCTCTCTGTAATAATGCATGGAAACTTATAAAGCAGAGAAATCTGTGCTGTGCGGTGAGCAGCTATTATGCGTTTTCATATGATGAGATAATCATCAGACATTGACCTGTTTACATCCAAAATAACTTTTTTTTTCTTTTCATTTATATGTTCAGGTTTTTAATAATCAACACTGTGAAACTACAGCATGCAATGAAAGCATTGCTCTAATAGTTATATTGGTTGAATTTTAAATCTATATAATGCATATAAATATTTAAACTACAGTGCTGCTTAGACACACACAGACATCAAGAACCAGCATATGAATCTCAACAATGGTGACAATAAAAAAAAAATGCTTCATGCTGCAATGTATGCTGGGTAACACCATAGTAAAAACTCCCATCATGCACA
This sequence comes from Spinibarbus caldwelli, assembly GCA_039654775.1. Taxonomy (NCBI): domain Eukaryota; kingdom Metazoa; phylum Chordata; class Actinopteri; order Cypriniformes; family Cyprinidae; genus Spinibarbus; species Spinibarbus caldwelli. Next base: position 26,430,023 of record CM077252.1, on the reverse strand, counting down.
ATTATTATCACCATTGTTGAGGATTGTATGATAAGTGTTCATGTCTAAAAGCCTGAGCAATATAGTTCTTTTTTTCCAATATTTAAGCATGAAGGTGACATTTGTTTAACAGGACTTTTTTGCAGTTCTATAATAGCTGAATGTCAGTCAATAAACCAAAGAAAGTGTAAGTTCATCTGCTATTCACAAGTGTTTAATTCAACAATGTGCAAATGCACAAATGTTTGTTGTGAAGCAACATTGCAATTGTTTAAAAGCAAAACATTCTCTGGTATTAAAAGGGTCAAGAGCCCAACTAAAGCAAACACTGATCTCCATAATGGTGGCATCATTTTAACCAATAAAACATCACCATCTGATCCTCTGTAATTCTCAATAACAGCAGGTGTTCATCACTAATGCACAATCATCATTTAATTAGTCTCTTAAGTATCTCATTAACTTTAACTCTTTGAGGACTTGAGATTTGACTCGAGACTCGATTGTGACTTGAAAGGAATGACTTGGTTCCTCCTCTGCTGAAATCAGCTGCTGAGTTCATGGGTGGAATAAACAGATGGCATGACTTTTACTTTCTGATCCCTGGATTGTCCACCTCTGTCTGTAATATATCTGCTTGTTTTACACTCTTTGGCCACCATGGTATTGTGAGCAAATGAAGCCTCCAGAAATTAACCCTTTTGTGAACCACTTGGCTAAAAAGCTTAAAGCTTCATGAGGCTTCATTTGCCCATCACTAGTAATTTCCTTTCTTCTTTGTATTTTTTTTTTGTTTTTTTATGTGACTTTGTTGCCATTGTTGAGATTCATACGCTGATTCTTGATGTCTGTGTGTGCCTAGAAGAAGCTTTTTTTAATTATCAGAACAACTTTCAATAAATCATTTTAATTGGTGGATACTGTAGAGTCACTGGGCTGTTATAATCAACAACGTGAATCTAACTCTTTTAGGTTTAGGCTCTAAATAAGTTTGGTGATTCATGTAAATGTAATGCTATGTAAAAACATGCCCAACATCATATGATCAATTTTTTTGCTTGTCTGTCTGTCATAATTTAGTTAAAACCAACCAAACAAAATCTAGCTTTAAAAATGTAAGGGTCAAGTGCCCAACTAAACCAAACACTGACCACTATAATGGTGACATAAAAATTGTGATTTTCATCTTTGGTGATTCTGCTCATTAACACCAGGTGTCTTCAACAATGGTCAATAATTACTCAATTAATCACTTAATTATCTCATTAACTTTAACTCTGCTTCAGTGTTAATTTAACACTCTTATTTTAACACTTTCACACTCTTGAGTGTGGTCTCACATGTATTCCCAGGAGAGTTAATTTCAATCTGGAATTTTTTTTTGCTGTGTAGTAAGGTCATGTAGTTAATTAATATTACTCAGTACTTAAATGTATAATTACACTGTAACAATGACACCTTAAAATAAAGTGTAACCCTATAGTCTGCAATGCACTGTAAAAAAAAAAAATAAATGTAAAAAAACAGTGAAATGCTTGGCAGCAGAGAGTGCCAAACGTTTACCATTAATGGAAATAATGGTTAAAGAACGTTTTTTTAACAAACGGTCAATGACTGACAGAAGTAGCTATCAAACAAAAACTGTAAAATGAAGGTACAACATCCTATTTTTTCTTTTTTGTTACTTTACAGGTATTGTCTGGACTATCATTGTGAAACTTAATTTTTTTGCAGTTAACCATCAGCTAACAACAGCACACATGCAAAAACTAACTATCACTGCATCAGCAACAGCACAGTTACTACCTCTAAATAAAACAACATGCAGCATAAAATCAATGTTTCTTGGTCTTCTCCTGGACTGAATCACAGACTCTACTCTTCAGCACAATGGTGACCCACAAAACCCAGACAACAGAAACCCTTTAAATCCCAAAAGAACATTGAACACTAACAGATCTCTCTAGCTCTCAGCATCTTCACTTATTACAAACCAGTCTGACTTTATTTCTTTCATTAAAAAATAAATAAATAAATAAATCTTATTGCAAATTAACAGAGGTTTAGATATTGATGTTTTATTCAAATTAATAAAGTTTCATGTCACCGTTGTGACATAGTTGGGCTTCTGACCCTTCACTTTTTAATATTTTTTTTTCTTCTTCTTCTTTCCCCAGACAGCAACTCTGGGGGGGAAAAAATGTTGAATAAATGATGTTATAATTGTTTTCCTTGTGCACGAAAAGTAATCGTGTAGCATCGTAAAATTGTCACATGGATTATTTTACAGATGTCCTTGCTACATTTCTGGATCTGGGAACATTGTAGTTGCATTGCTGTCTAAGGAAGGTCAGAGAGCTCTCAGATTTTATCAATAATATCTTAATTTGTGTTCCAAAGATGTACAAAGGTTTTACGGGTTTGGAATGACATGAGGGTGAGTAATTAATGACATATTTTTCATTTTTTGGTGAACTAACCCTTTAATTTAATGGTTTGCATGCATTTATAAAAATAGAAATCTATTCATATAAATTTATATTTTCATTGGAGCACCTAACCCCACCCCTACTCTGAATCTACCCAAATCTCAACAATATAAAACATGTGACAGGCAAATGAAAGTATAGTCACATGTATTTATTGCAAAAACTGACCAAAAAAAGCAGTATTAAAGTATTACAAACAAGCCGTGTTGCATTCCAAGTCTTCAGAAGCCATACGATATCGTTATGTGAAGAACAGAATAAATCATAAGGTTTTAATTGCTGAAAATGACCCCGCTCCCTTAAAGCGCTCACATCTAATTCAAAAAGATACTCCCGAACATTAGCATGATACAATCAGTCACGAGCAGAGGTGTAAAGTCTAGGGGTCAGAAAGTAAAAGTCCTGCCATATATTTATTCCACCCATGAACTCAGCCAGCTGATTTCACCAGAGGAGGAACCAAGTCATTCCTTTCAAGTCACAAGCAAGTCTCAAGTTAAATCCCAAGTCATCAAAGAGTTAAAGTTAATGAGATAATTAAGTGACTAATTAAATGATGATTGTGCATTAGTGATGTACACCTGCTGTTATTGAGAATTACAGAGGATCAGATGTTGATGTTCTGTTGGATAAAATGATGCCACCATCATGGAGATCAGTGTTTGCTTTAGTTGGGCTCTTGACCATTTTAATAATTCAAATGAAATTTTTTCTAAGCATTTGCAATATTGCTTCACAACAAACATTTGTGCATTTCTGAATTAAGAGCTTGAGGTAGCAGATTAGCTTACACTTTCTGCTTTTAAGTCACTTGCATGAACATGATGAAGGTTTATCTCTTTGGTTTGTTGACTGACATTCAGCTATTACATAACTACAAAAAAGCTCTATTAAAAAAATGCCACTGTTATGTTTAAATATTGGTGGGAAAAAGAACTGCATCACTCACATGTAACTATATACATAACTGTATCACAGACATGAACACTTATCATACGATCCTCAACAGTGGTGACAATAATTATTCATACGCAGTGCACGATGAGAGTTTTTATTATGGTGTTACCTAGCATGCATTGCAGCATGAAGAATTTTGTTGATTGTCACCATTGTTGAGATTCACATGCTGGCTCTTGATGTCTGTGTGTGTGTCTAAATAGTACAAGAGTTCAAATATTTATATGTATTACATACAGTAGATTTAATAATTCATTATAACTATTAGATCAACACTTTCCCTGCTGTGCAGTTTCACGGGGCTGATTATTCAAAACCACAACATATAAATGAAAGAAAATAAAAGGTTTTTTTGGATGTAATCAGGCCAGTGCCTCATGACTATCTCATTATACAAAAACAGCTGTTCAATGTACAGCACTGATCTCACTGCTTTACAACACCATATACATTGCTGCACAGAAAAATGTAACAGAGGAAGTCAAGGGTCAAGAGCCCAACTAAAGCAAACACTGATCTCCATGATGGTGGCATCATTTTATCCAATAAAACATCAACATCTGATCCTCTGTAATCCTCAATAACAGCAGGTGTTCATCACTAATACACAATCATCATTTAATTAGTCACTTAATTATCTCATTAACTTTAACTCTTTGAGGACTTGGGATTTGACTTGAGACTTGCTTGTGACTTGAAAGGAATGACTTGGTTTCTCCTCTGGTGAAATCATCTGGCTGAGTTCATGGGTGGAATAAACATATGGCAGGACTTTTACTTTCTGACCCCTAGACTTTACACTTCTGGTCACAAGACACACAATGCTTCTTCTGTTGGCAATTTTTTAATTTGCACACAGGCTGCACACAGGATCTGAGCTTTATGGCACATGGAAATGGTGATCACGTCTATTCCTCTCACAAATCAATCATTTTGCCTCAGAAGACTTAATAATATATGTAGACTTAATAATAAAATAATTTATGGCTGTATTTGTATCTGCCTGTTATATCCTTTGTTTTATTGACAAATGGTAGGTTTAGGGGCAGGGGTTGGGTTACATGCTCATAAATGTGTAAATAGTGTAATGTAAATAAAATTGTTGTGACTGTTTACATTGAAAAAATCACACTCCAACATAAATAATGGCAATACTATTACACAATAAATCAGTGGTTCCCAACCACGTTCCTGGAGGCCCCCCAACACTGCATGTTTTCTATGTCTCCTTAATCAAACACATCTGATTCAGATCATCAGCTCATTAGTAGAGACTCCAAGACCTGAAATGGGTGCGTCGGACAAAGGAGAGATGCAAAATGTGCAGTGCTGGGGGGCCTCCAGGAACGTGGTTGGGAACCACTGCAATATATAATTTAATCTTGACTTTCGCATATTGATGGAAAAAGTTTCTTATTTAAAGCAGTGGAGGACCCTGCACGTTGAAAAATGATACTAAAAGGCTACCTTGTGCGTCAAAAAGTGATTCCAAATGGTACTGACCAAGCAACAATATGTGATGAGTTGGGAGTGAGAATGTGTTGTTTTGAAAATCTAAAAATGCACAAAGTTTTCTGTAAGCGGTAGGGTTGGTGTAGGGTGATAGAAAATACAATTTGTACACAGTATAAAAATCATTAAGCCTATGTAGAGTCCCCGCAAACCACCAATACCAACGTGTGTGTGTGTGTGTGTGTGTGTGTGTAAATACAATGCATGTCATTGAGCAGCTTTAAACAGTCTTTGTAAATAAACATGAATGCTATGTCAGATGCAGTTTTTGTTCCACCTTTGCAATGAAAAGATGGCTTTTGTTGATGCTGAAAGAAAATTGACTGGTAACAGTCTATTGTGATTGCTTGAAGTCATGTATTTCAGATATAGGCATAGACAACAGGGCTGTTGGCTACTGCTATTGATGACTCTTAGTACAAAGACTTTGTCGGTCTAGAAATAGCTGAGATGGTGACCTGACTGACCAGGGTGACCCAGCATGGCTCCTTAAAGTTTGTATGTTGGACAACTGTTTGTTTCTCTGGGTCCATGCTGGCCAGAGTGTGATGTCGCAGCACATATTGACAGGATTTATGAAATGGGGAAACACAGACAAGCAGAAAACAACGAATTCCAATGCTGTAAGATTAAGTATCAGAACTCTTGAAATCTTTCTAATATTTAATAAAATCAGTGCGTACCAACATATTTTTGGTAAATTACACAAATGTCCATAAACTGGGTCATGATGCAAGGTTAGTCACAATGTCATAAACAAGGTCCTGTTGTGCCCTTAGATTTTCCATATGTGAAAAACATTTGTTGCTCTTATTATTTCATTATTTCAACCATGAACATTAAGACTGTCATGTAAATGGTTTGTGATGATTTGCAATTGGCATGACATCACTTGTAATAATTTGTGGTGAAACAAAGCCCAATTAACTTGTGTAAGATAATTGGCCCCTTGGTGATGTCAAATGTCTCTCTTGGTCAACTCAGACCTTAAGCCTGTGTCCCTTGAGTGCTATTTGGTGTGTTTTTAGCGAGATGAAAGTAAGTTTGACCCTGACTATAGTTATAGCAACAGAAACACAAAGGGCCCTTGAGATAAATCTAGCCAAGTAAACAGTCCTGTAATGAGGAAGGAGTTAGAGCTACTGAGATTTATTTATTTATTTTATTGTATTTTTCTCAAATATGGAAACTGATTTCTGCTGTTCTCTACAGAGTTCACAGGCCTACTCATGATTAGGCCTGCAAATAATCTGACTACCATAAGACAAGCTAGTGAGATGAAAACATGATATGTATTATTAGAGGTAGTTGATGGATGAATATTTTCATATAGCCAAATAACAGAATTACAATACAGTAAAATAGTCTCAATTTCTTTTATATGCATTGCATTTGTAGTGATTGTTGGTCATAAAAGTCACAGAAATCAGAAAACCAATGACCACTACCACAGAAGCAAATACCACAAAAAGGAAATGAGCTCTATTGCTCTATGGGAGTAGCTCACAGACACATGGGAAAACAAAACAGTTTATTTAGAGCTTGTCATAAATTTTAATGAGTGTAATGAAAGCTTCAAACACAACACACCTCTTATCTGACTGATTGTAAATTTGTTTTGTATTGTCATTTTATTGCAACGGAAACAATGATTTTATATTTGTCGCTATAATGTAAACATGTATTTGATTTCAGGATATCCATATGTTGTTAAGAGGGAAACTTGATCAACTATAAATTCTCAGTTTTATCAACACAACTTCTTGAAACTGAACAGGGCTTTTATTCAGCATGAAGGATCTTTCTGCACAAAATATTTCATTCACAGAGTTTAAGCTGATTGGTTTCTACATCTTAGGAGAATGGAGGCCCTTTTTATTTATTCCTTTCTTTCTGATGTTTTTATTGGCTATCACAGCAAATTCTATTCTCATATATTTAATCAAATCTCAAAAGTCTCTTCATTCTCCTATGTATGTTTTAATAGGTGTTATGGCAGTTTTAGACTTGATCTTGCCAATATGTTTTGTACCTAACATGCTTCTTAGCTTTTTATTCAATTGGAGTGGTATATCTCTAACAGGTTGTTTGATACAAATGTTTGGCATTCATTTTGTTGGAGCATTTCAATCTACTTTGCTTTTGTGGATGGCACTGGATCGTTACTTTGCAATATGCAAACCACTTAATTATCATAAATACATGGAAATTGCTAACTTTTCAAAATTTGTTTTTGTGCCATTAATCAGAAATGGATTTCTGATGGTCACTATGGTCTCTTTAGCAGGACAACTGTCATTTTGTAGAAATATAATCGATCATTGTTTATGTGAGCACATGGCATTGGTTCAGTTAGCCTGTGGAGATATATCTGTTAATAACATTGTAGGACTTCTGTCTGCTTTCATAATCCCAACTACTGATTTTATTATCATTACAATTTCATATATTGTGATTTTTACCTCTGTGTTTAGATCTGGTAAGGTTCATTTAAAGGCCATAAATACCTGCATTACCCACATCATTGTTATGACACTTAGTTTGACTTCTGCCTTGATTGCATTTATGTCCTACAGAATAAGGAGTAATGTTTCTTCTAGCAACCGTGTATTTATGAGCATAATATACATTCTGTTTCCAAGTTGTTTTAACCCAATAATCTATGGGTGGAGAACAAAAGAAATAAGACAATCTTTTCACAAATTTATAAAGAAAAGAAAGGTTTTACCTGTTTAAAATAAGTGAATGGCTATTATAAATGAATAGATGTTACAAAGTGAAAATGTGAGATGACTACAATAAGCTATTGTAATATATGTAAAGCATAATCCATTGTCATGTGATGTGTATTCTGTTCAGCTGTATTCTGAGAACTCTTACTGTAGATTGTATTTAGTTTAATTGTATCCATTTTTTCGCAGTTGCCCAGTTGATTCATTTATGTCTGCATCCCAAAGCTTCGGCAGATGCTTTGTTGCATCGCTGCCCTAAAAGGCAATGACTTTACAGGCAGCATTTGTGTATGAAGGTACCTTGTGAAACAATTCAATTCAATTCAAGTTTATTTGTATAGCACTTTTCACGATACAAATTGTTGCAAAGCGTTGTACAGAAAATTAAGTTTCTACAATATATTTAGTAGTAGCTTATCATTGGTGACTATGTCAGTTAATGTACATATGGCAGAAATGTACGGATAAATCAATTAAAGATGTAATCAAACAGACGATGAACATTATTAACAGCAATTATTATATGTTGAAATCAAACTTATAGCAAGATTTGGTAGTTCTGTATGTTGCTTCAGGGTTGGCATCATCTGAGGTCCTCTGAGGGGTTGGCATCATCTCTTCTCATGTGTTCTGGATCCAGACTGAAGCTTGTGTAAATCCTAGTTACCATGGGATGTCAATCCCGTGGCAGAAACATAGAAACAAATAGAGACATAATTAGCATAGCTGCTATTCCAACCAAGCAAAATTGATTTGTTTAACCCAGGCTAAAGAATAATAATGTGCATTTGATCAGATATAACTGCAGTACAAGATTATGAGATACATTTATTTGAAAGCTTGGCCAAAGAGATGTGTCTTTAATCTAGATTTAAATAGAGAGAGTGTGTCTGAACCCCGAACGTTATCAGGAAGGCTATTCCAGAGTTTGGGAGCCAAATGTGAAAAATCTATACCTCCTTTAGTGGACTTTGCTATCCTAGGTACTACCAAAAGTCTAGAGTTTTGCGACCTTAGGGAGCGTGATGGATTGTAGCGTGGTAGAAGACTAGGTAGGTACGCAGGAGCTAACCCACTAAGGGCCTTATAGGTAAGTAATAATATTTTGTAACTGATACGGAACTTAATAGGTAGCCAGTGCAGAGACTGTAAAATTGGGGTAATATGATCATATTTTCTTGATCTGGTAAGGACTCTAGCCGCTGCATTTTGGACTACCTGTAGCTTGTTTATTGAATATGCAAGACATACAATAGTCCAGTCTAGAGGTCATGAATGCATGAACTAGCTTTTCTGCATCAGAAACAGGTAACATATTTCGTAGCTTGGCAATGTTTCTAAGATGGAAGAATGCTGTTTTTGTAACATGGGAAATATGATTTTCAAAAGACAAGTTGCTGTCTAATATAACATCCATATTTTTGACTAGAGGAAGTAACAGTACATCCATCTACACTGTAAAACATTTCAAACTGGTTAAACTTACAAATGAAAGTTCACCTGCTGCCTTAAAAATGTGAGTTAACTCAACTTAAAGATACTCTTTGTTTCAACTCAAGAAGTTATGTTTCACAGTTTATTAAACTAATGGTCATTTGTTGTTTCAACTTGATGCTCTGAGTTAAAACAACTTACTATATTACATTATCAGTTCACAGAGGTGGAAAGTCCAGGGATCAGAAAGTAAAAGTCCTGCCATATGTTTATTCCACCCATGAACTCAGCAGCTGATTCACCAGAGGAGGAACCAAGTCATTTCTTTCAAGTCACAAGCAAGTCTGGAGTCAAATCCCAAGTCCTGAAAGAGTTAAAGTTAATGAGATAATTAAGTGACTAATTAAATGATGATTGTGCATTAGTGATGAACACCTGCTGTTAACAAGCGGCATCATTGAAGAAAAGAGAAAACACAAGAACTAAAACTGACTTCAGCCACCGCCTTGGATGGATTCAACTGGAAAAAAAATAATAAAATAAAATAAAAAAAAAACCCGTTGCCACCATAATTGTGGCCAGTGTTTACTTTAGTTGGGCTCTTGAGCCTTTTATTAATTCAAAGTAATTAACATGTAAGCAATTGCAATATTGTTTCACAGCATACATTTGTGCGTTCCTGAATCAAACCTTGAAGTAGCAGATGAGCTTGCATTTTCTGTTTTATAACTCATTTGAATGAACACCATGAAGCAGTTTCGCTCTGGTTTATTGATTGACATTCAACTATTACTGAACTGCGAAAAAAAAAGTCCCCTATTAAACAAATGCCACCGCAATGCTTCAACACTGGAAAAAAAAAAGAGGTGCAGTAGCTCAGGCTTTTAGACATGAACACTTATCATGCAATCCTCAACAGTGGTGACAATAATTATTCACACTGCAGTACATGGTGGGAGTTTGTACTATGGTGTTACCCAGCATGCATTGCAGTATGAAGCATTTTACTGATAGTCACCATTGTTGAGATTCATATGCTGGTTCTTGATTACATTTACGTTTACGCATTTTGCAGATGCTTTTATCCAAAATGACTTACAAAGCATTCAAGTTACAGTTTTTTCTTTTTTTTTTTTATTAGCTTTTGCTGTCCCTGGGAATTGAACCCATGATCTTGGCGTTGCTAGCGCCATGCTCTACTATTTGAGCTGCAGGAAAGCTTGATGTTTGTGTGAGTTTAAAAAATACTTTACATGCACATTACATTGATTTAAAATTCATTTAATATGACTATTAGATAGGGATGTGCAGCGGAGCCATTATCTGTATCTGTGATAATCTCAAAATTATTTGTATCTGTATTTGTATTCGGATATATCCGGAAGTGGGCGTGGCTTAAGACGGAAGTTCGTCAAATTACACGAAAATACCATTTTAAATGGAAATCTGTTCGATTCGTAGTTTTCATTTCACAAATATGCCTTGTATAACTAAAGAAAGTATTATTTTTTTTATTAAAATTATAACTTTGTAAATATCTTCTATTTAAAACTTAATAAAAAAAAGAAAAATAACTTTATTTTTCTTATTTTCCAGTGAAACTTTGTGTACAAATTTGACAAGAGACAAGCATCCACAATTTTAAATAAGAGCACTAGTAGAAAAAAAGAAGCTGAAAAAAAAAATTAAATGGAAAGAAAGTGTTCAGTAGCCTAGTCATAGCAGAATGACAATAAAGCTCGCTCGAACTTTAAGTAACTTAGATGACTCATGTGTTGCAGGAGTCTGTGATCATTTACGAGTTTTTTTATCAACAAATCATTTGGACCCTCCAAAAGCCTTGATCAAACATCACTTTTCTTCGTCTTGTATAATTAAATGAAATGCCATTCACGAAAAGGGCTAACGTAATGCGTTTTTAAAGTTTGATTTTGAAAAGGTTTGAAGTTAGGACTGTTTTTAGGATATTTTTGTTGAGCTGATATAACTCCAAGCTCTGATTTTTGAGAGACGCGCATAGACCCCAACGCGGCTATTGATTTGCGCTCATTTCATTCATATATAGGCTATAGTTTACACTGATTCACTTTACACATCCAGGCCCATAGCCAGCTATGAGGTCCAGACCTCCGTAAATGTTCAAAAATAAAATTTGAAAACGTGAAAAATTATTTAAAATCAAGTCGCTGAAAAAATTCATGTGGCTGACTCACAGCAGCTGCGAAACGCAGGAGTAAAGTAGCTTGGCGCAAGTGCAGCCTCCACTCCGCTCCGCCATGTTACCAGATCTAGTTATTACAAGCGTCGCTGGACTTGCTTTAATACTTAACGTAACAGCGTTAATAAAGTAATTAGGGCATTAATAAAGTGGGAAGATGAAGGTTGAGGTTAGAGATTCTGTATCCTATTTGCAAAATACAAGATTTAAACTTATTTTGGTGCATTTTTCAGGAGATTGGTTGTGTTTGTTTTTTGTAGTAATATCTGGCAACACTGCTTCGCCGGCACTGACAGGCAGCCATCAAAAAAGTTGCAAGCAGATAGTTTATTGCTGAGAAGACCACATTCGTTAGACAAACGCAATGACCACCATGACCACCTAATTCGTTTGAAGCCATTATCCGTGCCTTTCCAAATAAGGTATTCGGCTTCGGGCACACCCCTACTATTAGAGCAACACTTTGTTTGCACGCTGTACTTTGTTTGCACGCTCTGTTTCACAGAGTTGATTATGCAAAACCTAAATATAAAAATGAAAAGAAAAAAAAAGTAATTTTGAACGTAATCAGGACAGCTCACGAGGACAAACTCATCAGATAAAAACAACTAATAGCTGTTCATTGCACAACACTGATTGCTGCACTTTACAACACCACATGCATCACTGTAAAAATAGCTCTAACACAGGAAATCAAGGGTCAAGAGCCCAACTAAAACAAACACTGATCTCCATGATGGTGGCATCATTTTAACCAATAAAACATCTGGTCCTCTGTAATTCTCAATAACAACAGGTGTTCATCACTAATGCACAATCAACTTGCTCCCAACACTGCACAATTAGCATATCTCCTTTGTCTGACACACCAATTTCAGGCCTTGGAGTCTCTACTATTGAGTTGATTACATTAGGTGCTTTGGTGATAACTAAACAAATAAGTAATAACTGCAATACTTTTCACTAGAAATGAAACTTTAAGTTGAAAAAATGGTCAAAATCATACATAACATAAAACACAAACTGACTGTCATCTGCAACTTTGAGACACCATTTTATTCTTCAGCTCTACTGTTACAGAACTACATACACAGAATAGTGGGATATCATAGGCAGCAAAGGATACATCAATGCTACTTTCAAAAATCGATCAGATAGACAGAATTTGATGCGATTATTGGATTTGGACATGCCTTGTCGATTTCTGTATACTGCTTTTGGAGGAAGCATTTTTCAACTTTTAGACATTTTAACTTTTTAGACTTTTAGATTATGTTTATGTCTTTCCCTATCAGTCAGTCACGTTCGACGTAACGTCATAGTGACTGACGTAATGGGATCTCGCCAGAGAGCCCAATCACCTTCGAGTGTTAACAAAACAAGCCAATGACAGTTGGCGTGAGTGTTTCGCCACGCGCACCCCGCCCCGCAGCGTGGGTATAAAAGGAGAGCGCATGCAAACGTACATCAGCTTTTCGCTTCGGAGCTGAGCCTTCCTGCTTGTGCAGTCACCGAAGAGAGTGTCTACAGACAGCGAGTGTGTTGGCGTTACGGCGCGTCAGCGGGGGTTGCCGATCCAGTGCTGCTGCTTCTTCCGGGTTGGAAGGCGCGCTGCAGCTCATCAAACTGCGGTCATGCAGCGACCTCTCCTGGGCGCTTCAACACTTTATTTTCTAAAAGAGCAAATCTAAAAGAGCTCCACGAGCAACGGGCGTCTTTTTAAAGATGGCTTCCCGCTCGTGTGTTTCTGGATGTGGTCATTTCCTGGCTTCATCCGATGGTCACGTTTGCTGTGTCTCGTACTTGGGCTTTCAGCACGCTAAAGCAACGCTCGTGGATGAGTCATGTTCTCATTGTGGGAACATGACCATCACGATGTTGCGGTCCAGATACCTCCTCGTCAAACGAGGGGGTATCCCCCTCGCCATGCCCCGTTCTAGTTCCTCTGTCTCTCAGAGGGCTACTTCGGCTCATGGTCAGGGTGATCCGAGGATCACGGTGAGAGCTTCCCCGTCGAGTGCGTCTCCGCGGGCCTCTCATTCCTCCAGCACATCGCACCATCTGGTGTTCCGGATGAGTTTGCTGGTTCCTCGGACAGGGCGGGGCCCAGCATCTCGTTCGGAGTGCCAGCGGATGACAGGATGTCGATCGCTGCATCGGAGGGCGAGCTAGGCTCTGGAAAGGACGATTCGGCTACGCTGCCTCCGTCAGGAAGAGTGGCGTTGCCCGAGTCAGATCCAGAGCTGACTGCTATGCTTTCCCGGGCCGCCGAGAGCGTCGGGCTCCACTGGAGGCATCCTCCTTCTCCCGAACGCTCGAGGCTGAACGATTGGTTCCTGGGGGCGCGCGCTGATCACTGGCAGCCACCTCCAGTTCCATTCTTCCCGGAGGTGCATGAGGAGGTAACTAGGTTATGGAGGGCACCTTTTTCTGCCCGAAACAGGCCTGGCACGTCCTCCGTCCTCACCACCCTCGACGGTGGGGTGGCCCAAGGGTATGTGGAAAGCCCCCCCGGTCGAGCGCGCTCTGCCCGCAGAGCGCCGCCGCCTGGAGGGGTAATCCACGCCTTCCGTCCAGGGCCTGTAAGTTCTCGTCCGCTCTAACAGCCAAGGCTTACAGTGCTGCTGGACAGGCCGCTTCCGCCCTGCACGCCATGGCCCTCCTGCAAATTCACCAGGCCAAGGCGTTAAAGCAGTTGCACGAGGGTGGTGCTGACCCAGGTGTGATGCAGGAACTGCGCACAGTGACGGACCTCGCCCTAGGGGCGACGAAAGCCACAGCGCAGTCCCTGGGTCAGACGATGTCCACGGTAGTGGTCCAGGAGCGCCACCTATGGCTGACCATGGCAGATATGAGGGAGGCTGACAAGCATCGCTTCTTAGACTCCCCGATCTCCCAGGCAGGCCTCTTCGGCGACGCGGTGGAGAGCCTGGCCCAGTTCTCCACCACACAGAAGCAGACGGAGGGCATCCTGCCCTGGCGGCCCGCTGCTGTCGCACCCCGCCGCCAGCTGCAGCCCCTCCACCCGCTCGTCGCCGAGGGCGCCCTCCTGCTGCCTCCACCTCCGCTCCAGCGCGACCCCAGCAGCAGCCTTCATACCGGCCGCAGCTTGGAGCAGCGCAGTCTGTCTCTGCCCCTGCCAGGCCCGTGAAGCGCCAGGGCAAGCGGCATCTCTGGGACAGGCAAACCCGAGGCACTGGATTCTGCTCTTCAGGAGATGGTGAGTCCGCTCCTTCCCCCGGTGGAGGGCTGGGTGGAAAATCTTTTGTTCCCTGTTTTTGTTGTTCTGCCACTGGCTTTTTGGCCAGTGGTACTCAAACTTTCAAAAAGAGCAGTTCCTATGTCTCCGGTTCCCAAGAGGGCGAGGACGGCAGTGCTCGGGACACAGTCTCGACTCACCTGTCCCCCTCTCCTTTCGCCAGCGGGCAGCAGGGCCCGGTTCGAGGACGCGATGCCTTCTCCCGCGCCCCTTGCCCAGCCGTGGATCCAGGTAAGTGTCACATCGCACACTCAGACCCCACTTCGGGACGCACTGCCTTCCGAGTCGGGTCCCTGTGCACCACTTCGCTGCCCCACCGCGGGTACGTCGGTGGCTCCCCTGGTCCCGCTTGTGCGGTCTCTGGGGGCCTGGCTAGCACCCCCCGGGCCGTCTCGCTGGCTCCTCAGAACCATCAGACTCGGCTATGCGATTCAGTTTCCCCGGCACCCTCCCAAGTTCAGGGGCATTCGGTTCACCTCTGTGTTGGACAAAGATGCTCTTGTCTTGCGTGCAGAGGTCGCGGTCCTGCTGGCGAAGGACGCGGTACAGCCGGTCCCTCCAGCTGAGATGAGGTCAGGGTTTTACAGCCCTTACTTCATCGTACCCAAGAAAGGCGGTGGGTTAAGACCAGTCTTGGACCTGCGCGTTCTGAACCGGGCCCTTCACAAGCTCCCGTTCAGGATGTTGATGCAGAAACGCATCTTTCAATGCGCCCGTCCTTCGATTGGTTCGCAGCAATCAACCTAAAGGATGCGTACTTTCATGTCTCGTTCCTCCCTTGACACAGACTGTTTCTTCGCTTTGCGTTCGAAGGGTGAGCATATTAGTACAGAGGTCCTCCCCTTCGGGCTGTCCCTGTCACCTCGTGTCTTCACCAAGGTAGTGGAGGCAGCCTTTGTTCCATTAAGGGAAGCAGGCATTTGCATTCTCAACTACCTCGACGACTGGCTCATACTGGCCTAGACTCGAGCACAGTTTTGCGAACACAGAGACACGGTGCTCAGCCACCTCAGCCGGTTGGGGCTTTGGGTCAACTGGGAAAAGAACAAACTCTCCCCTGTGCAGAGGATCTCTTTTCTCGGCATGGAGTTGGACTCAGTCAACCTCACAGCACGTCTCTCAGTAGAGTGTGCTCAGTCGATGCTGAACTGCCTGGAGTCTTTCCAGCGCAAGAGGGCAGTTCCACTGAAACAGTTTCAGAGGCTCCTGGGGCATTTGGCATCCGCAGCCGCTGTCACCCCGTTCGGATTGCTTCATATGAAACCGCTTCAGCGTAGGCTTCACGACCGGGTCCCGAGATGGGCATGGCGACGCGGCACGTACCGGGTCTCAGTCACCCCGTCCTACCGTCAGATCTTCAGCCCGTGGTCGGATCTTGCTTTTCTTCGGGCAGGAGTTCCCCTAGTGCAAGTGTCCAGGCATGTTGTTGTATCAACAGATGCCTCTACCATGGGCTGGGGTGCCATGTGCAACGGGCATGCAGCTGCGGGGCTCCAGACAGGGCCCCGACTGCAGTGGCATATTAACTGCCTCGAGTTGCTAGCAGTATGGCTTGCTCTGCGCCGCTTCAAATCACTGCTACACAACAAGCATGTACTGGTCCGTACGGACAATATTGCGACCGTTGCGTACATCAACCACCAAGGCGGTCTACGCTCCCGTCGCATGTCGCAACTCGCCCACCATCTCCTCCTTTGGAGTCAGAAGCATCTGAGGTCCCTTCGCGCTGTTCATGTCCCAGGCGAGCTCAATCGTGCAGCCGACGAGCTCTCACGTCAGCCCGCCCTTCCGGGAGAATGGCGACTCCACCCCGAGGTAGTCCAGCTGATTTGGAGACGCTTCGGGTAGGCCTGTTTGCCTCCCCGGATACGTCCCACTGCCAGCTGTTTTACTCCCTGTCCGAAGGGACCCTCGGCACGGATGCGCTGGCACACAGCTGGCCTCGGGGCCTACGCAAATATGCGTTCCCCAGTGAGCCTTCTTGCACAGACGTTGTGCAAGGTCAGGGAGGACGAGGAGCAGGTACTCTTGGTGGCGCCGTACTGGCCCAATCAGACGTGGTTCCCCGAACTGATGCTCCTCGGGACAGCCCCTCCTTGGCAAATTCCTCTGAGGAGGGATCTCTTTTCTCAGAAAGGGGGCACCCTCTGGCACCCGCGTCCAGACTTGTGGAATCTCCACGTGTGGTCCCTGGACAGGACGCGGAGGTTCTAGGTGGGCTACCTCCAGCGGTAGTAAACACAATCACTTCAGCTAGAGCCCCATCTACAAGACACGCTTACAGGCTGAAGTGGAACCTGTTCGTCGATTGGTGTTCTCCCCGCCAGGAAGACCCCCGTAGATGCCCGATCGCAGTCGTGCTCTCTTTCCTGCAGGATGGGTTGGAGCGAAGACTGTCTCCCTCCACCCTCAAAGTGTATGTTGCTGCTATTGCCGCACATCGCAATGCAGTAGATGGTAAGTCTGTGGGGAAGCACGACCTGGTCGTCAGGTTCCTCAGAGGGGCGAGGAGGTTAAATCCTCCGCGCCCTCAATCTGGTTCTCTCTTGGGATCTCCCCTCAGTCCTGTTGGCCTTGAAGGAGGAGCCCTTCGAGCCTCTGCAGTCAGTAGAGCTTAAGTTTCTGTCGTTGAAGACAGTGCTCCTCACTGCACTGGCCTCAGTCAAGAGGGTAGGGGACCTGCAGGCATTTTCGGTCGACGATTCGTGCCTAGAATCCGGACCGGCTGACTCTCACGTTGTCCTGAGACCCCGGCCTGGATATGTGCCCAAAGTTCCCACCACGCCCTTTAGGGACCAGGTTGTAAACTTGCAAGCACTGCCCCGGGAGGAGGCAGACCCAGCCATTGCTCTGCTCTGTCCCGTCTGCGCCTTGCGCATTTACGTGGACCGCACGCAGAGCTTCAGGACTTCAGACCAGCTATTTGTCTGCTTCGGAGGACAGCAGAAGGGAAAGGCTGTCTCCAAACAGAGACTTGCCCACTGGATAGTGGAGGCTATAGTCTTGGCGTATCAGGCCTGGCGCTTATCGTGCCCCCTCGGTGTAAGAGCACACTCTACGAGAGGTGTGGCATCTTCCTGGCACGGGGCGCCTCGATAGCAGACATTTGTAGAGCTGCCAGCTGGGCAACACCTAACACGTTTGCGAGATTCTGTAATCTCTGTGTAGAGCCTATGTCCTCCGTGTACTTGCCTCAGATGGCCAGTAACACCGGACCTGCTCGGTGTCAATCACGCTTGCTGCGCCATTCCCCTCTACGGACTGGATACGTGCGCTTTTACTGCTTCTCAGTTCAGTTCCCCTTGGCGAACCCTGTTGAAGTTCCTCCTGCACCCTCGGCAGTCAGGCATGGCGGAGCGCCAGACGCCAGGTTCAGCACTCGTGTGTTTGCCCAAGGTCAGCCCTTGTGCTGGGCTAGGTGCCCGTGTGTAGTGATTCCCCTTCAGGTGATCCCACATGTGTATTCTTCCATGGTATGGCTTCCCTCATGGTGAACCCGTGTCTTCCCTGGCAGAGACTTTCTGCCGTCTCTGCTGTGTATTGATCTCACCCCAGGCTGGCTGAGTCTACCTCAGAGACTTCCATATGTAGTACTGCCCTTGGCCAGTCCATATGTGTATCTCCACATGGTACCTCCTTCATGCAGGATGTGGCTTCCGTAGCGTTCCCCTACTTGGGTACACTTTCCCAGTGTTATCCATACCCACTGTACGGAACAGCAGTGGCTCTCATCTCTGCCTAAGCCCTGTCCTATCTTCCATCCCAACTGGTGTGGGGGGACTTGCCGGCTTCCGCAGGGCACTGGAGGGGGTCAGCAATAGTGGCGTTTTCATAGGGATCCCATTACGTCAGTCACTATGACGTTATGTCGAACGTGACTGACTGATAGGGAACGTCTCGGTTACGTATGTAACCCTCGTTCCCTGAAGGAGGGAACGGAGATGTAACGTCCCGTCGCCACAGTTGCTGTACCACCGCTGTATGGCCGGGGCACACAGTCTCAGCTCCTCAGCGAAAAACTGATGTGCGTTTGCATGCGCTCTCCTTTTATACCCACGCTGCGGCGCGGGGTGCGCGTGGCGAAACACGCATGCCAACTGTCATTGGCTTGTTTTGTTAACACTCGAAGGTGATTGGGCTCTCTGGCGAGATCCCATTACGTCAGTCACTATGACGTTACGTCTCCGCTCCCTCCTTCAGGGAACGAGGGTTACATACGTAACCGAGACGATTTCCTTGGTTACTAATTGTGCTCACAGGTTTTTAATTTAGTTTTTCATTTTCTCTGTGTATTTAGTTTTTGTCAAGTTACAAGTTTCTAAATTGTAAAAGTGTTCACTTATTGTTTCCATCCTAGACTATGAATGATTACTCCATGTTTTCGATAAAAAAGAAAAAACACACACATATATATATATATATATATATATATATATATATATACACATATACATATATATATATATATATATATATATATATATATATATATACACACATATATATATATATATATATACACACACACACACATATATATATATATATATGGTCAATGACGTGGCGCTAATATTTTTTGTGTCCATATGGTTTAATTAAATTAGAAGGGTTAAAATTTCTAAATAAATGTGCGAATTAATTCCATACATTCTCTTTTGTGTGGACCAAGTCTAAAATTTCTGGTTTTAATTAATTTTGAGAGAATATTTGAGGGATTATTGTAAAAATGTCAATGCGGTGTAACCGTAAAAAAAAAAAAAACTTGTACCAAAAAATTGATCTTGTTTAAAAAAGGTGAAATTCTCAATAAAACACAAGATCAGTTAGTTTGGCATAATCGTACATTAGTACTATTTAATAGTAAATAAAAGTAAATGGAGCACCTTTGTTCTGAATATTACAATTAATTTGGGGAATTATGGGAGTGAAGTCAAATTCCTTGAGTGTCCACGATAAAACATGTCAAATTTGATTTTAAATTGACATGTCAAGTGGTGTAACCAGTTGCACCATTTGACTCCTATTACAAGCCTTTCTTTTAGGGGCCAATTTAGTCAGATATCACTAGTTTATGATGCTGATTAAAGATGTAATATAAACTAACCTACTATGTGTAGGAGATCCTTGAACGGACACACATATATAACGAACAGACTCATTCCAGAGGAATGAGTGAATCTCTGGTTTCACCTCTCTGAGAGTCGTAAAAGTAACTAAGGATCCAAGACGATGCCTAAGTGTCTGGACCAAGATCCTGTTTTGTTCATCCTTATCCCTCCAGAGATCAGAACTGCTAAAGAGAATCAACTTCACCAACACAGAACAAAGGAAACTTCTGGCAGGAAAGATACCAGATCCAGATGGTAAATGGACCCTTGACCAGCCAATGTATAAATTGACAAACTTATCAACAAACGCGCGATGGATTTACAGTTGTAGGCCTGACTTAAACATATGCCAGAACTCCCCTCCCGGACACCTTCTGACCTCAGGACACTCGCGGCCCCTCCTCGTGTGCATTCCTGAAAATTTGCCTTTTTAGACAGACAAAGAAAATACGCAAAAATGCGCCAAAAATCCAAAAGGCAATATTAAGGACTTTTAAGTAATGAAAATGTATTCCCAAATTATTTTACGCCTTAGATATGCTTGATATGTTAGTAAAACATACGGTATTTTAATCTATCAATTATAAGGTCGGTACCATTTTAACCTATGCATTATGAAAGTATGAATATGTGTGTGTGTCATGCTTGGTGTTAAACGAAAGTATATTTTATTTGCAACAACTCTGTGTGGATGAAATGTAGAAATTAGATAAATCCCGTAACGTTATAACATTTATCAAGATTATTAACAAAACGCTGAAAGGATTTTCGGTCACGTGATGACACGTGCAGCTTGTTAATTTATGCAGAGAAACGGAGCCTAAGAAGCTGAGCTCCTCCTTGCAACAAGCAGATTGGTACCCCAGCTACGGGGTGGGCCTAACGTGGCCTGCTTAAATTCTAACGTTCAACTAAGGAACGGCGCTCTTTGCCATGGTTTGAAAACTGCTTCAACTTGTGCGCTCATACGCCGCATCAAACCATCACCTCATTCCAAACTTCAAGCTCTTCAAGAAAACTTTCCTCTGAAATCTTCAACTTCCGCAACCGAGAAAGGAAAGAAGAACTTTTAGCACGTCTCATCCAACCAGGCAACCCACCAATCACGGCCAGGGGTTCCCTAAGAGATGTCAGACAAACAACAGTTCACCAGCCAATCAGCTAAGCCCGGGGATTCCCTCAACGAGAGGAGGACGAGACTCGGCCGCACCTTCTAAACAAGTAAAACAAAATCTCTTATCTATTGGCTGAAAACGGCGCAAAGTTGTTATTAATGGGAAAGATAGAACTAAGCTCTGCTTTGTTGACTTTCTGATAACCACCGAAGTTGAGACTTCTGTCATAACTCACAACTCTGCATAATTCCGTTGACTTGTGTGTGTGTGTGTGCGTGCGTGCGTGCGTGCGTACACACACGCACGCACGCGCGCACGCACGCGCGCGCACACACACACGCACACACACGCACACGTGTTTCACTATCCTTGTGGGGATTTCCATAGGCGTAATGGTTTTTCTGCTGTACAGACCGTATATTCTATTGCCCTACACCAACCCTACACCTAAACTTAGCCCTCAAAGGAGACTTTTTGCATTTTTAGATTTTCAAAAAACTTAATTCTGTGTGATTTATAAGCTTCTTTACCAGTGGGGACCTCAATTTAGGTCCCCACTGTGACACGAGTCCCCATGAGTATGTGTGTATTCAGGTTTAAGTCCCCACCTGAATAGAAAAACAGGTACACAGGGGTGGGTGGGGTGTGTGTGGGTGTGGGTGTGGGGGTGGGGGTGGGTGTGGGTGTGGGTGGTCGTCGTCGTAGTAGTATGTGTGTGTTTAGATAGTCTTAGTCTCATGTAATCTTAGAGGTAGTTCAATAAACTTGTCTTATTGTACAGAGCAGTGTCTGTGTTTTGTATTTGATCAGTTACTGCCTTGAGCTGTCGACCCTTTGCTACCTTGCTCAAAATTGATAAATCACTATTTTGTTAGTTTTTATTGTTGGCCACAAAGCAAGATAAACAAAATTGTTAACATATACTGACTTTAATGTCTCGCTGGATGAGTCGTTAAAAGGTATAAATTATAAGTTTTGATTAATATCAATTAATCAACTCAATATCTACTCTTTACGATTCGATTTTGTAAAGCTAAAATTAAAAATAAAAGCTTAAATCAGAGCTAAATTCTTACATATTTGAAACTATTTTCAAGTGTTAAATGTTATATTTTTTGAGAAAGTGGTTCTTTATCTACAACTTTATTATTAAAGCTCTGTAAGTCCAGGATAAAATAATTATGTTGCACAACATTAGTGTTTTTGAAATGTTTGGGCTAGCTTTAATGCATATTTCTATTCCATTGACTTAACATTTTAAAGGGATAGTTCACCCAAGAATGAAAATTACCACCTTATGTACTCACCTTCAAGCCATCCAAGGTGCATATGACTTTACATAAATTTTACGATAAAAAACTGGCAGCTGTGGTTGCCAGAATTTTACAGTAAAAAATATGGTAGCAATAGGTATACAGTCTTTTTCACTTCCAAAAATGCTATTTTAGCGTAAAATTGTCTAAAACGTCTATTACAGTTTTTCACCGTATATAGTAGGGGAACTTACTGTTAACCAGTGTTGGGTAAGTTACTTTGAAAAAGTAATTAATTACAGTTACTAATTACTTCATCAATATTGTATTTAAATTACTAATTATTCTGTCTGAAAAGTAACTTAGTTACTCAATAAGTAACTTAATTATTCAATTCGCTAATTAGGCTACATCTTAAAATCCATATAAACCTTAATAGAAATTAAACTCTTTATTCTTTCAATTTGAGTCAAACTTAGAATAGTTTAGCCTTTTAGCTTTAAAACAACTGTAATACTTAAATGTTTTTATAAAAAATGTAACCTTCTTTGGTTAACAAATAGAAATACTCTGCAAAATATCTGAATAACAAAAAAGCTTAAAAGTTAAACAATACATTTCAGTTTGGCAAGATGTTCAGGAAAAGCCCAACTAGTAAAATCTGTACAGGTTTATGTAAAAATAACACGTTAACTAATGTAGGTAAGAATAAATGACAGAAATGATCTTCTCTGCTGAATAAAACCATGTCAGATCACGCTGTTCTTATAAGGTAAATTCCTCATAGTAGGTCTTCTTTCAAAAATGATGAAAATTAGATGAATCCTGATTTTTTATTTTTATTTTTATTTATTTTTTTTGTATCTAGGTGAGGGCGTTTGTGCGCAGGTGACTGCATATAATGAGCTCAGATACAGGAAAGAGTGTACCTCAGTTTCATACAGATTACATAATAAGATAACATTAGTTTTCGATTTGAATTCGTTCATTTAAAAGTAGACACTTCAGGCTTTCAGATACAGGAAAGACTGTACCTCGCTTTAGTTTCATACAGATTACATAATCAGGAATATTCGTTTTCGATTTGAATTCGTTCATTTAAAAGTAGAATCTTCAAGCTTTCAGATACGGGAAAGACTGGTCCCGCTTTACTTTCATAGGGATTACATAATCTGAAATATTAGTTTTTGATTTGAATTCGTTCATTTAAAAGTAGACACCTAAAGCTTTCAGATACAGGAAAGACTGTACCTCACTTTCATATGGATTACATAATCAGGAATATTCGTTTTCGATTTGAATTTGTTCATTTAAAAGTAGAAACTTCAAGCTTTCAGATACAGGAAAGACTGTACCTCACTTTCATATGGATTACGTAATCAGGAATATTCGTTTTCTATTTGAATTCGTTCATTTAAAAGTACACAGTAAAATCCTGAGTGTTAAATTAATTCTGCTTGGAGCATATATGGTCCCACTCTAAAAGAGTGTTAAAATAACACTGAAGCAGTGTTAAAGTTAATGAGATAATTACGTGATTAATTAAGTGCTGATTGAGCATTAGTGATGAACACGCCGTTAACAAGCAGAATCACTGAAGAAAAGAGAAACATAAGAACTACAACTGACTTCAGCCACAGCCTTAGATGAAATCAACGTAAATAAAAGAGATTAAATCTCTCAAGATTTCAGTAGAAGTTAATTAAACAACTCCACAAACAACATCACCAGCTTCATGCATTACTAACCAGTTTGACTTTATTTCTGGAGTATCTAAAACAGAAGTTCTTTATTGAGAATTAAGGTTTAGATTGTTTTATTTTTTTCAACTTACCGTTTTGGTGAATAGTGTTTGCTTTAGTTGCCTCTTGGCCCTTGACTTTTAATTTTTTTTTTTTTGGCTGTTACAGTTGTGTTTCTAAAGCACATATATGATGGCAAGAAACTTATGATAAATTATGATTGCATTTTATGTAAATCTGTCATGCGTTTATGATTTCTATATTACTGCTGTTTTATGAGATGACAATTTGAGAGCTTTTTAAACTACTTCTGAAAACATGGTTCATAATGAGGTTGTAGGTTCTACCTCTGGCACTCATAGACATGAAGAATCAGCATGTGAATCTCAGCAATGGTGACAAAATATTCTGATATTTTTGATATGATTTTTGAACATCACAAAACAAGGCAGTAAAAAGTCGCAACAAAAATAAAAGCAAATAGTAAGAATAAAAGAAAATACTAAGACAATGCAGCTGCATAATTTATTCATGTCGCAATGCATGCTGGGAGCCATGGATGAGTTTGATTGGTGCACCCAGAATGCAATGCAACATGATTCTGTCTGATGATTGTCACCATTGTTGAGATTCATATGCTGATTCTTGATGTCTAAACAGTGTTTTTAAAACTCTTTATATTATTTCATTTCAATGTAGTGGTGATCACTAACAAAGAAAATTAGACTTTATCACTGATAACATCAGGTTGTACATGACAACTACATCATCAAAAAATGGCCAATATAATCTGATCACATAACACATGTGCTTCATAAACACAATTACAGCAACCAGAGAAAAACTAACATTAAAAAGTCAAGGGTCAAGAGCACAACTAAAGCAAGTGCTTATCTCCACAACGGTGACTTCAGATTTTATTCTTTTCAATAAACAGTAACATCTAAATCTCTGTTAATTCTTAATAAGAAATTTTTAGACGCATGACAAAAAAAATAAAAAAATAAAATAAGTCAAACTGGTTCTTAATGCGTGAAGTTGGTGATGCTGTTTGTGGAGATGATTATCTTCTAATTATCTTCTACTGAAATCTTGAGAGATTTAATGTTTTCCTTTATTTCAGTTGATTTCATCTAAGGCTGTTGCTGAAGTCAGTTGTAGTTCTTGTGTTTCTATTTTCTTCAGTAATTCTGCTTGTTAACAGCAGCTGTTCATCACTAATGCTCAATCAGCACTTAATTAATCACATAATTATCTCATTAACTTTAACACTGCTTCAGTGTTACTTTAACACTCTTTTAGAGTGAGATCATATATCGTCGCTGTCGGGCGGAATCCTCGCATCTCCAAAACCATTATTTTTCAGGAAATTTTAAAAAACGGCATATTTTTTGAGTTATTAAACATTGTATCGTTAAAGTTGGTATTATACCTTATATTGCTATCATATACTGTTGTGTACCAACATTAAGACAACATTTCCCCAAAATCATGTTTAATCGGAGATACGAGATTTATGACTTGGGAGCAGGGAGATACGAGATTACGCTGTCATTGATAAGAATGGTACGGACACAGACGCTGCTGCTGCCAGCAGTGTTCATCAAAGTCTGCGGTCGCGTTGAGCCTTTTGACAAGAGACAAGGCTTTAAGAGCTAATCAAAGCTAATGATTGTGGTTACATACATCTTTCTAAACTCTATTTTAAACGTTAGAGCTATGAGTGATGCAATACCAAAATAAAAGGATAAACTGACTAGGCTGTCTAATAGGCGGAAATTAATCTGCACGCAAACAAAGTCGGCGGTCGCGTTGAGCCTTTTGACAAGAGAAAAGGCTTCAATAGTTAACCAAAGCTAACGACTGTGGTTACATACTTCTTCCTAAACTCATTTACCTCAGAGGACGTGTTGCTCGACGAGGATTCGTTGCGACTTTGCAGGGACGTGCAGAGAGTTCCTCGGGGGCAGGGGCTCAAATGTAAAATAGGGGCAATGTAATAGTCAAGTCAAGTCACCTTTATTTATATAGCGCTTTTAACAATACAGATTGTGTCAAAGCACTTAACAGTATCAAATTGGAGGATAGAGTGTCAGTAATGTATAATAATAAGATTAAACACTCAATTTTCAGTTAAAGGCATTTCATTATTGAATTCAGAGATGTCATTGTCTAGCTCAGTTTAGTTTAAATAGTATCTATGAAATAAAATTGACGTTAATCGTAAAAAATTAAGTGTCCCCAACTGAGCAAGCCAGAGGCGACAGCGGCAAGGAACCAAAACTCCCTCTGTGACAGAATGGAGAAAAAAACCTTGGGAGAAACCAGGCTCAGTCGGGGGGCCAGTTCTCCTCTAGCCAGGATATTATTATTTATTTTTTTACTTATTGTTTTAATTAAATTTTAAATGTATAAATGTATTATATTTCTATTTTTATATTGTTGCAATTTCTAACAATAATAGTATTATGTAGTTAGGTATTTTATTATATTTATAGTTATTTTGTTTAATTTTAAGTTTTATTGTATTTAAGTCGAGGCCTTCACTGGGGATATGTCCCCAGGGCTCATCCAGGTGTCCGGCCTCCGCTGACGATCAGGGTCGCAGACATCATCTCCCGGCGCCGATCCACTATCTGATCCGGACACGGACTGAGAAACAGAATAATAAAGAAACAGACAAATATTAGCGTAGATGCCATTCTTCTTACGATGTAACGAGTACATCGTGTGTTATGAGGAGTGTTCCCGGTTCCGGTTGATCTAATTAATGCAGCCTAACAATCCTTTAACGGATTTGAATAATAGAAGTGTATTAGTGTGTTATGTGTAAGCCAGGTTAAAGAAATGTGTCTTTAATCTAGATTTAAACTGACAGAGTGTGTCTGCCTCCCGAACAGTGTTAGGTAGATTGTTCCAGAGTTTGGGCGCTAAATAGGAAAAGGATCTGCCGCCCGCAGTCGATTTTGATATTCTAGGTATTATCAAATGGCCAGAGTTTTGAGAACGCAGCAGACGTGGAGGACTATAATGTGATAAGAGCTCGCTCAAGTACTGAGGAGCTAAGCCATTCAGGGCTTTATAAGTAATTAACAAGATTTTAAAATCTATCCGATGTTTGATAGGGAGCCAGTGCAGTGTTGACAGAACCGGGCTAATATGGTCATACTTCCTGGTTCTAGTAAGGACTCTAGCTGCTGCATTTTGGACCAACTGTAGTTTATTGATCAAGCGTGCAGAACAACCACCCAGTAAAGCATTACAATAGTCTAACCTTGAGGTCATAAACGCATGAATTAGCATTTCTGCATTTGACGTTGAGAGCATAGGTCGCAATTTAGATATGTTTTAGAGATGGAAAAACGCAGTTTTACAGATACTAGAAACATAGCTTTCAAATGAAAGTTTGCTATCAAACAGCACACCTAGGTTCCTAACTGATGAAGAAGAATTGACAGAGCAGCTGTCAAGTGTTAGATAGTGTTCTAGGTTATTACATGTGGGGTTTTTAGGTCCGATAATTAACACCTCTGTTTTTTCAGAATTTAGCAGTAAGAAGTTACTAGTCATCCAGTTTTTTATATCGACTATACATTCCGTTAGTTTCTCAATTTGGTGTGTTTCACAAGGCCGTGAAGAAATATAGAGCTGAGTATCATCAGCATAACAGTGAAAGCTAACACCATGTCTCCTGATAATATCTCCCAAGGGTAACATATGAAGCGTGAAAAGTAACGGTCCTAGTACTGAGCCTTGAGGTACTCCATACTGCACTTGTGATCGATATGATACCTCTTCATTTACTGCTACGAACTGATGGCGGTCAGATAAGTACGATTTGAACCATGCTAAGGCACTTCCACTAATGCCAACAAAGTTTTCTAGTCTATTCAAAAGAAAGTTGTGGTCGATAGTGTTGAACGCAGCGCTAAGATCCAGTAGAACTAATAAAGAGATACAACCATGATCAGACGATAGAAGCAGGTCATTTGCAACTCTAATGAGAGCAGTCACAGTACTATGATACGGTCTAAATCCTGACTGGAATTCCTCACAGATACCATTTTTCTCTAAGAAGAAATATAATTGTGAGAATAAATAAATAAATTAATAAAAATTATATATATATATATATATATATATATATATATATATATATATATATACACACACACACACACACACACACACACACATATATATATACACACACACATATATATATATATAGGTCAAAAGTTTGGATACATTACTATTTTATATTTTTGTAAGAAGTCATTTATGGTCATCAAGCCTGCATTTATTTGATCAAATTTTTAATATACTTTAAATTACATTTTATGCAATTCTGATTTATTATCAATATTGGAAACCTGTGATACCTTTTTCAGGATTCTTTGATTAATAAAAAGTAAAAAAAAAAAAAAGCACAGCATTTTTTTAAAATATATCTTTTGTAACAATATACATTGAAAAGCTTGAGGTTTTGAATAAATGTTGTTCTTTTTATTTTTTTATTTTTTATTTATCAATGAACCCCAAAAAGGTTCCAAAAATAAATAAATAATACAAAGTAAATAAATAAATAAATAAATAAGCAGCTCAACTGTTTCCAATATTGATAATAAATCAGCATATTATATCTGAAGGATCATGCACTGAAGACTGGAGTAATGATGCTGAAAATTCAGCTTTGATCACAGAAATAAATATTTTAAAGTATATTAAAATAGATAAACATTCTTTTAAATTGTAATAATATTTCACATTATTACAGTTTTTCTTTATTTTTGATAAAATAAATGCAGGTTTGATGAGCATAAGACACTTTCATAATGCTGCATAATTATCAAAAATGGTAATATAATAAAATCCTTTCATGTCACCATTTCGCCAGCCTACACTTCACACAATAGGCCTGTAGGTGGCACTTGGGCTTCATTAATTATGATAGTTTCATGAAATAGTAAACGGTGCTTCATACATAAATGTAAGTGAACTGAATACTGATTTCTATTATTGCGACTTTTGGCGCTGCACGGTTTTGTGCCGTGCTTTTGTAGTCATTTAGCATCCATTTTCTCAGCGATGCAATTTGATTTATAAAATGAGACAAACCACAGATCCAGATCGCTCTACAAATAAGCTTGTCTGCCCCATTTCATTTTCAACCGATTTATGAATAAGAACGGAAAATGTCTGCTCCAATTCACATTATTGTCCAATGAAATGTGTCAGATCATGACTGGATGGTGTATTATACATGACAAACGGGCATTGATGAATTATGTAATATTCTCTAAACTATATAATATATGGATTTTTAATTAAATCGACACACTAACTTTGATTACTGATGGAAAAAAAAAAGTTTAAAATATTGTTTGGTTTATTTTCTTTCCTTCCCGTCGATCTATTCACTGAAAGAACCATATATGGCTTGAGAGCCTAGGTTTCCGGACAGACTGTGGAATATCAGTCAGTCGAGCAAAACACACGCAACCCATAGCAGCCTCAGATTGACAGATATCTAAAAATAAACAGGAATTGTCCGACTTTTGAGCGATTAGTTACCGTTTTGTGCACATTGTCATGTTAATTATAATTCAAATTCATTTTGTTTTATTGACTACAATATCATTGCTATTTGTCTGAGAGGGGCACTTTTGAATAATTTTGATAAAGGGCAGGGGCTTGAGCCCCCAAAGCCCCCCCCTTCTGCACGTGCCTTTTGAGGAGACATAATGCCGCGAGGCTCCCGCGGAGTGAAGAAGAGGCGGAGTTACGAGACTTCTCAGACAGTTTTTTTATGCTCCTTCTCAATGCATCCTATAAATGTTGTCATATGTCTGTAGGATCAGAACGAGTCAGACAAAGTTAAGATTCGATCCGAACATTGAAACATGAGGAGCCGAAATTCCAGAGAGGATCCCAAGGCTGCAACAGGATGTTCGTCATAAATCAGATTCCTAGCTCCAGCCCTCTGAAGAAAGCAAACCAACAAACCTCTTTCACAGAACAGCTTGCAACATTCAAACAAAAGAACACTTATTGATAATTCCAATTCAGGAAGGAGACTATCAAATTTGGGGCAAGTAATCAGGACTGATGGTCAAAGATATGGCTGTCACTTGAAAATCTGTGATCAAAATCACGAGCTAGAGACTTCATTGGGTGGGTCATCCCAGCTCTCCACATAGAAGACAGACGGAGACTGAAATTCCTTAAGAGACCTTTTAACCTCTCTAGTCTTCACAGAGAACATGTTCTTATGTTCACAGAACGGTACAGAAACTGCCTTTTCACATATAGATGCACCAAAATCATCTTAAAAGGACTTATCATGTTTATGCATAACCCCATATCATGTATGTAACCCACACGATTAACCATCATGTTTTAATCACATATGATGTATGTCTTTTAATAACTAGGGAATAGTTTTAAGACTTAATACTCATGTTTGGTATGTATGAGTTTGAAAAATCATGCTTTAAATGTTTCTTCCAATCAATTCTTTGTCAAATGTACCACAGTCTTGTTAGAGAAATCATGTCCAAAATTGTACTCTGTAAGAGCGGGAACATTTGGACCATATGACTGATAAGATAACATGTTAGATTTATGAATGGGGAGGAGAAACATACAACACCACGAGCCAAGATCATTTTTAATTGGTCAAGACGTCCAGATAGGACGGTCTAGAAGCCGAGTTTAAATACTCAGGACAGCTCTTCCTCTTGGCTCTCTTCCTCTGCTTCTTCATCTCTTTTGCCACCGCGTTTCGACGCTGCTCTTTGAGCGTGCTCTGGCCTACGTGCCAGCTGCTACCACAATGAGAAGAAAAACCACCTAGTCTCGTTACATTCTTTTATTCTTTTACTTTAATTTCTTGTCTTTCCGTGAGAGTTTCGTTAAGTTAAGTTTGCCGCAAAGTCCAGCTCCGACTGCACCCGCCCAAACTTCAACCAGACCAACTCCGCATCAAGAGCCAACGCCCAAGACTTTACTACGAAAGACCACTGAACTCAGCCAATCAGCAACCTCGGGAAACCCCTTTCTCCAAAGACGACAAGGACACAAGGGAATCCCTTAAGGCAACACAAGCAAGTACAACCTCCAGACTTTTGCTGAGTCGGTGCAGTTTAATATAAATGTTAGCCTCACTGAGAAACTCAATGCGAGGGTCAAATGATTGATGGTTCAGGTCTATAGGCAATTGCACATATTGCTGTAAACTTGGGATTTCACATTTTCATTCTGTAAACTCATCCTTTCCTCTCTTTCTGCAACGTGTGAATGTGTGAATGCGTGTGTTCATGTGTTAGATTAGATTAGTTTACATGTCTTAGGTTTATATAAATAAAGTCTTATTTACATTGAAAAGAGAAGTATCTTGTGTTTTGTGCTTACAAGTTAATGTCTTAATCTGCCGATCTTGTTACTGTGCTATTTAATAGTGTGTTCACTATATTTTGGATTTTAATATCCAGTGCAGAGTTGATGTTATACGGCTCGTTCAGTGACTCGCTGCCGACTCAGTGATCAGCCGTGAAACAGTGATTCTGTTCAAATTCCCTATAAAATCACAAATGATTTCCTTTGAGCTAAATTGACTTGTTTCCCTTATATATATTACTTATATATTTACAATTTCTACATGTCTTTCACATTCAGTCTGTTTTTGTTCATTAGTAAAATGCAATTTTATAGGTCAAGTTGAATCATGTAGACAACAGGTTAAGTAAAATTATTAATATGTAATAGCGCATAAATATAGCAAAATATTCCTCTTTACAGTTATTTTTCTAGCTGACTGATGAGCTTATGCACACCAAATAGTTATTCTGAGGTAAATATATATAACGTTGCAATGTTTACTAGCTTTACACGTTTCTGCAGGTTGAAACACTGAATGAGCTTTTACGTGAGACATTTCAGTAGGCTAAGTTGTACTACAGGCTCTCTTATAAAATAGCCAACTTTTTTATGTTCATTCATGTTCATTATGTACTATAGTACTAGTAAAGAGAAAGATATAATGGGTTCACTTGCCACTTGAACTGAGGTGCTAAAGAGATCACGCCTGCCGCATTAAAGAGAGCCAAAACCGCATTTGTCTGAATTCCATTATGAATTTGGCATAATTTTAAAGCCGATACTTTGTTTATTAAAAATTAACAAAGCACAAAGCTTGGACGGGAAGTAGCCTACGCTTCAAATAATAAATTCATGCATTAACAGAACACAGCAGACGATCTTGATAAGAAGCCATATTAGTAATGATTAAACGAGAATTGTTAATGATATTGCCAATATGCACACAGCTAACAGCTTTACCTGTTGTAGTTTGTTCAAGTTGTACACGAAATAGACGCTGCTTTTGTGCACATTTACTTGCACGTCTCCGTCATTCCGATCTCTCTCTCGCTGCACAACTGAGCTGCGTTTTGCAGGTGTGCATCAATGGTGCTGTGCTGCAGAGATGAGCACTGTTTGAAATTCTTTTTTCCACTAAAACTTTGATGCGATGTGATGGGAAAGCAATCAGGAAAAAAGGCATTACATGCAAATTTTTAAGTTATAACATGTAAATATATAGTCGCCAGTGGCGACCTCAGCAAAAACTTCACTCGCAAATTAATATTTTTTGGTCACAAATGCGACCGTTTTAGTCACAGTTTGGAGTCCTGAGGAATATTCGTTTTCGATTTGAATTCGTTCATTTAAAAGTAGAAACTTCAAGCTTTCAGATACGGGAAAGACTGGTCTTGCTTTACTTTCATAGGGATTACATAATCAGAAATATTAGTTTTTTATTTGAATTTGTTCATTTAAAAGTAGACACTTCAAGCTTTTTTGATTCTACTGATTTTAGTCTTATATGTATCTGAGTATTTAAGGTTTCTCTGTGAATCAGGAAAATCTGAAAGTGAAGGAGCCTGCGCGCGGAGGGTTAAAGCCGATGCATTCAATTTTATCTTTAGACGGTAAATTTAGATTTCAAATTATTTACTGTATGTAACGCAAATACTTTATAAGTAACTGTAATTAAATTACCTAAAAATGAACAGTAATCCCTTACTTTACTTTTTCAGTGGATAAAAAGTAATTTAATTACAGTAACTTTTACAGTAACGGTTACTTAGTAACACGTTACACCCAACACTGCTGTTAACCATTTAACAGTTTTTTTTTTTGTTTTTTTGTTTTTTACTGTAGTATTTTCACATTTTTTTATCATTAAAATCACTGTAATTTTTTTACAGTGTAGCTTCCGCTAACTGCCGTACACGAGTTCACGAGAGTGGCATTCAAGCGGATGACGTAGGACGTAGGCGTAGCATAAGCTCTAGTGAAAAGTGACGAACATGGAATCGTAGAGGAGAGAGCAAAACAAAGCACTGGTCATGAATTAGAATTACAAAATGAGGATTTGTAAAGAAAAATGTTGAAGGATTTCAGTATAAGCCAAGAGATTGGTTTTCCTTTGCTGTAAATAAAACTTGGTTCTTGCGAGACTAGCATATTCTCATCAGTGCTTACGCTATGTCTATGTCCTACATCATCCGCTGGAGTGCCACTCTCTCATGAACAAAAGTACGACAGTTAGCAGAAGTTATTATAGTTTATAAAGTTTTAAATATGGATATTTTTCTTTCAAATTGCATTGATTCGCTTCAGGAGACCTTTATTAACCCCCTGGAGCTGTCTGGAGCACTTTTTATGATGGATGGATGCAGTTTATTGGACTATTGAATACCACTCACTCACTTTTAATGTCACTCCATTTGTATTCATTTGAAAGAAGAAAGTCATATGCACTTAGGATGGGGGGTCATGGGGTAATTTTCATTTTCTGGGTGAACTATCCCTTTAAGCAATATATAGTATCATATAATATGATGTAATATTTTCATAAATGATTTAATGATGTAGCAGAAGGAAGTGGGTGAGTACATTTGAACAAATTCAGTGATAAAAATGTTAACCAAAGATTACAATATACATCTGTAAAATACAATTCATTGAATTTCTGACATTTTATAATTAACATGATATAACAGAGCCCCTTTTTCCCCAATAGATGCCACAATACGATACGAAATTACAATACGAAAATTAAAATTACAATATGAGACATGAGTTCACTGTTCATCACTATGATAATTTCGTGTTGACAGAATTTTTATTTATTTTTTTAGCACTGAAAAAAAAAAAGCACTTCAGCTGAACTTGTTAACAGTCATGCTTGATTTTCAGTGTCAGTTTCTTCAACAAACAATGGCCTTTGGCTGTAGAAGCAACATGGTCAGATGATGTAACTGGTTTGTGTCAATTGGCATAACCAGTATTTTTCATAAAAATAATTAAATATAGAAAAATTAATGTGGAATAAAATGTAATCATCTAGTTTAGTACAATAATATGGTTTTTAACATTTTTTACATAATTTGTCAAAGATTATTTAGAAAAGAATTCTTGTTTTCAGCATACGTGTAGCATTTGGACCAATCAGACACACATTTGTTCATCAGATTTAACAAATCAAATTAGTTATTAGATTAACAACTAATCACAGACCCTTCACCCAACACACATTCTGAGTGCCGGTATGTCTGTGATGACTCCAGGCCCCCCCGGTTCCATAGCAACCAACCTGATAACACTAGTTTTATTGCTTTAAGGAATGCGGGCCGAGCAAC
Organism: Spinibarbus caldwelli; assembly: GCA_039654775.1. Lineage (NCBI taxonomy): Eukaryota > Metazoa > Chordata > Actinopteri > Cypriniformes > Cyprinidae > Spinibarbus > Spinibarbus caldwelli. The sequence continues at coordinate 26,395,519 of CM077252.1, read as the reverse complement.
ACTCACCTACACTTTCCATGGGAAAGACATGTAATGCACATAAAAATGGACTCTTCTCTAATTAATTCATTGAAAAACCTTTCTTTGAATGAACACACATATCCTCAGGTCATTGTGTATTTTGTTACTGTTCGTGCATATTGTCTTTTTGTACTGTATCCTGTTTTATGCATGTTTATGATAGATCACTAGTTAATATTACCTCACTTATATCATGTTTGATCTCTATCAATTCGTCTTTGGATGATCTAATTGAGAGTATATATTATATGTTGCTCCTATGCAACATATAAGTGTTCTAAGAATCTTCAATAGTTTGTATATCCCCTATTAATCCAACCCCATGCAAATTGCTATGCTCAGAGACAAAGAGTCGTAAAACCTTCCCTCCAAAGAGACGGGAGCCCATTGGCTCTTTGACTCCCCAGAGGTGTGACCTCTATACCAGATAAAGGTCTTATTCACAGGTCCGGCCCTCTCTTCTAAAAACCTCTCTTCTAAAAAAAACCTCTTCTGCAAAAACGTCTTCTGCTATCTTCTGATTGCTGGGCGCGCCCGGTCGGCCCAACATAGAGCCGTGGGTGATCTCCCCCAGCCTGGGAGATGACTCTTGACCACAAAGACCCAGTCTGTGGTTCTGTTAGATCCTAAGAGGATGAGTAAGATGTGAGCTAGAACTTTTCTGGACCATTAAGTTTTTTGTGCCAGGCTTTATGGCCTTGTCTTTCCATTCAAACAAAGATTCTTGGATCTTAGCTGATGTCTCTTAACTCTTCTTCAATTTTCACCTGGGAAGAAACTCCCGATCACCACTGAGTCAGAACATCTTTGGAATTCATCACTCTTCAACCCGGAAGAACGTGATCGCGAGTCCAAAAACCTTGAAACCATCAAGACTTTTCATCCGAGACCGCATTCCGTCACGACAAAGGAAGTGCAAGTATAGTACATTTAACTAAACGAAACAGAGGTTTAGTGTAAGTTATAGACCCCGTTATAAACGGCGCTGATGGTTTTACTCAGGTGGTTAACTGACTCTTTCCATAACTGCATTCTCTGTTTTCTCTAATGGCTTCATTCATCCACTTTAGCTCCACTTTGTATGTATGCGTGAGTGTATGTTATTCGTTGTTTGTTTAGATTAGTTATGTGTGTTAGCGTTAATAAAACTCTTGTGCACAAATTACATGAGTTTCTGATTCTGCCTTGCATATTAATGTCCCTTTACGATTTTGACCCTTGCTACATGCTCTAATGCATTAATAGGAAGATATTTTCTGTGGCCACGGAAATATCCTTTCTTAGAGTTGATATGAATTTACACTGAATGTTCGCTGGACGAACAGATCAGCTGATGGCAATTTAACTCTGCGACAGTTATTACTGTCAGCCGATATAAATAATTGCAATTAATCATAATTAATTGTAATTATTTATATACAATTCCCTTTTTGAGCTAATTTGCTACATATGTCCTGCCAAATATTGCAAACATGCATTAAAATTTACATTTAGAAATAACACTAATAAAATCTATTTTCGTGTGATATTTTAAAATGAAGTATTTATTTCTATGAGTAAGCTTACATGCCATCTAGGTGGATAAAATATTTAATGTTTCTCATTCTTTGGCGGTTACACCATTTGACATCTTCATGTACATTCAGTCTTAACTTTTGTAAAAAAGGCTACATATGTAATTTTTAACTACATAAAATCAACATAAACATGCTGTGCACATTTTAAAATACCTGATGCATGCTTTTAAAACAAGTTTTTAAAAGATTTTTGAATTTGTCATCTGGCCAACCCCTTTTTGTCACTGTCCCATACACACACACACACACACACACACACACACACACATACATATATATATATATATATATATATATATATATATATATATATATATATATATATATATGAAAAGAATTATTGTGTTACTAGAAAAATAAGTAAAAGTAAGTGTTATTATTATTAAATTATGTTTGTCTATAATTGTGAGTTAAAATAAGGTCAGACAATATTTTGTAAAGGTGGTGGGGCCCAAAATTGAAATAAAATAAAATTAAATAAAATAAAACAATTGACACAAATTTAACCTCTGTGGTTCTTCCAATTTACCACCAGAGCTCATCATCTGTGTACTGACACATTCACCTCGGACTCCCATATCCCTGTACCTGGGACAGATTACAATCTACCTGTCTCCCATTACCTAGATTATTTAAAGGGATAGTTCACCCAAAAATGAAAAGTCTGTCATTGATTACTCACCCTCATGTCGTTCCAAACCCGTAAAACCTTTGTTCATATTCAGAAAAAAAATTAAGATATATTTGATGAAATTTGAGAGCTTTCTGGCCCTGCCTAGACAGTAACAGACCTATCACATTCATGGTCCAGAAGCATAGTGAGAACATTTTTAAAATAGTCCATGTGACATCAGTGGTTTAACCTTAATTTTATGAAGCTACAAGAATACTTTTTGTACACAAAGAAAAAAAAAAAAAACTTTATTCAACAACTTCCTCTCTTCCGGGTCAATCTCTGCCGCTATTCACGAGAATACCGTGTTGCATTCGTGTGCATTCCTCTGCTTGTAAACAAGGAGAATGCTTTGTGGTACTTTCGCGTGTGCACAGCAGAGAATTACTTGGAAAAGAAGAATTGTTGAATAAAGTCTTTAAGCACACAATACAGTCACTCCTTGTGAGGTCTTGTTTTGCCCCGGCTGACATTACTGAGTGTTTCTTATCGTATTGCCTTGCCTTGCCTGTGTATGACCTTGGACTGTTTAACTTTTTTATTCTTGCTGCCTGCCTTTGTATTTTCCCTGTTTGCCTGGATTACTACTGTGATTATTTGCTGCCTGCCTCGACCCTCTGCCTGCGTGTGCGTGTGTGTGCGTGTGCGTGTGCGCACTTGGATGGGTTAAATACAGAGCACAAATTCCGAGTATGGGTCATCATACTTGGCCACACATCACTTCCCTTTCCCTTTCCCCCACATGGATCTCTCATTGCAGAGGACTTTGCCACGCACCGATCCAGCAGCTTTCTTGCAATTAACTACTGAAGTCTCAGCTCAAGCTAATGTTCTGGGAGCACATCAACAACAATTGTCTCAGTTAACATTGCTCCAGGAAAAACTAGTAAAAATGCTACAAAGCCTCCACCTACCCCTGCCATGCCAGCTAGCACTACCCTCCTAGCCCCTCAATTAACAAATTCAGCGAACACAGCCACTGCTAGCCCACGCCTCGCCTTTCCCGAGAAGTTTGACAGAACACCTGCTAAATGTAAAGGATTCCTGCTTCAATGTTCATTGTTTGTTAATCAGCAACCTGCATTATATCCCACTGAAGAGAGCCGCATCTCCTTTGTCTGCTCGTTACTCACTAGGAGGGCCATTTAAATGACCATTTAAAATTTCCCACATTCAGTTGCTTCATTCAACGATTTTGTGAGGTGTTTGAGCATCCTGAGGGGGGTAAAAGCAACAGCAATCAGCTACTTTCTCTTGGCTACTTTCTCTTGACTAACTGCTCAAAGTGTTTGGGTGGCAGAGGTGTAAAGTCCAGGGATCAGAAAGTAAAAGTCCTGCCATATGTTTATTCCACCCATAAACTGATTTCACCAGAGGTGGAACCAAGTCATTCCTTTCAAGTCACAAACAAGTATGAAGTCAAATCCCAAGTTCTCAAAGAGTTAAAGTTAATGAGATAATTAAGTGGCTAATTAAATGATGATTGTGCATTAGTGATGAACACCTGCTGTTATTGAGCATTACAAGGATCAGATGTTGATGTTTTATTGGTTAAAATGATGCCACCATCATGGAGATCAGTGTTTGCTTTAGCTGGGCTCTTGACCCTTGACTTCCTGTGTTAGATTTCACTCTGCATGTGGTGTTGTGGAGCAGAAAGATCAACACTGTACAGTGAGTGGCTATTAGCCTTATTTATATATGAGTAGATAATCATCATGAGTTGGCCTGATTACACTCAAAGTATTTTTTTTTTATACATATATATATAGGAACGTCTAGGTTTTGCATTATCAAACCTTTGAAGCCACAGCATGCAAGCAACAATCTTTGTAATGCATATAAAAATTTGAAGTCCTGTATTATTTGGACACACACAGACATCAAGAACCAGGATATGAATCTCAACAATGGTGACAATCAACCAAATGCTTTATGCTGCAATGCATTCTGGGTAACACCATAGTAAAAATTGTAGTTGAGAGCAGTTCTTTATTTTTGTTGTTCAATATTGAAGCATTATGGTGATATTTGTTTGATAGACTTTTTTTTATTATTATTATTTTGCTTTGGCAGTTCTGTTATGGCTGGTTGTCATTTAATAAACCAAAGAGAGCGACCACTAATGATGTTTATTCAAATGAGTTATAAACAGAAAATATAAGCTAATTTGCTACGTGAAGCTTTTGATTCCGCATTGCACAAATGTTTGCTTTGAAACACTATTGCAATTACTTAGAAGCAAATTACTTTGAATTACTAAAAGGGTCAAGAGACAAACTATGCAAACCTTGACCACGGTTATGCTGGCATTGTGTGTGTGTGTGTGTGTGTGTGTGTGTGTTTTCAGTTGATTCCATCCAAGACAGTGGCTGAAGTGAGTTGTATTTCTTGTGTTTCTCTTTAATTCAATAGTGATGAACACCTGCTGTTAACAATCAACATCAATGCACAATCATCATTTAATAAGTCACTTAATTATCTCATTAACCTTAACACTTTAAGGACTTGGGATTTGACTTGAGACTTGTTTGTGACTTGAAAGGAATGACTTGGTCCCACCTCTGGTGAAATCAGCTAGCTGAGTTCATGGGTGGAATAAACATCTGAATTAGAACCCATGCAAATTGGGGCAGGCTCATCTAACCAAAGAAGAGAGAGATTGTTGTGTTCAGCAGCATTTGTGCCAGGCTTAATTATATACAGGTTTCAATCAACTAATTATATACAGGTTTCAATGTACTATACACCTTTTTTCTAAATGCGGAGGTCTCACCCAAATGGAACGGTGCTTTAAATTTCCAGTCTTTGGTGTTTCTAGTTACATTTACATATTTTCTGAGCCTATAATATAACGTGAAGCCTATGAAAATGGTTTAAAAAAGCACATGGCGTCATAGTTTCATCACTTTACAGTGTTGCAATGAATGTCTTTTTGCAGTAAAAGACCTGTCATAGTTTAATGAGTGGGAATGGCATGAAGCGAGGCGAGGTTAGCTGCACAGAAAACAGATGAGCACATACTGTACATCTCCCAATCGGGGCGAAGTTCATGGGAAGTCCACAGAATCATAAGAGCACACGTTATTTTAACATATTTTTTTTTTTATTTTACACTCAACATTTTAACTTAAGCACTGCAAGCCATGCATACAGCACCAGACATGGACAGATTTACTGCTACGCAAAACAAGTACTTTAAAGGAATTCCTTTAGCTTATTGCCATTACTGTGGCAGCCAACAACTGCACAGCTTAACCCTGTGCACATTTTTATATTTAACTATGCCGAAAAAGTTTCAGTTGGCTCTCTGCCAAATATTAAATGTCTTGTCATTAAGTGAAGAGGGAAATAAAGGGTTGCGATTTATAGGTGAAACCACTGGTAAGCGCTGAAGGCCAAAATGGGTTCGGAATTGGGACCAAATTTGTAACGATTGCCGGACAATAGAATTACCATAAGGACAGTGTGAGATGGCAGTAAGAGGGCCACACAATAGTGCGGCAGGCGAGGCAGGAGAACAGGAACCCTCTTCAATACTGACCCAATCATTGAGCCCAAAATGACTTTGAAACCAGAATAACGTAGAATGTATATTTGCTGCCCAGTAGTAAAATAAGAAATTAGGAAGGGCAAGCCCACCCTCAAGCTTTGGTTTCTGAAGTATTTCTCTACGAATTCTGGCTGGCCCTTTGTTCCAAATAAAAGATGAGATGTGTTGATTTAGAGTCTTAAAGAAAGATTTGATGGTGGCATCATTTTAACCAATCAATCATCAACATCTGATCCTCATAATTCTCAATAACAGCAGGTGTTCATCATTAATGCACAATCATAATTTAATTAGTCACTTAATTATCTCATTAACTTTAACTCTTTGAGGACTTGGGATTTGAGTTCAGACTTGTTTATGACTTAAAAGGAATGACTTGGTTCTACCTCTGGTGAAATCATTTCATGGGTGGAATAAACATATGGCAGGACTTTTACTTTCTGACCCCTGGACTTTACACCTCTGGCTTGGAACAGCTCATGATCCAAAGCATACAACATCATCTGTGAAACATGGTGGTTTTTGGTTTTTGAGACTGCGGATGTGCTCAACTTTGTCGAGCAGCATGAGAACTTCTTGGAAATCAGGCCCCTTTCAAGCGCCGAGTTCATTGGAATTCTAAGTTAGGTCCTGAGGGGACCTATACTGAGCTGGTGGAAGGCAGAGAAAGCAAAGGTCACAGACTGGAAATCCTTCAAAAAGGCTTTTATGGCTGCTTTCCTTTCAGACGACTACCTCTCACAAGTGGAGGAGAAGCTGAAAGACTTTTTGCACACATTTTCATTCCTTTTTTCCCTTGTGATTCTTCAACATTATGTATGTACATACTTTTGAGCTGTAAATGCACTTGGATGGATTGATGGACAATGGTCTTTCATTAATTTTATTTCTTGAACTTGAGTGTGACTGTCGTTCTCTTTATTTGGTGTAAACTCCCTCGCATAATAAGTAGAGTATTACAAGAGTACTTGATAACGCTGCTCAGCACTAATAAATGCAAATACTCTGCAGTTGGTTTCAGGAAATGTGGTGCATAAATATCCTTCTTTTTGGTGTTAACCCTAGCCAAATACAGCGCGCTTACCATGGATATCTGACTAAGCTGCACCCACTTGTAGAAGTTAACCTCCTGGCAGGTTTCTGCAGTGTACTGTATAGCATCACATGACTGGTGAGTACTGTAGTTTCCCAATCTTCAACAACAACATGGACTTCAAGAATGCTTTTCTTTCAGCCTTTCTCTCCAAAGACTATAAAATCTGTACTGATCTCAAGGAGAGTGTTATATGTTTCCTATGTGTGTTCTGCTGCTGTTTGCTGTGTGGCTCATTACTGAATCAATTAAACATCAAGAATCCGCGTATGAAACTCAACAATGGTGACAATCAACAAAAGAAAATTTTATGCTGAAATGCATGCTGGGTATCAAAATATTAAAAAACTCATTCATGACTCCCAGCATGCATTGCAGTTGATCTGTTTATCTGAATTAGTTTGATGATTGTCACCATTGTTGAGGTTTGTATGATGAGTGTTGATGTCTAAATCTTTCTGAATATCTTTCCACAGTATCTTTGCATTTATGAAACAAAACATCTACATTAGTAATGAAAGATCAGCTTCAATATTTTTTTAGTATTTTTTTTTTCAACTTTATTATAGCTTGACAACCATCACAAAAAAATCTATGCACCAACTTAAATTTAAAACATCTCTTTTCTTTTTATTAATGCATAAGTGTTTATATTGAAACACTACTGTAAGCACTGAAAGAGAATTAACTTAATGGAAAGCAAATATCAATAGCCCAACTAACGCAAACACTGATCACAATAATGGTGGTTTGTTGAAATTTCAGCATTTTTTCAACATTAATTGCGGGTGTAAAAGTGATATTAATTCAGTGTCATTAACATTGACAAATCAACTATTTTTAACATTGATTCAGTGGTTTTCACCTGCTCTCTTGCCGTCTGGGGTTTGACCATAACCTTGCAATCTAAAACTTGATTGCACAAACACCATTGGAAGAGAACTGAACTGAGCTGAATGATGACATCACATAAATAACTATGAACTGACTTTAACTGAAATATTGTGTGTTCACTATTGTCCTCTTTTTAGAGTTGATTCTATCATATTAATGACTGATGAAATTATTGTCTATTAAAACAAAGTTTTATTCTGTTCTGTGTGCCTTTTGGTGCCAACTTGTTACAAAGGATGATGCAGACTGAGCGAGCTCCACTCCCAAATATATGACATAATGCTTGTGTATCATCTCCAGTTATGAAGCAGGGACATGGCAGTGCACACCTCTTAAATTGTGCAGAGCTTTCCATTGCACACTCACAGACACAGACAAGTGGCTTCCTGAAGACAAAGAAGTCATTAGAGTAATTGTAGTCATTTTATTTGAACACCCTTTTATAGCATACTGGTGCTCCAGTGATGCCATTTGATTACTATAGTCAGTCAAGATAGGTGTGTTTTTACACGTACCACATTGATCACTATGTGGGTGTTCCCATAGTGTCAGCACCATGACACAGCGTTGAAGTTCCCTCAAAAGGAATCCTTATATAATTTTTGCGTGAGCAAAATAACCAAATTCCAGTCTTTATTCAATGATCCTCCTCAGTAGCAAACTGTCAAAAAAAATTGTTAGTTAAAAAAAAAAATCTAAATTTGCCGCCTCAAAAAGTGTCATGACAAAGGTTTTACATCAGTGATATCAAATGCTCACTGACACATGCTTCAACATGTCATGTTTCAGGTGATGTACAAGTAGTTCACATCTTCAAAGATTTTTTCAAAAGCAACTTAAATTTTATTCTGTGCTCTATACAACTATTTTACACTGCCAGATCGCACTTCAAATGCATTACGTTATTTGGACTTCTTTGGTACTGCCATTTTTGTAATAATAATTATGATAAAAATGATTAGGGCAGGGATCTCCAAACCTGCTCCTGGAGAGCTACCTGCAGACTTCAGTTCCAACCTTGCTCCAACACACCTGGCTGCCTGTAATTGTCAAGTAACCCTGAACACCTTGATTAGCTGGCTGAGTTATGCTTGATTGGGATTGAAGCTGAAATCTGTAGAATGGTAGCCCTCGGGAGCAGGGTTGTAGATCTCTAGATCTGGGTTTGATTTATAGAGATGATAAAACACCTACAATCAACAACATTTTGATATATTTGTGATTTTTACAGTACGCCATTGTGAGCAATAAAATTGCTGATTCAGTCCTAAATTTGATTGAACCAGGAACCGGAGTCACAAAAATCATAATTCTGTGTCATCACAGTTGTGTTCTCAAGGTACTTAATCCAAGTTTCCCTGGGGACTGTTCAAGTAGTGAAAACAGTAAAGCCCTGGGAGCATCTGGGATCTCTGAAGTTAAGAAAATATCCAAAGAGAAGGCCACGTTTAATCAGCCTGATGCTAATTAAATCACCAGCTACTGGATACATCTGGTTATAATTAGTCACTTGTGACAAGAGTTGCTGAGACACTAAGTGATAATGAAAAGAAATTAATTGGTCTGACTGATTCCAGTAAATACCATAAATACATTTAACATGAGAGGCATGGAACCATTACATAGTGGAACCATTACATAAGTACTCTCAATGTTTTGATCATTAGCACTTCAATCTACTGATGAGAATGTACTGTTCTTGCTCTGGTCCCAGGTGCTGAAGAAAAAAAAATCTCTGCAGGCCTCCATTTGAAGTAATAATCAAGTGAATTTCATAAAAAAAAATAATAATAATAATAATAAAAACACGAATAACATTATTTTGCATACACCAATTAGTGTATTATAACATTTTTATATAAATAATAGGCAATATAAACCATATAGAAAGCACTGATTAATACATAAGTGTATTTAATAGAATATATAAATAGGTAAATATAGGCTATTACACATGCAATTAATGTATAATATAATAATCAAATGTAGTATTAAGTAAAACTTTATTTAGATAGTCCACTTTAGAATTTTAAGTAACTTTGCAACTACATGTAAACTAGCAGTCATTAGAGTATAAGTAGAATGTCTGCTTAATGTCTGCAAACACTTTATTTTGATGGTCCCCTAACACAGTGGTTCTCAACCACATTCCTGGAGGACCCCCATCACTGCACATTTTGCATGTCTCCTTAATCAAACACACCTGATTCAGGTCACCTGCTCATTAGTAGAGACTCACAGACTTAAAATGGGTGTGTCAGACAAAGGAGACATGCAAAATGTGCAGTGTTGGGGGTCCTCCAGGAATGTGGTTGAGAACCACTGCCCTAACAGATATTTTACTGACTTTATGTAACTTTGCAAGTATGTCAACTTTTTCTACTAACACTAACCTAAGTCTACAATTACTCTAATAAAAAGTTAGTTTATATATAGTTGCAAACTTACTTAGTAGAATGTCAAAAGTGGACTATCAAAATAAAGTGTAACCAAATACATATTTAAATTTATAATGTCAGTGTGATAAACAACTGCAACTACTTTTTTTTTTCTTTTAAAAACTCTCATATTAATTCATCAATATGTATTTTAATATGTTTGAATTTTTTGTCATAAAAGATCACATATTTATGCATTATCTTGAAAGTGTGGACCCACCCTGTATAATTAAATAAATATTTCATTTATCTACAAATTATCATTTGGATAAATAATTCATGGACACTGAAGAAACTAGCAATATTGAATATACATTTACATTTAGTCTTTTAGCAGATGTTTTTATCGAAAGCGACTTACAAATGAGGACAATAGAAGCATTCAAAATCAACAAAAAAGCAATAAAATGCAAGTACTATGACAAGTCTCAGTTAGCCTAACGCAGTACACCTAGTGTGTTTGTTGTTGTTGTTGTTTTTTTATATAATAAAAAATAAAACAAATAGATAGAATAAAAAAGAATAGATAGAATAAAAAATAGAGAAATAGAGAAAGCTAGTGTTAGAGGCCTCTTTTTTTTTTTTTTTTTTAGAAAATAAGCATTTAGAAAACGAATAGAGTGCAAGTGTTAGAGGGTCATGTGTTTTGTTTTGGGTTTTTTTATATAAAAAAGAAAACTGATAAAATAGAATTAGAATAGAGAGTGCTAGATTTAGAGGGTCAAATAAAGATGCATATTATATTATACAGATATATATTGAATATTATTATTATATTTTCTGTTTAAATTAATTTTAATTTGAAATTTTAGGCATTTTGTCATTTTTATTCATTGTTTTATTAGTTTAAACATGTATGTTGCCTTTGCAACTAAAAATAAGTTTGACTAATTTTATTTCTGATTTATTTCATTTTTGTTTCAGGTAATTCATTTTTATGATTTATTTTATTTATTTATTTATTTATTTATTATGGTTTTAGTCAATGAAGAGAACACAATAGAAAGACACATTGCTTTTTCTTTATTTTGTGGTTAGCTCATCGTGCATGCGTGCGTGTGTGCGTTCTTGTTCATGGTACATTGTGGGGACATTTAAAACCTGAATTTTTTTGACATTGTGGGGACCAGCCTACGGTCCCAGGAGGGGAAAAAAAAATATTTAAAATACTAAATTACGTTAATCTGAAAGTGTAACAATGCAAATAGGTTTTCTGTAATGGGTAGGTTTAGGGGTAGGATTGGGTTAGTGGACATAAAATGGCGTTTGGTCAGTTTAAAACAATAGAAGTCTATGGAAAGTCCCCACAATTCACAGAAACCTAACGTGTGTGTGTGTGTGTGTGTCATTCAGAAGAATGGAAATTAGCCTCAAAACAAATGAATGAATGAATGAATGAATGAATAAATAAATATACAAACATTTTTTAACTTACTGATTAACACCCTCTGAACTGAAATAATAAGGCCTGTTAAGATCGCAAGACCCATTTTATCCTTCCAAAAGTGAATGCGGCCTCAAGCCATACCCAATTAGAAAGAAAACAACAACATAACATAATAATAATGATGACAAGTCACTGTCCTAGCACTGTATCAGGGGAGGGGAGTGAGGAATATTTAAGAGCTACCTGCATGTCCTAAATCAGAAGAGGGGGAACAGTCAAAACGGAGCCAGATATAAACATACGATTTGGAAATCTATTTCACAGTCTCTTATTAAATTTAGGCTTTAGCTTTAGTTAGATTTAGATTTAGCTAGAGTTGATGCAGGTCTGAGCATGAAATACAAGTCACATTAAAGGACATTATTAATGCTTAAATGTAAGTATATTTCTTTCTTTTTTTTCCCCCTTATCTTTAGCTTATGTTGTTTATTGCTTCTGTAAATGTTTTCTCTGTATTAACTGTAAACTTTTTATGTCTTTATAGCGAACTTTGATCAAAGGAATGGATGACAGAACATTCAACTTCTCTTATCAGGAATTCTACTTGATTGGATTCACAGATCTAAAAGACTATCGGCAATATCTTTTTATTCCTTTTTTTATAATTTTTGCTTTCACATTGTTTGCAAACTCAATTATAATACTGGTGATTGTAAAAGAAAGCAAGTTGCATGCACCCATGTACATTCTGATTGGGTTTATTGCAGCTCTTGGGTTTATACAGCCAATATTTCTTGTTCCAAGAATGTTATTAAGTTTTCTGTTTGGCAAAAACATGATTTACAAAGATGAATGTCTTGTTCAAATGTTTTGTCTGCATATGGCGGGTTGTTTTCAGTCGACTATTTTGGTTGGAATGGCAGTTGACAGATTTTTTGCCATTGTTTTCCCCTTACAGTACCATGACTATGTAAACTTTAAAACATCATTAATATTCTGTTTGTCCCTTTTTTTCCGTAACTTGCTTTGTGTTGTTGCAATGGTCGGCCTGATTGGGCCGCTCTATTTTTGTAAATCAAACGTGATTTATCATTGTGTTTGTGAGCATACATCTGTTGTTAATTTAGCCTGTGGTGATGTGAGTAAGAACTACATGGCTGGAACAATCGCTTTCAGCTTAATAACTAGTGACTGTGTATTTATAATCTGCTCTTACATTGTCATTTTTGTGATTATATTCCACTCTCCTTCTAGTGAGTCACGCCAAAAAGCCATCTATACATGTAGCACACATTTAATGGTCATGGTGTTGGCATTTCTCAGTGTTGTGGTTGTATTTGTTGGCTACAGGGTTCCTACTATACCTAGAGATTTTCGTGTATTAGGTACCTTGTCATACCTTCTTCTTCCGAACTGCTTTAACCCAGTCATCTATGGAATACGAACAAAGGAAATCAGAGTTCAAATTGTTAAATGTTTATCTTCTAATAAAGTTGATTCATATTAACTTTCTCTTTCAGTTTACTTTGTTGCCTCTTTATCCTCCATTACAATTCATTATACATGAAGGGAAATGTTTGTTATTAGTACTGTATGTGTATAACATGTACTTTTGTAATTTGTTGGATTTAAATGGTTTTCTTTTTTACTTTGATTGGGAAAAGTAAACCAGCACGGATACACCCCTACATACCAATTTAAAATGTTATGTGGACATTGAAAATAAAGTTTATCACTGATTTTTATTTTGCTTTCAGCAGTGTTTAGTTTAACTGACACTGACCCTTTCCAATGACTAATTTCCATAGAGACATCAGTTGTTGAGAGTTTTTTTTCCAGCTATATATGAAAACATTTGTTGTGAAAAAAAACAAAAAAAAAAAACATGTAAATTCATGTTTCATTGTAAAGTGTCAAGTTCCAGGAAATTCAATAAAATCCATTTACTTCTAAATACTAAATAAAATGTTATCTTAAAAAGGGAAGGCTGTTTGTCAATGTTTTGTTTGTCTTTTTTGTGACGTGCATTCTCTCTCTGAACCTGCTTTATATCTTACATTATTCTGAGGCAGAGTTAGTATATTCTGCCCATGTTGGTGTGTGTTCACTATTCTTAGCTTTTCTTGGTGGGTATTTTTTCAAATCTAAATTACTTAAAACAAGAAAAATAATACTAAAACAAATGGAAACAATATTATTTTCCTTACCCCGTTGGCAGATAATTTGCAAAAAAATAAAATAAATAAATAAAAAAAAAATTGCAAATTATTTTTTTTCTTATGTAGAAAATACATTTTGATTTAAGAATATTTAGATATTTTTAGATTTAGATTAGGTATTTTGAATGGAAACAAGAAGAGCAAAATATTAAGTAAGAAAAGCATTTTTGCAGTGCGGGTACATTCATTCATTGCACATATTTTCATCATGCAAACACTGTCAAAGTGACAAAAGTGGCATGTCCGTTTATACTGAATCCTGTAGATGATGAGGCTGTATTAATTCGGGAGTTACATTTACATCGGGAGAGATTTTTTCTCTTTTTTTTTTTTTTTCTTCATATCCACATGCATATTTATGTGAGCGGTATCATTTTTAAATGGTAGTTTTCTATATAACATCAGGGATGCAGAGCACATTAGTAAGGCCACTGTAGGAAAGTGTGCCTCACTCTCACGCTCTTGATGAGAATTATCATGTAGTTTCCTGAGCACAAACCCATCAAAAATGAACCTGATTACTGTATGGAATGGAAGGATGCCAGATGGAAGGGTAGTTCGAGATATATGCCATTAACACCATTACAGCTGTTAAATTTATTTGGTCCTCTTTATTTTCTACAAATACAAAAGCAACAGTTATTCTTTTTCCTGTTGGATTTGGAAGATAGATATTCAAATATATATATAACATATTTGGAATATGTTGGATGCTGATTTCATTTTCCAGCAGGATTTGGCACCTGCCCACACTGCCAAAAGCACCAAAAGTTGGTTAAATGACCATGGTGTTGGTGTGCTTGACTGGCCAGCAAACTCACCAGACCTGAACCTCATAGAGAATCTATGGGGTATTGTCAAGAGGAAAATGAGAAACAAGAGACTAAAAAATGCAGATGAGCTGAAGGCCACTGTCAAAGAAACCCGGGCTTCCATACCACCTCAGCAGTGCCACAAACTGATCACCTCCATGCCACGCCGAATTGAGGCAGTAATTAAAGCAAAAGGAGCCCCTACCAAGTATTGAGTACATATACAGTAAATGAACATACTTTCCAGAAGGCCAACAATTCACTAAAAATGTTTTTTTTTATTTTTTTTATTGGTCTTATGAAGTATTCTAATTTGTTGAGTGAATTGGTGGGTTTTTGTTAAATGTGAGCCAAAATCATCACAATTAAAAGAACCAAAGGCTTAAAATACTTCAGTCTGTGTGCACTGAATTTATTTAATACACAAGTTTCACAGTTTGAGTTGAATTACTGAAATAAATGCACTTTTCCACGACATTCTAATTTATTGAGATGCACCTGTATTCTAAACTATAAAGATAATAGTTAATCAAAAATCAAATAAAGTAGATTACTGCTCACCATTATTTGAGTGCTTGCTTCTCCACAGCCATCATCTTCTGTTGAATTATATTTTTGGTCTTCTTTTTTTAGTTGTTACCAGTGCACTCTCCTGAAAATAGCAATCACACACTAAAAAATGTCCATTTCCACACATTAATGTCACTCTATTGAACAAATGCTGATGTACAGTGCTGTGGAGAAAAAAAAAAAAATCCTGATTTATTCTATTTTTGTGTATATCCAGTACTAAATATTGTCAGATTTTTTTTTTTTTTTGATAAAAAGAAAAGTAATGATGCAAGCAGAATTCACTTCTGCTGTGAAGCAGCTCTAAACAGTAAAAAGTGTCATTGTTCATTTGGAATCAGTGTTGACTCAATTGAATTTCAATAGCTGTATAAAAATCATCAAATATGAAATAATTCCAATGTATCTACATAGCAGTTGTGCAGAAAACAGTGGTGTCATCATCTAGCTCAGTTCAGTCCTCATCCAATAGTGTCAGTGGAGTCAGATTAATAATATTACTGAATATTATGTGTCCCCAAATAAGCAAGCCAAAAGTCGACAGTGGCAAGGAACCCAAACTCCATCAGGTGACAGAATGGAGAAAAAAACGGGTGTTATGTTTAGTTTAGGGATCAGTTCCCCTCTGGCCAACAAATCAACACTGTGTGATTATGATTCAGGCTGCATCACAATTTAGTGTGAAATATACAGGACTGTAGGCCTACAAGTAGCTGGAGTTATGGATCTCATTTAAAGACGATCTAAAATCAGGTTTACATTTGTGGCTAACTAGAATGTGAGTGACCTTTAATGCATTTCCAGAAATAAAGTCTCACCAACATCTGTTGAGTGCCTTTTCACTTTCTCTCGTTCCTAATGCTTCCTCTGTTGCAAACAGGGGTACACTGTACGCTAAACACTTTTCAATGATTTTTTCCTCATGTCAGTTAGGGGTTGATGTTCTCCTAGAAACAAAAAAAAAATAAATAAAAAAAAATACACAACATATTCTGTGCAATTTTGTTCATTTCATTATTATACAGTGGGTACGGAAAGTATTCAGACCCCCTTAAATTTTTCACTCTTTGTTATATTGCAGCCATTTGCTAAAATCATTTAAGTTCATTTTTTTTCCTCATTAATGTACACACAGCACCCCATATTGACAGAAAAACACAGAATTGACATTTTTGCAGATTTATTAAAAAAGAAAAACTGAAATATCACATGGTCCTAAGTATTCAGACCCTTTTCTGTGACGCTCATATATTTAACTCAGGTGCTGTCCATTTCTTCTGATCATCCTTGAGATGGTTCTAAACCTTCATTTGAGTCCAGCTGTGTTTGATTATACTGATTGGACTTGATTAGGAAAGCCACACACCTGTCTATATAAGACCTTACAGCTCACAGTCCATGTCAGAGCAAATGAGAATCATGAGGTCAAAGGAACTGCCTGAAGAGCTCAGCGACAGAATTGTGGCAAGGCACAGATCTGGCCAAGGTTACAAAAAAAAATTCTGCTGCACTTAAGGTTCCTAAAAGCACAGTGGCCTCCATAATCCTTAAATGGAAGACATTTGGGACGACCAGAACCCTTCCTAGAGCTGGCCGTCCGGCCAAACTGAGCTATCGGGGGAGAAGAGCCTTGGTGAGAGAGGTAAAGAAGAACCCAAAGATCACTGTGGCTGAGCTCCAGAGATGCAGTCGGGAGATGGGAGAAAGTTGTAGAAAGTCAGCCATCACTGCAGCCCTCCACCAGTCGGGGCTTTATGGCAGAGTGGCCCGACGGAAGCCTCTCCTCAGTGCAAGACACGTGAAAGCCCGCATGAAGGACTCCAAGATGGTGAGAAATAAGATTCTCTGGTCTGATGAGACCAAGATAGAACTTTTTGGCCTTAATTCTAAGCGGTATGTGTGGAGAAAACCAGGCACTGCTCATCACCTGTCCAATACAGTCCCAACAGTGAAGCATGGTGGTGGCAGCATCATGCTGTGGGGGTGTTTTTCAGCTGCAGGGACAGGACGACTGGTTGCAATCGAGGGAAAGATGAATGCGGCCAAGTACAGGGATATCCTGGACGAAAACCTTCTCCAGAGTGCTCAGGACCTCAGACTGGTCCAAAGGTTTACCTTCCAACAAGACAATGACCCTAAGCACACAGCTAAAATAACGAAGGAGTGGCTTCACAACAACTCCGTGACTGTTCTTGAATGGCCCAGCCAGAGCCCTGACTTAAACCCAATTGAGCATCTCTGGAGAGACCTAAAAATGGCTGTCCACCAACGTTTACCATCCAACCTGACAGAACTGGAGAGGATCTGCAAGGAGGAATGGCAGAGGATCCCCAAATCCAGGTGTGAAAAACTTGTTGCATCTTTCCCAAAAAGACTCATGGCTGTATTAGATCAAAAGGGTGCTTCTACTAAATACTGAGCAAAGGGTCTGAATACTTAGGACCATGTGATATTTCAGTTTTTCTTTTTTAATAAATCTGCAAAAATGTCAACAATTCTGTGTTTTTCTGTCAATATGGGGTGCTGTGTGTACATTAATGTGGAAAAAAAAAAGAACTTAAATTATTTTAGCAAATGGCTGCAATATAGCAAAGAGTGAAAAATTTAAGGGGGTCTGAATACTTTCCGTACCCACTGTAAATGATGTACTGATGCTATTGGAATGAGAACTAAACTGATCTGGACAATGACATGACTAATTTCTACAGATCTGCTTATAACAAATTGCTGAGCCACTGCATAATTAATGCATCTATATACACAGGGTTGTCATTGGTTGGATTGAGATGTTGATGTTTTATTAGCTCATATTTTAAGATTTTATAATTTTAATTTGTTATAGTAAAAACAGCTTTAAACCAGTTGTTTTGTCTCTCTATCAGACTTGTGTTCTGTGTATCATAAGCTCCTCGCGCACAGACCCGCGGGCGCTACAGATCAGTACTGAAGCGGCTTTCCTCTCATCTCAGCGGGTTTAATTAAGATATATCCGTGAAGTCTTTTTACATCTCTCTAAAATTATAACTAAAGATATATGAGGACATTAGACTTTATACTCACCGCTAAACTGGATGACTCGCTCCACCTCGCCTGATGAACTTCTTCCGGAAAGCGTTTCTTCTGTTTTGTCACACTTGTGAATGGTCTCGGGGTGTAATATTGTTATGTCTTTGAGCTTTAATTGTGATAGTTAACATATGAACGATGTTGTCAAACCAAAACGTGTTTTATACTTTTATATCTATTCTGCAGTAGACACTACGGAAAAGACGCTGATTTACCAGCTGCTCGGGAGACTCGTTGTCAGGACAACGACCGTTGGCGCGAAGGAAGATCTCACGTGAGATCTCTGCGACTATGCGGGTGGGGGAACTATGACGTCAGAACCCGGAAGAGTAATTCGCCGCGGGTTCCTTCGAGATTTTCCTATGGGGTTTTATAATGGGGTTTTCAATTTGAGTAAAATAAAGCCCGTGGTAAACATAACTTGAGGATACTTTTATGTTTTGTTCTACAACGTAAATTACACACATCCATACCCAAAACTAAAAATTTTAAGTAGTTATGTTCATTTTTGAAAACGTATGTTTTTAATAAGTAACTAGATAAGAATGTTTGGGCTGTGAGAGTGTGCAGTTTACATTGTAGAACAAAACGTAAAAGTATCGTTATGTTTACCACAGGCTTTATTTTACTCATAAATTGAAAAACCCCATTATAAAACCCCATAGGAAAATCTCGAAGGAACCCGCGGCGAATTACTCTTCCGGGTTCTGACGTCACACTCTATTCCACAGGCAAATAATTTTTTTTTTTTTTTTTTTTTCTGTACAAAAAATATTTTTTGTACGAATATTTTATAGGAAGTCTACATTACAAAAAAAATAATAAAAAATAAATAAAATAAAAAAATAAATAAAAAATAAAAAACTCTTGCCAAGTCTACTGTATCCACAGCACTTGCTACATGTTGCACAATACAGCATAACTGCAGTACAGGGCCTATACATGAAGACTTTAATGTCAATGAAAATAACCACATTGTCATTGAAGTGACATTACTCAACCTATTCATAGGCGCTTTATTAAAAAAAAAATCAATTTAATCAGACAGAGTCTAAAAATGCGAGACACAGCGCTCAGGAATGGTTTTTAAAAAGCGCAGCGTTATTACAAGTTTTTGCATCTGAAATCTTCATATGCATTTCAGCATATCACTGAACTGCAGTTATATTGTATCTGTACTTCATTATATTGCAAATCTACAGTTGCACTTCATTGTACTGCAGTTTTACTGCTGTTGAACTTTAATGAACTGCAGTTATATACTTCATTATACTGCAAATGTCCAGTTGTACTTCATTGTACTGCAGTTATACTACTTTCTACTGCAGATTTACTGCAGTTGTACTTCAATGTACTGCAGTTATTTTTGTAAGGGTTGTGCCAGACTGGGGAGGAAGGTATTGTAATAATGTAAATTATGTGAAAAATAATGCGTTTTTCGAACCACCAAGCATGAGAGCATGTTCTAGTACACCCCTAAAACGAAATCAAGACTTTGTAAAAGAGCATAATAGGACCCCTTTAAGATTTTTTTTAGAATAGGCTCTTCTCTGCATTCTTCTGAAGCCGCTCCGCCTGCGCTTGTGGTGTTGAATGCGTTGTTTTTAGACCATTTAAACATGTTAATTACACAAATAAAATGTTTAGCGTAGCCTAACTCTGGACAAAATCAGCAGTGTTTGATTAGCCTATATTTGTTTTATTTATTGTAGATGTTATTTAAGTGAAGCAACATTTGCTGAAATGTCCACAAGAAGAGCGGACGGTCATCTGTCGATCATTTACGCTGAGTCTGGACTTTTAAAAACACTCTCAGTTAACACATTAAGCCAGGTTAAGAGTTTTAGAATGTCCCTGTTAAGATTGCATTTGTTACTATAGCAACAGTAGACTAAATTAAGTCATGATCACAAGAAAACAAGAAAGAAAAAATGATAATGTGCATGGCAGTATTATTACAGATTAAAAGAAAGGAATAAAATGTACTGTAAGTGTAGAGTTGCACTGTCTGTTTTCTCACTTGCATCAATCAGAGTGAGAGAAACAGTGAGAGATGTTGAGACAGGTGAAAAGCGTTTGGGTAATAGTGAATTTTGACCTATTGTGTGTACCGTTTGTGGCTCTGTTATCAGGGGATAATCGCTGTATTTGGGGTAAAAAAAAGACAGAATTATGCATTGTGCCAAGAAGGTTGCACTATCTGTTCGTTAACAGGCACGAACTGATTGGCAGCTGCCTTTAGTGGAGCCTTTACCGATTACCTCCATGATCAAAGCATTCGGCACGGTCGTCTGTGAGTGACGTCACCCCCCAAAATAAACACGCCCCCTAGTTTAGTCCCGCCCCCTCACATTGATTGACAGCTTTCAGTGCAGACATCGGAAATTCAAATGCAAAAGGAATTGCGATTTCATGTGAGTTTTGGCAGGTTATATGCGCGGCGCAGAGAAAGTGAAAAAGTAAATGTGGTAATTAATATTGCTATTTAAATATGACAAGCTCATAACTCGTAAGACATGGGAAATGCAGTTGCAAATAGACTTTGCTTTTTTCATTTGAAATGTGGCAGTCACTGTGCGTTAGCGAAAGCAAACGGTAATGCAAGATTTGCAACTGCACTTGGATTATGTCACAATTTCCACATATGGAAAACGCAATTGAAAATACAATTTGCAATTCTATTTGAAAATAGTCGGGAAAATCGTTCCATAGAAAACGAGGCAACCCGTCAAAATAAAAGTGCCTTAAAAAATACCTCCGTTACTCATACGTCCTTTCACCCAACTGTAATAACCTGTGCATGACTTACACTGGGTTAATATTATATGTAGGATATAACATTACATGCAGAATTACAATTTTAACACTTAAACAATAAATGGTCATATCTTGTGTTCTCTAGTGCTCGCCATCAGTAAAGTGCGCTTTAATTTATTTTTAAATCACAACAACTTACATTTACAGTGCAAAACACATGCCAATATTAGACCGTTTTTACCTGTAAACGACTTAAATCGGCACGAAATAATAACAAAGCATTTATTCACCAAACAGACAGCATTTTATGATAATTTCCTAAATAACCCTTAATAAATAACTGTTTTATTTCTGCTCCTCCTAAAAGTAGACTAACAGTAAAAAGGACCAGCGCAACTAGTTTTGCGGCGCAGAAGCCCCGCCCACCGCGCAAAACGGACCAATCACGTAGCAGCTGACCAGGGCACTCTGGCAGCAGTGGAACGTTAATTAGATTGTGACGTCACAAGTACAGGCTAGTATTAATGGATCGTTTTGCTAAATCACTTGCAGTTAGTTGCTCATTTTGGTGTTTCTAACTTTGCTCTTATTGCAGTCTACAATAGTTAAGTCATTCAAAATGTTGTTTACTTTACTCGGAGTAATTGCTTTAATTCAGAGGGAAAGGAGAAAAGTCCACAACACTGACTCAGGTCAAGATGAGAAAGTGGAGCAGAGTGATGTTCCTCCTGTGAGGAGTCCTGATGGTAAATAACTACATGTTATGAGAATATGTCACTCCTTTTGTTTTGTCAGACCTCTACACTTGTGTTTAATGGTTTTCTGGAGACACTCCAGAATTTAAGCACACAGATTAAGTTCAGTTTTATAAATTCTGTAACTTAATACGACACAAAACAACATACATATGCATAAGCATGAATTAAAAATGGAAATGTACTACAGAATTCAGAAACATCACTCAGCACCATACCAGACATTACATAGCTTCAAGTTCACATTTTCATGAAGAAATGTATTTAAGTTACACAGAAACTGAAATTCATTACCTCAGACGTTTTTTTTGCACATGAATATTAATTGTGTGACGTTTAACTTCAATGTAATGACAGAGGACACCTAATTAAATGGCTCAAAGGAAGATGTCAAGATCTAGTCACACAATATTTAAACAATATGACCAAATCAATATTCACACACGACTCAGTGGAATTTAATATAGGGGCTCTCAATACATTTTTGCTTGTGTTACAAGAAAAAACAAAGAATCGTGAATATGAGTACTCATTAATATGGTTATGCAATATTTAATAAATGTTATTTGAATAAAGCAATCTTTTGGTTCATATCATTTCTCCCTTCAGGTCGAGAAGTTGATGATGATGACCTGAGTGTTGACCTTTCCCTGGAGGAACCAATCACCGGTCACTCTCAAGTCAGTGATGACTGGAGTGACAGCGTCTTCCAAGACGTAGTTGGTGATTTGTCTGAATGGGCTGCTGACGTCCTCCAAGCTCTCGACGGGGTAGTGTCCAAGTTTAATGACAACTCCATTCAAACTCCAGTCCATGTTGCACCTGACTTGAGTGTCGACATCTCTCAAGCTCCTGTCCCTGCAACTGTTGACTGTAGAGTCAACGACCCCCAAACTACAATTTGTGCTGTTCCTGACTGTAGTGTTGGCATCTCAAAAACTACAATCTGTGCCACATCTGACTGTAGTGTTGATGTCCCAAAAACTACAGTATGTGCTGAGCCGGACAGTGAGGATGACGCCCCTCCGGCTGTATTCTGTGCTGAGTCGGACAGTGAGGATGACGCCCCTCCAGCTGTATTCAGTGCTGAGCCGGACAGTGAGGATGACGTCCCTCCAGCTTTTTTCTATGCTGAGTCGGACAGTAATGTTGATGTCCCCAAAGCTGCAGTCTGTCAGACAGAGGACAGAGTTTCACCTCAGTCAAGCCAGCCACAAGATAAGAAGACAATTATTAGTAAGTTTGTTACCATAACATACCCCAAAACACACTCATGCTTTATGCTTTAAACTGGGTTTAATGTGCACTTTGTTTAATGGTAGCTGTTAAATAACATGAAAACTGTGTTTTAACATTTAATAAGATTTTAAATTTGAGGTTAAATTGTATATTTTACATCAAATTCACTACAGTTCACTTGGAATGACAAATGAATTTTTAAAAGCACAAAAATGCAATGTACCTCTTGTTTATCTTTTAACAGACATCAATTCATGCAGTTATGAAATCGGCATTCATCTGGGTAGAGGAGGCTTTGGAACTGTTTACGCAGCAACCCGTTTGAAAGATGGCCTTCAGGTATCAATTTTAACAATATTTATCTAGCTAATCATTTTTGTAATATTATACTTCTCACTGTTTCATTTGCAAACATAGTAGTGTATCATATATGAACTATTTATAGCATTTAACCTATCAGACTTGTTAAAACATGCTTAGAATTCATTACAATGTACATGTATGTTCACAGCTAATGATTAAAATATGAATTCTGTGCACAAATGAATCGTAAATCTTACACAACCCTTTGTTTTGTTGATCAGGTGGCAGTAAAATTTGCCTCCAGCAGGAACACGAAATCCGTCAGCATCGTAAGTAGTCTTTGTTTTCTCTGTTTGTCCTCTGTCACTGTTTTCAAAATCTCATATTAACAATCACAGACTATAAATGATTTTTCAACAGACTAAACAGTTTGTCCAGGTCTTGTCCTATATCCATCATAACAGCTGTCTTTCTTCTAGGATGGTTATCCCAAACCCGTTCCACTGGAGGTCGCTCTGTTAATTCGAGCAAATCAAAGCCCCAGGGTTCCTGAAATCATCCAGCTTCTGGACTGGCAGGAGAAGCCTGGCTACTACATGATGGTCCTAGAGCGGCCCATGCCCTCTCAGTGTCTGTATGAATTTATAAAGAACTACAGGGGCAGCATTGGAGAGGATTTGGCACGGTTTATCATGCGCCAGGCAACATTCGCAGCTCAAACATGCTGCCAACGTGGAGTATTGCACCGCGACATTAAGGCAGAAAACATTCTGATTAACCCGAGCACCCTCGAAGTCAAACTGATCGACTTTGGGTGTGGTGACTTCTTTACTGATGAAGGTTACACATCCTTTGCTGGTACGTTTGATTTCTCAGAACTGTAAGGTGGGTCTCAAACTTTGGTGATGAGTTGAGGGCCGTTCACACAGGACTCTGAGTGAGTCGAGCTCTCATCATGGAATGGGATCCACTTTTATGATTATAATTTCTTGCATTATAATAGATATCTAGTGTTAATAGAAATTTACAAATCAGACAACATCTCTTTCTTCCAGGCACAAAACAGTACTGTCCTCCCGAGTATCTGATGACCAGCAGGTACCACGGGGAATCAGCGACAGTGTGGTCACTTGGGATCCTCCTGTTTGTGATATTTTTCCAGAAAACTCCAAACAGACGAGACCTGTGCAAGATGAAAGATTACATCTGGACCAAAGATGGCTTGTCACAAGGTGAGATCTGCATTTTAACATAGGATAATTGCAATTCTGAAGCTTACTAAAGAGAAAAAAAACAACAGAAGGGCAGGAAAAGGAACATCTGAGCATAATGTCTTAATTAAAGATGGTCGTTTGGATCATTTGACTGTTGATCGAAGAGATCAAGTGTGAAGTTCAAGGTAATAATCAGACATGTCTCTCTTTTTTCTTCACAGAATGCTGCAATTTTATTTGCTGTTGTCTGCAGAGTGACCCAAAGCAGCGGATTGAACTGGAGAAACTCAGTCTCCACAACTGGTTTATGGTAAATACATTTTGATGATTTTTAAGTATTTTTGATTTGGTTTGATTTAAATATCAGATTATAGACACGAGCTTTCTCATGCTACCTTTCAATACATGCTACAACTATCATATAGTCAATCCTCATACACTGCAGAGGCGACAAGTTGTAGCACTATATGTTTAGACTTTCTGAAATAGTTTTACCTTAAATTTCCCTTTTTTTAAACTTGAAGAATGTTGCGTTTTCTTTACATTATCTGTTTTGATTTAAGACCTAATAAACCTGATTTCTGTTTTTGTTTTAGATCGCAGACATGGAGAATAATAATGACAAGAGGACAATTATTGGTTCGTTTGGTACCATAAGCCTAACATACAACACATACACACAAACTTTTGAGACAAAGTCAGTTCTTATTTAGACATGAAGCAGTTTGCAATCAGCAGTTTAACAGTTTATGCTTTACTTTAATATGCACTTTGTTGCTCTACATCTTATCAATGACTGCTAAACAATGTATATTTAACACCTTAAATGACTACCACAGTTCACTTAAATAGTCCTGTAGTGTGACATGAATTTTTAAAAGCACATAGGCTATATTTCGAATGTAGTGTCTCAATTAATAGAAATCTTGTTGAAATAGTTTTAGATGAGTGCTGTCACTGCTTGACATTTTATGTCAACATCATTATTTATCTTTTAACAGACATCAATTCATGCAGCTATGAAATTGGCATTCAGCTGAGTGTAAGGGTTGGGAATATTTATGCAGCGACCCGTTTGAATGATGGCCTTCAGGTACCAGTTTTCATTACTTGCAGTATCTAGATAATTATTTTTGTCTTGCATTGTACTTGTCTTAGAGTGTCATATATCCACTATTAAGAGCACTTGATCTGTCAGATCTGTTTAAATGGTCAGACTGCTTTACAAGTTTATATTTAAATTCAGAAAACTTAATATGTCTATTCAGGAAAACATGATCTCTGCACACATTCAATGTGTATAAATCTTACACAAATGGATTTTTTTGGTTTTGGTGAACAGGTGGCAGTAAAATTCATCTATAAAAGGAACAAGAAACTCATCAGCATCGTAAGTATAGTTTTTGTTCTCTCTTTTTCTACTGTGTCACTGTTTCCAATTTTTCATGATGATCTTTTTTGATTTTTCAATCTTTCAATTTTAATCAATTTTATTATTGTCAATAGTTTGTCCAGGACTTGTTTAAGTCCTATATCCATCATAACCACTGTTTTACATTTTAGGACGGTTATCCCAAACCCGTTCCACTGGAAGTCGCTCTGTTAATTCTTGTAAATCAAGGCCCCAGGGTTCCTGAAATCATCCAGCTTCTGGACTGGCAGGAGGAGCCGGACCGCTACATTATGGTCCTAGAGCGGCCCATGCCCTGTGAGGAACTGGACTTGGTTTGTCTTCAGCCAAACAGCAAACACTGAAGAGGATTTGGCTTGGGGTATCATGCGGCAGGCAACAACTGCAGCTCAAACATGCTGCCGACGTGGAGTGTTGCACCCAGGTTTTAAGGCTGAAGACTTTCTGATTAACCCGAGCACCCTCGAAGTCAAGCTGATCGACTTCAGATGCGGTGAAATCCTCACTGACGCGGGTTACACGTCCTTTACTGGTATGTATGACCCCCCAGAGCATCATGGCATGGGATCCACTTCTGCGAATCGAATCATTTCTTGAATAATTGTGGATATTATTAATGGAAACAAAATGTCTTTCCTGCAGGCGCAGAACAGTACTGTCCTCCCGAGTATCTGATCACCGGCGAGTACCACGGAGAACCAGCAATGGTTTGGTCACTCGGGATCTTCCTCTTTACAGTGCTGTGTGGAGATTTTCCAGCAAGACGAGACCTGGACCAGATCAATAAGTACATCTGGACCAAAGATGGCCTGTCAAAAGGTGGGATCTACATTTCAGAAAAGAACAATTGTAATTGTAAATCATACAAAATAGAACAAAGAAAGAGCAGGTATGAAGTTCAAGGTAATAATCAGATGTCTCTTCCTTCTTTCTGCACAGAATGCTGCGATTTTATTTGCTGTTGTCTGCAGAGTGACCCAAAGCAGCGGATTGAACTGGAGAAACTCAGTCTCCACAAATGGTTTAAGGTATTAATTACATTTGATGATGATTTTGGCATAAGCTTTCTTATGCTACCTTTCAATACATACTGCAAGTGTCATATAGTCAGATGACAAATTTCACCGCTGTATGTTTATACCTTCTGAAATATTTCCAATTTCTTTAAATACGTGTCCTCTCTTTGTTTGGTTTTATGTTTTTGCTTTTTGTGTAATGTATTTAAAGACTAAACCTGATTTCTGTTTTTCTTTCAGAAAAAGAAAATAGTGTAATTTAAATGACAGGAAGCTCTGTGATGGCCGTAACAGGAACCTACTGCTGCTTCAAGCCCTCCCTTAAGAGTTTAATTTAAAAAAAAAAATAGCACCCGAGGACCGGTCGGGCCACCAGCTGGATTGTCATTCTGCTCTTGAGATCTGGACAAGATCAGTGATTAAATTTGGACCACTAATGGCTTGTCACAAGGTGAGATCTTCGCTTCAGCAAAGATCAGTTTGTAAATTGTGATCTTTCACAGTAGAACAAAGAAAGAGAGCAGGTGTGAAGTTCAAGGTAATAATCAGACTTCTCTCATTTGCTTTTTTATTTACTGTTTTCTGCAGAGCAACCCAAAAGAGCGGACTGAATTAGAGAAAATCAGCCTCCACAACTGGTTTAAGGTATTAACTACATTACATTAGCTTTCTTACCCTACCTTTTATTATGTGCTGCATCTGGCATATAGTCAGATGACAAATTTCAGTGCTGATTTCTGATTTAACCTGATTTATGGTTTTAAGATTTCAGAAGTGAAGAAATATTAGATTATTACATTATACGATAAAAAATATATATATATTTAAGCTTTTTATATATTTATTAAAAAAGAACATATATAATAAAATATAAATAAATGTATCTAACAAAATAATATATAAATACATATAAAATTTATACATATATGAGCTATTTGAAAAATAAACAATATCTAAATAAATATATAATAAATATATACATATTTAAGAGCTTTTTGAAAAAACAAGCAAACAAATAAATAATATACAAGTAAAAAAAATATACAAATAATAAAAAAAAAAAAAATATATATATATATATATACAGGTAAATATATAATAATATAATATATAAATAAAGATATATAATAAAATATCTATATTTATATTTTTGTGTATTATTATGTATACAGATTCCCAGAGCAATTTACATAATAAATGCCTAAATCAATTTATGTTTGGGGGTGTGTGTGTGTGTACTTGTTCCAAATGTCTCCACGAGGATAGTAAAACCTGAAATTTTTGACATTGCCGGTCCCCACGAGGAGAAAAAAAATATTAAAAATAGTAAATGATGTTTATCTGAAAATGTAACGATGCAAACAAGTTTTCTGTAAGGGGTAGGTTTAGGGTTGGGTTAGGGGATAGAAAATATTGTTTGGTCAGTATAAAAGTAATAGAAGTCTAAGGAAAGCACAATTCACAGAAACAAACGCGCGCGCGTGCGCGTGTGTGTTAGGGCTGTCAGTCGATTAAAATTTTTAATCTAATTAGCCGTCAAAGATTAATGGTGTTTCACTTTAACAGCACGTTAAACATCACACTCTTACTTGATCTGGACAAATTGTGCATCAGTAGAAAGATTTAAGACTCTAGCTTCGATATTTGACCACTGTTTTGATAAAACTGTTGCAGTGACAGTAATTTATGTCAGGAGTGCAAAATAATAAATCTTTATGTGTCATTTTTGGAATATAAATTCACGACGCATTCATATTCAGTCACGTCTGCAGAGGTTTATTTGTGTTCACAGAGACTCACTGAGCGTCAATAAGGGCTTATAGTCCACAGATGCATATACACTGAGAAATATAGATATATTTACTCATGTTTACTTCATATTTCTTCAGACTGAATCATCATTTCTATTCATTTTCCACTGATTTACGCAATCTGATGAGCATTAGTCTCTCTCTCTCTCTGTTTACTCCTCTGTGCTCGAGCTATGACTCTCTGAGACCTGATTCGTCCGTCGCCTGTCAATCATAACTGCGTCTCATATCCCGCCCCGTCTCTCACACACTTCCTGTACTCTTCCGTGTTGATATCTGACCACAGCATACACAGAGAAACCTCTGTACCCACGAAATATCCAAATAATAAACACACGATTACGATAGTATATGGCTTGTATGTGATTTTCTTGAGATTTGGGGAATTTTAATAACCATAACGAAAATGTACATATGAAATGCTAATTTGTGCAGATATAAAAGGCTATAAATAGCATATTTTAACAACAGTAAACGACCAAATTCCATGTGATCGCAAAAGGAAGTTATTACAAACACTCGATGGTGGTTTAAAGTGAGTTTTGTGTAAAAGTACTAATAATCTCATAAATTGTCTTATGTAGGTTGATGCTAATGTTAGCTCTAATGCAGCTGCAGAACAGGTGCAGTTCTTCATAATACATTTTGTCATAATACTTCACGTAAGGTCGCAAGAAAATGTTTTATTTTTTTTAGAAAGACTTCTGATATTAGTTGGGTAAATGTAAACTGGGATTGAAGCGATGTGGCTTGGTAAACCTTGAAATGTCAGAATAAAGGCTAATAATGGCTGAATAAAACAAAAGAATAATGATAAAGGAATAATGAGGATTATGTCTCATACCTGGCGGAGGTGTGAAAGGTTCGTTTAGTGAAAACAATAGAGACATGAATGGGGCAGTTTGCTGAGCCAAACATGAGGAGGCCGGTTACAGGAGAGCTTACAGGGGTCATAAATCAATTTTATTATCCTTCTCTAAAAATACACATGACATGGTCTTAGAAAATGTTTCATAAAATTCACAGTTTTAAAGATTATGTTCTGAAGTTTAAAATGAAGCATTAGTAGACTTGTGGCTTTAGCTTCATTGTGTTTCTAAAATCATATCCCACATGCAACATATTTTTTTATACATTTAAAAAATGTTTTTAATATTTTTATTTTTGTTTTCATGTTTGAGCTTATATATATCTTTATTATCATAACAGTCTGAGTAATTCTGATTCTTGAACAGTAAACTTTGAAGTGTCAACATTGTGAGCATATGTTGTTGATTATGTATCTAGTAAGAAAGACTCAGGGGTTAATCACATGATGTGTTGATTAATTAATCTAATTAATCGCAAATTATATTTGGCTGTGAAAATACCCCAAAAGACTATTTAAAGCTATTTTTATGTTAAATGAGAAAGTATTACGTAGACATTACAAATAGAATGATTTTAGAAAGAAATATTTTACTTGATTCAACATAAAATTAATTACAATATAAACGTTTAGGCTACAACAGCCTAACATAAACTATGAACATAAAAGAAGATAATTTGAGAAACAACTCAGTTTTATTTATTTATTTATTTATTTCATTCATGCAGTGGAAGTCATTGGTAACCAAAACAGCTTTGATAGCAACAGTCTTCAAAACACCTTCTTTTATGTTCCAAAAAAGAAAGTAAGTCATTCAGGT
This sequence comes from Spinibarbus caldwelli, assembly GCA_039654775.1. Classification (NCBI taxonomy): domain Eukaryota; kingdom Metazoa; phylum Chordata; class Actinopteri; order Cypriniformes; family Cyprinidae; genus Spinibarbus; species Spinibarbus caldwelli. The sequence goes on along the minus strand of CM077252.1, from coordinate 26,365,022 downwards.
GTGAGTAAATGACATAATTAGATTTTTTTTGGGTGAACTATCCCTTTAAGGTTTTTTCACTTTTTTAAAATGAAATAATACTCTAAAGAAACTAAAACTATGGAAGCCTGTTTCCGCCATCTTAAGAAAAAATATAATTCTGTAAGTCATAATAATGAGATACTTTCTCATAATAATGACTTAGTTTCTCATTATTATGACTTAATTTCTCATAATAATGAGAAACTACCTCGTAATAATGAGAAAATTTCTCATAATAATGACTTAGTTTCTCGTAATAATGAGAAACTTTCTCATAATTATGACTTAGTATCTCGTTATATTGAGAAACTTTCTTGTAATAATGAGAAACTTTCTCGTAATAATGAGAAACTTTCTCGTAATAATGACTTAGTTTCTCATTATTATGACTTAATTTCTCATAATAATGAGGAACTTTCTCGTAATAATGAGAAACTTTCTCTTAATAATGACTTAGTTTCTCATTATTATGACTTAATTTCTCGTAATGAGAAACTTTCTCGTAATAATGAGAAACTTTCTCTTAATAATGACTTAGTTTCTCGTAATAATGAGAAACTTTCTCGAAATAATGACTTAATCCACAAAAAAAAAAAGATAATCCACGCATGCGCAACGCAAGAGTGATGGCACGCTAGTGACATCTGCTGGTCAAAGCCATGCAGGAACACCGCAAACATTGCTTGTTCTGTAATCTAAAACTGTATAATAATTATATAATCTGTCATTAAATAACGATTTCAGATAAATTATTTGCATGTAGTCTTTTGTTAATTTGTAGCATTTACCAAGTTATTCTGCCAGAAAATTATGGCTTCAAACATTCCAGACTAATATTTCAGTTAAGAAATCTAGGCATTTCATGAAGAAATGAAAGCCATTACACATATAAACTTAATTTATAGATGTTTATTTTGATGATTTATTAGTTTTATTAGCTGTGCCTTTCATGCATCACATGCGCACAATGTTCATACAGTAAGCCATCTCATTTCAAAAGCACAAAGCATCTTTGTTCGTTACCACGGCAACCGCTTGATCTTCAGCGTCCTGCTTCTTGCAGGACAAACGCTTAACGTGAAAAATGCTTAACGTGGCTTAAAGTACAAAGACAGATCGAACCAAATTCAGTATACAACTCAATGACATGCATACTGTATATACAGGCATTCAGGTGTACCCAAAATATGAATGCAACACAAAACAGCAATGCTTATGTATTTTCTATAACGGTTTTCTATTGGAAAACGCAACTTTGGGTGTTGTGTTCAAATTCTGGGCTCTTTTATGCTTGCCTGTATGCATGATCAATAATACTGTATCCTGAATTTTTCATTGTACTTTAAGCCACATTAAGCATTTTTCACGTTCACATGTCCTGCGAGAAGCGGTGTGGGATGCTGAAGACCAAGCGGTTGCCGTGGCAACGAACAACTACGCTTTGTGCTAGCGAGAAGAGATTGGGCTACTGTATAGACATTGTGGGCTTATGCATGTGATGCATGAAAGTGACAGCTAATAAAACTAACAAATCATCGAAATGAACCTCTGTTCATTAAGTTTATATGTGTAATGGCTTTCATTTCTTCATAAAATGCGTGTGATATTTTTGTTGGATATTCCTCTATATCTCAAGCCATGAACTTTGTCTGGCAGAGTAACTTGTTGGTAAATCCTACAAATTAACAAAAGACTACATGCAGATAATTTATCTGAAATCGTTATTTAATGATAGATTATACAGTTTTAGATTACAGGTTTTCTCATTATTTCGAGATGTTAAGTCATTATTACGAGAAACTAAGTCGTTATTATGAGAAAGTTTCTCATTATTATGACTTAACATCTCCTAATAATGAGAAACTTTCTCAAAATAATGACTTATTTTCTCGAAATAATGAGAAACTTTCTCATAATAATGACTTAACATCTCGTAATAATGAGAAACTCTCATAATAATGACTTATTTTCTCGAAATAATGAGAAACTTTCTCATAATAATGACTTAACATCTCGTAATAATGAGAAACTTTCTCATAATAATGACTTATTTTCTCGAAATAATGAGAAACTTTCTCATAATAATGACTTAACATCTCGTAATAATGAGAAACTTTCTCATAATAATGACTTAACATCTCGTAATAATGAGAAACTTTCTCATAATAATGACTTAACATCTCGTAATAATGAGAAACTTTCTCATAATAATGACTTAACATCTCGTAATAATGAGAAACTTTCTCATAATAATGACTCATTCATCAACACAATGACTTGCCGCCACCTACTGGCGATGTAACCTTCATAATTCAAGTATCCAATTGTTTAACTTTGTCACTCATTTCATATTTCTGTAGGCTATTCAAAATGTTTTTGATTAAAACATTAATCTCATTCCATAATGAAATTGCTGTGTTAATGCATTTACTGCAGTCTGAGCAGCATTAATTGTGTAAATACATTAACTTAAGATGCAGTTTTCTGCCAAAGAAATAGACTAAAAGGGTAACATGTCTGCAGATAAGAGGTACATACATATTTCTGCAATAAGCACCTAATATTTGTCATAGAGAATCAATGTCTACACAGAAGTGAACCCTGTCTATAGGCGCTGCCCCAGTATGGTTTGTGTCAAGCCATTTGTTAGTCTGGTTGTTTGATGAGAGGTAGATGAATGCAGGAGTTGCAATAAACGCTTTTATTCTGATGCACGAAACTGAAGACGACATGATGACGGCACCTTTTGATCCTTGCTTGACCAATCAGTGAAAAGGGGCATTTAATTCCCTCCCACACGTGGAAATCGAACATTCAAGCTGTTTATCCATTTTCTACCCCTGAATGTAAAAACGGCAAATCAAGGCGATTTCTTGTTTTTTAATTTTTCTGGAAAAACGAAAATCGTGCCGTTTTCTCATGTTTCTTTTTTCAATTTTAAATCAAAAAACTAATGAACACGGACCCAATGTAAATCTTTTTTTTTTTTTTTTTTTTTTTTTTTTTTTCAGTATACAGGTATGACATCACTTGTGATAATAAGTGGTCAGAGTCTAATTAACAGAAAAATAAGATAATTGGACCCTTGGTGATGTCAACTGTGCCTCATGGTCCAATCTAATCTTAAGCCTGTTCCCCTTGAGTGCTACTTAATGTGTTTACTGGCTACTTAATGTGACTCTTGAGATGGGTCTAGCCAAACAAAGTCCAGTAGTGATAAATTTCTAAGAGTTTCCTAACTACTGTCATAAGGGGGCAAAGCTACACAAGGTTTATCACCATGACTCCTAATTGTCAGTCAAACTGTATAATAATTCCAGAAAAGTAATAATTGTACAAATAAAGTAATTATAATTTATGAAAGTAAAAATGAAAGAAGAAAAACTCAAATTTACTGACCATCTAGCCAGTATGTTTCCCTGCCAGTAGCCTAAGATAATATGATAGGCTCCAGAACTCCTTAAACAAACAGAATAGATGGATTAACAGCTGGAATATCACCATATATATACACACTTAAACAGACAAATCTTATTCTGAATTTTGGTCTTTAAAAAGTTGCCTTATCATAACTTTTTCAAGTTTTTAACATCGATAACACCAAAGACAAGAAATCAAGGAAAAATTGTTTTGTTTTGTTAGTTTGTTTTTGTTTTTCGTTTTTTGTTTGTTTTTGTACACCTGCCGCAAATGCTTAGCCTAGGAAAACAAAATAAGCAAATACATAAATTACATAAAAGTGGCATGAAGAAGATTTTCAGTAACTTCAAGTTTTTATTTATTTATTTTTAATTTATTTATTTATTTTTGTACAAAATGTGCAAAACAATATATGTAGTCAGTCTAACTACATATTTGCTATGAACATAGAAAGGGCCCACATTGACCTACTACAAACTCTGACCCCTTGGTAATGCTTTTTTCATGCAATTGCTACACCAATACACAATTAAATTAATCTCTTTTTCAAAATATATGTTGCATATTTGACAATTTGTACATGTTTCTCATAAAAAATCAGAGATTAAAACACTTATCACTGAAGTAATGTGTCCAATCTTGCTATACAATTAAAGGAAAACACCTCTATTTCTTTATGAGAATAGTTAACCGACTTAAGGGAACAGCATGGTGTATTTAGAGACCATGATTTCATTTCAAACTTTCGTTTCATTCAAACGTAAGAAAAAACAATGATTACACAAATGAAATGAGGAAAGGATACAGATTTCTGTTCATCAATGTAATAGGGAGAGCAGAGGATAATGCATGAAAGGTCTAAAAAAGTTAAACATAACATCATATCTTTTTTACTACAGTTATATCTGAATTTTCTGCTGTTTATGAGACAATATATTTACTGAACCTCTGACTTGTAAATGTCAGCTTGACTTTTTTTTGTCTTCACTGCAACACATAACAAAGAAGCCTCACAAGGTAAAGCCTAAGTGTATTCTAATCCTTTATTATTGATAATACATGAAAATTTCATTCACGGGTGAAACCAAATCAAGTGCACTTGAGTAATTAATAATCAAATGTGTCATAATGTAGCATAGCGTACTGTACTAATGAGAATATGTTTTAGTTCTTATCTTAAGGTGTTAAATTTTTTTTATCAGAACATTGTAAAGGGGTTGATCAGCATGAAGAATATTTCTGCGCAAAATATTTCATTCACAGACTTCAAATTAAATGGTTTCTACAGCCTTGGAGAATGGAGGCCTTTTTTATTTATCCCTTTCTTTCTAATGTTTTTATTGTCTCTTACAGCAAATTCTATTCTTATATTCTTAATTATATCTCAAAAGTCTCTGCATTCTCCTATGTATGTACTAATAGGGTTGATGGCTGTTGTAGACTTGCTCTTGCCTATACTTTTTGTACCTAATATGCTTTTTAGCTTTTTATTCAACTGGGGTGGGATATCTCTAGTTGGTTGTTTGATACAAATGTTTTGCCTTCACTTTGTTGGAGCGTTTCAAACTACTTTGCTTTTGTGGATGGCACTGGATCATTACTTTGCCATATGTAGACCTCTTTATTATCATAAATACATGGAAATCCCTAACTTTGTAAAGTTTGTTGTTGTGCCAGTAATAAGAAATGGACTACTAATTGTCACAACGGTTTCTCTGGCTGGAAGACTGACAGTTTATGTAACAAATGTCATTGATCACTGTTTTTGTGAGCACATGGCATTGGTTCAGTTAGCACGTGGAGATATAACTATTAATAACATTGTAGGACTTTCAACTGCTTTCCTGATACCAACTTTTCACTCAAAATCTCACGATACTTTTCACTCAAAATCTCACGATACATGGCCCCATTCATTCTTTCGTTTACACGAATCAGTTGTCCTGGTTCCTTTGCAGAAAAACAGCCCCAAAGCATGATGTTTCCACCCCCATGCTTCACAGTAGGTATGGTGTTCTTTGGATGCAACTCAGCATTCTTTCTCCTCCAAACACGACAAGTTGAGTTTTTACCAAAAAGTTCTATTTTGGTTTCATCATTCTCCCAATCCTCTTCTGGATCATCCAAATGCTCTCTAGCAAACTTCAGTCGGGCCCGGACATGTACTGGCTTAAGCAGGGGGACACGTCTGGCACTGCAGGATTTGAGTCCCTGGCGCCGCAGTGTGTTACTGATGGTAGCCTTTGTTACTTTGGTCCCAGTTCTCTGCAGGTCATTCACTAGGTCCCCCCGTGTGGTTCTGGGATTTTTGCTCACAGTTCTTGTGATCATTTTGACCCCACGGGGTGAGATCTTGCGTGGAGCCCCAGATCGAGGGAGATTATCAGTGGTCTTGTATGTCTTCCATTTTCTAATAATTGCTCCCACAGTTGATTTCTTCACACCAAGCTGCTTACCTATTGCAGATTCAGTCTTCCCAGCCTGGTGCAGGTCTACAATTTTGTTTCTGGTGTCCTTTGACAGCTCTTTGGTCTTGGCCATGGTGGAGTTTGGAGTTGGACTGTTTGAGGTTGTGGACAGGTGTCTTTTATACTGATAACGAGTTCAAACAGATGCCATTAATACAGGTAACGAGTGGAGGACAGAGGAGCCTCTTAAAGAAGAAGTTACAGGTCTGTGAGAGCCAGAAATCTTGCTTGTTTGTAGGTGACCAAATACTTATTTTACCGAGGAATTTACCAATTAATTCTTTAAAAATTCTACAGTGTGATTTTCGGGATTTTTTTTTTTTTTTTCTCATTTTGTCTCTCATAGTTGAGGTATACCTATGATGAAAATTACAGGCCTCTCTCATCTTTTTAAGTGGGAGAACTTGCACAATTGGTGGCTGACTAAATACTTTTTTGCCCCACTGTACATACAGTGCCCTCCAAAAGTATTGGAACAGTAAAGACAAAATTGCTCTGTTGGCTGTGGAGTCAAGACATTTACAAATATGATTAAAAGATGAATATGAGACAAAACTACAGAATGTCACATTTTATTATTGGGTGATTCAACACATAGACGTTTTACCAGCTAAGAAGTTCAGCACTTTTAGAGTTTCATCCCCCTATCTGATGTGAGCATAAGTATTGGAACAGTTTCCTCACAGATCTTTCTAAGTGATCAGCTGTGTCCTGTTGCATTCATTCTTCAGATATTAAAAGCAGGGAATGTGGCGTATCAGTTAAATCCATTACTTCTGCATTCTGAATCTTGCATTCGATGATGACACACACAAACCAGGATGAAGATGAGGGAGCTGACTTTGAGAGAAAAGCAAGCAATTTGGATGCTAAAAGAAAAGAGGAAGTCAATTAGAGCTATAGCAAAAGATAAACATACAACAATGCAAATATAGGAAAAACAGTAGAGCTATACAACAGTTTAACCATCTGACTATACATATACTATAAATACTATACCTAGTTGACTACACATACACAAACTGAGACTGTACAAGAACTTTACATAAATACTGTACATGAAATTGTACTAAAGAGATATTTGTACATGAAAATGTCCAGAAAAATATATATTTTGTACATTAAATTGTTCAGAAGAGAGGTTTTGTGGGAAGCAGCACATAGTGCAAAAAGATTTAGTAGTGCAATGCTCAAGTAAACATATTATTTTGTAGTGCAATGTTCAAGTAAACATATATTATCTTATTGAGTCTTTGTAGCAGGGAGTGTTTATAGAAAGTGTCTAGTTTGCATATAGTGGGACGAGTGCATTACTACAGGTGGTTTGTATAGCCCACTCACCTGTGTGTAGCACACTCAGAATTGCTCTTAGGAAAATTGTCAGTAGTTATTTATGAGTTGGGGGGCTGAGGTGTTCATGGTTTCAGAGGGGGACAGAGAGATTGGAGTTAAGAGCTCTCACAGCCTGAGGAAAAAAGCTGTTGAGCAATCTGACTGAATGAGCTTTGATACTCCGGTACCTTCTACCTGATGGCAGGAGCTGGAAGTGGTTGTGGGAGGGGTGGGTGGGGTCCTTCACGATGCTGGAAGCCTTGCTGGAGCATCGTGCAAGGAAAATGTCTAGGATGGATGGGAGAGGGGCACCGATGATCTTTGCGGCAGTGTTCACTGTCCGTTGTAGGGTCTTGCAGTCAGCAGCACTGCAGTTCCCATACCAGACAGTGATGCAGGTTGTCAGCACACTCTCAATGGTGCCCCTGTAAAAAGTGGTGAGGATGGGTGGAGGGAGACTTGCCCTTTTCAGCCGGCGGAGAAAGTGGAGGCGCTATTGTCCCTTCTTGTTGAGTGACGTGACGTTGATGGTCCAGGTGAGATCCTCTGTGATGTGCACTCCCAGGAGTTTAGTGCTACTGACTCTCTCCACGGTTGAGCCGTCGATGGTCAGTGGGGGGTGGTCAACAGAGTTTCTCCTGAAGTCCATCACAACCTCTTTTGTCTTACCCACATTGAGGGACAGGTTGTTAGCACCACACCATTCAGCCAGCTGTGCCACTTCCTCTCTGTAGTGCGTTTCATCATTGTTGCTGATGAGGCCTACCACAGATGTGTCATCAGCAAACTTAATGATGTGGTTGGAGCTGGACTTGGCAGTGCAGTCGTGGGTCAGCAGTGTGAAGAGCAGCGGGCTGAGCACACAGCCTCGTGGGGCACCTGTGCTCAGTGTGGTAGTGCTGGAGGTGTTGCGGCCAACACGGACTGACTGAGGTCTTGCAGTTAAAAAGTCCAGGATCCAATTACAGAGGGAGGTGTTAAGGCCCAGCAGGTTTAGTTTGTGGATGAGCTGTTGTGGGATTATTGTGTTGAATGCTGAGCTGAAGTCAATGAACAGCATTCTTACATAGGAGTCTTTCTGTTCCAGGTGAGTAAGAGCTAGGTGGAGAGTGGTGGATATTGCATCGTCCGTGGAACGGTTTGGACGGTATGCAAACTGGAATGGGTCCAACGTGTTTGGGAGACTGGACTTGATGTGATGCATGACTAACCTCTCAAAGCACTTCATCATGATTGGGGTCAGTGCTATGGGACGATAGCCGTTCAGACAGGACACATGTGACTTCTTTTATAATGCTCTTTACCCAACGTTGAAGTACAGAACTAACATTACATCTGAGGAAGACATATATTGCTTTCGGTTGCTTAGTTTCTGTAACTTTGTATCATGGATTCCCCAACGACTGCCTCAGTGAACTAATACAGTGATATAAGACCTCAGATCTCACAATACACTTTACTGATGATTATGCGAACTATCGACAGTTAAGCAGATGTAGAATATGAACGAACGCGCAAGGTTTCACGCTGTTTCCCTCAGAAATCGGTTAAAGAAAACGCATTACGCGGCTCAGTAGTGCGCTAAAGCAATGACAGCAATCAGGCTTGTTTGAGATGCGCCTCGCCTGAAATGTAGGCGAGAGCAGGCGGCTGCAGTGAGGGGAGGAGTGAAATAAACGCAGTCAATTCTCTCGAAGTGGAGCAGATACCTACGAGATCAAAGGCGGATATTGTGTTATTCTCACTCACCTGCTGTGCTGCTAATAAATGTGATATAATTTCAGTTCTGTTGCTTTTATATGAATATAAATATGATGAACAAGACACTCAAAGTGCTTGCTATTTAATCCCATACGAAAGGCGTATTTATCATCCATTTTTACTTTAATACAAACATGTATTTTAGATTTTTATAGAAATATGACAAAAATCACACATCTCACACAGAGATTGCACTGTTATAGTGTTTGGGAATATTCAGGCATAATTTAAATACACAATCACATGAAATCAGATAATAAAAAAAATAAAACATTTTAGCAGAGAACCAGCATCACAGTTGTCTGAACCAATGAGCATTAAGCTGTGTCATGCTTTTGATCAGCACAGTCGGTGGAGAGCAACTCGACTGCTCAATCCAACACACACGTCGCAAGAGTTTTTTAGCACACGTCAGCATGACATCATAACAAGGCGGACTTAACTCGGACACTTTTTATTTACTTATTTTAAAAGATGTTTATGGTAACTATTATTTATTTGTTTTTCTCTTTATATTTCTTTTTTGTTATTACTATTATTGAGGTATTTACTGTTTTGTATTCTGGTTGTGTATGTATTCTATTGCTTTGACTGTATCTCCTGTGAATGTTATATGTTTAATAAAAAAAATAAAATAAACTCGGACACGTTTCTAACCGGCATGCATCTCGCGGTGATCGGTTCTGCGATTTTGCTCATCTCAAACAAGCCTATTAAAAGACCAAGCTCAGATCTTACTGATGATGCAAACAGATGATGATATGAACGCAAGTTACAGAACGCGCAAAACTGCACGTTAAACATTTCCCATAAAGAAAACACTTAACGTGGTTTGTTGCCTCAGTGATATGATTAAATTCAGCATCTAATTGATAAAATATATTACTGTATATTATGTACATTTAAGCAGATGAGCCCAGAATATGAGCCCACAACCAACAAGTTTCACCAAACCATTTTTTCTCCCTTAGAAAACCAAGCGCGGTAGTTTTAGGTTTGATATTCGCTGCATATTAGCCTAGGCTGCTTTAGGGACCGTCTGCAAATTTACCTCACAGTCCAAAACGAAGTAATAATTTATTAAATGATTTAAATTTAATTATTAAATTCCAATAATTTACTCAAACTGACTAAATATATGTTGCCAATAACTCGCCTTAGACAATAATTTCTATAAGTTATGTACACTACACAAATATTTTTAAGAAAAAAAAAATTACAGTAATTCACCAAAATGGGATTTTTCGTCTTCCAAATGTTGTATGTTACTAGTGACCAGACTTACTACTGTTGAAATTTTGCCAACATCTTCCTCACTGTACATACAGTATATAATTATTCTTAAGTTTATTTTTTATTTATTTATTTATTTATTTATTTTAAATGTGCTCCAAAGGTTGTAGTACATTCCTAGTGACTAGACTGACTTACTATAGGTGAAATTTTGCTAATACCTCCCTTAATGTACATAAAGTACATCAATATTTTATACTACAACCTTTGGAACATAAATAATTCCTTTTGGGGTCTTACAGATTTTTTTTTTTTTTTTTCTAAATAATTGTGAATTGTACATACAGTAAGGGAGATATTGGCAAAATTTCACAACGTACTACAACCTGTGGAACATGACAAACCCTTTTGGTGAATTACTGTAGTTTTTTAAAAAAAGATATTTGAATACTGTACATACCGTAAGGGAGATATTGGCAAAATCTAACCTGTAGTAAGTCAGTTTTGTATCTAGCAACGCGCTACAACCGTTGGAACATGAAAAAAAAACAAAAAAAAAAAACAAACCTTTCCAGGGATATATGTAACTAATTGTGAACTGTACATATATATAGGGAGGTATTGACAAAATCTCATCTGTTGTGAATCACTATGAGCAATACAAGCTTTACAATTTGATAGTGGGTTATTTTAAATGTTAAAAGTTATTTTAATTTAAATACTCTGGACGTTTTAACCCAGTCGGTGGAATTGTCAGACAGTCCCTTGGGTGCGATAGCGCGTCAATGCTTTCTCCGGTTTACATTTGCAGCAACAATACACCTAAGCGGTTTTGAACTCCTTTTTATGTCGATATAAAGTGGTTGCTTACTGTTAAAACTAATGGTGGTATTGATATCTTTGTAGGACTGTCGACTCTATAGATCAGTGGTAAGGGAAAGCAACGAAAATGCAGCGCATTGCGTTCTTCTGACCTCATTTGCTTGCCTGTATCAGGGCCGACGCCACGGGGGGGCGTGAGGGGGCATCGCCCCCTCACTCGGACTATCCCGCCCCCTCACTCAAAGTGAGTGTGAAAATAGATTTTAATTATGAAATATAATGGTTTATATATATACGCAAGCGGTTCAACTAAGAATGCAGCACTACGGAGTAGGGCTGCACGATATATCGTTTCAGCATCGATATCGCGATGTGCGCATCCGCGATAGTCACATCGCAGGATGTGCGATGTTTAGTAGGCCTGGTCATTATATTTATACTGATCGTTTTCTTTGCTCACACACAGACACCGTGTCTACTCCAGACGCGACAGCTGCACAGAGATACCCATTTTTAAATAAATTTAGTAGCAGAGCTACTGCAAGCGATTTTCAGTGCTGGAAATCCATTTATCCTTTGTTGAAACTTCCGCGTCGTCGAGGAGAGCACATCACGGATGTTTAGCAACGGCAGGCGCCAGGAAAGCGCAAGCTCCCGAGCGCTTTGGAAAGGAGGAGGAAGTGGCGCGGCGGGAGTTTTCAACGCGTTTGCAGATGCACCATGTGAACGGCCCCAAAGTCTTTCTACACTGGATGCGACAAAGCGACCGTTGCCAATAATGTCAACTTTGTGTCAGTACGTCATAAATAGAGCGAGGCATATCAGTTTACTGGCGGGGATTCGTCGTGTCGTGCCGCATCCAGTGTAGTACGACACATATGCGCGAAACCGTGTCAAAATGCATGTCTCCAAGTATCCTTGTAAAAAAAAACAAAAAAAACAGTTGCTTATGTCTTAGGTAAACAATTGAGAAAGAAAGAGGATAACAATAACAGCAGTTTAATGTCTCTGTTGCTTTCTGTGTCATAATCAAACAACAAAACAGAGAAAAATCACTTTTGTAGCTTTAACACAGATTTATTAGATTTAATTTATACAATGAAGACTGTGTTATGCAGTGTTATTTTACATTTTATTATTCAATTTCTGCACCTGAATACTGTTGGACTTGCCTTAAAAATACAAAGCACTGTTTATTTCATTTGTATCTTTGTTCTATTATATTTATCTATGCTTGTAAATTGTTTATTTCCTATGCTGATTTACTCACCTACAAAATCAATATTTTTTTTCTCTCCAAATAGAGCTATTCAAGTCATTTGGTGATTTTTTTTTTTTTTTTTCATATCGCAATATATATCGCAGAAAAACAAAATATCGCAATGTGAGTTTTTTCCAATATCGTGCAGCCCTACTACGGAGTAAGCTAAATGTACCATGAAATAATTTTTTAGTGTTTGATAGAGGGCTAGATGATCGTAGTTAGTTGACTATTTCGCTGGATTGTTATTGTTTGTTGCTGTTCAAGTTGTTCTAACTTAAAATGATGCATCTGTTAAGTGTTGAATGGGTCGCAAGTATGTCAGGGAATCGGTCGCAATCGGTCCATATTTGTGGTAAAACTAGGGCTGTGCAATTAATCAAAATTCAGTTTCAATTTTGATTTTGGCCTCCAACGATCATGAAAATACAATAATCGAGATAAAAAGATTATTGCACCCCATTCCATCCCCTTTCCAGCAGTGCGCTTTCGCTCCTCCATAAAAGCCCATTTCACGTGCAACTCAGTAAAATCATGTAACGTGAGTTTTGCAAAATGGGATGTGCTTGATTTATTAACTTTCATGTTTTTAAAAGCGCGAAAGAGAAGTTGCGCTGTTCCTCAGGAGGCTTGCGCTCAGAGACCAACAGAACACGGACATGTAAAGTAAACTTTTAGCTCAAGGTGCACACCTAAACGCTCAAATACATGCAAAAGTGTGTCAAAATGCAGCGCTTAGTGAATTTTCACGTTAACCCTCGTCGGTTCTGTAATAAATGAGTGTAAACTGTTGATAACGAAAATACATGTGTAACAGTAAATTGGATCAGTGTGGCTCTTAAAGTGATAGCGGATTATATTCCCGCTGCCGACTGTGTGCTTAACATTAATCAAATAACAAAAGACAAAGACAAAATCACTCACTGCTCTTGACATAAGAACTTTTGTAGCTTTAATAAGAAACAAAGGAAGTTTAATTCTTACAGTGAAGACGGTTTTATTTTACATTAGATTATTTAATTTCTGTAGTAGACTGTTAACTGAATACTTTAGTCTTGCATTAAAAAAAAAAAAAAGTTTTGCTTATATGGCCCACTTGTAATCGTGTTAAATAATCGTGATTACAATATTGACCAAAATAATCTGATTATGATTTTTGTCATAATCAAGCAGCACTAGGTAAAACTGCTGCCTATGACATATTTATTTCCTGGATGTCAGATTTTTGAATTTGGTTGCAATGCGATTTTGTTTTATTCAGTACTCTGCCATCTGTATTTGCTAAGTAGCTATAGTAGGGTCATTCACTCAGAAGGCATTTTTTCATTCCACTGCTGTACTTTTCCATTGTATTTCAATGTAAATGCACTACTTGACGTCTTTGAATGCTACGCTCTTGTCTCAGGTCTTTATAGCAGCTTCTGGCGCATAATATTTTAAAACACGGCGCTCAAGTTCAAACAAATTCAGCTTCTAAAAACAAGCCTTGCACTTAAAAAAAAAAAAAATACAAAATTTAAAAAAAATTCCACTGACCTGTCTCGCGACCAAAACATCTGTGTGAACCCAGTATTCTAATAGTTGTAGTAGTAGCGGGTTTGTTTACGGTCCGACAAATACGTAAATGGGCCACAAAAGGTTTTTTTTTTTTTTTTTCGTGCTACGTCATCGCCCCCTTTCTTCAACTCAGCTGCCCCCTCATCAGTGCTGTGCCGGCGCCGGCTCTGGCCTGTATATAGTTCGCATAATCATCAGTAAAGTGTACTGTGAGACCTGAGGTCTTATATCACTGTATTAGTTCACTGAGGCGGTCGTTGGGGAATCCTGGAGTGTGATGTATGAGGGGAACCCCAGTATTACAGCACAGCGTCACACAAGCCATGATACAAAGTTACAACAACTGAAAGCAATATGTCTTCCTCAGATGTAATGTTAGTTCTGTACTTCAGCGTTGGGTAAAAGAGCATTATAATCTCCTTTGTGGTAGAGAAAGCTGCTTACATGTAGGCTACGGGAAACACCGAAGATGTTGAATTAAACATAGGCTACACACAATCAGCGTTTCCACATGTTTATACTGGCCCCGATAATCAAAACTTCTACTTAGCGCATGCTCCATTTCTGCAAATCAGTTTTTGTAAATGAATGACTTGATCCACATATGGCCTTCATCGACAGCCGCTTGCGCCACCTGCTGGTGAGCAGCTGACATCAGCTGGAGATCATGCATAGGTGCTCTACTGCTATTCCTGCGGTTCCTGGATGTGCAACGCTGAATTTTCTGCCGAATTTTAACCACTGAATTTGTGGCAATGAATTTGGAAAGTGAAATAAAATGAACGAAATCTGCCTGTCGAATATTATACATCGTATTTTTAAACAGATTGAATATTTTGGAAGTGAATTCTGGAAGTTGAATATGAATTATTGAATTTTTAATTATGAAAATGTGTGTGAAATATTTTTGAATTGAAATATTCACAGCTTAAATAAACAACTATGTTAAATTTCAGAACCTAAAAATGCAAGCCCTGGAAATACAAGGCATTCAAATGCAAGCACTGTTAATTGCAATGCATCTTTTTTTCGATTTGTGGAATTCAGCATGCTTTATGTTTCAAAAACTAATGTCATTATTCTGCTTCCATAGTATTGTGACTTCCAGCAGGAAGAAGATCTCTGTTCCTCTGTGAATAGTGCACACGCTCATGGGAACACAACATGGAGTATTTAGAGACCACGATTCATGTAAAGTTTTCATTCCACTCTAACGTGTAAGACAAAGAATTATGATAGGAAAACAAAGTACAGTAAAATAAGTTGTATAGATTTCTATCCATCAACATATTAGGAGAGCACAGATTATTGTATGTCTTGTATGACCGTTTAACAAAGAGGCCATTTAAAAAGGGATTATTTATCTAATACTGTCAAATGCATTGTACTGTAGTATAGCTTACTGTATTGGATTGATCAGCATGAAGAATCTTTCTGCTCAAAATATTTTATTCACAGACTTCAAACTGAATGGTTTCTACAGTCTAGGAGAATGGAGGCCTTTTTTATTTATCCCCTTCTTTCTTATGTTTTTATTGTCTATCACTGCAAATTCTATTCTCGTATATTTAATCATATGTCAAAAGTCTCTGCATTCTCCCATGTATGTACTAATAGGTTTAATGGCTGTTGTAGACTTAATCTTACCTATATTTTTTGTACCTAACATGCTTGTTAGCTTTTTATTCAACTGGGGTGGGATATCCCTAGTTGGTTGTTTGATACAAATGTTTTGCATTCATTATGTTGGCGCATTTCAGTCTACTTTACTTTTGTGGATGGCACTGGATCGTTACTTTGCAATATGTAAACCTCTTTACTATCACAAATACATGGAAATCCCTAACTTTCTAAAGTTTGTTGTTGTCCCACTAATCAGAAATGCACTCCTAAATATCAGCATGGTCTCTCTGGCTGGAAAACTGACATTCTGTGTAACAAATGTCATTGATCACTGTTTTTGTGAACACATGGCATTGGTTCAGTTAGCATGTGGAGATATAACTATTAATAACTTAGTAGGACTTTTGACTGCTTTCCTGATACCAACTGCTGATTGTATTCTTATTACTGGTTCCTATGTTGTGATTTTTGCCTCTGTGTTTAAATCTGGAAAGGCCCAAACGAAGGCCATAAACACTTGCATTACTCACATCATTGTCATGACAAGTAGTTTGATTTTTGCCCTGATTGCATTCATGTCATACAGAATAAGAAATAATTTTTCTACTAACAGTCGTGTGTTTGTGAGCACAATGTACTTACTTTTCCCAAGTTGTTTTAACCCAATTGTTTATGGAGTAAGAACAAAGGAAATAAGACAACAGTTTCTTCAGTTTGTAAGTTATGTAAAGGTGTTTCCTTTGTAAAGAAATCCAGTTTAAATAAGATCAACTATATAATATGCTGAAACGGTAACATTTAAGTAAGGATGTTTTGTTTTATTAACGTTGTAGTTTAAACTGTAAGCTGTTATGTATGTGATAAACAAATGAGTAATAAAAGTCATCGGGTCAATAAGACTGAAAATATGTGGACTTATATTAATAGTGTGATATAAAAATTAATGGTAATTTACAAGAATTATATAATTGTGCACATTTATTATTATATCATTAGAATTATATAATTTTGTAAGCAGAACTATTAATTATTAATTGAATTATTAACTGGGTTTAAAATTAACTGCATTTTTTTTAAGTGATGCAATAGTGCGTACTATTTTTTTTTCCCCACTATTAATAGTAAATTACAATTAGAAGTACTATTATTACAGTATTATTATTTTTTCACTATTAAAAGATGGAAGACCTTAATGCTGCATCAGTGTAAATGGATTTTTTTCATGTTTTACTTATATCAGAGAAATACCACCAGTTGCCAGAAAATGTACTATTAGTGCTCACCTACATACACAACATAATTTAGATGCCAGCTGATAATATACCAATTTCTATGGCGTATGCAAAACAAACTTTGTTGACCCTCTACCAAGAGAATTCCTAAATCAGGTATTCAACCATATAATCAACCACATAATTTTTCAGTAAAATAGTGTGTAACAAAGAGATCAGAATTACAGTGGGTGACACAAAAATAAAATTCTAGGCATTGACGTTTGCCTACAAAACCACCACTGGCTCTGCACCCCTTTACCTGAATTCATTACTTCAGACTTATGTGCCCTCTATAAGCTTGCATTTGCTTTATTGTGCCATCCCAAAGAGGCACAAAATTGCTCACAAAAAAACTTTCACAGACTTTTAAATTAACTGTTCCCTCCTGGTGGAATGACCTGTCCAACTCAATCCGAGCAGCTGAAACCTTAGCCATCTTCAAGAATTGGCTAAAAACATATCTCTTCCATCTTTATTTGACCCTCTAACTCTAGCAATCTCTATTCTAATTTTATTCTTAAAAAAAACTTGCCCCTTTTAGACTTGCACTCTATTCATTTACTAACTGCTTGCTTGCTTTCTTAAATATATATATATATATATATATATATATATATATATATATATATATATATGGGGTGGAACGATACATGTATTCGTACCGAACCGTCACGGTACGGACATCTCGGTTCGGTGCATGAGGCCTTACAACAAATACAGGCAATTCACCCCTAATCCAGATGGGGGCTCCCGCAGTAATGCAACATTGTTTGATAACCGCCAGCAGAAGAACAGCGAATGCCATGAGTTGCTCACTTGAAAACAAAGCCCCCTAAGACAGTGACTATGTGCTGATTCTGAATGTGTCTCTCACATAGACTGACAAAGGAGTATACTTTAAAGGCTTGCGCACTCAACTGTTTGCGAAATGGAGCTTTGAACTCGTGTATCCTACCTCTCTCATTCGGCACAAATCCAAATATTCCATAATATTTCCATATTTGCGATGTAACATATCTGAATGCTAAACTATTATTTATTATGTAAATAGGCTTTGTACTTCAGTCGCGTTCCAACAGTGACACAGAGGCGGGTGCGCTGATGTTTGGTTCACTGTATTTTATTGTGATAAAGTGCTGTCAGTTTAGCAATGCTGGAACTGATGTGTTTTGTGTGTGTGTGTGTGTGTGTGTGTGTGCACGCACTCCGGCGCGATCACTTCAACTGTTTCCTTATGCCAGCAGAATCAACTTTAAACACTTTTGTCTTATTAATAATGCATCACTGTATAAAGGTCTGCTTTTATTTGTGTACACTCACAATGAAAACAAAACGTGCTTTTGTAAAATAAGGGAAAAAAAATAGAATGTCGCTTTCTACCTTTTGAGTTTCCTTTCTGTGAACGGGTCAAAAATTAACTGAAAATCTCAACATATATAGGCTACGTTACGTGTCACACTGTTTTTTCCCCTTGTTTATCTGTAAACTAAATCAAATATATTTAAAGAATTTATTCCTTGTATGTATATATGTACTGCAGATTTTACATATGTAATAATATTTAGTATTAAAAAATTGTAATTTGTACTACTGTCTGTTCAAAATAAATGAAAAGAAACCGAGCATAGTAGATTTGTTGTTTTTTTTTCCCTGTTGTACCGAAATTGTTTCGAACTGTGAACGAGGTACGTTTCGAATTGTTTCGAACTGTGAACGAGGTACGTACCGAACCCTGACATCTGTGTACCGTTCCACCCCTAATATATATATATATATATATATATATATATATATATATATGTATGTATATATATATATATATATATATATATATATATATATATATATATATATGTATATATATATATATGTATTTATTATACAATTAACAAAGGCTAAGAGACCTCTAACACTAGCTTGCTCTATTCTTTTTCTATTCTATCTGTTTTCTTTTTATTTATTATATAATTTAAAAAAAAAAAACCTTGCTACGTGTACTACGTTAAGCTAACTGAGACTTGTTATAGCACTTGCGTATATCATTGCTCTTTTGTTGATTTTGATTGCTTTCATTATCCTCATTGGATAAAAGCGTCTGCTAAATGACTAAATGTAATGTAAATGTAATCATGAATATGAGGTGTGAATTAAGCTTCATATACAGACATTAAAATTTCAAAATTACAAAATAGTTGTAAATTTACTTGGTTAAATTGTTTTGGTTACTATTGTAACCTCTGTTCCCTGATATAGGGAACAAGATATGTTGATGTACTGACACTCAGGGTCACACTTCTGATACTTTGAGAAAAGGACAATCAGAATTGACTCTTCGCAAAAACCTGCCCCCCTTAGTTACTGTTGCTATGTCCAACAAACAGTGCTACTCACACTGCATACCATGTTCTTACGCAGTAAAAAATACATTGCGGAGCAAAGGGGAAAGTGACCACGCGCCGACAGACAAACAGAACAGGTTACTTCTGGTATGAAACAAAATTTTGTCATTTTTTAAGATATTCAAACAGTAAATACCGTTTTGTGGCCTCTTCTTGGTGTTTTGAGTTTGAGCTCTGTCAAGTTAATTCTTTATCATCTATTTTTTATCTTAAATTCAATTTTATACACCATCATTTTCGTTTCTATAATGTGTGAATATATCCCCTATCATATTCTACAACAAAAACAATCAGAGCGCCTTGTTATCACTAGTTTTATTTTGATTTTACTAGTCCGCTATTAGCTTATAGCCCGTTAGCATCATAGATATATATACGTAGATGCCTCATTAGCGACTGTTTCTATGGGCCGCTATACGTAAGCCGTCTGTCATATTGTAGTGGTAAACTTTACATCATTCACCATAGTAATCACTGAATATTCGAAAGATGGCACAATCCTGCATGGAACGGCTCAACGGCTCTGTGCGAACCTACAGTATGGTGAATGATGTCAAAAATACAGTTCCAAGATGGCGGCCGCATCTATGTGCCTGGAGCGGTCGAATGGGGCATCTATACATGTCTATGGTTTGCATCGCCAGCGTGGTTGCCGATAATCTCGCTTACATTGCTAATACTCTATTCACACACATTACCATTATTTTACTCACTGTTACTTGCTTTAATGGTGGATGTGTGTCTACCTTTGAGTGCAAGTGAGGACACGTTCGAGCTGCATTCGGTGCAGCTTGAGCTGGGGGCCGTGGAGAATCAGATCCGCGACCTGGTGGAGAAGGAGGCCCAGCTGAGAGAGCGGCGAGCTGCACTGGAAACATCCCGGGCTGACGCTCACAAGTCCGGGGTAAGTATACAGCACGCCGCTAATCTCACCACCTCTACTCTGTGTGTTTCTCTGCACAGACCCTGTGCACCCAGGATGCGATCTTCCCAGATGTCCTTCACTCCAGCGCTTGGGACACCACGGACCCTGGGTGCACCAGCAGCGGAAGACGCGAGCCAGGCCCCGGGCGACGACCTCTCCCCCTCCGCCACCTCCGGTCTTCGAGATCTCCACCCGGAACCGCTTCGCTCTGAAGATAAAGTGCACACTCACTGTTTCCCTGGTGCTCGTGTTCTCGATATTTCTGCATAGATACCCGCGATCCTGAAGGCCGACGATAGCATCGGCGCTGTCGTGCTGCACGCGAGGGTTAACGACACCAAGCTGTGGCAGACAGACACTCTGAAGAGGGACTTCAGGAGCCTGATCGAGACGGAACGCAGCGCATCACCGCGGCCATGATCATCGTGTCAGGACCGCTTCCCACTTATCGACGAGGACACGAAAGGTTCAGTAGACTTTTTGCTTTAAACGAATGGTTATTGTCATGGTGTAAAGCAGGGGCGTTTCTAGGATTTGAAAACATCTGGGGCTGAGCCCAAAACATCAGGGGCTAATTAGGGGGGAGGGGGTAGGCAAGAAAAACATGTTTTGCAAGAACTTTTTTATGTAATATAGTTTAATAATAAACACAAATTAACAAAAATAGTATGCAACTTTATACAATTTCATTCAGTCCCATCTTTTTTTTTTTTTGACTCTTCCTATCATTTCACAGTCTTGTTACTAAAAATGTGTTCATTAAATTCATTACTTTTTCTCTCTCACACAGGTACTCCAGACAATGTTATCTTTTTTACAGCTTGTGTGTAAACAGTGCCATGTAGATTTTTTTATTTTTTTATTATTCTTTTACAATAATCTATATTATACCTCTTATTTCATTTCTCATTTATGCTAGCACTACTGTCTTATTCTTTCTTTCTTTTTTTTACAGTCTCTCCTCCCTTCTCTTATTGTTCTCTCATCTCTCATAACCCTCATCTGTCTTGCTGCTTGTATCTTGTCTGATTCATGCTCTTGGTGACTTTTCTATCCTTCTTTACAATTCTTTAATCTATCTATCGGTGTTCTCTATTTCTTTGAGGGTGGAATCATCAGAGTGTATCTCCGAGACTTGACTTGGGCAAAATGGTCAATTACCACGCTGGTATTTATAGTGCTGAGAATTCCTTTTTCAATTGACAGAACAGCCAAATGATTGAGTCTCTTCTGGCCCATTGTTTGCCTAAGCCATGTATGTAGATGACGTAATGCACTAAATGACCGCTCACAGCTGGAACTGCTGACAGGTATTGTAAGTGCAGCTTGAAAAACCAAGCTCAGGTTAGGAAACATGTTGGGATCAAGAAGTTTGTAAGCACTGGCCATGTCAGAGATAGCACCCTCTTTCTTCTTTTTTGCCAGGAACTGTTTTGCTACCAGAATTCCCTCTTTACAAAGTTGGATTTTGTAATGTGTTGCAATGAGGTTTAGAGATTCCTCACTAAGAAAGTCATCCGCTGCTGGATTGCAAGCTTGAATGCCCTTCATGAGCTTTTCCCCAACACCAGAAAATCTGTTGCTCAGCTCACCTATCATGCGGTCAAGACATGGATACAAAAGATGATGTTTGAGTTGGTTGCCAGTATCACACAGAGCCCTGGTGCCCAAAGTGGAATCCACTTCGTAATCATCCATCCGCCTCTGCTTACGGCGGGGGCCAGACAGGATCTCTGAGATGTTATTGGTCTCGCAAATTTTGTCTCCTTGTAGAGCTGTTCTGCTGTTTCTTCACTGCTCCGCATTAAGGTCAGTGTTTCAAGAACAGCATCCTTGTAGAGTGTTGCTTGTGCCAGGTCCACAGATTCTTTCTGGAGATACTTATGGAGCCCCTCTGTAGCAGATAGCAAACTCTTGAACATTACAAGCATGTACACACTGAAAAACCTGGACAGTTTTGACAGCAGCCCAATTGATATGGGTGTAGCAACTTTTTCCAGGCATCTTAATAAAGCAGTCAGATTTTCAAGAACAGTTTTGACTGAGTTGAGCTGGCATTCCCATCTAGTTTTAGAGAGCTGGACAAATTCACTGTTCTCTAAACCTAGCTGTTTCTGTGTGTCATGAAATGCTTTATGATTGACCATTGATGCACTAAAGAAGGAATACACATTCCCTAATGTTTCAAAACAGTAATCTGCCTCTGGTACAGCCCTACAAGTGTGTACCAAAGTACCAAATTCAGTTCATGGGCATAACAATGCACATAAACCGCTTTAGGGTGCTTCTCATGGAAACGAGCTTGAACTCCACCAACTTCACCTTTCATTACTGAAGCCCCATCATAGGTTTGAGCCACACAGAGGACATCATTCAAACCTTTCGATTTTAGCACACATTCAATTGCATTGGTGATTGACTCTGCATTGAAATTGTTGAGGCTGGACAGTTCAATTAAGTGTTCTTTTACTATGCCTTTAGCTGTGACATAACGTACACATACAGCAAGCTGCTCAACGTGGCCATCCCTTGCTTCATCGGCCATAACTGCAAACATTTTTGATTTTTTTCACCTCTTCAACTATGCAGGCAGTTATGTCTTCTGCACAGCACTCAGTCATCTCATTATGCGAAGATGGACAGAGATAAGTAGCATTTGAAGGTAGTTTGTAGCTTTGAAGGAAGGGATCAAATTGCACCAGGAGCTTCATTAACTCCAAAAAGTTCCCCTGATTTCCACTAGACTCTACTTCTTCATGTCCACGAAAAGAAATACCTTTCTTCCCTAGAAAGCTGGTCACAGCAACAATTCTGTGCAAATATTCGCGTCTCTCAACAATGTCACCAATTTGTGCCACATTCATTTTCTCAACAACACTGCCTTCTATTAAACTGGCTTTATAATTCTTCCAAGCAAGCATTGAAGCCTTGTGCCCTAAACTTGCTTCAGGCTCTCTGAAACTGTCCAGAGCTCGTTTCCAGTTTGAAAAGCCTCCAGTGCTGATCAGAGAATCTTTATTATTTCATGCTGGATGCTTTCCATGTATCCTGCAAGCATAGTAGAATGTGGCATCTCTGTTAACAGAGTACTCCAGCCATTCAAAAGAGTCATACCATCTCTGCTGAAAGGATCTTCTTTGTAGACCAGATCTGGTGACTGGATAATTTTTGAGATTAACTTGTTTTGGTCCTGATTCCAAAGTCCCTAAATCATCTTCTTTCTCACTGCCTTCTATGCCTAGCTGCTTGCCTGCTCTCTCTAACTCATATGCAATACAAAATTAAAATACAGAGAATAATACATTCATATGTAAACAGCTAATTCCTGACAAAAAAAAAAAAAATAAAAAATGCTATATTATGCATAAAGATAGTCCTACTTTAAAATATTAAAATAAACGAAACTTTACACACACACACACACACACACACACACACACACACTGTACCAGTGTTCAATTCTAACTGATCCTGTTGCAGCTCATCTCTAATGTCATCTATGCCACTGCTGCCACTGCCATCTGGAAAGTGTGAAATAAAGTTAATAAAGAAATAATCCTTTAAAAATACTCTGTATGTGTATATATATATATATATATATATATTTATTTTTTTATTTGCTTGTATGTATTTATGTAGTCTTTGATAATGTCTTTAAAATGCGTTTGGTCTCGTACTGTATAGCGTACCTTCTTGGTGTCTGCGCTTGCTTGGCCATTTATTGTGGATAACAGGAAAGTATGTTCAAGCGCCAGCAGAAGACAATGTAAAAAAATATTCTTTGAGAGAAGCAGTCTATCAGCGGAAGTTAAAGCAGCTTGTAAGTGTATTTACTTGTCTCATTAGTGTTTAGCGCAGTTGCCATTGCTAGGAAACGCACCGTTTTGTTTACTGTGTGGAGATGTGCTGAAATCGCGTTTGGTCTCGTACTGTATCGCGTACCTTGTTAGTGTCTGCGCTTGCTTGGCCATTTATTGTGATTAACAGGAAAGTGTGTCCAGCTGAATTCAATTAGTGATTTGTTAGACGGGTATAAAAAAGGTTATTATACCGCGGCAGCGGTCGCGGCAGCCCTCTTGTTAAGCCCTCGTCGTGTGAAGACCAAAGAGTGTAAAGACCATTGACTCTACCGTGCGACTCCACCGGACAGGGACACCGGCAAGGGATAAGTATCGCTTTTTATTTATCCTCTTTCCTATTACTTATTTCATTTCTGTTTTAGTTTTTATAACCATTTCTTACTTGTATGTTTGGCTCAGTGTTATTTTTTTAGGATTACTGTTAAACTAATGTAGTTTGATATGTATATGTTATCTATTTTAATTTTAGTTACAGTTGTAGTAATGTTTGTTATTTTATTAGTTTTTTTATTATGTCTGTATATGTTATTAAGTTTTAGTTTTATTTCATTTGATTTATTTTAGTACTTCAACAAACTAAATGGAAATGAAATAATATTGAATTTATGGATGTTTTATGGATGTGTGTTTGTGTGTGTGTGTGTGTGTGTGCGCGTGCATATGTCTGTGTGCGTGTGTGTACATACACACGTAGTTGTTTTTGGTGTTTGGCTTAGTGTTATGTTAGAATCATTATTATACTCATACCTTTTGTTCTCTTAATTGTTTGTAGCTTTATTTTGTTTTCATTTAAATGTTAAGTTTAGAAATTTTGTTGTATGCATTTGTCATTGTTTATTTAATTACTTTTTTAATGTGCATGTATATATAGTATTTATAAAGTTACAGCTTTTAGTTTTAGATCAGTTTTAGTTGTTTTAATACTACAATTGATTGTTTCTGTTGTCCTCATTTGTAAGTCGCTTTGGATAAAAGCGTCTGCTAAATGACTAAATGTAAATGTCTAAAATATATATTTGGATATATATATATATATATATATATATATATATATATATATATATATATATATATATATATATCCAAATGCAAAACCGCATAAAAGTAACTTTGTTTCAAATGTCAACATAAGTTCTCAGAGTACTACAGACATCTAGTTGTTAAACTTTGACATTACACTTGATTTTCTTAATTTATTTGCACTAAATGACTAATCTAACTAATTTTTGAGATTTTAAATACATTTACTCTTTTTAACTTAAATACTGCATTAATTGAATAACAGAAAGTCATGTTCAGTCTGTAACGCCTTAGCACTTTAACAGTTTATATTTTATTTAGGTCTATCTTTAGGCCTATTTAATTTAATTTAAAAGGCTTTTGTATGTCTTGGGTATGGAATGATAATATGGACAATATTCAAAAGGATCCTATATGTCAGGGGTTTTCATGATCAAAGACAATGGACCTCACTTTTGACTCAACATTTGTTAGCCTACTTTTATCAACTGTGTTAAATTCTAAAGTTATTATCTGAATAATAACAATATTCAACTTTTTGAAATGATTGAGAATAATGGAACAAAACAGTGCTTGTTCCATATTAAAAGAACAGAACATAGCAATTTGACATTAAAATAATTGTTGTACTAATAGGACATAACATTAATCCAAGTTGTGCGTCATTCAGTGTAACCAGAAAGAGATGCACTGTGACCGGATCTTTGAATAATGGTACATTTAACGGTCATAGCGATCGAGACGCAATATATCTGCAAGACACAGACAGCATATTGTGCGGCAGCGGTTGTATCGTTTCATCGTATCGTGTTTGTATGGAGAGAGAGAGCAAGCAGAAATCTCGGATTGCACCAGCCCTCGTTGTTTATGGGCCGACCATCGAATGGGTTCAGACAGGCCCGGATTAACACAGTGTAGTGCCCTAGGGTGACCACATTTGAAGTGCCACATTTTTTTTCTTCTTAATTTTATTAAAAGTACGTCATTGTCAAATTCAAAAATCTATATTTATAAGCTTTTTTTTTTTTTTTTTCAAAATTTCTAATTAAAAAGAATACGAACAGGTAGAATAAAAAGAATAAGTTACCAATGAAAAGAAATAAATATAAACAAAATTAGTTTCCACTACAAAGGTGGCACAGAAGACCACAAAAGTGGCATGTAGGTAAATTTACAGACATTTACAGAGGCTCAGAGGTGGCATGGATGTTTTAAATTCATAACAATGTTGTGAGATTAGATGTTTTAATTATAAAATTTTGAATATAGAACTATTGTTTGATTGAAATGATTTAAATAACTGAAATGACAGTAAAACTGTCATTTAACTGCCAGCAGGTGGTGGCAAGTCACTGATTTTATCACTGAATCTTTCATTCAATTGATTCGTTTTAACGGCTGATTCATTCAGGAACAAAGCAAGTGACTATCTTTATGAATGGGTAAGTGGGGGGAGTGACACTGTGACCTGACCCAATTGCAATTCTTTATGTATGTATTGTATCATTAACTGTTCATTTTGTATGTATCTGCATCTCTTCCAGCAAAATAATATATATACAAAATATGAAAAATATTTTAAAGGTCTAGTCATTATCTTAATCACTTGGTGCCTCCCTATTGGCTGGTGCCCCAGGGCACTTGCCCAATCCCGTCTATGGATAATCTGGCCCTGGGTTCAGAGGCATACAGTATGTGCATATTTGCGCTCAGACTGTGATTTCTGCCTTTTCACAGACAAGTAATCCTCGCTGTCATTACAATGACATAGGGAAATAATTAATATATACCACTAATGCATAAATGTTTCTCTTTTTTTATCAGCAGACTGCATGTCTCCCCTGTCATGCTCTGGAGCCCCCACCCCTGCTTTATTCCCCTTCGTTTTTCGAGTTTATAGTTTGTAGAATTATTATTTGAATATGCGGGTGAGTATGTGTTTTGTTGGGATAGTTTGAAAAAACTAAAAGGTACCTTTCTTCGTGTTCTGCCAAATAGAAAGAATAGTCGTTTAATTCTTTTTTTGAGTTGCCATTGCCTTGATCTGTCGTCCACTGCTATGCTGACCGTTGTTTTTTTGTTTTTTTTTAAATTGCTGTCACGCTCCAGGGCTGTAAGGATTAAGTCACGTGGTGTGTGTGTGCGTAGAGAGATGTCAGTCAAAATCGTGTACTGTAAACGGCGACAGTGGCCAACTAAAACAATCAACATTTACTTAATTTCTATCACATTTCCTCTGAACTCCTTGGCAAAATTCCTGGGATTTAAGGACAAAACATTCGGGGCTAGATTAAAATCATTCAGGGCTCAAGCCCCGAATATTTAGCCCTAGTGATGCCCCTGGTGTAGAGAACAGAAACTGCTCTTTGTTAATAATTGGAATATTTTCTGGGAGCGTCCTAGGCTTTTCCGTGCTAATGGTCTGCACCCCAGCAGAGTCGGAGCAGAACGGACAACATCTCCAGGACGCTACGCTCCAATATGACTAGTAAGCCAATTCTCAAATAACTGCTATGATGGCTTTTGTCCTACCCACTTAAATGATAGAAGTATTTGCGTTGTCCAATCTATAAAAACTGTGTCTGATCCCCGAATAGTGAGGTCAAAATATAAATTTAATGCAGGATCTAGAAAAAATCTGATTGTGATTAAACCAGAAAAATGCATAATAAATGAACAAAAAAAAGCTTTTTTAAAGCTTGGGCTCCTAAACATTAGATCACTCGCACCCAAAGCAGTTATTAGGGCTTTTCACACTGTGCTTAACCCCGGGTTATCATCGTTCTAAACAACGCTTTTAACCCCAGGTAAAGACACGTTTCACACCTGCAATTTGAAAGCGGTGTTAGCACCGCATTTTACCCGGGGATATGAAACCCTGCTCCGGAGCAGGGTTAGCAACGCATTTGTGGTGTTAACCTTGCATTGCGGTGCTAAGTTTGTTCAGTGTGAAATGGAGCGGTGTTTGCTTGTTGCTGCTGGGCGCTTGGCAACAGACAGCCAATCAGAGATTGAGCAGCGAGGCTCATGTCACGTCAGTAACAGGAAACGCGCGTCGTGTAAACAGCAGCCGGTGAGAAAAAGTAAGAAATGTCAAAAGACGGAAAGCGTGTGAACTGGAGTGATGAGGAGATGGTATTATTCTTACGCTACTATACAAGTAAACACTAGTCTCTCCACATTTAAAAGAATGTCACGCCTAAAAACGAGTGGAAAACGTTAGGCGCGTTGCTTTCTCTCTCCTTCTTTCCAAAGCACTCTGCAGCCTGCGCTCTATGCTTGCGCTCCCGTGGCTTCTGCCGTTGCTAAGCAACCATGACCCGCGCTCTCTATGAAGACACGGAAGTTTCAGCAAAGGATAAATAAATGGATTTCCAGATCTAAATCGCTTGCAGTAGCTCTGCTACTAAATTTATTTAAAAATGGCTGTTCCTCCATCTTCGCTGAGCTAAAGACATACGCAGCGACATTTTTTAATAATTGGCAGATAATAGTTTTGATGTACACTGCTTGACTGAAACCGGGCTCAAACCAAATGATTATGTTGGTCTAAATGAGTCTACTCCACCAAGCTACTGTTATAAACATGAGCCCCGTCAGATTGGTCATGGCGGCGGTGTTGCAACAATATATAGTGATATTCTCAATGCTACTCAGAAAACAGGATACAGGTTTAACTCATTCGAAATACTTCTGCTTAATGTTACACTGTTAGATATGCAAAAGAAATCTCTCCTATCTCTTGCTCTGGCTACTGTTTATAGACCGCCAGGGCCATATACAGATTTCCTAAAAGAATTTGCAGACTTCCTCTCAGACCTATTGGTTAATGTTGATAAAGCGCTAATTGTTGGAGATTTTAACATTCACGTTGATAATACAAATGATGCGTTAGGACTTGCGTTTACTGACCTAATAAACTCTTTTGGAGTCAAGCAAAACGTTACCGGGCCCACTCATCGTTTTAATCATAATCTAGATTTAATTATATCGCATGGAATTGATCTTACTGGTATAGATATCGTACCTCAAGTGATGATGTTACTGACCACTACATTGTATCGTGCATGCTGCCTATTACTGATATTAACTATATGGCTCCGCGTTATCTTCCGGGCAGAGCTATTGTTCCAGCCACTAAAGACAGATTCACAAAAAACCTGCCTGATTTATCTCAACTGCTCTGTGTACCCATAAATACACATGAACCAGACAAAATGACTAGCAACATGCGCACTATCTTCTCTAATACATTAGAAGCTGTTGCCCCCATCAAATTGAAAAAGGTTAGAGAAAAACTTACTGTGCCATGGTACAACAGTAATACCCATTCTCTCAAGAAAGAAACTTGTAATCTTGAGTGCAAATGGAGAAAAACTAACTTGGAAGTTTTTAGAATTGTGTGGAAAAACAGTATGTCCAGCTATAGACAGGCTCTAAAAGCTGCCAGGACTGAGTATATTCGCAAACTCATAGAAAATAACCAAAATAATCCAAGGTTTTTATTTAGCACAGTAGCTAGATTAAAGGGGTGGTTGACTAGTTTTTTTTCTAGGCTTGATTGTGTTTATCAGGTGCAGTCTAACGTGTTCATGCTTCGTTTTTTTAAAAAACGCATTATTTTTCACATAATTTACCTTTATTCCAAACCGCTCTGTCCCTTCTCTGATAAACGCCTCGATTATTTCCTGTTTTTATGAAGCCCCTCCCTCAGAACTACACGATGGGCTGAGATTGGTTAGCTGGCTCAGTGTGTTGTGATTCGTTAAACTGCCTCTAGTGCGTGTCTAAATGTCCCGCCCCTCACCTCAGCAGCATGTGCTCCGGTTGTATAGTAAACAGTGGCTTCATCTATATTGCTTATCAATTTGAACCCGATTGAGACACAGAGGATATTAGCGAAGAGGATCACGCAGAACCTGTGCAAGCACGGCTCTTAATGGTATATTTGTTTGTTGTTGTCTCATACTTTTAGATACTCTGTTGTTTGTAAATGCTACTGCTTCTGTTAGCTTTTAATATACGGTTTTATCCTGATTAAAGCTTTAATACAGCACAGCAACTGCACGCGAGTCCATGTATAACGCTTCTCATAGCCAGGAGCGGTTCTAGACCACAGTAACTGGGGGGGGGGGCAGACAGGGGCCACTTGTACTTTTAGGGGGCACAATTTTAAAAGTCATCTTAACCTACTTTAAGTATTATTCATTCAGTCATTTTTCACCATGTCATGTATCACTGCAATCTATAGAAGTAATCTATAACAGTTTCATCTAAAATAAAAGTTTCATCTTGTTTCATTTATTGACAAATAATTTTGTATTATAGTATCAGGGGCATCATGTATACACACACACACACACATATATATATATATATATATATATATATATATATATATATATATATATATATATATATATATATATACACACACACACATACAGTGGTGTGAAAAATTGTTTGCCCCCTTCCTGATTTTTCATTTTTTTGCATGTTTGTGTCACTTTAATATTTCAGATCATCAAACAAATTTAAATATTAATCAAAGATAATACAAGTAAACACAACATGCAGTTTTTAAATGAAGTTTTTTTTATTATGAAGGGGGAAAAAAATCCAAACCCACATGGCCCTGTGTGAAAAAGTGTTTGCCCCCTAAACCTAATAACTGGTTGGGCCACCCTTAGCAGCAACAACTGCAATCAAGCGTTTGCGATTACTTGCAATGAGTCTGTTACAGCGCTGTGGAGGAATTTTGGCCCACTCATCTTTGCAGAATTGTTGTAATTCAGCCACATTGGAGGGTTTTCGAGCATGAACCGCCTTTTTTAGGTCATGCCACAGCGTCTCAATAGGATTCAGGTCAGGACTTTGACTAGGCCACTCCAAAGTCTTCATTTTGTTTTCTTTCAGCCATTCAGAGGTGAACTTGCTGGTGTGTTTTGGATCATTGTCCTGCTGCAGAACCCAAGTTCGCTTCAGCTTGAGGTCACGAACAGATGGCTGGACATTGTCCTTCAGGATTTTTTGGTAGACAGCAGAATTCATGGTTCCATTTATCACAGCAAGTCTTCCAGGTCCTGAAGCAGCAAAACAGCCCCAGACCATCACACTACCACCACCATATTTTACTGTTGGTATGATGTTCTTTTTCTGAAATGCTGTGTTACTTTTACGCCAGATGTAATGGGACACACACCTTCCAAAAAGTTCAACTTTTGTCTCGTCAGTCCACAGAGTATTTTCCCAAAAGTCTTGGGGATCATCAAGATGTTTTCTGGCAAAACTGAGACGAGCCTTTATGTTCTTTTTGCTCAGCAGCGGTTTTCGTCTTGGAACTCTGCCATGCAGGTTATTTTTGCCCAGTCTCTTTCTTATGGTGGAGTCATGAACACTGACCTTAACTGAGGCAAGTGAGGCCTGCAGTTCTTTGGATGTTGTTCTAGGGTCTTTTGTGACTTCTTGTATGAGTCATCACTGCGCTCTTGGGGTAATTTTGGTCAGCTGGCCACTTCTGGAAAGGTTCACCACTGTTCCATGTTTTCGCCATTTGTGGACAAACACTTTTTCACACAGGGCCATGTGGGTTTGGATTTTGTTTTCCCTTCATAAAAAAAAAAAACCTTCATTTAAGAATTGCATTTTGTGTTTACTTGTGTTATATTTGATTGATATTTAAATTTGTTTGATGATCTGAAACATTAAAGTGTGACAAACATGCAAAAACATAAAAAATCAGGAAGGGGGCAAACAATTTTTCACACCACTATATAGATATATATATATAATATATATATGCTTATATCCCAGCATAAAAAAAAAAAAACAAAAAAAAAAAACAATGAAATCATCACAGAAAATCTTAATGGTTTCCTCTACAAATAACATTACAAACATTACAAACCATCAACTTTTAACCATTAAAAAATGTTTTTTTGTAGTGTGTTTTGGGACATATTCCATTAGAATTTATTGGTTTTAACAAGGCACCAATAGAAGGCAACCAATTACCAGTAGAGACCAACAGGATCCATTACAGTTTCCAATAAAACCAATACAAAAATTATAACAAGTAAAACCATTACTAATTTTGTATTTTTTTTTCAGCCGGGATTTTATTATTATTATTATTTTTTTTTTATTTGATATATCCCCAAAATATATCATGAAATATCTCGATTCTCAAATATAAGTAAATACATTTTGCACCTTTATAGATTATGTTAGTTGATCTATAATGGGCGATAGGCAAAGTAGCCTAATACTGTAATCTATTAACTACACATAAAAGCCTGTCTTTTCCAGATATGGGTGTCATACCATAAAATACTTTTCATACGACTGACTTTGTATTTAATGTGAATTTAATAAAAACATTGTAAGTTACTAATTAGCCTATAACAATTTCATTGTACAAAAAGAGAGCAAAGAACGTTTACATTATCAAAGAACATTTTTACTTCAGTCCAGCGAGTTCAAGCACTCTCAAAAACTGCCATAATAATCTCTAAAGCTGTTTACACTGTGAAATTAATATCTTACATTCGTACATCTTCACTTTGTTGTTTCTGATGAGACAATTAGCCAGAGAATTCAATCAGCCAGCGCGCGCGCACGGTGATGAAGCAGCGTGTTTTAGCGATGACTCATCTGAACGCCTCTGATTGGTCATTGCATTCATAAGCTCAACAGAATCATATGTGATTGTTATAATGCGCAGTGCTATAAAAACGTGTGTGACTCTGGCTCTGTGCCAGCCAGCAAACGCATATTTGAATTTAGCAGCTGGTGATGTTTTTCTTATATATATAAGTTTACAGGACAAACTGCGCATTTCACCCAAAATTGTTTGCTGTGATATGATCCCAAATTTAGGGGGGCCAAAGGGGGGGCCAAGCTTGTTGATAGGGGAGCACTGGCCCCTGCTCATAGCTATGAGAAAATAAGTGTATAATTGGAACAGTTTGTTGGAGCTGATCTGACGATCTGAATGAGAGGGAGAGAGAGAGAGATATGCAGAGCAAAGCATGTGCAGAGCAGGGCGATGCGTGGAACAGGATTGAGAACCGCTGCTTTAGAACATTGACTTTGAAACTTGTGAATCCATTGGAATCGCTAGAAGACAGAATCACGATTCATATATGAATAGATTTTTACGTGCACCTAGTTTTCTCTTCCTCTTCTCTAAAGCAACGCAGCATGGCTCCGCCCCCTTGCCTGCGTGTTTCCAGGGGCGGGGTTTATCTGGGTTCGTGATGTAACGGACCTGGGAAGTAGCTCGTTGTAGTCCCTTACCAGTCATTTTTGTAGGCATTAAACTGCCAGAATTTTAAAAGACGAGAATCTCCGTTTGCATTGAACTTTCAGCGCTCCAAGTTTGCAGATATTGTTTATGCTCAAACAGCAACATTACACACTAACGTTAAAAAAGTGAAATCGCAATCAACCACCCCTTTAACAAATAACAAGACGCCACCCAATCTAAATATTCCCTCACAGTTTAATAGTAATGACTTTATGAATTTCTTCACTGATAAAATAGATAACATCAGAAATGCAATAACAAATGTATACCCTCCTGCGTCTAGTACTTCAGCTTCATTCATCGCACCCAAAGAAAATCTGCAGTGCTTTACAACTATAGGACAGGAAGAGCTAAATAAACTTATCAGTGCATCTAAACCAACAACATGTTTATTAGATCCTGTACCCACTAAACTACTGAAAGAGTTGTTACTTGTAGCAGAAGAACCGCTTCTCAGTATTATTAACTCATCGTTATCTTTAGGTCATGTCCCAAAACAATTCAAGCTGGCGGTTATTAAGCCTCTTATTAAGAAACCACAACTAGATCCTAGTGAACTGGCAAATTACAGACCCATTTCAAATCTTCTGTTTATGTCTAAAATTTTAGAAAAAGCTGTGTCTGCACAATTGTGCTCCTTCTTGCAAAAAAAAAAAAAAAAAAAAAAGATCTCTATGAAGAATTTCAGTCAGGTTTCAGGCCCCACCATAGCACAGAAACTGCATTTGTTAAAATTACAAATTACTTGGTTCTTGCGTCAGACCAAGGCTGCATGAAAATTAAACAAATCTGATTTAATATTACAATTAAAAAATTGAAGACATATTTTATGATTATTCCTTAAAAATAAGGTTTTAATCATTTTAGTAGGCTATTACGTACATTCTACTGAACAATAGGAATATATTTCTGCTGCAATGTCTACAATTGAAACCCGAACTTTTATTTTGACGGGTTGTTGTGAATATCTTTATATTTCTGTGTGTATATGATATGATGATAGTTTTACTCAAATGAAACGGTTAAATGCTCATGAAGTGACTCTCAGAGCAGTTCTGGATGTGTTGTTCATGTATTTATGTCCTCATTTAGTGAGACGGCAGATGCTAATATCACCGCAAGCTTCACGCGCTTCTGTATGAGTAGTAAACATAACCGCGCGTCTGCGCCATACATTAACACGAGACACGCAGAATTCATATTTAAATAGTCTTTTTGTGGCTTAATATTTACAAATACTAGTGGGATTGGGCTCACTTGTGTGTGTGCGCGTATGTTTGTGTTTGTGTGTGTGTGTGTGTGTGTGTGTGTGTGCATCGGGGCGGAACTCCACTGTGCGCGATACAGAGAGCGCGAATGTAGAGACAGAAATAACATGCCGTAGTGTAAATAAGACAAATAACATAAGGCTATTTAGTTTGTTTAATAAAAGAACAAGGGATAGACCTGTTCTATAGGAAAGGTAACTTTAAATGACTTCTGTTGCGATCTGGCGCAATAGAGAAAATAAAATTAAATAAAATGAACATGACCTTCAAGATAATGGTAGGGGAAACACTGTACCTGTCCGATCGCTACCACTTTATTTAAACGGGAGTCATCTCAATTATCACCAGTAAAGTATGGAGTGCCACGAGGATCTGTCCTAGGTCCTCTGCCATTTTCAATATACATGTTGCCCCTTGGTAATATTATTAGAAAACACTGGATTAGTTTTCATTGTTATGCTGATGACAAGACCAGATGAAACTTCTAAATTATCTAAGCTAACAGAGTGTGTTAAAAATGTAAAAGATTGGATGACCAATCATTTTCTCCTATTAAATTCGCAGAAGACAGAGATATTACTTATTGGACCAAAAAACAGTACACAGAATCTCTTGGATTGCAATTTGCAACTAGACGGATGTACTGTTACTTTCTCTACAGTCAAAAATCTGGGTGTTATATTAGACAGCAACTTGTCTTTTGAAAATCATATTTCCCATGTTACAAAAACAGCATTCTTCCATCTTAGAAACATTGCCAAGCTTCGAAACATGCTAACTGTTTCTGATGCTGAAAAGCTAGTTCATGCATTCATGACCTCTAGACTGGATTAGTCACCTTTATTTATATAGCGCTTTTAACAATACAGATTGTGTCAAAGCACTTAACAGTATCAAATTGGAGGATAGAGTGTCAGTAATGTATAATAATTAGATTAAACGCCCATTTTTCAGTTAAAGGCATTTCATTATTGAATTCAGAGATGTCATTGTCTAGCTCAGTTTAGTTTAAATAGTATCTATGAAATCAAATTGATGATAATCGTTAGAAATGAAGTGTCCCCAACTGAGCAAGCCAGAGGCGACAGTGGCAAGGAACCAAAACTCCCTCTGTGAATGGAGAAAAAACCTTGGGAGAAACCAGGCTCAGTCGGGGGGCTAGTTCTCCTCTGGCCAGGATATTATTGTTTATTTATTTTTTACTTATTGTTTTAATTAAATTTTAAATGTATAAATGTATTATATTTCTATTTTTATATTGTTGCCATTTCTAACAATAATAGTATTATGTAGTTAGGTATTTTATTATATTTTTAGTTATTTTGTTTTATTTTTAGGTTTATTATATTTAAGTCGAGGTCTTCACTGGGGATATGTCCCCGGGGCTCATCCAGGTGTCTGGCCTCCGCCGACGATCAGGGTCGCAGACATCATCTCCCGGCGCCGATCCACCATCTGATCCGGACACGGAATGAGAAACAGAATAAGAAAGAAACAGACAAATATTAGCGTAGATACCATTCTTCTTACAATGTAACGAGTACATTGTGTGTTATGAGGAGTGTTCCTGGTACCGGTTGATCTAATTAATGCAGCCTAACAATCCTTTAACAGATTTGAATAATAGAAGTGTATTAGTGTGTAAGCCAGGTTAAAGAAATGTGTCTTTAATCTAGATTTAAACTTACAGAGTGTGTCTGCCTCCCGAACAGTGTTAGGTAGATTGTTCCAGAGTTTGGGCGCTAAATAGGAAAAGGATCTGCTGCCTGCAGTCGATTTTGATATTCTAGGTATTATCAAACGGCCAGAGTTTTGAGAACGCAGCGGACGTGGAGGACTATAATGTGATAAGAGCTCGCTCAAGTACTGAGGAGCTGAGCCATTCAGGGCTTTATAAGTAATTAACAAGATTTTAAAATCTATACGATGTTTGAAAGAGAGCCAGTGCAGCGTTGACAGAACCGGGCTAATATGGTCATACTTCCTGGTTCTAGTTTCTAGCTGGATTCTAGCTGCTGCATTTTGGACCAACTGTAGTTTATTGATCAAGCGTGCAGAACAACCACCCAGGAAAGCATTACAATAGTCTAATCTTGAGGTCATAATTGACCTCATGAATTAGTATTTCTGTATTTGACGTTGAGAGCATAGGTTGCAATTTAGATATGTTTTTGAGATGGAAAAATGCAGTTTTACAGATACTAGAAACATGGCTTTCAAATGAAAGATCGCTATCAAACAGCACACCTAGGTTCCTAACTGATGAAGAAGAATTGACAGAGCAGCCATCAAGTGTTAGATAGTGTTCTAGGTTATTACATGTGGGGTTTTTAGGTCCAATAATTAACACCTGTTTTTTCAGAATTTAGCAGTAAGAAGTTACTCGTCATCCAGTTTTTTATATCGACTATGCATTCCGTTAGTTTCTCAATTTGGTGTTTCACCAGGCCGTGAAGAAATATAGAGCTGAGTATCATCAGCATAACAGTGAAAGCTAACACCATGTCTCCTGATAATATCTCCCAAGGGTAACATGTAAAGCATGAAAAGTAACGGCCCTAGTACTGAGCCTTGAGGTACTCCATACTGCACTTGTGATCGATATGATACCTCTTCATTTACTGCTACAAACTGATGGCGGTCTAGTGTAATGCACTGCTAGCTGGTGTTCCTGCATCTTCAATAAACAAGCTACAGGTAGCGCAGTGACAAGCGCAGTGCACGTCTCTCTCTGGCTCAGCGCCAGCCAACACGCGAAACCCCAGTTTGAATTTGGCAGATATGTGACATCACCGGAAGTGCTAAATCCCATTTGTGGGACCGTACTCCCAGGGGCACGGAAATAAAAAACCCATATGTTAGGACCATACCACTCAAAAGGTTAAAAAAGTTCAAAACCCAGTTACAAAGTAATGGTTTCGATCCAAGCAGCAGCAGTTTATTGACCAGAGTCTTTGGGACCATCGTATTAAAAGCAGAACTGAAGTCCAAGTAGAGCATCCTGACATAAGAGTCCTTGCTCTCCAGGTGGGTGAGAGCAGAGTTGATGACTGACGAAACTGCATCTGATGCAGACAGATTCTCCCAGTCAGCATTCTGATGTGGGTCCACATTAATGTCAATGGTATCGTTCATGTGGGCCAAAACCAGCCATTCAAAGAATTTCATAATTATCTGAGTGAGAGCCACTGTACGATAGTCATTCATGCACATCACAGCTGAGCTTTTGGGAATGAGGATGATAGTAGATGTCTTGAAACATCCTGGCACCACAGCCTGGGAGAGTGAGGTGTTAAAGATGTCAGTCAACACCCCAGCAAGTTCTTAAGCACAGTCTCTCAGGACCCTTCCCTGGAATATTATGCGGGCTTGCATATTTACGTGTGGTAATTCTTAACTTTGTCCATCTCACATCCTCTACGGACACACCGAAAGACAGCTCACCTGGATGTAGTGTAAATCCAGAACAGGGAGAGGAATTGGTGGGCATAAGATGTATTTAAAGAGGTCATCGGATGCCCATTTTCCACAAGTTGATATGATTTTTTAGGTTCTTAATGAAAAATCTATAACATACTTTGGTTAAAATTTCTCAGTGGTAGTGTAAAAAACCTTCTTTACCCTGGCAAAATCAGCTCTGTTTTCATCAAGCTGTTTGTTTAGTTCACGTTGCTTTAAATGCTAATGAGCTCTGCTCACCCCGCCCCTCTCTTCCGTGGGGTGATGAGCAGTACTGTTTACTTTAGCCACGAAACTGGCTAACTAGCACCTTATTAAGAAAGGCGATTTGCAAAGATTAATAAAAAACCGTTATACTCAGTTCTTCTGTAGATGAAGCTGGATCACGAATGATTCGCGCGAACATAGACGCATTTAGGCAGATCGAGGACCGGCACATTCACTTCAAAGCCAAAGTAACGTTTATGCTCTGCGTCTTCAGGGGCTCAGATGTCGGGAGTAAAATGATGACTGCTTTATTCATTATTACATCCAACAACAAAACACCTCAATCACTCAATCGGAGACATTCTTGTCTTCCCCTGCACCGGAGTCGACACAATGACGGATGACAGCTCACCCAGGGTGGGTCTAAGGTAAGACGGTCTTGTCAATCAACTATCGTGGGAGGGGCCTGTACAGAACTACGTCATTCTGACAGGAATCTCAGAACAGCCTGATTTGAGAAAGGGGATTTTAAAATAGGGATTTAAAAAAAAACAGTGAGTGGATTTTTATCATTATAAGATGGATGTGTACACACACTTCCAACACACATTTATGTTCAAACAACTTGAAAAGTGAATTTTGTATCCGATGACCCCTTTAAGGCATCGGAAAAAGATGGATCCCGAGGTCATACAACCTTTTTCCTGCAGTAGTCAGAGGTTATATATTCCACCGCTTCAGAACAGTGGCTGCTTGCAGGAGAGTCCTCCTCTGCAAGTTTTTCCCGACAGGTGATTTCGTTTGGCTCGGATGAGGAGTAACCCATCGATATGGTAAACTGAGTCTGGGGTATTGTTACATAGCCATGTCTCTGTTAGCAGAAATACACAACAGTTCCTCATTTCCTTGTAACTGCTTACTCATTAAGTCCATCTTATGCATTAAGTCCAAATTGTTGTCAAGCAAGCAGACATTTGCTATGAAAACCTTTGGGAGAATGGGTCTGTTAAAATAGCCTTTAGCCTGGCCATTGAGCAGGCCCGTTTACCCCTCTTAGAGCCCTGCATAGGCCTCAAATTTAGGCCCGTGCAGGGCTCTAAAGGCTAGGGGTAGGGCTAGGGCTAGGGCTAGGGCCTGGCCCAAGACGCTCAGGCCCTAGCCCGGCTCGTGTCCGACAGCTTATCAGAATTACCGGCCCGAGTCGGACCCGAGCCCGTCTTTTTTCCCCCTTCTCCCCTATCAGCTTATACTACTGTTTCGGCTATCAAAATAGTTCAGTTTTGTATGTAATGGCAAAATGATTATATTTCATTTCGTTTTTTTTATTAAGTCAATTTAGAAAAACGTTTGGAGCATTTTTTTCGTTAAATATAAGTTTTTGTTTTTTAAAGTAATGACCAAACGGCCAGCGGCATACAGTGAGCTGATCATAGCCTATGTTTGATCAATTTAGCCTTCTCAAATCATCACGACTTGGCTAAAATAAAATCTATAGATATACTAAAACAGTTCAAGCATATAACAATGTTTAAACGTTAAACCTGCGCTATAATAATAATGTGCGCTAGCCTATATCCAAGTTTGTGCGGAGAGTGGAAGCTAAAGCGCGCTCTGTAGGACATGGAGGCACCAGGGCAATCACTTTTTTTCAGTGGAAACAGCTTAAAAGCCTACGCCGTCATTTTTTTTTCCTGATAAAGGTAAGCTACATCATTCAAAACTGTAAAGGGTCTACTTTTATTTGTGTGCACTCACAATATCAACAAAATGTTGTGCTTTCATAAAACAAAGAAAACAAACATGATGCGCTTTCTGCCGTCTCGTCTTGAACAGGAGCGCTTCAAAAAAATTAACCGAAGCTGAGCGAATGCATGCCTCACAAACATGATAATTTAAGGCTTTCTATAGATATATTTATCACTTAACGAAATAAAAAAATTGAAAAGAAAAAGTGTTGTTATAATCTTAATCATAATCAATAAAGATGCATTTCTCTCTAAAGGCGCGTCTAATGAGGAGACGGCGAGTCAGTCAAAATCACACCGCTCCGCTCACATACTCTGGTGCAACGTGTGCGACAAGGAATGAGAGGCCCATGGGGAATGACCTGGAGGAAACATTCCCATTGTTGCCCTCATATCATCTTCAGCGCAAGCAGCTTTGTTCACTGCAGAAGGACCAGGATGGATTCATCTGACTTTTATCTAACTGACTTTACTTACCAGAAAAGAGAGTTACAGCCACAACGTTGCCATGGTAGTGTCCTCACAATGAGGGCACGACCCAAACACATGAGACAAAGATTGTGGCTGTCAGAGGACAAGAGATAGTGACCACACCAAGAAACACACAGACGGAAAGGCATCTTTAAAAAGACACTCTACACCTGTGCTAGCTCTTTTAGGGAAACTTATCTGTGCTGGAGAAAGGGAGAACACTGTAATGCATCATAATTTTCCAGAAATAATTTCAGAAATACAGAGGTAATACCCACTTCACCATACTTACAAGTAGGGGTGTGAATCGGCACTGGTTTCACGATTCAATTTGATTACGATTATCATGTCAACGATTAGATTCAATTCAATATCACGATGCATCACAATGCATCATGATTATTTCAAATTTATTTTGTGAATTTTTATTAAATTATATAAGCAGGCTACTTTTTAAAATAATTGTTACCTAATTAATTAATATATTAATTAATATATAATAAATTAATTATTAAGAATTCAAAATAAATATGTGACCCTGGACCACAAAACCATTCTTAAGTCGCTGGGGTATATTTATAGCAATAGCCAAAAATACATTGTATGGGTCAAAATTATTGATTTTTATTTTATGCCAAAAAATCATTAGGACATTAAGTAAAGCTCATGTTCCATGAAGATATTTTGTAAATTTCCTACTGTAAATATATCAAAACTAAATTTTTAATTAGTAATATGCATAGCTAGGAACTTCATTTGGACAACTTTAAAGACGATTTTCTAAGTATTTAGATATTTTTGCACCCTCAAATTACAGATTAACAAATAGTTGTATCTCGGACAAATATTGTCCAATCCTAACAAACCACACATCAATGGAAAGCTTGGTGTATAAATCTCAGTTTTTTTAAAATTGACCCTTATGACTGGTTTTGTGGTCCAGGGTCACATATAGCTTCGAAACATACAAGCAAATATAGTCAAGTCAAGTCAAGTCACCTTTATTTATATAGCGCTTTTAACAATACAGATTGTGTCAAAGCACTTAACAGTTTCAAATTGGAGGATAGAGTGTCAGTAATGTACAATAAGATTAAACATTCAATTTTCAGTTAAAGGCATTTCATTATTGAATTCAGAGATGTCATTGTCTAGCTCAGTTTAGTTTAAATAGTATATATGAAATCAAATTGATGATAATCGTTAGAAATTAAGTGTCCCCACTTATAAAGTAATAAAGGGGGGAAAGACAATTACAAGTGATAAAGAAAAAGCACTTTCAGTATCTGGGAGTGCTTTAAGTCTTGAAAGTTTACAGATAATCATAGTTATGTGTTTTTCTTTTTTAATCAGCATTATTGCCATTTGATTATTACTGATGAGATCATAGACACTCACTGGCAGCTTTAATAGACTGCATTCACATTAATGCACAGATCTATTTCCACATAGCCTAACAGATGTTTTGTCCTGTTCTGAAAACATAAAACATTGATGTAAACATAACTGTTTACATCAATTTCGTATCATAAAAGTAACGTTAGATGCAAGTGCATTTAACTGCAGCCGCGAGCTTCTGGACAAACAAAAACAAAGCGCATGTGAAAGTCTGTCAGTACGTGAGTTTCGTGCATCTAATACGGACTGCATTCCAGACGGCAGAAATGAAAGCATATCTAAAGTAAAAGACTAAAATAACAGCGAGAGGAAGCGCTGTCAAGCAATGCGCACGTGTCTCATAGTGCATATTCTGTGCAATGAAGCCTGCCGCGTTTGTCTCTAGCGCACACACGTGCCATACGCGGGGCAAAAGCCAAGTTCAGATTTTAAAATAGGCGTATGCGAATGACGTCATAGGCTATAATCGATTATAGTCTATAATCG
The DNA here is from genome assembly GCA_039654775.1 of Spinibarbus caldwelli. Lineage (NCBI taxonomy): Eukaryota > Metazoa > Chordata > Actinopteri > Cypriniformes > Cyprinidae > Spinibarbus > Spinibarbus caldwelli. Next base: position 26,322,704 of record CM077252.1, on the reverse strand, counting down.
ATTATAGTCTATTACTGCATCGATGCAGAATCGTCCACGTCCGCATCTCGATGCATCGATGCAACGATTAATTTTGACACCCCTACTTACAAGTGCCTGTCTAGTGTGAAATCATGCGAGCACATCTAAGACAGCAGCACCTGAGAACCTGGTGGGGGCCAGCCTGCCCTATCACAAACACCTTGAAGCGAATCTTCTGACGACAAGGCTCTAGATTCCACCATATTTCTAGTTCAGTGAGTGATTGACCTAAAGGTGTGTGGCGCTGTAGCAACCAGGCAGTTAACTGGGTCTAGCTGGCAATTCTTGCACCATGAAGTGAAAATATCCTCTTTGAAGCTTACAGTTTTCTCATAGAGGAAGCTCTGGAGTGAATTATGGTCACAACATCCACAGTTGAGATACATGAGTCTATGAGTTGGATCCCTTCAGAAGCCAAAGCCACAGCTTCCATAACTCCAGGCAGGGGTTAAAGATTGAGCCCCCTGTCTGAGACAGAAGGTGATGATCAGAATCTCCCAAGGAGATCTGTCAAGTAGGAACACAAGGTTCAAGAACCAACCAACCTTGGGTTGGCCAGAACGGGAGTACCGATTACAGATAGACCCTGCCCTAGCAGACTCTCTCCAGAACTCCCAGCAGCACAGTAATCGGGGGAAATGCATACATATACAGCTCCATCTGCACCATGGCATCCAGCTACAGTGGAGCTGGATGCATGAGGGAGAACCAGAGTGTGTCATTTCTTGAAACACAAACAAGTCCACTTCTGTCTGGCCAAACTTCCTCAAAATCATCAGACATAACAGTCTCTGAAACAGTGAGTGACTGGCTTTGTTCACGGCTTTGAGAATTGAATTGATACAAGCAGAAGAAAGACATACATGCATCGCCGTCAAATCCCATTAGATAAGTGGCCCTCTGTATTGGAGAAAGCACACTCTTCCTGGTGTTCAGACTTAACCCCAACTCCTTCATATGTGCAAGGATCTGCTCCGATTGAGCTAATATTAACCAATTGTTTATATAGTTCAATACACAAATGACCTGGAGTTGCAGAGGAGCCAGAGCTGCATCCATGCATTTGGTGAAAGTGCGGGGTGATAGAGTTAGGCTGAAGGGAAAAACCCGATACTGGTTGAGTGTTGAGTGTTGAGGAAGTTTAGATACGTGGAAGTGTGTGTCCTTTAGATCTATCATCACAAACCAGTCCTAAGATCTAATTTTAGACACAGTTTGTCTCACCATAAGCATTTTGAACTGACAGTAGAGTTTAGTTGGCACAGATCTAAGATCGGACACAACCCTCCATCCTTCTACGGTACAATGAAGTACTGGCTTTAGAACCTGGACTCTCTGTCGAGTGGAGGAACATATTCTGTGGCCCTCTTTCTCAAGAGGGTAAATACTTGTTCCATTACCAGAGTCTGCTTGGAGCCAACCACTGTGGAAATGTCCACGTTGAATTGAGATGGACGAGAAACAAACTGGATTCTGTAGCCTCTCTCTACAGTCTGCAGGACCTATTGAGACACATTTGAAAGAAGCTTACATGCTGCCAGATGGTATACTAAGAGAACCAGTCTCTCAAGACTGACCTCTGGTGTTCTTTGAGTAGTCAATTAGGCACCTGGCTGCTCTATTAACCTTCTTAGGAAGTGTGAACCTCTCAGTGCCACAGTCTCTCCGGGTGGACACTGAGAACTGGACTTGCTGAAGCACCAGAGGTGGCGAGGTTGGCAGAAAAGTCTTCTGAGGGTACTGTATGATGGAAACCATACAGTGAGGTATTAACCCTATCTCTCCAGGGGGACCTGTCCTCAGATCTGCCTTTTCTGTAGTAGGCTTTGGCTGAGTGTGCTGTCCCGACCCCTGTTCTCTTTGTGGGGGAGCTCGGGAAGCGACACTCTGCTTCTGCTGGACTACCCTGTAACCCATATGTGGGGCTAGATGACAGCTGAGCGGAGACCTGAACCCTGTGAGGAAGGGAGCATTGTAACTCGACCACTTGTATTTTAACCTTCTGGAACCTCTCGACTACAGAGTTAAAGGGGTCACTGAAGAGGCCAGAGGGCAGGAGTGAATTGTCCAGAAGGAAGAACTAGTCCTTTTCTTTAAGATTGGGGCCTTGAGAAATGATGCAGAATCAGGGGAAAGATAGCTTGCAAGCATCTGTTCCACCTTAGGCATTGCCCCCATACCCATGCTCATTCAACCCCCTTATATTTGAATAATTTACTTGTGGGCTGAGATGAGGATGGGATGTGGGAAGAGCCGGGATGTGTGGAGATTAGGAAAAAATGATAGGCCCCGACGTGCAGGTTGTGATTTGACTTTCAGGAAGCACTTGTCTTGTTTGCTTTTAGGACAATCTTCCTGCTTCACAGCTGGCCAGTCAATGATTAACTTGGATTTGTAATATGCTGATAACTTTTAATTTTTTAAATGTCTTTCTGATAACATTTCAAAAATTATATAATTATATATCTTATGCTTATGCTTCTTAAATGTTACTTAATCCTCAAATGGTCCTCGTTTCCTGTTTACACTTAGGGTCTTTGGGGTATACATATACATTTTTAATCATACAAATAATATATCTTTTTTTTTATTTTTTTTATTTATTTTTTTTTACTTCTCATCTATACATTAATGCTGTGTTTTGGGAGATATGAAGTACTTGTGTACCTATTTACCACAAGATACCTCAACTACACCATTAGCCTGCATGTGAAATAATTTTTAATGAAAAAAATCACTTAAAGTCCCCGTAGTCAAATATTTTATCCTTTAAAACTCATCTTTGATCATCAAAATAACATATTTAAATGTTTTTTCTAGTGAAAATAATTTTCTCATGCCTTAAAATAGCTTGAATGTAAACTCTACACCCTTGCCTCATTTACTATATGCGGATCTATGAATATGCAAATTAGCTTGATTGATGATACACGTGTGAAGTGCAGACGCCGATGCAGGAGAGGTGGATCTGACTCCGGGCTACTTTTCCACTGATGTTGCGGGTTATAATGCAAGTTAGCGGTTCTAAATTCACATTAAACCATGGCTTCATGGGTGTTTTGCTCTAATTTATTTTTGGTTTTGTGCTGGTACTGGTATATATTGCATGCTTGTGATAGGAGTCTATCCCTTGACATGATTGGTTATTGAATTTTGTGACGTAGCAAACCGATGGCTGTTTCAAACCGCGTTTTTGGGTCAGCCTTTGGGAAACTACAGTTTTACTCACTTCGGCGTGGCATGGAGGTGATCAGTTTGTGCCACTGCTGAGGTGGTATGGAAGCCCAGGTTTTTTTGACAGTGGCCTTCAGCTCATCTGCATTTTTTGGTTTCTTGTTTCTCATTTTCCTCTTGACAATACCCCATAGATTCTCTATGGGGTTCAGGTCTGGTGAGTTTGCTGGCCAGTCAAGCACACCAACACCATAGTCATTTAACCAACTTTTGGTGCTTTTGGCAGTGTGGGCAGGTGCCAAATCCTGCTAGAAAATGAAATCAGCATCTTTAAAAAGCTAGTCAGCAGAAGGAAGCATGAAGTGCTCCAAAATTTCTTGGTAAATGGGTGCAGTGACTTTGGTTTTCAAAAAACACAATGGATCAACACCAGCAGATGACATTGCACCCCAAATCATCACAGACTGTGGAAACTTAACACTGGACTTCAAGCAACTTGGGCTATAAGCTTCTACACCCTTCTTCCAGACTCTAGGACCTTGGTTTCCAAATGAAATACAAAACTTGCTCTCATCTGAAAAGAGGAATTTGGACCACTGGGCAACAGTCCAGTTCTTCTTCTCCTTAGCCCAGGTAAGACGCCTCTGACGTGTCTGTGGTTCAGGAGTAGCTTAACAAGAGGAATACGACAACTGTAGCCAAATTCCTTGACACGTCTATGTGTGGTGGCTCTTGATGCCTTGACCCCAGCCTCAGTCCATTCCTTGTGAAGTTCACCCAAATTCTTGAATTGATTTTGCTTGACAATCCTCATAAGGCTGCGATTCTCTCGGTTGCTTGTGCATCTTTTTTCTTCCACACTTTTTCCTTCCACTCAACTTTTCCACTCAAGTCACTGCACCCATTTACCAAGAAATTTTGGAGAACTTCATGCTTCCTTCTGCTGACCAGCTTTTTAAAGATGCTGATTTCATTTTCCAGCAGGATTTGGCACCTAACCACACTGCCAAAAGCACCAAAAGTTGGTTAAATGACCATGGTGTTGGTGTGCTTGACTGACCAGCAAACTCACCAGACCTGAACCCCATAGAGAATTTATGGGGTGTTGTCAAGAGGAAAATGAGAAACAAGAGACCAAAAAAATGCATATGAGCTGAAGGCCACTGTCAAAGAAACCTGGGCTTCCATACCACCTCAGCAGTGCCACAAACTGATCATCTCCATGCCACGCCGAATTGAGGCAGTAATTAAAGCAAAAGGAGCTCCTACCAAGTATTGAGTACATATACAGTAAATGAACATACTTTCCAGAAGGCCAACAATTCACTAAAAATGTTTTTTTTTTTTTTTTTTTATTGGTCTTATGAAGTATTCTAATATGTTGAGATAGTGAATTGGTGGGTTTTTGTTAAATGTGAGCCAAAATCATCACAATTAAAAGAACTAAACTACTTCAGTCTGTGTGCATTTGAATTTATTTAATACACGAGTTTCACAATTGGAGTTGAATTACTGAAATAAATGAATTCTAATTTATTGAGATGCACCTGTAGGTAAACATAACATATCTAATTTAGTTCTGTCATGACAACTCTCTGAGGGATTGGCATGGTAATGTACATGACAATGTTAATGTATTTGGTCTTGGCGGAATAGATCTGCTACGCTGCTGCTGCTGCTGCTACTGCGGCAGAGCATGTACCCAGACTTGCTACTGCCGATACATCCACAACATGCTGCAGTGAACATGTAGGAAATACTGCTGCTGCACATTTAACGCATATGAATAACCCCCCACAAAGCGGGAGACACGGAACACAATACAGTACAAGCCAATATATGCATGCCACTGAATATAAGGATAAACTGCTCTGAACACCTCTCCACACAACCATTAACACCTCCTGCAACCCCCATCTCCCCCACACCTGCACTTCAGATCAGCGAAGATGATGTGTGCCAGGTCTTCTGGAAGCAGAAGAGGAAAAAAGCACCAGGCCCAGATTGTGTTACACCAGCCTGTCTGAAATCCTGTGCTGACCAGCTGGCCCCCATCTTCACACAGATCTTCAACAAAGTCTGTGAAGTCCCTTCATGCTTCAAACGCTCTACCCAAAGAAATCCAAAATTACAGGACTAAATGACTACAGGCCTGTGGCTCTAACGTCTGTGATCATGAAGTCATTTGAAAAACTGGTGCTGGCCCACCTGAAGGACATTACTGGACCCTTGCTGGATCCTCTTCAGTTTGCCTACAGAGCAAACAGGTCTGTGGATGATGCAGTCAATATGGGACTGCATTATGTTCTGCAACATCTAGACAGACCAGGGACTTGTGTGAGGATAAGGGAATCTAGGTGGTTCGTGGGAATTTTTCAATTCAAATAAGTTGTCATTTGTCGACTAGACGGGACGTGGGCTCGGCTCACTTTGTGGATGACACGAGCCACTTATTCTAATGGCGATGTGGACGTTTTACGAAAAGACAGGTAAGTCGCCAAAATCGACCATAGGCTGTGTATGGACGCCTCTGGGGGTGCCATGAAGAGCTTTATGAGCCCCCTGACCTCCTATTCTTCACCATAGTCTTCCTCATCGTCCACAGAGTTTCTATTTTGACCCCTAATCACCTAAACTTCACCATAGTCTTCCTCATCGTCCACAAAGTGCCTGTTCTGACCCTAAATGCCTATGATCTTCTTCGTCAACTCCGAAATGCCTCTTCTGACACTGTCCACCCAGATTTCACCAGAGCCTTCACCACAGTCTTCCTCATGACCGCCAAGTGCCTACTGTGGCCCCTACCCACCTGTACTCCATCATACTCTTCATCACATACACCTAGTGACTATCGTGCCCAGTCGACTGTACGGGCACGACCACGAGGTGCCTTTCATTCCCCCTAAACACCTGTTTTTTTGTCACAGTGAGAGGTGTCTCTAAATTAGTTCTGAAAGGTTGCAGGACCTCAAAATTCGATACGAGGGTAGCCGAGGGTGCCCCAAGGTGCGATCCAGAGTTTCAAAGTTCTGCGTCATTCCTAAGTGAGCATTTCAGCAGTTCGGCATGATCCATACATGATTCAACTTTCTCTATCCAAGAGGGTCTTTCTGGGCCCCAGTGACTACCAGCAGGCCAGGTTTGGGGCTGAAACGGCCCCTGGGGGCCAAATGGCAGAGCATCCCACATACAACTTATCCTATGCATTTTCATAGGTGTTTCGTGGACAGTGGAGAGTAAGCTTTTTTTCGCATAGCTAGAATTTCCCCACTCGGTATGTTGTCGGGGGCCACGTGACACCGCGTTCCGCGAAGATTGGGGCCAGTGACACGTGCCACTTATTACATTCATTTTTTATAAGTGCTTCGTGGACAGTGGCCGATCGCCCCAAAATTGACATATACGTCACTTCACGGTCCCCTGGGACAGTGTCCGGAGTTCCGTGTCCGTATCTGCTTAATTGGCCAAAAAAAAAAAAAACCTTTACTGCAAACCACCTGTGAAGTTTCCAATGATTATGTTGCAAGTGGGATGTTGGATATACAGGGGTCAAAAGGTCACAGGACCTCGAAATTTGGTACGGTGGTAGCCTAGGGGCTAGCCTAGCTTCAGAATTCTAGATCACTTCTAAGCATGTGTTTCTGCAGTCCAAAAATCTTTCACATCAGCTTTTTACAGGACATCCAGAAAACTGGCATGTAAGGTCACAGAAAAATTCATTAAAATATAATGTTCTCTACAGAAGACATGTATATGTGTTTGTATTTGTGTGTGTGTGTGTGTGTGTGCGTGTGTGTGTATGTGTATGTAGGTGTATATATAATATATATTAGGGGTGACCCCGAATAGTCGACGATTCGATGCTTCGATAGGAGGAGCCTGATTCGACCCCCAATCTCTCAGTTGAATATTCACAGAGGTGTTATGCCATTTTGGCTATATTGGGGTGCTCAAATGTCTGATTTCACACAGAACTACTGGTTTTCTCCCAATAAGTTAATATACAGCCTATTTTGATAATGCTGTAAATAAGAATCTGAAAATAAAGAAGCTTTAAATAAATATTTTAATGAGCGTGAATAAATCCAACCACCCCTATAGATTTAAGTTTCATTTTCCATAATCGGCAACGACAGAGGAGCGAATTTAAAACTTTAACAAGACTCAAACTGACACAGGCAAAGTGAAAGACTGGATTTTCTTTTCGATCAGGTAGGGTACAAGTGATTTCAAAACATTTCGGTTGGTTTATATATATCGTGTATATATTATTTATCTATCTTGTATAAGATGTATTTGGTTGAGTTACGCTGCAGTAAAGCACTTCATTGTATTATCTCTTCAGCGCGCAGCGCGAGCAGTACAAACAACAATAATAATGACTATGACTGGGACTGTCATATTCATAACATTATAATGAGAACACTATTATAATAAAACGTTTTGGATTTTTAGAGTTTAGTTGGCGTGTTTCTACACGTTGCGTGAAGAACGCGTCCACAAAAGGAGTTCATTCAGAGCCGCGCAGATGTTCATGCATTCGGGGCATTTTGTGCAGATAGCCTATAAGTCGCAATATTAACGTTACATTGTATAAATAATGAAGCGTATTCTATATGAGATAAATGAGTTAAATCCTGCTATCAAATGCTTCACTCTGCTGGTCATCTTCAGCGCACGCAGCTCAAAACAGAAATGCAGAACATTACATTTAGTCTTTTAGCAGACGCTTTTATCCAAAGCAACTTACAAATGAGGACAATAGAAGCAATCAAAACCAACAAAAGAGCAACAACATGCAAGCGCTATGACAAGTCTCGGTTAGCCTAATGCAGTACATGTAGCAAGGTTTTTTTTTTTTTTTTTTTTAAACAAGTAGATAGAATATAGAAAAGAAAGCTAGTGTTTTAGTTTTTTAAGAAAAGCTAGCAGTTAGAGAATAAATATGCAACTGATAGAGGGTCAAGTGCATGTGTGTGTGTTTTGATTTTTTTTTTAAATAAAAAGAAGGGAGATAGATAAAATAAAATTAGAAAAGAGAACGCTAGAGTTAGAGGGTCAAATAAAGATGGAAGAGATGGGTTTTTAGCCGTTTCTTGAAGATGGCTAAGGATTCAGCTACTCGGATTGAGTTGGGCAGGTCATTCCACCAGATGGGAACAGTTAATGAAAAAGTTCGAGAAAGTGATTTTGTGCCTCTTTGGTATGGCACAATAACGCGGCGTTCACTTGCAGAAAGCAAGTTTCTAGAGGGCACATAGGTCTGAAGTACTGAATTTAGGTAAAGGGGCGCAGAGCCAAAGGTGGTTTTGTATGCAAACATTAATACCTTGAATTTTATGCGAGCCGCTATTGGTAGCCAGTGCAAATTGATGAACAGAGGTGTGACGTGCGTTCTTTTCGGCTCATTAAAGATTAATCTTGCAGCGGCGTTTTGGATTAATTGTAGAGGTTTGATGGAATTGGCTGGAAGACCTGCCAAGAGAGCATTGCAATAGTCAAGTCTGGACAGAAAGAGCTTGAACAAGGAGTTGTGTTGCATATTCCGAAAGAAAGGGCCTGATCTTCCTAATATTATATAAAGCAAATCTCCAGGACCGGGCAGTTTAGCAATGTTGTCTGAGAAATTCAGCTTATCATCAATCACAACTCCAAGGTTTCTGGCTGTTTTTGAAGGAGTAATGGTTGGTGAGTCTAAATGGAAGGTGAAATTGTGATGAAGTGATGGGTTTGCTGAAACTACAAGCAGTTCTGTCTTAGCTAGGTTGAGTTGAAGGTGATGGTCCTTCATCCAGCAAGAAATGTCTGTTATACATGCTGAGATGCGAGCAGTTATCGTCAGATCATCAGGATGGAATGAGAGGTAGAGTTGAGTGTCAACAGCATAGCAGTGATATGAAAAGCCATGTTTCTGAATGACAGAACCTAATGATGCCATGTAGACAGAGAAGAGAAGTGGTCCAAGGACTGAGCCCTGAGGCACCCCAGTAGCTAGATGTTGCAACATGGATACTTAACCTCTCCAAGATACCTTGAAGGATCTATCTGAGAGGTAAGACTCAAACCACTGGAGTGCAGTTCCTGAGATGCCCTTTCTCAATAGGGTTGACAGGAGGATCTGGTGGTTGACCGTATCAAAAGCAGCGGATAGATCCAGCAAGATACGTAATGAAGACTTGGAAGCCGCTCTTGCAAGTCTTAGGGCTTCAACAACTGAGAGCAAGGCAGTTTCAGTCGAATGTCCACTTCTGAAGCCAGATTGGTTACTGTCCTGGAGGTTGTTCTGTGTGAGAAAGGCAGAGACTTGGTTGAACACAAGGGAAACCGGTCTATAGTTCCCTAAAAGAGTTGGGCTAAGTGTGGGTTTCTTAAGAAGTGAGGTTATACGAGCCTGTTTAAATGCTGAGGGAAAAACTCCAGTGTGAAGGGATGTGTCAACGATGTGAGTGAGTGCAGTTACAACTGCAGGAGAAATGGCTTAAAGGAGATGGGATGGAATAGGATCAAGCGGACAAGTAGCAGGATGACTGGAAAGGAGGAGTTTAGAGACTTCTGCCTCAGAGAGTGGAGAGAAGGATGTGAACGAGTGTATGTTTGATGGTAAGATGTGTTTGACAGTTTGTGGTGTGGAGAATTGTGCAGTGAGGTTAGTAATTTTATAAATGAAGAATGTGGCAAAGTCGTCAGCTGTTAAAGTTGATGAAGGAGGGGGAGGACAAAGGAGGGAGGAGAATGTTTTAAGGAGCATGCGAGAGTTAGGCGAATTGTTAATTTTGTCGTGATAGTATGTTATTTTAGCAGTAGAGACATTAGCAGAAAAGTCAGAGAGGAGTGATCGATATAAATTAAGGTCAGTAGGATTTTGTGATTTGAACCATATCCTCTCTGTAGCCCTGAGCTTAGAACGATGTTCGCGGAGAACGTCAGATAGCCAAGGGGCAGAAGGGGTGGTACGGGCTGGCCTGGAAGAAAAGGGGCAGAAAGTATCTAAACAAGATGTCAGAGTGTGGAACAGAAAGTATCAGTAGTACTGTTAGCATCAAGAGATGATAACTGTATAGAGGGAGGAAGTGAAGATGAAACCATAGCAGATAACCGGCAGGGTCAGAGTGAGCGTAAGTTACGTCGAAAAGTGACATGTGGAGGGGTATGTGTTGTGTCAGAATTCATGTTGAGGTTAAGAGTGAGGAGGAAGTGATCCGAGCTGTGCAGTGGAGTAACCAGCACATGATCAGCGGAGCAATGTTGTGTGTAAATAAGGACCAGTTGGTTGCCTGATTTGTGAGTAGCCGTAGTTAACACTCTCTTGAGATCAAAAGAGGCAAGCAGTGTGTGGAAGTCTGCAGCTTGAGGTTTATCGAGGTGGATGTTGAAATCTCCAAGTATAACTAAGGGAGTACCATCCTCAGGAAAGGTTGAGAGCAACACATCTAATTCTTCCACGAAGTTACCTAGTGGTCCTGGAGGTCGATAAACAACTACAAAATGGATTTTTAGAGGGTAGGTAATAGTAACCGAATGTGATTCAAAGGAGCTGTTGATACACAGAGATGGTAAAGGAGTAAATTTCCAATTATTAGAAATAAGCAGACCAGTACCTCCACCTCTTCCAGTTAAACGGGGGGTGTGGGGAAAAGGAGAAATTATTGGAGAGTGCTGCAGGTGTAGCATTGTCCTCTGGTTTGATCCAAGTCTCTGTCAGGGCCATGAGGTTTAGCCTTGAATGACTAGTAATGGAAGTAATGAAATCAGCTTTGTTGACAGCAGACTGACAATTCCAGAGACCAATAGAAAAAGAAAGTAGTGTATTAGCAGACATAGGCAAAGTGCGCAGGTTGTTAGGATTGCGCTGCCTACAGTGTGTGATGCGAGGTTTGCGAGTGGTAGTGATAGTAGTGATCTGAAAACACATAGTAATTACACACATTAATAACTACTGTCATATACATAACGGTATAATGAGAGAACTGTTGTAAAAAATGTTGTGAATTCTTAGGGTTTCGCTGACGTTTAATGATAACTATCTTTTAATCAAAACATAAAACATTATTTACCCCGTTTGTATCTGCGAGGCATCCATTACACATTTTCCCTGTGTGTTAACGTCAGTAATTATGACTGTCGAATGTCTGACTTGACTCTTGGTAATGTATTTTACCCCCGCCCTCAAACGTATGATTCGACTATCAGTCGACTATCGGCATGATTCGAAAATTCCGATTCGACTATGAAAATCCTTGGTCGGGGATACCCCTAATATATATGTATATATTTGCATGTACAGTTTGTATGTATGTGTGTGTGTGTGTGTGTATATGTGTATATATATATATATATATATATATATATATATATATATACACATATACATATATACTTTACCATAGAAATGTTTTTTTTTTTTTTTTTTTACATTTATGACTGTTATAGTGCCAGCTGTGGCCCAATCTCCTTAAAACTTTTCATGCTTGTTTAGAATCACCTGTCGCTTATGCTCACCAGGTTTCGTCAAGTTTGGATTTTTCCTTTAGGCTTTATAGGATTTTGATATATATATATTTTATTTTTTTTTCACTGTCCAGAGGATCTCTCTGCACTGGTTTGATTCCGATCAGGCCAAAAACCTAGGACCAGTTTGCAAAAGTAGGGTTTTCAAAAAATTCGAAATACCCAAAAATTTCACCAGGCTCATGATCAAATCTGGTGTACGTTTGTCCGGCGTGAGCCAAGGATTCCAACAACATAAGACACGAGTTATGAGCGATTTCGTACTTTTGATCACTGTAGCGCCCCGTCAGGCCGATTGGGGTGAGCCTAGGTCACGTTGTAGGTGGTGTGAGTACTACCATCCCTCCAAGTTTCAAGTCTCTACGAGTTACGGTCTGGACTGCATGATCAGTTTTATGCGGAGATCGCTGATCCATGGCCATTCTAACAATTACAATATGGTTTCAGCGCTACGTGCTTGAACCCCTAATAAACTTTAAATATTATAATGTATACAGTGAAAAATATAGTGAAACATTGGTGATCTCCATGCACTGTTAGTGCATCCCTTGTGCGGCCACTGGAGTGGTGTGGAGTGCTGTTACATCCTTCATGCTTTGTGCCACAATGCAGCCTCTTCCATTTTTGGAATGAGCAATCACATTGTGCTCATTCTGTAAATCAACAATCTCACTCTGAGATTTCACCATAATTATCACAGTGAAAACGAAAATTATTCACATAATCATCACAGTGAAACGAAAATTATTGTCTCAGACATTCATATTTATGCATTTGACAGATGCTTTTATCCAATGCAACATTGCATTCAAGGTACACATTGTTTCACACAGTTCTTGCTTTCCTTGGGAATCATGCCCATGACCTTGGTGTTGCTACAGTGCCATACTTTACTGTTCAGGCTACAGAAGAGCTTCATTTGAACTGATACAAGGAGAAAATTTAAAACAATGACACAATTAGACAACTGAGATTTCTTTTGTGGTTACAAGGACTGTAGTCTAGTGCATTACATTAACTGTTTCATCCACTGACGACGCATACCACAAGTGTCCAAATACTTAGTCTTCATTTGAACTGTATATTGTACCTATATTTGTATCATTTGATGTTCCATTAAATATAAATACATAGAATATAAAAAAGAAACCAAGACTTTGATATATAGAGCATTATATATTTAATATATTGTAATTTTGTCTTACATTGAATCATCAATACCATTTCTTGACACATCTTGCCTTATGCCAGTAATCAAGTTTATTTTATAATTGAGGTTTATCCAGCACATGGGAATTACATTATATCAGTTCACTTAACAATCTATTTTAATTTAATCATTCTTTCTTTCTTTCTTTTTCTCTTTCTTTCTTTCTTTTTTTACAAAAATGTTTCATTCACAAAACATACAAATTTTTGACGTTTCATGCAGTAAATCAAGGCCTCATTCATATAGAAAGCACAATATATATATTGCAATGTATAAATGGTTACATTTCCAATCAAATTTCGTTTTAGTGGCTCTCCAGTTCAGAGAATTACTGAATGGGTCTAGAGGAGTTTGGACATGAAATTAAAAGTTCGCCAAAAAATTTAAACTCTTGTCATCATTTATTAACTGTTATTTTGTTTCTAAACCTGCACGACATTATTTCTTTCATGGAACACAAGAGAAATTTAAGGAATGTGCTGGTTGTTTTTTCAATGCATTTACAATGGGGACTAGAGCTTTCAAGCTTCAAAAAGGACCATATGGAGAAAAAGCGTCTTGAAAGTATCACAGCAGTTTTTCATGTGAGTCTGTGTGCTGAAGTCTTTTTGATTTGTTAAAGTCAAGTCAAGTCATCTTTATTTATATAGCACTTTATACAATACATATTGTGTCGAAGCAGCGTTACAGTGTTAAACAGGAAAATAGTGTTCCAATAATACAAACAAAATCCAATTCTGCTGTAAAGCAACTCTAAAAAGATCACAGTAGTAAACAGTTGAGCTAGAACTGTTCAGCGAAACAGTACAATTGATTCTCCAATTCTCAATTCAACAAGTTGTTCTTTTGAGTCTGATCTATTCAATGAATCGACTGATCCAGTTCATTAGACCGAATAATGAATTATTAAATAATTCATTCAAAAACTGGTCCAGTTCCAGAGTGCTGGAAAGATTATTCATGAATAACAACTTAAATGTTGGTTTCTTCCTCACACAAACCTATTCATTCAGAACAATTCATACAATATGCACATGGCACAAGTTGAAGGGATGATTTTTCATGATACTTTGGAGCTTTTAAATGAATTGTGATAGCATGGGAAAAATATACCAGAACATTCTTCAAAAGTTATTTTCTGTTCCACAGAAGAGACAGATCTAAGCATACATATGCTTTATTCAGAATATAGACTGTAACTGGAATGTTTGTAGCTCATGACTATTCATAGGTGCTCTGATTGAGAAGCTTCACTTATGTAAAAATATCATATAGTAATATATAGTCCCATTAAAGATATATAGGCATTGTTTATAATTAAATGATTTCATAGAAACCCACTTTTAGAAATAATTGAAGAAAAAAATAATTGTCATAAATGATTGTTGCATTGTCATGTAGTCTTTTTATCAGTAGTGTATCCATAACTTTTATTAGGCAAGATAGCTTTTAGATATAATTTTTTATCGAAAAGTGGAAAAAAAAATACTTTCACTCTGCATGACTGATTGAAAAGCTCTCAGTTGAGACATTAGACATTATAAAGATGATTCAATTTGGCAGCTTTTATAATAAAAATACTAAATCCAGTTCCATTTACAGTAATTAAAACAATAAATTCCATACATTAAATATGATTCAAAACTAAATCACGGCCCTTAAAATCTTCCTCAGTTCTAACCAAAGGAAGAATCTATAAAACAAAGCAACAACAAAGGCATGCTACCACTGACGTTTGATTTAGCTAAGATGAGAAGCCATTGCCTCAACCCTAAAAGACCCTCAAATACTCAGTGGCCGGCCTATCAACTAAAGCCTCACCTTCTAATCGCTTCAACGACAAGGTCACATTTTCTACACTTAAGTTTTTACGGTACACCCTTGCAGGATGGAAGAGACAAATGTGAACAAGAACACAACAACTGCACCACTGTGAGTGTGTTAAAGGGTGTCCCATTTTTCCAGGTTATCTCAAAAGGGTCTCTTGTATCGGCACAACACAGCAAACTCTTATCTGCAATCTATCTGTCATTCAGTTTGGGCGAATCGGCACCCTCCTCATCTTCGTCTTTGTCATCTTTTGCCCCGATCAGTCGTTGTCGAGCAAAGTCCTCGAAGATGATGTCATCATCACTAGGGACAAACAATTAGAGAAACATTCATCAGTTGTTGTGTTTCCCTGAACGCATTTTTGTGTTGTGCATTACAAGCTGTTATTTTTTCTTATAGACAAGAAGTTGACAAAGTACATAAAGATAAGCAGTGAGCAATCATTACTGTTTTTGACATTTTTTTTTTTTTTTTTTCCTCTTCAATTAGCTTTGGTAAAAATCAAACAAAGAGATTTTTTGTAAAGAACCGGAATCACTTTAGTGGAATAGAATCTGAACCAGGATCAGGACCATTTCTTGCGATTCCTCTCCCTCAGTTAGATTAAGTTTCACTACAAATTGAATTTTCAGCATTATTATTCCAGTCTTCAATGTCACATGATCTTTCAGAAATCATTCTAATATGCTGATTCGGTGCCCAAGAAACATTTCTTATACTTATCAATGCTGAAATCCGTTGTAATACACTTGCAAAACATTTTCTGAAAGATCATGTGACACTAAATATGAGTAATGGAGCAGAAAATTCTGCTTTACCTCACATGTATAAATTACACTATACAGAATTCAGTTAGAAAACAACTATTTTAAACTCTAATAATATTTTATAATATTACTGTTTTACTTTTACTTCTTATAAAAGCATAAAACATCGTAATTCCAAACTTATGATGCCAGGTAGTGTACATGAATGACGTGTAACTATGTATAACCACAAGACTCAGAACAGTTTAGATGGTTAAAGTCCAATTACATCATGGAAAAGACTTTCACTTACTTTGTGTCAAATTCAATGAGGTTTGTGTCAATAGGGGCATCATTTTCTGGAGCTAAAACAAGAAGGTTGCAAAGAGAATATTGATTGGCACTCTGTAGGTAATGGCATAATTTCCCACTTAAAGAACCCCTTATACCCCTTTTACAAAGGTGTCTGCATATAGATCTTTTCATTTGACAAAACCGTTATTATTTTTGAATTTCTTTACTACTAAAATCTCACCCATTGGCAGCTACTCAGTCAAACAACCACAAAACATTATTTGTCAGTACTGATATGTTAGGAGTTAAAAAGTGTATATTCTTGATATATTTTTTTTCAGCATATTTACATATTTAGAATATTATATTATCTATAAAAACATATTTTATTATAAATTTTATTTTCCCTGTGTAAGGGAAAGTATGTGTTTTAGTTGCTGTAACTGGCAATCTGTAACATACCATCTCTGTAGATCAATTCCTCCAATGGTTTGGGATGCATTAATGTAAAGGGGAGCTCAACGGCAACATCACTGGAGAGAGAAACACAGAACATGAGAGTAAGGCATCCAAGAGGCATGATAACTAAATAAACCCTGGCCACTTAGGATATGCTGCACCCAAACCTCAATCCCACCACGCATGAGGTGCTAACAGAGTGCTGGAACCGCTGGCCTGAAAGCATCAGCACAAATTGTCCAGTAATTGATGGCATCTTCTCAAGTGTTAGAGCCTGTCTGTGCTTCCAGCCAAAGGCTTGGCTACTTATAGGAATCTCTAATGAGCACAATTGGCTGGAGTCAGCTGTGTAAGACATACTCTTCAGTATACGGTCAGTCATAGTCAATGAAATTCACTATGGAGCAGCTTTAATCCGGTTGCACACATAAAAAAAAACAAAAAAAAAACTGCACACATATGAAAAAAAAAATGAAAAAAAAAAGAATTTCTGGTAGGAATAAACATAAATATAACATTACCTTGAGGCAAGATCTCCAAGCAGCCTGAAAAAAAAAAAAAATAAATAAATAAATAAATAAAACATGATCTTACTGAATTACAACAATAAGCATTCCATGTTGATTTAGCAGTGATTTCAGTGTTAACTTGGAATAAGTAAAATCTATCAATCTAGCCATCTATCTATCTAGCCACCTATCTGTCTATCCAAAAAAAAAAAAACATTTCATTTAAACTACATGTCATGCACATCAGAATGAATGTTTCTCATGATCCAAAAGATCATTTGTGTCCACATTTTTGGCTGGTACGTGTCTCATTACATAAATATGTTTACAATTTCTAACATTACCACACATATAATTAGTTACATTGAATTACATTTTTGATTTCATTTATTGCACATGGGAAGTGAACAACTTAACACTGTTGAAACATTTAAATATTTGTGTATGATAAAACACTTTCATTACAATGAAAACAAAGATAAACCTAGAATCTTTTCTTTTAAGAAAACAACTGAAGTGTTAATAGGATTTGTGCAGCTTTTTGGGTCATGCACTCTAAAAATGTCCTTTTTAACCAGTTATAATGATAATGATATCTAGATTTTTATTTCTAAGGGATTTGTGAATGGTCCTTGCCCTTGATAAACTCACTGCTACAAAGCCAGGGAGTTGTGGATATTCCTAGCATGCTGCTATGCAGTTGCTATAGGGTTTTTGCCAAATATATAGTCCACCATACATAGAGTTCAATTGTTGAGAAAAGCGATACCACATCTCTCCTCAACAAGTTGCACAATTTGAGGTTTCATGTCTGTAGCACAAATGCCAACACATTCTCACTCCCAACTCGTCAAATATTGACACTTGGCCAGGACCTTTGGGTGTCACATTTTCATGCACAGGATTAGCGTTAATTTTTCAATGTGCAGGGTAACCCTTTGCCTTCAATATGCAGACGCAAAGGGCATGAGGATTATATCGTTATAATGAAATTGTATATTGGCTAATAATTTTACCCTTACATATATGTTATTTACATTATATTACACTATTTAGACATTTTTGAGCATGCAACCCAACCCAACCTCTACCCCTAAACCTAAACACTTGTCAATCTATACAGGATATAACAGGCAGACACAACTATAGTCACAATTATTCCAAGTCTTCCGAGGCTAAACAATTTATTTGTGTGAGGAACAGATGCAATCATCATCCGCCGTACATCACATTCAAAAATTGCTATCAGAAAAAAACGTTACATCAGCTTTGGTTGTGAAATGCCATTGGCTCTTTGTGTGTCTCGTGACTAATTGTGTCATGCTAAAGTTAATGGAGCAGGACCACTTTCAGTGATTAAAACCTTATGTTTCATTTTGTTCTTCACAAAAGATTTTGTATGGCTTCAGAAGACTTAGGACCAGATTTAATAACAGCTTGCACCAGCGCAAACCGTCTTTTGGTGTTAAAATAGTACTGTCAGGATTTACCAAAGATGCGCAGTAAAAAATTAGCGCTGAAAAGGCTTGAACAGTTATTTTTGGGCCTGACCTTATTGAATATGCATTTGTAGGAGTTTCCCTTTCAGACGCAAAATTTAAGAGTATTAAAATGAATCACGCAATGCAATCTATTAAAGTTTGCGCTCGTCAAATTACTGGTATTTGCGCCATTATTTAATGCACAAAAAAAAGCATGTCTTAAAGCAGGCAGTAATTTGCGCTGGTCTTGGAGGATTGCACATTTTTGGTCAGTTTTTGCAGTAAATACTTGTGACAGTACTTTGCCTGTTAAGTGTTTTATATTGTTGAGAAGTGGGTAGGTAGGGTAGGGTTAGGTGCTCAAAATATCAGTGAAAGTACAAAAGTAAATAAAATAATTTCTATTTTTACAACTGAAAGCAATGGAGTGTGCATTAAAAAGTGAAACCAAGGGTCCTGACCAGACATGACTATGTGACAAGTTGGGAGTGAGAACGTGTTGCAAATGCTTATGTGCTATCTTGAGTAGGAAAGTTTATTCCAGCAGCACACATGACCAAAATGGAAACTTACCCTCCACGAGACACCACCAGCTTCACTTTCACCTTATAAGAAACAATGATGCCCAGAATTTCTTTATTGGCCCCCTCTCTTAACCTTATGAGAAACAATGCCATGGAAAGGTGAATTAATAAACCTTACAAGAAACACAATCCACTTTCAAATGAGAGACTGTACTTACAATGTACTTGAGGCTAAATTTGTGTCTTCATGTTTGAGTTTGCCATCCAGAGCCAAGCCGCGTTTCTCTCGGTTATTCACAAGGAAAGGCGTGAGAGTGTATACTTTACAAAATGTAGCACTGGGGGCCACAATATCACTAGAACACAACACAAAGCAGAGAGTAATTATTCAGACGTCAGCTTGTTTTCTCATACGGTAGCTGAGTGTCCAGTTTGCAGTGGACTTACTCTGATTCCTCTGTAGCCACTGGACACTTGTACTGGGCAGTATTGAAGAGGCAGATATCAGCATACTGACGCACTACAATAATAGAAATAAGTGTTATTGTTTCTTAACTATACACTAGTGTAAATACAAAGTCTGTTCACTGTGAATAACTGAATGACCTGAAATCTTTATTTTTTTTACTGTCTTGTTTGTGTTGTTTGTGACATGGACGTTGACACTGATTGGTTCACCATGATAGTAAATCTGAAAGACATTAAGCACAAAGAAAGTCATGCAAACAATGTAAATGGCAGCGCAGGAAAAAAATATCTGTTCTATGTACAGTATGTGTTTGTGAAAAAAAAAAAAAAAAAAAAAAGACAATATGGTCTGATATTGTAATTATATTATATCTACATTCGGCCTAAATATTTAAGATGCATGTATTTGAATACAAAATTTCCATCCATTGGAATTGTACCATTTTAAAATAACTTAATGTGATACATATTTGTCAGTCACACATAAAAGAAACGGGCAAGATGTCTGTTATTGTACTAATGAAGCAAATGTTTTGAATACACCACATGGTTTATAAATTTATAATCAATATATCCTATGTCTTTCAATCTCATAATTTTTAATTAGTTTATAAACTCATAATTAGTTTCACAGCTAGCCAAATTCTGTTCATAATGAAAAAAAAATAAGAATAATAGTTTCCAATGGACAGATTTATGTTGATTCTAACAGATTCTAAAAATATGATTATTTGAATAAAATAAATAATTTTTTATACTTTATGAATATAGTTTTATAATTTTAATCATTTCTTACCTGTTACATTTCAAGACCGAAAACAACATAGTATATATAAAGTAATACAGTTTATTACTTCCTGTTAAAATTATGTAATCCAAATGGATATATATAGAATTTTTAAATAATACTTGAATGATTCTGTTTCTATTCTGTTCAGTTAATGTTCCCAGGTATATCTATAAAATAAGCAACAATGAACAGGCATTACATTTAATAACATGCCAAAAGTCATTAAGGACATACTGAAATCCCAGGTCTAAAACTATAACTAAATAAATATAATTAATTTTCAGATTCATGATTACTGTGAATGCATTGAAGATTGTAGCATTAAACATCCAAGCCAAATGTTTATTATTATCTTTTGTTTATTAAAGCTTCAATAATGTCTGCATGTGTTTCTGAGTTTTCATAAGTTCAACAGATCACATCTAAAAAAAAAAAAGAAGAGTAAGTTAAAAAATATATATTATTATTATTATTATTATTATTATTATATACTATTACTACAAGTAACATTGTGCTGCAGGATTTCAGTTGTAATGCCCTGGTTCCATCACTAGATGTACCCGTTGTCATTGGATTAACTTGGGTTACTAATAAGCAGAACTCCATCTGTGATGTTGTCTTTTCTCCATAGTCAGATGTTTAATCTTATTCAGACCAGCTGAGTAACCAGACAATCCTACCTCTTTGTCAAGTGAGGCCTCCAAGTGTAAAGGTTTATCTGACATGAGAAACTGCCTTGTGGTTTCAGCCATTGGCTGTGGGCCCGGCTTCTCTGGAGCATACTGCACTTTTCTGATGACAAGACGCACTGAATTCCTGTAAAATGACAGTTAATGGGGCATACATATCATAATGTGTGAAATTTATTGACTTTTACGAAATCTGTGTTGTGAATGGTTTCCATGACAGTGTGATGTGTAACTAACATGAGTGGTTTTCTAGCATGTTGCTAGATTTTTCTAAGATTTCTAGATTTTTTTTTTTTTTCAGACATTTTATCTTAACTCTGATCATTTAAGAGTAATAGCACATCATTCCTCAACAAAATACCCTGTTTAAGTATCACTTCTATTCATGGCACAAATTGTGTGAGGCTTGAACAGTAAAACAGTAACAGTGATTGCTTTACAAAACTAATAATAAATAAACTAATAATAAATAATCTTGTATTACAGCCTGTTAGACAGACCACTCATTTGAATCTGACAAAAACCCAGAAGAAATGAAATCAGCAATCATAATTTTATATCACACTTTCTCAAATGTATTCAATCGAAAATCATTTTGTCTCATTTGTCTCCCATATTTTCCAAAAACACATTCCGACAAATGTTTAAAAGAAAGGTTATGTTTTATGTGTTGCTTTGTGTCAGTTACTCGGTTGGGTGCCATTGTGAAAGGCTGTACCTTTTGTGGATTTTTTCTTCAACGTTTTCTGCACAGAAAGCTTTCACTTCAAAGTCAACCCCGCAGGCCTTTGCAGATAGGAATAAGAAAATGTTACTCTAGAGTGTGAAACACTTGAGAATTCTGCAAAGCCCTTTTACTTATCTATCAAAACCAACATCATGAAACATTATTTAAAGGAAAATGTACCTTTCCTGTATCCTCTGGCCCTGGTTGTAACGTGACAGAACAGGGTAAGTTCGGAGGAATCTGCGAGAAAATGTTTGACATTTAATGTTGAGAATGAAATCGTAGCACAAATATGACAAAGGCGCCAAATGTAATCAAAATTGAATTCAGTATCACATACTTGGCATCATGTAAAGAAAATAAGAAGTTTCACCTCAAAGGTGAAGGGGTAAGCATGTTCTCCAAGTTTCTTTATCAGTCGCTCTTGTAGACGTGTCAAGCTCTTTTTCTCTTCAGGCACAGGAGGAAATGCCTGGATGTTGGCCACAAAGAGGTCTTTGCGAAACGTCAAGCCAAGAACGTCCAAGTCCTCCCGTCCATAACGGAAAGCACACGTCAGTGTCACAAAAACTGAGGAAGAATAAAAACAAACTTCTCAATAACTGTATGGTTAATGGATTTACAGTCAACTTTGTACTTCTTGTTCCTAATGAAAGAAAACCATCAACAAATGGGAAAATTATTGACATACAGTAAGTGTACAGAGCTATATAATTAATGTAGAAAGCGCAGCTCGGATATTAGCCTCGGAGACAGATGTAATGAGTGAGGTTTGCGTTCATACTGAGATCTCTGATTTATGATTGCTGGTATCTTTCAAATCTGACCACAGTTTGTAATGCGGAGATATCTTCTGAAATTTTAGAGGGGGGATGTGAAAATGAGGAGAAATATCTGTGAGGCAGGGAACTTCAGCAAAGGCTCAGTTTGCTTATCACTATACTGTGACGCTTTCAAAAAATAAGAAATCTCACCTTTTCTCTCTTTTAAGTACTCTGGATCAATTAAAACCACACCATCTGCAAGAGCAAAAAATACATTATAGCTAAAAAGTCAAACTTATACCTGCTTAGCTGTGAAATGATTGTTATATTATTACTTTAATTTTTAATCCAAAACATCAAACTCTATTTAAAACATGAAGTGATCGAATGTGTTTTATTTGATGAATAATTTAAGTTTGAATAATGTAAGTGAATAATGTAATAGATTAATAGATTAATAATGTAAGTTTAATAATTTACATTAGTAAATTACTCATTTTAATCAATTGTATTTGCAAGCTGCTTCATTATATAATTACAAAGTGCACATACATATTTATGACATGTTAATTACAATGTAATTACAATGTAACTTGATCACTACATAAAGTGAAACTATAAGTTAGGATTGTGTATCTTATTGCCTACCGACAGGCTCCACAAGATCCACGTGATCGACGAAATCTCTCTTACCAAGGTACACAGTTAACTAAAAAGGCAATCATAAAATGACAGTATTAGCACAACACACAAAACAATTCAAAGACAGAACAGTTTGAACTGAGCTGAAATGTCCATTTGTGCCATTGTGCATGTGCACTTTTATATTTATCTTTCATTAACCCCTGCATAATTAATGCTTTTATGAAGTTATGAGCGCTAAATTGTCTTTTTCTATCAAAGCCCTTTACTGAGTTGTCCCATTCAAATATATGTTTCTGTAATGATTGTGTTGTCCGATCCTGTCCCAGCTTTGCAGAAGGCTGGGTGCTGAGTTACATGCCCCTCTTTCATATTCGCCCCACGCCCGCTTCCTGCTCAAGGACTGTTGCGGCGCACCGCATGTCTCCCTACTAATGATACATATAGACTCGTGGCTATATGCTAACCGCACAACCATTGCGAGCTGGGACCCATCCGTCTGGCTAACCGTGTCGCAAGCATCAAATCAAATTTTGGAACAAGAGGTACTTTGTTGCTCAATATTTGTGGTTATTCAGTCATAAACATTTCATAACAGGCTGCACTCACTGACAGAAAACCTTTGCAGGATCAGAATCAAAACAACTGACAGTAACACTGCGGTTAGAAGTGAGGGAGGGACAAAATGAATGTAATATTACCTTTCCATTCGGACTAGCCTTCTTGAACACCCTGTGGAAACACAAGAGTATTTTAAGATGATAATATACACTAAATTTGGCTAAGATGTAGCTATTTAAAGGAGATATAAGTTGATGGTGTCCTGAGAAATCACACTTGTCTCTGTGACAAGCCAATGGCAGTTGCTTGGCCGGTGCAAGACCCTTAAAACAAGCAATCTGGATGCTCTTTACTTTAAGGGCACTCATTTCAGTTTTCTATGTGTGGTTTATTTAAATATCATGCAGAAATTTTGACCACTTGAGTCATTATATCAGCAAATCAGTCAAACTTGCCCCTGTTATGTTGACTGATTTTCTCCCAATGGTTTTTTTTTTTTCGTTCCTTGGCACAGTTGCCTGTGTCTTGCACATTAGCTACCGTACGGTTGAGCTTACTTTGATAGGGAATAAATCTATCAAAAGGAAGAGATGAGAGAGCAATCTTTCCACAGCTGTACTGCCCCATCTCTGTGTCTGCTGTTGGGTATTTCCAGTTTTCAAACGACAGCAGCAGTTTACAAACTTCAATCAGTCACACAAAAGGGAGAACAGTGCTGGTCAGTCATCAGATAATAGGGTCAAACAAGCAATCAAGGATGTAGGGATGAACCCATAATGCTGTTGTGAATAGGGTAGAGGGTAAAGAACAGAAATATAGTAAAATATATGAGAAATGCAAAAATGTTTATTTACCACAATTATCCAAAAACATGCGTGACCGTATGGTTGATATGTCTGTAAAAGACATTATATATATATATATATATATATATATATATATATATAGGCTATTATACAGATGCTTAAATATAATTTTTTATCTTTGTGGACCCTGAAGGTTATGAAATGTATCCAAGATACTAATAAAGTTAAAGGAATGTTTATTATTGGAAAATAACTCATGAAATAGTTCTCTGAATTTAAATCGAGATTTACCATGGACTGACAGCTCAACTGTACAGTAGAGTTTTATATAAAACATAAATTTAAAAAAAAAGTGCTTGAGGCTATTTATTAGATGTTTACTAATAAGAATTTTAAGTTAAATAATTTTTTCATTAGCTCCTTTTAGGGGTGAAAGTTAAAGGGTTAGGGAACTAAAGATTTTATAAACCATGTACAATGTGTTAATGCCATGCCATGACTTTCAAGTGACTGTGGTGGATGATATGATCAAAGTTTTAACCTTGTGTGCATCATTTAACCATGACAATGATACACATCACCAAATAGTAGGCTTGTTACTACACCAAACTGTTATTATTGTAATTTGAATAAAGGTTTCATAATCCTCAATACCACATAAATTAATAACTCCAACAACTACTATAAGTATATCCAACTTTTACCCACATACATACTATACGTTACTATATTATCTCACAGCTCTGTATATAAAGTTGGATTATAAGTACAGTAAATTACCCACATAGATGCAGTATACTCAAAGCACAGTATAGCAAAACTGCTTAATTGTTTATATTCATGTTCATAAACCGCTACAAATAGGCCACATTATCTGCAATATTTACTAAGAAATCATTAGCAGTTTATCTGTTTGTTTTCTGAGACTTTTTTTTAACCTAATATGTTCTTTTTTCTCTATATCTGTAGAAAGATTGGCTGCCTCAGTGGCACTGAAATAACACATCTCTTAGCTCCTCATCCACAGTTCAGCCATTCCTTTCACAGACAGCAGCCTACAGCAAAACAACAATAAATGAAGTCGTAAATCAGCCTTGCTGCCGGTGTGATGGTACTGCCATAGAGCTGATACTGCACAGTACACTGCAATACTTCCTGCACATGCATCCTTTTTTTTAACTGATAAACATTTTAAACAATAGTATGCTACAATGCTAAATGATCTCAATTAAAGGGGTCATCGGATGTGACATGCACTTTTACAAGTTGTTTGAACTGAAATGTTTGTTGGCAGTGTGTGTACACAACCACCCTGTAATGATAAAGATCCACCCAGTGTTTTATTTATTTATTTAGTTTTTTAATCTTGTTAAATCATTTCCCCTTTCTCATATCAAGCCATTCTCAGATGCCTGTCTGTGTGACGTCACACAGACCCAGGCCCTCCCACGATTGTTGATTGACACTAGTGTTTTACCTTAGACCCGCCCTGAGTGAGCTGTCATCAGTCCACCATTGTTTCACCGCCGGCGCAGATGTAGACAAGGATGTCTTCTAAGCGACAGGTGTTTTGTTGTTGGATGTAATAATGAATATAGCAGTCGTCATTTACTACCAACATCTGAGCCACTGAAGACGCAGTGGATTACCTTTGTTTTTGGAGGGAATGTGCCCCCTGATCTACCTAAATGCGTTTATGTTTGTGCGCATCATTCGTGAACCAGCTTCACCTACAGAAGAAGTGAGTATAAGGTTCTTTTATTAATCTTTGCAAATCGCCTTTCTTAATAACATGCTAGTTAGCAAGTTCCGCGGCTAAAGCTTGGCTAAAGTTTACAGTCTCATGAGAACGGCTCGTCGTCCCACAAAAGAAAGGGGTGGGGCGAGCAGGGCTCATTATCATTTAAAGGAACATGCACTAAAACGGGTTACTGAAAACAGAGCTGATTTTGACAGGGTAAAAACGGTGTTGTTTTACACTACCACTGAGAAATTTTAACCAAAGTATGTTATAGACTTTTCATTAAGACCCTAAAGAATCATATCAACTTGTGGAAAATGGGCATCCGATGACCCCTTTAAATGAGAGATGTAAATAAAATCTCAAAAATAAAAAAGTTAATTTTGTTAAAATATGCTTATTATTAAACTTGAAAGGACAACACTTGCATCAAGCAAGCAAGTTTGAGCTTCCATTTACCATAGTTTATGTGCTCTATGTATGTGCATTGATTAATGTTTGTGTGTGAATAAAAGTGTAAAGTAAATCTGTTATATCATATAAAGTGTTTGTGTTTCTTTAACCACTCAATTCAGATAGATTACTTTTAATGTGTCTTTATGAACTTTTTGAAGCATCAAAGTTTTGAGGGAATGAACTTTCATTGGCGGGACAGAAACGTTTCATTAAAAATATCCTCATTTGTATTCCGAAAATGAAAAAGTCTTATGGTTTGGCATGACATGAAGGACTAAATGATGACAGCATGTAAGTTTCTGGGTGATCTGACCCTTTAAATCTTGGCAGTGTGATGAAATATAGAAGAAGATCAAAAAATATTACTCCCAGTTAATTTGTGACATTGGAAATGAAAAGTCTAATCAAGCACATTGCATTGTGGGATGCAGTACTCAGTTTACCGTGATAGATTGATTGTAAGTAGAAGACAGAACACTCTCAAAACAGTGTTAATATTATTCCTAAAGTTCTTGCTAGCCAAAGAATTCTTGCTCAGGCAAGACCTTGCGGTCAATGCTAAAGTTTGGCAGGTGAAGCACAAAAGCTTCTCAGCATTACACCTCTCAGTTTTTTCACTGCCATATCTAGTGATAGCCTACAGGCATGTTTGTTCTAGTTAAAGGGCTTCAATTAAATTACCCAGCTTTCCTCTCTGTTAAGTTCTAATGCTGCTGTAAATTAGCCGTGGTGTCTCCACAAATCCCGCTGGGCACCAGCATATCCTCTCAACTTTACATCCTTATTAGAGGAGTGTCCTCATTAATGGACATTAGGCTTTCAGAGGAAGCATTTTGGTACAATAAAAAGTGTGTAATGATGGAGATCTTGGCAGTTAGCAAAAAGCTGCTTACTATTAAAGCAGAGTGTGAATCATTAGCGTCTTCAAAAACACAAGTTTGTGGGATTTTTATGGCTTGAGCATTAGAAGACAACATTTAAAGTGGTTGTAATGGCACTGATGTGCAACCTATTTTGCACAAAACAAAGAGTTGTTATAAACCACAATATTAGCTTCATAATATTAACCCCAAAGGGGCCTTAAGATGATTTAAAATGACTTCATATAAAATGAAATAAGCAAAGCTAAAAACAAATCAAGACAGTTCCTATTAAACAATAACCCCTGAACAACTGTCTTGGAAAACCTGGTCATGCATTTATTAATTAATAAAATCTTAAAATGCCATGGACATTTTAACAAAGATTAGGCCTATACAGTCATGGCCAAAAATATCGGCACCCTTGGTAAATATGACCAAAGAAGGCTATGAAAATTAATCTGTATTGTTAATCCTTTTGATCTTTTATTTAAAAAATTCACAAAAATTTAACCTTTCAGTGGATAATAAGAATTTAAAATGGGGGGAAATATCATTATGAAATAAATGTTTTTCTCAAATACACGTTGGACACAATAATTGGCACCCCTAGAAATTCTTATGACTAAAATATCTCTGAAGTATATTCCCATTCATATTCACAATTTTGAGCACTCCAGGGTGATTATGAACATGAAATTATCCAGCCATGGCTTCCTTTTTCACAGAAATATAAATAGGAGGGAAAACAAAGCCCAAATTCCCTTAATCATCCATCACAATGAGAAAAAGCAACGAATATATTTCTGATGTGCAGCAAAAAATAATTGAGCTTCACAAATTAGTGAAGTGGCTTTAAGAAAAGTGCTAGAGCAGTGAAAATTCCCGTTTCCACCATCAGGGCAATAATTAAGAATTTCCAATCAACATAAAATGTTACGAAACTGCCTGGAAGAGGACATATGTCTATATCGTCCTAATGCACGGTGAGAAGGAGAGTTTGAGTGGCTAAACACTCTCCAAGGACCACAGCTGGAGAATTGCAGAAAATAGTTGAGTCTCGGGGTCAGAAAACCTTAAAGAAAAATTGTCAAACAGCACCTACATCAGTACATGTTGTTTGGGAGGGTTTCAAGAAAAATTCTCCTAGCTCATCCAAAAACAAACTCCAGCATATTCAGTTATCAGACACGACTGGAACTTCAAATGGGACTGGCTTTAATGTTCAGATGAAACTAAAAAAATGAGCTTTTTAGCAGCAAACACTCAAGATGGGTTTGGTGAACACAGGGATAAAAAGTACCCCATGTGTACAATGAAATATAATGCTGTATGTTTGATGTTGTGGGCCTATATTTCTGCTGGAGGTCCTGGACATCTTGTTTAAACACATGGCATCACTGATTCTATCAAATACCAACAGATAAAAAAATCAATAAGTGACTGATTCTGTTAGAAATCTTATAATGGGCCATGTTTGGATCTTCCAACCGTACAATAATCCAAACACAAACCTCAAAAACAACACAAAAATGGGTCACTGAGCACAAAACCAAGCTTCTGCTATGGCCATTCCAGTCCTCTGAACTGAAGAGAAGAAGCACCAACATGGAGCTGGGAATCTAAAGGATCTGGAGTGATTCTGGACGAAGGAATGTCTCTGATCTCTTGTCAGGTGTTCTCTAACCTCATCAGGCATTATAGGAGAAAATTTAGAGCTGTTAAACTGGCAAATGGAGGTTTCAAAAAGTATTGAATAAAAGGGTGCCATTAATTGTGGTCAATGTGTATTAGAGAAAAACTTTATGAAAAACATTTCATAATGATATTTCCCCCATTTTAAATTCTTATTATACAATGAAAGTTCAGATTTTTGTGAATTTTTTTAAAATAAAAGATCAAAAGGATTTACACTGCAGAATAATTTTCACAGCCTTCTTTGATCATATTTACCAAGGGTGCCGATATTTTTGGCCATGACTGTACATAATATTTCTAGTTATGCCAAGCTCTATATTTTTTTATAGTGGGGACCACTAATGAATAAAATAAATATTTATTTGCTTCTTTTCTTTTCAGTCATAAAACTTTGTGTTTATTTTTGTAGCAGTCTCTGAGTTATGGAAGACAATAATAATAAAAATACTACTGTTCTTATTCCTAAATGTTATTGACAATGACTTCTGATAAATTGCTGTTTTTTTTCCCCTCACGTGTAAGCCAGATAACAGCATCTGATAAATTAATAAATGTAAATCAGTGACTGTCAGTGAAGTTTCTCTGTTTAAGTTACCATGGTACAGCTGGCATTGCTTTAATAGAGAAATGTACCCTGAAAGCACACTGGCATTCAGTGAAAGAGACCTCTCTTTTAAAATATAGTCAGCATGGCAATGAATGATGCCTTTTACCATTTAGTGCCATGCCTCTAATTAAATTGCTTTGTAATGCAAATTACCATATTAGGGCACTGAATTTACGTTGCCCGGCTCAGTGGGACACCAAGTCATTCAGAGCTGGATACTCTCTGGGTTTCCCACAACACTATGTAGAATGTTAGTAATATGTAAGTAGCACTTTATTCCTATGGCATATTTTCCAAAAGTAACAGAAAAAAATGTAAATTAATCGAATCCTATAAACACTCAAAAGGACAAATGCAGTTGAAATGGGTATTTCCACTTGCAATATTGGATACAAAGAAAACAAAATAAACAATGTTTATTTATTTTGGGCAATGCAAAGACACTCTATATTATATTTGAAAATATATGTGACCCTGGACCACAAAACATAAGTCATAAGTCGCACTGGTATATTTGTAGCAATATCTAACAATATTGTCTGGGTCAAAATTATCGATTTCTCTTTTATGCCAAAAATCATCTTTTATGTCAAAAATAGGTAACCCTCGTTCCCTGAAGGAGGGAATGGAAACATTACATCAGAGTGACTGACCCAAGTGTGATCTCGCCCGAGAGCCCAGTCACCTTCGAGTGTTAACAAAACAAGCCAATGGCAGTTGGCGTGCGTGCTCTGCCCCACAGCGTGGGTATAAAAGGAGAGCGCACATCAGTTTTTCGCTGAGGAGCTGAGACGGTGTGCCTCGGCTGTACAGCGGTGGTACAACAACTGTGGCGACAGGACGTAACGTCTCCATTCCCTCCTTCAGGGAACGAGGGCTTCCTACATAACTGAGATGTTCCCTTTCAGTCAGTCACATTCGACGTTACGTCAGAGTGACTGACGCAAATGGGATCCCTATGAAAAGGCCACTATTGCTGACCCCCTCCAGTGCCTTGCGGAAGCCGGCAAGCCGTCCCACTCCAGTTGGGACGGAAGATAGGACAGGGCTTAGGCAGAGATGACAGTCACTGCTGTTCCATACAGCATACACTGGGAAAGCGTACTCCAAGTAGGGGAACGCTATGCATAAAGAAGGTACCATGTGGAGATTACACATATGGACTGGTCAAGGGCAGTACTACATAAGGAAGTCTCTGAGGTAGACTCAGCCAGCCTGGGGTGAGATCAATACACAGCAGAGAGGGCAGAAGGTCTCTGCCAGGGAAAGACACGGGCTCACCGTGAGGGGAGCCGTACCGTGGAAGAATACACATGTGGGATCGCCCAAAGGGGAATCACTACCCACGGGCACCTAGCCCACCACAAGGGCTGACCTTGGGCAGACACATGAGTGCTGGACCTGGCGTCTGGCGCTCCGCCATGCCTGACTGCCGAGGGTGTGGGAGGAACTTCAACAGGGAAGAATCTTGCAAATGTGTTAGGTGTCACACAGCCAGCAGCTCTACAGATGTCTGCTATTGAGGCGCCCCGCGCCAATGCCCAAGAAGATGCCACACCTCTCGTAGAGTGTGCTCTTACACCGAGGGGGCACTGGACCTGGTATGCCAAGACTATAGCCTCCACTATCCAGTGGGCAAGTCTCTGTTTGGAGACAGCCTTTCCCTTCTGCTGTCCTCCAAGGCAAACAGCTGATTTGAGGTCCTGAAGCTCTGTGTGCGGTCCACGTAAACGCGCAAGGTGCGGACGGGCCAGAGCAGAGCAATGGCTGGGTCTGCCTCCTCCCGGGGCAGTGCTTGCAAGTTCACCACCCGAACCCTGAAAGGCGTGGTGGGAACTTTGGGCACGTATCCGGGCTGGGGTCTCAGGACAATGTGAGAGTCTCCCGGTCCGAATTCTAGGCACGAATTGTTGACCGAAAATGCCTGCAGGTCCCCGACCCTCTTGACCGAGGCCAATGCAATAAGGAGCACTGTCTTTAACAACAGAAGCTTAAGCTCTACTGACTGCAGAGGCTCGAAGGGCTCCTCCTTCAAGGCTGTCAGGACCGAGGGGAGATCCCAAGAGGGTACCAGATGAGGGTGCGGAGGATTTAACCTCCTCGCCCCTCTGAGGAACCTGATGACCAAGTCATTCTTCCCCACAGACTTGCCGTCTACTGCATCGTGATGTGCGGCAATAACGGCAACATACACTGAGAGTGGAGGGAGACAGCCTTCGCTCCAATCCTTCTTGCAGAAAAGAGAGCATTACCATGATCGGGCATCTACGGGGGTCTTCCTGGCGGGAAGAACACCAATCGACAAACAGGTTCCACTTCAGCCTGTAAGCGTGTCTTGTAGACGGGGCCCTAACTGAAGTGATGGTGTCCACTACCGCTGGAGGTAGCCCACCTAGAACCTCCGCGTCCCATCCAGGGACCATACGTGGAGATTCCACAGGTCTGGACGTGGGTACCAGAGGGTGCCCCCTCTCTGAGAAAGGAGATCCCTCGTCAGAGGAATTTGCCAAGGAGGGGCTGATGCGAGGAGCATCAGCTCTGGGAACCAAGTCCGAATGGGCCAGGATGGCACCACTACGAGAACCTGCTCCTCATCCTCCCTGACCTTGCACAGTGTTTGTGCGAGAAGGCTCTCTGGGGGAAATGCATATTTGCGTAGGCGTTGAGGCCAGCTGTGTGCCAGCGCATCCGTGCTGAGGGTCCCCTTGGACAGGGAGTAAAACAGCTGGCAGTAGGCCGTGTCCGGGGAGGCAAACAGGTCTACCTGAGCATCCCCGAAGCGTCTCCAAATCAGCTGGACTGTCTCGGGGTGGAGTCGCCATTCTCCCGGAAGGGCGGGCTGACGTGAGAGCTCATCGGCTGCACGATTGAGCTCGCCTGGGTCATGAATGGCATGAAGTGACCTCAGATGCTTCTGACTCCAAAGAAGGAGATGGCGGGCGAGTTGCGACATGCGACAGGAGCGTAGACCGCCTTGGTGATTGATGTATGCAACGGTCGCAGTGTTGTCCGTATGGACCAGTACATGCATGTCGTGTAGCAGCGATTTGAAACAGCGCAGAGCAAGCCATACTACTAGCAACTCAAGGCAGTTGATATGCTTGTCCAGAGCCCCGACGCTGCATGCCCGTTGCACATGGCAACCCAGCCCATGGCAGAGGCATCTGTTGACAAAACAACAACATGCCTGGACACTTGCACTAAGGGAACTCCTGCCCGAAGAAAGGCAAGGTCCGCCCACGGGCTGAAGGTCTGGCGGCAAGACGGGGTGACTGGGACCCGGTAAGTGCCGCGTTACCATGCCCATCTCAGGAATCGGTTGTGAAGCCAACGCTGAAGCAGTCTAATATGAAGCAATCCGAGTGGCTTAACAGCGACTGTGGATTCCATATGCCCCAGGAGCCTCTGAAACTGTTTCATTGGAACCGCCCACTTGCACTGGAAAGACACCAGGCAGTTCAGCATTGACTGAGTATGTTCTATTGAGAGACGCGCTGTGAGGTTGACTGAGTCCAACTCCATACCGAGAAAAGAGATCCTCTGCACAGGGGCGAGTTTGCTCTTTTCCCAGTTGACCCAACCGTCTGAGGTGGCTGAGCACCGTGTCCCTGTGTTCGCACAACTGCGCTCGAGACTGTGCCTGTATGAGCCAGTCATCGATGTAGTTGAGGATGTGAATGCCTCTTTCCCTCAATGGAACCAGGGCTGCCTCCACGACCTTGGTGAAGACACGAGGCAACAGGGACAGCCCGAAGGGGAGGACCTTGTACTGATATGCTCGCCCTTCGAACTCAAAGCGTTGAAACGGTCTGTGTCGAGGGAGGATCGAGACATGAAATTACGCGTCCTTCAGGTCGATCACTGCGAACAAATCAAAAGGACGGATGCATTGAAAGATGCGTTTCTGCATCAACATCCTGAATGGGAGCTTGTGAAGGGCCCGGTTCAGAACACGCAGGTCCAAGATTGGTCATAACCCACCGCCTTTCTTGGGTAAGATGCTGTAAAACCCCGACTTCATCTCAGCTGGAGGGACCGGCTCTATCGCGTCCTTCACCAGCAGGACCGCGGTCTCTGCACACAAGACAGGAGCATCTTTGTTCAGCACAAAAGTGAACCGAATGCCCCTGAACTTGGGAGGGCACCGGGCAAACTGAATCGCATAGCCGAATCTGATGGTTCTCGTGAGTCAGCGAGACGGTCTGGGTAGCGCTAGCCAGGCCCCCAGAGACTGAACAAGCAGGACTAGAGGAACCATCGACGTACCCGCAGTGGGGCAGCGAAGTGGAACACAGGGACCCGACTCGGAAGGCAGTGCGTCCCAGAGTGGGGTCTGAGTGCGCGGTGCGACACTTACCTGGCTCCACGGCTGGACAAGGGGCACGTGAGGAGGCATCGCATCCTCGAACCGGACCCTGCTGCCCACTGCCGAAAGGAGAGGGGGACGGGAGTGTGGAGACTGTGTCTCGTGCACTGCCATCCTCGCCCTCTTGGGACCTGGAGAGAAAGGAAACTGCTCTTTTTTTTAGGTTTTGTGTACCTGGGGAGGGGCTGGGGAGCCAGTGGCGGAACAGAACAAAAAGGAAACAAAAGATTCTCCACCCGGCCCTCCTCCGGGGGAAGGAGTGGTGCGGTCACCATCTCCTGAAAAGCAGGATCCAAAGACTCGGGGTTGCCCGTCTCAGGGACCGCTTTCCTGCGGCCAGCTCCACACTGTGGCCATGAAGGCTGCTGCTGAGGCTGAGCTGGAGTGGAGGTGGAGGCAGCATGAGGGCGCCCTCGGCGACGAGCAGGCAGAGGTGGGGTGGAGACAGCAGCGGACCGCCGGGGCAGGATGTGACGAAACGCCTCCGTCTGCTTCTGTGCAGCGGAGAACTGTAGGCCAAGCCCTCCACTGCCTCGCCGAATAGGCCGGCCTGGAAGATTGGGGAGTCCAAGAAGCGATGTTTGTCAGCCTCCCTCATATCCACCATGGTCAGCCATAGGTGGCAGTCCTGGACCACTAACGTGGACATCGTCTGACCCAGGGCCCGCGCTGAGACTTTTGTCCCCCTCAGGACGAGGTCCGTCGCTGTGCGCAGTTCCTGGAATACACCTGGGTCAGCACCACCCTTGTGCAGCTGCTTTAACACCTTGGCCTGGTGGACCTGCAGGAGGGCCATGGCATGCAAGGCAGAAGCGGCCTGCCCAGCAGCACTGTAAGCCTTGGCCATTAGAGCGGACGAGAACTTACAGGCCCTGGACAGAAGGTGTGGATTACCCCGCCAGGTGGCGGCGCTTTGCGGACAGAACTGCATCGCAGTAGCGTGCTCAATTGGGGGGATCTCCACATACCCTTGGGTCACTCCGCCATCGAGGGTGGTGAGGACGGAGGAAGTGCTAGGTCTGTTTCGGGCAGAAAAAGGTGCCTTCTAAGACCTAGTCACCTCCTGATACACCACCAGGAAGAATGGAACTGGAGGCGGCTGCCTGCAATCGGCCTGCACCCCCAGGAACCAATCATCCAGTCTCAAGCATTCGGGAGAAGGAGGAGGACTCCAGTGCAGCCCGACGCTTTCAGCGGCCCGGGCAAGCATAGCGGTGAGCTCTGGATCTGACTCGGGCAATGCCACTCTTCCTGACGGAGGCAGCGCAGCCGAATCATCATCTCCAGAGCCTAGCTCGTCCCCCGATGCAGCAATCGACATCCTGTCGTCCACTGGTGCTTCGAACGAGATGCTGGGCCCTGCCCTGTCCAAGGACCCAGCCAGCTCGTCCGGGAACACCAGAGGGTGCGAAGTGCATGAGGAATGAGAGGCCCACGGAGACGCACTTGACGGGGAAACTCTCACCATTATCCTCAGATCACCCTGACCATGAACCGAAGTAGCCCTCCGCAGCTGAGAGACGGAGGAACTAGAACAGGGCATGGCAAGGGGGATACCCCCTTGTTTGACGAGGAGGTATCTGGACCGCAACATTGCGATGGTCATGTTCCCGCTCTTTTATATATTGCTCTTTTAGAAATACTCTTTTAGAGTAAGCGCTGAAGCGGGCGAGGTCCCATTTGCGTCAGTCACTCTGACATAACGTCAAACGTGACTGACTGAAAGGGAACATTAGGATATTAAGTGAAGATCATGTTCCATGAAGATATTTTGTAAATTTCCTACCGTAACTATATCAAAACTTAATTTTTGATTAGTAATATGCATCACTAAGGAATTAATTTGGAAAACTTTAAAACCGATTTTCTCAATTATTTGATTTTTTGCACCCTCAGATTCCAGATTTTCAAATAGTTGCACCTCGGCCAAATATTGTCCTATCCTAACAAACCATACACCAATGAAAAGCTTATTTAATTAGCTTTCAGATAACGCATAAATCTCAGTTTCCAAAAATTGACACTTATGACTGGTTTTGTGGTCCAGCGTCACATATTTATAATTTATATTAAAAAAAAAAGAAAAGAAAAATCTAGTCTGTGCAATAAGCATAACTTTACATACTGTAGACCTGCTATGATTACCATAAGTAATTAATCTCAGAGTAATTAAATATTCCTACTACTAATAATAATGACCCTGCAGCAATGTTAATTGCTAAATTACTGTAACTTTAGCCTTCTGTGAGCTGCTAGTAAAATCTCACTACAATTATCAAGTAAAAAGAAAGACAAACAAAAATCCAGTCTGGCCGTTGCATTTGCAGATTCATCTTGAAACCTAAGAGTTCCTCTTCAGTCACCAGCTGGGAATGTTAGTCAAAAGCCAAAAAAGTCATGCCTTACTACCAAATGTCTTTTGGAAAAGAGCTGATTGGCATCTACAGCGCTCCTGCATATGCCATGCGTATGCAAACAGCTGGGAAGAGAAGCAACCATTCAGCTGGCCTCGCTGAAATCTCCAGAGTCAAATTGTCTTCATCTAAATAAATGGCTCATACAGTGGAGCCTCTTATTACAGTCCCTTAGCTCAGGAACTGACAGCACAATAATGACAGACAGTGATTTAGATCATTTACAGCAATTACAGTGAAAAATATTCAGCCTTTTCGCACCAAGCTTTCCTGGGAGAAATAATGAGGAAATGATCAATAGGAAAAAAGCAAAGCTCTTGAGTAACAAAATATTCATGAAGAGGAAAGGGCAGGATGTGAGATAAAATGAGATGTGATTATAATTAGAGATTCTTCATTCTGTTCTGTCCTCTTTTTTAAACTAAACTGAGCATAATAGTCTGAACATTTACAAAAGGTGTCTGTTTTTAATACTCAGACCATAAACGCTGGGGAAGCTATTTTATTTATTAATAAGGATAATAATTTATTATTTATTAATAAGGATAATAACTAAGGTGACAGCTTCAAAATAAAAACCGCAGTGTGTAATATCTTGGCCACTAGTGCCACCGAATGAAACTGCAAAAACACTTCCGAATACGCCCCCACCCCATCAACCACTGACCGATACCCTCGCCCCAAATCACACCAGTAGTTGAGTCAGTGTTGATTTGTAGGACTGTACTGGTTGCTTAAACTTAGCACATAGCAACTTAGAGACAGTGTTCACAGTTTACCAAAAATTAGCCTTAGAATGGCTTACTTAATGGGATAGTTCACAAAAAGAAATTAAAATTCTGTCATCATTTAGTCACTCTGAAGTTGTTCCAAGCCTTCTTTCTTCTGTTGAACATAAAAGATATTTTGAAGAATGTAGGTAACCAAAAAGTTTCTGATCCCATTGACTTCCACATACTGTGGAAGTCTATGGGGATCACCAACTGCTTGGTTACCCGCATTCTTAAATATAACTTTCATGTCCAACAGAAGAAAGCACTTTTAATATTTACTTAAAGCATGAAATAAACATGAATGAACATTAGAAGGTATTTTATTTCAACCACAGAAAGACGTCAATACACACTATTTTTCAAGTTTAAGTCCGCCAAAGTTAATCTACCCTCCTGTCTGATTTGTTTGTCGGACAAAATGGCGGATTTGGCGTTATGATTGGTCAGATCGTCTGTGAATCAAGCTCCCTGTCAAGGGTGAATTGGGATGTATGTATCTGGGTGAAATGGCTTCTCAAATGAGGAAAAAAAAAATGTTGAGCGGGATTTAACTCTAAATCTAAAAGAATCCAAAGAGATTTCATCAGTCATAGCTTCTGGAGAGAAACAGTACAAACACTGTACAAAGATGAAACTTTATAATGCACATTTGTTGACTGCATGTGCTTGTGCAGACAATCAAATCAAGTACTTTACAAATACTTTTAAATGCTCTGCAATCACTGTATGTACTCTTTTGCCTATCAAAGGACAGGGGTTGGTCTACCAATTGATTGGTTTTGCCTATTAATCGGCACAGATAATTGATCACTGGGACAATCGTTTATCGTCAGATATCCATACCCATAGTTTTTCCTGGGTTACAAGTATCCAGTACAAGAGTGGCCTCTAGTAGCGGAACCACTGACAAAATATAGCAGTCGCACATCGGACAAAAATATATTCAAAGCTAGTGACGAGCAAAAGCAAACTATGTTCCTGCCATGCCACAGAGCACAATTCACAGAGTGTGTTTCATAGCAAAAACACATTCAGTGTGATTTGTGCCTTTTAGAATGTCCTGTGATGGGCCCACCAAAGGGGTGGGGGCTGCAGGGGTGTGCCATACACCCTTGCTCCTAACCACTGTAGATCAAACACTGTACAATGGGTGAGAATTAGGTCTTCAGCTTTTAGAGCATTAAGGCGTTATTGTTCTTATTAAAGCTGTAAAATGTTTCATATTCAGTGTTGGGGAGTGTCTAGCTACAAATAGACACTGTGTTCTCTCCCCACTGCTCTTCTCCCTGTACACTAACGACTGCACCTCTAAAGACCCCTCTGTCAAGCTCCTGAAGTTTGCAGACGACACCACACTGATTGGCCTCATCCAGGACGGTGACGAGTCTGCTTACAGACAGGAGGTTAAGGAGCTGGCTGTCTGGTGCAGTCTTAACAACCTGGAGCTCAACACGCTCAAAACTGTGGAGATGATCGTGGACTTCAGGAGAAACCCCCCTGCACTCCCCCCACTCACCATCATGAACAGCACTGTGACTGCAGTGGAGTCATTCAGATTCCTGGGCACCACCATCTCCCAGGACCTGAAGTGGGACATTCACATAGACTCCATTGTGAAAAAGGCCCAGCAGAGGTTGTACTTCCTTCGCCAGCTGAGGAAGTTCAACCTGCCACAGGACTTGCTGAATCAGTTCTACTCCGCCATCATTGAATCCGTCCTCTGCACTTCAATAACTGTCTGGTTCAGCTCAGCTACCAAATCTGACCTCAGAAGACTACAGAGGGTAGTCCGGACTGCTGAGCGAATCATTGGTACAACCCTCCCCACTCTCCAAGAACTGTACTCATCCAGAGTGAGCAAAAGGGCTGGAAAAATCACTCTGGACCCCTCACATCCAGCACACTCCCTCTTTGAACTGTTACCGTCTGGTCGACGCTACAGAGCTCTGAGCACCAGAACGACCAGACACAGGAACAGTTTCTTCCCTCAGGCAATCCATCTCATGAACACTTAACATTAAAAGTGGAACACACAACACTATTATAAATTATTTATTCAACACACATACTTTTTTCATTTCTGATTTGCACATATCAGACCTGTACACCATAATTGTCTATATTATATATTGTGTTTTTGCTATTTGTACATTGCCTATTTGTATATTTGTATATTATTCTTTTATTATCTGTGTCCTGTCCTGTTGCTGTCTTTCTGTTGCACTGTAGAGCTTCTGTCACAAAAACAAATTCCTCGTATGTGTAAGCATACCTGGCCAATAAAGCTCATTCTGATTCTGATTCTGATTCTGATTCTGAATAGCGATGCTACTAACGTAACTACATTTTTCAGTAGCGTGACAGTAGCTTAGCTACTTTTAAAACAGTGTAGCTTATCCAGTAGCTAACTACTTTTTCCAGCAAGTAGAGGTGTAGCGCGACCAAACGTTACATTCTGTTTTGTGTTCTGAGTCACGAGCGTGTAATGCATTGAAGCAGCGCAGGGTCTTCTTCTGACTACATCACAGACTATATTTGTTCATTACCACCATCTGTTGTGATATCACGCATCTCACGGCTTTACAGTCTGTCCACCGACAAGAGATTGTCTGATGATATTGCAAAGGATGTACAAGAGTGGATATTTCACATGAATCAACTGTAATTTATGCAAAACAAAGATTAAAATGCGGTCTACGTCGAAGACTTAAAGCACATATGGGAGGTGAATGATAGCCTTTTGAAACTGATTAATTTTCCTGCTTTATTGCGCTCTAAATCAAATGTCTATTTTACAATAATGTCATAATATAATTTGTCCCCCCACAGTTTTGTAATGAACACTAATGAACAGAGAATAAAATCGAGATATAGTAGGCTAGTGCGCTTATTTGGCAAAGGATGGTTGTGGCGGGATTCCACACAAAGCGCAGTGTTCAAGCGCAGAGCTGATGATTGACGTCTCGGAGTGGCTTATTTTACGACTCCTCCATATCTAGTTTAAGTTGCATACATTTTGTTCTTGCATTGATGTTACATTTGTAGCAATTTTGCACTTTGACAGTCAGTTTGAGATATAGTAGCTATATAACTATTATTGTGTGTATCGCATAGTTTACTAAATCAAACGATTAATTGGGACACTTTTTGTCACTGGAATGACTTGGAAAAAAAGTGTCCCAGTCAACCTGAATTCACCCTACTCTTTGAAATCATGATTGCGTTACAATATGTTGTTTTAAACAACAAATATTTTACTTATAACTTCATTATATTTACTTATAACTTCCTTATAATTCTTCATTAACTATTATTTAGTTATTTGTAATGTTAATTCTAAAATAATAATAATAATAAATTGAAAGTATTTTCAATGTAGCTTGCTACTTTTTGACAGTAACTTGTAGTGTAGCTAGATACTTTTTCATAAGGGTAGCTTGAATGTATCTTAACTACTTTAATTTACATGTAGCTTGTAGCTGGTCAAGCTACAGGTTTAGAGTAGCTTCTCCAACACTGTTCATATTACACTTAGTCTTTCCCACTAGATTTTAAGCTCATTTCTGTCACTAATACAATGCAAAAAAATCAGAGATACAGTCTGCTCTACAATCTCACAAGCTAGATTTTTTTTTAAATTGACAGTCTGGCACATATTTGCTTTGTACAGTAGTAATATTTCAGAGACAAATAGCTGATAAAAAATACATAGATGTGTTTGTATACAGAGGTTGGACAAAATAATGTAGTACAGTTAGTACAAGCTAAGGGTGAAAAGCGAGCCATGTCAGAATTCCAATTAGGGCAAATCATGGAAGCTCATTTAGCAGGAGCATCTGTAAGCTTAACACCCCAACTGATTGTGTTTTAAGAACAACAGTCTTCATGATTATGAATGTGTACACAAAGTATGACAAGACTTTATCAGCAAGGAGGAATGGCCAAAAGTGAATGATAGGGACACTAAGAAGGAAAAACCAAAAACCAACCACAGAGAACTTCACAATGCAAACATCCTGAAAGAACTACAGTTGCTACAATTTTAATCACAGACACCAATGCTAAAATGCAAAAATTATGATAATAATATATGACAATAAAACCTGGCATTTGGAGCACCAGTATGAACTTGGTGCAAACAAATCACCTGACTTGAATATTATCAAACAACTCTGGACAGTTTTGGGGAGAAGTGTGAGAAACCGATTCCCTCCTACATATCTGAAGTGACGGGCAGATGTTTTGATAGACAGTAGTCCACTGGCAAATATTTGTTGTATGAATCTAGATGAATAAAGACGTCTGGAATGTTGGAAAGGCAAATGGCGATAAAACATTTTAATAAAGACATATTGCCTATTTCACAGGTGTTCACTTTATTTTGTTCAACTCCTTTCTGCTTAATAAAACACACCTGATTCAACTTCTTAGGCTCTAAGTAGAGAGTTTAAGTCCTGAAATTGGATAAGATAGTCATCCAAAACATGTACCATTACTTCAAAAAAACAATATCTTGCAGATATAAATTTTCCATTTTTATTATAAAAAGTATCACATTACAATATTTGATCAAAGGATGGTCATATAGACCTGACAGTGCATTTCATATTAATGTGATAGCCCATATACTGTATATCATTTTGGCATTTTTGACAGGTTAATTACTTAATATATTTAATGCTAGAATGTTGAAATTGTCAAATGATCAATATATGCATACTTCCAGAACAACAATTATACATGTATGATGTTTACATGATTTAATCTTTTTTTTTTTTTTGTGATTCTTTTTAATATGTCCTGGCTGCTTCTACAAATTGAACCAGGAAGGAATTAAAAATTAATTATATTAGCTGAGCACATAACGCTCTCATGCCATAAAACCATGAGTCATCTGGGCGGAAATTTGGTTCCCAGCATTCATGTCCTGTAATAATGTATTTATGAAAACATGTGTGCTTGACATGCAAATCACCATTGACGCAGTGATGTACAATCTTTTTAATATTAACAAAAATTTTAGAGCCAACCACAGTGATTTTTTTTTTTAAATAATCAAGTTTTAATTCATTAAAGGAGATTTATGATTTCTACAAAATTTCTAGCAGCACCAAATGGAATTGCTAAATGAACGATGTTAATATAATGCCACAAACTCACTGGGCCTCGTTTACGAAAAGAACGTACGACAGAAAATTGGGCGTACGGTTGTTTCAACGCAAAACTTGGAATTTATCAGTATGGACGTGAGCGGTGGCTATGATCAAATCTCACAAGTTTTTGAACTTGCGTTCAAAGTTCAAAGTTGCAGCATAGAAAATCGGGTGGAGAATTGTAGAATGACAGCATTTTGTTCATTTAAGTTATTTTTCTGACCGTCAGCCGATCGAAGCTTAACCATTAAGATTAAAATGTCTTTTTTGTTGTTGTTGTTTGTTGTTTGTTTGATTTATACAGGGCTTTAGCTTTATATGCGCGAATAGCAGCGTAAACAACAGACCATGAGGATTCAATCGTCGCATCATGCACCTGCAGCACTTCTGTAAATGGAGAAAAACAGAAATTAACTCTATAAAATGAATAAAATAAATTGGACCACACAAAAATATAGCTATAATAGGCTATAATATAATAGCCTATTATAAAACAAAAGGAAAAAAACTGTGCAACAAGTATAGGCTGCACTCGTTTTTGTGACACTCTTAATGCATTTTATTTCTTTTCTTTATATCTTTATTTGATTTAGCGCG
Organism: Spinibarbus caldwelli; assembly: GCA_039654775.1. Classification (NCBI taxonomy): domain Eukaryota; kingdom Metazoa; phylum Chordata; class Actinopteri; order Cypriniformes; family Cyprinidae; genus Spinibarbus; species Spinibarbus caldwelli. The sequence goes on along the minus strand of CM077252.1, from coordinate 26,279,836 downwards.
CTGGCGCCACACGCACACACTAACATTAGTTCTAGCGTTGCTTGACATTTCAGCTATTCATCATCAAACTAAAATGCACTCAACGAAATATAAAAGTTATTTTATACTGGTCCGCTGTGAAATCAGCGCGCAGTGTCCAAACAAACACTTTTACGCATGTGAAGGATTTTGCGCGAATATTTGAACATGAGTGAAGTATAAAGCCATGTTTAGGCTACATAATAAATAATAGTTTAACAACCAAATAATACAAATATTGCAAAAATGGAAACATTTGGATTCTTGTCGAATGAGAGAGGCGCATGAGCGCAATGCCGTTTCAGCTTTGCTTGACGTTTGTGTGCTGTTTATAATAAATGCCAGCTTATAGCGTGATTTTTTTTTAATATATTATAGTTTAAAATATAATTTTATAGCTGCTTATTTTGTCATTCTTGTTCTGTTATATTGTTAAAAATAAAGGATTTGTTGTGGACTGAAAGGAACTAAAATCTACAGAAACGTCCACTTTTGGTATGGCAAAATGTCTTAAAATTTATTTCTTTTTTTAACATTTAAACTTAGACCAGATTATTAGATTACCTTTTGACTTTATGAATACATATAAATGACAGCTTAATTAATTTTTTTTTTTTAGCTTTTTTTGTGCAATTATTTCAAGACTACATGTATCATTTTTATTTTATTTTATTTTTATTATTTTTTTTTTGTCACTGGTGTTACTTAAACCTTAAACATTTTTATGAAATATTATTTCTCGATTTTTTTTTCAGCACACGTAGTCAGAGTTACAGAAATATAATGAAAATGCAAGAAATAAGTAGATTGTGTTTTATTTATTTAATGTGAAAGACAAAAACAGTACAGTAAGACCAGTGACAGTAACACCAGTGACATACATAAGACCTGATATACTGATCTTCACTGTTGTTATCCATAAGGAAGGTAACATCAGTGACAGTAACACCAGTGACAGTTTTCATGAAAAATGCATTTTACAAAATGTCTGCTGCAAGATATCAAACCACATGTTGTCAATCATGGTATACTCACTAAATTAAGTAGTTTAATCCATTTGTATTATAGTTTTTTTTTTTTTTTTTTACAATTCCCTAACAATAAATAGGTCATACCAGTGACGTCAACTAAAAGCTTCATAATAAATCATGAGATAAATGAGAAAATTTCTGATAACTGAAAAGAAACAGTGGACTAAACATGGGTCTTTTTTCATAGATCTTTAGAAAATAGGAAGGAGGAAGTCAAGTGATGTTATCTGTGTGATTTTTTTATTCCAAAATAAAAGACTTTTTTTTAAGTGGTAACACCAGTGACACAACTCCAGGGGATCACTGTTTTCATTATATATTTTAAAATATTTATTTGGCATTTAGTTTTTTTAAGCCATTTACATCATATATTTGATAATTATGAATAGACTTCTGTATTTTAAATCGTAGAAAATCCTGTTTTTGACCTCAGAATAAAGCACTTTCCCGCTGTACATGGCTGTGGGGACAAGCAGTTTTGTGTTACTTGGTTCTATATAATTAATAATAAAAAAAATAATAATAATAATGCCACATTGATGGCTCAGGAAGGTGAAATTGTTCAAATAACATATTGTTTCATTTTAAAATATATAAAAAATTGTGACCCTAATGTGTATTTCAATTGTAATATTTCTGTAAAGTCTAGGGAGAAGAAAAGTGGACGTTTCTGTAGAATGACCGGTTTACGTTTGTAAAGGTTTGCTTATATTTTACGGTATTTAATATACATAAAAAAATAATGAAATTCTTTGCAGTAACAATGGTAACGGGTGTTTTTGGAGTAAGATCAATTTCTCTTTCATGACATTGCTTCCTCTTTTTGACCAGGTTTTGTTTCTCCTTGTCGTAAACTCTAGGGGCGAGGCTTCTAAACCGGTGTGCTTTTAGGGGCGTGATATTCAAATAACGATTGTTTTCAGCCGCCACATTTATCAACGTGTGATCATTCGTACGATGAGATTGGTGGCATACGAATGTTTCATAATTCACACATGAACTCTGTCGTGAGTTGATTTGTGCACACGGATCTGCACTCATTTCTACGTTAGATTGATAAATGAGGCCCACTGTGTTTGTGTCACGCCCCTGGACTGTTTTGTTGTGATTTTTGCTCCCCATGTGTTCCCTGTGACCCAGTTTCTCCCCAGTCTGATTGTTAATTTGCTCCAGGTGTGTCTCCTTAGTTCCTTGATTGTCCTGTCTTTAAAAGCCCCAGTCCTTTCAGTTAGTGTTTGTCGGTCTTTGAATGTCTTCATGTGTTCTATGTTCCCTATATGGATTAAAGACTCCCAGTTTGTGAATTCTCCGTGTCTCCTCGTTCCTGGCTCCAGCGTTCGTGACAGAAAGACCGACCAAAACAGTTACCTCCGTGTGTCTAACCGCCGTTTTGTTTTCCGTCTTCAATCAGTGTTTTTGTTTCCGTTGTGTTGCCCCATGGATCCCTACGTCCGGCCCGAATTCCTCCTCCTCCTGCTGGAGCAAGAGGACCGATCTCTCGAGGACCATACACGACTTTTCCTGATGTTAGCTAACGCCACCAGCTACCCGGACGGCGCGCTCTGCACATTCTATAACGCTAGCTTGAACACCGCGTGCAGAGCGCTGTCGTCCGAAGATGGTCCTCGAGAGGATTTTGCCGCCTTCGTGGGGTGGACACTGGCGAGGCACGGATCCCCGTTCACCGTCTGTGCCGAGGGGGATCTCGCCAGTGCCACTCCTGACCCAGAGCCCAGCCCACCAACTCCCCGCAGTGCGGAGCACCAGCCCGAGCCCACCGATGACGGAGAGCCATTCCCCGCTACGATCCACGAGCCAGCGCCAAGCCGAGCGACTGAGCGGAAGATCGTCCCGGAAGTTGAGCCCAACATGTCAGACCAGGAGCGAGAGCTGATCACGTGGGAGCCAGCCGTGGACGGTGTGAGCGCGGAGTGGAGCTCCGCCCCCTGCACCGCGGCTGATGGTGAGCTGATGATACATCTGGGGCTGCTAGATTTTGAAGGGGATCTGTTAGACTGGGAACATGATCTGGAGGTCGACGCTTCCCCTATCCTCTCTCCGTCTCCGCTGGTTCCAGCCAGCTCCGCTCCTCCCGAGCACCCCCCTGTGCCCGCTTCCCGAAAGCGTCCTCCAGAGCGCCCCACAGTGTCGGCTCCCATTCCTGAGTTAACCCCTGGAAGCCCGGAGGATCTCAAATGCCCACCCTCCCACCCGCTCCTGCCTCCTCCACCGCTGTCGTCTGGCAGCCCCTCTGCTCGCCCTCAGCCCTCCATCAATGCGGTGCGAGCTCCGCGGGTCTGCCATCCTCCATCGCCGTGGCTGGAGAATCCCTCACCTCCACCTCCAGCCTCCGAGGCCCAGACTCCACCTCGGCCCGTAGACCCAGCGGCTCCACCTCGGCTCCTAGCTCCCTCGCCTCCACCGTCATCCATCGATCCACCAGCTCCACCAGGCTCCCTCGTCCCTCCGGCTCCGCCTTGGTCGGGCGTCGACCCGCCATCGCCTCGGGACTCCTCTCCTCTGGCTGCGCCTCGTCACTCCGTCCCACCGGCTCCGTTGGGCTCCTTCCTCCCTCCAGCTCCACCTTGGTCCTCAGTCGCTCTGGCTCCGCCGCGGATCTCCGGAGCTCCGCCTCTGCCTCGGTCGCCAGAGCTCTCGGCTCCACCCTGGCCCCCCGGATCCTCGGCGTCACCCTGGCTCGTCGGCTCTCCGTCTCCACCTCGGGCTCCTGCTCCACCTGCTCCGCCTCCGTTGGTCGGCCCCCTGGAGTCGGCGGCCATTCCTCCTCCATGGCTCCTCCCTCCGTCGGCTCCACCGTGGGCTATCATCATGGCTGTGGCCTGGGTCCTGCCAGGCTCCTCCTGCTCCGAGTCCCTCCTGTCTCCTCCCTGGCTCCTCCCTCCTTCATCGCCTCCCTGGTCTCTGTCTGCCGGCCCCCTCCCGGTTGTCCGTCCTCCTCCTGAGCCGCCGCCATTGTTCCCCCCACCCCCCCTCTGTTGTTCCACGGTGCGAGGACGCACCTTCCGGGAGGGGGGAGTAATGTCACGCCCCTGGACTGTTTTGTTGTGATTTTTGCTCCCCATGTGTTCCCTGTGACCCAGTTTCTCCCCAGTCTGATTGTTAATTTGCTCCAGGTGTGTCTCCTTAGTTCCTTGATTGTCCTGTCTTTAAAAGCCCCAGTCCTTTCAGTTAGTGTTTGTCGGTCTTTGAATGTCTTCATGTGTTCTATGTTCCCTATATGGATTAAAGACTCCCAGTTTGTGAATTCTCCGTGTCTCCTCGTTCCTGGCTCCAGCGCTCGTGACAGTTTGGGGGAGTGAGCCAACAATGGCTTAATTATAACTGACAAACTGTTGCTACAGACACAAGGTGACCTTTAGCCTTAGGAACGCAAGGACAATATTAGCTTTTTAAAGGTGCTGTGAGCCTTATTACTGGAATATCATGCATAAAATATTCCTACTATCTGAAATTCTCTCTGCCTGTCAGTCATTCTGCCCATTCAAGTTTGCTGATACATCTTTGAAAATCTTACTGGAAGAAATACACATTGAATTTGCCAGTTTACCAGGTTCAAATATGTTAAACGACATTTACACTTTTATGTATTAAAAAATGCATTACAATTTCCACAAAAAAAAAGCATTTTAAGTTTATTATTAAGAAATGTTACATTTTCATTTCTTTTTTCGTGAGCATGAAATCAGAATATTAGAATGATATCTGAAGGATCATGTGACACTGAAGACTTGAGTAATGATGTTGAAAATTCAGCTTTGCATCATAGGCCTAAATAACATTTTGAAAAATATTCAAACAGAAAAGTTATTTTAAATTGTAATAATATTACTGTTTTACTGTAAATCTAATCAAATAAATGCAGCCTCGGAAAGAATAAGAGACTTTTGAATGGTGTATATATATGCTAATATATTGTTGGGGCATAATGTATTTACATAAACCTGACCTTAAAAGGCATATAAAAACAACCTCTTTTAATGGAATCTTTAAAGTGTCTATGTTTCAAACTGCACTTTTATTATTTAACATTTATTAATATTACTATACATTTCGTATTAATAATACTGTAATTGTTGGTGAAATGTGACATTGTGGTGGTCTGGCAATGGTGACACAGTTTACAACCACATAATGTAGATTCTGGCAATTATACAACCTGGTCGTTTATGCCATGAGACCAGGTAGCAATTACAACATGATTTATGTCCAAATTCTGGGTCACCGAAACACTGCACAGTAGACCTCACCACATGAAGTCATAAGAATTCAATCTTTTCTCAGAATAAATAAACAGATATTGGCAGCAGTCTCTCTGACCTACATTTAGCCTCATTCAAATAAGCCAGATTAGACTCTTCTCCTGTGATGGCAGAGGGAAAGACGTTTTGAGACGCATCCAAAACAATATATTTTTTCAGTGATTAACCATTTTACTAGAACTGACACACAGTCTTCAGAGAGATTATAGTTTTCATAAATACAACCGTGAGACCAAACAAATCTGATTCTGAGAATGAATAATTATTGAGCTTTGAGAAAGGTTCTCAGATTTGTGATTACCTCAATATTATTTTAAGCTTATGCATGTTAAATCATCAGCGATGTGTAACCTAAATGTTATTTTATAGAAAGCTGTATTCAATTCCATACCCTCCAAAGCTCTACAATGGCTGATTTGGCCATATATAGACACCTGGCATTCCATAAAAGCATTAGATTATGTGTTAACATAAACATGTCACAGACAAAGGCTTCATGAAATTAAACCTGAGAGGCACCAGGAAGCTTTCAGCCCATAATGTGCTTTCTCACTCCAAGTTTTAATAGCCAGGGAACATACAGTAAGTGATTTCAAAGTGTATGTATGAATTTTTAAATATGGTGCATGCAAGAGAATATGCAATCTTTACTGTACTCTTAAGCTAAAGCACCAGGACTGGCTACCGGTGTAGTTAAGTTAATTATTTAGACCTTGTTCAGACTAAATTAGATAATGTGTTTTCTTTATGAGGGTAGGACGTTCTGAAAAAGGTGTTTTTATACAATTATTCTGAAGCCTTACTAAATTGTTGTAACAGTTGTCTTGATTTACCTCCATGTTGTTTCAAAACTGACTTTCATCAGTTGAACACAAATGGAGAGGGTTAGCAATTTTTTTCCTTGTGAGAGTGAATGGGGATGGATGCTGTAAATCTGTGAAAATGATGATGACTGTATAATAAAAGTAGTCCATTTAACTCAAGCTTTCTGAAGCCATACAATAGCATTATATGAGGAATAGACTGAAATTTAAGCCAATGCTCACTAAACATTGTCCATGTTGCTCATCACTCAGCCTAAGAAACGAAGTACTGGGCTGACAGAACAAAAGCTTTTGAGGGGGAAGTATTTGCCACTTTACAAGGTTCTGATGTGTTAATTTGATGATAATTTACAGTTGTGTTCAAAATAATAGCAGTATGTTTAAAAAAGCGAGTAAAGCTCAAAATCCTTATAATAACTTTTACTTCAATACACACAAATGCATTGGGAACATTGCACAGTCTATTCTAAATCAAAACATGAAGAAAAAATTAGCAAATTTGTTATTACTTTACAAAAAGTGAAAAAAAAAGGATTAGGCTGTTCAAAAAAATATCAGTGTCTGCATTTTTCTTTACAAAGTCAAACATTTACTGTATAAACTGAAAAATGCTTGAAGATTTAGCTTTCTTGTGAATGACTGAACTAACACTTAGTTGAATAGCCACGGTTTCTGAGAACTGCTTCAAATTTGTGTTGCATGCAGTCTGGCACCTGTGAACAGGTATTCCAGCCCAGGACGATTGCACTACATACTACAATTCCTCAGCATTTCTTGGTTTTGCCTCAGAATCAGCATTTTTGATGTCACCCCACAAGTTTTCTATTGGATTATGGAGTGGCCAGCCCAATCTCCAGTTCTTAATGTTAATCTTGTTGGTCTGGAACCAAGATGCTGCTTGTTTACTGGTGTATTTGGGGTTGTTGTCTTGTTGAAACACCCATTTCAAGGGCATTTCCTCTTCAGCATAAGGCAACATAACCTCTTTAAGTATTTTAATGTACTCAAACTGATCCATGATCCCTGGAATGCGATAAATAGGCCCAACACGTAGCATGAGAAACATCCCCATATCATGATGCTTGCGCCACCATGCTTCACAGTCTTCACAGAGTACTATGGCTTGAATTCAGTGTTTGGGGGTCGTCTGACAAACTGTCTGCGGCCCCTAGACCCAAAAAGAACAATCTTGCTTCATTAGTCCACAAAATATTGTGCCATTTCTCTTTAGGCCAGTCAATGTGTTCTTTGGTGAATTGTAACCTCTTCATTTTTTCAACAATGGGACTTTGCGGGGGCTTCTTTCCGATAGCTTGGCTTCACATAGGCGTCTTCTAATTGTTACAGTACTCACAGGTAACTTTAGACTTTCTTTGATCACCCTGGAGCTGATCATTGGCTGAGTCTTTGCCATTTTGGCTATTCTTCGATCCATTCGAATGGTAGTTTTCCGTTTTCTTCCACAACTATCTGGTTTTGGCTGCCATTTTAAAGCATTTGATATCATTTTAACTGAGAAGCCTATCATTTTCTGCACTTCTCTATATGTTTTCCCCTCTCTAATGAACTTTTTAATCAAAGTACGCTATTCTTTTGAACAATGTCTGGAATGACCCATTTTACTCAGATTTTCAGAGAGAAATGCACATTTGCTGCCTTCGTCCTTAAATAAGGGCCACTTGTTTGACACCAGTTTTTTCACAGAATGATTTACCTCTCTAATTAAACTCCACACTGCTATTATTTTGAACATGCCCTTTTCAATTAATGATTCAATTGCACAGAATCAACAGCATGCATGCCATGACTGTTGGGTCTGTTGGTTTTCTATTACTCTACCACACCTACTAGTAAAATATTTGCCATGTACCAGTGATTGATCTGGTTACACTCTTAAAAATAAAGGTGCTTCATGATGCCATAGAAGAACCTTTTTGTCTAAATGGTTCCATAAAGAACCTTTAACATCTGAAGAACCTTTCTGTTTCACAAAAGGCTCTTTGTGGCGAATAAGGTTCTTTAGATTATAAAAAGGTAAGCAAGAGATGGTTCTTTAAAGAACCTTTGACTGAATGGTTCTTTGTGGAACCAAAAATGGTTCTTCTATGGCATCACTGTGAAGAACCTTTTGAAGCACCTTTATTTTTAAGAGTGTAGTGACGTTGGACTGCTATTATTTTGAACACAACTGTATATACACTATATCAGGGGTATCCAAACGTGTTCCTGGAGGGCCACTGTCCTGCAGAGTTTAGTTCCTACCTTTATTAAACACACCTGAACCAGCTAATCAAGGTCTTTAGACAGACTAGAAGCTTCAAGGTAATGCTGAGCTCACACTGCACAATTTTCAAAGTCATCGCATCGTTGCTCTTCTCACACTGCACGACTGTCTGGATCGGCGACAGTGGATTGCACATTACACAACTTTTCAATAGGAAGAATCACAGACAAAATGCTTGTCTACAAACTGTGTTTCACAACCAAACACGCGAGAATTGATATGGAAGATAACGTAAGAATGTGTGAAAGAATGGATTTATTCCTGTCAAAAACAATAGCCAGAAAAACAGCTTGCAATCCTTTTTGTCTGTACACTAATTTACAGTGAAAAATAAAAAATAAAGACAAATCTGAAAAAGAGAATGGTTTCTTGCTGATGTTCTGTCGCAGACAGATTATGTCTCCTGGCTCCCACTGAATACCCTGTATCATGCTCTCTCATTGGCTGCAGGTCCTTGCTGATGTCATTTCAAGTCAAAATACAGGACTGCAATTCACTGACAGGTCAAGATTTGTCTGCGATTTCCACAAAACTGTCAGCAAGTGAAAATCGGGGCTAGAATCATGCAGTGTGTGCCCGGCATAAGTGTGTTGGAGCTGGGTGGAGCTATAATCTGCAGGACATTGGAGCAGAAGCAGGATTGGACACCCCTGTACTATATGTATAAAGTACTGGGAAGCGTGATTCGTCACACCACAAAAAACATTTCCACTGCTCCAGAGTCCACTGATGGCTGCGTTACACCACTCCATCTGATGCTTAGCATTGTATTTGATGATGTAAGGCTTGCATACAGCTGCTCAGACACTGAAACTCATTCCATGAAGCTCCCGCTGCACGGTTTTTGTGTGGATATTAATGGCAGGGAAAGTTTGTAACTCTTCAGCTACTGTATAGAATCAGCAAACGCTTTGTGGCTTTGATTTGCTGCTGTCCCTAAATACTTTCACTTACCAATAGTACCACTTACAGTTGACCATGGAATATCTAGCAGGAATGAAATTCCATGAAATGACTTACTGTAATGGAGGTATCCTATTATAGTACCACATTTGAATTTACTGAGCTCTTCAGAACGACCCATTTTTTTCACAAATGTTTGTGAATGCAGATTGTATGGCTAGGTGCTTAGTTTTATACTGTGGCAATGAGTCTAATTAAAACACCTAAATTCAATAATTAACAGGTGTGTCCCAGCATACTAAATCAGCAAATGATTTCTGAAGGATCATGTGACACTGAAGACTGGAGTAATTGGAGTAATCCTGGAGTAACTGGAGTAATCCTGAAAATTCAGCTGATTCATTAGCTGCTATAGGTAAGTAACACAGTGTAGTAAATGGTAAAACTATTTGTGCTACAAACCAGTGATTTGTTACATCTCCGGCTTGCCGGAAAATGTGTATGTATTTCTGAGTGTGTCTGTGCAGGAGAAGGTGTGGTCTGCATTCATCCTGATTGGAGATCACGAGATCTGGAGATCCTGATTGGCTGCCTTCTAATTGGTCTAGTTCCGGTTCCAGTGAAAAGGACCTCCTCAAACATTCTAGGGGGGCCGGATGTGTGCCATTTGTTTTGGGTTCCTTTGTGATTATGTGTGAGCGCTTTGAGAAACCTGCTTTTGTTCTAGTTAACTTCTGATTATGTTGTAAATATTTAGTTTAGGGGAAGTAGGGAGTGTGACGCCCTTTTCTTTTATATATTGTTTGTTCTATGTTTTGAGTTAAGGGAGTTAGGGAAGTTGTGTTGTATATTTTTCTTTTGTGTGATTTATTTTGATTAGGGAATTTAGGGTTTATTAAAACTAGTTGTTCTTTTTTCTGTTTGTTATTTTGGCCGTGTCCACTCCTGAATGTGTCCCCTTTTGTTACTATTGTTTTCATTATAAATTTGTTAATAAATTTACTTTTGGCTGCTATCTTGATAGTGAGCGCACATTTCATTTATGTTATGGCTGGCCCTAGACGATCGTAACAGATTACAATAAAAATACTTGTATAACAAATATCATTTTGCCAAATCAAGTAACATAAAGGACAGTTTTTTGTACAGTTAAAATAAATGGAAGTGAATGACACCGGAAAGCCTCAAACATTCAAGCTACAAAAATAAGTTGAATAGCTACAGTCAGGAGGAGACTGGTCTTGTTTTTGACACACCAAGTCTGCAATAAGTTGCATAGGTAACAATTTAGTTTAGAGACAAATTCTTACTATTAGCTCTTAGTAACATGCATATTTCTAGCATATATGCTGTTTATTAGTATTTATAAAGCATATATTAATGCCTTATTCTGCATGACCATATTCTAGATCCCTTAATCCTACCTCAACTACCTTACTAACTATCAATAAGCAAATTTGGAGTTTATTGAGGCAAAAGTCATAGTTAATAGTTAGTTAAAAGTGAGAATTGCTCCCTAATAGAGAGATTTGTTTAGTCCTGCTTGTTTATCGTGGTTAATGCCGGTGTATCCTTTATACTGATGACCTGCAAAACTTAGCTGGTAAAGCTGATTATCCAAGGAAGATTGTTGGTTAAGCTTGTTAAGAAGTCCCGTGTTGGTCTTATCAGTATAGAGTATTAAGCTCCTTGAATCAAAAATATATCAGTTCGACTCCTACAGTGGATTGTCTTTTTCACAGCTAAGACCATTATTTAAATAGCATCAAGCATTGGCTCAAAGTTCAGTCACAAGCTGTACGTTTAATCGCAAAACGCATTCCGCATTTCCACTGCATCTAAGAACAGGTTAAATGTGTTTAACTGCATCCTCTTCATCCCAGGCTCCAGTCCCCGGCCTCTGAAGACACAGGATGTGCGGCCCAGGAACAAAGAGCATGGGTGGGATCGAGGCAGGTGGGGGTTGACTGGGGGAGGAAGCGGAAAGGATAGATGACAGGCCCTCTCTGTTTAGCACGCTAAGCATGACCGCCATGCTTGCTTCTGTCGGTCTTACGCATGCAAGTCTTCATTCTCCTGACTACATGGACATCAGTATCCATTCCCACAAAGAGGAAAGTGTAGAAAACACTCACACACCATCCTAACAATACAGGCTGACCATGGTCCATGATAAAATAGACTGGAATGTTTTCAGTTCTACAGCACAGCAAGAAGCTGTCTCACACTGTTTGGCCCTTTGCACTGCCTCGCTTGGCTTGACCTTCTCGACTGTAACCGACAGTGAAAATTGTACAACAATGTAACAATATTGAAAAACTGCTGAATTTATTTTAATTTCAAAAACTAATTCTAAAAATAAATTTAAATTGAACTTATTTAATTGATCAAAAAGCAATGTTTAATTGTCTCTCACATTTTGTATGCAACCCCATTGCTGCATGATTTTCCTCCATTGCAAAAACAACAAAATAAAATAAAATTATTGAAATATTCCTTAAAACAGTGACATCTAAAAAGTAACACTGAACCCTTTTCACATTATGGTGGACAGACAGATAAATAATTTCATTGTATTTTGGCAAATTTTACACAGGTTGTTCTATTTTTCAAATAGAAAAATCATTTGTAGATTGTGTACAGATAGACTCAAGAATTAGCCTTTTTGTATATACATATATATTTTTTTGTAAGTTGCAAATAAAACAGATTATTAGAGTAGGTTTTACAAGAAAATACGGTTTCATTCTTTCCACTTCATAATTTAATTCAATGTGTTACTTGCTGTTTCTATGTTTTCTATATATATATATATATATATATATATATATATATATATATATAAACAATTAAATTATTAAACAATTTAAAATTGTAAACAAACAACCTCCTGACCTCCTGAAATTGATGATTAACATTTTCTTAAGGTTAAGCACCTCACTGACCACTGCTGAAAAAGAAAATTACTTTTACTTTTTTGTTTCAGACCCTATTTGTGCCCTATTCATGGAAAGTGTCATTTACATCATTCTTTGCAGGCCTGAGTAAAGCCAAGCTGCCACAGCTGAGAGAGAGATTAGTAGGTCAAGGTGATCACTGACTAACCTCTGCTGTAGTGAGTTGTGTTCATTAAGATAAGCTAATCAGATGGTAAAGAAGAAAAAGCCGTTCTCCAGCGCTCCATGAATAAAGAGAACAACAGGACAAAACACAGGGGAAGACAACCAGTTTATTGGCAGCTGCTTGAGACTATCTTGCTGTGGCAATAGATTTTGCTCACGGTTATGTCAGAGGCTTTCAGGCCGAATCAATAAATGAAGTCAGTGCTCTTAACAAACAGCGGTCGTGCCCTTTCAGATGGTGGGCTGAGAACAAAGCCCCTCTACTCACACACCATTCACAGACTAACAACTTCCATCCTTTATATCAAGTGAATAGAGGTGCTTATGCTAATCATCAAATTAAATGGAAGTGGTATTTATTGTGATTAGAGCATCTAAAATCTGCAGTTTAAAGTGAAAATAAAACCTCACGCTGTTGTTAAAATGGACTGAAATGATATACGGTGTACACTATAAGAAAAAAACTGGCAGCTGTGACTACTAGAACTTTACTGTAACAAATAGAGTGACAGTGTTGCAGAGATTATGGACTGTACATTTTAAAGGGATCGTTCACCCAACAATTAAAATTCTGTTGTCATTTATGATTCCAAACCTGAATGAGTTTCTTTCTCCTGAACACCAAAGATATTTTACAGAATGTGGGTAACCAAACAGTTGATGGTAGCTATTGAATTCCTTATTATATTAAAAGTACTCTGGAAGTCAATGGCTACCGTCAACTAGTTACCACATTATTCAAAATATCTTCTTCTGTGCTCAACAAAATAAGTTTTTAATTTGTTTTGGTATGTACATGTTTTGTCTTATTAGCTGTAAATTATAAATAAGCATTTTATCCTTTTTTTTTACATAATTTTATTTTAGTATTTTATAGTGCATGTATGTGTATTGCCTTGTTAAATATTATACAAATTCAATGCATATGGTAACAAACAATACAGTTAATCACTTAACAGGCCATAGCATTTTTACTTGATACTTTACAGCAGGGGTCACCAAACTTGATCCTGGAGGGCCTGTGTCCTGCAGAGTTTAGCTCCAACTTGCCTCAACACACCTCCCTGGAAGTTTCAAGTATACCTAGTAAGACCTTGATTAGCTGCTTCAGGCGTGTTTGATTAGGGTTAGAGCTAAACTCTGCAGGACACCAGGACCATGTCTGGCGACCCCTGCTTTACATCATACGTTAACATTCTGGTGTTGTTGGGTTTTTTTGTGCTCAAAAAATACATTTATTTATTTATTTATTTTCATAAGTACGTGTTTGTCTTATTAACATATTAGTTGTAAATTTTAAATTATAAGTGATACATACTTTTTTATATATTATATATTTTACTACATTTACATCTTGTTAAATATACAATTTTTAATCATATGATAACTGATAGTATACTTAACAGGCAGTTTTTACATTGTTTTTCAGTTCAAATTACCAATATTAATTACACCATACATTGCCATTGTAATATAAACACATGATGTTTTGCTTGTGATCAACACGAAACACATCTGAATTCTGGGAGCAAGATAAAGTACCTGTGTGCATGTGTATATGTTTGCGTTTTGCTGCATCAGCTGATAAATCTAATGGCTTCCTCATGTCATGCAGGTCAAAAGGTCAATAGAACAAATCCAGCAGTTTGACACATTTGATGATAAATTTGTGTCAGTCATTCTGACGTGTCTAAAGACTGTTCACAGCCAGACAGACATTTCCTGTCTGATACTGTTGTGTGACAAAATACTAAATGGTGTGTTTTTGTTGCATTGATTGTGCACACAAATTTATTACTGACTGAACTGAGTGAGTGTTATTTTAGCAATAAAAGGGTTTTTCTTTGTAAGCTTTGTTAGGGGTGGCTGAAATGCAGCTTTATGCACAACTGACACAATATAGCAGTTTAAGTGTTATTCACACTGAAAAAAATGACTCATTGAATTTACTAAATTTTTTTAAGGTAAGTGGTTGCAATCAATTTATTTTAGCTACATTTAAATAAATTTAGTTGACTAACTTTCAACTAAATTTGTTTATTTAAATGTAGCTAAAATAAATTGATTGCAACCACTTACCTTAAAAAAATTTAGTAAATTCAATGAGTCATTTTTTTCAGTGCACCATGAAGAAGAGCGACATACAAAAATTACACAAACAAAAGCATTATAGGTTTAAAAAAAATGCCGTCTATTATTGGATTCCATATCAGTTTAATTTGCTTACAGCTGTCTCTTAATGAATCACGCAAAACTCGTTCTAGACAATGAAACTGTGATTCGAGTGGACATGTGCACCGAGGGAGATTCAGATTGGCAGGAGAATTCAAAAGGTACTGAAGAGCTCTGTAATAATCACACAAAGACGCTGAAACGCTCAAGCATAAAAATCATTCAAAATGAACAATGGATGACATAGAATACTTAATAGATAATGTGTGGGCAGCACACATAGGATGCCCATCCTGAAATCACTGTATAGTGGATACATAACAGAACAACTGTAGGCTTTTGAACTAAAAAGCACTTTAAGTAACAATAAACCATTAAAGGCTATAAAGATTTCAACTTGCTTATTGCACCGGAAACTCATAAATCAACTCTGAATTTTAAAAAGCGCGTCAGTGCTGATAGCCTGATACTATCGTAAATTAGATTAAGTAGGGAAAAAGGAATGTTTATCTCGCAAAAAAACACTTAAGCATGAGTTGCGGATACTGCAAAACTTTATCACACTAAAATTTCAACTGCCGGTCAGTTGTTTCTAGAGGCCTAGTTTAATAGGGTGTCGGTTCAAAATTAAAAGAAGGCTGATCATTCAAGTCCATTAATTTTCAGTGGGTTGTTATGTTTGTGAAATGTTTAAAGAGCGAAAGTAGAATTGATTCTTTCATGACTTGACAGTGTCTGGCTCTAACGGTCAAAGAAGTGATATATATAGGGACATTAGTGACTCCACATATCTTTTGTTAATGGGTGCATGGGTCTTCCATTTGTACATTTTATGTGATTAGCTCTTATTTTCTTTCTTTCTTTTTATTTCTTTCTCAGTTTTAATGTAAGGACTGTAAATAAGCTATCCTGGTCACTCCAACACTGGCCACTAGCCAGTAACACATCATTAGGATCATAGCATAAGATTAGCATAACAAGGTTAACTTAAAAAACGCGAATACTATATGAATGAATATGGGAAAAATAACAAGCATCATCCTAAACCTGGGGTTCACTACATAGGATTCACAATGATTCATATAGGGCATGTTAGGTTTATTACATATTAACAAATTTATTACTGATTGATACAACTTTAAATTTTAAAAATGCATTAGTATACTCTAAAAAAAAAAAATGTAACAACTGTGTCATTCATTTAAAGTGCGTTATACAAATAATAAACATCAAAGGGTATAGTTCACTCAATAATTTAGTAAGTAATTGAAATTAAAAAGTTGACTAACAAAATGTTTTTTAGTTATATCCTGTTTATCCTTAAGTGTAAATTCTACTTCTTTAATGAAAATTTCATTCAGTTCGCTACTCCAGTTCTCTCATCTAACAGACATCTGATTGTGAGTAGGTCTACTAGGTTTTCCAATAAACTCCAGCAAAATACAGTCCTTTTAAACAAAAGCACAGGCCTTTATGATCAGCTTATGCAAGAGAATGGGAACTTTGGAGCATCTTGGAGAGAGTTTTACTGTGCTGACTGTCGTAACCGATCTCAACATGCTGTTTGAGTGCTGAATGAAGAACAACGTGACTAACACAATCTCATGGCAATTCATAATTGGTGATTGGTGGCTAATTTGTTTGAATTCATATGATCTTGTTTGTTGTCTGTGTTTTCTTATTAATTGCTTATGCCCCAGTAATGTTTAGGGTGGGGTTAGAGGTGAACCTTCAGGCTTAGTTTTTTTTTTTTTTTTGTACAATTATTGTACAATTCACTTTGTATAAATTCACAGTTTTCCCTTTTTGTCCTTTTTTGAACAGTAACAACCATAATGCACAGAATTGTATTGGATCGGTCCCATCAGACTGATACTTGATCCGAAAAAAGGTCCGTATCCGACTGATATGACAGAGTATCACATCAGCGCAGTAATATGATACACATAAAAATGTAAATCTCAGAGGACAGTGGAATAGCTGTGCTTAGTAGTGTCTTGTTTACTTGCTAACAATTCTTAAACAACTTTCAAAGATGTAATGGCATGAATCTTGCAACAGTTGGAAATTACAGTGATTAGTCCTTTCTTGCAAGTGCTTATTGTAACAGATTAGGAATTCGTAGTTATGACATTAAATACCTGTAAACTGTAAACCCCAACAGATTGGTGCATGGCATTTTGAGAAATTAGAAATTTAGATAATCAGTGAAAGATCTGTTGATGAGCCGTCTGAATCTGCTCATGACAAACTTACTATATTTGCAAGAAGTGCATCTTCTGTTGCTTTACGTGGTCGTGTTACCTTGCACAAACTTATCAAAAATGAATTTTCTCTGTTGTTATTTCTGTTTATACCACGTCTTTATAAGATTTAACTAAGACAACATTACAAACAAGACATTATGGTAATACCTTCCGGTAAAGTTCAATTAGTTAATATTAGAAAAAATAAATAGCAATTTAAAAATACACAACTTATTTACTAATAAGGTTACAGACATTTTTATTTTATTTTATTCAGATTAGATTTATTGCTTGGTTCTTTTCCCCAAAATAATTATACAAGGTAAAAATATTTATTACATTTTTAAAAATCATTATAAAGACCATACACACTTTTATTTTATTTATTTATTTATTTTTTTTTTTTTACATAAGCCAAAATGTTACTTAACATAGGTCAATGTAATTTTTTTTTTATTATGAATTTTTGGCTTTTATAAAATTAAATATATTTTATGTATTATGTTTTATCCAAAATTAACTTGCTAAATTAACTATAATATGAAACAAGGTGATTATGCTTTCAATTGTGAATCATCATGTGCCCAGAATATGCTTAAGCACTTTTGTGACACTCTGCATTGAAGAATTTCATATTGTTGCAATCGAATATAATTAATCTATTTGTTATATCATTTGTCTTATTAAAAAAAAATCTACACAATACATTCTATAGAAGTGCTTATAGTGTATATGTAGCAATAACTATCAAAAATGCAATGTTGTACTATAAAGAAAGTCATGAAACAAAATGTGTAAATAATGTCAGAATTTTAATTTAAGTGATTACTGACCAGAATAAACAGTAATGTATACCACACTTTATGCTGATAGTCAACAGTCTTTCACTGACTTGAAAGTTGGAGGTTTGAGGGGCTCAAAAGTATTTCCTACCTTAACAAGGAGCACTGCCCAAGAGTTTGGACATAGAGTAACTAACTCAATGGTTAAATACAGAGTAACAAAGTGGCTCTTTAAGAAAGGGTGACCCATTGGGGACCCAAGGGTCATACAATCTTTAAAATTCCAAAAAATTACAAATTTTTGCAGCAATAATATATATTAGAATTCCCGAAAGAAGTAAACAGTTCTTAAAAGAATGATTTTTCTTAGTATAAAGAACATTTTAACTTTTTTCGTCCACCATGAAGATTTTTTTGTGTGATGAAAAGTTTCCATGCATGTTAAAGGTTCTTCAAGATCCCAATAAAAAATCATTTTCAAGGGTGTAAATGATTTTGAAGAGTGAATTGTTATTATAAAGCTGTGTGCTTTGCGCGCTGAACTGGTTCACAACCCTGCTGAGAGTTTTGAATGTCCTGGTCAAATGTGCTCTTGTGTGAAATGTCAAATATCAATGGAAATGCCGCTACGCCAAAACAGTGTGATACCTCCATCGCCCTCTAAAGCCTTCCTAGAGAGAACTGAAGCAAATGAATAACAGATGAAACAAATGAAATACACTCATGCAGTGGTTTCTGATGGCGTGCAGGTCTGTTCCTGATTGGGTCACGGAGAGGAAGGGATAAAAAATTCAACTATCCATACAGCTAATTGTCCATTTAGCACAGCAAATAGGCTTATTTGTAGTGCTCATGAGGGCAGGGTCAAATCCCAAATTGTCCCAGTCCCACTCTCTCCATGCTCTTTCCTGACCTGTGTTTTCAATTGAACACCATTTAATACAATTTAAAAGGTTAACTAATCATAACTGGTGTTGAAGAGCAGACATCTCATCCTAAGCTTACTCTGAGAATGGACAAATGTGCACTGCGATGATTCTGTGAGCAAGCTACAGAATAAAAGAAAAACATGTCCTCCTGTACCAGCTAATCCATCTGAAACACACGGCTTACCTTGTGCCTTTATCACCCATCGCGAGGATCTGCGTGCGACAGAAACTCTTCTGCTGTGAGAGGAAGATGAGACGGGTTGCCGAGAAAAGAGAGAGAGATGGAGCTGAGGGGAAAAAAGAAAGGCTGAAAGAAGAGAATTTACTATGCTGCGTTAGAGAGCCGCTGTCACTTAAGCAGCTCTCCTTGCGGTTTGAGCGCTTTCCAGATGAATCCAATTACAGGAGCATCTCCACTGCCGCTTGCCAACAGACAAACCCCGCGTTTCAGACATAAAACAAGCAGAAGCCGGCGATTCCTCGTTGCTTTCCTGTGCTGCTCTGCTTTAGGAGTCCTTCAGGTGGGAATGTATGAACAATAGACGCTGTTTGGAAAATCCTAACGCTTAAGAAGCTTCCGTTTGATATCCACACTATCTAGCAGAGCTCTTCAACTGTGTTTTCCCCTCCTCGTCTCTCTCTCTCTCTCTCACATAAACATCTCCCCTCCTCTCTGGATGTGTGAGGGTATGATATTCTCTCAGCTCGAGGCTGTGAGATGAGCGACGACGGACGAGGCGTTATTTACATCTTGACATTGACATCATTTAAAGTGGTGTCACATTACAGTTCTAAACTCCCAAAGCAATAAATCAATACCGGCCAGGATAAAGCATATCAATCAGCCATCATAAGGGTTTAAGATGGTTTTATTAAATGAAAAAGCATTCCTGATAATGTTTTTTTTTATTATTATTATTATTTTAACATGTATCAGATAAATAAATCAACCTCATTAAGGTACTGCAAATAAGATTCTAACATATAAACATAATAAGATGATTATTAATGATGCTGAAATTAAAACCCACACAAAACATGCCATTACAGCAATGCATCATTACGTCAGACTGTAATGCCAAAAGTGTAACTAACACTCTAAAATACACGAATTCTCAAATGAATGCTAAATCATGTCTTATTGGCACTTTCCACAAATAGGATACACTTTTGTGTCCCTTGACTTTTTATTAGGCACAAATTCCAAGTTTTTAACCTAACAATTAATCCATAATGAAAAGTA
The DNA here is from genome assembly GCA_039654775.1 of Spinibarbus caldwelli. Classification (NCBI taxonomy): domain Eukaryota; kingdom Metazoa; phylum Chordata; class Actinopteri; order Cypriniformes; family Cyprinidae; genus Spinibarbus; species Spinibarbus caldwelli. Next base: position 26,260,002 of record CM077252.1, on the reverse strand, counting down.
GTTAGTTTCAATACTAAAAATATCTCAAATATTTATTAAAGTTACTGTGGGAAACAAATATCAAATAATAATAATAAAATAAATACAAATTATCACAATTATAACCAAACATTTTGGTCTCAAATAACCCGCTATACAGAGTGACACATTTCCAAACCCGTTATTGACTTTTTATTTAATTTTTTTTAACAAAATCATTTAAATTGGGGTTTAAAACTATATAATGACACAAGTTTTGGTGTTTCAGGACATACAGTATTTTGTGGAAAGTGCCTGTCAGAACATAGATAAACATGGACTTATTCCTATTTGCTCTTTGTCTTTCATTTTGCATGTAAACAACAGACTTAATAATCAAACTCACTTTTGGTCCTTACATTTTTACAAAAAACGAGTGTAGTTAACAAATATACCGCTGTTCCCTTGATAACTGTGCTACTTTGAGAACAATACACATTTAGAAAGGAAGAGTTCTTTTAAGTTTTACTCAGTAACAATATAATCAAAAAAAGAAAACACTTTCTTCTAAAAATACAACAGCACTTTTAAGGGCAAACAAATATAATCTTTATAAATTAACTACAAATCTGTTGCTCCAAGTAGTGCCACCAGTAAACATCCCTGTTTTTTTTTTTTGTTTTGTTTTGTTTTTTTTTTGTTTTTTTGTAAGAAATTTGCTGTTGAAATTAATTTAATTGTACATCAGTTATTCTAAGTCAACCAAAATATCTAATAGATGTTTTCTTGTAAATAAATAAAAGATGCTTCTCTGTTACTTAATCTCATGAATTGTCTTTGATTTACTTAACCCCAGTATTTAAAACAGGTCATGAAATACACACCAAGGTCATGTTTAACAAATCTTTATGTTCAGTTTTGCTTTGAACATTATTTTCATGACAACTGCGCAACTTACGCGACCCAAATTCTCATTATTGCACTTTGAAAAATCTCACTCTTATTACCATAACACGTTTATATAATGTATTTTTAACATGTAAAGTTCTAATAATTATAGATTTTTTTATACTGACGTTATGCTCACATTAATTAAAAAAATTAAAATATAAGTTTTTTTATGAATTTAACTTTCATAAAAAAGTTTCATAATTTTATAAATATAATTTTTTCTTATGATTTTGGGGTGATCTGAACATGTTCCTTGTAGTGAGATTCACTCTTTTATATATATATTTCATTAACATACATTACAGTGATCTACAGTAAGATCAGAGATTTCTGAGGCACACAGTACTTCATCATAGCAACTAGCACATACGGTTTTAGGTTAATAAATATTCTAGACTCTACATTAAATCTCCTCGGTCCAACAGCTGACAAGTGTAAGATTGGCATTAGACTTTCCTCATCTAACCTTTAATTAACATGCGAATGAACAAAGCAGATGGAATCACATGGCAGTCTGTGCATTACGCTGGACTCGTGTAATCTCTGATGGCAGTAATTTGGGTCTTCAAAGTCAGTCAGAGCGGTGCGGTGTGATTCTCATCAGACGCAGGGCTCTTTTAAATGCTAATCTGAGCGCAGTTTAGCAGTGAGCATACTGGGTCTCTATGGCAGCACTAAAGAGTGTGGCGGAGGCCAAGGCTTCCTCTCATTCATTTTTAAAACACGAGTCCCTTTTTATAATAAATTACTGGAGTCAGTCCAGTAGAACTGAGCACTTCCCTGAGGCATGATTAACAACATACAGCGGGGTCTAAAAGTCTCAGACCACTAGTGAAAATGCTTCTATTTTGCTGTTTTTCTAATTTAATATATATTTTTTATTATTACAAATCACTTGCATGACAATTAGAGTGAATTTAAAAATCAACAAACAAAATAATTGGTGTGTTTGCTTTAATGACAGCAGCACTCAAGCTATATGAAATCATCCTGTTTGTGCAAAACCTGAAGATTATTTTTTTTCAGAACAGGATATAATCATTATCATGATGATTTCACAATTTGCTTGAGTACATTTCATTAGTGATCTAGAAATAGATTGATATGATGTTAAAATACATCATAATGGTCCCAAGACTTTCACTGTGGTCTAAGACAGCTGAAATATATACACTAGCATTCAAAAGTTTGGGGTCAGTCTTTTCTGCTCACCTAGCCTGCATTTATTTGATAAAAATACAGCAAAAAATAGTAATAGTGTAAAATACCATTACACTTTAAAATAACTGTTTTCTATTTTATTTAGTTGTTTTTAAATGTCATTTATTCCTGTGATGCAAAGCTAAATTTTCAGCAGCCAATTACTCCAGTCTTCAGCATCACATGATCCTTGAGAATTCATGCTAAGAAATATTTCTTATTAACTTAAACAGTTTCAAGCTAATATTTTTGTGGAAATACATTTTTTTTTCAGGATACTTTGATGAATATAAAGTTCAAAAGAACAGCATTTATTTAATACGGAAAGTTTTTTACATTGTAAATGTCTTTACTGTCACTATACTGATCAAATGAATATCAGCATTGATTTCATAAAAAAACACTGACCCCACAGTTTTGAACAATAGTGCTTTTTTTCTAATTTATAATATTTATATCTCATTTTATATTGCATTCAAGAATCAGTGTCAGACTGTGCGACAATATACAATGGCCTTTTACCAGGCATTGAATTTTGTGTCTGTTCTGTGTTTTGGTCTCTAAAAATAGGACTGACATGTGAATACACTGGGGTCGAGTTTCCACATATTCAGGAATGTGTTGTCGTGTTCCTAAAACAGGCTGAATCCATTTTGTTCATGCTTCCCTTTGATATCAAATCCCAGAGGCAGCGATATCTGGTGTACGTCAAGAGATCTCAGATTTCAAAATTTTAAAGTTAAAGGAAGGCCTACAAACACTTTGGCACATTCCGCATCGGTAATTCATCTGTAACAAGGTTTCAAAACAAAACCCAGAGAGCTCTGCTCAACAGTCGCCAGACCCCTGTAACATTAGCACATTTGTCTGCGTTTTGGATGACACCGCCTCTTAGCAACAAAGACTGTCACAATACTAAGGGTCCTGCTATTGATGGAGTGCAGAGTGTGAGCTTTTCCCAACAAGGTTGTGTTTTGACGACATCCCAGAGTGCATTTCCAGGAGTGACTTCAGTTGATAAGATGGAAAAAGGCAGCCCGTGTCTGGTCTCAGATATCACTCCAGAGCACAGCTCGACGGTTCTTGTCCACGCTTACCACATATTCACCCGACAACGACCAGGCCACAGCGCTTATTGAAGCTCTGCAAAAAGAATTTCATCTTAGAATTCAATTTCAAGACAAAATTAAAGAGATAATTCACAGCATCCCACCCAAAAAAGCAATAAGCAAAAGTGGAATTATTGACACAAAAACCTCCATAACCATAGTCCATGCAACTAATATAATGTATTCCAATTATCCCGAAGCCATATTAAAAACGAAAATATAGCTTTGTGCAAAGAACAGACTGAAATTGAAGTCAATATTTCCTAAAAATCTTTCCCGCACTTTAAAACCTGTGACAAATTTTGACATAATACTGGCTGATTGTATATTATCCCTTATTTGAGAGTGACTTGAAGTAAATAAAGCAGGAAAAGAAAGTAAACTAATCAACCTGGAGTGCATTTCCTGTACAAACAATGTAACTTGCTTCTTAACTCTTCCTTTGCCCCAACACTTCCACGCAATTGATGGAATTTTCCAGCTTTCTGTATTTTCACTGTTATATGGTAGGGGGCGCTAATACACATCTTCTGAAAAAGTACTGAATGTCTAGATAAAACACAAGTGAAGAAGAAGAAGAAGCAGAAACAAGCGATCGTGTATGGAAGCAGATGCGTATGTAAAATAAAGCGATGATCGAGCATTAAACAGCATTTAAATCAAAACTGCTTAATGTTACCAATGTATAATGAAACGTTACTGAATGAAATGTTGACCCATGAAGTGGTTTAGGACTGTGCAAGCTTTGGGGGTGATGATGGAAGCAATCGACTCCATCTATGTTTTGAATCATCGTTCCGAATCCTATACTGCAAAAACACGATTTTCTCAGCTTTTCATTCAAAATGTTGCTTTTTTTATGAAACCTACAAGTATTGATAAAAAAGCATGACACTAGAATAAAACAGAGGTTCTGTTCTTTCTTTTCTTTTTTAGACATTTTCTTTTTTTGCATGTTCAGATATTCATACAACAGAATATTCCATGAAAATTTTGTGAAAGTGACCCAAAGGGCTGGCGTTGACTTGTAACTTTAAAAAAATAAAATAAATAAATAAACACTGGCTGGGAGTAAAAGATGCGGTCACATTTGCGAAATTTAGTTGAAATTTCATCTGCAAAGAAGGACTATTTTCTTCAATATTGTCAATATATAAAGCAATGTATAAAGCACAGCTCCAAAGTGTTGGAAACTCAGAAGCGAAGACCGGGAGAATCTTGGGTATCTTCAGCAGAGTTCTTTATTGAGAACGCGCTGCATGGTGCTGCAGTCATCAAAAGTCTAACTAAGGCAGTGATACACTGTATTTTATAGGCATTCAGTGGGCAGTCCTTAAAGGTGTTTACCTTACACAGCCTCAGACGTGACCACTTAAACAAAACATCAAAGACAATGCAGGAAATCAACCCCCAACTGTGAGTTTCAGAAAACCTTCTCCCCAAAGATAACAGTACCAAAATGGTTTAAGATGCACCTGGCCACGAGACCTAAAGATGTGTAAAAATTCACGTCGTTAACTTTCAGTAGGAAGATCAGAGACGAGCAAAACCCCCTCACTAGAAACTATATTGAATCTAATCAGTAAACAGATCCCATTATGTTCACATTAAATGTCCAAAACTATGTAGATCACCTTAGTTTCTTATATGATGTTACGTCAGGATGTAGGATCAGCAGATCTAAGACAGATTCTTAAATTTGTAATCCCACAGAAGTCACACCAAAGTCACTTTCAAACCAAGCAGCTTTCTGTTGGTCAGAACAGTGAATTCACATGACGAACTTGTGTGAAGGAAATTTTTCATATAATGAATTTTAAATTAATCAGATGATCACAAATAATGTCTAACACTTCTTGTCCTTGCAGGCCTAACTTTTGAGTAGGTGTTAGGGAACAGAAATGTTCTAGCCTTAAGTAGCATTGTAGTAATGAAACATGAACAAGACGTCTGTCTGAAACTACTAATAACGATGCATGATTTAAGGAATAAGCTGAGATAATCAGGAACCAAGTAGAAGGAGTCTTTGATTTTCCACATAAAAGAACCAATCATATCAGAGGAAAATGATGTAATTTGACATGTTACCTTTGCTATGTACCTTTTCTAAAAAAGAAACTGTTGTATCCTTGTTGCTGGGAGATTCTCTGTGATTGAGATGAGATCCTCTCGTCCATGATTAAAGCATTTTCAAGGGCATTGTTTGGAGTCTGTCTGGTTACTGCTGCGCAGCAGGTTAGTCGAATATTAGAGATCTTAGTCCCAAGTGATAATGTTCATGGGGGCGAGATGTCGCCCAACTTAACAGGGTGTCGCTTGAGAAATGCTAAAGAGTGTCGCTAGAGATGCCCCTGATTAAACTTAATTCAGGTGCGTAGGGGAATTTCTACCACACTTGAAATGAGCAAAAATTTGAGCAAAATCTGCGTGGGCAACTTTTATTGTCTTCACAGAAACTCTTTGATTCTGTGTGAAATGACTGAAATTTGCCAGTGAAATTTCGCTGAACAATGATAAACTGACATTATAATAGATCAAACAGCCCAAACAGCCAATCAAATCCAGGCTAAGCCTTGTTGCCATACGCAAATTTTGTCAGTCAAGCTTTGAAGTCTATCAAGCTTTGCTGAACTGTCGGACACACACAAACCATGCATAATACAATGAATCACTGGAGATATTAACTTGCTAGTTATGACTATTTCCCGAAATTGAAATAACTTTGTTATTTAAACCACACTGGTTCAGTAATTTAGAACTGTAGTAAATGGCATCACGGTGGTGGAGTTGTAAATTTGATTTAAATCTGAATTAATGTCAGATTATTGCTGTAAGTATTAAACATGGCATCTAAGGACTACTTTGCTATTTTGCTCTCCATTGTTTCACTTTATTTTCAGATATTTGATTCAATTGCAGGTTCCGTATTACGTTCCGCTAGGGTTCTAGAGCAAAGTCACACACGTGCACTCTTTAAAGATGGTGCATTCATTGTCTTTACATACTAAAAGATGTAGAATGAAAATCTGGAATGAGATACTGTATATAGGTTGTACTGCATATTAGCCAGTCTACATGTCATACTAACAAGAGACTATGCTGTAGATCTGACCACACAATTCTGGTATGCTGTTTGCAAATGAGTGTGAGTTTGGTTTTGGAAAACACAGAAATACTGAATTATGTTGGTCACGACAGAATTTGCAATCATAGTTTGCTAACGATACTTGTAGGAAATGCACCCCTGATTGGTTGTCCGTGGTGGCCATCCCTGAGTTACCTGTGCATGTCAGGAAGCCGTTTTTCCAGGTTTCCTGTGTTCACATTCCATATGTAGACGGCACCGTCTGCAGAGCCAGCTGCCAGGAAACTGCCATCCGGACTGAAAAAGAGAGAAAACTGTCCATTGTGACTGATGACTACAGACTGAAACACATTACTCTGTGGAACTGATTCTCTCTTGCTGTATAGATCCCTCGGGCCAGTGATCTGATATAAAATTCACTGAAATGTCAGGAAGAGACATATCTGTTCAGTTTGTTCCTAAACCAAGTGAATGAGACTGCAAGACTGCATTTTAAGGAAGAGTAGCTTTTTTTAATTTATGCTGAAATTATGCTGCCTTCAAAGACCTTATTTTGGACAAATTAGACATGGCTTTAAATGTATACCTCACAGAGTGTGATCGCAATGACAAAAGACAATAAGATGTGGACGGAGTCTAAGAGCATTAGCTGAAACCAATGCAGAGTGTTTCAAATCCGTTGAGGCTCCATTTCAGACAGTATGCCATCTTAGAAGATAGCTGCCCACTGTTTGTAGACAGCAAGAGCCATAAACTATAGTCAATAACCATCTGGACACAATTTTCGATGCTTTCGCTCTTTTCCATGATACTGCATCTGATATGAATCAATGGACTTCAAAGGATACTATAATCGATTTCAACCTTGCTAACTTTTGCTAGGCTACATGAGATCACACTATCCCTTCAACCACAACCTTCTCTACAAAACCCTGTGCTCCAAATGAAATGTCAGCCAATCCAGTGTCAGCAATCCCAAATGCACTAAAATATTAATGGGCATTGCCAATTGGCTGGCTTTATGATTGGCTAAAAACTTTTTCGTTAGAGAGTCTAGGGACGGGTTTGATTTCCTTGGACAACTATTTCTGTGATATTCACCTGGTTGTAGGGTCATTTTATACATAGTATTTCAAAAATATCATTTACAACATCTTTTATTTTATCCATGACTGGTGAGGACTGGTTTTATTCTAAATATTATGTATAAAACAGTTATAATTCCCATTTAGTCCTACACTACCCTTCAAGGTTTTTTTATTTATTATTTTTTTTTTTTTACACTTTTTTATTCAGGAATTATGCATTAAATTGATTGAACCTGACAGTCAAAGGGCCCTATAATACACTCGGTGCAATGCGGCGCCAGGCGCGACCCAAGTGTTTTTTGCTAGTTTCAGCTCGATGCAGTTATCATTTTCACGTCCTGCGCCGGGGTTGTTTAAAGGGGTCATATGATGCTATATAAAGATCATTATTTTGTGTATTTGGTGTAACAGAATATGTTGACATGCTTTTATGTTCAAAAAGTACATTATTTTTCAAATACTGTACATTTTTGTAGGTCCTCTATGCCCCGCCTCTCTCAAGCACGTTGTTTTCAACAAAGCCCCTCCTTCCGACAAGCGCAGTCTGCTCTGATTGGCCAGCTGATCCAGTGCATTGTGATTGGCAGAACACCACAGGCATGCATCGGAAATGTAACGCCCTTATACCATAATTGCGAGCTTCAGCTTTCAAAATAAATATAAAGACAGTTAATAATGTCATTATTTTTACCATCAGTTCAAGCCCGAAAGGGGAACAGAGTCGCGTGACAGACACAGTTATGATGCAGTACACAAGCCACGGTTAAGACAGCTGACTTGCTATGATTTCTGATGGGCTGTACACTCCGCTGTGATGTGACCCTGTTCCCCTCACACACACACACGCACGCACGCGCACGACACGTTACTCTACGCTGCGCAAAACTCCGCATTTGAACAGTCAATAGCAAATACTTAAACTAACAACAAAACATACTTACAGTCGCTGATTCAAAAGTGCATATTTTTTTAGAAATAGCCTTTGTGCACAGACAGCCTTGTACTCTACTAGGTTCACAAAACTGTCATCCATAAAATGTGTTGCACAAATTCGAACATTTGGGTTGTGCTGTTCTGTTGTAAACAAATCTTAACAATGATTCCTAATTGCATCTACTTCCGGAAGGCCAAATAAAGTGCTTTTGCTTTCGCATAGAAACACACAGGGTCTCCCTGACATGGTTGCATCAACACTACTGCGGTTACTGAAACCACGCCTTCTTTCTTTGCGTGAACATTTGGGCGGCATTACGCAAATATTTCCACATTGTGGCGTAGACATGTGGGGGCGTGTTTGAATGAGGCGTTTTAGCCTGGTCTGGATCAGCCTTCTCTTTTAAATAGAATAAATCCTTTTGTGGGAGACTTTGAGCTTTGTAACTCTGCAGATCTTATACATGCACAAACAGCTACATAACACACTAAAGAAAAGGAAAACAAGAAATTGCATCATATGACCCCTTCAAATAGCAAATGCATTTGCGCACATTTGTGCGCTCATGGGCGTGCTGGTCTGAAAACGAGGTGTGTTCAGGCGCATTGCTATTTTGAGACAACTGAAATAGACTACGCCATTGACCAATTTAAACCTGGTCTAAAGTAAATGGCACAGTAGTTTTTTTTTGTTATTTAAAGAGCGCGTTAGTAATATGCGCCTATAGGCGGGTCCACAATGCGCGTACACTCTGCTTATTACACACACAGGGACGCGCAGCAGCACACATACATGCCAAATATGAAAAATTAAAGGATTACAATGTAAAAGATTATTATTGTGTAGGCTACATTAATATAAAAATGCCTACATGTCATGATGGATAGTCATTGCACGCATCAGAATTAGGCTAACTATTTGCTCGCACATGAACAGCTCCGTTGCCTCTCTGGAGACGCGTTCAGTCTTTGCGCTTGCAAATTCCGCCGTGTAAATAGCGAATCTGCCATAGCGTGAGCGCAACAGGCTCTTAAAGGGAATGGGAAATGAGACTCTGATTGGTTTATTGCACATTATGCCCAAAACACACCCATTACTCATTAAAAGAATAGGGACAACCCTTTTAGACCATGCGCCGGGCGCGCCGACCACTCTACCCGTCGTTAAACGAGCAAAAGTTGATTCGGACATGCCCTAAGTGCACCTGCGCCGTGCACTTTAGACCATGCGCTTGGATCGTTAAAATAGGGCCCCAAAGTCTTTCACATTTTTAAAAAAAGATTTCTATTTCAAATAATTGCTGTTCTTTTCAACATTCTGTAAAAATGGTTTTCACAAAAACATTAAGCAGAACAACTGTTGATAATAACATGAAAATACTGAGCACCAGATCATTAGAATAATTTCTGAAGGATCATGTGACACTGGAGACTAGAGTAATGATGCTGAAAATTCAGCTTTGCATCACTGGAATAAATTACATTTTAAAATATATTCAAACAGAAAACTGTTTTCACATAACTATTTTATTATAACTATTTTTAATTATTACAATATTTCACAATATTTCTGTTTTACTGTATTTTTGATTAAATAAATGCAGCTGTTAGTGAGCATAAGAGACTTCTTTCAGCAGCATAAAAACATTGTACAAACCCCAAAATTTTAAACAGTAGTGTATATATAAAATGATCTGTACAGATTAATCATTCTTCACATACTGTAAAATGTTTTGCCAGATAACAAAAATGAAACGAATTTTAAGCGAATTTGCTTTAATACCAACTCAGATCAGGTAGAAATAGCATCTTAAAGTTTTTTTTTTTTTTTCAGTGCAGTAGATATGCTTTGTTCGACTATTAGTTTGGCATACACTGTTTGCTGTTGGCAGTGGGCTGTTTCTACCCCCTTAGTTTAAAAGAAAAGTGTTGGCCAATGAGGGAAGATGTTGAGTTATATGCCTGGCACAAGGGGAGAATGTTGCAGAGTGAAGGTGTTGATAAATGATGAAGCGACCATTAGGTGCCTGTTTGTGACTCTCTCTCTTCTTTCAAGTGCTCGTGCCAGACCCATTTGTGAAAAAAAGCCATAGCACGTTCTGGCCTCGCTGTCTCCATGGAAACTGTATATGCCTATGCAGGGAAGTGCTAAAAAGACTCATCTGTAAGACTGGTTTCTCATCTCACATCATGGTTTGTTAAATGTGAGCCAAAATCACCACAATTAAAATAACCAAAGACTTAAACTACTTCAGTCTGTGTGCACTGAATTTATTTAATACATGAGTTTCACAATTTGAGTTCAATTACTGAAATAAATGAACTTTTCCATGACATTCTAATTTATTGAGATGCACCTGTATATATATACACACACAGTACCATTCGAATGTTTGGGGTCAGAAAGAATTTTTTTGTTTTTAAAAAAATTGATCCTTTTATTCAGAAATAAAAAATAAAAATATTTTAAATAAAAAAAATGACAGTGAAAACATTTGTAATCTCTATATATTTAATTAAATGCTATTCTTTTGAGATTTCTATTGATTAAAAAATCCATGGTTTCATAAATGTTAAGCAACTCGATGTTTTTTTTTTTTTTTTAAATAATCAAAAATGGGCATCAAATCAGCATATTAGAATGACTTCTGAAGGATGATTTGACACTGAAGACTGGAGTAATGATGCTGAAAATTCAGCTTTGCATCACAGGAATAAATTACATTTTAAAATATATTCAAATAGAAAACAGTCATTTTTCAATTCTAATTAAATTTCAGTTATTATAAGATTACTGTTTTTACTGGACTTCAGATCAAATAAATGCAGCCTTTGTGACCATGAGATGTCTTTAAAAAAACTTTTGAAGAGTAGTGTAACTAAACAATACAATAATGTAATATTATGAATTAGTTTTTGTTTTTTTTTCCTCAGCAACACCAATAATCTAGTAATTATTTGGAAAATGTGCTCCAAAAATTTATTGAATGAAAATGATGTCACAATACAAATAATCTAAAAGATAAGCTTAACATTTGTGTAAAATAGTCTTGTAAAATAAATAAATAAATAACACATCTTAAATAAATAAATAACACATCTTATTTTCTTCATTTTGAGGTAAAATATGACCTGCACAAGTTTTGTAAGTTTCATCCGAAAATATTATGCAACTGCACGGTGAGAATAATCCAGACTTTTACCTGAGAGAAAACAAGACGTGACTCCCGTTCAAACTAGAAAGTGACGAGAGTAACAAATGAAATCCATCTTGCCAGCTATCTTTACTCAGGGGGGTCAGAGCCTTCCCCCGTTCATTACGCTAGCAGAATTGGATTTTCCATCTACGTGTAAATCCACATGACCTCTCCAAAGACTAAGAAAAAAAAGTCAGCACTGCAAAACAGGGATGATGTAGATGCCAGAAGCGCTCAAAAGTACAGCGGTACGTTTCAGGGGTTGTAAGCATCACACCGCATGCCATCTTGAATGAGACATACCACAGAAATGTCCTATTACTGCGCAGACAGTGGTCTGCAAACTCAATACTGATGGATGGCTAGCGACGGCTCATAACGTCCTGTTTAATTTCACTCACCTGAAGATGGCCTTGGTGCTGTCACTTCCACATTTGAATCCCTCCGCTCTGAAACAAGCAAGAAAAAGAGAAAAATTTGTGAGTGTTCTGTAAAATGAACAACAAAACTAATCAGAGTGCTCATACAGTTTTATATAAACACACTTTTTAAATGCCTTGGGCCATGTTCTGTCTATATAACTAGTTTCCCTGTTATTGCATTTGGAACCTTAAAACAAAGGATAATGCTGAAGGGAGCCATTCTGTCATTGGCGTCAGGATATTGAATATGCATGAAGGTTGGTTTAAATAACAAATTCATTTCTTTATCTCTTGGAACTTTAATCAACATTGTAAGCCTACTGCAAAGTCTTTGCAATGGCTTTCACAAAAGCGTGTTTCTCAATTTCAAAAGGAAAAAAAAAACTCTCTCATTGTATATGATAACAAAAGTTGTGTCTGTATTTAGAAAAGTGCCACTGTCCTCTGCCATGTGTATATAACATATTACCATTCAAAAAGTTTGGGATAAATTTTTATACATATATAAATTTTTATGTATATATTTTACCTACACCTAATTATTAATTTTTGGCACATGTGTGTGTGTGTATGTTTGTGTGTGTGTATACATATATATGCACATATATATATATACACACGTGGTCAGAATTGTTGGTACCCTTGGTAAACATGATCAAAGAAGGCTGTGAAAATAAACCTGCATTGTTAATCCTTTTGATCTTTTATTTTTAAAAAAAAATCACAAAAATCTAAGGTTTCATTGGATAATAAGAATTTAAAATGGGGAGAAATATCATTATGAAATAAATGTTTTTTCTCAAATACATGTTGGACAATTATTGGTACCCCTAGAAATTCTTATGAGTAAAATATATCTGAAATATATTCCCATTCATATTCACAATTTTGAGAACACCAGGGTGATTATGAACATGAAATTATCCAGCCATGGCTTCCTGTTTCACAGAAATATAAATAGGAGGGAAAACAAAGACCAAATTCCCTTAATCATCCATCACAATGAGAAAAACCAAAGAATATATTTCTGATGTGCAGCAAAAGATAATTGAGCTTCTCAAATTAGAAAGTGGCTTTAAGAAATGAGCTAGAGCAGTGAAAATTCCCATTTCCACCATCAGGGCAATAATTAAGAATTTCCAATCAACATAAAATGTTACAAAACTGCCTGGAAGAGAACGTGTGTGTATATCGTCCTAATGCACAGTGAGAAGGAGAGTTTGAGTGTCTAAAGACTCTCCAAGGACCACAGCTGGAGAACTGCAGAAAAAGGTTGAGTTTCGGGGTCAGAAAACCTTTTAAAAAATTATCAAACAGCACCTACATCACCACATGTTGTTTGGGAGGGTTTCAAGAAAAAAAAAAAATCAAGAAAAGAAAATGCTTTCACCAAAAAACAATCTCCAGCATATTCAGTTATCAGGCTTCTATGGTCAGATGAAACTAAAAAATTATCTTTTTAGCAGCAAACACTCAAGATGGGTTTGGTGAACACAGGGATAAAAAGTACCCCATGTGTACAATGAAATATACTGCTGTATTTTTGATGTTGTGGGACTATATTTCTGCTGGAGGTCCTGGACATCTTGTTTAAACACATGGCATCATGGATTATCAAATACCAACAGATAAAATAATCAATAAGTGACTGACTCTATTAGAAATCTTATAATGGCCATGTTTGGATCTTCCAACCGTACAATAATCCAAACACAAACCTCAAAAACAACACAAAAATAGGTCACTGAGCACAAAACCAAGCTTCTGCTATGGCCATTCCAGTCCTCTGACCTGAACCCTATAGAAAATGAGTGGGGTGAACTGAAGAGAAGAAGCACCAACATGGAGCTGGGAATCTAAAGGGTCTGGAGTGATTCTGGATGAAGGAATGGTCTCTGATCTCTTGTCAGGTGTTCTCTAACCTCATCAGGCATTATAGGAGAAAATTTAGAGCTGTTAAACTGACAAATGGAGGTTTCAAAAAGTATTGAATAAAAGGGTGCCGTTAATTGTGTCCAATGTGTATTAAAGAAAAACATTTATTTCATAATGATATTTCCCCCCATTCTAAATTCTTAGTCTCCAATGAAAGGTTAGATTTTTGTGAATTTTTTAAATAATAGATAAAAAGGATTAACAATGCAGATTTATTTCCACAGCCTTCTTTGATCATATTTATCAAGGGTACCAACAATTCTGACCACATATACATATATATATATATATATATATATATATATACACATTTACATTTACATTTAGTCATTTAGCAGACGCTTTTATCCAAAGAGCAATGATACGCAAGTGATATAACAAGTCTCAGTTAGCTTAACGTAGTACATGTAGCAAGGTTTTTATTATTATTATTATATAATAAATAAAAAGAAAACAGATAGAATAGAAAAAAAAAATAGAGCAAGCTAGTGTTAGAGGCCTTTTTTGCTTTTGTTAATTGTATAATAAATAAAAAGAACTAACGCCTTTCGTTACGCCTACGTCATACGCTCGACTGCCTTGTCGTGAACACGCCTGCTTGACAGACAGGAAGCTGCACATTTCAGTTTATAAAGTTTTAAGAATCGACATTTTTCTTAAACTAACGCATCGTTTCACTTCAGAAGTCCTTTATTAATTCCCCGGAGCCGTGTGGAGTAGTTTTGTGATGGTTGGATACTTTTTTTCGATTCAGAAACAGGGGCACCATTCACTCCAATTATACAGGTTGGAACAGGCAGGACAATGTGGAATATAACTCCGAATGTGTTCGTCGGAAAGAGGAATGTCAGACACGCCTAGGATGCCCTGAGGGTGAGTAAATCTTTGGCTAATTTTCATTTTTTGGTGAACTATCCCTTTAAAGGTCCTTCTTTTGTCTATTGAAACCCACAATAATATTTAAAATATTAGTAAGCTTAATATATATAAAATCATCATTTATTGGGTACTTTCAATTGAGAGGTAGCTGTCCCGAACCTTAAGTCCTAAATTTCAATTCATGAAAATGATATTGAAATAATTTTTGTATTTTTTTTCCATAGTTGTTTTTAAATTATCTTTCTGATTCTTTTTTGATATTATCTTTGTAAATTATGAAACTTTATGTAAAAAATGTGTCCCGCATTTTTCATGTCACTACCGAAACAGTGTATGTTTTAATCTATTGGCCGAGACTGATTTTATGGATTTACTTCTGAAAAAAACTTAAATAAAATAGCAAAAAAATATATTTACTATCTAGATGTAAACAAAATCTTAATAGGTCAATATAACCCTTCTAATTAAATTATTATTACTGTGTTTCGGTAGTGACAAATTTGGGGAGAGGACAAATATTCCAAAATATTCTGAAAATACAATATGAGAATTAACTGAACAATTACTAGAAATGTGTACCTTAGATATTATTAGGGGTGTGAACCTACACTGGTCTCACGGTTCGGTTCGATTACGATTATCATGTCATCGATTCGGTTCAATTCGATATCATGATGCATCACGGTGCATTGACGATGCACTGCATCCTCAGTTTTTCAATTTTACTTCACATATATACAATTTTGTCAATAAATACTAGCAATCAGATATATGAACTGAACCTTTAATTTTACCTACTCAAAGAAAACATGCTTCTTGAATGTATCAAACATCAAACAAAACTAAGTCTGGGCACAGAAGACAACAGGAGCATTTAGAACAAATACACAAAAGTAAATACTAAATACTTGGCACTGACAGGGTTAACAGCTCAGGGTGAAAATGGCTGATGTGGTTTCTCAAGTTAGTTGTATTACCCCCTGCATATTTTATTTGTGCGTGACATGATTCTCCAGGTCGTGCTTACCAGGTTGTTCATAAAAGCCGTAATGTGCCCAGATGTCGGCTTTTGAAGTAGTTGGAGCATTTTTAATTACGCGCACTCATGTCTCGCCTCCCTCCGCCAATGAATACTATCGCAACAAAGCACATATGCGACAAATTACGTCAGAAAAGCATCAGTACGTTATAATCGGTTATGGTCTATTACTGAACCAATACCGAATCATCCTCGTCTGTATCGCGATGCACCGTAGAAACGATTAATTTCGACACCCCTAGATATTATACAATTTGCATATATACGAGTTTTTTGGAAAAAGATTTTTTTTTTTTTTCAAGATGTTTCCAACTCTGACTTTGGACCGATTCTGTAGAATGGCCCATATATATATATATATATATATATATATATATATATATATATATATATATTAGGGGTGTAACCGTTCACAAAATTCACGGTTCGGTTCGATACGGTTCGGGGGTAATTGGTTACGTCGCAATGTTGAAAATATTTCTGTTTTAAACCATGAAGGTGAGCCAATGGATATCACACACAAGCAACGTGCAAACATTGCGCAAGAGTTATGCCGGTTAACGTTTAATCTCAGTCAATTCACTATAAGCAGAAAGTGAAAGTAAAAACAGAATGACGGAGTAATGACGGAGCTTTCGGCATCTGACGCCGCATATTCTCTCAGAGACGAAGAGAGACAAATCTACTTCAACATATGCTGATAACGGTATATAGCTAACTATTTTCATTCATTCGCTTAATATTTGTAATATTACAGTGAAAAAAATGAGAAGAAACATTTCGTGTTAAACAGGTTGTTTTTGAAAGTCGGTGCTTGAAATAAAAGCTTTTTATTTCATTGATTTTTATTGATGACTGCAGTGTTAATATTTTAATTGTAGGCCTATAATTCATTGTTTAATAGACCTGTTTTAAAATACCTTTTTTTAAAACATTTTAATTGAGGAATAAATATAGGCTATAGCCTAATCTTTTGTTATCCTCCCAGCACATCAGTTATTTGGTAATTATTGCGGGGCAAATTAATTGTAATTTTCAATTTAATAATAAAAGTAACTTAATAATAATAAAAGGCCTAATAAAAATAAGAATGTAACTGGCATACATTAAATTGAAATGCCAAATATCTTAATATTGCCAACAATTGATGTTTTTGACTATATCTCTGGCTTTCGTCAATACAAGATCATCGTCTTTCGACACAGCCCAGCACGGGGAGGTTATCGCGGGGCCTTTCGCAGTGTGTGCCCTGCGTGCTCGTCCGCTAACGTTACATCACTGGCAGACAGCACGTTGTCTGTTACGTCGTTCGGGTTGCCTTTTTGAGCGCAGTGGCACTGAGAACATTATATTTCACACACTTTAAGCTGTTTTATTTTCCAAATGTAATAGGATTAGTCCAACGAATCGAATCGTTCGGTTTGTAATACATACCGAACCAAAAGCCTCGTACCGAACGGTTCAATACATAATACAATATATAAAAGTCAGAGTTGGAAACGTCTTGGAAAAAAAAATGTCTTTTTCCAAAAAATTGTGTGTGTGTGTGTGTGTGTGTGTGTGTGTGAGGGCAAAACTGAAGTAAAAAAAAAAAGGATGTTATAAAATTTTACTGTCACTTTTTAGTGACATACATGTTTATGATAATATGACAGTGAACGATCCTCAAAACTCATGAAATAAACATCTACTCAAATATGTTGCAGTTCCTAATTAACTTACTGGTCAGTTGGCAGGGTTTTTTTGTTTTGCTTGCCAAAAGGCCGGTTTTCTTGCTCAGCTAGAGTTAACTTTTAACCCTAACCTCCTCTGTGTGTGTGTTTCTACCTGAAGGCCACCCTGTCGTTACTCTTTCTCAGGTCAACCAGCTGCAGGATGTCATCCCTGGAGCAGCTGAGCAGCTGTCTGTGGTTGGGGCAGAGGTCCAGTGACGTCACTCTGCCCTGAAGAGGCACTTCCTGTGTGCAGGTCCCTGCCCTACAGAATATAGACAACCACATTTCATTTTACCATCATATCTTAGTGTAACCAAGCATAATACAGCAAACAGGTAAACATGACAATTCAGTACTTGTTTTATAACTGTTTATTTTATTACTTTTATTTATTTTTAGGGATGGGAATAATAGTGCATTCAATTCTGCAATTAATACTTGCTGTTTAATGCGTTAAAAATGCATTGCAATTAACACAGCATCCATTTTTCAATTCCTGAAGTAGCTTATGTCATTTAACTTATGTTACAAGCTGTTATAATATTTTTAATGTTCTGTAATTGTCAACAAATGGCAAATTAAATAATAATAATAATAATAATAATAATAATAATAATAATAACAACAAGAATAATAATAATAATAATTTGTTGTTTAGTCCTGGCCTTTGATTATACTGTAATGCTGAATGGCTATAATTACAAATTTTATCTCCAAAAATTAAAAACAAAATAATCCATTTAACCGAAGCATCAGTATTAGTACTGGTAAAGGTAATACTTGCCTTATTAATGCTAAAAAAAAATAAAAAAAAATGTCATTAAATAAATATTTAAAACACTGTATGTTGTTTCTACAAAAATTTAGAGATTCAATGTGAAAATATATTAATGATTACAAATGTAAATGTTAAATACAGAATGCATTTTAAATGTGATGTATTTACAGAAACTCATTAAAAAAACATATGAAGACATTTGATGTGTTTAACTATTTTCATGCTAATGTGAGAACATTATGGATTTTGACTTTCATAATATTTTCATGATTTCAATAATTTCATGTAAATTTTGTTAAATAATAGCTAATATATTAAGATATCTAATAACTATTGATAAAAATAAATTAAATAAAATTTTGAATTAAATTGAATTTTAAATTAAATGAAATTAAATTAAATTAAATTGGTGCCTTTTAAATGATTTTTAAAAGTGAACCCTGTTTGGGAAAAGTGCCCTAGTTGTCATTATTGCCATCTGGCCTCAAATTATTTGTGTGTTGTATATTAGGACAGATCAAGCACCATGATGCTTAAGGCCCAACTGAAAGTCTGAAATCTGACAAGTGCAGCTCTTCATTGAGCATAAGGAGACTGATGTCATGATAGTTTGTCTCATTACACTATGAGTGATGCACTTAATAAGACAAGGGAGGCGACTGCAGATGTGCAGCCTGAGGAGAAAGACTGCTGTTTCCTTTTATATTCTAACAAGTTATCATCTGGACAAGGACAAGGGGAAAGATTGTGAATCTCAAGGCATTTAACATTTATGACGTCCAGGGTATCACTCGGTAAACCAGAGGAGCCTCGTTTTTCTGAACGTTGCACAAGACAATGATTTGAATTTCAATCACAGAGACAGGCTCGAGTGTTTATCGCCTCTTAAGGCGACACACGTATTGTGCATGCTTATTATACAGTGAACGCATCCGTCATTAGACTGACACTTGAAAGTAACTCTTCTTTTCTGAAAGAATCAAAAATGGTCAAAGCGTTGCATGGAGAAAAACGCAAATGTCGTAATATAGCACAAATCCCATTACGACGAGATGAGAGGAGAGACAATTATGTGGGCTGACGGTTGCTAGGAGACAAGCGAGCTGTCGACTCCTTGGCAGCTGAAAGCTGTGGTTGCTTTGAGTGAATGAGAGATGTCAAGGACTGAGACGTGGTGTAAATAATGGCTCTCTTTCTACCTCTGTGGCGTCATCTGTATTGTCAGCTTCGTGCTGAAAGGTGAATTACGCTCGCTGTGAGGCTTTGTGGCCTATGGAGAACACAGCTTTGCTGGATGAACATCCTTGGTGCTATTATTTTACATCTCTTATCCAATCAGAGCAATCGAAACCCACTGAGATTCTGAACAAGGAGGGTTACGCAACAATTGAGGCGTATTATTGCAGGGTCGCTTCGACCAATACAAAGTGATTTCCGAAGCAGCCTTATTCAAGAAAACTTGACCAGCTCCAGTGTGACATATGATTTATGCAACAACATTAATATTTAGTAGCCAATGATGTAAGCTGTTCTTACGGCATCACTGTATTCAATCAAAGACACATGTTTGCTGTTGTTGTTTAAGGGAAGAACACCACAGGTAAATAGGGTAACATCTTTAACTGATTTTTAACTGACTGATCACAGTACATTAAAGGGCAAATTAGCGCGAGATTCCAAAAAAGCGCAGATGGGCATGGAAATTTCTGCGGGTGATTTACTAACAATGCGCAAATTAAAGAACACAGACGCAACATCTCATTTACATATCGACCAACACAATATAACAAGCGCAGCGCAAATTAGAGCAGTCACAAATAAAGAATAAAGAAATAAAGAAGCCACAGTACATTGAAAAGAACCAGAGGCCAAAAAATGCTAGAAGTTTATACTCCTAGCTGAGGGTTCCAAGTCGTCTTTTATGTCCTGAAGCAAATTAAAAATAACATGGCATGGCAAACGTTATTTTCGTGTTCTTCTTGTATTCCAAATAAATTATGTGTGATAAAAATCCTCTCCCTTCTACCAAGCACTCTCTCATCTCTGTGGTGCCTCCTCCTAGCAACAAACTGCAGCCATTTCAAGCGCAAAATTGTTTAAGACATGCTTTTTTTGGGCGTTAAATAATGGCCCAAATACCAGCAATTTGACGAGCGCAAATGTTAGTAAAGCACGTTGCATGATTCATTTGAATACTCTCCTCCCATAAATGTTGCGTCTGCAAGGGAAACTCCTAGAAATGCATTTTCAATAAGGTCAGGTGCAAAAATAACTGTGTAAAACCTGACAGTACTATTTTAACGCCAAAAGATGGTTTGCGCTGGCGCAAGCTGTTAATAAAATTGGCCCTTAGACTACTGTTTTGTATTACAAGTTTTCTGAAATGTTATGTTTTAAAAAGCAAAGGCATTATTTAATTAAATTATTTATTTATTTATTTATTTTTACACAGGGGATTTGGGATTTTTTTATCACTCTATATATCAGAAAATATTGCCAACAACCAAGTTTTTAGGAATACCATTTTATATAAACCAGATGAAGGATACATGAACAAATCACTCTTGATAAGAACAAAACTGGAACGTTTAGTGCATGTAAATTCTACTGAAGTGGAGATTTCTGGCTCAGTGCTGGAGAAAAAAAAATACTTTTGAGAAAACCAATTCAATTCAATTCAAGTTTATTTGTATAGCACTTTTCACAATACAAATCGTTGCAAAGCAGCTTTACAGGAAATTAAGTTTCTACAATATATTTATATTTATAAAACCACATGTATTATATTTGAAATCTACAGATGCAAATAGAGTGCAATAAAAA
Source organism: Spinibarbus caldwelli (assembly GCA_039654775.1). NCBI lineage: Eukaryota > Metazoa > Chordata > Actinopteri > Cypriniformes > Cyprinidae > Spinibarbus > Spinibarbus caldwelli. Next base: position 26,238,890 of record CM077252.1, on the reverse strand, counting down.
GTGCAATAAAATAAACACTTAAATGTGTATTGTGGATATTTACTTTCCGCTAAGACATGTTACGGAAGCAAATTATTTCAAAATCAGCTCAAAATTCTGCGGTGCATATAAAACCGATAGTTTTGCCTGTAGTGTTCTACATAAGATGTTGTTGTTGCTTTCTTATCCAATGGATTTGAGCTATTACAACATTAACCATATTTGTGTCATTCTGTCCATTTAACATGATAAACAGGGCTGCAATTCTTGTGAATTATACTTTTAAATATATTACACATATTAGTAATTATGTTACAGCTACATGTCAATTACTCTTCCAGAACAGTAGCTCTATTCTTGGCTTGCATGTGCTTTTTGTCTTTCAAAGTAATATTTGTTGTTGTTGTCAAGCTTGTCATAGTTTGCATGTAATGTCTATGTAATGACTAGACATCACATCACTTTCAGAGTAAACCATTAATTATAATGAGCAATGTGGTTTTGTCATGTTGCATTACATAGCGCCGCTCGATTGCAGACTTGATGTGTTTGTGTTACACACTATTATGCTGAGAAAGGGAGAGTTTTCAACTGTATTTGTCAGCAAATAGGTTAAATATGTGTTAGTTATTTGAAAAATAGTTCAAAAACTGATGCCAAGTTTCCAGTAGTGTGTCTGTCCACACTGAAAACAAATGTTCTGCACAAAACAATCATTTAGAAAATGAAAACCTGATTTTTACAGTGGGATTTTGGACCAATGAGATTTCAATATGGACTATCCAGCAGAATGCAACTGAAAGGCAGCTGTGACTGGTTAGGTGTAGTGCATGGTGCAACTTCCTTTATTAATCCAAATGATTATTCCAAAAGTAATCTGTATACTTACGACTAATTACTTGAAATGGTTAATTTTGAACATTAGCTGATTTTTTTTTTTTTTTAATTGCTCTGAAAAATAGTTTTAAAAAGGAATTTCATAAAACTTTGCACTCTGTAAAACATTTTGGTTATCTTTAAAGGTGAATCATACAAAAATGCCGGTCTTTATGAGTATTAACAAACACAGTCAATTATGTCTTAAGCGAATGTAAACATTTTGGAGAAAATTAGATATGAATCAATTTACTGGATCCATGCATTCAGTTTTAAATTTAAAGCAGCTTTGAAATTAGGCCATTAGTGCATGAGATGATTTAGTGAAAATTATACTATCTTGTCTTACTAACTAATCCCAATTCTTTTTCTCAAAATCTCTCATGACTGGAAAAACAGACACTTTAGAGAAGGCGATAAGCTTGTACTCTGCAAGTACAAGGAAAAGCAGCCCTGCTTGGCAGAAAAAGGATCCTTTTTTTGTTTTTGTTTTTTTTGTTTTTTTTTTTGAGTTAGTTCACCCAAAAATGAAAATTCTGTCATTTACTCACCCTCACGTCTTTCCAAACCTAACCCATAAGACTTTGGTTAATTTAGGTTAGGGGTGCATGATAAATATCGGCCGATAGTTAATGCGCATCTTGTCAGTAAAGCTGGTTCTCTAATCAGCGGTAAATTCCAACACGTGCGTGATTTCACATTGAGCAGCATTTACTACACAGAGCCGTTGTTCACTGACAAGCTGCTCAAAACCACACTGATAATGAACATGGATTTGCGTATCTTGTCAGTGAACAACGGCTCTGTGTAGTAAATGCTGCTCAATGTGAAATCACGCACATGTTGGAATTTACCGCTGATTAGAGAACCAGCTTTTCTGACAAGATGCGCATTAATTATCGCCCGATATTTATCATGCACCCCTAATTTAGGTAACCAAAACTTATCCTTAAAGGTCGTGAGGGTTTTTCAAAAGTATTGCATATGAATCGAGTTGCTTTATTTAAGTCTTGTAAAGAGATATAATCACTTTATATGATTAACAGATTTAATTTAGGCTTTTATTCACATGTAAACACATACATTTCATATGAATTTGTTTTATGGAGCTTTTATGACTTTTTTTGATCTTCTAAGTTCTGTTTACATGGACTGTCACTGGAAGGACAGAAAGCTCTCAGGTTTGATTAAAAATATCTTAATTTGTGTTTTAAAGTCTGATGGGTCTGAACTACAGGAGGGTGAGTAAAGGATGACATGATTTGAATTTTTGGGTGAACTATCCCTTTAAAATGAAGACAGGTCAACCTCATACACAATTAAAAGTCCTTGGATGCCCTGAGTATGCTGTCACTTCCCTGAAAAATGAAGCTACAGATGATGTTTTTCTAGTAAACTGATTCAAAAAAAAAAAAAAAAAAAAAAAGCTGTATACAGCACCAAATATCATGAGAATTGTTTTGGCTAATTTATAAAATGTACTGAATTCTATAAAGAGTTTACAAATGTTGACCTTGCATTCTAATGTATTTTTCAAATCATTTTTTTTTTTTCCAAATGAGGGAGACACTTTTAAAGCAGTTTTCACTATTAACTGTTGTAAATTCTTCCACAACTTTTTTTTAGTCCACCCAAAATAGAATTAATGCTAATATTTAGAATTTTCATACACGCATTTACAAGAGGGTTTATTCACTTGATGAGAGTTTTCACTTGACGTTGATGTAAGTGCGTTGTAAAGCTAACACAAGAAGTGCGTCTTCTTCACTTCTACATAACTTCTTGCACAAGCCTCACAACGTGCTTACATTTACGTCAAGCGTAAACTTGACCTTCTCATAAACATGTGACAACTGGCCTAAAGTAATGATTTTTAGTAAAAAAGCAAAAAAAAAAGAAAGAAAGAAAAGAGTTTATTTTTTATGCACACAAGTTCTTTGGCTTCAGAATACATTAGCTGCATCTGAAATTGCATACTGTATGGTAGGTAATACATTTGGATTGCAACCATTAAATTTACATTGCAACCATTAAAAAATGTACATTTTTTAGTAAAGCGCATGTTACTTGAACCATGTTGTAGTTATGTTTTTAAGTTGACTAGATAAACGTTAAAACATGGATATTTTATTTTTTGCAGTATATCCCTTTAAAGAACAGTCATGTCCTAAACTGAACCTAAAGCATCAAAACATTAAGCCTAAAGAAAAAAATCACATCTGGAAAATGAATTCCATGCAGAGCAGCACAAACGCCTTTAAGCATCAACTGCCAACACGTGTGGAAGAGTTTCTGTCTGAACGACTGGGCCTGTGGAGAAGCCAATCTCATGCATTACCACAAAAGCGTTAACAAGCCGTCTCTCGCCAGCGATGACAACACACACACCTGAGGCTGCACTGTTTTAGGTCATCACACTAGCCAGACGTGTGGCGAGACAGACAGCGAGCAGTGCCAGTTCCAGCACTGCCAGCTGGGTTCATTATTCACATTTAATTGTCAGTCCTGGAAACGTGGACGGTTGCTGTGAAAAGCACTACAGTGATCAACACACGTGAAGTTTTTACACTGCTACAAAGCAATTAAACCACAGCTCGTTTAACAAATCCACCTTCAACTGTAAATTTTAAGGCAATTACTTTCGGACCAGAAACATTTTTAATAACTGGTTTGTGGACACAAGCAGACTTAGGGCCTGTTTACACATAGTATCAATATCAGTCTCAGGTGAGTGTTTATAACAGAATAATAGTGCAATGTTTACACCACAGATGATACGTGGTCACGTTTTCATCTACCTCCAAATGTAGTTTGAGTGACCCAAGCAGATGTATTAAGATGGATCATAATACTAGGTGTACTGTAAACCTGAGAAGAAAGTAAATTAGAAATTCTAGAGAACGCTTTTATGTTCTGCTTTGCTCGTGAGGATACATACCATTTCTGTGGAAGCTTGTTTCTGACATGGAATAAAAATATGAAAAGGTAATTGTGACTACTTGCAATCTGTAACGGGGCTGATGAGACGTGAGACGTGTGGATCCATATGCAAGCTTTTATTTAAAGACATGGTCATAAATACAGGCAGGGTCGAAACAGTGGCAAACAGGTATGGCAGGGACAAGACAAAGAGTAATCCTATGGCAAGCATGGGTCTTTGATCGGCGAACAATATCCAACAGGGCAAGGCAGAGAGAGTAAATCCAGGTACACAGCAATAATCCAAACGAGGTGCAAACAGAGTCCGAACGGCAAGGCAAGGGTTAATCCAGGAAACACGGGCAGAAATCAAAACACGAGAAAACAGACAAGGCAAGACTATGAAAACTAAGTAGGCTTCGTAGGGTAGCTATCACTAGGATATTCGCTATACAATACTCGGCAGTGAGGGAGAGGAAGTCCAAGCCTTATAAAGAGTGTCTGATGGGATTCAGCTGTGCATGTGTGATCAGTGTGTTCAGTTGTGTATGTGCAATCAGTGCAATGGATGATGGGAATTGTAGTTTGAGGTGATGTGCAACAGTACTGTAGTGCATAGTCAATGTGGTGAGCGAGTGACCTCTGGTGGTGGGTAAACGGATTCGTAACATAGACTCTGGTAGATCAGCTGAGACGTGACGAGATGCTGGTTGATCAGCTGAGACGTGACGAGACGCTGGTTGATCAGCTGAGTCGAGATGAGAGCCTGAATGATCAGCTGAGACGTGCGGTGACTCTGGACGATCAGCTGAGACGTGTGGTGACTCTGGACGATCAGCTGAGACGTGCGGTGACTCTGGACGATCAGCTGAGACGTGCGGTGACTCTGGACGATCAGCTGAGACGTGCGGTGACTCACGAAGAGAAGCTGAGACTTGGCTTGACTCACGAAGAGAAGCTGAGACTTGGCTTGACTCATGACGATCAACGTTAGCTTGACTGGATTCATGAAGATCAATGGTGACCTGACTGGACTCACGATGATCATATATGACTTGACCTGGCTCCTTAAGATTGTCTGTGAATTGATTTGACTCATGACTGGCAGCAAGGACATGACGAGGTGTTGTTGTGGCCGCCATTTTTTTAACGTGCTCTGGTTCGGCCACCATTTCAGTCATAGATGCGTTGTCGCATGCCTCATCCGCAACACCCACAGTGAACAAAGAGCCAACAGTCAACAAAGCATAATCTAAAAACTGACCGAGTGATGAACGTGGGCCTTCGCGTCTAAGCTTAGACTGTAAAGGTTGATTGATGCCATCACAAAAAACCTCCATCTAAATAATGTCTGGCAAATCAGAATAGTCAACGATGGCTAAAAAATCTTGTATATGGTCCTCCAGAGAACGCGTGCCTTGTTTAAGGGCAAATAACAATGTTGTAGTGTCCATACCTAGCCAGAGTCCATTCGAACAGCTGCTGGATCCTTGATTGGCTGAGTATTCTGTAACGGGGCTGATGAGACGTGAGACGTGTGGATCCATATGCAAGCTTTTATTTAAAGATATGGACATAAATACAGGCAGGGTCGAAACAGTGGCAAACAGGTATGGCAGGGACAAGACAAAGAGTAATCCTATGGCAAGCGTGGGTCTTTGATCGGCGAACAATATCCAACAGGGCAAGGCAGAAAGAGTAAATCCAGGTACACAGCAATAATCCAAACGAGGTGCAAACAGAGTCTGAATGGCAAGGCAAGGGTTAATCCAGGAAACATGGGCAGAAATCAAAACACGAGAAAACAGGCAAGGCAAGGCAAGACTATGAAAACTAAGTAGGCTTCGTAGGGTAGCTATCACTAGGATATTCGCTATACATTACTCGGCAGTGAGGGAGAGGAAGTCCAAAGCTTATAAAGAGTGTCTGATGGGATTCAGCTGTGCATGTGTGATCAGTGTGTTCAGCTGTGTATGTGCAATCAGTGCAATGGATGATGGGAATTGTAGTTTGAGGTGATGTGCAACAGTAGTGTAGTGCATAGTCAATGTGCTGAGTGAGTGACCTCTGGTGGTGGGTAAACGGAAGTGCAGGCACAGGATTCGTAACACAATCTCACAATCCTGACTTTTTCACACATTTGTGAGTAAATGTCTTACAATCCTGACTTTTTTCTCTCAGAATTCTGTTTACATCTAACAATTCAGATTTTTTTCTGATACCTGACCTGACTGCATGCAGAATTCTGAGGGGGGGAAAAAACCAGATCTGCCAGGATGTAAACTCAGAATTCTGAGGAAAAAAGTCAGAATTGTGAGATAAGATGCGGAAATAAATATCATATTCCCAAGATCTGTACATATGTGAACTGAACATAAGGTACAGATAATCTCTTCCTGTCTAAGGGCCTGTTTAGACTTGGTCACTTCATTCGTTTTCTCTAATTGGATATCTATCTGATTTGTTTAAACCCTTCCATTTACACTTGGCCACATAAATGTGTCTCCGCAAACTGGATATAAATCCGATCTTCAATTTCCACACTATGCAAATTTAATGTTTAACTTTAACTTTGAATAAATTTTAATTTTAATGTTTCAAATTTAAATTTAATTATATGAGTTCACGTTAACGAAAGCAATAGATGTGCACTGCATTTTATTCATCAGCAGCTAATTTTAAAATCAAAGACCACAACAGGAGAGCGCGGCATCAGCACTGGAAAGATAAGTTAGTCTTACCACTTTTAATGAAGGTGATTGTGTGTTGAACATCTGCAACTTACTTTCATTTGTGTCAGTTTGCGTATCGGTTTACTGAAGAGATACTTAACTACTCATCCGCGGCGATACGTGTTGCATTAGTGCTGTCATATCTGACTATAACATGTCATATAGCCTATAACACATTTATTATTTTAAGATTTTGGGAGGAGAAAAATTTACATATGTGATTTCAACAACTAGATGCATTCACAATTTTCCAGTTTCATCTTGAATGCTTCCTAGACCATCTCCTGAAGTGATTTGAGTGATCAGATTTAAATCCATCTCGAAAGTGACATTTAGAACTGGTCTTTTCACAATCGGATTACTATCCGATCAGAAAAAACGCATGAAGTGACCAGGTGTAAACAGGCCCTAAGAAGGCAGTTCTTAGGCCTCATTCTGCAAAAATCTGATTATATGACTTATATTTTTTTAAACTCTCAACAGTAAAAAAACACAAGCCAGACCCTGGTTTTAATGTATTGCTATACCAGATATTGTGACAAAAATCAGAAAAATCATATGATCTTTCCCATCTTTTAAGGTGTGGAAATATTAAAGAAATTGTTAAAAAAGATTGACTGTCTATTGTCAATGGTGTAGCAATTTTTGAAGCACAGCTTATACAGAACTTATTTTCAAACCAAGCAGCTTTCTGTTGGTCAATGTGTCAAAATCTGCATACGGAAATCTTGCGTTGTGTGGATTGTGTGGATCTGTATTGAAATAAACAGATTTCATCCACAAAAATTTGACAAACAACATGTGACCGCACATTTTCACTGTTGTCTGTGACGAATGTGTTCAGATTTGAATACTGACCTTGTGGAAAACATCATAAATATTGAAGCATCCTATGCTAAAAGTCTTATGCATGGTGATCCTACTTTTGTAGACAAAACTGACTGCACTCTGAACAGAATCAGATCTGACCATTTACACATGCTGTTTGAACAGTCTGTTTAAAAATTGGATTGAAGGATTTGAGTTTTCCCCTGCAGTGTGAACAAAGCCTCAATGTGAACCACACTTTATCCACATAGTCAAAGTCTGATCATGTCAGACTAAATAGATGTTAACATTTCATAAACATTTATTAAGATGAGTTTTTATGTTGTCAGAGATTTTTTTTATGTTGTTTACGCAGTGGGTGGTGTTGTAATTGCCCTTTTCTTACCTGCTGTCCCAAAACCGTATTTTTCTGTCATAATGGCTGCTGATGATGTGGTACTCGGAGCACACAACATCACTACAGAAAGACAAAACCTCAATGGTTTGTATGCCTGTGAGTAGAAACGAGTGAGAAATATGGAAATTACTGATCTGTGCTAATATGTTGAACAAATTATTGCAGACAGATGCAGGATGTGCTCATTGTTAGTTAATGCATGAGTGATTAGTTGCAGATTTTTGTGACACATACACGCTGCTCGCTGGAGGTCCCATATCTTCACGGTCCTGTCCGCACTGCCCGTGACCACCTGCTTCTGACTGTATTTAAATCTGGCTGCTGTCACTTTACGAGAATGACCTGTCAATGTAACCTAGAAAAACAATATAGACATAATTTTAATGAGGCAAAACAGAATCTCTCTAAACCTGACAAGAATATTTCCATGTCATATTTTCTCCCAAAATTAAAAAAAGAAAGTAATTATATTTTGCATAAGAAATACTATTGTGTGAAGAATAATTCCACGTCATATTTTCTCCCAAAATTAAAAAAAGAAAGTAATTATATTTTGCATAAGAAATACTATTGTGTGAGTGTGAGTGTGTGTGTGTACACACACATATATATACATATATATATACATATACATATATATATATATATATATATATATATATATATATACACATATATTTATATATACATATATATACACATATACACATATATATACATATATACACACACATACATATATATATATATATATATATATATATATATATATACATACACATACATATACATATATATATACATATATATACATTTATACATACACATACATACATATATATATACATACATATATATATATATATATATATACACATATATATATATATATATATATACACATACATATACATATATATACATTTATGCATATATACACATATATATGCACATATATACATATATATACATATACATCTATATACATATATATATATATATATATATATATATACATATATATACATATATACACATATACATATATATATTCTAGTCTTCAGTGTCACTCTAACTTTTGATCTTTTTTAATTCATTGTTGCTGAAAGTTGCTGAAGTGTTAATATCTTTCAAAACAAATTATTGATTACTTTTCTTCAGATATGGGGGTAAAATATGACCCAGACAAATTCATCCAAACATGTACTTTCTCTCTCTGTCTCTCTCTATCTCACACACACACACATGTAGAGATAAAATATTCAATCAATTTTACAGCATTTGGAGCAATTGTGTCTTGTTAAAGTAGTCGCCTATCATTTTCAGCATGACGAATTGGTTTTAAGGAGAGCAACTGTGTCTTTTTACCCTTTCTGTCACACTAGTAAATTTTCAGACACATTTTTATATGACATATGGGTCATTCCTGTTATGCCAAACCCTTTAAACTTTGTACCTTATTCAAAACTTTAAAAGATGATTGATAATTTGCTTTTCTATAAGAGTATCACGTTGTTAGCTTTTTCGCCTCATATTCACTTAATTGTATTTCCTAATTTGATATGATGTGAGATGAACATTTTATACAATATATTAAGACAAATATGCTGGGCCATAAAAATTACTGCATAGTAAGAACGACCCATATCTGGCCTGTTTGCATCAAAAATCATGTGACAAGCTGATTCCGCCTCACTGTCATGTAAAACACGATGAAATCTTAGCAGGCACAGCAATAAACATCTTTAACATGGTTCATACTGCTCTGTCTCATCTGATGATGCTCTAGAGTAATTCAGAGAGACAGACTAGCGCAGGGAGGTTTGGGTGGGTGAGAGGTAAGCTCTGTTACCTTGGGAACGCTGTCCTCTAGCCTCCAGAATAGAGCTGACTTGTCATATGACGCAGCTAAAATCCGAGTGCCCTGATGGAAAAGCACAGTGACACATCCCACAGTGCATTAGAGCAGTAACCACAGCATAATCAACTCAACAGCCTTACAGGAACAGTCTCCTTATATTACTAATAAAGATCCTTCAGTAGCCGAGGGCTCTTATAGCTCAGCTCATTGGTATGTGCTAATTAGCAGTGACTCAGTGGAGTCATATGGAATGTTCTTCAGCTCATCTAAAGCAGGGGTTTTCTCTTTAGAGTTGCTGATTGGTTCTCCCAAGCAGTCAATGCAGCCAAACAATCTCTCTTTCATATCTATGCAATTCCCATCCCAACCTGGTACAGCTCAGTAGTGCGTGCCAAGAGAATTTTTATTTGGCCCTCCTCCTCCCCAGCACCACCTGTCTAGATCTGCTACAGTGTTCTACGTTTTTACCTTGTAGCAGCATGTATCCTGATGCCCGTTATTCTGAGCATGTCTCAACAGTATGTCTACACTCATACCAGCAGCAGCATAGCAGATCTAGTCCGCCAAGATCAAAACTACCTGTACTCTATTCTTATCTAAAAAAAAAAAACATGCTGTTAAAATCTATTTTGAGAGTTGTCTTGATTGAAATGCAAATTGAACACAATTTAATGAATTATTAATTTAATTAATAATTTAATCATTCTTCTTTCTAAAGAATGTGTAAAATTCAAATTAATTCTGATTATTTCATTTCTGTTGTTTTAATACCAAGAAGTTATAATAACATCTGCATATATACAGGAAAAATAGAAATATACATTGTGTTTTCTCTTACCTTTCTATGAAGTTTCAACTTCCACACGTGCACATTATAGCGCACATACTATTGTTAGGGAACATTATAATGAGTATACATGAAAATATAGGTGCTCTTATATTTTAGGAAGGGAATCATAATACTTTAAGGGTTCTTGGCATCAACAAACCCTGAACTAAATTCCAATAAAGGGAGGGGGGGTTAATTCACTAAATAGATATAGCAGCGCAAAAAGCTGCAACACTATTCAGTTAATTCAGTTAAACCAGCACTAATTAGTTCTGTGAGTAAATCGCAATTCATCAGAACATTACTGAAATAGCCGTTTACAGTATTTAATTTGGGTATACTCTTACTGCATCAGCTTTTTCATATATTTTTTGTAGCAGTTGTACAAGCATTGCAGAAACGTCTGTTGTGCGCATAAATGCAGGCATTAAATTGGTTAATCACAACAGCAGGTCCTAATGAGCGAGCTTGATGTCTGATCTGTGTTTTAGTTGCAGTGCACACAGAAATTACTGCTAGAGAAACTGAAGTAAAATGCATGCACTGTAACACCCAATATACACAACAAGCAAGCAAAGCGACAAAACTACAATGCTTCCATTATTACCAACAAAGAGTAGAGAATTTGTAAGCTGTGCTGAACTCCAGGGCTCATATGTAAAACTCTGCAAAGCTGCAGGGAGTGACAGCTTCAGGGATTATAATAGAAGCATTCTAGTATATTGTCTCGTTACATAGCTCATTTTCTGTGTATTATTTATTCAAACACAATGATTTGTGTGTGTTCATACCGTCGGGTCGAACTCAATGCTGGTGATCCCCTCATTACTTCCATCTAATGTCCCTCTGTTCTGAAGAGTTCCTGTGAGGACAAAACACTGCAGTATGTTACATCAAGCCTGAGAATATGCACTCACTTTTGTTGTGTCTATTAACTGTATAACAGAGCACATCAAATGAGATCACAGTTTATCTACACACAGTAATGCTTGTCTAAAAAATAAAAAAAAAACTATTCCCCATTATTTCCCACCTCACAGACCTCACATAATTTTGAATAATTTCTCAGAAAATTTCATTTTGCATCTCAATTTAATGAACACTGACTAAGGGATGTTTTAGATATTAGAGTGCTGACATCTGCTGGTGGTCAGAAGCAGTCACATGTAATGACAAGAGCATTCACTATCACTCGATGTGGGTTTTTTCACTATATCTCAACCCTGTCTATATGGCTAAAGCTGACAATTAAAAAGAAGATTTTTTTTTTTTCCAGATCAGTTTTGTGATGTACCTGCTTCAATGCCCCACAGTTTGATGACTCTGTCAGTTCCTCCTGTAGCCAGCAGGTTTGAACTGGTACTGAACCTCACGGCATTGATTCCCAGCTCATGAGCATCCTGAAACCACAAAGCACACATTCATTTCTAATACATTACATCTACATTTATGCATCTGTCAGACACTTTTATCCAAACTGATTGCATTTATGAATACATTTTTTCAGTTTGCATTTTCTGAAAACCCTAACAACCACCTAGAGCACCCCAGCAACAACCCAGAATACCTTGGCAACGCAGTACCAATTCCCTAGCAATCACCCAAAATATCCTAGCAATCTATCTATTAATGTTTCTGAAAGAAGTCTCTAATGCTAACCAACACTGCATTTATTTGATCAAAGATATAGTAAAAACAGTAATATTGTAAATACTGTCACAATTTAAAATAACTGTTTTCTGTTTGAATATATTTTAAATGTAATTTATTCCTGTGATGCAAAGCTGAATTTTCAGCATCATTACTCCAGCCTTCAGTGTCACATGATCCTTCAGAAATCATTCTAATATGCTGATTTGCTGCTCAAGAAACATTTCTGATTATAATCAATGTTAAAAACAGTTATGCTGCTTAATATTTTTGTGGAAACTGTGATACACTACCATTAAAAAGTAACCATAAAAACAAAAAAAAAAATCATATTTTTATTTAGAAAGGATGCATTAATTTGGTCAAAAGTAACAGAAAAAAATGATAATGTTACAAAAGATTTTTATCTCAAATAAATGCTGTTCTTTTTAACATTTTCTATTTATAAAAGAATCCTGAAAAAAATCAGCATATTAGAATGATTTTGAACTGAATATAAAACTGAGCTTTGCCATCAAAGGAATAAATTACATTGTAAAATATATTAAAATAATAAACTACTTTTAAATTATAATATTTCACAGTATTATTTTACTGTATTTTGATCAAATAAAAAATGATAAGCATTGGAGCAATTGAGATTTCTTTCAAAAACATTAAAAAATCGTAATTATTACAAACTTTTGACCGGTAGTCTTGAGTAGCCCTGCTCAGTTTCGGTCTGGACAGACAAATTACTTGATGAAAAATTAGTGAAAACTTCATCTCACACCTGATGTTAGGTGTTAGTAGTGGTTTTGCTCTAATGTCTATTAGTGGAGCAGGAAAATTGCTGGAAATTACCAAATACCATAGTCCAGCAATGGTATACAACAATACTTTTTGTTTGTGATATAATGAGACTCTGTGTGCGTATCTGATGGTACAAACAACCATGTGTCTGATTTTGAGGAACTTAACTACCTTCTGTTTTTAACACGGCACCAATAATAATAATAACTGTCATGCGCAATCTTATTTTTAAACAGTACACTATAATGTGAAACTGCAGAAGGGGAAGCAACTTTAAGGTGTAAAAATAATACAGACAATTAATGTATTACTTTACACTCAAATGGAAATGTAAGATGTAGGCAATAAGCACTTCAACTATTTAACGGCAAAAGTCCAGCAATTTGTAGAAATTTCTTTAAAAAAAAACAAAAAAAAACGATGAAATGACTAGAAATAGCACTTGAATTCTGATATGCCAACAACCAAAAGATTTCAATTCTGATACACCCACAACCAAAAGATCAACAGGAAATGCAAATCATTAAATTGTGACATCTCCATTTAAGGAAGTGGCAACTCCTTTCCATACCACATCTCGGGCTGGTTCCTGCTGTCAGCTATTCAAATGAAAACGGACGTGTGAAGCGCGTGGCTGCGCATGACAGAGCTGCAGTGTACTATAGAAAGACACTGCTTCACAGCGACACACAGACGCTTTGTTCCACAGTCACATCATCCACAGACAGACCACCAGCCACCACTACAGGGAATGTGCTTTTAAAGATATCTTTAAGACATGACCCATTTAAGAACCACAAGATCAATATTATAGTCCATTTAGCCTACCTCTCCATGTCTTTCTGTTTACTAGTTCATCTACACAACTTTTTCCCCATCATTTTCAGGGTTCAAAGTTATACAGTATACATTTCTACTTGCTTCATAGCCCAACAGGATCAGAACTGGACAGAACATCATCACAAAGCTTGTGAGAAGCAGATTTTGTTGTTTGATGTTGTCGTAAAAAGCAACACGCACCATTGTAAAAATTGCCTTGGTTGGGACTCTGGCAACCAGACAGACTCCTAATGGTATATAGAGGTCTTCCTCTGATCTGCAAACTGATTTACCTCTCATCTTCCTCCTGGACACATAAAACAGAAGAACAATCAGTAATACTTACGAGCAGTACAGAACTTATATATACAGAGATGCTGGGCTGAGTGTCACATGTTACAGTGTGTTACATAATCAGATTATTTTTGGAAGTAATGAGAAATTAATTTTTACAGCATAACACTCTTTTATATACAGTAATGTAAAGTACTTTTCTTTTTAACCAATTTCCAGGTCCAGACATAATCTGCAGCCTTTTTGTTTTTTACTAGAATGTACTTACTTACTTATTTACTGAAAAACCTACTGTAGTCTCATATGGGGGAGTTTCCAACACAGGAATGCATCTTAAACGCCATAGTTAATATAAAATGTTGGATAAACAAACTAGCTACTGTAGTCATGATTGTTTCACAAAAGCATAGTAACTACAGTAATTATTGCAGAGTAACTACTGCAAATTGCCACATACGTTGTAAGAACCACATTGGATCAACAATGCTGTTAATGATGTTAGACATAATACACATACAGCAACGTAATTCCAACACATCACACAATCTTGCACATGTAACGGGTGGAATATTATTTAGATTATCATTTCTGGTGCGGGACCGGGTCCGGGAATAGGCTCAGGTGGACTCTGGGTCCAATTGCCAAGACTATTTAGACTCAGTTTGACATAGGTAACTGATTTCAAGCAGTCCCATGCTTATTTGTGTTCATGCTCTGTAGTCTGAAGACTGTAAAAATGTTTTAGTAACACTTTATAATAACTGCACACTATGAATTATTAGTTAAGCATTAGTAAATAGTCAATTCATCCTTTATAAAGCATTGTTCCAACATTAATAGGCATTAGTAAGCAGTTTATAAACAGCTATAAATGTTTTGTTCTTGAGCATATCTATATTTAATACTTGTATTTTCATACTTTATTAATGATCAATTTATCATTTCTAAATTATTACGTTATTTACAAACCAGTTATTTAGGAGTTGTCAGTGGTTCACAAGATCATTTAGAAAGTGTAAGTAAATGATTAATAAACTATTTAAATGTACATTTATCAATCTTATTATTTAGACATGATAATAGTTGCTCAGTGTGTTAATAAATACTTTATTAACACATATTCCTGCTGTAATTCATGATTAAGTCAGGTAGTTATAAAACATTTAGTAGTTGCCAGCCATCTATTTTTGTGAGCTCATCTAAAGTGAGGACTATTTATACCTTGTAAAGCATTTACAAAGGAGATTTAAAGGCTCATTTATCTTCCAAACAGAAAAGTTAAACAAACAACACAGAGGGATACAGAACACAGAAATATTTCTTCAAGATGCAAAAAATGAAACTGTACAACTGTACACTTGATAAAAAATGAAAAATAAACCTCTGCAATTTAATAGAAAAAAAATGCATATATAAAAATTCAAGTGTACAGTTGTACAGTTTCATTTTTTTGCATCTTGAAATAAATATTTCTGAGTTCTGTATCCCTCTGTGTTGTATTTGTTTATTTTTTTTCTGTTAAATCTCCTTTGTAACAGATATGCTTATAAATCAAGAACAAGGCAGCTGTATTTTAAAATGCTTACTAATGACTATTAATGTTGGGACAATGCTTTATAAAGGATGAACTGACTATTTACTAATGCTTACCTAATGATTCATAGCGTGCAGTTATTATGAAGTGTTACCAAAGATTCTATTTGCAACACAGTTTGCAGCGTTGAGCATTGTAGCCAATCACACTGCAACTGCAACTATTTTTCATGCTACTAAGAAGACCAGCGGCCAGGTATACATTGCAGAGTTTCAGGAGAGACAGAGTGAATCCTTTGGTCTCAAACTAGTGGTCTCAAACTCAATTCCTGGAGGGCCACAGCTCTGCAGAGTTTAGTTCCAACCAGCTCCAAATCACACCTGCTTGGAAGTTTCTAGTAATCCTGAAGACCTTGATTATCTGGAACAGGTGTGTTTGATTAGGGTTGGAGCTAAACTGTGCAGAACTGTGGCCCTCCAGGAATTGAGTTTGAGACCAATGCTTTAAAGGATCCCTATTATGTAAAATCCACTTTTACATGGTGTTTGGACATAAATGTGTGTTAGCGGTGTGTGAACACAACCACAAAATAATGAGTGGGTGGATTTTTATCATTGTAGGGTTACGATGATAAAAATCCACCCACTCATTATTTTTAATCCCCATTAAACCAAATCTGATTCTCTGAGCAATAGGACATCTCATTGTTTAGGCCCCGCCCACGAGGGCTGATTGACAGCTCTGCATTGCTATAGTTTCCGGCCTCAGCAGTTGTACGCTGTCCTCCATTTTCTCCGCACTCGAGCAGCTGTAACGCCAACAATGTCTCGTAAGCAATCCCAGTGTTCTTTGTTTGGACGTAAGACTGAACATAAGAGTCTTCATTTTCTCCCAACATGTGAGCCACTGAGGACACAGTGGATTACTATTTTTCACGGTAATGCGCCTCAAAATCTATCTAAATATGTACATGTCTGCATAAGTCATTTCACTCCTGACTGCTTTGTGAATGTCGTCGTTATAGTGCTTAACTAGCATTTTAGCTGTATTTGTGTGCGTACATTATCAAAGTATTTTAATTGATCAGCGCTGCGCTTGTGAGATTACTTCGTGCCGTGCTGTCTGTTCATACCTCTGTAACATCGCGCTGCCCTTTAAAATACCTTAGGTAGAAGACTTAATGCGGGTGCAGTTTGGGTCGTACCTTTACATCAAATAGGTCAGATCGGGTATGGAATTAAATTAGTGCTGCTGCCGGTTAAATACTGTGGGTGTGGGTTTTTACCAAAAAGGAACCATGCAGGAAACTGACATATAGAGGTAATAACATTTCCAACACAAACAACTGCTACAGAGCTAGAATGGATGTCTTGACTTGCACTAAACTGTAACTTCAAAATCATTCTTCAGATCCAGTATACTTCAGTTAAATCTATTTTTTGTTCATTCAATATTAACTATATAAAATGTATCAATTAAAATACAATTTAATTTTTTATATTCTTTTATTTATTCGATTGGTTTATTGTAAATCATCAGTTGTCAAATGGCAAGACTGCTTTGTGTGTGTGCCTATAAAGTAAATTCAGACTATACTAGTTTGTTAAAATCAGATTTACATTTTAACACCAGGTTTACTTTTCAAGCACATTAGGGGAAAAAAGTTTTTTCAAAGGGCTTAATGATTGAATTTCCTCATTTTGAGAGCTATATGTTATTATGGGATTTGCTTAGAATTTGCTGTATTTCTAATTAAAAAAAAAGCACTTCTCACTTTTACTACAATTTCTACATACTATTTTTTATGAACACCTATGTGTTTTATGTACACTAACACGTCAGCATTAAAAATAACGTTCCCATTCACATTCCCCTGTGAAATGCCTTAAAAACTTCAGACAATCACAACTTATGTTATACAGTGATTCATCAGCACTTAAAGAGCTTTCAGTGAGAAACCTACTCAAAAAGCCCTCTGATGGAGCTGAAGATGCGGGGAGATGTAGCTGAAGCAGACCTGAGAAGAAAAAACAACAACTGTCGAGACTTGTGTGGATCACAATAACTTTTAAAAAATACATTAAGTTATTAATGATACTACATGGAACTGATGTGAAAATTATTCAAAATTAATTAGGCAAAATTAATTCCTAGGGTAATCAACAGCACGCCTCAAATGCTATAGATAAAGCTCAAAATACACCCAAAATATTACTTATACAGTGGGGCAAAAAAGTATTTAGTCAGCTACCAATTGTGCAAGTTCTCCCACTTAAAAAGATGAGAGAGGCCTGTAATTTTCATCATAGGTATACCTCAACTATGAGAGACAAAATGAGAAAAAAAAATCCAGAAAATCAAATTGTAGGATTTTTAAAGAATTAATTGGTAAATTCCTCGGTAAAATAAGTATTTGGTCACTTACAAACAAGCAAGATTTCTGGCTCTCACAGACCTGTAACTTCTTCTTTAAGAGGCTCCTCTGTCCTCCACTCGTTACCTGTATTAATGGCATCTGTTTGAACTCGATATCAGTATAAAAGACACCTGTCCACAACCTCAAACAGTCCAACTCCAAACTCCACCATGGCCAAGACCAAAGAGCTGTCAAAGGACACCAGAAACAAAATTGTAGACCTGCACCAGGCTGGGAAGACTGAATCTGCAATAGGTAAGCAGCTTGGTGTGAAGAAATCAACTGTGGGAGCAATTATTAGAAAATGGAAGACATACAAGACCACTGATAATCTCCCTCGATCTGGGGCTCCACGCAAGATCTCACCCCATGGGGTCAAAATGATCACAAGAACTGTGAGCAAAAATCCCAGAACCACACGGGGGGACCTAGTGAATGACCTGCAGAGAGCTGGGACCAAAGTAACAAAGGCTACCATCAGTAACACACTGCGCCGCCAGGGACTCAAATCCTGCAGTGCCAGACGTGTCCCCCTGCTTAAGCCAGTACATGTCCGGGCCCGACTGAAGTTTGCTAGAGAGCATTTGGATGATCCAGAAGAGGATTGGGAGAATGATGAAACCAAAATAGAACTTTTTGGTGTAAACTCAACTTGTCGTGTTTGGAGGAGAAAGAATGCTGAGTTGCATCCAAAGAACACCATACCTACTGTGAAGCATGGGGGTGGAAACATCATGCTTTGGGGCTGTTTTTCTGCAAAGGGACCAGGACGACTGATCCGTGTAAACGAAAGAATGAATGGGGGCATGTATCTTGAGATTTTGAGTGAAAACCTCCTTCCATCAGCAAGGGCATTGAAGATGAAACGTGGCTGGGTCTTTCAGCATGACAATGATCCCAAACACACCGCCCGGGCAACGAAGGAGTGGCTTCGTTAGAAGCATTTCAAGGTCCTGGAGTGGCCTAGCCAGTCTCCAGATCTCAACCCCATCGAAAATCTTTGGAGGGAGTTGAAAGTCCGTGTTGCCCAGCGACAGCCCCAAAACATTACTGCTCTAGAGGAGATCTGCATGGAGGAATGGGCCAAAATACCAGCAACAGTGTGTGAAAACCTTGTGAAGACTTACAGAAAACGTTTACCCATTGCCAACAAAGGGTATATAACAAAGTATTGAGATGAAATTTTGTTATTGACCAAATACTTATTTTCCACCATAATTTGCAAATAAATTCTTTAAAAATCCTACAATGTGATTTTCTGTATTTTTTTTTCTCATTTTGTCTCTCATAGTTGAGGTATACCTGTGATGAAAATTACAGGCCTCTCTCATCTTTTTAAGTGGGAGAACTTGCACAATTGGTGGTTGACTAAATACTTTTTTGCCCCACTGTATATTTTACCCACAATAATTACTGTATTTTACATGAAAGCCCCTACCAGTGCCGGCCCGTCCAACAGGCGGTACAGGCGGTCGCCTGGGGCCCCGCCTTAAAAAGGAGGGCCCCGCGGCCGTGAGGTTGTCAATTAAATTTCAAAGTGTGTTTGACTTGAAGCGGCACTGACAGATCGGTGTTTGACATCGAGGTACCGCGAGAGCTATATACTAATGGACAGCTCTGCATGCTTTCCTGTCCTATTGCAATACTTTGATATCAAACACCAATCGATCTGCAGCACCCCTTTAAGAGCGTTTAAAAACATTTATTGACACTTTTGCTCTAAATTCATTTCATAACATGTCAAGTGTTTGAAATAACTTCCTTTTGTGATCTGACGTCGTTTCATATCACATAGCTAATGAGGCAAAATCATTTTATAATATTCTATACAGTGATATGTCGATTAGCATTGCATTATAAATATACATTATGCAAATAAAAATACCCGAGATGGCTTGAAGAACAGAGATACACCATTTAGTCACAATCGTATGTTTATTGTCTTCATTCTTCATCAGTTAAAACGTCCTATCTGCGTTTTATTCAGCTACTGCAGCGATTGCATATGCCTTTGTCCATATTAGGGATTTCCTCCAACGTGATTTTTGTGAGTTTTCATTTTATGATTTTTTTCACTTATGGTTTTACTCACGAGGGCACCCTCTGGCTACCAGTATGAATGAAACAGCTACAGCTACTCACTAGCCTACACCTTATTTTGGGTAAAAATAGGGAAAATAATACTTCTAAATTTTTCTCCAGTGTAGAGGAGTTTGCTGTGCCTGTTTGTAGATCTGCACAATTTGGCCAAAAAATGTGTTGTTTTTATTTATCAATATGATTACTAATAATTCTGATTAGATTTATAACTAAATAAAACATTAAAGTAATAATTATTGATAATGATTATTATTAATATATTTTACAGAAAACTGCAGCATGACCTGTTAACATGCAGGAGGCCTATAACTATAATTGTTTAGAAAGGTCTAAGGATTTAGGCTATTATAAATGATTATGATTAAAAATCATTAACAACAGTAATTTCATAAATTTTGTCAGGAAATTTATGCATCATCTGAGAAAGAAAAAACAAACTTAGTGTTCTTTATAATTTCTGGCAAATCAAGAAAAAGTTTATCTGAAAACTTTTCTAGTTACAGTTCAGATTTTGTGTGCAGATTTTGTTGGTTCAGATTTTGGAATTGAAATGAAAGAATGATGGAGAGATTAAATTGAAATTGTAGTAGAAATGGAATCCAAATGGTAGGCCTATCTTTATGGAGCCCAAAAAAAAGGATGTTCTGATTGCTATGCATAGCCTAATATTTATTGCTGTAGTATTAGTATTTGTTTTATAAATGCAGTGATGCCCACGATCACAGACAGACTTGTCATATGTTTAAATTGCTATGCCTAGGGCCCCACAACCCTACGGGCCGGCATTGGCCCCTACTGTTACCTGAAAAGTGGTCCATGGGATCTCTCCAACCTCTGTGAAGAGTCACTTTTAGGGGATGATGGTTTGGGAGGTGACACATTTCCAGACTCTCTGACAGGCAAAAGCAAAACCTTTAATGAAAACTTTTGAATGATCTACATGCTGATTTTATAGGATTGTTTATGCTGCCCTCATATGCTGATTAAAGATAGTTCACTTAAAACTGAAAAATCTGTCATCATTTCCTCACCCTCATATCATTCCAAACCGGCATGACTTTCTTTCTTCCGAGAAACACAAATAAATAAATGACAGCGCATTCTGTAACAACTCTCCTTTTGGGCTTTACAGAAGAAAGACAGTGATGAGGGTTTGGATTGACATGAAATCAGATTCACACTTTATACAGCTGATACTTACTCATTAATATTCACATTCTTACTGGCAGCCATCTGAAGCTCTTTGTGAAGGCTGGCCTCTCTGGCTCTAAGACAGAAGAGGAAATGTGATCAAGAAGGATGTGGTGTTTATGGAATGGACAAAATTTGCTTTCAACATTTAGGAAAAAAGAACCTACAAATTATTTGCCAGCAGAATACCACAGAAGCAGAGAGAATATACTCAGTGAACTTTGAAATGTGGCCCTTCTTTAACAAAACACTAATTCATTAACTACATTAACCATCTTCTAAGCCACTGAATTTTAACAAATAATGTTTCTACTGTTGTTTGACATGGCCTCGGTGTCCTTTATTCCTTGTTTACAAATGTTACAAAATATTGGACACTAATAAGACTGTAATACTTTTAGCTACCACATTGCAACATATTTAAAGGGAAAGTTCACCCAAATATTAAAATTATGTCATAATTTACTCGCCCCTTATGTTATTCCAAACCTGTTTAGGTTAAATTTCTTTTGCAGAACACAATAGCAGATATTTTAAAGAACATTTTTGCCCATACAGTGAAAGTCAATAGGGTTCAAAATAGCAATGGACCACACTGGGTTTTATTGTATGGACCAAAAAAATAAATAAATAAATAAATAAAACTGTATTCTACAGAAGAAAGAAAGTCAGGTTTGGAACAGCATGAGGTTGAGTAAATGACAGAATTTTCATTTCACTTTCTTTTAAATCCATTCTGCAGAATCAATGCACAAACATGAATTGGAAGATGTTAGATTATTTCTGAGAGTGCATTTTTTGGCGGGATTTGATTTGGTTATTCTAATGGCACAGCAATCACAAATTTCACCTCCCATCATGCCTCTGACCTCACTCTCTTCTCATTGCGATGGTTCATACGGACAGCAGCCTGCTGTTTTGGAAGGATCATGTTCTCCAGTATCTCTGAGCTGCGCAGTTTCTCTTGTCGGTACGTCCTCTCCATGTTCTGGTGCTGCTCCAGCAGAGAGTCATATTCTTGTTTCAGAAGTCGGTTTCTAGTCTCTACCTCTGCCACGCGCTCTTGAAGCACACTGTGCTCTGACGCCAAAACACTGAGATGGTTTTGGACCTCATATAGCCTAATTAAAAAATGAAACAAAATCATTATACAAGATCTATCATAAAATGGTCCAAATTTTCCAAAATTTTGGATATTCAGGCAATTATTTTGCAACTTTATGCATTCAATGATGCACATCCAGACCAAGCTAAAAAGTCTACAGCTATAAAAAGGAATAGTTCATGGAAATTCTGTATGATTTACTTTTCATCTAAAGAATGGAAAGAGATATGGCAGAATGTCCACGGTTTTTCTATACAATGAGAGAAGTATCTTTCACCTTTAGCCATATGTTAGCTTGTGTGTAAATAAATGCCACTTTCCACATATATGATACAAAATAGGGCTTGAAACTCTCTCTCAAAAAAAACAGCAACAACAAAATTTTAGGAAAAGGAGTGTCAGGAAGTGTCATTAAAAGGAGGTGCTTAATCTTGTGAAAATGTTAATTAACAATGTTGAGAGGTAAAAGGTAAAACTAAATATTACATGTGTTGTTTTTCCATTTTGCATTCATTTTATATTAGTTTCAAAATGTTTGCACCTGTTACCATTACAGTGTATATATATTAAAAAATTGTGTTGCAAATAACTGGGTTGCAAAAGCTATTAGTAGTGGGATCAAAATGTCTATAGTTATTTCATAACACTGCAGTTCACATAAATCAAAGAATCATTTTTTGTTTAATATATGTATAGCATAGAGGGATGAATGGTCGAACATGATAAATACACTTACTTATTTGTAAAAAAAAAAAAAAAAAAAGTATATATATACAGTGGTGTGAAAAAATAGTTTGCCCCCTTCCTGATTTTTTATTTTTTTGCATGTTTGTCACACTTTGCATGTTGTGTTTACTTGTGTTATCTTTGATTAATATTTAAATTTGTTTGATGATCTGAAACATTAAAGTGTGACAAACATGCAAAAAAATAAAATATCAGGAAGGGGGGCAAACAATTTTTCACACCATTGTGTGTGTGTGTATATATATATATATATATATATATATATACAATTGCATATAAATATATAAATGTAATTACTAATTCATAAAAAAAAAAATAAATATATATATATATATATATATATATATATATATATATATATATATATATATATATATATATATATATATATATGTATGTATATGTCTTCTTCCTTCTAAGAGTCCAAATATTGTTACTTGTGTCATGACTTTTTAATAAAGCAGAAATCATGCAATAACAGGCTTTTTCATTACAATAAATTTGATATTAATTCAAAGAATATGTCAAAATTATAACACTGTCACACATTTGGGTGTAGCATTTGATGTTATGTTAATTTCATGACAGATAATTTATCAAACATATCTAATCATTTATGTGCCTCTAAACCTAGCCACCAAAGCATACCCTAATTTGTGGAAAGTGCCAATGATACATAATTGAAATTTCTAGGCAAATTAGCTCTTTAAAGAGCATCCATTCTGCTTTTCTTTTTTTTTCTTTTTTTTTTTGAGCTGCTATTACGAAGCACAAAGTCCATGCCAAAGAGAGTACATTTCTCCAACAGAAAACAACTGCCTGAAACACCTTGTTTGTAGTCCTGCCATTATTTTCATGACTTAGCTACTTCACCATGTTACACAATGTAACACGTTTCAGGCAGAGAGCAATGTACAGTGTGAGAAGAATAATGTTTCAAATTATATTAAATGTATTCTAGCAGACCCCAAAAAATTAAATTGTGAATTTCTAAATGAACATGATATGGCCACTGTAAAAGGGAGGTTTCCTGTTTTTATGTCATAAAAGAATAAAGAGGTTTACTTGGTATGCTGTTCATCCAGTGTCACTTCCTTTATCTGGATTCTCTGCTGCAGTTCCACCACTTGGTATGCAAGCTGCAAAAACAAAACAAAAAAAAATATAAAGCCAAAACACTTTCAATTAAAAAAAAAACTAAACAAAAAATAAAAAAACTAATTCAGACAGTGCAAATGCACATTTGTTTATAATGTTATCATATATTTTACAAGAGTTTTTATTAGCTAGAATAGTTCAATATGGGGGAGAGGTCTCGTGTGTTGATAAAGCACAGATATGTAGCAGGTTTTATCACATACTTTCACAAAAACTTTCCAACTGCTCTTAAGAAAGCTTTAATGCAGAAGTAGGTGTAACAACTGGTTATTACACCTAATGCTTGCTCAGACCACTCTGATCATCTCCAAAGAAAAGCAGTCAATTTTCCTAACATGTCTCCAAATAATGTTCCCATTCACGTTAGATTAATATGCTTTGGCAGAACATTTCCCAGGGCATTTTTACAGGTAGGAAGCCATCGGTTCTGTGGAACTTTAACATGCTCGTAGATTTGATGACTGACTGTCTGGTAAAAGGAAGAGATAACAACAGGCCAACTTGTAAACCTGTTTAGTGAAACAGGTCACAACTTGTGCTATAAAATTCAGTTTGGTTTATAAACGTTTGACAGAAATTCAATCATCTAACTGCTTTCTCATGAGAGAGGCTGATTCTGTTTTTCCCCACATATACTATCATTTCTTACCTCACCGGTGGTTGTTTTTAGAGATGTCAGTGAATCTTCAGATAGTGAGGGCCTGCAAGGGACAAAAAAAACAGTATTTTGAAATTAAAAGCAGAAACAGATTTGTAATGGTTGAATATGAAAAAAACAGATAAGAATATATGCTATTACTATACTATAAAAGTCAAAATAGCATGGTTGGCAAGGTGTTACATATTATACATTCTGGTATCTAAAAAAATTAAAATAATAATAATAATAAAAAATTAAAATAATAATAATAATAATAATAATAATAATAATAATAATAATACAATCAAAGTGACACGTTTCAGTAAATCCACAACTCCATCCAATACACTGTAATGTGTATTAATCTTTTACTACAATTTAACAATCAGAGTTTATGGGGGGGGGGGGGGGGGGGGGGGGGGCATTCTAAATTAACTTGTTTTATGTTGTAATATTCAGAAATATAATGCGACTGCATCAACCCGACTACTAGCTTACTCCAACAGAAGTCATTTTTAGGTTCAGATCAGGTACAAATTGCTCTGCATGTTTTCACTTTTTACAGTGTAACATTAAAGCATATTATGACTCAGAGTAATGTTTACCTTGACCCTGATCCCAGAATGCCTTTGGTTATGAGGGCTCTTTGCTTGGACTTCTCCAGCAGATTGTGATCTATAAGAAGAACGATATGACTATTGAATAAACTATTTCTGAACAAGCATGATTTGTTTTAAAAGAGGCCAGCCAATGTTTACATTCACTCCAAGAGTGTTTGTTAATGAGATTTTCTATTAGTGTCAAGATTCACAGAATGAGTGAGAACTTGCACAACTCTGAATTTTGTTTATAGCAGTCTACTGAGGGTATGCAAATTAGACCTTCAGTTAAATTAGTTACATTTTTATATACTGTTCTCCATAATAATTAATAAAAGTGGAGAATATTTTGCATTACAATACTAAATAAATAATAAAATATAAATATACCTTAATTCCCATGTTACGAATATATGAAGATAGCATAATACAAATTTATATTGTAAAACATTATATTTAACTACAATTGCAATTCTTTGTATTTTCTGTATAATATGATATTAACAAATCAAAAAATATTGTATAATATTTAACTATATTATATTGTATCTTTAAACATATATAAAATAAATTATTTAATCATCCATAACTGCAATAGGTAGATTTCTAAACTGCTACTGCATCCAAAACAACAGGTTTTAATTATTTTGCATGACATACAAGAAGTTGCACTGCATGGCCTAAAAAGTTAAATCACAAACACCAGCATTACTGAAGCTTACATGACTCTATAAGATCCTGGAAGACGCTCGTCTGGGTCCTGTTGCGATATTTCAGCTGTCTGATAATGTGACGCTTCCATGTTTCGCTCTGTTTAAGTTCAGAGTTTCTCGCGCGCTGCGACGCCGCCATGATCATAAATAATAATTTTAATACAATGGCAGTAATCTACTTTCTTAGACATAGTTCATGGATGTACGCCCCGTCATCGGGAACTTATAGGTTTGTTTTCCACTCCTATGAAGCGCACAGGAGAGCGGCAGAAAGTGGGCTGAGACGCGACGCGACGCGACGCGACGCGTCAGTGGCTGTAAACACATGAAGGGAGCCGCCTGCTGCTGTCGCAGATGAGTAATCATGACAAACATGTCAATGCATCTCAAACTGGCTGGAATGGAAAACACATCTAAATCTTGGATAATAAAATGGGAGTGGCCTTTTGGCCCATTTGGATTGGTAATGATAATTCTCATATTTTAATTCTTTAATGTGTATTTTCAACTCAATGTATATTAAAGATTATATAGGTGAGAATTGTTTTTTTTTTTATTATGCTTGCGCAAACGTGCTGTCATGTGACTTCTTTTACTTTTCTCAGCGATTTGTCAAGATGGACCAATCACAATGGTCTATTTCATAGACGTCCTGAGGCACGTTTTAATTTCTACGTCTGGTAGCAATACGTAGAATTAAAATACTTAAAATGTTATACATTTACTTTACTAATGTTTCCCAGGAATCTTAAAAAAAATGTAATGCTGCTCATGAATTTCTGAGCCTCAAAGCGCCCTCTGTCGTAAGAAAAATAGAAACAGTATTTGCTAGTAACATTTGCCACCCAACGCAGTGTAGTACAGCTGTACAAACACTTCCCTCAAACACTGCAAGCGTTGAAACCTCAGCTCGCACTGATTTAATACGAATGACTGACAGTGACACTACTGGCAGTAAGTCACACATAAATGACTAATATGTATGTGTATGACAAATACAGTAGAAGCCACAAAAGTTAAAAATAGGCTTAGTGTATATGTATGGGAAATATTGGAAAACTATTTCTTTACAAAAATGTACCCATGGTTTCTACCAAAACACTATGCATATTGCTTTGACACTACTCTTATTAACTTATGATTTACAAAATCACTTTTAATTCATCCTCTTTTCTACACCTTGCTTCCCTAGCAGGCACAAAACAGGCACACAACGTCATAAGACGTTGATATTTGGTTAAATTTTGGTTGCGACGTTGGGTGACCAAAATTCAACGTAAATTCAACGTCTTATGTCAATGTTAAATTGATGTCCAATACCGACGTCAGCTGACGTTGAGATTTTGTTGTTTTTAGGTTGTGCAACCAAAATCCAACGTTAAGTCAACGTCAAATTGACGTCAAATATTGACGTCAACCCGATTTTCATTTTCAACCAAAATGCAACGTCTGTCCGACGTCATGTCCAACGTCAACCTGACGTTACATAGACGTCTGGTGCCTGCTGGGTCACTTCTGTTTCAGTTTTTATGGCCAACTCTTACAATGTGTTTCCATATCCCTACTATTACTACCACTCGCAAACCACACACCACACACTATAGGCAGCTGTCGTGGAAATTCCCAATGCTAATCTGACTTCACCACAGACAATTTAAACAACTACCATTTGTTAATATACTAACTACAGTATGTCAAGCTAATTCCCTGAATACTTACAATACAACACTTCCCTGAAGTATGGAGACGGCGTCCCGTCAAGAAGCTACTATCACTACCTCAATCACACGAGTACACAGGTCTTTAGCATTTTCGAGCGTAGAATCCTTAGTACTTCTATTCCTCAGCTGCGCAGCATATACCAGACACCACTCCCAAGTTGCTCTTTGCAGGAATGAAAGTTTATTCATGGCTGGGAGCCCACTGGTCACAACAACCAAGAAAGACTCCCTGAACAGAAGGATACATGAACTACATGAACAACTACTACCTTGTAGTTGAGTAAAAATCAATATCACTCAAGTCTTCTTCGCTGTAATTGGTTATATTGATCAGGTCATTGGTTTGTCATATGATTGTTAGTTCTACTGTTTTAAGCACTTTTTGGGTAAGTATAGATTATTTAATCATAGAGACACAGTCTTTGATCTGAGCATCCTTAGGGGCCATTCACACAGAACGCGTCTTTGCGTCTAAAAAACGCGAGACACAGGGCTCAGGAATGGTTTAAAAAAAAGCGCAGCGTAGAGCGCCTCCTCCGGCTTGTTGCCGTCAAATAAAGCAGTTTTCATGCCAACTTGCTACTGTAAACAGAAGCTCGCAACGCTTGCCCCACCTCCGAGTTCTTCTGATTGGTCCACTGCTTTGGAACTGACATTGATGAGCGGCGCTGCATGTAAAAGTTGAAATTATTTTAACTTGACACGGCGTCTTAAAAACGCGGCGCTCATCCGCGAGGCGCTGCAAAAGACACGAGATGCGAGCGTAACGGTCATGCACGTCCGTAAAGCACGTGTTTTCATAGAAAAACAATGGAAAAATACCGCATTGGAATGAAAAAACGCGTTCTGTGTGAATGGCCCCTTAGTCTGCACTTTTCTGAACATTCTATGTTGAACATACCCTTATGACTCCTTCTGAGGCCATTACATAAAATAGTTCCATCACACAGCGCAATCCTAACAACCTGTGCCCTTTGCCTATGTCTGCTAATACACTACGTTCTTTTTCTATTGGTCTCTGGAATAGATGTAATGAAAAGCAGATTTCATTACATCTATTTCTAGTCATTCAAGGCTAAACCTCATGGCCCTGACAGAGACATGGATCAAACCAGAGGACACTGCTACTCCTGCAGCACTCCAATAATTTTTCATTTTCCCACACTCCCCGTCTGACTGGAAGAGGTGGAGGTACTGGTCTGCTTATCTCTAATGATTGGAAATTTATTCCTTTACCTTCTCTGGGTATTAACAGCTCCTTTGAATCACTTTCAGTCACTATTACCCACCCTTTTAAAATCCATTTTGTAGTTGTTTATCGACCTAAATTAAAATCTTTATTGGCGCAAATCAAAAAACCCTACTGACCCTATTGTGTATCAGTCACGCCTCTCTTCCTTCTCTGCTAATGTCTCCACTGCGATGTTACGTCCAGAGCCGTAAGGTTCCGTTGTTGTGTGAATGCTGTGCCCTGTTTTTTTTTTCTTTCTCTCTCTCTCTCTCTCTCCCTGCAGAACCTGTATCCCCACCTGAGGTTAATTAAAAGCTCTGCTGTGATTGGGTGTTGGGAGAGGAGAGAGAGTATTTAAACTACAGCTACCCTCAGATCAGCTGGATGGTGTGCGATGGCTGAGATCTCGTCCTTAACCTCCAGAATTCAGTGTGAAGCCTTAGTGTGGTGATTTGGTGTACCTTTATCTCAATTGTGTTGAGACTGTTGAAGTAGATTTTCTGTCTTTTGTCTCATTGATTACAGCTAAGACTGAGACTTAATCTAAAGAGAAGTGAGTGTTAACTTCAGTAGCCCATTATAAACATTAATCTTTAATTCATGTCTTTTGTTTTTGGGTTTAGTAGGAAGGTGGGTGCCATTTTGTTTTGTATTACCTATTTTTCTCCTGTTTATTGTTAGTTTAGGGAGTTAGTTTATTTGCTGTATTTTCTTTTCTTTTCTTTGAAGCTTAGTTAGTTGGGTTATACAGTTAGTTTCTTTGTTTGTTATTTTGGCCTTGCCCCCTTCTGAAGTTAATACTCTTTGTTACTTCTGTTTAGACTATAAATAAAAACTTATCATAACAAAATTAACAATTCGTCTAACTCTCGCATGCTCTTTAAAACATTTTCCTCCCTCCTTTGTCCTCCTCCTTCATCAACTCTAACAGCTAACGACTTTGTCACATTCTTCATTAATAAAATTAAAACCATCAGTGAACAATTTTCCTCACCTCAATCTGTCAAGCACATCTTACCAGCAAACATTGTTCACATCCTTCTCTCCACTCTCTGAGGCAGAATTCTCCAAACTCATCCTTTCTAATCATCCAACTACTTGTCCGCTTGATCCTATTCCATCTCATCTCCTTCAAGCCATTTCTTCTGCAGTTGTACCTGCACTCACTCACATCATTAATACATCCCTTGTGTTGTTTTTCCCTCCGCATTTAGACAGGCTCGAATAACCCCCACTACTTAAGAAACCCACCCTTAAACCATCTCTTTTAGAGAACTACAGACCGGTTTCCCTTCTTCCTTTCATTGCAAAAACACTTGAACAAGCTGTGTTCAACCAAGTCTCTGCCTTTCTCACACAGAACAACCTCCTCGACAGCAACCAGTCTGGTTTCAGAAGTGGACATTCAACCGAGACTGCCTTGCTCTCAGTTGTTGAAGCCCTAAGACTGGCAAGAGTGTATTCCAGATCTTCAATACTTATCTTGCTGGATCTGTCCACTGCTTTTGACACGGTTAACCACCAGATCCTCCTGTCAACCCTATTGAGAAAGGGCATCTCAGGAACCGCACTCCAGTGGTTTGAGTCTTACCTCTCAAATAGGTCCTTCAATGTATCTTGGAGAGGTGAGGTATCCAAGTCGCAACATCTACAGTGGGGAAAAAAATTATTTGATCCCCTGCTGATTTTGTACGTTTGCCCACTGACAAAGAAATGATCAGTCTATAATTTTAATGGTAGATTTATTTGAACAGTGAGAGATAGAATAACAACAAAACAATCCAGAAAACGCATTTCAAAAAAAGATATAAATTGATTTGCATTTTAATGAGTTTAAATAAGTATTTGACCCCTTGCAAAACATGACTTAGTACTTGGTGGCAAAACCCTTGTTGGCAATCACAGAGGTCAGACGTTTCTTGTAGTTGGACACCAGGTTTGCACACATCTCAGGAGGGATTTTGTCCCACTCCTCTTTGCAGATCCAAGTCATTAAGGTTTCAAGGCTGACATTTGGCAACTCGAACCTTCAGCTCCCTCCACAGATTTTCTATGGGATTAAGGTCTGTAGACTGGCTAGGCCACTCCAGGACCTTAATGTGCTTCTTCTTGAGCCATTCCTTTGTTGCCTTGGCCGTGTGTTTTGGGGTCATTGTCATTCTGGAATACCCATCCACGACCCATTTTCAATGCCCTGGCTGGCTTCAATGCCCTGGCCCTGACGGTACATGGCCCCGTCCATCATCCCTTTGATGCGGTGCAGTTGCCCTATCCTCTTAGCAGAAAAACACCCCCAAAGTATAATGTTTCCACCTCCATGTTTGACGGTGGGGATGGTGTTCTTGGGGTCATAGGCAGCATTCCTCCTCCTCCAAACACGGCGAGTTGAGTTGATGCCAAAGAGCTCGATTTTGGTCTCATCTGACCACAACACTTTCACCCAGTTCTCCTCTGAATCATTGGCAAACTTCAGACGGGCCTGTACATGTGCTTTCTTGAGCAGGGGGACCTTGCGGGAGCTGCAGGATTTCAGTCCTTCACGGCGTAGTGTGTTACCAATTGTTTTGTTGGTGACTATGGTCCCAGCTGCCTTGAGATCATTGATAAGATGAGTTCTGGGCTGATTCCTCACTGTTCTCATGATCATTGAAACTCCACGAGGTGAGATCTTACATGGAGCCCCAGACCGAGGGAGATTGACAGTTATTTTGTGTTTCTTCCATTTGCGAATAATCGCACCAACTGTTGCCACCTTCTCACCAAGCTGTTTGGCGATAGTCTTGTAGCCCATTCCAGCCTTGTGTAGGTCTTCAATCTTGTCCCTGACATCCTTGGACACCTCTTTGGTCTTGGCCATGGTGGAGAGGAATCTGATTGATTGATTGATTGATTGATTGATTGCTTCTGTGGACAGGTGTCTTTTATACAGGTAACAAGATGAGATTAGGAGCACTCCCTTTAAGAGAGTGCTCCTAATCTCAGCTCCTTACCTGTATAAAAGACACCTGGGAGCCAGAAATCTTGCTGACTGATAGGGGATCAAATACTTATTTGACTCATTAAAATGCAAATCAATTTATAACTTTTTTGAAATGTGTTTTTCTGGATTTTTTTTGTTATTCTGTCTCTCACTGTTCAAATAAACCTACCATTAAAATTATAGACTGATCATTTCTTTGTCAGTGGGCAAACGTACAAAATCAGCAGGGGATCAAATAATTATTTTCCCCACTGTAGCTACTGGGGTGCCTCAGGGCTCAGTTCTTGGACCACTTCTCTTCTCTATCTACATGGCATCACTAGGTTCTGTCATATAGAAACATGGCTTTTCATATCACTGCTATGCTGATGACACTCAACTCTACCTCTCATTCCATTCTGATGATTCGACGATAGCTGCTCAATTCTCAGCTTGTCTAACAGACATTTCTTGCTGGATGAAGGACCATCACCTTCAACTCAACCTTGCCAAGGCAGAACTGCTTGTGGTTCCATCAAACCCATCGTTTCATCACAATTTCACCATCCAGTTAGGCATATCAACCATAACTCCTTCAAAAACAGCCAGAAACCTTAGAGTTATGATTGATGATCAGCTGACTTTCTCAGACCATGTTGCTAAAACGGTCTTGCAGATTTGCTTTATACAACATCAGGAAGATCAGGCCCTTTCTTTCGGAACATGCTTCACAACTCCCTGTTCAAGCTCTTGTTTTGTCCAGGCTGGACTGTTGCAATGCTCTCTTGGTAGGGCTTCCAGCGAGTTCTATCAAACCTTTACAATTAATCCAGAACGTGGCAGCAAGATTAATTTTTAATGAGCCAAAAAGAATATACGTCACACCTCAGTTTATCAATTTGCACTGGCTACCAATAGCTGCTTGCATAAAATTCAAGGCATTAATGTTTGCCTACAAAGCCACTACTGGCTCTGCGCCCCTTTACCTAAATTCATTACTTCAGACTTATGTGCCCTCTAGAAGCTTGCATTCTGCAAGTGAACGTCACTTTATTGTGCCATCCCAAAGAGGCACAAAATCACTTTCACCGACTTTTAAATGAAATGTTCCCTCCTGGTGGAATGACCTGCCCAACTCAATTCGGGCAGCTGAGTCCTTAGCACATCTCTTCCATCTTTATATGACCCTCTAACTCTAGCACTCTCTATTCTAATTCTAATCTTAACCCTTGTGCAACCTTTTGGACATTTTTGTCCTTTTCAGTTTTGTTTTTTTGATAATTTTGCCTGTGTTATTGGCATCTGCATAAATTTTGGCACAGGTGTGTATTTTTATTGGAATTTTACTATTTCACCCCCATTTCCTTTAATAAATCTATTTTGCACTAGGTACAAAAATAGTTCCTCTCAGGACCTTTTGGACAAAAATGTCCCCATTGAAACCCATTAAAACTGCTATTTTTAATCGCAGTGCCGTTTAACTGTAAAATGATGCAATTTTTGTTAATAGGCTTTCATTCTGTTGGCAAGGCTTCAAAATTAATTTTTTTTACTATTTTTTACCAGATGGTGCCATTTTTTCAGGTTTGGCCTATAAAGCAAATACTCGCTTTATTCCTGTTTTCTGCTTCTGCATATTATAGAGCCAATTGGATAAATAATGTCGCTATAATTGTGTGGGTGTCTTGGTATGGATGTCAGAGTGTGGTTTGTATGTGTGTCATAAAAAAAAAATTGTGTGTGTTCTTTTAATATTTGAGAGAAACTCTACTGCAAATCACAAATCCAACCACCAGCGGAGTTTTGCTGGCATCTAATGGGGAAAATTTGGTACTGCACCCAAAACAAAATCTTACTGAAAGCTAATTTTTTTTAGATAACCTCAGATTTGGAACACAACTTGTTTAGATTTATGGCTTTGATTTTCTAGCAGGTTTAGAGTTCAACATGTTTCATAAAATATATATTTTATATATTGTTCATAAATCATTTTCATAAACTTAAACCTGTATAACTTTTTTTGGTTTCACTTTTTAAACTTTTTACTTCGACAATAAACTGCCATGGGTCTTCTTTAAAATGAGACCAAACTTAAGTCTGTGCTCCCAAGCTTCAAATTTTTATGACTGTTTTTTTTGACATGGACATTTTTGTCCACTATGGACCTATGTGTAACATTTTTTTATTGATGCACAAGGGTTAAAATAATAATTTAAAAAAAAAAAAAACTTGTTCCATTTAGACTTGCACTCTATTCATTTACTGCGTTTTCTTAAAAAAAACAAAAAAAAAACACACTAGCTTTTCTGATCTCTTTTTCTTTTTATTATACAATTAAAAGCAAAAAAGGCCTCTAACACTAGCTTGCTCTCTTTCTTTTCTCTTCCATCCGTTTTCTTTTTATTATATAATTTAAAAAAAAAACCTTGCTACGTGTACTGCATTAAGCTGAGACTTGTCATAGCACTTGCATATCATTGCTCTTTTGTTGATTTTGATTGCTTCCATTGTCCTCATTAAGTCGCTTTGGATAAAAGCGTCTGCTAAATGACTAAATGGAAATGGAAATAAATGGAAAATCACTATAATACAGTATTTGGGGTAATATTAAAGGTTTAAAAGCTTAAAAAAAAAAAAAAATCACAAGTTTTGCCAAGTAATTCTACATCCCTTCCAAAAGATGCTATGGATTTATAATTTGTTTTTGTAAATGTACTGTCTTTCAGAATCATAATGAACCACAAAAACAATCATATTTGAATGTTTAATATTAAAAAACAGTGCAAATAGCTGGTTAAAAACATTTACAAAGCCTTTGAAAACAGACAACTATACATTTTCTGTGAAAAGAAGAAAAAAAGGATTGCACGTCAACATGACAAAGCATAATCAGTGGCAAACAAATTGTGAGTCACAGCCTGATGCTTTGGGAAGTCACTATTCAGAGCAACACTCGAAATAAAATGACAATGGAACACCTCTTAGTTAGTCTGCGTGGTTGTGGCGGTGTGAAATGCTGTAAAACTACAAAAGCATCAAACATCAAAACTTCAACACAAAACTGAGTACATAATTCAACTTTGTATTCCAAAGGTAACACTGTTTCAAAACTGTACATAGAATATCAATGATATAATGGGGGGAGGTCCTGAAGATTTGCTTTGACAAATCTTCAAAGCATAAAAAATAATAAAAGTGTGTGTGACCAAATACACTCAGGTATTGAAATGTAGTGTAAAAAAACAAAAGGGGAGGGGAGGGGGGGTGGGGGGGCTTTGGCTCAGTATAAAAGACCAGTTTCACAAAAAAAAAAAAGATAAAAAAATAAAAAAAAAATTAATAAAATGCATTTACATATTTATTTAAAAACATAAAACCAATGGCAGATATTAAGGTTTAAAAGGTGCTCATGGATCTATGCCATTAGAAGTTAATTTTTGCCAATCAAATGATGGGAACTGAGCCGTTACTCCAGTGTGACCTGTGCTCCTTTTTCAGTCATTCGCAGTAAGAGCATCTCTGAATATTTCTCCAGGAGGGCCACGGTCCTGTCGTCCCGGAGCTGACGGCCAGGAGAGTCCTCCGGTACGGGACGGGCGCTTTGGGGCGAGGGGCGTGTCTTTTGTGGGCACAGGGAGTTTAGCTCACTCTGTACCCCCACAAACACCTCCTGCAAAATACTCTTCATCTGCTCCTGCTGCTCTGACAGCTCTGAGACAGAGCACAACTACAGAGAGGGGATAGAAAAAGTGTTTTACCATTAGACGGCTTTTTAAGGTTTTATGGTAAGGTTTAGCTATAGGCATTTTCCTTCACTTTGTAAAAATGCTATAAAATTCCTATAGAATAATGTTGTACATAGATCAACAGTTTTACACAAAATTGAGAATGTTAAAGCAATTTTGTACCAGTTGAATTAAATACATTTTCTCATTTCTATTTTTATAGATGCACCAGTTTCCACACAAATTTATAAACATACACACTGTTCAAAAGTTTGAATTATTTTAATATTTTGATATATATCTTAGTGTAATTTCTGTTGTGCAAAGCTGAATTTTCAGAAGCCAATACTCTAGTCTTCAGTGACACCGTATCCATTAGGAATAATTGTAATATGTTTATTAGGTGCTTAAAGGGATACTCCACCCCAAAATGAAATTTTGTTAATCACTTACCCCCATGTCGTTCCAAACCCGTAAAACCTTCGTTCATCTTCGGAACACAAATTAAGATATTTTGGATGAAAACCGGGAGGTTTGTGACTGTCCCATTGACTGCCAAGTAAATTACACTGTCAAGGCACAGAAAAGTATAAAAAAAAACAACGTCAAAATAGTCCATCTGCCATCAGTGGTTCAATCTGAATTTTATGAAGCGACAAGAATACTTTTTGTACGCAAAGAAAATAAAAATAATACGCGGATAAGCGGTTTCCGTTCAAATGTATCCATGCGTTACTGATGACAGAGAATAGCGTACGCACTTTGCGTCCATCGGATGCTCTCCAAAATGGCGCTACGCTGACACAGAGAGGAGACGAATTGTTGAATAAATGTCGTTATTTTTATTTTCTTTGCATACAAAAAGTATTCTTGTCTCTTCATAAAATTCAGATTGAACCACTGATGGCAGATTAACAGTGTAATTTACTTGGCAGTCAATGGGACAGTCACAAATCTCCTAATATTTTCATCCAAAATATCTTAATTTGCGTTCCGAAGACGAAAGAAGCTTTTACGGGTTTGGAACGACATGGGGGTAAGTGACTGATGACAATTTTCATTTTGGTGTGGAGTATCCCTTTAAGAAACATTTCTTCTTATTATCAGTGTTAAAAAGAGTTGTGGATTCTCTCATGACAAGAAAATTCAAAAGTACAGTATTTATATGAAATAGATCTTATGTAATATTATAAATGCCTTTACTGATTAATGTAATGCATTATTGCTGAATAAAAGAATTCATAAAAAAAAAAAAAAAACCCTGACCCCAAACTTGTGAATGGTAGTGGATTGTGAATATTGCGTGATATAAAAGGCCAATATAAAAGGTAATTTACATATTCAACTTTAAAAAGAACATCACCAGAGCTATTGTAATATTCTCTTTGTTAAAAAAAAAAATAAATAAAAAAATATTTTTTAAATATATATATACATACATACATACATATATACACATACATACATATATATATATATATATATTTTAGTGCCCTCCAAAAGTATTGGAACAGTAATAAAGACAAAATTGCTCAGTTGGCTGTGGAGTCAAGACATTTACAAATATGATTAAAAGATGAATGAGACAACTACAGAATGTCACATTTTATTATTAGGCGATTCAACACATAGATGTTTTACCAGCTAAGAAGTTCAGCACTTTTAGAGTTTCATCCCCCTATCTGATGTGAGCATAAGTATTGGAACAGTTGCCTCACAGGTCTTTCTAAGTGATCAGCTGTGTCTTGTTGCATTCATTCTTCAGATATTAAAAGCAGGGAATGTGTCGTATCAGTTATATCCATTACTTCTGCATTCTGAATCTTGCATTCGATGATGACACACACAAACCAGGATGAAGATGAGAGAGCTGACTTTGAGAGAAAAGCAAGCAATTTGGATGCTAAAAGAAAAGAGGAAGTCAATTAGAGCTATAGCAAAAACAAAGGGCATGGAGAAATCAAGAGTTTGGTAACCACCAGCAACCACCAACGACCTGATCGGCTGAGAAAACAACAGTAGTTGATGACAGGCAAATCATAAAAGCTGTAAAAATGAACCCTAAAATACGTGTCTGTAAAATCACCAACAACTTCCAGAAAGCTGGAGTGATGCTCTGACAATCTACTGTCCTCAGGAGACTTTGACACAGAATTACAGATGCTACACAGCAAGATACAAACCTCTGACCAGCACCAAAAATAGAAAGGCAAGATTAGAGTTTGCAATAAAAGCACAAAGGTGAGCCAGAAGAGTTTTAAAACCATGTTTATGGACCGATGAGACAAAGATGAACCTTTATCTAAGTGATGGGAAAGCAAAAATGTGGAGGAAAAAAAAGGGAACTGCAAAAGATCCCAAGCATACAACCTCATCTGTAAAGCATGGTGGAGGTGGTGTCATGGCATGGGCATGTATGGCTGTCTCTGGAACAGGCCCTCTCAACTTTACTGATGACTTAATGTATGATGACAGTAGCAGAATGAATTTGGAAGGGTACAAAAGCATCTTGCCTACCAATATTCAAGAAAATGCCACCAGATTCATTGGGAAGTTCTTCATATTGCATCAGGACAATGACCCACAACACCCTGCCAGTTCAGTCAAGGAATTTATAAGGGCAAAGAAATGGAAAGTCTTAGGTTGCCCAAGTCAATCTCCAGATTTAAATCAGATTGAACATGAATTTCACCACCTGAAGAGGAGAGTAAAGGCAGAAACTCCCCAAAACAAGCAACAATTGGAATTGGCTGCATTAAAGGCTGGGAAAAGTATTTCAAAGGATGAGACCAAGAGTCTGGTGATGTCTATGGGTCACAGACTCACTGCTGTGATTGTGCGCAAGGGATCTGCAACTAAATAATAGCTTTTAATCTTTTATATCTGCCTTATGTTCAACTGTCCCAATACTTATGCTCACATCAATGAGTAGGATGAACTCTAAAAGTGCTGTTCTTTTTATTTGGTAAAACATGTATGTGTTGAAACGGCTAATAATAAAATGTGACATTCTGTAGTTTTGTCTCATATTCATTTTTTAATCATATTTGCAAATGTCTTGACTCCACAGCCAGGGCCGTACCCACCATTGAGGTCCCTGAGTTCCGGACCTCTGTATTTTTCCAGTAACAGAAGTTGTAAAATAATTACCTTATATTAATTCTGCTTTGGTGCTGCAAGGATAAAAAGTCTAGGTAACAGATCTTCTCATCTGAGATGCCTCAGCTGTAGGGATGTGCGATATATAGACTGCGATAATATTACTATGATTACAAATGTGATATTGATTTTTTACAACAGCTCAATAAACAAAAAGTTAATTAAGAGACTTACGTTTTAGACACCATGCCTGTTTTTGCTCTATTTCACCAACAAAAATAATTCCAAACACAGTCACAGTGCTGTTTTGCGTCTCTGAGCTACACGACTGCGTTTTGTTCCTGAATGAATCAACCCTTTAAATGATTTGGTTCAATAGTAATGACTCCCTTATTAACAGTGATTTGCTGCCACCTATTGGCGGTTTTAATTTCACATTTCGAATTTTCCCCCGATTTTTTTCATGTTTTAAATCATTTCAAATATCAGTATTTAATGTTTTATTTTTAATATATCAAAACATTTATGCATTTGTAATTGCAGTTAAATGCATTCATGTCTTGCATTAAACAGTGTGTAAATACATCTAAATGCCACTTCAGATGCAGCTTCTGTGTTGATTTAATTTGCTTGGTAACAGCCCAAATGTCTTATTCTAATTCACTGATTAAATGTAAGAATTTGACTCAAAAGATAATGGACAAAAAAAATAAAAAAAGTTTAAACTTATTGGAAAAATTTCTGTCAGTGTGAATTAAAAATATAAAAAATAATATTCATGTTTAATCATTTTAGACACTTGATTTTACTGAAGGCTACCAGGGTAACTATAACTTCAGTTTATTAAATTCATAAACTATATCTTCTCTATTTTGTTTGTAGCGTTTGTAAAATTTATTGCAACATTTAATCTGATTCTCATGTTTAAGAATCTGTTATCTTGAAAAATAATTTATGCTACTACTGCCCACTGACTTGGTTTTAAACCTATATTATTATCCAATTTATGAGCCTTAAAACATCTTAAAATGCACACAAGTCAGTCAGGAAAATCAAAATTTCTTTGGGGGAGCATGCCCCCGAACCCCCCTACCAATCTCCATTTTGGGACCTCAGTATTTATAAAAACCTGCGTACGGCCCTGTCCACAGCCAACAGAGCAATTTTGTCTTTACTGTTCCAATACTTATGGAGGGGACTGTATATACAAATGTTACATAAAAAACCTAAATTTATTAAAACTTAGAGCTAAAAATAGAACTTCTCCTCTTGGCCATTAACAAAAACTAAAAAAACAAAACAAAAAAAAAACAAAGAGAAAGATTTAAATTAGATTAATTACTAAGTTAAAAAAAATAGTAGAAAGACTTTAATTTTAAGGATCAGAGAGAGGGTGAAAAAAACATGGAAAAACAAAGATTATATTATCTATAAAATTTAAAATTATGCGCGTTATCCCTGACAGAGGTAGAAATTGATAAATCACCTTGTTATAAATGCCAGTTGCTTTATGGATGGTCTGCCAGAGTTCATTCACCATCTCCTTGCACATCTGGACACTCAGTGACTCCGCAGAAAATCCTAAAGACAAAAATAAATAAATAAATAAACAATAAAAAAATTACTATCTGTGACTGACCATATTGCCAAAAAAAAAAAAAAAAAAAAAAAAAAATTCCAATATTAATCAGTATTCAGTCATATTCTGATAAGCATGCTGTTTAAACAGATTACGCCAATTGCAAAGACCTAATAAATCAATATTTTGGTTAGTAGAAATGCAAATCAGACAGTGAACACCCACAGACATTGTAGTTGAGTTGATTTGATATTTAGCGAAATTTCAATTTGGGGTGAAGTATTCCTTTAATCTGAATTTTGAGCAGTATAAATCTATGCACATCTATATGTAAGTATTTATATGCCTGATTACTGCAGGAAGTATAGAACACCTCTTTCAGAATAAAGCCTCAACCAGAACATGGAATTTGGTTCATTAACAATGTCCTTGCAATTTAAATGCATTTTAGCCTGTAGGATACAAAGTACCTATGTCCTCTCCAACGCAGTTGTTTTCTGTAGGATCTTCTCTGTCTACAATTACTGAGCTAGTCGTTGAGATCTGATCGGTGACCTGTGTATTCCCACACGACTCTGTAAACTGCAGGTCTTCAACCACAGAACGACTGGTTTCTGACACTGTGGAGTTCCTGGCAAACATTTCAGACCCTGTTGAGAGCCTGCTTGAAGTCTTAGAAACCAAACTCTGCTCAATATTAACGATCTGCTTCCGACACTCCTTCCCCAGTGACCGCATCTCTGTGGGCGTCACCAGAGCCTGTCGACGCGGAGACTCGGCACGTTCAACTTTCCCTAGACGGCTCTTGAGTGCCACCGGTGACAGACTGGCACGACTGGGGCCAAGGAGGTCCAATCGAAGAGCTGCCCGGGCACTGTGGTTACCCAAGGCAGGAGTAGAGAGAGCTGGTGTCAGATGAGACGATCCAGAGGACACAACTGAAGAGGAAGTAGGAACAATGTTCTCTTTGCTTTGGTCCACACTTAGGTCCAGAGACGAAGACAGGGCGTTTAACTGAACTTCCACTGATGTACACGCGTTCAAACTCTCCACAGAGTTGCTCTGGGTTATCTTTGCGCGGGAGCTTGCGGTGGGACCCATGTAGCTTTGGCGGGAGCGCGTTACAGATGTGTCACACGCACTGCTGGTAGATTTGGTGGTGAGAATGCCTGCAGTGTTGACAGTATTGTGAGCTTTGGACTGAATGCTCTTGTTTGTGATTTCTGAAAAGACATATTAGAAGTTTATTAAAGGAAGAAAAACCCAAATGTCATTTTTAAAGCCAGTAATTTAACCCCAATTGCACAAAGACAACCAAGAACCAAAAACCAAGATGTGCACAAACTGAAAGGGAGAGCAAAATGAGAATGAAATCACTACACCAATGTGAAACCATTTTGATTTGGTAAGCACACACTCTCACAGACCTCCCAGAGCATTTTTCCAGCGTAAAAAAGATAAGTTTTGGCAAGATTTCCGAGCAGCCACTGAGGAACGTTTCTTGGTAACTGGAGGACAAGATTTCAGCATACACATTAAATTATAATTCAGTAAGCATTATATTTAAAATTACTAAAACAGAGCCAGAACTTCTGATATCTTCTAATTCGACAAAGTAACCAATTCTGCGAGGAAAAATCTGATGTATTTTACATGGAGCACAGCACCTCATTAGGCCGATATGTTGAGATCACATGACCAGTCAGATAATACTGTTAAGCCCCCGATATACTTGGAAGTGAATTTGAAGAACAAACTTGCCGAAAGGAAAATGTTGGTATTTCGGGGCCTTTATCCTTTATGCTACGAGACACATTTACTCACGAAAGTAAAATGCATTCTATTAACAGGTAACAGGACATACCACTTTTCTCGTTCTCCTCAATGCTTCCGCTGTTGTTGGAAAGAAACTTGGACTTGTCCTTAAAAGCAGGAGAAAAGGAGAAAAATTAACAAGACAAAAGTCCCACAGACAATTTTAAGCTTTTGCTTCTACTAACATAACCAATAGTATCTTATCCTAACATGTTCCTACCAAATATTTCTAGCTACCATATACAGAGTTTCACTTGGAAGAAAACGACAGATTTCAAAGTTTTGTGGTTTTTAGCCCATGCTTTTGAGATCATTTAATCTAAGAGAGTAATCCTAAACAAGGACAATTTATTTTGAACTATTAGCAGATATACACTTAAGACTTAGGGATAGTTTACCAACAAGTGAAAATTCTGTCATTTACTCACTTTATAGGATAAAGATTTTATTTACGCTTTTTATTACAGTTAAACATTGATCAATGAACATAAATAGAGCACATTAAAGATGGCTACTGCAGCTCAAATGATACTTGGTTTGCGCATAAGAACAAACTCCAATGGTTCTTGAAGTTCAAACATGCTTGAGTGAGATGCAAGAACAAACCTTGTTGGTTCTCTAGCATCACACAAGCACATGTGAGCTTCCATTTACTATATTTGATGTGCTTTATATACTGTAT
Organism: Spinibarbus caldwelli; assembly: GCA_039654775.1. Classification (NCBI taxonomy): domain Eukaryota; kingdom Metazoa; phylum Chordata; class Actinopteri; order Cypriniformes; family Cyprinidae; genus Spinibarbus; species Spinibarbus caldwelli. The sequence goes on along the minus strand of CM077252.1, from coordinate 26,195,900 downwards.
GTGCATTAATCAATGATTATATGCGAATACAAGCCTAAACTAAATCTGTTCATCATATAAAGCCATCATGTCTTGTCAGAAAACTCGGATTAAACTGCTTGATTCAAGTCGATTACTTTTAGGGTGTGGTGTTATGATTTTAGTGGAACAGACTTTCAAATCGAGGAACAGAAATCATTCAGGTTTCATTATGTATCTTCACTTGTGTTCAGAGGATAAACTAAACTTTTGTGGGTTTGGAAAGACTTGAGGGTGAGTAAATTTTGACAATTTTCCTTTATCGGTGAACTAACCCTTTAAAAAAAAAATCATAAAAATCTAAAACCACATTTTAGAGATGTTAATGCGTAGAGGTTGCACATTACGGAACAACAATGGCATCACTTTAACAATACGGGAGAAGTGGTTAAATTTATGATTGTCACACCATTTTGTTCTTCTGAGATTAAAAAAAAAGCTGAAGAAATGCCACAGAATGATGTGACATTGGTATTCAGTCTGAATTGTGATTGGTATGAACAACCACTGGGATCATCTTGTATGGCATTGAGACTACATTATTCATGAGATTAAAAATCATACCATTGTTCCATCGAGGGTTAGACAGCTATCACTGGATTCATCCGGTATACTGGGCAGACAGGCTGCAGGCCGGCAAACAGCACTGCTACTAGTCCCAATAGTGCTGAAACAGCAGACAGAAATGAAATGTACAAATATCATCTTCATTATGACACACTACAATATGAAATTACACAGACACTTCTTCCCCTGTTTTATTTAGATCTCAAAAGGGAAGAGAAGAGCTATAATTGTAAACTTATATTTCTCTATTACACATATTGAACATTGGAGCCAAGACGTGGATGCTGACTCACCGAAAGCGGCTCTGAAAGCGTGAGAGGAAGCGCGTGGAGATGCTGAGACGAGGATTGAGGAAGTTACTCTCTGTTGTGGGCTGCAGACTGCTCAAGTCTGTGTTGAACTTTTCTACAAGAGTTTCCACAGCAGATAAGATTAGCAATAAGAAATTCACCATCATCTTAAAGGAATAATTCAACCAAAATTAAAATATCAATTGTGTTTGATATCCGCAGACTGGACAAAAGTCGTATCATGTACTCCATGTATTTTGTCTAGCAAACAACATTTTTGAAGCCAATTAAATGTTCATTTCCATTAACACAGTTAGACAACTGAAGTTGCAAACATCTTGTACCATTAGCCGCCACACCCAGAGAGTCAAAATGTTGGTGAAGCAAAGTTCCAGATTCTTCTTCATCCTCTTCAACTCCTGAGCTTCCTGTGGAGCTCACCTGACTGAGGGAGTCCGTGTCCTCTACAAAGCAACAAAACAGAAAGTCACAAACAGGTGGACCTTCAGCTTTTAAAGGCCACTACTACTGTTTAACTACCTTAGGTAATTTCATACTCTACAGCACTCCAAACACATCATGTAATGTGACTCACGGTCATGGGGCTGGTCGCTATGGGAGGCTGGACTCTCAGCTGAACAAGCACTATCTGGACTTAGCTCTTCTTCGTCAGGGTCATCACCTGCACCCTCACAGAGAGCTTTAACATCAAACTCTCTGCATGAAGGAAAAAAAAAAAAGATTACTCAATAAGTGAAAAATGCTACTAGGGACTTTCATACAGCAATATTTAGTTTACTCTGTGTACAAAGTCCAATTTCACTGTATGAAAATGGAAGAAACAGGGTTGTTTAAACATTGTGTCAAATGTTTATTTACTTGGTCCCATTCACAGTTTGATTCTGGCACATCAGCCTTTCATAAACTGTGCAAAAAAAAAAAAAAAAAAAAATTCCAGTCAAATTAACTTGTTGGGGACTGTTGACTGTCACATCAAGCAACCACTGGGATACCTCAGGGCTCGATGTTTGACTCCCTTCTCTTTTGAGTACATACTACTCCAAGTCATCATACTCTAAGGCATTTTTAAATATTAATTCAAAAGCAAATAACATTACAGCATTTCTAACGTTGCTGGAAAAGTATCTGCTAAATTAATAAATGTAAATACACCTACTTCCTACGTGAAAAATGAACTAAACCAGATATTGTTATAAGCAATTTACCCTTCTCCAGTGGACAGAGCAGTGCTGTTTGCTGGGTACAAAATGTAGCCGGTCTTCTCTAGTGAGCTGAGCTCTGGATGGAAGTTCTCCTCTCCATGTGGCAATTGCGGAAAATCTGGCCCTTGGAGCGAAGAGCTAAACGCAACTCGGGAATCCTATAACAAATAAACAAACATCTTCATATTTCAATTAAGGGACCAGATGATTACATGGATACAATTATTAGTGAGGCTTTTTAAGAAAATAAGAAAATAATTTGGAGCTGGGAATAAGAGAAAGAAAGAAAAAATAAATAAATAAAAAATAAATAAATAAATAATTAGATGCAGCAAAAATTCTAAATAAATTCCCTGACATTTTCAGGACTGGACATCAATTTTTCAAAGTCCCTTTAAAGTCTATAAAGGCCCATTCAAAGCGTCAGCGACACAAGACAAAGCAGCATAATCCCAATAATTTTTAATAAAAAGCTGGTGACTTCCAGCAATATGAGCAAAATCAGCCGTAGGCGACAGGATGCAGGCATGTCCAGCAACTTGGCAAAGTTGAGAAATATCTAACTTTATGCAAATGAAGAGCAAATTTCAGGAGCGAAAAACAATAGGAGTGATGTCTCAAGTGCAGGCCAGAAAGGACTTCAGTATTCTATATGATTTGTAAAAACAAACCTGGCTATAATAAAACGATGCAGAATGTCAGCAGTCTTAATGAGTGTGATTCAGACATTTCTCCTTGTATCATGTAATCAACAAGAAATCTTTAACAGACACCATTCACATTAGCTCATAAATTGTATACAAGTATCTCCAATCAAATTAACTCGCATCAAATGTGGAGGAATGGTGACAGGCACATAAAACAACTATTGGGATACCTCAATGCCTGGCCCACTTCTCTTTTCAGTATACAACACAATGTCACTCTGACACAGAGGAATTTTCCAGTATTAAACTATAAATCAATGACAATTTCTGGAGTGATAGCAATGTTCTATATGATTTATCTGTAAAGCAAACACGAATATAATAAAATGACGCATGAAAAAGAAACCGTCTTAATGATTTTGTTTCATCCATAAGAGTGTGTTAAATCAGTTTCACACTGACACGGGTCAAATTAAAACAGTTTCCTCTGCATAATGTTCATTATTAGGGGTAATCATTTGCCAAATACAAATGTTTTGAATTTTTACACAATATGAGTGAGTTTAACCAAATGAATCTTTCAATGCACAATTAATGATTTAATACACCAGCACTGCTATGATTTATATAACAAGATTCTTCGACAGCATAATTTTACTTCTTTAATGAAAAATATTACTAGTCAAATTAGAAGAGTATTATGATATTTTACTAACAATATTGTGCAGTCTACCAACAAAAGCAATAGGAACACCCACAAGCAGCTTCACAGTTTAGAGACTAGTGATCGCTGACGTGGTGTACAGGGGGCATAATGGGACAAACCTGTTGAAGATTTACAATTTAAATATATAGATGAATTTGCTTCTTTATCAGAACAGATTTAATTATTCCCACCCCGTGCAGCTATGCGCACAGTGGAAAAACAGCTAGTGGGACATCAGCTTGACATAACTTGTCTTACACTGCAAATCTTTTCCTCCTCCTCTAGCTCATCAACATCTTCATCCAGCAGACTGTCGAAACTCTGAGGGTGAAAGCGAGAGTCTTCCTCAAACTCTTCCTCTCCCACGGCTCTGCTGGGAGTGTGTGAGAGGGGAAGCTGCATGCTCTTCATCTCCAGTACTGTGCGTATGGCTAGCGGATCTGACTGCACTGCCCAGCGTCCCTGTGGCTGGTACTGAGATCTATTAGCTATGCCACCAACATCATTTTCACCTCCTCCACCCTGTGACAATCAAGAGATCCACTGGTCATGAAAGAACACAATATGCAACAACATTTTATGATAACAGAAACATACATACCAGTCTACGAACCCACATGGGCATTTTGCCATTGGTTTGGAGCACCAAAGAATCCACAGATGCTGAAGTGGAACAGTCAAGCCCATTAAATTCCATTCTAAACTGCATTCTATACATTTTGCTTATGCACTTGATGTGACCGAGAGGCTCAAGACTTCCCAGTATCACCACAGAAGAGATAAACTGACATACCATCAGTGGAATCGAGCCTGTCTGGAGTTCTGCAGTCCTCCACGCCATCTTCTGGAGTCTCCTCTGGCATCAAGCTGCCCTCCTCTTCCTCCTCCATGTGAGGCAATGCACTACAGGGTACAGTGATGTAGGTCTCTCTCCTGAGCAACAGAAATTTAAACAGAAAAATTAAGTTTACATTTTGTAAAACAAATTAAGAATTAGTTTTTTTTTGGATCTGCAAAATCCATTATTGAAACCTCTAAGGGCTATGTAAAGCCTGTAGAATGCACAACATCAACATTTTAATTTGTAACTTGCAGTGCTCGCATTCATTTTAAAGCTGCAGTCTATAAGTTTTGCCTCTTTGTCGCCAACTCTGTTTGAAAACCTGCAATTGCAGTTATTTGCACAATATCCTCCTTCCTGGATTACAAGCTGCCATCAAAATGATAAATTTAATTATTCCAGCTGCTGTGAGAAAAGGCTATAAACGATCCACTACCTGCAGGATCTTCACATGCGATAGCCTATTAGCCAGAATAACGTTTTTATGTTTACAGACTTGACGTAATGATGCAGCAGCATGCTCGAATTTCCCGCAAATTCCTACCACTAGTCAAATTAGAAAACATTATTATAAGCTAACCGTTGTGAATCGGGCTCAAGTAAGGTGATAGTTTTGAACAGGCTGGTTATGTACTTGCTCAAATATTGATTTCAGATCATTTTTAACCAAAAAATAAAAAATAAATAAAATAAAAAATGGACTGCATAAACTGCAGATTTAATAAAAATCAAGATTAAAAATCATTTAGTCATCCATGCTGCAGGAATGACATTTCTGCAGGTCAAAACTCAAAAACAATTGAACAATTCAGCACTTGTGGTTCCATTAAATCAGTCTATTGTTTTTTTTAAATGGGTTTTTGGTTAAATGCCTGAAATAATGTTTAAAGCTCAAGATATTTTCATGTTTTATTCTATAACAAAATACATATGTAATACCCCCTTGTTTTTTAACAGGTTTTGCTTGTCTTAAAGGTGGTTGCTAACAAGTGGCTAAATGGGACTACAGACAAACAGGTAAACTCATCTAATTAATAGTCCACATTTACAGTCTAATTTTGCTTATAATTGTGCTCTTGCAAACTAGTCCAACTCAAATTTTGGGGAATTTTTTTTTTTTTTTTTTTAAAGACTGAAAGTGTTGTCAGAAGGCTAAAGTGTAACTGTGTAATAATCCAAAGCATGGTGAAAATTAGCAATGTCAGTAGCATATGTAAATTAACAATGTTTTCTCTCTCTCTGTTACCTGGACTGAGAAATTCATGTTTATTTATCAGAAAAAGTCTGCCAGATGACACAAAACAAACTTTACTTCTGCATTTTTGTATCTTTAACCACGGAAAGTCAGATCAACATGCTGTGGTTTTGTTTACTACACACACTAAAGCATGCGTGATGCTTGTGCTGTTTTCAATGCATTTTCTCACTTTCTGAGGACATGAACTTCATCTCCATTTTCATTTTCAAAGAATTTCATAGGGAAAAAGGACCAATGTAAGTGCAACTGCTTTTTGCTGCAAAATACAAATCATACACGCATCAACTCAATGCCAACACTTCTAGTGTGAATGTGAAAAAGAAGATCAGAGTTGCAGTGACTCTACCTGATGGCTTGCTGTTTGCTGGCGGCCTGCTGAACTGTCAGACCTGCTTGCTGCTTCCTCTCTGCCAACCTCTTCCTCATGGAGTTGGTCATCTGAGAGTCCAACCGCCACACAAACACACAGCTGGACACACACACACCCCAACATTAGACATGCCGTGTATGAGTGATAGTCTACATTTGTGTGTCCTTAAAGGGACAGTCCACCCAAAAACGAATAGTGTGTCAATTTACTCACTCTCATATCATTCCAAACCTGTATGCATTTCTTCTGTGGAACATAAAAGAAGAAAGCTGGTAACCAAACAGTTTTGGTTCCCATTGACTTTGATTATATCATCTTTTATGTTCCACAGAACAAAGAAAGTCATACAAGTTTGGAATGACATAAGTAAATGACAGAATTAGCATTTTTGAATGAACTACCCCTACACACATTGAGGTAAGGTCAATCGATATTGGCTAACGCGTTAAAGTATTTTAAGAAGGAAAAAAAAAAAAAGATTCTCAACACTAGTAAAATCTACATTAAATGTAATGTTTACACAGAACACCAGATACATATTATCAAATCTCAGAAAAACCAATAATCAGTAGAAAAGGAAGAATAATTTTAATTATTAAAAAAAACCCTGAAATACACAGGGGCTCTTATTTTGAAGATGTACATCCTTTACTTAAAGAGTTAAAAATAAAGAGATAAAATGCACTTTCAACCATCTACAACATATTCCAAAAACCATGAAGTATACAGTCCCATTTCATAAACAACTGCTTGGCATAAATGCACAATATTCATTGAGTGCAAACTGGTCTGAAACCATGTGCCTGTATAATATGCAAAATGATTGATTTTAAACGTTCAGTGCTCACATTAATCACATTAAGTTGTCATAATTCTTGTTTTAACATGCCCAATTTAAAGACCTCTTAAAATTAAACTTAAGATTTTTGTTATAACATTTAAGATATTTAAGCCATTTTATGACCTTCCATTTTATCAAACTTAAGATATTTTAAGACTTCAAATACCAACAGGAAGCCTGCAAACTACATCCATATATGGTTTGAAATCTAAAATGTTAAATATTTAAAAGGTGTACACACCTTGTTCTATTTTGTGTTTGTTTTTGCTGTCTCTCTTTAATACTGTAACTACATCCACTAAATCAATTACTAAAAGTAAAAATACATAGACAACATATATACACATATACATACACATACAGTTAAAAGATTTACCTGTCGCCAGAGACGGTAATCAGATGCCTGCAGTCCTGGCTGAACTTCATACCTGTAACAATTTCTGTGTGGGGATAAAATATTTGGTCAACAATAAGGAGACCAAAAAAAATTTATGCGGGGAAAGAAAGAAATCCATGATTAAGAAAAACAATCTTACCCGAATGTCCAAATAAGGTGGCTACACATTCGCCTGACTCATAGTCAAAGATACAGATATTTTTGTCTGAACAACTGGTGGCCAGAAACATCCCTGAGGGATCCAACTGAACCTGAGAGCAAAAACAACAAAGTTATTGCCAAAAAAGAAAAAGTTATTGACTGCAAATGTGAAATACCATAAAGAGTATTATTCACATCACACACACCTTCAGCAGTGTCCCATCATCATTCAGGGAGCCCTTGAAACACTTTTTCATCTTGCCACTCTGCACATTGTACACTCTGAAAACGCAAAAGAGTCTTTAAATGGCATTCATGCAAATAACTGTGTATATCTGATAATGTTCTTATGCCTCTTAAATGCATTTATTATTGTAGTATCAGCATTCAAAAAGAAAAACAAAAAAGACCATCTGAATAATGAGTAACAGTTCACACAAAGCCCTACCTAATGTTACGGTCTTGGCACGCGATGGCCGTGTGTGTGCGTGTGGCGTCCAGGTCCATATCATACAGTGTGCTCTTCTCCACTATGTGATGTGATCGTGAGAAGTTCAAGCCTTCCGAGGTCTTTCAGAAGAGAGACACAAACAACAACAGTTAGAAAGAATATAAAAATAAGTCGCATTAAAGGCACGTCTATTTGCATGTTCACTGACGGACCCCTCTGACACATCACGCCCACTGCCATTCCCCCCCCCCCCCCCCAAATTTTTCTGGATTCCACTCTATTTAATGGAATAATTAAAATTTCAGTCATCAAAAGCATGTCTAATTAATTGAAACTCATACAATTTAACAACAATTTAATACATGTTAACAAAAGTTAAATTTGGGTGAACTAACCCTTTAAGCAAATTTGATCCTTTTTCTTCCTAATTTTAATCAGAGGGTTAGCTGTTAGCATATAAAATAATTACCTCCAAAGTTGAATACCTCCAAAGTCATGACAATATTTTGAATTATCTGCTCCAGGGAAGCCCTATTTATGACTGGGCAATCTCTACACTGTCTGTCTATGTAGTAGATACAAGAAGATACCTCTATAACATAACAGCAGTAACAGAAAAATATAACTGCAATGTAATTGTAGCATCCTTACCTTTTCAGCAGATCGAAAATAGATGCTCTTATCAGCTCCACAGCTAACCATACACAGTTCTGAACTCAATCCTACAATAAAATGTACAACATGTCTTAATTTAAATATTTAAGAGTATATGATCATAAGTGTTTATCTACTGTGAACTCACCTGTAAACTTGATGGCAGTGATGGAGGCCGAATGATCATAAACCGTCTGCACTAGATTGCATTTGTTCTCCATGTCAAAGATGTGAATGAGCCGATCACGACTCGCAGAAGCCAACAGATGCAAACCTGATGGGAAAAACACACTCATATACACTGTTGATAATAAAGTTTTTCACAGCCCTTTTCTGCGTGCTTAACACCAAAAGCAATATTTCACCTCAAATTAAATTAAACTCTTTGTGCAATACAAAATATGTATTTGAAAAAGAAATGGCTCCCTTACCGGTCTCAGTAGGGGAGAAGGCTAGACACAAAACCTCCGAATCATGAGCCTCGATTTTCTGCAGCTCGTCCATAAACTGCAAGCCGAAGATTCTGAAGAAGTGACAGTTGATTCAGCATAAGTTCATCTATGATTTAGTTCTCCGCATAGATCCTTCATTTTCTCTCACCTCAGGTTTCCACTGCGGTCTCCAGCAGCCAAATGTTGGCCATCTGGGCTGATTCCCAGCACCCTGATCCCAGATTTACCATCCTGGCTTGCTCCCTCTACTTTCTCAGCCTCAGCTTTGAGGTACTGTGTGTCATCGTCCACATACACTATCCTTACGATGTCCTGAAACACCAAAATCAATGAATACGAGAAGAATGCATTGGCGAGATATTCCGTCACCAATTACCAACCCTCACACCATTCCAAAGCCTTTGGATAAACAAACACAAATTACCATATTTCTAATGAAACCTGAGAGATGTTTCCCTCCATTGAAAGTTTATTCCACCAAAACAGACGTTTCTGAAAGTTCATAAAGACACAATAAAGTAATACAAATGAATTAAAGGGGTCCTATTATGCTTTTTCACTTTTTGAATGTTAGTCAGTGTGTAGTGTGTATGTTTGGGCATAAAAAGATCTACAAAGTTACAAATCTCAAAGTCAACTCCAAAGGGAGATATTTCGTTTTTAAAAAAAATCCCTTTTCAAGAACTACAACAAACGGCTCGTTTGGACTTCAAAGATGTTTTCCTGTATTTGTGACATCACAAATTGGTCCATTAGAATATCATTAAAATAAATACCGCCTCCGGAAATTTGAATGCACATTTCAAAATCGAAACCCGGTGCGGGTGTTTTTATATCACTGTATTTCTGATGGAAACCGACTGTCTTCAGAAAATTTTGGTTGTCATTTTCATTTCATCTTGCATGTAATGTCTGATAAAGCAGCGTTTGTGAGCGGAGCTCTGCTTTGTGTACAGCGTTACCGGGAAAACCTTGAACTTTACCACTACAACAGCGCCTCCCGCTGGCAGAGAATTAATTTGCATATATATGCCGCCACAAATAGTGTAACACTGTGGGACTATGGTATAAATAAATTCAACTGTATAACAGTTTCACTGCAATTCATATGATAATGTTAGAAATAAAGAACAATAAACAATACATATTACCGTTGCACTTATCTGTACATAGTAAATGCAGTTATTTTTAAGCTGTTGTTGACATCCTATCTAAAACGTGATTTAGCCCAAAAAAACAACAACAATATCGTTACCACTTTAATGTGTCTTGCAATATCCGTGCGTGCAAAGGTTCTGCGCGATCCTCTTGTTCAATATTCTCAGGGTCTGAATTGATATGGCAATACTGACTAACTTGCTGTTTTGGCAAGGGGCGGGGCAGTACTGAAACACCGTCTAAGCTGTTCGCCAATCACAACGCACTGGGACAGCTAACCAATCACAACACATTTCGTTTTTCGGAAGGCGGGCCTTCATCAAACCCGGAACTAATCGAGCCGTTTGTGCCAGGCTGGGGAGAAAGGTATTGTAATGATGTAAATTATGTGAAAAATAATGCGATTTTCGAACCACCAAGCATGAGAGCATGTTCTAGTACACCCCTAAAACGAAATCAAGACTTTGTAAAAGAGCATAATAGGACCCCTTTAAGCACATTATTCCAAGTCTTCTGAAGAGTCACAATAACTTCATATGATGAACAGATTTACTTTAACTTTTATTCACATACTGTATAAACAGTTCATTGCACATACATAAAGCTCAATTAATATGAATTACTTTTATGATTTCTTTGTGAACTTTAAGCATCGATGTTTTGGTGGAGTGGACTATCAATGTAAAGAAAAGAAAAAAAAAAATCTCTCAGGTTTCATTAAAAATATCTTCATTTGTTTCTTGAAGATGAACTAAAGTCTTCTGGATCGACATGAGGGTGAGTACAGAAGTTTCATTTTGGGGTGAACTGTCTGTTTTATTCATTTTAATGTCCTTTATTTTGTAACAGTTTGAGTTTGTATATTTCTGGATGTTAATTTTTTAAAAACATTAAAACAACAAAAAATGTTTCATTTTGACTAGTTTATTATCATTGTTCTAGAGTGTGGCAAATTCATATTTAAAAGTACAAATATTTAATTCACTTTCCTAATTAATATGAGGTTATAAAATCTGCACACAATAATACCCGTGGTATGAAAATATAAACACCATTAAACTACCTCTCAGCTTTTTCAAGTATTAACTGATTATGGTTCATTGTTTCCAATGGTTAGTCTCCCATTATGCTGCACACAAGTAAATTTAAGGAACTAAAAATGTTAAAAACTTTACAGTTCTTGGAAAAAGTTTCCACATTTAACATTAAATTGCAATACATTAAATTAGGCTAAAAATGTGAACATTTTTTAATATCATCATGTCTAGCAGTTGTCACGGTCAGTACCTGGCTGTAAAGGTTGTGGCGAAGGCCGTGTCCTGAATCACTCTTCCACAGGCGGATGGTGTTATCGGATGAACAGGTGAGGAAAGAGCCGGGGGACAAACATGCCGCTGATGAATCTTCAAGCTCAGGGTAGGTCTGCAGAGAATATTCATGCTTTAATAAACTGGCGTAGCGTATTATTTATCTGATAATGTCAACATGGTCTGCCACTACCTCACCTCCACACTCCACACACAGCCGCTGTGGTACAGAGCTGAATAGACCTTGCCAACGCTACGAACGTCCCGCACGTCCCACACATACACACTGTGGTCATTATACACACACGTCAAGTGCCTGGTCACAGGGTCAAAGGTTAAAGCCAGGGTATCTGGATACTGTGCTTCTGGGTTTGCACCGAACAAATGCCTATGAAAAGAGAAGTAATTAAATAAGAATGTGTAACATTTGATTAATATGGTGTATGTATAATATATACACACATATACAGATTAGATAATTCAATCCACAACAACTCAGGTAATGGTTTATCTTGCCATCATTACTCACACCAGTGTTATATTAGTATGACAACATACTACTATAGTTTTTGTTAATATTTCGAATTCAAGCTGCACATCTGCATTTCCACAATTTTAATAATATTCCATGTGTTACTTCCCCTGGACTACACATGAAATCTCATTTCTCCTCCCAAAGCCTCACTCACATTTCAGCCCATCTTTTTTTACAGGGGATTTATTTGCTTAAACATTCATTATCCTCCTTTTGTTTATTTTAAGTGGAAAAACACTGTAGATCAAATATATTTTTACTTGTCAAAATAACAGAAATCATTAATTATATTACCAAATACGGTAAATGTCGGACAACACAAGTCAGTTGAGGAATTAGAAATGCGCTTTATCTTGAGAGTTTCAATTGTTATCTTTCCTCACATTTAACTTTATCTCCATTTGTGCTTGTTAGTCATTATAAGATGTGTCAAGTTTATTTATATAGAGCATTTCCAACATTTTATAATGAATGTCACTTATAATGAATGATTTAAGTTTATTTTATACTTATTTTCATTCTTGTTCTGTAATACCATTAAATTTGCAAGATTTAAGTGAGGGAGTGGGGGAAACTAAAATACATGTTTATGTTTGTAAATGTTTTATTTACATTTCAGAATGTAATAGTTCAACTTTTTTTTCTATAAACAAAGCAGTTATCACCTTGTGCCACTTCAGAAATATGGTGCACATGTACAACCTATATTTGCTTTTGCATTATATTTGTTGTGTGAAGTTGGTGTTCACACAGGACGTGCGTGACCTTTTGTTCAAAAACAGCTAGATGGAGTGAAAAACAAAAAAAAAAAATAAACAGTCTCTCTAGACACATCTGTCATAGCTGAACTAATTTTAACATGTGACTGCATCTTAAATGACACTTAAAAAATGCCATTGGCATGCAACCATACAATAATGTTTGTTTAAATAGCAAAGAAAGGAAACAAATGTGCTTTGCTCGATTGATTAAAAATGTAATCAACAGATTATTAGATGAATAGTTGCAGCTCTATTAGTCACTCTTCATTAGTCCAGGATTTTCTGACGGTCTCTTACCCTGGCTGGGTGCCCTGAGACACATCTACTCCCAAACAGTGCGGCCGGTGCAGTGTGGTGATGTAACGCAGGTCCTGTGGGCTGAACACGCGCACTGTGCCATCCGCACAACCACAGAAAACAAACGTCTCGCTCACCGATAAGCACTGTGCTGACGTCGTCTACAACAGCAAAACAGACATAAGACAGGATACTTTCCTAAATATATCTAATAAATCTTGTCCTACCAAGACATGTTACACAACCAGTGTTCAAATATTACATACCGGCCTTAAAGGAATAGTTCACCCAAAAATCATTTACTGAAAACGTAGTCACCCTCAGGTCATCCAAGATGCAGTTGAGCTTGTTTATATGGGAAAGATTTTAAGAAATTTTGCATTGCATCACTTGCTCAATGTGAATGGGTGCCGTCAGAATGAGTGTCCAAACAGCTGATAAAAACATCACAATAATCCACATGACTCCAGTCCATCAGTTACTGTCTTGTAATGTGAAAAATTGCAATTCTTGTAAAAAACAAATCCATCAGTAAGGTGTTTTAACTTTGAAACTTCGCTTACGGCCAAATGCTAGAACATTATCAATAATCATGCTTCCTCCAGTGAAAAAGTTCATCCCCTGTTGTCCTCTCACATCAAAATCCACCTAAATATTTGTTTATAACCGTTTTAGCATGTTTTCACTTGCATACAATGTTTTATCTGTGCATACTTCTTTGCTGATTCAGATGAGATGACTTTTTCCATTGGAAAAAGCAGATTCATGATAGAGGACTTGTATTTCCACCGGAAGCAACGGTTTGAAGTTAAAAACGTTTTATTGAATTGGTTACAAACAAAGCTTTTTGCGTCACAAAATGTTGATTGATGGGCTGGAGTCGTGTGGATTACTCTAGTGTTTTGATCAGCGGCACCCATTCAACTACTACAGAGGATCCACTGGTGAGCAAATGATGTAATGCTAGATTTCTTTAAATCCGTTCTGATGAAGAAACTCTTGGGGGAATTTTTGGGTGAACTATTCCTTTAAATGGTAATTACTACAAATTACAAGGTTCTTTGGAGAATTTGATTTGGTTATTCTTGGATTTGAGCTGGTTCATTTCGTAATCCAGCTGACTGTACATGATTCATTATAAGATAAAATAAATTACTTGCATTATATAAATATTTAAAATGAATTATGTAACGCAATGTTCCAGGTTAAATAAAGTGCAACAAAATCTGTTTGAAATAGGAAAAATTGTAAGCCTACAGGGCAATTGGAAATGGTTGATAAGCGACACTGCATTTCAGCAATGAAACGGGCAATGAGTGTAACTTGCCTTGAGATCAACCCAGGAATCCAGCTGTCTATTGCTGTTGAACTGGCACAGCAGACCCGTGTGTGTGATGCAATAGGTGCTGCTGGCCATAGAGCCACGGCCACACGCCAAACCACAGAACTGACTGTTCTGATGCTCCCCGAGCAACCCTGAGCGACCAATCAGAGGCACTGTGCTGTTCACCTGGAGGAGCCAATCAGGAAACATGAACATCATCAACAGGTGATGATTTTACTAAATGCTTCAAGAACATGAAAATGTGCTTATTTGAACGGAGGAACAACAAGTGTTATGTGCTCCATCTGGTAAAACAAACCCACAGCCACAGAAGGATGTGGGCAAACACAGGAAACGGCACTGATCACGTCAATAATGATTAGCACACTTGAAATTCTTAGGTTGTGTATAGAACCCAATTACCAATGAACCGAAACAACACACACTGGCCTGAAAACCAAAATTTAATGATTATTAGCCTTTGTTTGGCATAACTAGTTACACATACTATCATACAGTACTGCTAACTGATTATACTTGTTCATCCTACCTTACCATTATAAATATAATAAACCAAATTAAATTTAAAATAACTTATTTGAAAATGCAGTTTATTCCTTGATGCAAAGCTGAATTTTCAGCATCATTACTCCATTCTTCAGAGATCCTTCAGAAATCATTCTAATATACTGACTTGTTGCTCAAGAAATATCTTATTAATCAATGTTAAACAGTTGCGCTGCTTAATGTGTTTTTTGTTGTTTTGTTTTATGTGGAAGCCATCACACACTACCATTGGTGTAAGATAAAATAAGAAATAAGAAGAAATTATTTTATATTTAGATTTATAATGTTACAAAATATTTCTAGTTCTAATAAATGCTGTTCTTTAGTATCCTAAAACACATGCATCACAGCTTTCACAAAAATTTTAAGAAGCAAAAACTGGTTTTAACATTGATAATATAAACCTTTATTAATAACCAAGCACCAAAACATATTAGAATGATGACTGAAGGATCATGTGACACTGAAGACTGGAGTAATGATGCTGAAAATTCAGCTTTACCTCCACAGGAATAAATTACATTAAGATATTAAAATAATGTTCTTATCACAGTTCTTTTGACCAGTTTCCTAGTGAAAAATAAATATACGTAAATGTATTTGATAATACATTTATTTCAAATTTATGTACTTAATAAAATGCCCTGCAATTGTACTTTTAGTATACTAAACTGGTATACTTAAAATCTGCTAAATTATTCAAAGATATTCTTCAATGATCATTTAGACGTAATATTAAGAAATGTGCATTGTGTACAAGTAGTGTGCCAAATAAAGTTTAATTATATTTTTTTATATCCATAAGTCTCGAGTTATCTGTCAGTAAATACGTTAATAGATTTTAACTATACTTAGTATGAAATAAATGTATTTGAAATATATAACCTTTTTACTAGGGTAGTGTGTGTTTGCATAAAATCAATCTACATTTTTTTTTTCCTCTTTAAAAAAGTAATTTTCAATGTCTGGAACATCAGTGCATCTGTAGGCTGAAGCAACATGTGCCAAGGGTCTCACCCTTCTTTCCTTTGAGGCATCAAGGTACCAGAACCTCACATGTCTGTTCCCTGCGGTTACAAAGTAGCTGTTGTCCTCCGAGAAAGACACAGCAAGCACACGGCTGGACACCTTGTTGGATGCAATAACAGTCCCCTTCTACAAGCAAAGAAAAGCATTAAAAAGCATTATTTCTTGTAAACCAGACTCACAAGCTGCCTTCCGACTGACAGGGTCCCTATGCAGTGTTCACTGCTCCCTATGAACTGAGCACGGGACGTCTGTTGAAGTTCAGTTTACTTCATTCAGAACATGCTACAGTGCCATCAAAAATAAAACTCGAGTCGTGCATTAGAGGAGTTTAATATGTCCTTCAAGTAGAGTCAGAAATATCATAATTACAACTTCTGAGCACATGAATGATTGAGCAAACTCACATTTACTAGTTGGGAAACTTGGAATTATAGATAATAATTATAGATAATACACAAGCTGCTCCTTTGTGAAGGATGTGCCAATTCGAAACAGGCTGTAAACGCTAACTTATAATGTAGATAATATCACATAAGGAAAAAACAGTCTTTGTAATCTTAAAATTCAATATCAGTCAGGTCATTTTCTTAGGTCCATGGCTGTGATTTGGTACCCACCTTCCACTCCCAGACGCTGACTGTCCTGTCGTGCTGGTATCCCACAGACACTATATAACTTCCGTTGGGGGAGAAAGATACACACGCCACCCCATACTTATGGCACTGGACCTCTGCCACCTGCGTCCGCTCTGCCACGTCCCACACCCGCACACAGGGCATGTGCCCGCTCTGCCAAGCAACAGGGAAAGAGACAGTGAACAGATAATAACAATGCACAAAATCATCGGAATAAAAGTGGGAGACCCCACACCCAGATATAGTAGTATGTCTATTCTAATATAAAACATACCAACAACAGTGGTGGCGGAAGTAAAAAAATGCCATTCATTAGGGAATTGACTTTTTTTTTTTTTTTTTTTTTTTACTTATTAACCTCCACCAGCTAACTGAAACAAGCATATAACACCAAAAAAAAAAAAAAAAACTAGCAGTAAAAAAAAAATTAGCGCTGACTCTATTCACTGCGAATTAGGCCTGTCAAATGATTAATCGTGATTAGTCGCATCCAAAATAAGTTTGTGTTTACATAAACTGTGTGTATATTTATTATGTATATATTTTAAAAATATGTATATTTACATATAAAATCAGTCTGAATTTGGCTTATTTTCTTAATTCAAGCCAATATGTATATTTTAATTGGAAAATTCTTTTATTTCAAATGTTTCAGCTGACAACTTTTCTATTTTAGTTCATTTCTACAACAAGCAATCTGATGTCAGCCATTGAAACATAACTGCAAATCAAAATCAACCTCTCAAGATCTCAGCAGAGAATGAACTTCAAACACAGCTTCAAAAACAGGTTTGGTTCATGACTTAATTATAATAATGATAGGAAAAATAATTATATTTAATGACATATACACATATATACATATACATACATACATATATATATATATATATATATATATATACACACACACACACACACATATATAGCATGTAGTACCATATTTAATTTAGACAAATGCACATGCTCTTTAGACAAAGTATGTAGTTCTAGTAATATGCCAATTTTTATTTTCATTTACTTTTAGTGTTCAACACGGTCAGATGATGAGGAAAAGCATGAGTGGAAAAAACAGCCACTAATAAATAAAGCTGTGTGTCAGAATGTAGGACAACATGTGGCTTTCACGAGTTTAAATGGTGACTAACACTCATCTAGATGATATGAAGTCAGCATAAGAACCC
Source organism: Spinibarbus caldwelli (assembly GCA_039654775.1). Classification (NCBI taxonomy): domain Eukaryota; kingdom Metazoa; phylum Chordata; class Actinopteri; order Cypriniformes; family Cyprinidae; genus Spinibarbus; species Spinibarbus caldwelli. The sequence continues at coordinate 26,178,247 of CM077252.1, read as the reverse complement.
TCAGATTCCACTCAAACCTTCAGCAATAGCTCACAAAAACGACAAGCTCTGTCATCAGCCACATGCTTTTCCAAACCCATCTGAGGTTACACTTTCTATGAGGAAAGTACATGCAGTACATGAGAACAAAATTGTCATTTTGGGGTGATCTAGTCTTTTAAATGCCAACTCCCCTATGAAACATCCACCTTTATTAATCAGATGCCTAAAGAAAGCAAAGCAGGCATTGCACTGGATTTGTGATCTGCTGTCGCTACAGCGCTTCTCTGTTGGTTTACCAAGTTGGGACAGACACGGGGCCTCACCATGGCAACCAGGGAGCTGGAATGCATCAGAACGCACAGCACAGATGTCCGAGCAGCCCAGTCATAACTCCTCAACCACATATATACATAATAACCCTGCGAATCAATGACAGACTGCCTCCTGTCGCTTTCAAACGCTGCGGAGAAGGGCATTTAGCACAGTCGTCATTCTTTTGGCCCTCATTAAACATCTCAGAGCACTTACCTCACCGGTGACCAAATATTTTCCATTCTGCGAGAAAGCCAAGGCACTGAAGGTTTTCCTGAGCAACAAACACACGATTTAGACTTAATTCAGCTACAATGTACAACATTACGCTGTGGAATTAAAGATGAGGATGTAATTTACCTGGATGTATTAAATAT